>JAUDYJ010000002.1:49151902-51551902 GCA_030761175.1 Masticophis lateralis
GACATGTGTTGTCTTACCTTAAAGAGGTTAAGAAACATTGGTCTACAATAGTATCTGAATGACTTTCTCACGCATTTTAAACACAGTTTCCCAAAAAGTACTTATCCATGGGCCACCAAGACATACACATTTCTCTCTCAAACTATCAAAACAGATTGAGATTTTTAAGAATCAAATGTAAGTTTCACTGCAGGACTGCAAACCACTCCTCCTGACTTTTCAGTTGCATTATTCATTATTTAATCCTTTTCATTCATATCTGAGAGATGGGTATATCAAACATTTGGACACTGTTTCCAGTGCAGTGTCATGCTACTTGTAGACATTATATTGAACTACAGTTATTTGATTTCTGTTAAACTGAGATTTTTGCAGACTTTTGCTGAGGTAAATTTGGAGAAATATTTTTAAAATGCTTGAGCCAGACATATAACTTACATGAAGTGTTTCGTTTTACAACATGGTTTGGATTATTTGGCTGCTTTTGTGATTTGTTAGGATGTGTCTGCCTGAGTAATATCAGACATACCAAGCACATGTTGTATCAATATTAGAAATATAGGAAGACCTGAGGCTTACTGCGATTTTATGCTTCAGTGATACAAGTGAAAATATGGACCACTTCTGCAGTATTTGATTGGTCTTAATTCTGATCAAGACTACTCTGCATGTGGTCTAATGCACATGACTTTTTGAAAAGAAGAAAAAAAAACCTTCAGTGCTGCTATTTTTTAAGTTGCAGCACAGAAATAAGAGATTTTTAAAAAGCTAAACTACGATTTAAATTTTCTCCATCTATCAGCAAATGTCTTGTTCAGGATATGAGGCACATCTGCATTAGTGCATGCACACACAGGCCAAAAGATAACCAAATAGTATATAAATAACATATTTTGTAACTGAGCCAATGAGGCCCCATTCTATTAAATTTACAAAATTAAATTGTGGATTAAAAGTTAGGTTTAGAGCATTATCTTGGACAAATCTAGCATGAGGAATTTCACATAAATCAAAAGCCACCATGCTATAATTTCTCTTACTTGGCTTCCTTCATGTACCATTTTTACTAGTAGATTTAGTGGAACTGTCCATTTTGTCTTCAGATTTTTTTTCTCTTTACATTTTCCCCCATTTCTACTTACAGAAATATTTGATAAAGAAAATTATGAACTAAGAATAGCAGGAGGTGCTGTAAGGGATTTACTCAGTGGAATAAAACCACAAGATGTCGATTTTGCCACTACTGCAACTCCTAATCAGATGAAAGAAATGTTCCAGACCATGGGGGTCCGCATGATCAACAACAGAGGAGAAAAACATGGAACCATCACTGCTAGGGTAAAGAGATTTTGTAAACTTAAAACTTTTAAAATAGATAGAAGTAAGTATTTTGGTAGAAGAGGAGCTTCTATAGATTTATATTCCTAAGGTTATAAAAAATTAAAGTCTAAATTGTCCTCATGTTGAGCTTGAAAGCTAGCAAATATACTTTAGGTTTGCTTTTTCTTATTCGTAAATAGAAAAATATAGATATTGTTGCAGTGAGGCAACCTTCTTTCCCCTTTCCCATAAGCCCACCTCACTGCTGGCTGACTATAATCTCAGCAAATGTTGAATATTAGAAAATAAAGAAAGAGAAGTGGGCTGTATGCAGAACATTACAATATCATCAGACTCTCTGATGATACTTGCTTGCAATGAAAGATAGCTCTACTATCACATGTGTTGGAACTGCTACCCTCCCAATGGCTGGTCACTATACTTTTTCATCACGATGTCTGGGAATTGCCAGAAAATGCCATTTTGGAGAAGGAAGGCCTAGAACACTATACCCAAACTACAGGAACTTGAGGCACATGGGGTAGGATGAAATGCCTCTGAGTCCAGTTGTGGCTGAGTCATTGTCTCCAATCCTACCAATTGGAAGCTGATTTAACCCCAAAACAATAATGAAAGCATTATGCAGTACATGTTTTTGGTATACTATGGCATTTATAACTATTTTTAAAGGTCATAAATTTGAAGAATAAGAAATGTACTTGAGTGCGAAAAAGATGAAGACAATTAGCTTGAATGCTGAGTGGGAAGAAATTCCAAATAGGGCATTGGGGCAAATGGAGACAGACTTGAGGGGTGATTGGATGAAGGGAAATACTGTAAAAAGAAGAGTTGCCTGTTGTTTATTTAAAAAAATTATATGGCTACCCAACTGAGTCAAGGTAATTCCAGGCGGCGTACGGAAATAAAACTCCCAATACAAAACCTCCATCCTCAGTTATAAGCTATAAAAGGGGAAAAGGGGGGGGAGGGGGACAGGCAAAGGAATGTTTTCATGCAGGAAACAAAATGGATGGATGGATTTTTTTCCCCAAAATTGCATTCTATCCATCTAATAAGAGGTTTTAAAAGGGATTCTGTTAGCCAAATGAGGTGGGTTTTGTTTTTTGTGTTTTGCTGCAGCTCCATGAGGAGAATTTTGAAATTACCACACTGAGAATTGATTTGCATACTGATGGGAGACATGCAGAAGTAGAATTCACAACTGATTGGGAAAAAGATGCAGCAAGAAGAGATCTCACCATCAATTCTATGTTCCTAGGTAACCCATTTTTTGATTTTAAAAGATGGCATGGTGGTCCTATAAATGGGGACTGTTGTCTCGCCTGAATGTTCTATTTCAACTTTATCTCTAGTGGTTCTAGGTTTAGGCCTAAGTAGGAATTGGTAGCCAACTGGAAAATCATCGCACATGGAATGTTTATGTCTTAAATTTCTGGAATGAAAAGCTTAGTTCAGAACTTAATATAAAATTAGTGCCTAATATTTTTTAACTTTGGCCTTCTAAAGTGAATGTTTGATTGGTGGTAATCTTGCTCTGGCCTTGTTCAAATGCTAAAGATGGAGTTTCAGAAACTGCCTTTTTAAATGAAGTTCTAAGTACCATATTTTTCGGAGTATAAGATACACCGGAGTATAAGACGCATCTACCTTTTTTGGTGAGGAAAAGAAGAAAAAGAAATCTCCCTCTGCCTCTGAGCAATTTTGCCTCCTCGTAGCAAACAGCCTGCTTTACTTTCATTTTCATTTTCAGCATAACTTGATTAGCACAAGGGGGAAAAAATCTGCTCCAGCAATTTATCTCTTTGCAGCAAGCAGCAGAGCCCTGCGAAAAACAGCTGAGAGCAAATCAGCTGTCGGGAGGCCCATTCAATCAACTTGTGCTAATTAGACTGCGCTGAAGCTGAAAGGAGCTTTTTTTTCTTGCTGTTTGTTTGCAAGGAGGTAACAGCTGTGAGGCAGAGGCCAAAGGGTAGAGGCCAGTGGGTGGGCGGAGCTACATTCGGTGTATAAGACACGCCTAAATTTTCACCCCCTTTTGGGGGGGAAAAGGTACATCTTATACTTCAAAAAATACGGTAATTTCTGTTAAAATATGTTTCACTTGTTTGATAGGTTTGGATGGCACTCTTTATGATTACTTCAATGGTTACGATGACTTAAAGAACAAGAAAATCAGATTTGTAGGAGAAGCCAACCAGAGAATAAAAGAAGATTTTTTACGAATTCTACGCTATTTCCGGTAAATAGCTTTATATTTCTACGTGATAAGGGCACAGGCCAGTTTGCAGAGAACTAAAGGCTCTTTTGTTTATTCTTTAATTACACTTCACTTGGAGATCACTTACAACGTTGTGACTTCCTTGTTTGTGTGTGGTACTCAGTATTAGTGGCATTTGGACATCAAATCTCTTCCATTTCCACTTTGGTGCTTAGTTTGCCTGAATATATTTCCACTATATTTATAACAACAATTTTATTCCAAGCCTTATAGTGACCATATTGAGTTAATGTAGTGTGAATTTTGCTTGAGTGTGAACACTTTGGCATATACTGGTATGTTATTCTGCATCCTACCCAGTTCCAAAATTCTTGAAACTGAAGTTGCGACTGGTGGGATTGCTAATGTGATGCCTATAATTCCATGAAATGAATTTTTAATTTTTAATTCATTTAATTTTCATTAAATTCCATTAAGTGGAGATTATCAGACTGAAATTCTTTTCCTTAGATTTTACGGGAGGATAGCTGAAAAGCCTGATGACCATGATGTCCCAACTTTGGAAGCCATCAAAGAAAATGCCAAGGGTTTGGCTGGAATATCTGGCGAAAGGATTTGGACGGAATTGAAAAAAATTCTTGTTGGAAAATATGTAAATCAACTCATTCATCTGATGTATGAACTTACAGTAACTGATTATATAGGTAAAAAGCTTAATAGATGTTAATTCCTATACAGATGTGAATATTGGAGGTAGAGAATATCCCAAACGTGCTTTTTCCAAAAGACAATTGGACTTTCTTGGTATTTTTCTTTTCTTTGAAAATGGTTCACTTCTCATCTTAAGAAGCTTTTTCAGTTCTAACTGACTGGATGGGGATTTTATTTGGAACAACCATTACCTGGATGATTTGAGAATCTCCATAGAGAGAGAGAAAATAATATTATCTGAGTGACATATTATTGAGTAACCAGTTAAATTTTTTATTTTTCAATAATGGGCATAGTAATTGTCCTTCAAAGATCTTTGGTATCTTAGTAAACCTGACTTGAGAATTTTAGAAACTGAAATCTCAAAAGTGCAGAGCTCCCAGATTTGGGAAGGGCATATTAACTGCTGAAATGAGTTTAATCCCTGCATTACTTAGGGCAGTGTGTACATGCTATCTGGGGAATTCTGGGAGTTGAAGTCCACACAACTTTGCCAAGGTTGAAAAATTAGAGCATTAGGACACTGCTGTTGCTTGCTAGATCTAAAAAGCCTTGAATCTGCAGCACTCTTCTACATTGGTTCTATAGTGGCAGGGCCCTAGAGTTTTGATTTTGCTGTTACTTGTAATGATACTGTTAGCCATTCTGCTTGTCTAGCAATTCCACACACTGCTTTGTTAGTAATGTTAGTTGATTTCTTGTTGCTTTCTAATAGTTAAGTTATCTTATTCTCAAAACACTTCTTTATATGTATCCCCTCAGGATTACCTGTTAATGGGAACTTACAGGAGTTTGACACAGTCTGTAAAAATGTTCAGAATCTCTTTCCCAAACCAATGACCATTCTAACGTCATTGTTAAAGGTTCCGTGTGATCTTTCAAAACTGGATTTAAGACTGAAACTATCAAAAGATGAAAAAAACCTTGGACTATTTCTGTTGAAGCACAGGAGAGACTTGACCAAAGCTTCTGATACTTCAATGCCTCTTAAACCGTACCAGGATTTTGTTTTAGATGTAAGTACAATAAATCTCTTCTGGATAATTCTCAATTTTTGTTCAGCTTTTTATTTGATCTGTTGGGAGCCATCTTTCTCCTCATCAATTCATCTCAGATACATAAACCAGGAGTTAGGAAGAAGACTTTGAGAGCATGAATGTTGACTCCTTAAATACAGACTGGGTTCCTCTTTTTATGTAGCCACAAGCAAACCATTTAATGCATAAGCACCGGGAAAAAATAGAAATTCTGTACTTACTGTTTTTCAAAATGGTGCCAAGTAAAGCTTGAACTTTTAAGAAGATTGAGGATTGATCTGGTTTTGAAGTGTTTTGTGTATAAAAATAGTAATTTGACCATGGATGCTTGGTACTCAGATTTCTCATTTTCTTGAATTTTTGAAGGCAAGGGAGTCTTCTGCAACATCCAGAATCCATGAACTTCTGAAGTACCAAGGAGAAGAACAACTTCTGAAACAAATGCAAGAATGGTCTGTACCCTCTTTTCCTGTAACTGGTCATGATTTAAGACAAATGGGAATCTCAACAGGAAAAGACATTGGGCCCCTCCTGCAACAATTACGTGACCAGTGGAAAAAAAGTGATTACCAAATGAATAAAGAAGAACTGTTAAGCTATGTAAAGAAGGCATGAAAGCAAATAGTGATGAAACTGAACAATTTTGTTCAAAATTGTATGAATTTTGTATTTAATTGGGTACATTTTCATTTCTGAATGTTAGGATTATTTGTATTCCAGTTCTAAAACATAAATAGGGTTGTTTTCGTGTCCATCTGGTAATACATGAATAGCTTTCATATGTTTTTACTCAACTATTAAATAACCCCAAACTTGTATGTAGATTGTTCAGAAATATTATTCTGATTGAGTTGACTTTAAAAAGCAAGGGAAATTAATTTAAGAAAATTCATGTTTATCCAGAAATGATTCCCATCCATTCAGTGGGGCTTACCTTTAGCAACCATATATTATCTTGAACTTCAGAGTCAGATTTTAGCGAGACCAGATACTATCAAGCATTATCATTTCACTGAAACTCAAATTACATTATGGACAACAACCTCAAGTTTTAAATACTGAAAAAAGATTACTTGCTATTCAAAACAGGCTTTTAAGTAAAAAGATAGTATTTCTAATATTTAAATTGAGTTGGACACTTTTCGTCCATTTTATTTTCCATGGGTCTGAAAAGATTCTGAGAACTAATAAAAATTGATTTTTAAAAAATACAAATTATACAATGGCCCAGGCTGCTTTGCTTTTTATCTTACAATATGTTATAAAAGCCTATAATGGTTTTATAAACTGATCCTATATGTCTTACCTAATGTTGCAAAGTGAGTTACATGTTCCAGAAAAAAACCCAACTCCAAGTAAAACTCTGAAGCTTAGTGGGATTAGTTCTTGGCAGTGTATTTAGGATTTCAGTGAAAATTTTCTTACTGGGTTGATGAATTTGGATAATGACCGAAGTTTCTATCCACTAGGTGGCAACCCAAAGGAGCCAATTTTATATTACGAACAATATAGTACGGAAGATAGCTCAAGTGCATGCTGAAAGATCTCTGGGTGATAATTAGTTCCAAATTCTAATTTCAAATTCTCTGAGGGAGATGGGCATTTTAGAAATAGGAAATATAAATGAATATGACTATTTCTTCAGTTTGGACCTCATGAGGGCTAATTTCTAATAATGGAAAATTTAATATTTAATTTGATCATAATGCTGTCAGGACACCCTCTAACTTAAGATGTGTTTTATCCTGTGTACTGTATTTTGTATTTTCTCTATCCTTGCTTCTGAGAAATGGTAAGTTCCCTTAATTCTAAGTCAATCCATGAAGGGCATTGAGGAATATGAGCATTGGAGGATACAACTCTAACCCTAATTAATGCATTATAGTAGTCTTCAACTTAAAGTCATTTGTTTCGTGACCAGTTATAATGGCACTGAAAAATGGAATATAGTGGGGCAGAAAAGTATTTAGTCAGCCACCAATTGTGCAAGTTCTCCCACTTAAGAAGATGAGAGAGGCCTGTAATTGACATCATAGGTAGACCTCAACTATGAGAGACAAAATGAGAAAACAAATCCAGACAATCACATTGTCTGATTTGGAAAGGATTTATTTGCAAATTATGGTGGAAAATAAATATTTGGTCAATATCAAAAGTTCATCTCAATACTTCGTTATATATCCTTTGTTGGCAATGACAGAGGTCAAATGTTTTCTGTAAGTCTTCACAAGGTTGGCACACACTGTTGCTGGTATGTTGGCCATTCCTCCATGCAGATCTCCAGAGCAGTGATGTTTTGGGGCTGTCGCTGGGCAACACAGACTTTCAACTCCCTCCAAAGGTTTTCTATGGGGTTGAGATCTGGAGACTGGCTAGGCCACTCCAGGACCTTGAAATGCTTCTTACAAAGCCACTCCTTTGTTGCCCGGGCAGTGTGTTTGGGATAATTGTCATGCTGAAAGACCCAGCCACGTTTTATCTTTAATGCCCTTACTGATAGAAGGAGGGTTGCGCTTCACAGCATTCTGCCCGGGCAACAAAGGAGTGGCTTTGTAAGAAGCATTTCAAGGTCCTGGAGTGGCCTAGCTCCCGCAATTGATTTCTTCACACCAAGCTGCTTGCCTATTGCAGATTCAGTCTTCCCAGCCTGGTGCAGGTCTACAATTTTGTTTCTGGTGTCCTTCGACAGCTCTTTGGTCTTCACCATAGTGGAGTTTGGAGTGTGACTGTTTCAGGTTGTGGACAGGTGTCCTTTATACTGATAACAAGTTCAACAGGTGCCATTAATACAGGTAATGAGTGGAGGACAGAGGAGCCTCTTAAAGAAGAAGTTACAGGTCTGTGAGAGCCAGAAATCTTGCTTGTTTGTAGGTGGCCAAATACTTAATTTTCCACCATAATTTGCAAATAAATTCTTTCCAAATCAGACAATGTGATTTTCTGGATTTGTTTACTCATTTTGTCTCATAGTTGAGGTCTACCTATGATGACAATTAGAGGCCTCTCTCATCTTTTTAAGTGGGAGAACTTGCACAATTGGTGGCTGATTACTTTTTTGCCCCACTGTATGCAACTTGATCTTCACACTTAACAACTGCCATAGCATTCACATGGTCACATGGTCAGAATTCGGGTGCATGATAACTGGCATGCATTTACTATGGTGGCAGCAGCATTCTGGGTTCACACGATCACCATTTGCGACCTTCCAAGCAGGACACGACTCACTTAACAACTGCCTTGCTTAGCAGTGGAAATTCTAGTCTCACTTGTAGTCAGTCGTAACTTGAGGGCTACTAACTTGTAATTCCATGATACGTTTCTGCATCCCTTAACCTGGAAAGCTAGAGACTTGTTTGTTTTTAATTTGCTTTTCTTCTGGAATTCACTTTAGATTGCATGTTATAGGTCTGTTACCACTATGCACTGATGGTGAACCTTTTAGACACCAAGTGCCCAAACTGCGTGTACGCATGCCCAAAGGTGTGTGCAGGTGCGATCTTGTGCATGCGCGGGCATGCACAACAGAGATCCCAAAGACCAGCTGGCCAGTGGGAGACGGCATCCCACCACCGGTAGCATGGCAAGAGATAAGATCTTTTTCTTTTGTGAGCTTCTGTTTTATCATTTGCAGGGAAACAAGCTCACGAAAGAAATGTCACAGAGATCTGACCTGGGGTGATGGCACGTGTCACCCCAGGCTCTGCGTGCCACAGGTTCGCCATCATGGCACTATGCTATTGGGATTGTAGGAGTTGGTTGACATGACTGTTTATACTGCAAAAAGTTTCAGTGTACGTTGCTCTAATTAATGGAAAAGCTTGAATTTGATCTTACTCAATTCTGGAATCAAAATACACAATAGATGTGGGCACTTTGTATATGGATTGCAACCTGAGAAAGCCACGGTTATGGTTGGATTGCAGGATGATTGTTACAAGTCTACAGTATTGAGGGTCAGAGACCCCCATTTACTGACAGAAACACAAACTAATACAAAAGTATAATTAGAGCACAATAGGCCAAATTGTTCCTAAACTTTGCTTACAGACTTTTGTGCTTATATGCTGTGTTTGGTTTTAGACAAACATGGCACTGCATTATGGCCAAACATCTCCACTTTGGTCTCATCTATCCAAAAGGCAGTGTTCCAGACATCTTGTGATTTGTGCAGATGCAACTTTGCAAACCTAAACTGTGCTGCCATGTTTTTTTAGTTTGTTTGGCAACACTTCCAAACAAGCCATACTTGTTGAGTCTTTTTCTAATTGTACTCTCATGAACTTTCAACATTTAACATGTTTTAGAGCAAGGATGTCATACTGGTGGTCCGTGGGCCGGATGCGTCGCGTGCAGGCCAAGCCCACCCCAGCTCTGCAAAAAAAGTTGTGATATGTCATGTGACGTGATTGAGTTCGACACTTGTGCTATAGAATCTCAGATGTAACTTGGGATTTTTTGCAAATTCTGAGCATTGCATGGTTTGATCTTGGGATGTATTTGCTGGGATATTCACTCTTGGGAAGATTGGCAACTGTCTTGAATGTTTTCCACTTCTAAATAATTTTCCTCACTGTCGGAACGATGGACTTTACATTATTTGGAAATGGCCTTATAACCCTTCTCAGATGGATGGACAGCAACGATTGCTTCTCTTAAGATTATTTATTTATTTATTACATGTATTTATATGCCGCCCTTCTCCCAAAGGACTCAGGGCGGCGAACACAAGTTAAGAAACATGTACAATAAAACCGCACTTTAAATCAAATAACTAATTAATGATAAATAATAAACCCAGAATCAGAGTCAGCCTATTTGCTTGAACAGCCAAGTCTTCAGCTCCCGACGAAAGGAGCGGAGAGCAGGAGCTCTCCGGAGCTCGGTAGGTAATTCATTCCAGAGGGTGGGAGTACCCACAGGGAATGCCCTAGCCCTGGGCACCGCTAGATGACATTGGCTCACCGTCGGGACCCTGAGGAGAGCGGCCCTATGTGAGCGAACAGGACAGTGGGAAGCAGGCAGGAGAAGGTCCTGTAAATATTCTGGACCTAAATCATGTAGGGCCTTATAGGTGAGAACTAGTACCTTGAAGTGGACCCGGAGAACCACTGGTAACCAGTGCAGCTGACGCAGGAGGGGTGTTATATGGGAGTAACGAGGGGCTCCTGTAACAACCCGTGCGGCTGCATTCTGGATCAGCTGGAGTCTCTGGGTGCATCTCAGGGGCAGGCCCATGTAGAGGGAATTGCAATAATCCAAGCGGGAAGTAACCAGGGCATGAGTGACTGTGTGAAGGTCATCTCGGTCCAGGAAAGGGCGCAACTGGTGCACCAGACGAAGCTGTGAGAAGGCTCCCCTGGTCACAGCCATTAGATGGTCTTCTAGGGACAGCCGAGCATCCAGGAGGACACCCAAGTTGCGAACCCTATCAACGGGGGCAAGTTTTTCTCCATCCATCAAAAGGGGCTTCTGAAATCCGAGATGCTGATCATTGCTGATGTCTTTACTCTTTGGTATTGTAGTACACACACCTCAATGCTGGAGACCAGCAAATTCAACTTCAGCTTTTATACAGGTAGTCACGCTTTCTGATGATCAATTGACCAAGGGCACTCGATTAGTAGCTACTTGGCCTCTTTATATCTATGGAAACAGTAAGAATGTACTTAGTTTTTTCACACATGGCTTCTCCATTTTACCTTTCTTTTTGTAAAATAAATGATGACATGGTGTAATATTTTGTGTTATATTTACCTACTTTTAAGGAACTGCTAAGGAGCAGATGATTTCTATTTCATCCTGATTTTTATGATTTTGAGTGTACAGTATTCAGCCATAGAACTGAAGCAAGTCAGTTTGAAACAAGAAATACTGTATCTTTATGGAAGCCCATGACCTATGATGAAGCTAACAAAGTGAAAATAACGAATTTCTGAAAATAAAATTCAAAAGGTGAATTGAGGTGAGTTATAAAAATATACAAGTAGAAATACCGTATTTTTCGGAGTATAAGATGCACCTTTTTACCCCCCAAAAGGGGGTGAAAATTTAGGTGCGTCTTATACACCGAATGTCGCCCTGCCCACCCACTGACCCCCACCCTTGCCCTCTGCCTCCCAGCAGTTACCTCCTTGCAAGCAAACAGCAAGAAAAAACACCCACATTCAGCTTCAGTATAGGCTAATTAGCACAAGTTGATTAGCATGGCCTCCCGACTCTCAGCTGATTTGCTCTCAGCTGTTTTGCACAGGCTCTTTTGCAAGCTCTTGATTTGCAAGCTCTTTGCTGCAAAGAGTGCTGGAGAAGTTTTTTTTTTCCTAGCTGAAACGAAACTGAAAGTAAAGCAGGCTCTGCTGCAATGTGACAAAATGAGGCAGGGAGAGATTTCTTTTTCTTTTTGCTCACCAAAAAAGGTAGGTACAAACAATGGGAAATTTAGGGCAAAGAGGAGAGTTCAAGATTTTAAAACACAAAAGAAAAAAAGGTCTATTTAACTAGGGAATTGTAATAATTGAAATGCTATTAATTGTATATTGTGTTGAAAGCAGAATGGTTAAGTTATGGTTTGGAGAAATATATGGGGAAAATTATTTGTTTTATTATTATTGGTAAATATAATTGATTTGTAAGAAATTGGATTGCATAGAAATATTGGAATATTCATGTTCATATTGATTAATATACAAAAAAGATAGTTATATAACTAATTGATTTATATTAAAATGTTGAATTTGTATTAAACAATTTTAATATTAAATAATTAACCGATGTGAGGATGGATATAAAAATAGATGACAATGGGAAGGGGTATAATATAGAATAGAACGGAAAAATTGAATTTGATTAAGATTAGAGATGAGAATGAAGGGTAATATTGTTTTTTTTAAAAAAAATAGATAAGGAATAAATATGGCAAAAAGGAAATATAGAAATTGTAAATTTAATTGAAATGACTAAACACAGTTTAAATTTGTGAACCAGCCAATACTCTGTTCAAAGAAAATACATATGTATGTGTGCTTGTCTAAAAAATAAAAAAAAACTTAAAAAAAACCACAACCCTAAAAGGTAGGTGCATCTTATACTCCGGTGCATCTTATACACCGAAAAATACGGTAGTTGGGAGAAAATAGTATCAAATGAGATTAATAGAATTTAAATAGAATTAAATAGAATCAATTTAAATAGAATTTAGTCATGTGAAGCTCTTTAAAAAGCTGGTGGCTTCACACACAATAAAAAAAAGTATGATTCCCTCAGCCCTTCAAATTTCGTTTGTCCTGCATTTTATTTTTTCATTTATTTGTATCTGCGGTGGCACAGTGGTTAGAATGAAGTACTGCAGGCTACTTCTGCTGACTATCGACTGACTGCAATTTGACAAATCGAATCTCACTAGGCTCAAGGTTGACTCAGCCTTCCATCCCTCCGAGGTGGGTATAATGAGGACCCAGATTGCTGGGGGCAATATGCTGATTCTGTAAACCGATTAGAGAGGGCTATAAAAGCACTATGAAGCGGTATATAAGTTAAGTGCTATTGCTATCCTGCCTTTTATTTTTTTTACAAATAATTCAAGGCAGTGAATATATCTAATACACCTTCCTCCTCCTATTTTCCCTACAACAATCACTTTGTGAGATGAGTTGATTGGCCCGAGCCATCCAGTTTGCTTTCATGGCTAAAACAGCATTAGAAAGAACTTAGACTCCACTTTGCAGCCTGGTGCCTTAACCACTAGATCCAACTGAAAAAATATTGATAGCAATATACAAAGTTATGAATTTACTTAAGTCAAAAGGAAAATGCAAGTTCAATTCAGACATAGTAATGCTATTAAGGTACTATTAGTTTGAAAACCACAACTAGAATTACCAAATGTCTGATTTAGAAATTTAATAGAAATAAACGATGTAAAAGTACCTTGTTGAAATCACAGCAGCTTTTGTTTAATTCAGTGATCATATTAAAAAAAATATTCTATTTTATTCTCATTTCATTTGGTTTCCTTCCAAGAAAAGGATGGTTGGTAAAAAAAAAGGACAAGTGACAAGCCAAATCAAAACTTTTTATGATGCAGAAATAAATTTTCAGATTTGAAATCTTATTGGTACCGCTTTTAGAAAAAAATAAAGATGCAGATATTTGTAATGTTCCCTTAGTATCTGCAGTAAGCTCTCAAAGGGAAAATAATTCATTTTATTTTATTATCAGTTTAAATTTCCATTTTCTCCCCTTTTCTCCAATTTTTGGAAATCCCACAATACATATAAAACAGAAACTGAGTTGATAAGAGAGACCCATTTAATGGCTCTATATTGAAACTGTAAAGCATATACCCTGCAGAATTAATTGGGAAGACAACAGCCAATTTCACAATAGCAAGATGCAATTACTTTGCAATAACTTGAACTCATGTTTGCTTAATAATTAGAATATGCTATTAGTTTATTAATCTTAAATCTATCACAAACTGAGGTAAGACACATAATAGTCAACATTAACTGAAAATTGAAAAATTACTTATTCATGATCTCAATAAATTATATGCGGGTCCAAGTATATTTTTTTTTAGAAAGCCTTGCTTAAACTCATATTAAACTTAAATCGCATAAAATTTAAGCATAACTTCAATCTCTGGCCTTTATCTGTTGCCATTTTGATACAAAGGCCTAACCCAGGGGTGTCAAACTCAATTTCATTGAGGGCACATCTTTTCAATTTACACAATAAATACCATTGTTAAAGTTAGGTGTTTGCTTCAAAATAACATCTTACAAGGAAATGTGATGGGTATGTATGAAATTACCAAAATGTTTCAGCAAAGTTTTTATTTCAGCAAGGTAACTCAACACATATTATTAACAAGCTCACTATATATTCCTATGAAACAAATCTGATATCTGTGGATTTATTGAAGTGCATTCTGGAAAAAAAACATATTAAATCTTTATTCCTTCTTTTTTGGCACCTATTTCTATAATATCTCCTGAAAACAAGAAGTTTCTATCGGAAGCATTATTACTCCACAATCCCTCAGGTTCAGATAAGAAATTACAAAGAGTAGTAAGCTGTCTGCTGCTTTCCAATACCAAAATATATAGGTTATGAACAACAGCGATGCCAAGTCCCTACGACATGTAAAAAGATACATAATGCTTCAAAATGTTTAATTACAAACTTTTGTGATATGATTAACTGAAATGTACTGGAGAGATTCAATCTCGAAAAAATCATATCCTTTATTATGCTGCTAGAGGCATAAACAACTATCCTATATTTCTACTTTTTTAAAAAAAAAAAAGTCTGAAAATGCCAAATGGAGTGAAAATCCTGTAAAGGAGAAAAAGCAAATACAAACAGCCGGGCTGGATTTCGTTTTAACCAAAGAGCTGCATTCCATAGATTCTCTGAGCAGCAGGCTTCAATGCGTGCTTCTATAGTAGCTAGAGTCTGATCTTAGGCAGCTGAACACTCCTTTGAGAAGACTGGGTCTCTTTGTCTTTTTAAGGCTTATTGAAGCAAATGCTAGTACCTGTAAACTATTTCATACAGGTAGCAAACAGGTATTCTAGTAAATTCACCACAATCTACAGGAAAATACCTTAAAACAGCGGGCAATAGGTTATAGCTATCATTACGCACACTTTTAAGTTATAGTCTTCATGTCACTTCTACTCAGCTTTTAGCTCCTCAATAACGCTAGATGTCTTCTTACATTATTAAAGAGCACCTGTAAATCTGAACTGTTCAATTCGGCACATGCCAGAAAACATGAAACCGCCTGCGTTTTTTCACATTCCATTTTGCATTCTGTACATCTTCGAAATATTAAATTTTTCAGGGCCTTCGGAATCAACAGTGCCTTTTTCGTGAAGTTCAAATATACGACCGGATAGATCCCAGAAGCGGATTTTAATACTTTTCTCTTCAAGACACAAACTGCTTTTAGTTTGTTCTGTGCCCAGATCAAAGGCAAAGCAGTAGAGATCTTTCTTGCCCAGATTCATTCTCTTTTTCTGGAATTCTTGGCAGCAAAGCAGAACGGGTCAATCCCCAGAATTTTTGAGGTGACAACTCCGTCTTGGTGGCAGTAAACTTCCAACCCATATGGCTTCCGCAGATCTTACACTGAGCTATAGTCCATGCGAATCTAGAAGTGGATAGCATTTATGTTAGCCTTTATGATTGACAAATATATTTACAAGGCGGCAAAATGTTCGTTACGGCATATAAAGCAAAGTTCAAAATATGAATATTATAGCATTTAAAATAACGGATTCATATGCAGGCTGATTTGCATAATGGCAAAACTGAATGAACAGTAAAATTTCAGAAATGGCCTCAAACTGCTTTGTCCAGGATTTTTCTAAAACACAAACCAGAAACCTGTTCTAATATAAAGCATCAGTTTCCTAAATGGCACTATTTCTAACAAACTGACATTCTAATAATATATGGGGATTGAGAGTACTTCCCCATAAATGTCAGAATTAGTTAAACCACATATGGTTGGCACAAATTAAACATGTACTTGACTCATAAATTTTTTTATGATGGTTTTTTTTTTTAAATCTCTACTTAAGAGAAACAAGTCAGGCTGTTTGTCCTTCCCTTCTGTCTATACTCGGCACTGAGGAGATGGAGTTAATGAACTTTCCGTTTTCTTTCTATTTACATTTTAATTCCTTGAGGGCTGAGTACCTGCAAGGCAGCTTCTGCTTCAATAATGGAGAAATAATGCAAAATGGCACACTGAAGGTACACAAAGCAATAAGCCTTGTCTGGACTCCGTTGATTGAAGAATTTAAGATACTGGGGTCAAGGAGAAGAGCCTTCTTTGCCATGGCCGCCTGCCTTCTGGAATATCTTGCCTCCTGAGGTGAGATCCACTCCATGTTTCTGGCTATCCAGAAATGCCTTAAAACTTGGCTCTGCCAGTTGACTTGGGGCTCCAATGAGGACACACTATGCTGGAGGTAATTGACTGAGTGATAGACAAACATCTACCCCTGTACAATCCATGCTCTTGGTTTAAACTTTTTATTTATTTAGATGTTGTTAAAATTGTAACATTTTTTATACTTTCATATCTATCTCTAGCATTGCATATTTCTGGTGCTTTATATCAGGGGTTCCCAACCTGTGGACCGTGTGCAGTTTGCAACTGGGCCATGGAAACGGCCGGCAAGCACATTCATATGTGTACCCTCACTTGACAGAGCAGAGGGAGAGCACATGTGCTTCATTTGTGTGAGTGGCAGGCATGCATGGACGCCACTTGCGAAAACGAAGATGCACACACATCTGCGCTTGCTGGCTTCTTGTGTGAACCATCTCCTTCCCTCCCGCTCCCCGCCGGTCTGCAAAGCCAGAAATGTTGGGAACTCTGCTTCATATTACCATAAGCGACCCATTCAAAATAGTGAGACGAACAGTATAAACATAAAATAATAAAAAAAAATAATAAAAAAATAAATAAAAAATAATAAAAAAATAATGAATTTAAGTAAGATTTACCCAGGAAACCAACTGTGGTCTGTGGAAGATCTGCCACTCAGATTCAGATTGCTGGCCTTGTAGACAGTAAGGGTCTCATGCACATAGCCATGAGGATTCACGTAGGCTGCCATAGGTCCACATAGGGATAAACTACAAATAATTATAAAACATGATTATGGCAAAAGCACAAAAGTGAACTATTTCTGAGGACCGTACCCCTAACTAAATATTTTCTTTAACAGATATATCTGCCAAGCTTGTATCATCTGCATCAGGAGAGACTAAGCAGACTGTAGCTTGGTAAGAGCCAATATTATAAGCAAGATCCCATCAAGATAAAGACACTGTAGTTAGATATGAATTCCTTTATCTAGGAATTAGTGAGGCTCGCTACCCTAGATGGATTTGAGTTATCTTTAAAGGAGGTAGTACAGAAACTGAGGTACTTCTAAACCCATGTTTACCACCTGAGGTTCAAGCAGGCTTTATAGGTAACATTTCCCCCCCAAAGATAGCTGGTTTATTAACGTAATTTCAAAACACAACCTCTTAATCAAAATCATAATTGATTTAGTACCACTAAGAAATTTCCATGGGAAGATTGGAGATTGGCTCCGAAGCTACAAGTACAAAACATAGTGTCCTACAGGACCTGCACTGGATGCTAATATCCATGCAAGTCAAATTCAAGGAGCTCACGACGACATATCAAGCTCTATTGGCAGCCCTGAAGATGCTCCCAAAATGGCTTCAGGGCTGATTGCATTGATTGCTTTGGGGTTGTAACTTGGAACACTGACACCTATATAACTTCAAACCTAAGTGGGATGCTTTCTTATAAACCTCTACAACAACTGAGATTGAGCAAGGAAAGCCTTAGCATGCCTGCTCTTGTGAATAATTCACTAGGCAGATACTCAAGGCAGGCTATTTTAGACACTGGATCCCAACTGTGGAATCCCCCCCTTCCTTAGTCACAATTTTCACTACTAGCTTCAGGTCCTAACCAAGACTTTTACTGCATTGTTTCGTGTGTAGCTATTATTTTTGTGGTCACATTTCAGTTTTAAAATCAGTAATATTATATTGATTTAGAGTTTATTGTGTCCTGGTTAGGGCTTACTTTAATCGGAAACCTCATGACCTGAAAACAGCTAAATGTTTTATGACTTAATATACATTACTCAACTCCCAAACATCTGTATAATTGCTAGTTAATTATTTTACATGTTTTTGTCTTTATTAAAAGGTATCTTTTTTTCCCCAAGAAGCTCGTGATAGCATTTTATGAGGCAATGCAAACTAAGAGATGTACAAAGTAACTTTAAAATCTCACCTGAATATTTCATTTTTAGTAGTTATTTCTGTATCTTGGCAATGCTTACAGCAAAGAGAGGTACACTACAAATAAAAAGGCAAATGTTATAGAGAAAAAGAAAACTGAGATCAACTTTTTACTTATAAAAGATTTTATATATAAATTGCCATTCTATAATTCAAATAAGACTAAGTATTTAACTACTGTATTTATTAATTTAATTTTATCCCACCTTTATTACATTATAAGTAACTTAAAGTACTCATACTATTCCTCCTCCTGTTTTTGTATATTAATTCTTACACTATCCAGGTAATATAGACAAATAAACAGGGTTATATCAAGTTTAACATTTATTCAAATTGAAATCACTGCAAAATATATGTTTATATTATGGAATATACAATTCTTGCCAAGAAGACTAGAACCAGATGACTGAAAAATTATTTCAGTAAAAGTATAAATTGTTTTGGAGGGGTATCTTTTCATTAGAATTAATATTATTATCTGGAAATGATCCAGAAATACATGGTAATCTGTGTTCCCACCCCACAGCCCCTCAACCTTTTGGTAAACAACATGCAAAATTTTGGTCTGCTCTTCAAACATACAACCTGATAAAAGTAGTTTTTTGGTTTAATGAGAAAAGAAATGAAATTACACGTGTACATGGTTCATATGTTCAAACTATCACATGAAAGCTAAACCATCATTGGATAGAAAAGTTTAAATAGTTAATTTAAGAGCCTTATGCTGAAATTGAAATGCATATCTTCTCTGAACATTGGTCAAAGCTGTAAAAGCTAGAACAATTATTATTTTGAATAGTCAGGACACAATCAGTATACTGGATTATTGTTTTCAGATACATTTCACATTTAAGTCTTCTCAAAAGTAAGTCCCAATAGGATGAATCTTTTAAGCATAACAGGACTAAAGGAAGTTAAGACTTACTCACTCACTTTGTTCATAATATCTAGTTCACAGCGCAGTCGCTGAACAGCACTACCAATTTTAAGCAGCTGAATTCTCAGAACATCATCAATTGGTAGGCATGCTGCAACTCTATATGAAAAATCTGAAATAAAAACAAGTTGCATTCTAAGAGAGACAATAGACTTAACCAAGCTACATTTAGGCAGGGTACTAAAAATAAACTGTCACTATTCACAATTAACTTCTCTTAACTTCAGATCAGCTGGAACAAATCAGATTGCTTTCTCCGGGTAGATACTAACTATGCTTAGTTTTATTACAGTTTGCATTCTATAAATGTAATAGTATTTCAAGGAATAATATAATTATAATAAACAAGCAGATCTGCAATTTTGACAGTGTGATGCTACTGCTCTTCTCATACAGCTCTATAAAGCCACATTACACATACAGCAAATTAGGGCAAATGTATAATAACCAGATTAAAGAAAGGGATGACAAATTGGCATTTACAGTGATAGTTCTTGGTTTATTACAGCGTTGTCATCTGCACAGCTACATAAAGCTGTCTGTTCTTGCCTATGTGATTTCCCATATTAATAGAAATACATATTGTAACTCAACAACTATAAGCTGCAACACACAAGATACTGCAAGTGGTTACCACACAAAAGAGTAATGTGTAGCTCTGCTAATGTTTCCCCAATGTTTTTCTAACAACTTGGATAGGTGGGTGCAATTTTGCCTCTATATAAAAGTCACAGTAAATATACAAAGCTGCAAAAGGCTGCTCTGTAACTCAGTTGTGATGTAGGATCAGTTAAATAATAAACCAACAAACTGATTTGATGAAGACTTTTACCAACAATACAACGCATTATTTAATAAATAATGTACCTATTGCGTTTTCTGGAAGGGAGTCATCTTTAAGATTTTCATCCCACTCATGAAGCTGTTGCTTGATTCGTTCCATCAAGGTTTCCTTGTGTTATAAGAAAAACCTAATTTAAACATAAAAACTTCTTTTTTTGTTAACAAAATAAGAAAAAAGGAATTGTCGAGAAAAAGCGTTTCTCATTAGAACTGTAGTTTAAGCTCCTTAAAACTAAAATGCTATATTTTGAATGTTGGGAGAAATATTAACAAACAACATTAAGACGAATCGTTCACCAGCAATAAGGACCACCTCCTCCCTTGTTTGAAAAATTCAGGGCAGGGAGCTTTGCCCCTCTCCCAATTACTTGACACAAATCTCTACTGTATGTATGCAAAGGTTCACCTCCATTGATAGAATGGAGATGAAGTTGGCTCTTGATCATGAAGAGGATAAACTGAGTGGGCACAGCTGCTAGTCTACAGAACTTAACAATGACTTGAAATGATTTTTTTTCACCAGAAACTAGAATTCATGAACTTATTCCAAGTCTTTATATGCCAAATACAAGTAGACTAGTGATTAACTCAGAATGAAAATCAAAACTGAAATAGTGGCAATTTAACACAATATAGATTATAACTCTACCAACAGAAGGAGTTTCATTTGCTGAAGACACCTTATTTTATTTATTACCATATTTTTCAGACTATAAGACGCACCGGACTATACGATGCACCTAAATTTACAGAAGGAATACAAGAAAAAAATAGTTTTTGGCTTCCACATGTCAGATTTTCACCTCTTAGGCCTCCAAAAGCACTCTGCGGTGCTCCACACGGCCCGTTTTCACCAAAACCGGGCCCATTTTCACCAAAAATGGGTTCGCTTTTGAGCTGCAAAGCTCTCCCGTGCATCATGTTTTCGCCTTCCCAGCCCCCAGAAGACTCTGCAGTGCTCCGCATGGCCCTTTTTCGCCAAAAACGAAAAGGCCCATTTTTGGCCTGCGGAGTGCTTTTAGGGGCCAGGGAGGGCAAAAATGTGATGCACAGAGCACTTTGGAGCCCCAAAATGGGCCCATTTTTGGCAAAAACAGGCCATGCGGAGCACTGCAGAGTGCTTCTGGGGGGCGGGGAGGGTGAAAACGTGACGCACGGACAGTTTGGGAGGCCAAAAACGCCCATATTTGGTCTATAAATCGCACCTAAATTTTCACCCACTTTTGGGGGGGGGGAGATGTGTCTCATACCCCCCAAAATATGGTAATTATATACATTTCTATGATGATTTTTCAATCACAATGGCATACTTTTGATAACAATAAAAGTGTGGTGCTTTAAAGCAGCCTCCATAAATAGGGTAGAAAAACATAAAATCCTCTAACTTCCAGTAAAATCAGACCTGCTTTCAAACTTTGAAGTAAAATTTCATTGAGAGGAAGGGTAACTCCTTAGAGAAGGTACTGACACCTTCCCTCATCAAAGAGCCACTGTGGGCCTGAAAAACTTGGAGAACAACTACTGTATTTAGCTGTGGTGGTGCAGTGGTTAGAATGCAGTACTGCAGGGTACTTTTCCTGTCTGCCAGCTGCCTGCAATTCCACAGTTTGATTCTGATCGGCTCAAGGTTGACTCAGTCTTCCATCCTTCTGAGGTGGGTAAAAGGGGGACCCAGATTGTTGGGGGCAATAGGCTGACTCTGTAAACTGCTTTAAAAGAGCTGTAAAACACTGCGAAGAAGTATATAAGTCTAAGTGCTATTGCTAACCTTCAGCCATCCGTATCTAGGGAAAGTTGTTGGAGTGGGGGACTGTCAGCCAAAATCAAACTTCAAACTAGCAGATTTTCTACACTTAAGAGCCCAAAACTGACTGCTCTAGCCAGTCCTGGATTGGGAGACCTTAGCCACAGTAATTCATGCACTTAGTGTCACAAATCAAGATTATAGCAATATATTCTATATGGGCTGCCACTGGTGACTGCTACGCTCATTGTATAGGTACTGCATTGATTTCCAACAGGTTTATAGGTAGAATTGAAGCCATAAGGGACTCATAGTTTGGTGCTTAGGTAGCTCAGAATTTTCTCCCTTGTATAGAAATGGCCATTTCAGCTCTTCCTGTGCACATCCCTGCTCAAAGAGCCAGTGCACATATCCCGTTGTTTTTAAATGGATTCTTAAGGGCTATGTTATATGAGGAACGTGCAGACAATACTTCTTAAAATGCATGCCTCATATTAGTAATCCCCCTCCTCAGATTAAGCCGAGCCCCACATTGTGGAACTTCTGAAAATTAATGCAAGACATTTGGAGAATGGGTTATGGGTTTGCTTATTGTATTATTATTTAATTATTTATTTTGGAGTTATGTCAATATATCTTTATGATGTAAACACAACTGGGGGTTGCTTTCTGCATGCAAATGAAACAAATAAACCAAGCAGAGTTAACAGCACAATTCAAACCACAGGAATGCACAAAAACAGTATATGTACGCCAGCTAATTCTTTTGGACAATTGAAAAGGACACACAACAGTGCAAATAGTTGAATACAATACAAAGCAGGCTGGAAATCTTAATTGATACTTACAGCATCGTATAAAGAATACAACCATGATGGCCAGGAAGTCAGACTAGCACAGTGAAACTTGCGCTGTTAAGACAAACACATTTTCTTTATTATAGATCTATACTTTTGTACATAATTATGGTAAGAGAGTGCTCCGCTAAGAAGTCCGTCAATTTAAAATATTTCATAGAATAATGTCCTTTCCCCTCACAATTTATCTTGCAGTGGCATTGCTATTCACCTCTGCTCTCTATTACCAGGAACAAACATACTTTTGGAGTTTCAGAACATCTAATTGGAAGCGGCAGAAATTTGCTTTAAAATGAATGAATTGCATTCCCAAGTACATATACTTTTGAATTAAAAATGACACACGTATTACTAACTTGAGGCACCATCAAATTATTTTCACAGTATTAATTCCAAGGATTGTAATTTACTCACACATACCCATTATTATTTTAGAAGTAGTAATTTCTACAAATTCTAGCAATCAAATCCAAGGAAAATTAGATATAATCATAGTAATCCTGAATGTACACCTTTTTTCATCTGCTAAAATCTGTCTCTTTAACTAACGGTGAGCCACAGCCATTCCTGAATTAGCAGTTACCTTGTTTAGTGACCACTTGTAAATACTACCTTAATGATATTAATAATAAATAAATAAATAAATCCCAAGCAATACTGACACTTGCAATCAGATTTCTACAACTGACACGAATGCATGCCAAAATGAGAGTAACACTGGCATTGCTGCATGAAATAACTTTATCTAAATAAGATGGCAGCAACCAGTGATCTTTGGAACCTCTCCCTCTGTCTTCATCATGTGTTCACTTAGCAACCATTTCATTTCTGATTTATAGAATGGACTGTGGTCGCTAAACGAAGAAAGGGTGTACAGATAGGCAGCCCTCAACTTACGACCACGTCTGAGCCCAAAACGGGCTCTTTATGTTCACTTTATGTTGCTAAGTGAAAAATTTGTTAAGCGAGTTTTGCCCCATTTTATGACTTTTCTTGCCACGTTTGTTAAGTGAAACACTGCAGTTGTTAAATTAGTAACACGGTTGTGAAGTGAATCTGGTTGTCCCGTTGACTTTGCTTGTCAGAAGGTCGCAAAAGGGGATCACATGTCTCTAGGACACTGCAACCGTCATAAATGTGAGTCACTTGTGCAGCATCCAAACGATAAACCATGTGGGTCCTACAAGGTTCATAAGTGTGAAAAATTGTCATAACTCACTTTTTTTCAGTGCCGTTGCAACTTTGAACAGTCACTAAACGAACTGTTGTAAATTGAGGACTACCTGTATACTATGGGGATGTGGCGCAAATGAATTAAGAGAAAAATTACTGTTTGGCAGTAGGGAAGGGAAAGATAATCTGATAGTGGACTGATAGGATCAAGGAGTTTCCTGGAGTGTCCCATTAACCCATCTGCCTTATGGGAAGTCAATAAACCAAATACAAAGGCAGCAGTCTTTCCATTTGTTTTCCAGTAGTTAGCATTGAAAAGATCCATTGTCTTTAAATAAACAAATAAATAGCCTTTATGCAGTACAACTTACAGTGCTGATCATGCAAAATGCCAAGAATGAGGATACTGAATTATTTTCATGAAAGTAGCACTCATTTCAGTCTTTTTCAGCCCACACTGGATTATAACTCTCATTTTCCCCAACCAGGACTATGTTAGCAAGGAATGAGAGTTAATGCCCACCACATCATAAGAGACACAAGTTACCTTTCATCAACAAAGATAAACCAGAAAGTCATTACAGGAAGGGGGGAAAAACCTTGCCTTTCTAATCATAAAAAGAACACTGAAGAATCTGGCACTGGAAGATTATTCTAAGACTTTTAATAAGTTAGTTAAACTAGTGCTTTGGGGAATAATTGCATTTTTAACTCTGAACTGGAAAAAAGATATCACAGCAGGTGCACAAACAAGTCAAGATTATTATGAAAGCATGCCTTTACAAATAATATATGATTGCTTTATGCTGACTGGGAAACAAATTTTTTGGGATATCTGGCTAGAAACAGATAAGGACAAAAATGCAGAAAGATAGAAATTGTCACTATGCATCCCTAAAAGGCATAAGAAATTCATTAAAATATAAATATGTACATGACTGATATATGGAAGAACTATGCAGTCACAAATGCCAAGGAAGGCAGCACAAATTTCAAAATTCAAAACCCTTTATCTATTTTCATATATCTAGGAAGAGAACACATTTCTTTTCTGTTCTGATCAAACGACAAGTCATAGGTTCCAGTTTTATACAGTTTTACTTTTAATATAATTTAATTTGAATTTGGGACAAGAGAAAATTCTTGTAAAGCTTTATGTTCTTGGTTTTCAAATCCAGTTTTAAACTCCTTCTTTTATTGCTTTGCCCTACTTTGGCAGATTTTATATGAATATGTTTTAGCATCTTATTCTCCAGAGAATTTTAAATGTCAACTTAAGATCTACTTATCTTTAAATATATAATACAGCTCTGTAGGAGAAGAGTTAATTATCAGAATAAGTACTATTCCTGAAGACTTCATTGATTCATTAAACACTTTTGTGCCTTTTTGTCATTGTTGACTCCTGGTGATTACCTAATCTAATCCTTGCAGTTTTCTTGTCAAGATTTTAGAAGTGGTTTGCCATTGCGTCCTTCCTAGGGCTGACTGAGAACGACTAGCCCAAGGTCACCCAACTGGTTTTATGCCCCAAGATGTGACTAGAACTCACAGTTTCCTAGTTTTAGCGTTGTGCCTTAACTTCTACATCCAACTGGCTCTCTTGTTAAACACTATACATGATCAAAATAGTTGCTGTGGTTTCCCTTAAAGAGTTTTTTTAAGTGACCGCAAACAAGATGAATTTCTATGGAGAGATTAAAGCCACTATGAAGAAATAGTTGCTAATTTTATCCATTCTCCCTTCTCCTTGAAGTGATGTTTGAACATACGGTATATTCATCTTCTCATCACCCAAAATCCTGGGCTGGCCTACTAAACCTATACGCAAAGGTCTATGAAAAGAACTTAAAGGGGCTCTTTCTAAAATATCTTTGAAATATTACAAGCATTATGTCCTACAAAAGAACTTGGCTAATTTGAAAGCTTTCTTCTGGAGGTGGGGGTGGGGAGTGTCCACGCGTGCACAGGCAGCGAGGGAGGAGAGGGAGAAATATATATTGGGACATGGTACGAAAGTATAGTAAAGATCATTATGGATTCCAGTCTGGTCCTTCAAATATGATGAAGACATCAGATGAATTCCAAAGCTCAACTCCCATCCCTGCTCTTTGCCTGCAGTTATAGACTGCAGGCAAAGAGCAATTGCCTGCAGCCTATAAGCTATAATTAGAGGGAAAATGTCAAGAAATAATCAGGAGTAAATATGGAGATTCTTGATGCAAAATGTAGAATGCTCATTTAATATTTAGGTCAGTTTTGAATCTAGTTGTGTTCTAATTAAACACTGTTGAATTAAACTAAGCTTACCCTGCTTTTTATTTCATAAAACTTGTAGATACCTATAATAATAACCAATGTATATTCAGAGCATGTAGGGAATGGGAGAGGCAAGGATAAGGGAAATATAATGGAAGGCCTTGGTGTTAATGGAACAAGTCATTGTACAATGCATTTTGTGGAAGTTTTCATTTATGTGATTTTCTTTGGGATAGCTATTCAAGGTCAGGTTGGCTGGCAGTTTTGACCTTAATCCGGAATGTAGTTGTGATGTTTGAGATATATTAACCCTATAAAAATAATTTTCCTGTTTCTTTGATCTAAAATGTTTATATAAATAGACTGGAGGAAGATGATAGGTTGATAGTACTGACACTTAACCTCCAGGCTGTATGCCTCGGGCATGCAAATGTGCACGATTAGTCTGTTTTCCTAAGATATTTTTGTAGCATTTCTGCAATTCTTACGCCGGTTGCTGTTCCAGCTATTAATTCATAAGCCTGCCGTGAATATATGAAACACAGCACATAATCAGACTGATCGTTGAATTTGTCAATGACTCATCCACTTTCATGGCCTGGTTTCATAAATGCAGTTCATACCAAAACCCAACATGATGCCTTCAATTTGGTGCTAAGAATGCAAATCTCAGAATTCCTAGTTTTTTTTAGATTGTGCGCTGTAGGTTACAAATCCAGTTGAGCTACTGATCTTTGTCCTACCAATTCCTATTGAACGACATCAGGGGTCGGCTTCAAAAATTTTAGCAAGGGGTTCTCTGCCCAGTTGCTGGGTGGGACGTGGCCTAATCGGCCTCCTGCATCATGGTGGGGAGGGGACATTTTTGCCCTTGGCTCTGGAGGCTTTCCTTGAGCCTCCAGAAGGGCAAAAACAGCCTCTCCAGGCTCCGGAGGCCCTCTGGAGGCCGGAAACAGGCCTCCCAAAGTTCTGGTGGGCCCGTTTTTCTCCCTCCCTGAGCCTCCGCGCGCACCCTGCACTTACCTGCATCG
The DNA here is from genome assembly GCA_030761175.1 of Masticophis lateralis. NCBI lineage: Eukaryota > Metazoa > Chordata > Lepidosauria > Squamata > Colubridae > Masticophis > Masticophis lateralis. Next base: position 49,178,906 of record JAUDYJ010000002.1, read on the forward strand.
AAAACGGGTCACGTGGGGACTCCTGGGAGGGGAGGGGTGGATGGGGCAAGTCTGGAGTGGGATTTGGGGGTTCTCCGAACTGCACAGAATCTTAGCTAGAGGTTGTCCTGAGCCCCTGCGAACCCCCAGCAGTCCACCCCTGAACGACATGATGGCTAGTATCTTCCCAATTAAAACTCTTTCAAACTGGCTGTCCAGTTGCAGAACCTAAAAGTCTCCACTTGCTGGTCCATACTGCTTCACAATTTGGGAAGCTGTACTCAACAATCATCCAGAAGATGCTAGGTTGGAGAATAAGTTTAAACCCCCACCCTCCACCTCCCCATCATCACCTTCTTTTAACTTTTGAATGCGTTATTTCAGATCTGACTTTCTAATGTAAAAAATACATTACCAGGCACTGGTTTCAATGGATGAGCCATCAAAACAAACCGGAAGCTTGCTAAAAACAGAAGCAGCACTAGCAGAGGGTTGATAGATACCATCACTTCTTCTTCTTCTTTTTTTTTTAAAGACATAAGAGAGATGGAATTTTTATTGATTTTTGAAATGTCACCATAGAACATAATTAGCTTCTGACCTTTTGGTATTTCTGTCGCCACTGATGTATCTGTTGATCCTGCCATGTTGCAGGCTTAGGACAAGGAAAAATGTGACATCTGCTGCGGGATTCCAGCTGCACTGCAGACATGGTTGAAGGAAGCACACGCTCAGGAAGGATTTGCACTTTGGCCTGTTGTAAGCTGATTTAAAAAAAAAAAAAGCCAGAGTGAAAATTGTACCTATTCACTTCTATGAGAGACACAAATGTTTCGTTATTTACATCTTTTAATTGCATAAACATCTAGGAAAGCACAGGAGGACAATTGCATATTTTAATTCAAAAGTTTCTAATTTTTTTTTTATGATTTTATGATTTCATATAACTATCCTCCACCCATTTTTTTTTGACTTACTTCAGAAGTTCCACAGCTACGCTTCAGTTGTTTCACATTAGACCTTAGCCTGTCCTTTTAAAATGGGAACTATTCTAAAGTTGAATAGTAAAGTTTTGGTTCCAACTTTCTTGTGGAATTTGGTTAATTTTGGTATTATCCAGTAAATATTCGACCTTATGAAATGCATTTTTACCTGAATTGCCATTTAAGAAACGTGTGAAATAAAATCAGACCTAGCAGAAATGAAAAGTAACCTGTAATCTTGAGAAAACATCTCTTTTCATCCCTTCAATCATGTCCGATTCTCAAAGACTGCTTGGACAAGTCCTTGCAAGTTTTCTTGGTTAGGTTCTTCAGAAGTAGTGGCTGGTCCAAGGTCATCTAGCTGGCTTTGTGCTTAAGGCAGGACTAGAACTCACGAGTTCTTAGATGTTAGCCTGATGTCTTCATCACTGCTTTGGGGCTATGCAAGGATCAATGTTATTTTGTATCAAATTTATATTTGCTGATAAAGAAACAAATGGAGACTAGTACAGAGCTATTTAGCTCTCATCAGCTAGCTATACCCTTGGATTTGAACTTGGGCTGCCTGCATATTAGGCAGTTGTATTAACCTCTGAGCCACAAGTTCACCTCCCTTTATCATCTGAGCCAGGGGAGAGGTTAAGCGTTATCTCTCCCCTCTCGCCTCTCCACTTAATCTCTCCCCTGGCTCAGCTGATAATGGGAGGAGTGTGTGTGTGTGTGTGTGTGTGTGTGTGTGTATGTATATATGTATTGTATATATGATAGATTGTAAATATGATAGTCTATCATATATTGTATCGTATATACAATGATACTGCATGTGAAACTTCATGAGAGGTTGATTTTAATGAGTTTCAGTCTTTCATTCTGATTTATGATCCATAAACTGTGTGGAATCATAAGGGGAGATTAGCATGCAATCAGTCTCATTCAGAATTCATCATAGACCATGATGACTCTATCACTGAAACATGGTCTTGCTATTAAAATAATTCTTGCCCAATCTGAGCAGCTTGCTTGCTCATTTATTCCTTCATTTTCTATAGCTACCCAATTCGGCCAAGTAACTCTGATTAGTTTACAATTCTAAAATTCTAAAACAATTAAAAGCATTAAAACTATAAAAACATCCACAAAATAAATACGAGCGGCAGCTGTGATGACTTATCAGCTAACCATAAAGCCAAATAATTGGGGGCTTCTTAATGCATTCCAGGTCCCAGGTCCAGATAAATAGTCAAGTTTTTAAAGCCTTGCAAAAGGCCAACATTTCCAGATGAGATTTCTTTACCTAAAGTGCACTATAACCAAGGAGAGAGTTTGGCATTTGAGTAAAATTTTTATTATTATTTTGAGGAGGGAAATAGTGAGCCAAATAGGAACAAGCATTAATCTGATTTAATTAATTTCTTAATCTAAATAAACATTAAAAACCCTAAATGCAATCGAAAATGTTGTTATGAAATGGGAACAGATAATATATTATATCCCAAGTGTTTAATAATTTTCCATCTGTCATATTAAAATGCACAATTCAGCAGAAACATTTGGAGAGAATTTGGAGGCATTCCTTGCAAATTTATGATGATAACAGAGCAAAACTCTCCTCAGCAATCTACATTTTTTTTAAAGATCAGAACAGCTGGACAGTATTCAACATTAGGCCTACTCCAGATGATTAGATCACCACAGCTAATCATGTGCCAACGTGAAACCCACACAAACAAGACACAAACACAACTCTCCTGGTTTCATTCAGGCTTATCTGGATGAAGTTGACTACAAGTGTCACAAAAGATTTATCAATGTTATTTCAAAACATTTTCTTAACACATACAGCTACTCGTGACGTTAATATATGCTGCCATCTTGTGTTCCATTGGCTATATTCCTATACAGGATTTTTTTTTCAACTGGAGAAAATACGCACATTATTTTCAATACACTATACAAAGGAAATGATAGCTCACTCATCGCATTTTAGTCAGAGCTTCCTTTTCAGAAAGGGTGCTCTAAATTCTCATCAAATTTCACCTTTTGTGTGTGTGTGCATATATATATCCTCCTTTACAGAGCCTTCAATGTAAATGTTTGACTGCACATTTCTTTGGATACAAACTCTTCTTCCAATATGTTTTATTTGCAATCTTTGTACTATTGATTCCATATTTGCATATTTGCATTTTATCTTTTAATGCATTCAAACTCATACATAGTTTAGGAAGAATAAACTGAGTAAGTTTGATGTAATTCATAAAGCAAGCTCATTCCATAGTCAACCTTAATTAATTTTAAAACACTACAAAGGGTATCAGCTGATAAGTATATGAAGGGATGTCTACAAAAAGAAACCCAAGGTTGAGGTCACACAAAAATTCCTGAAGATTAAAAGTTAGTCATTTCACACTAATAAAATAGTAAGAATATAATGGATGTTAAAATATGATGCTGCTTAACAAGAATAAATAGCTCCTTTCTTACCCATCAGCTTGAGTTCTCAGTTCAATTACTTTAAACCGCTGCCTTCCCACAGCTTTTACTTTGACAGTTTCAATTCCATATTTCTGCTCCTCCCGATAGGCATAAATTTCAGCTGTTGTTCCAAAATGTGCTTCTCTTTCAAGTATGTTGCTTAAAAAAAAAATTAGGATGAGCGATAAAGGAGCAACTTGTAGCATAATGTTTTTACTGCACACACACATCCCCAATATTAACAGAATCTGCTAATCCTTGAGAAGTATGACATTGTAGGGCAGGAATTATAAAAATTATTTACTTACAAGGATGATGACAAGTTTTAACTGTCACCAGCAGTAGTCAAAGCCATGGTCATGGGAAAAAAACCCTTAAAACAAGTGATACCATGTTTTCCCGAAAATAAGACCCTGTCTTATATTTATTTGAACCCCAAAATAAACGCTTGGCCTATTTTGGGGCGCGTGGAGCAAGATGGGGCTCCTCTTGCCATCCTACCTCATTTCCAGCTGTCTTCCTAACCCTAACCAGAGGAAATAGCAGGACCACCTGCGAATGCATTTAAATATTTTCGGGGAGGGCTTATTTTCAGGGAAATAGGGTAGTAAGGGACGTGTATAAGAGCACCAGCGTGCCTACCATCCCTGTCCTAATGTTCCCTTTAATTGTATTCATTTTATGTATTCAATTCATGCTTATACTTATATTATCTAATATGTACTTGACAAAATAAATAAAATAAATAAAATAATAAAATAAGAATCAATGAAAACTTAAGCGTACTGCGGAAATCAGAAGTAGTAGCATAAATCATTGAATATAAGAAATATTACAAACAAAAGTTTGACATGATTGACTCAAGGAGTAAGAAAGAAAGTTTGGCTCTTTTTTTGACATATCACAGCAGAAAATCCTACCAAAAAAAAAAAGGCTTTCGATATTTTTGTTTTGACATTCAGCAGAGACTTTGGATAATACTGCATCGCTAAATCCCCTCAAAATCACAATTACATAAGCTTCGCTGGAGGGGTTTATATAATTAACCTTTGCTCTGCCCCAAAGCATGGGAGAAATTATTTCTACAATAACGACTGCATAGATGACTCATATTAATCTTTAGTCATGCAATACACAAGTTCAAATAATTTCTTCAATATTAAATTAAATGGGACAATTCCTGTTCAGTCTGAGATCACATTATGTACTCCAGACCTTGGAACTGCAAATTTATTTACATATTTACCTATATGCAAGAACAGCAAAGGTTCTGTCTCTTTGTATTAAGTTCCGAACCATGCTGACCTCTTGGGGACGAAAAAGCTGAAGAGGTAATGTTTGCCCAGGAATCAACATTACCATAACATGGGGTAAAACTGGAATTGTTTGACAGCTATCATCATCATGGACAGTCCTTCCATGAAATTCCTCCATGTCTGATCCTAAATACTTCAATTTAAGAAAAAAATTACAATTAAGTAGGAATAATTATCAGATTCGTTTGCAATGTATAAATACCACAATCTAAAGAGAATGCAGGAATAACCTCAGAGAAACACAGTATAAAAATATTGACATTTAATAGCAGAGCAGCTACTAGTAGTTTTGAGCAACACTACTGAAAAAGAATACACCAAGTAGTAACACAAATGTCTATGGAGAATCTGAATCATCTGAGCCAGGTACTTTTTCCAAAAGGCAACTGGACTTCCTTGGGGGGGGGGGGTTCCCCCCTTTGAAAACATTTTGCTTCTTATCCAAGAAGCTTCTTCAGTTCTAACTGACTGGTGGGGAATTGGAAGAAGCTTCTTGGATGAGAAGTGGAAATAGTTTCAAAGAAAAAACCCAAGAAAGCTACCTTTTTGGAAAAAGCACATTTGGAACAGTAACCGAAATATTTCATAAAAAAGCTTGTGATTATCTAAAAGTTTACATAATAAAACAAAAGTTAAGTGTGCCTAGCCTCAACTTATTTTTTAGCAGTGAACATTCTGAGTTTACTCTGTAGGCGATAAACTTAGAATATATAGAATATTTCAAGATAAGGAACATATTTGCATATTCAACTTTCCTGCTTACGTATTCACTTCAGTCAAAATATTGACTCTTTGGTCACTGCGAGTCTGCATTTGTTTATACTGGAAAATAAATGTTATATAAAAATAAATAAATCTGCTTGCTAAATAATAATCCTGAGCATGTGAACAAGCAAAAAGGATAATTGTTAACTACAATCAAAGTAGTTTGATTATAGCAGAGTACCTAAAGTATTAAGCTGCTAGCATTATGAATTTAGGTATGCTAATTCCAAAGAAACAGACTGTTTTAAGTTCAATAAGCCTAGAAAAAGGCAAGACTGTTTTAAGTTCAATAAGCCTAGAAAAAGGCAAGCATGATAGCACTGTTCACATACCACATGAGAGGTTGGCAGGCTAGTGTCAAAATTAATGATGTTTGGCTTTTCAGCATCCATGCTGTCGTGATCTTCAACTTCCATTTCAACGTCATCCTCTTCCTCACTCTCGGCTAACAAGTCCAAAAGAAGTTTAAATGTATTTTAAAAACTCATACAAATATCATAACTCAAACATTAAACCACAAAAATTAGTACACCTTTTTCAGTAAAAATTACCGTCTTTTTGGAGTATAAGACGCACTGTTTTCTCTACTAAAAGAGGCTGAAAATTTGGGTGCGTCTTATACTCTGAATGTAGCTTTTTAAATGGTTTTTTTCAGCCCTAACGAGGTGCTAACGAGTGACGCAATCTCCCTGGTTTGCCTGCTTTTCTCATTGCTTCTCTCTCCAAAGATCAGTTGTGCTTTAGAAAGCAGGGCATAAAAACCAGCAAATTAATGTGCTGAAGCTGACCAGACTAAGGACGCTAGCCAGATGAATACCTGGAAGACAGATTTTTTTTCCTATTTTCCTCCCCAAATACTAAGCTGCGTCTTATATTCCAGTGCGTCTTATACTCTTAAAATACAGTATTTTAAGTTTCTTATATGACCTACTATATGGCTGGAACATCAAGAGAAATGTCGTTATTGTATGTTTAGAAATGGAGAAATATGTTAACGCAAAGACAGGCTCTCTTCCTATTGAAAGTCATCTGATCATTATTCTGTTCCTCGCGACCTACTACAGCCCATATTTGAGAGTGATTTTTGAACTTCGAAAAATTGTTTCAGTAGAGTCAGGATAATATTAAGCTCAGTACTGTTATCACTACTTCTTACATATTTCACCAGTGGGTCAGCTTTTCTTTCATGCATGGTGTTAAGTAAACAAAGAACTATTTGTACATTCTATTTAACCCCTTCAATAACCGATTCATTAGTGGCAGTAACTTTCTAAAATACCGGATGTTGACATTCATTCTTAATACTAAGATATGGTTCATTCTTTACCTCAAGATTGGCCTGTTTGGATTCCATACATTGGGGTCCCCAACCCCTGGGCCACAGCTGACTACCAGGTCATGGTCTATTTGCAACCAGAGCACACAAGTGGCAGGTTGGCGCACATGCCGCACACACACACAGAGCTCATCTCGCGCAACCAGTGGGCTGGTACGCCAGCTGGGCCACTAAGCTGCAAAGGTTGGGGACTGCTGCCCTACATTGTTTCTCTTTTTAAAAATAACAACAAGGAAAGAAAGTAGTTGATGAACTTGCACTGTATATCGGCTGAGGAATTAAAGCTTCTGAGGAAGGATGACTCATTTCACTGCAGTGACACCATGGAAAAACGCCTCAAGAGACTTCACTCTCTTCTCAGTAATATCTCTGAGGGATGCACACACTCTTTTCTTGTATTATCCAAAGATCTGAAATGTCTTAAAATTAGCTAACATCAAAATAACACAGGTTGCTACAAGGACATGACAGGGAAAAAAGGAATAACAGTATTTCCCTTTCCCTTGGATTTTTAAGGGTTGAATCAGGGCAGATCCACCTTCCTTCAATGAAGCACTTTTCAATCCACAATGCTTGCAACTAGCTCAGATCTATCCCAACCTGTATTCCAACTCTTAAGAAATTTTGTTATGAATATAAATAAGGAATAATGTAAATGTAATATAATGTAAATGACTAAGAATATTAAGAAGGAATAATGTAAATATAAGGCAAAGGACTAAGAATTTTTCAGGAAATGAAAGTGACAATCTAGAAGGTGCATAGGTAGTCCTTGTCATATGAACATTCATTTACTATTTGAAGTTACAACACCTGTGGAAAAAAGTGACTTACAATCGTTTTCACACTTACGATCGCTGCAACATCCCCATGGTCACATGATCAAAATTCAGGTGCTTAGTAACTGGCATGTATTTATGAGGGTTGCAGTGTCCCGGGGTCATGTGATTAACTTTTGTGAGCCTTTGACAAGGAAAGTCAATTGGGAAACCAGATTCATTTAATGACCATGTTACTAACTTAGCAACGGCAGTGATTCACTCAACAAATGTGGCAGCACAGGTCATAAAATGGAGCAAAACTCGCTTAACCACTGCTTTGCTTAGCAATGGGAATTTTGGGCTCAATTGTGGTTCTAAATTGAGGACTATCAGCGTTAAAGTACCAGTCTAGGAGCAAGGAGACCTAGGTTCTAGTCCTCTTATAGACAGGGAAGTCAACTGGGTGACCTTGGGCGAGCCCCTCCCCCTTAGCATCAGATTCTACAACAAGCCAACTAGAAAGCAAAACCCCTTGTCAAATTATGCATTGATGGCTTTTGCTGTGGGCAAGCTAAACGCAAAAAGAAATAAAGCAGAACCAGTACAGAAACCTGGAATGACTATATTTCAGGAAATGAAGCTATTCAACACAATACCACTATTATTAAACGCAATTAATTTGTAATAGTACATTATCCTATTTAGCTTTCTAAGCTGAAACACACAGAACAATTTTGATCATGGCTTTATTGCAGTCTCTCTATTCAATTTATATGAATCTATTAACATTTACATTACACAACCAATTCTATATGCAGACCCCCCCCCCCCCCCCCACACACACACATATTATAATCTGCATCAACTGATCTTCTGGAATTTAAAGTGAAGATGTGCAACCTTCCTTCTAAGAATTAGCAGTTGACTGGCTGTTTCACAACTGCCAGGGAAAAAAGCATCTTGGGAGTCCACTGAAGGAGGATTCCAGGAGACTTGCTGAATACTGCAGTTTAAATCCTTTAGAGATACATGGAATCTGCATGAAGTCAGCAGGTCTTGAATTATGCAGTGTCAAAGTGACACAGATATGGCCCCATTATGACACCAAACAGCAGTGGTAATGGAAATAGAAGTTTTGTTTCTCAAAATTCAGAGATGCAAAACAAAAGCCAGGCATTCGTCTTCTTGAAGGCAGTAGGAAACTTAACTAACTTAATGTGTTATGATGCAATTGTGTCAGTTTGGCTCTTGCACCAATATGGAATTCAGACAGGAGAAAAACAAAACAGCAATTAACAGAGACAGGTCAGGATTCAGTGATTGTTCCATATACAAGCAACTAAGCATCAGGCAACATTCAAGAATCCCACTTCAGTCAGCCTATCTTTCCCCTACTCATACAACAGAATATGGGAATCTCTATTTTTCAACTTATATGAAGCTACTTACTCCTTTCTCATTTTAAAATGCAAAAAATGTTACTCCACCTTATTTTTGAAGAAAGCTAACCAAAGAAAATTATGTGACTCCTTCCCAAAAGAAGAAAAGCATCATTGATTCAAGGTCCTTGGGACAATGTGAGATTAAGTTCTTAATTTGCACAGAAAATTGATGGGTTAGTGTCCCTCCTCAAACATAAAAGCTTCTGCTGCAAATTTCTGTTTCTGAAAAGTAATTAATTCCTCCAATATCTAGTTGTTATTAATCCAAAAAAGAGGAAAACGGGTAGGATAAAGCCACATAGCCTTCAATCTAGCAAGATGTTCTTTAGTCAAGTTTGATTCCTGGTGAGCATGTTTCTATAATTTTCTTAGCAGTAACAGAGAAATGGTTTGGTTTGTCATTGCTTTCTTCTCAGATTTTATTTTTTGGCCTTCCAAGCCTAGTCCACAGCCTACGATCTCTTAGTGGTCTCCAATCTAAGTATTAAGTGAGCACAGTTTTGTTTACAGTTCTGCAGTGAAAAATTCTACAGTTTGAAGAAACCATATACATCTTCCCTCCCTTCCTCTTTTCAGGTTAGCCAATTGGCCTGTATGTTGCCAATCAGAAAACGTTCAGGCCCTTATAGTTTTAATGTTTAGAAAAAGATTGCAAATGATCCCTTATGATCTTACAATATATTAACTTTCCTGAAAGAAATATGTTCTCTTTAAAATTCAGTAATTATGTCCTCATAAGACTGGGATGCCAACACAAAAGTACTAGAGTTACCTGTGGGCTTCTAACATACGATATAAAATCCTGAAAAATTTGCTGAAGAAATTTAAATTTTAATAGGACAAATGGAGAGAATTAAATATATACAAAGTAATCTTTAACCTTAGTTGATTAATTAAAACTAATATTAAATTAAATTTGGGGGTTTCCTGCCTTGCCAATTTGTTTGGGTATCACTTGCTTTCTTAATTCAACCACTGCTACTAGTTCTGGGTAGTATTGAGCTGTGATGGCACAGTGGTTAGAATGCAGTACTGCAGGCTATTTCTGCTCACCGCCGGCTACCAGCAGTTTGGCAGTTCAACTCTCACCAAGCTCATGGTTGACTCAGCCTTCCATCCTTCCAAGGTGGGTAAAATGAGGACCCAGATTGTTGGGAGCAATATGCTGACTCTGTAAACTGATTAGGGAGGACTGTAAAGCATTATGAAGCGGTATATAAGTCTAAGTGCTATTACTATTTGATCTGAAAAAAGTGGTGTAGTTCTTGTTCTGAAAAATGTTGTTCACTTCTCATTTATTTCATCAGCCATAACAAAAATTTCTCATAACTCTTAAATCAAAATCATACATGCGATCCCTTATTATTCACATATTCCACTAAAAGATTTATTCAAGTAGAAATCTTAATTATAGGAAAAGTGCTACTTGTATTATCAATAAATTGCCTAATGGCACAGATCAAGCAAGCACATCTGTTGGAGGTGAGGAAAAAGGCCCATTTGTTTATCAGTACTACTCAGGATGGTAACTAAGAAAGAAAAACCTCTAAGCAATTATGTTAATACTCTGTAGGACTAAACGTGGTAATTGCTTGTCCAGGAACTGCATCCATCAACCCTAAATTCCATGGAGAAACGGAGAATTTGCATCTGATAAACTTTATAGCATTCAATGAAATATGACTTGTACTGGAGTAAGCCAACTATCATGGATGCTTGCTATGCAGATTGCATTTCACTAGTGCTGAATATGGGTTCCTAATATAGCATTACCCAAAATCCCTGGGCAGGGACAGTGGGGAAATTAAGATTATCTGAGAGACCTTTACAACTTTAAGAAACATTGCCCCACATAAAGTTAGTTATGAGTCTCTGCTAAGATTAAAACTCTAGGCATCATTGGGACCACTGCTTCTATACCAACCTCCTGCTACATGGTAGCCCCCTTACCAGAGCTCCTTGAGCCTCTATCAGAGTTGATGCTGATGTTACCCAAATTAATAGTACTACAAAATGTTAATGTTTTTTCTGGGCATGGAAGCACATGATTACCCTGACAACCATGGATCTGATAGAAGTTATTATGGGATCAAGTTACAGAAGTGGTCAGTAGTTATTGTAGTAGCTTTTATTTCACAGTGTTATCTAGAACTGGAGACATCATCAGCATTTCTTGCAAATAATTCCATGTTTATATTAAATTTTCTATAACTGTTTCCTGCAATTGGACCAGTCTGTACTAGGAACTCAATTAGGATTTTGAAAGAAAGTTTGGGGTTATTTCTGAGGTTTTGATGTTCATTACTGAACATCACTGATATTCATCTAAGGTATTCATCATTGTTTGGAGGGGATCGTCATATCCTTGAACTAAATTGCAGCTTTGCAGCCTCTCTGTGTCCTTAGATAGCTGAAAGCTCCTTGATTCTCTAAGCAGCAAAAGTAAAGGCAGAAGAGGAACCTGGAACACTGCTGGAGGAACACAAGAAGTGAATCTAATCAACACAGGTAAGATCCTTTCTTAAGAATTATCTTGTTGACAGTAAGAGCAGCAAAACACAATTCTTCCCCTCCCATTATATATGACAGACTTCCAGTGGCCTTGTTCAGGTTGACCCAATCTTCCCTAGGAAAGAAGAGAACGCTGTGAAATGCTTCCTTGATTGAAGAAAGTTTACTTCTAGCTTTCAAAAAGGCTGTGGTCCAACCCTTCTCAAGAAATCTTCCCTAGTTCTAACAATACTGCATTTTGGTCTCTACTCTTCTTTCTTTGAAGAAAGATTGTTCAGAAGATGGCTGGCTTGAAGCTTCACGGGGTTCTGGAGGAAATGAATTATCTAGATCCCTTCCAGTCAGGCTTTACACTGGGATAATTACAATTCATCCATTGAACTCTTGGTGCTTTTGTTACCATTGGCTTTGAGGTTTAATAGTGGGAAGTACAGTGTTGTGTTGGTTCTCCTCCTTCCTCCACAATCATTTCCAGTTAGTGTTGAAAGGGGAGAAAAGATCTACCCAAGGCCTTTATGGGATATCCAACCTAGGGTTCTAGTCTTACTCTGGTCTTATTTAACTTCTATATGAGGCCTATGGGCAAGGTAATTACAGAATACCCAACTATATATCTCCACAATAGTCTAACCAAAAAATGCCATCAAGATTCTTTCTTGTGTCTGGAATTGTAGGGACTGGATAGAGAAAAACAGGTTTTGGCTCAATCTAGCAAAACAGAATGGCTATGGGTTTTGGGTTCCTTGACTCTGGGAACTCTCCACCTTTGGTCCTTGAAAAGGTCATATCCCCCTAAATATAACTGATACACACTTTGATATCATTTTTGAACTTCAGATCCTGCTGGAAAAAGTGGCAGATAGGGGCACCAGAACCTTTGCATAAATCCATAATGTGCATCAACTGTATCTCAATCAGGAGGACCTAAGCCTAATACACATCTAAATTGTTGCAATGCAAACTATATGGGGCTGTCCCTGAAGCTTTTGAAAATTACCCAGAAATGGAAACTGATTCAGAATATAGTGCAGTTAAAACGTATGCACCCATGTAAAACCATTATTTCACAAGTTGCACTGGTTCCCTACCATATAAGCTTCTGGATGTAATTCAAGGTGTGTGACTTGTAACCAACTGCCTGTGCTTATTCCACAAGAATCAGAATACTGGGCATGCTTCAAGTCTCTTCCATGAAACATCATCATCTATGGAGCATCATTCTCCCTGAGGTTTGGAGGCCCGAATCCTTCTATCCTTTCCCAAGGTCTTAAAGACTCTCAAATGAGCTATGGATTGACTGGCCTGAGTTGTTCATGTTATTATAATTATTTGCATTATGCTATTTTTCTGTTGTTTCAAGTTCCAAATGCATATTCAGTTCTGCTTTCACGGGGTCAGAAGTCACTTTTTTATAGTTTTCTGCTCCTCTAAAGTTACCTGAATGGAGAAGGAGCGAATGGAAGACTGATTTACAAGATAATTTGAGATGAGCTGAGGTGGCACAGTGGTTAAAGTGCAGTACTGCAGGCTACTTCAGCTTACTGTTAGCTGCAGTTCAGCAGATCGAACTTCACCGGCTCAAGGTTGACTCACCCTTCCATCTTTCCGAGGTGGGTAAAATGAGGACCCAGATTGTTGGGGGCAAGATGCTAACTCTGTAAACCGCTTAGAGAGGGCTGTAAAAGCATGATGAAGTGGTATATAAGTCTAAGTGCTATTGGTATTGCTAATTTGTAAATGATATAAACAATTATTTTGTTTTGAAATTACAGTGAATACCCAGGGAAAATATTTGTACTGTATCATCTGGGTCAACCGTTAAACTGAAAATGTAAATTATAATTTATAAACATACTTTACAATTATAATTTCAGGTAAGGGATAAAAGGGCAATCAAAATTATGTACCATCTATACACAGAAAAAAAATTAAAACATTTTTGTTTAGAAAATAAGGTGACTAATGGGTTTACAAGGCTTTACAAAATGATGTAAAAATGGGGGGGGGAATTAAGTGGGCATTTTTAAAACTGTGTAAGGAAATTGTCTGAGATAAGTCTCAGGACAGACAAAATACTTTCAAGCAACAAGTAGTGCTTTCCAAAAACCAGGTACGCTAATAATCAGACTTAAAGGATTCCTTTTTAAAAAAGCTAAACGAATTCATGAAAATGGCAAGGATTTCCAGGCAGGCAACTGAGGAAGCCAGCAAAAAGGTGTTTTGTTTTTTTTTGCGGGGGGGGGGGGGGGCTGATTGTTGAAGTAGGGAAACCTTTTCCTAGAAAAACAGCAGAGGGCTGCCTGCCCACATTTTCTGTATTAAACAGCTTAGAGAAGTCTGTGTTCCATGACAAATCTCCTTCTCTGCATCCAATGTAAATAGAAAGGCTACCAACTTTTACAGTCTGACTATATTTACACGGGTCTATAATAATTTGGTGTGAAATGCCCATGTTTAAAAGTTTTGGGTGTCCAAAATAATCAAAAACAAATTGATACATCAAAGTCAAAGCATTTTTTTTTTGCTTTTTAATTCACTTTATATTGCCCCCCCACCCCAAACAGCAACTCTCCTTATTTTCTTAGACTATTATATCTTTGAAAAAGAGATTTTAATATTGTGACCTTACAAGTCTCGGTACTCCAGCTCCTTATATCATAGACACCGACATTACTATAGCTCTGAATATTGTCTCTAGAACAACATTCAGCCTCTCAGCCTCTCCCCCTTTGTTGTGGCTCTCCAAAAGATGTCATGCAGTTTCCTGCCAAGATTCCTGTGCATTTGACAGCAGTGGGGTCAGGACCCCACCCAGTTTCAGATCTGCTGAATAGGAGCGATCCATGCCGCATTTATTTAATCCCTCCTGGTTGCTAATTCTGCCTTGGTTCCATCCCTCTTCGCCATCCCAGTACTACAATTCCTTAGGAGCTCATGCCCGCAAAATAGTCCAGGATGGGGGAAAAAATGTTCCCTGATCTCATTTCCTTGACTATCAAACCAAACCAAACATCCTCCCTTTCCCCACCCCCCACCCCGCCCCCCATTCCCTTCTCTGGATTTAGACGCACCAGGTCCCTAACGCAGGACTTCGATCTCTTTATCCGTCCACGATTGAAGCTCGGGATCGCCCTCTTTCAGGCCCAGACTTTGCTCCTTCGCTTCTTCCCTTTGCCCCGCCTGGCTTGAAACCCAGGATTGCGCCCAATCCAATCCAAGCCCGTTGCCCAACGCCTTCCAGAGCTTCAGGCCTTTCTCCCTAATCGGTGGGGAGGACAAACTGGCGGGTCTCTCCATTCCCCCTTTTCCCCCTCTCTGCCCAGGTTCCCCGATCCCCTCCTAAACCTCCCCCCCCCATCCCCTTCGTCCACCCCAAGCGCTCCCCGCCGCGCTGAGGAGGCTCCCCGGTTCCCATCGGCGTAAGGCAGGAACGGCTATTACCCGGGAGGATCTGCAAGTGGTTCCCCATGTTGTTATCCTGGTCTCCGCCTCCTTCATCTGCGGCCATCGCTGTTTACCCGGAGAGGAGTCTGGGAAGGCGCCGACGGCGGCGAGGCGGAGGCGGAGCGGAGGCGAAGGAGGAGGTAGAGCCCCCTGGGAGAATTGCTCCGCTGCTCCCGCTGCTGCCCCCAGCGGCCCGACAGCTTCCCGAGAAGGCGCATCTCCCATGAATGGAAACAAGCGGCCGCGTCTGAGACAGAAGGCGCGCCGGAGGTTTTGGCCGCTTCATTTCCAGATGTCCTTCTTTGGACTGGAAAAAGGAGCAGCCGAGGAGGTTCTTCCCACTTGCCAGTCAATGGGCGGCAGGGCAGGCTCCTAAAACCCTGCAAACAAGCCGCTCGTGGGTTGCTTTCTGACGGGTGCTGCAGCAGCCCCTGAAAATGGAAACCAAGCAGCTTCTTCTCTAGTTTTCTACCTGGGCGGGTGGGGGTGGGTGGGAGGGGGAGGGTTGTAGCCCCTCCCACTTGGTAATCAGAAATATTGGGGTTAAGAAAAGGTGAAAAGTATCAGGGCTTCAAAAGGTTACTGGTTCTGCTGAAGGTAGGTAGGTAGGTAGGTAAGACAGACAGGCAGACAGATGATAGACAGACAGAAAGATACTTCATATTTCTTAACCGCCCATCTCCGTCTGATAAAACTGTTTAGAATAACAGAGTTGGACGGGAGGTCTTCTAGTCCAACTCCTTGGTTTAATAAATTGTAGCTTAAAAAGTCTATAGATTTTTAAAACGCTAGCCAAGATTAAGTTGCAGCCTCTGTAGTGTTTTGGAGCGGTGAAATGTAAAATGTGTTACTACCGATTCTGTGGGCGTAGCTTAGTGGGAGGGAGATAATGTGACTGGATGGGTGTGGCCAACTTTTTTTTTTTACTTTTAAAAGCGTTTTTTCTACAACCTTGAAAGGTTATAGAAAAAATGCTTACAAAAGCCTCTGACATCCCAGCTGAGCCGCGTAATCATCAGAGGCTTTTTCTTTTTACTTTTAAAAGCATTTTTTCCACCGAAGAGGTTGTAAAAAAATGCTTTTAAAAGTAAAAAAAAAAAGCCTCTGATGATCGCGCGGCTCAGCTGGGCATGGTGTGTGTGGGTGGGGGGGAGGATTTGCAGGGATTTTTGCTACCGGATCAGGCGATCTGGTCCAAACCGGGAGCATTTCACCCCCGTTTTGGAGGCTGTGATGCAACAGGTGAGGGCCAGAAAAATGGATGCTGAATCTGTGGAAGCAGCAGAATTGGAGATGGGCGAGTATGTCAGATCAGGAAGTTTGGAAAATAGGATTTTATTTTTTATTTTTTTGGTGAGGTCGCTGTCCCTCCAAAGGGAAAAAAGGGCATTATGAAGGATTCTGTGGAATGGTTCAATCTTTTGCAAGAGGCACAGATATAGGAAGGGAAGGGGGGGGGGGGTTAGCAGCAGGGAAGCCCCTGCTGTCTTGCACATTTTGAATCCTCTGCAGATACTTCTGTACTGGTGCCATTTTGATTGGGACATCTACTGATATCACGGGAGGGGGAAAAAGCTGGCTCTATATTTTGGCTGGTCTATCAGTTAAGAACACAGCCCAGGGTCAGTGATCCAGACTCTCATCTTGATTGGATTGCTGCAATGCACTCTACAAAATGGCCTGAACACTGCAACAGACACAATGTACACCAACCCAATTATTATTAAGTGACTACATTGCTTGCAGGATGGCAGGCCGATGTTGCTATTAGTCTATAAATTCCTAGTGGTTTAAATCTCAGATATTCAGAAGATCCCTTTACCCAAATCACCCAATACACGTAATAAGTATGATTGGAGACACTCTGCTTACCTTCAATCAGTAGATTTAGACTTGGCAAATAATGACTAGGAATAAGGACTTTTCTGTGACATTGCCATAAGTATGGAATTCCTTCCTATGAGATGATCAAAATCTCTCATACTATGATACCTTATTGGAACAAGGAAGGCATAATTGTTCACTTGGTACTGATGAGATTCCTATTGCAGGACCAATCTATTTATTTTGAGTTAATGATACTCAAAAATGATGCCTTGATTTAAGTCTTAAATGTCATGTTATTTTCTTTTCTTAAAATCCACCATAATCTATCAATATGTTTTATGATTACAAAGTTTTAGTAAGTCATCCCGCTGATGTAGTTTCTGTGTAATGCTATTTTTTTCTTTATATAAGTCGACTGCCTTATTATTTATTGTGATATCAGCCTAATGTGAGCTTTTGATTGGTCATATTTTGTTTCCTTGTAGTTTTCTTAGAATATGTTTAATTTTAGGTAGTATGGCTTAATCCAGAAGAAAGCAGGTCTGGAGACAAAGATATATTTTTAGAAACAAGGCTTTACACATAAAATTCCTGAATTGTCATTCACTAATTTATTTTCGGTACGTTACCAAAGAATGTATTAAAGGATTTGCTGTTTTTAAAAGAACAGAATTTTATGTAATGATGTAGTGTTTTCCAATGTTAATATAGAGCCTAATAAAACAATACATTAATACATTTGTCTGCCCTTTCCATTTGTCACTCAAAAAGTGCTCTGTCATTCCAAAAGTGCTTTTGCATCCTTTTTCTAAAATAACATGAATTAAAGTAACTCATAAAAAAGGAAAACCTTATATTTCTTTGTGTACTATAAAAATATACAGAAGGGATCTTTTAAGAAGAAAGAATAAACAGTAAATCAACTCTTTTTCAATTTTTCCTTCAACAAGCTATCTTAACTCTTAAATTCTTCCAGTGACTGTTTTCTTGGTGAGAAAATTGGCTGGCCAGCAGGGTTTTTTTCTAATTTTTTTGCTGGCCATCTCACTATTAAAATGATTCTGGGCGACTTATACCTATATCTCAGATAAACTGCTTGGGAAAAACTGCTATTGCTTTCATGATTCTTAATCAGACACAATTAGACAAAAAATGCAAGATCATGACTGTTACTTTTTCTCCCTTTATATAGGTAACCTCTAAATAAAATGAAGTACAGGTAGTCCTCACTTAGCAAACACAATTGGGGCCAACAAATCTGTCATTAAGCGCCTTGGTCACGTAGTGGAAAAATCACATGACCATCATAGGCTTACAACCTCACTTCCCATTCAGTTATTAAGCCAAATCACCATGATTGTTAAAAATCACATGATCATAACATGCGATTTTACTTTCACATTCTCCTTTAACTGCTTGTGAGAAGCCATTTGTGAAAAATGATGATGTGACCATAGGAAGCTGCACTGATTGTAAATGTGTAGCAGTTGCAATGCAGCCAAATAGTTAAATATGACTAGCGAAAGCTGTGACAGTTGTAAGCGTGAGTAATGGCCACATAGCAGTTCTCCATCAGTGCGCTGAGAAGGGACGTTCAGGTAAGCAACATCCGTTTTCTTTACTCCCTCTTAATTTTGAACAGAATGTGGCATTTGGTAAATCGTAAAGCTAGATAAACAGGATAAATTCAAAAAAAAATTACTATATGGAGTTGTGTACGTGAGTGAAAGTATGTGATGCACAAGTAGGAACTGGAGAAGGAGATACGAGCCACAGTTTTCATAAAACCATATGAGGTGGAGATATTTATCAGCTCCAAGCATTAGGATTCTAGCACAGAACGAATATAATGAATTGGGTGGACAAGGATGTGACTTAAACAAGAAGATCTATTGCACCTCTTTTCAGATGTCAATGGTGTTCGTTTGTTTGGTTTTTCAGTGTAAGTATACAGGTAGTCCTCAATTTATGATCATAATTGAGCCCAGAATTTATGTTGCTAAGTGAGAAATTTGTTAAGTGATTTTTGCCCCATTTTATGATTTTTCTGGTCACATTTGTTAAGTGAATCACTGTAGTTGTTAAATTAGTAACATGATTGTTAAGTAAATCTGACTTCTATACAACTGTACAGTTGTTAAGTGAGTAAGATGCTTGTTAAGAGAATCTGGCTTCCCCACTGACTGCTCATCAGAAGGTTGCCAAAGGTAATCACGGGACTCCGGGACACTGCACCCACCATAAATATTAACCAGTTGCCAGGCAGCCAAATTTTGATCACATGACCATGGGGATGCTGCAACGCTCGTGAAAAATGGTCACAAGTCACTTTTTTCATTGCTGTTGTAACTTTGAATAGTCACTAAATGAATGGTTATAAGTCGAGGACCTATAATAAATCATCTTCCTAGTAACTTCAATTAGAACACAGAATCTGTTCCCTGTGTAGCCTAATTGGTAACCATTGTTGATTTGCTATCTTTAGCACTTAGTGCTAGAGTGCTCAAAAGCAGGGGTGAAATGCTCCCAGTTTGGACCGGTTCGCCCGATCCGGTAGAGATGGCGGCGGGTGGTTCGGAGAACCGGTAGCAAAAATCCCTTTGCCTCCCCACCATGCTCAGCTGAGTTGCACGATCATCAGAGGCTTTTTTTTTTTACTTTTAAAAGCATTTTATCTACAACCTCTTGACAAAAAAATGCTTTTAAAAGTAAAAAGAAAAGCCTCTGATGATCGCACAGCTCAGCTGGGATCCTCAGAGGCTTTTCAAAGATTTTTTTTCTGCAACCTCTTGGCCGAAGAGGTGGTAAAAAAAAAATGCTTTGAAAAGTCTCTGATGATCCCAGCTGAGTTGCCTGATCGGCAGAGAGGCTTTTCAAAGCATTTTTTAAAAAGCCTTTCTGACAATTCCAGCTAAGTTGCCTGATCGCCAGAGGCTTTTCAAAGCATTAGAAAAAATGCTTTGAAAAGTTTTTTTTAAAAAAGTCACCCAGTCACATTACACCACCAACAACAAGCCACACCCACAGAACCGGTAGTAACACATTTTACATTTCACCCCTGCTCAAAAGGGACTCACTCTGAGGATAACATGAACAAAAGAATCCATCAAATGTTTTCCTAACATTATACCGTACATTCGCCATTAAATCTATAAAGAGAACTTCATTTATCATTAATAAACTTCCTGGTGATTGCATAAACGAAGAAGCAAAATGCTTATAGTAACAAGTAAATTTACTTTTCTTGGGATCTACGGTAAATGCATCTATGATGTGTGTGTGTGCTGAATTCTGTATTTCTGTAGAAACCTCCAAGTGGCTTTAGTGCTCTAACGACAATAATAGTTATTTTGCTAAATTACAAATCACCAAATATTATTATTAAATTATCAAAGAGTACTTTCTCATCTTTATTTTCTAAAATAGATTGCAATGATGAACAATGGTATTTAGTACAGAAGACTGAGATTTTTTTTATCATGCATGAAATCCAGCTATCAATATTTTGCTTAACTTGTATCTATAGTTTGGCAACGTATTTGTGTTCAAACATGAAATAAAGTACAACCGTAAACATACTTAATGACTACAGATTGTTTTATGAGACATAAGGTATCCCTGATACTTTATCCCTGTGTAACACAATGCTAGCACATTTGTTAGTCGTCTTTTCGCAATCAGATTAGATGACAATCATAAAGTATGTTTATAATTCAACTAATTACAAAAAAGACAGCTCTATAAAGACACCAGTTACAATTACTGAAATGTAGTCTTACAAATGGTGCTAGTCCACGTTGTTAAGAGCTGCTTTCATTCCCTTCTTTCTTTTTTAGTTTTTTAAAAAAAACAAAGAGGAAGAGAGGATCAATAAATAAAATGTTAAATATAAGAATGATGCTACAAAGTATGCAATTTTGAAGAACATTAAGATTATTAAGATGGTACGCCACCACTTGGCTGAGTTGGGCATAGGAGGGGAGGAGAAAGAGAGAGGGAGAGAGAAAATTATTGGAAATAAAGAACATTAGTGACAAAACAAAGAATGCTGAATACTTACAGCCAGTAAATTAGTAAGTATGTATGTGATAACATATTTACTTGAGATTTAGTTGATTGATCAAATAAAAGTCATAGACACATAGGCTCTCCCTTCTATGTGTAAAACCATGACGCTGATGGGCATAGCTAGAATTTAGAACCATGTTATCAATAATCTCAAATACTTGCTTCTAACCAATGAGTGAAGATTGAGATTCATTTGCCAGGAAGCAAAATGGTGCATCCCATTGCATTTTTATTTTTTTTAAAAAAAACTTTAAAGATGGAAAGAACGGAAACTTGACAGGCAATTGTAGAATTCTCAATGGACGCATGAACATCTAGATCAATACCAACTCCTATTTTGAAGACTCAAAGTTTAAGTAATTGAAGTTTTATATTGCAAGAAATAATGTAGGCTGTCACAGTCTAACACAAAAAGACCAAATTTTTAACTCTAAAGGAATAACAAGCAACACAATCCCAAAATTTCTAAATGATTTTTCTGACAAGTTTCTTTGTCTTTCTTTGACTTGGATTGCCTCAAAATATTTGGAAATCAGGAATATTTTTGTTTAGATTGCAGCCAAATATTCTGGTATTCTCTGTAGTTCAAAAGTCATCACTTTTTTATTTTATGCAGTGTTAGTGGTGGCAGTGGATAAATTAATATTTAAATATAAAAATGCAGTATAAGCATATCAATAATTGAATGATTTATAATTGTAAGAATTGAAAATTTGGTTCTTAAACAGGGAAAAAATGCAAAATCCATTAATAAATCTTCAGATCTGTCCAAATTAAGAAACACCAGGTATTGATTTAAATGCTTCAGAAATGTTGTTCTTTTTTTTAAAAATTGCTTTGCTTTCTATATTAATGTAGATGCAAGTTTGAGGTAGAAATTGAATAAAGAACTGGATTTGAAATGACATCTTTTTCCTTTCAGGAGTCAATTGACAGAAAATATTGACAAATTCCAACATTTGTACTATTTCTACGATTCTCAAGAGTTGTTTGTTTCACACCTAGTTTGGGGTATTTGGCAAAGGAATTTTATGATTTAGTCCATATAAAAGGTTTGAGATCTGATTTTTCTATATACAAGCATTATTATAGAGGTAGTATCACTGATTACATATTGATTTTATCTAACTGAATGGGTGTCTTCAAATTTATAGTTGTATTATTAATGTGTGGTTTTTTTCTATGTTAATGATGAATTATTTTGTACATTTTTAATTGAAATATTTAAATAAATGAGCAAGTTATATCCTCATGTGACTGAAACTTGCACAACAGATCAATAGTAAATGCTTGAGAGGACTGAGAAAATGGAAATGATTTCTCATAAATTAGAACACTCCACAGCATCTATTCAAACATGGACAGAAACTATCGATTCACAATTATGTGAATATGGAAAGACAGCATAATGTAGTTCAGAAGTGCTTTTTACACAGACCAAATTCTGCAAATCAAAGGGCATTTTATTCATGGCTGATGATATGCTAGGAGAAGAAAAAGTTGCACTGCCTTAATCAGGTAGAAGCTGACAAGAGTTTGAAAAACCTGAAATACAATAGGGTTGCACCTGAATATTTAGCCACCAGATGGCGCCTGTGCATTTTGACTCAATTTGAAGAGCCTTTGAATGGTTGCCATGTTATTTAGAGAAGTGCTATGCCATGAACATTTCAAATAGGGATATTTACCAAACAAATCAGTAACGTGCAAAAACAATAATCCTAGTCTTGATAAATAGTTGCATTATTCCTTCTACCATATATTACTACAATTCTTGAAGAAATTGTTATGTACATCCACTAGGTTTACATTTGTTTTTCGCTTAATCGGAAAGAATCCTGCAATACTTTAATATGTTTGGGGTGGGGGGTGGGGGGGGGAATAATTTGTGTTTTGTTTGTTGAGCCAGCGAAGAACAATTTGCATGTTGGTTCCTGTTGCCAAGGTCAGTTTGGATGTTTAATACTAAATTATACCAGACAGGAGATAAAATTTGTGGGTTCATTCAAGCTATAAAAGGAGGATGGAATCATAAGACTTGATAAAAGACTTCTGACTCAAGTTACCCATCTCCTGCGCATAGCATCCTTTCCTAAAACCCTAACTTGGTGTTTCTCAACCTTAGCAACTCTAAGATATGTGGACTTCAACTCCTAGAATTCCCCAGCCAGCATGGCGGGCTAGAGAATTCTGGGAATTGAAATCCTAAATCTGTCAAAGTTGAGTTTTGACACTAACCAATACATAACCAGCGTGGTTAATTTCAATTTCACATTTCAAATCTTTATTATCAGTGCACAACAACATATCTGCAATGAGATTGGCTGAGATTGGTAGGAAAGTTATGCAAGAGTGAGTGAAGACAAGAACAAATGGGAGTTGATTATTGAAGTTAAATCCAATTGTGATCATTTCTGTTTTGTGCCTGTGATCTTATTTCTCTTGTTGCATAAGATCCCAAATGTTTCATCTTTGGTCCCTGAGAACAGTTACCCATGGTTTCTGAAAGCAGAAGGCAAGGGTGTTCAGATTAGACCCTAGAAACTTTGTGACATTGATTATATCCATTTTCAAAGCTGATGTTGGCATAGATTCAGCTTTGGTATCCTTGATTATTTATGGTAGAAAATACTTCCTTGCTTTTTCCTATAATATTCAATACAATCAATTGTGGTATTTTGAGGCTGCATCTGGAATTACTTTACTGTATACTATTGGAAGTGATCCTATTTGGTCATTTTAATTATTTTGAGCCTGCCATTCATGCAGTTCACTACCTAGTACGGAGCCTAAGCCAAAGCATACCATTACATATTCAATACTTTTAATTAATTGGTTTGTTCTAATATATAAACAGTGGTTCAAGTAGTTTCCTTTCTTAATGGAGTTCAACCTTTGATAGTGGATAAAAAAATAATAATAACCTGCAAATATTGGCAAGATTCAAGGCAGTTTGAGTTCATGGATGAATGGGTGAATTTAGAAAACCTGTTGGAACATAGGTACTGTATATATTGGAAATGCAGTCTGTTATGTCCTTATAAGGACATCCGCCGGGGATTGGCTGAAGATCCTTTCGGCGGGAGTTTTGAATCCCTGTCAGTGGGCGGTGCGTCTGCCGGAGTGTATATAAGGAGAGCTCCGGCAGCGCACAAGCTGTTCAGTTCTTGTTATTAAACCTTTGTTAATTGAACCCTGCTGGTCACTTCTTCTTTCCTGCGCCGATCTAACACTGGCGACGAAGGTCTAGAGAAGAACCTCCGCGTGGCAGGATCGCCATAACGAGCTGAAGTCACTCGACGCGGTCTGAGAAATGGCAACGCCGCAAGCGCCGTTCGCCTCGCTGGCTCCCTTCAACCCCAGCCGGGAGAAGTGGAGTTCGTATATGATACGTTTCCGCCAATTCCTCCGGGGAAACGGCTACAACAACCTAGACGACGAGAGGAAGAGGGCTCTCTTCCTCGCTCACTGCGGCTCCGACGTTTTGGAACTCGCCGTCAACCTCGTCGCACCCAGGGACATTGAAGTCATGTCCTGGGTGGATCTGCAGACTGCCCTGCAAGACCACTATGCACCAACGGGCACCCCCATATCGAATCGCTTTACATTCCGCCAACGTAATCAGAAGGAAGGCGAATCGCTTAAAGACTTTGTGGCGGCATTGCGTCAAATCGCTGCAAACTGCGAATTTGAGAACGTTGACAATGCCTTACGCGACGGGATCGTCTTCGGGATGAGAGATGCCAACCTCCAAAAGAAGTTCCTGAGCAGAAAAAGACTGTCCCTGAAGGACGTTCTTGAGGAGGCTACGGCTGCTGAAACATCCGAGACCGCCGCTGCTGCCATGCTCCAGTCCCGAGGGATCCATAAGATCCGCAAACCGTCATCTGAATCGTCCGATGACTCGACCACTCCAACAGATTCAGAGGGAGAATCGACCGTTTTGAAAGTTTCCCGCCCACCCAGGCGGGAAATTCAAAATGATGGCCGCCGCGCCGCTCAGTGCGGCAGTTGCAAGGGACACCATCCCCGCCAATCCTGTCGCTGGCGGGATGCCACCTGCAGACGCTGTCTTAAGAGGGGGCACATCGCGGAGGCATGCAGAGCCTCTGATCCTGTTCCTGAATCGATCAAGCCCCAGAATCCAGAAAATCGTCGCGACTCCCAGAGGTCGTCCAAACGGTCCTCAACCCAGCAAAAGCGCGACGACCGCAACAGTTCTCATGGCGGCGCTGTGAACCAGAGAACGATCGCCCTCACCAGCACCAACAGTGCCACAAAATTCCATGTGACACTGTTGGCAGAAGGCTTGCCGTGCACGATGGAAGTCGACTCAGGCTCCGTCTATTCGATCATCGACTGGCACCAGGTCAAGAGACTGAAGCCGAATCTCTCCAAGCGCCAACTTGAACCTCTGCACTCCAAGCTGGTGGATTTCGGCGGCAACCCCATCGGCGTCATCGGGCGAACCAACCTCCGGATCGCCTTCAAGCAGTTCCAGGGCCAGCTTCCCATAACCGTCGTGGAGCATAGCCGCCCGACCCTGCTGGGCGTGGAGTGGTTCCAGCCGCTGGGGCTTTCTATTGGAGGCATCCACCAGATTAGCTCAGGCGAACTCGACTCACTCATCGGAGAGTTCCAAGAAGTCTTCGATGGTACGTTAGGGACCTTTTCAGGGAAACCCATCTCCTTTAATCTGGACAAGGGGGTAACCCCAATTCGGCTCAAGCCCCGCCGGGTTCCATTTGCCTTGCGGGCTAAAGTAGACGCTCAGCTAGATAAGCTGATTGCCCAAGGTATCCTGGAACCCATCGATCATGCTTCATGGGAAACTCCCATTGTGACCCCCATGAAGCAGGATGGATCTGTGCGCATCTGCGCCGACTACAAAGTGACCATCAATAAGGCGTTGCCGCAGAGCGCATACCCCGTGCCAGTAGTGCAACATTTGCTGCACTCACTCGGCAAGGGCAAAATTTTTGCGAAACTGGACCTGGCCCAGGCTTACCAGCAACTGCCAGTAGATCAGGAAACGGCGGAGGCACAGACTATTGTCACCCATAGAGGCGCGTTTAAGTGCAACCGTCTCCAGTTTGGAGTCAGTGCAGCCCCAGGTATTTTCCAATCCATGATGGAACGCCTTCTCCAAGGCGTTCCAGGGGTGGTGCCTTATTTCGATGATGTACTGATCTCTGGGGACTCAAAGGCTCAACTCCTGGACCGGCTGAGGCTAGTTCTCCAGCGTTTCAGGGAGAAGGGCTTGAGAGTCCGGAGGGACAAGTGCATCATTGGGGTACAGGAAGTCGAGTTCCTGGGCTATCTGATAGATAGTTCTGGCATCCACCCCACCAAATCAAAAGTTAAAGCTATCCATGAAGCTCCCAGCCCCAAAAACAAAGCGGAGCTTCAGGCTTTCCTTGGATTGCTTAACTTCTACGCTATCTTCCTCCAGCAGAAAGCCACTGTTGCTGAACCGCTCCATCGCTTGCTGGCGAAGGCGGTTTCCTGGAGGTGGGGACGTGAGGAAGAGTCTGCATTCAGAGCCGTTAAGCAACTTCTGACCTCTGACAATGTGCTCATTCAATACAATGAGACACTGCCCCTCAGACTGACCTGTGACGCTTCCCCGTACGGAGTTGGCGCTGTGCTCAGCCATGAACTGCCTACCGGTCGTGAAGCCCCCATCGCATTTTTCTCAAAGACCATGTCTAGTGCTGAGCGCAACTACAGCCAACTGGACAAAGAGGCGTTGGCTATTGTTGCAGGGGTGAAGCGCTTCCACGAATACCTGTATGGACGGCAATTCACCATTGTCACCGATCACAAGCCTCTCCTCGGCCTACTAGCAGGGGACAAGCAGACCCCAGCCTTCATGTCCCCCCGGATGACGCGCTGGTCCATATTCCTCGCCGGCTACTCCTACAGCCTCGTCCACCAGCCTGGTAAAGCCATCGCAAACGCCGACGCGTTGAGCAGGTGCCCATCCGCCGAATCCGTGGAAGACCCGGCCCCCACGCTCGAGCTGCTGCATATTGACAACGACAGCAACTGTCCCGTGACATCTGCCGACGTAGCGACGCACACGCGAGCTGACCCCATCCTCCGGCAAGTCCACTCCTGGGTCCTGAGAGGCTGGCCGACCAGAATTGACAGCGACGACTTCAGCCCGTTCAGCCGCAAGCAAGGGGAGCTGTCCACCATGCGCGGCTGTTTACTATGGGGAGATAGGGTGCTGATTCCCAGCACTCTTCAACGAAGGACTCTTGCTGCACTGCACAAAGGACACCCGGGCATAGTCCGGATGAAAGCCCTGGCACGGAGCTACGTCTGGTGGCCAACACTGGACAAAGACATTGAACATTGGGTCGCCAGGTGTAGCCCGTGCCAAGAAGTCAGAGCCGCCCCGCCTCAATCTGACCCGATGCCCTGGGAGACTCCGAGCTCCCCCTGGTCGCGCATTCACATAGACTTTGCTGGCCCCATTCATGGGCACCACTTCCTCATCGTGGTTGATGCCTACTCCAAGTGGTTGGAAGTCGTCCCCATGGCATCCACCACAACGGAAGCTACCATCCGTGCCCTCCGGCGCCTCTTCGCGACCCATGGACTCCCAGACGTTTTGGTCTCAGACAACGGGCCCCAACTTACGTCCGTGCCCATGGAAGGTTTCCTGGCTGGCTTGGGCATTCGCCATGCCCTCTCTGCCCCTTACAGACCGGCCGGAAATGGGCAGGCTGAACGGATGGTGCGGCTCACGAAGGAGTCGCTCGCCAAGATGGGCCCGGGTGACTGGCAGGAGCGCATTGACACTTTTTTGCTTACCCAGCATATCACGCCTCACTCTGCCACCCGAAAATGCCCCTCCGAACTTTTAATGGGCAGGAGACTCCGGTCACCCCTGGACAGACTGCACCCGCAATACTCCTCTGAGGTGCCCGCATCCGCCAGTCGCCAACTTCGCCAGTTTTCCGTCGGTGATGCCGTTTTTGCACTTAATTTCCACGGCTCGCCTAAATGGCTTAAAGCTACAGTACACAGCACAACCGGTCCCAAATCCTACCGCGTTGAGCTGGACGATGGACAGATCGTGAGACGTCATCTCGACCAGCTCCGCAAAAGGTGGAGGGAAGTGAGCGAAAACCACCCCGACGAGGTAGGCCTAAACCACCCCGGCGCAGTAGGCCTAAACCACCCCGACGAGGTAGGCCTAAACCACCCCGGCGCAGTAGGCCTAAACCACCCCGGCGCGGTAGGCCTAAACCACCCAGACGAGGGAGACCGGCGACCCGAGGGAAGAACAAACACCCCGGCACCTAGCCTAATACCAGATCCGGCAAGGCAAGTAGACCGGGGACAACCCAGCAGGGGAAGCCAACGTCAACCCTGCGAAGTGGGCAACCGGCAGCCCAGAGATGGGGACCTCCAGCCAACATTCCAGGAGACCCTACAACAACCCGCCAACAGCGCAGAAAACCAACCCTGCAAGGAAGGCCTCCACCACCCCCGGCAGGGTAGGCCAACACCAACCCGACCAGGTCGAGCAGCCCAGCGGCCAGAGGGAACATTCGGCACCACCACCAGACCAACCGCGCAGAGAGGGCCTACACCACCCCTGCAAGGTAGGCCTACGCCACCCCGACAGAGCCGACCAGTCACCATTTCCGTCCGCCTGCCACCCCGGGAGTAAGCCGGACTCGACCGGAGAACCCGGGGGCTTAACCCAACCACCACCGCCGGACTCGCACCCTGACCCAGACCAGCGCGACCCCAGCCCAGAAGGGACCCGAGGGAGACCCAGGGACCTACCGTGGCTCAGGAGTTCCGGACCGGTCAAGAGCAGGGATCCACACCGGCGGCTCCACGATCCGTGCAGGAACGAGGCAGACCAGCATCGCCCGCAGGCGGAGGTCCGTGACCCGGCCGGAGGTTCGGACACAGTGCCCGCGTCCTCGACGGCCAGATCCAGCCCGGCACCGGGGAAGAAGCCCCGAGCAGAGCAGACACCCTCCGTCCGGGAGAGTGTCCATCTTGACTGTGAACTGCGCAGGTCTACGCGGGCACGTAGACGTCCTGTTTATCTTAGTGACTATTTCCCTGATCGACTGACTAAGAACTAGGGGGGAGGAGTGTTATGTCCTTATAAGGACATCCGCCGGGGATTGGCTGAAGATCCTTTCGGCGGGAGTTTTGAATCCCTGTCAGTGGGCGGTGCGTCTGCCGGAGTGTATATAAGGAGAGCTCCGGCAGCGCACAAGCTGTTCAGTTCTTGTTATTAAACCTTTGTTAATTGAACCCTGCTGGTCACTTCTTCTTTCCTGCGCCGATCTAACACAGTCCCTATGCATTTGGAAACCAGGAAGCTGTACCTGTTTTTCACCCTCCCTGGAGCCTCTGTGTGTGCCCTGCACTTACCTGCATCCAAAACGGGCTACATGGGGACTCCGGGGAGGGGAAGGGAGGGGTGGAGGGGCCCAGCCAAGCATGGGATTTGGGGGTTCTCCGAACTGCACAGAATCTTAGCTAGAGGTTCTCCCGAACCCCTGCAAATCTTCAGCAACCCACCCCTGAGTACTACCTGTATTAAGAGATCCCATTATTTTGTAGAATATTTTCTGGCTTACAAAGGGAACATTCTTGATTATTCTACCCTGAAGTCATAAACCGAACGCATAATCTTAATTGTTGGAATTTGTTTTTTCATTTTTTTTCCCCTCTCAAGATGTGATGATTCTTTTCTTGGCATTGATCGTGCATTTCTTTGCTTCAGGGTTGTCCCAAATTCCTTGCCATCTGGCTTCAGAGTGAACAGTTTCACAGTGATAACCTCTGTCTCTCAAAACATCTTGGAAACCAGCTTATTAGCACAGTTTATGTCCCATCCTTGGTTTTCTTCCTTCCTGTTGATCTCCTAAATCTTTTTCTATGGAAGGTATTTGTCATTTTCTGAATAGAATATTTTCACAATTTTGCAATCCTGTTAATTGTACCAGAGATAATTTGCTGGTCCCATGTTTATAAGGAAGTAAAAAAGCAAAAAAAAAAAAAAAAAAAAAAAAAAAAGTGGTGGGGGGGCATAGATTTTAAACTTTCAACCAGTTTGGGCATTTTTTCCTTTAATTTGAAAGGGAGCTGAGCTGGATAAGAAAGTTGACAGCTTATCTGCTGAGATCTAATTGGAGAAGACAGGTCAGCCGGTGCACATCCAGCTTCTCCAAACTGGATGACTCTAGTAGAATAAGCCAGAGGAAATAGGCAGAGATAAGATCAATACCTTCTTTATGCGGAAGAGAACTAATCCATGTTAAACATGTATCTCAAGTCTAAAGACCAGGGATAGAGATTCTGTTTGAGTACTGATGAAATTCCTGGCTGAGCTGGCAGGTTGATCTCAAAAATGTTGTTAGAGATCCTAAGAGTGATGGCCCTAGGATAGTGGTGTCAAACTCACGTCATCATGGCAGTATCATGTGATGTATCGGGACTTTTTTTTCCCTTTGCTAAACTGGGCGTGGGTGTGGCTAGCGTGTGACGCATCTGGCCCATGGGCCAGGAGTTTGACGGCCCTGCCCTAGGAGTTTTCAGTAACCATTCTGAGGCTGATTTTTTGGAGTGTTTTAGGAATTAAGAAGAGCCATGATAGAAAGGACCATAGGGCCAACACCCGATGCAGGACATGTGTTTAATTTGGTATTTGGTTTGATCAGGGAAGTGGGTGGGGATGCCTCAAACTTTTCCACTGTTGTAGGTGAACCATTTTCTATATAAGGAATTAGGGATTGGAGCAGAACAGATAAATCGGAGATAGAAGACCCAGCCTAAAATCTGACCACTTGTTGCCTAAAGCCTATTGGGGGGGAGGGGGGACATCCTTATTTTTCTCCTGATTTCATGGCTGGCTGAGTGGCATCAAGGTCATGAGGAGGTTGAATTGTACCTGTGCTGCTGTTGCGTCCCAGACTTCTGTTCTAGAACTCCAAGAAACTTGTTACAACACCTTCAATTAAAAAAAAATGCAGATAAAATCCTTTTGTTTGTGTTGGTCTTGATCAGTGGTGAAATGTAAAATTTGTTACTACTGGTTCTGTGGACATGGCTTGGTGAGGGTGGGTGGGTGGGGTAATGAGACTGGGTGGGCGTGGCCAACTTTTTTCCCGGCTGAAGAGGTTGTAGAAAAAATGCTTTTAAAAGGCTCTGACAATCCCAGCTGAGTTATCTGATCATCAGAGGCTTTTGTTTTCTTTTAAAAGCATTGTTTTTGCCTTTAAAAGAAAACAAAAGCCTCTGTTGATCAAGCAACTCAGCTGGGATCGTCAGAGCCTTTTAAAAGCATTTTTTCTACCAAAGGCTCTGGCAATCAGGCAACCCAGCTGGGATCGTCAGAGCCTTTTAAAAGCATTTTTTCTACAAGCTCTTCAGCTTTTGTCTTCTTTTAAAAGCATTTTTTTTGCCTTTAAAAGAAAAAAAAAGCCTCTGATGATCAGGCAACTCAGCTGGGATTGTCAGAGCCTTTTAAAAGCATTTTTTCTACCAAAGGCTCTGGCAATCAGGCAACTCAGCTGGGATCGTTAGAGCCTTTTAAAAGCATTTTTTCTACAACCTTTTTCAGCTGAAGAAAAAATGCTTTTAAAAGTTAAAAAAAAGCCTCTGATGATCGCGTGACTCAGCTGGGCATGGGGAGTGGGCAGGGATTTTTGCTACCAGTTCTCCAAACCACCCGCTGCCATCGCTACGGGAATAGGCAATACGATCCGAACCTGGAGCATTTCATCCCTGGTTTCTAGGTTTCTGCTAACTTTTTTTGTATGAAAAGTTATATGTCTGCCTCCCTCCCACCACACACACCCATCATTTATAGTTCTGTTTATTGCGGTGACCTCAGTTCCTTAAGTTTCCAGGGATAACAAACGTATAGATCAGAACTCCTGGCTTATAAATAACATTTGCAGACGATCAACTTAAAATGCCAATATCATAATTGTCAATCTTGGGATTCCTACCAAATTGTCCAAATCACCAATCACCTTTTATAAATTAATTATATCTTATGGCTCTTTAAATATCACTTGGGCAATTACCGATTGTTAAATATATCTGACATTATGGACAAATTATTTGTTCTGCAAACAGTTAAGCAGATAGCAAAGTTGGTAAATAAGCCTCTATATATCCTATGTTGATCCTTTCCTTTGTCCTAAGTGTGTAGTTTGAAATAGCAAACTCAACTACAACAATATAGTTGTGAATAACCATGCTTCTTTGTTTATATGTGTTCAAAAGAAAAGATCCCAGCCTATGGTTTAGTCATATTACCCTGATGAAGTTCTTCTAATCCGCATTTTCAAGTAACCCCTCTATTAAACTGCTTCCATCTTGTACTGCAATCTCAGCTGGGTTTCGGTGGCCAACAAAGGGCCTCACATCAGTGGTCTGTTTTAATTAATTTCAGTTCATCTGAGATGACTGAGAATCATTCCTGATAAGTTGATCAATGAGTACCCCAAGGAAAAGCATGGCCCATTTATTTACATTTCTCCCAATTATTCTCTCTCTACTGAGAATTGCAATTTATCTTCCTCTTTGGGCTAAGAAAGGCAAGGAGAACAATAAAATGCTAATGAGAGATTTCGATTGCGTTATTGGCAGTTTAAGCACTTTATTCCAGCAAGTTAAGTAAGAAGTAAATTTGAAATCACAGCTTTGGTACAAATATAACAGTGATGAGCACATCATTTATTTATATAAAATTGTGTGGTGTGAGGAAGGAGGATTTATTGGGGAGCGGTCAAAGTGACCAAGCACACTGCTATATATACTGCACAAAGTAACAATACAGACAGTCCTCGGCTTACGACCACAATTGAGACCAAAATTTTGTTGCTAAGCAAGGCAATTGTTAAGCGAGCTGCGGCTCATGTTACCATCTTTTTCGCCACATCTAAGCAAACCGCTGCAGTTGTTAAGTGAATCGTGGTTATTAAATGAATCCGGCTTCACCTATTGATTTTGCGTATCGAAAGCTGGCTGGCAACATTACAAGTGATGATCACGTGACCCTGGGACAGTGCAACTGTCATCAATACATGCCAGTTGCTAAGCACCAGAATTTTGATCATGTGACCATGGGGAGGCTGCAAAGGTTGTGAAAGTCTGAAAAACAGTCACGGGTCACTTTTTTCGATGCTGTTGTAATTTCAAATAGGTCACTAAATGAATGAATGTAAATCGAGGGTTACCTGTATTTCTTAACTAAGCTGTGGTGGCACAATGGTTAGAATGCAGTACTGCAGGCTACTTCTGCTGACTGCTGGCTGCCTGCAATTTGGCAGATTGAATCTCACCAGGCTCAGGGTTGACTCAGCCTTCCATCCTTCCGAGTTTGGTAAGATGAAGAGCCAGATTGTTGGGGGCAATATGCTGACTCTGTAAACAGCTTAGAGAGGGCTGTAAAAGCACTGGGAAGCGGTATATAAGTGCTATTGCTATTGCTACTAACACCACCATCTTTATAATAGCAAGCTCCTTTATAGGAAACTGAACTATTGAGCAAAACCATTTACTCTCACACCCATAGCAATCAAGGTTTGGGCACAGATACACCTTTTATGTCATCAGCTCATGATTCTGCTATTGAATAAGTCAGACCATGAATCCGGGATTTCTACAGTTCTGATATTACTAAGCTGCAATATCTTCTTCACCAGGGGTGAAATCCAGCAGGTTCTGACAGGTTCTGGTAGCAGAAATTTTGAGCAGTTCGGGGAACCGTAGCGGAAATTTTGAGTGGGGACACCACGCCCACCAACCGGTAGTAAAAACATTTTGATTTCACCACTGTTCCATACGTATCACTCAAGAACTAACTGTTGTGGTCCGTCAGCAGCCTGCAGAACTGGCAGCAGAGTTGGACAGTGAAGAGGCTGAGGAAGAACATGGGCCAGTCCTAGAGGCTGGGAAGGCCCAGATGAAGGTTCTGCGTCGGAGGCAGAGATGGGGCCAGGGCCATCTGGGAGTGATGTGCAGACTCTGGAGCCTCCAGAGGCTGACAGCAGAGAAGCAGAGGAACAGGAGGAGCCTGTTCCTAGTGCATGCATGAGAAGAGCTGCAAGAAGGCAAGAACAGCTAAAGCAAAAGGAATGA
This sequence comes from Masticophis lateralis, assembly GCA_030761175.1. Taxonomy (NCBI): domain Eukaryota; kingdom Metazoa; phylum Chordata; class Lepidosauria; order Squamata; family Colubridae; genus Masticophis; species Masticophis lateralis. Next base: position 49,212,950 of record JAUDYJ010000002.1, read on the forward strand.
CTCGGGAATAAGGCCAAGAGATGATTGGCCCCTCCCATAAGGCTTAAAAGACCAGCAACGGCTCTTGGGCTCTTTGTCAGAAAACAATGTTGATAGATTTGTTTCTTGTCTTGCTGCATTTATTTCTTGTCAGCGTCTTCTGCTTCTGAACTTTTGCCAAGAAAAACCTTTGGCAGTTTGCCTAATTGTACCAAGGTTGGTGATTAGACTGAAGAATTTGTGTTATGAAGAATTTGTTTTGATTTAGTTTGGACTACGCTGAGAATGAGTTAATTCTCAGCTGTTCTAATAAAGTCTGTTTATTTTGGAACTGTTTGCATCTGATAATACCTACTTGGGCCTGGGTTATAACACTAACATAGTTAATTTTGTTTTGGCTTACTATGATCTGAGATTTGTAAATGTGGTTTTAAGCCACATGGAATCACGTCACTTAAAAAGAAGAAGAAAGTTGAGCCAAATAACGGTGAATTACTGAAAAAATGGCAAGCAATCTAAAGTTCCGGAGTTGATATTTTACTGTAGAGGCTTCCATTACTGCCCTTGATTTAAAAGGCATATTTAAAAATGCAGAAGATGAAATGCCTAAAGTCTGACTGTTGTTGGGACTGATGCAATACTTGATCCAACCAACCCCTGTTATCGAAAGAAATAAAATCTGCTCTGACCAGAACTGCATGGAAAATTTGTTGAATTATAACTTGTATCTCAACCTGTTCTCAAGCATAGAAAATCTGAATACACAGAACTGGAATATTCATGGAACACTAACATTAACAATTTTTGATCAAGGGATATTCTATGAGATGAAACAAAACCATTAAAAAGAGAACTTTCTTAAAACACAATAACAGTTCAAATAGAATTAAAGCCAAACTAGGCAGCTGCTAATTTTAAGTTGTGGTGTGTAGCAATGTGTGATTGATATTTTTTTTCTGGGGTAGTCTGACTCTCGCCTTCTGAGGTTAGTAATAAAGAAAGTCATGCTGGGAACCATCTAAATCAGAGGTATCAAACTCGCAGCGCCAAAGCGACATCATGTGACATATTGTGACTTTTTTTCCCGTTTGCTGAACTGGGCATGGGTGTGGCCAGCATGTGATGCATCCAGCCCATGGGCTGTGAGTTTGACAGCCCTGATCTAAATGCATCTTCCCAACTGAAGATATTTATTTATTGATTTGATTCAGTGATGAAATCCAATTTTTTTTTACTACCGTTTCTGTGGGTGTGGCTTGGTGGACGTGGCAGGGGAAGGATACTGCAAAATCCCCATTCCCTCCCTACTCCTGGGGAAAGGATACTGCAAAATCTCCGTTCCCACCCCACTCTAGCGGGAGGATACTGCAAAATCTCCATTCCCACCCCACTCTGGGACCAGCCAGAGGTGGTATTTGCCGGTTCTCAGAACTACTCAAAATTTCGACTACCAGTTCTCCAGAACCTGTCAGAACCTGCTGGATTTCACCCCTGATTTGATTTCTCTCTCAACAAGTGACACTGGGAAATGCAAACTGTAAAAAAAAAAGCCATTGCTCTGGGAAGCTGTAATTCATTTATACCGTCATATTCATGAATATTTCACCTGCAGTTTTCCAAGTGAGATGGCCATCATCCAGTCAAGGAATCTTCTTGAAACAAGAAAGTGAAAATTAGTTTTTTAAAATTTAGGTTTATATCATGCTGTGATAGGTATTGATCGTCTATTTGCTTAGATAAGTGTGTGTGTGTATTTAATTATAGTCTGTAATCACATCATCTTTAATTCTGACATGCTAATTAGAAAAGAGACTATTCAGGACTCCAGTAGAGTTATTATAAGTATTTATCGGTACTGGGGGAAAGAGGGTAGTGGCATAAGGGCTATGTCACAAAATGCGCATCATTGGAACACAAAAATGAAAGGGCAAGATTTGCAGTGTGATAGCTTGCACATTTGATCTTTTTTTGCATCATGAAGGATGCCTGCAGCTGCTTTTTTTCAACATTCATGAATAAAACTTTATGCTTATTCCCGTAAACACGTAATGAAGGGTAGCCAAGCCCATCTCACACTCAGTGACAGCTAGTTACATCTGAGTTGAATCAACATCAAAGCCAACTAAAATAGGTCTTCGAATTATGTCCTCAGAGATTAGCCTCCTCCTCCTCCTTTCTCTTAAATAATTACCTTGTCTATGCAGAGCTTCATATATTTTTTATTTTTATCTGGGATAGCCTCTTAAGTAGCAATTTGTGTTAAGATAAGTGAAAGCAGCAGCAACTACTAAACTACTACACCTAAAAGGGATGAGAAATTAAGTTGGATAGACCTTCTGAAAGAGATGACTTAAATCCTTCAACCATTCACTTCAAACAACAGTAGCAGTCTCTTATCTTACTGAGACTTGGGACTGAGAGGGATGAAGCTTGGAATGGCTTTGGATCAGGGTATCGGCTAATAATCAGTAAAATTTGCTTAGTGATTAGCTTAACAATGACAACAGGTATTAGTGCCATTGTTGTTGCTAAGTGATGAAGTCATGTGATGTCCCACTTTGTGCTTTTCTTTTTACACTCTTCAACAATTTCTTCTTTCTGTAACAATGCTTCATTTCATCTGAAAGAAATAGATTTTCTTTTATAAACAAGAGTAGCAGGATTATGACATGAAAACATCTTTAGTAAAATCTCTAATTTGGAAATTTTAGTAGCCAATTTTCATGAAATTCAAATCATGTCAGTTATTGAAAAGGATCTGGATCTTCCTGAAAAATAAGTATACGTATATAAGTCCTACCGGATGTTGGCAAATGGGCCCTTTCTGGCCTCTGGAGGGCCTCCGGGCGGGGGGAGAGGCCATTTTTGCCCTCCCAAAGCTCCTAAAAAGGCTCTGGAGGCTGGGGAAAGCAAGAAATGGGCCTTCCGATCCCACCGGAAGTTGGCAAACAGGCAGTTTCCAATCCCCAAGAGGGCCTCTTGGGGATTGGGGAAGGCTGTTTTCACTCTCCCCAAGCTTCTAGAAAGGCTCTAGAGCCTGTGAAGAGCAAAAAATGGGCCTCCCATGCCATCACAGGGGTGGGGCGCATAGAATTATGGATGCGGGCACATGCGGGTACGACCCCCCCTGCTCCTGGCACATGATGGCAAAAAGGTTAGCCATCACTGCCCCATATCAACCAACCTTATATTGTTCATCAAATCAAAGAAGACTTTTGGTAATTTACCTTCATCTGAGTAACTTTTAATATTTTTCTCAGAAGTCCTGTCCAGTTGAATGCCATGAAATGCCAACTTTCATAAGAAAAATCTATTAGTCTCTCCATAAATTGTTTGCAAAATCACTTTATTGACATTTGGGAGATAAGCTCACAGCACTATAGATTTAACCCCCTATGCATTAACTTCTACACTTACAGAAGTTATCAAAAACAGAAATAGAGTTGTTTTAATATACAAATAATGTGTTACTTTCAGTATTTTCAAATAATGATTTTTTTTCTCTTTCAAGGAACATTTGCTCCATTTAATCTATGGAGATTCTCAGTCATGCAAGGCATAATTGTCACAATGGTGCTTTTTCAAGAGGCAACTCGACCTTCTTTTTCTTTGAAGGCGTTTCGCTTCTCATTCATGAAGCTTCTTCAGTTCTGACTGACACGGTTCGTAGTCAGAACTGAAGAAGCTTCTTGGATGAGAAGTAAGATGTCTTCAAGGAAAAAACAAAAGAAATCCAGTTGCTTTTTGAAAAAGCACCTTTGTGACATTTGCTCTAGTTATATTCCCTGTTAAAAATTTGTAATCTATACTCAGTCCAACACTTTTAGAAAAGTCCACACTGTAGCTTAAGTAAAATTATTGAAACAGTCATACAGACCTGCAAATGCAAATCTCTGCTCAGCAGAAGGATTCAGATTAAGAGGAATGTACCACATTCTTTGATAAGTGGTATCTTGTAAATTGCTGTGAATTTTTTTCTACTCTTCCACCTGAAGCTGCCTTCCTGTAAGATCATAATTTAAAACTATTATTCTGTGACATGCACTCTGAGTTCATAGAGAACAGATTTAAACTTTCTTCTGTATGATAATTCTTGAGATATTTGAAAGCTATACTCATATCCTTCATTGATAGTCTTTTTTAAAAACTAAACTCACATTGTTCTCTCCATTTCTCCTTATAAAGACTTTGCATCTAACAATCTATTTATATTCACTTCCCTTCTTTGTACCTGTTCTGCTTTGAATCTTTCTTAACTAAGCATTCAAGGTGTTATCTGAACTGTGCAGAATCACAGTGGAATTCACTCCACTGTAATTTTACAATGCTTTCCCTTGTGCAGATATATCCGCATCCTTATGTAACAGTGAAATACCAAGAGAAATATATTAAAGCCTTAAAACAGTAGCTGCTTAGAGAAATTGTTCATAGTTAAAACAAATTCTTTTGACAAGAATTTTGACAAGAATTGTAAGAACATGTAAGAGAAATACGCTGAATACATTGTTTACTTTTAAAATCCATCATAGTCATAAACAATAATTGAAAATAGTTCAAACTAGGAAATATTTTTGATGATAACAGACATAATTGACAGGTAAAATTGGCAGACTAGAAATTGATAAGCATGCAAAAAGCCATCATTGGAGTGTCATCAAGGCCTAGCTTCTTTGATGTAGACCAGAATGTTCCATTATAAACTGCTGATGACATATCTGTATATTTGGGACTGCTTAAATTATGTAAATTATATAAAGTTATGTAGGTTACATACAGGGAATCCCTGACGTACAACAGTTCATTTAGTGCAGTGGTGGAATTCACTTTTTTTTACTACCGGTGGCTTGGTGGGCATGGCAGGGGAAGCATACTGCAAAATTGCCATTCCCACCCCATTCTGGGGCCAGCCAGAGGTGGTATTTGCCAGTTCTCTGAACTACTCAAAATTTCTGCTACCAGTTCTCTGAACTGCTCAAAATTTCCACAGCCGTTTCTCCAGAACCCATTGGATTTCACCCCTGATTTAGTGACTGTTCAAAGTTGCAATGGCATTGGAAAAAAATGACTTGGGGCTGTTTTTCACACTTACAACCATACTTGGCAACTGACTCATATTTATGACAGTTGCATTGCTCCAGGGTTGTCCTTCGAAACCGTCTCCTGCCACCAGTAGCCTCCCACCGGCCAGTCCGCTCCCACAGAGAGGGTCTCCTAAGGGTGCCATCGGCCAAATTATGTCAGCTGGTGACACCCAGGGGGAGGGCCTTCTCTGTGGGAGCTCCTACTCTTTGGAATGAACTGCCCCCAGAATTACGTAAGATCTCTGACCTCCGTGTATTCCGCTGTGCCCTCAAAACCTTTTTGTTCTGCCAGGCCGGGCTATCAATGTAAAGATTTTTAAATTGGTTTTAATCTGGGATTTTAAATTTGGGGTTTTATATTTGAGCCAAATTATTTAATATTTTTAATTTTTAAATTCTGTTTGTCTTGTGCTTTTAATCAGGCTGTACACCGCCCCGAGTCCTTCGGGAGAGGGGCGGTATAGAAATAAAATAATAATAATAATAATAATAATAATAATAATAATAATAATAATGATAATCATCATCATCATCATCATTATTATTATTATCTGACCTTCTGACAAGCAAAGTCAAAATGGAGAAGCCATATTCAATTAACAACCGTGTGACTAATTTAACAACTGCAGTGATTCACTGAACAACTGTGAATCAACAACAATGTTCATTAAATGAAGCAAAACTCATTTAACAAATGTTTCATTTAGCAACAGAAATTTTGGGCTCAAAATTTGCCCAACAATGCAACAATTTGCATTGTTGTAAGTCAAGGGCGACCCGTAAAGCCAGTGCTGCAGCTTCACTGGATGCTACTAGTGGTTAATTTAGAATAGAATAGTTTGCTTGGTGCTAGATTGTGGGCCGTTTCTTTGACCAAGCATTTTAAAATTATTATTTATTTCTGTATTTTGTGCTGACTAATTATTTAGCAAAAGAATTCTCAGCGATGACACTGAGAAATTATAATGTCATTGTTCCTGTATATTTGCAAGTACAAAAATACAAAAAAGTCTGCACTGCCATCATTGTTACCTTATTTTTCCTCTCCCTCCTCCTTTTAAGTTTTGGAGGCACCGAGTTACAAAAAAATGTACTACAGAAGCAAAAGAGATTGCTTCCGAGAAAATAATTTGGCTAACATTAGCATATAAACATAACTGAAATTGAATGGTTCACTCAGTATAGCCAGCTTTAGACACACTGAGAATATCAATACACAAAAGTAACACTTATGATAAATAAATTGATTTTCTTGCTTCTGTGCATCAGGTAAAAAAATGATTTGATTATGTATTTATCTCCTAAATGGAAACTCGTTAGCAGAATTTCATTTCATGCTTGCTTGCATCTGCAAACTTTTTTCTCCAATGGAAAAAGTGTTTCATTTAATTGTATTTGTTGATGGCAACCCATTGTGTTTATTTTGAAAAAAAGGTTATCGTACAGAATGTATACCTAAAATATCTCTGAGGCATTATCTTCAATTATAATGATACAGCTTTAGATTTTTTTCCTCCCATTTAAAATTGAGCCTTGATAAGCTTTTAAATGTTAGCATATTGGTTATAATGTTTCTGTCTCTTTGGCAACATACTCAAATGGTTGATGAGAGGTTTCATACATTTTCTCTCAAAAAGAATTGAAAGAGATTATTCTATCTCTGAGTTTGTCTTTCTCTAGTGCACACGCACACATACACTCACACATACACACACACACACTGTGTAGACACACAGACCTCACAGATAGGTACAATTGTATTTGTTCTGCATCTTCTCCAACTCATTTCAATGGGACTTGTACAGGAGATGTTACAGATGGATCTTTGTTCAAATCCATGCATTTATATTTAAAGCCATTTAATTTCCCATTACAAATACAAATTTATCACAGTACACTTCTATGGTGGACTGGCTCATCATCTCCTTTGTCTGGAAGACAAAGATATCTATGGAGATTCTCAATCATGCAGGTTTGTCCCAAAGATGCTTTTTCAAGAACCAACTGGAGTTAGTTTTTCCTTGAAGACTTTTCGCTTCTCATCCAAGAAGCTTCTTCATTTCTGACTGAATGGTGGGGAATGGAAGGGCTTATATTCCTCACAATCATCTGGTTATTACCATTCTTTCTGAGGCCACCTGGAGTTTTAACTGTGCCCTCAGGGTCACCTGAATAGAAAAGGTGTGGAAACTTTTGGAACGACTGAAAGGACTGTGTTGTAAACAGGAGATAGGTGGTTTCATTTCCACACACACCCCCTGTTGAGCATCTTTAGGTACTGTATGGATGTAAGGTATGGAAGTGGCCACTTGGCAAATTAGCATACTCCAACCTCTCCCCTGAGCTTTCTGCTTTCCCTCTGCCCATCTTCTAATTCTTATTATTGTACTTTCCGTGTTTGTATTTATTGCTTTGTTATTGTTATGTTTACACTTATTATTATTATTATCTTTATTCATTAAATATGAAACTTAGTCAACTGAACATTCAAAAATGCATCACAAATACCATTGACTGGTGCTAATGGTTGATATGGGTTGCTGCCAGCGTCCTAGTATCTATCATGTACCTTCTTAAGATGTATGATGTTCCAAGTAGCGTGTCAGCACTAGGATAAATGCATCTTGACGTGCTGACATTGCACAGTTTTTTGCAGTTCCGTTGGTGTTATTGCAGGAAGCTGCAATTTGCTGATAAAATTCTTGGACTCATCATCATCATCATCATCATCATCATCATCACTTTTGTTTTATTGCTGAAAACCAGACAGAATAATCAGCAAGATGGACAGCAAATGAATTTAACAAACAAACAAATAAACAAACAAATATATTGCTTTTCAGTAAACAGCCTTTCTGTGAGTTCATTTATGGTTTTGAAGGTGTAGAAAAAATTCTGGGGAAAGAGTTGAAGGCAGAAAAAAATTCTGGAAAATTTGAATGCTAGCTGTCACTCAGGGAGCTCAGAATAGATTAGAAGAACTGGTGTTATGATTTATGTCTTTATTTACCAAATTTATATAGCAGCCCATATCACAAAACAAACAACTCTGGGTGCTTTAGAAGAAAAAAAAACCTCTGGCTTCATCAATATTTGAAATACATCAATGATGTCACAATATCATGACATATTGTATTTTGGTATGTATAATTTTAATTTATCGTTAACAGTGAATTATTGTATCGATTGAAGTAAACCTTTTGTGTGGCCTTAAGATGACAGAGCCATACATAAACAGAATGTAACTTTTAGAAAGCAGAGCTTCTTGGAAGGCTCTGTGTTCTCTGTAAAAGGAATAGATTTCATTCAGTTAGATATTTCATGTATTATTTGTTTTGTTTAACAGTAGGAATGTATTACCTTACATTGTAGCATATACACCTTTCCAACCTATTGAGAAGATTCATGTTTATTCATTTTAAGTGCAGGAACCTCATCAGAGACCCATTTTATACATAATAAGAACCTGTTCATTAGAAAAACAAAATTCTTTCCTAGGGAAGAAAAATTGTATTTTCCCCTCGTCTCTTGTCTATTTTCAACTTGGGGATTAATTCACACATAACAAGTGGAACTTGCCTCCAGAAGTTGTGAATATTCAAAAAATGGAGGTTTGTAAGAAGACTTTGGATGAGCATTTGTCTAAAGTGGTATAAGATTTCCTGCCTGAGCAGGGGATTGGATTAGAAGACCTCCAAGGTCCCTTCGAATAATGCAACCCCACTATTGGATTACTAAATGGTCCAGCAGGCTAAGAGAAGGGCAAGTTTATTTTCCATTTCCTCTTCCTTGGGATTTGTACTGGTCTTTGTCTCCAATAAACTGAACTGAATTGCATTGAATTGAACTGAATTGAAGTGGATTTATTTGGGATTACCTTCCACCGATTTCAATGGGAGGGAACCGATACAGGCCAGTGATGAGACATAAACAGATCCACTTCCAATTTGTAAGAATGTCAGAATGCCAAAAATGAGCTCTGGAACAGCAAGATCTCCAGCAAACCAAAAAATTTACTCTCCAGTCTTCTTTTAATTTACTGTTGAAGCTCTGAGCATAGAGAATGAAAATCTCTAGTGGTTTCCACAGTAGGGTTGGGGCAGAATGCTGCCAAACTAATAATAGCAAACCAGTAGTTGCATGTCAAATTATAGAATACCATAACCCACATTCAATAGAAATTGAGTCCTTGTCTTAAGATTTGCTATAAGTTTGTCATGTGACTCCATACATTTATCTAGTTCAGGAATCCTCAACATGTGAGCCATGTCCCATTACCGCAACTGGGCCAGAAATAGGTTGCTCAGGACCTCATGCAAGTGTCACAGGCACTCATGGCTCCACTCACTCGAGCAATGGGTTCTCATACGTGCATGCGCCTGCCCCTCCCACAAAACCATCTCCTCATCACCCCCACCCATTCCAGGCCACCAACCCAGAAATGTTGGAGAACTTTGATCTAGCTCATTTCATGAATCCTTTTTTCGCCACCAGTTGTTTCATATTTTCTACATTCTCTTGGGAGAGTGACCCAGGGATCATGGAATCCATCTATATCTCCTTTTCCAAAGAGATTGGATGGGATTTTTTTTTTCATGCAAATTATATGCTCTGATTAAGCACATACTTCTAGGCAAAGAAGACCTTTCCTCGAACCAAGTGCTTGGCTTAGGAGGTTTTGTTCAAACATGACTCTTCTTTAGAAAAGGAAAGCTAGAAAAAGTGCTTTTCGTCAGGAAAATAAAGTTTGGAAGCTTTCATTAATAGATTAATATGCAGCCTGAGACACATTAATTAATTATTATGGAATTCCATATATTCAGATACTCAGAAGCTTCAGTAACTTTTTTTGTACCAGTCCTGGACTACAAATAAAATTAGTTTTCTAGGTAGAAATAGTGGTTTCTTGAAAGTCTGTGCAATCCAAGCACTTTGGGAGGGCATGCTTTAGAACAATTCTGAGCAAGGCAGCTATTCAACCTTTTTAAAGCAATAAATGTTGTGGAACATGACTTACAATGCCTGGTAAGTCTCAGTGGTATTTGTGTGAGGTTTACAAGGGAGTCTCAATTATAGTTAAAATCAGGATTGTCTGCAGTTCATAAATGAAATCTCTTTTACCCAGACTGAATACTTTTTACCCTCGCTCATTAATTCTTTTTAAGAGGATAAATATTATTGCTTCTTCCCTACCTGGTGAGATCAAGCACAAGGAAATAGCCTTTGAAGAAAAATGACAGATCTGTTAAAGGGATTACAGAGTCAGTGTCTAGAACTTACTTTCTGTGCCAAAAATGACACCAGAACAAGTTTTAGCTTAGCAAGAAAAGACATGTGTCATGCATTTTGATACCGAACAATATAAATGAAGAGCTAAACTGAAATGAAATCAAAAGGCCCTCCATATTTATTCAGAGATTTCTTACAAATAATGTCTTCAGATAATGCACAATTAACTAGTGCAATCCATTACAAAACAAGATTAACATGGATGGCTTAAAAAAATGAACTAGGTTAATTCATGGGCGAGCCTAATAAGGGTTATTCAATTTAAAAACTTGATTTTTCTAGGTCTGGGGCACCATGCTTCCAAATACGCTGTCAGGGTTCCGATGGTTGCCCTAATTAAATCATGAGCCTCAAGCCAAGCTTCAAAAGAAATCCAGTGATTTATTAGGAGCTTCATGTCGGCACGTTCCAAGTGAAGCCAACTCTGACCCCATGTAATTTATTCCCCATTCATGATGCTGTTTTCCCCCTCCCCCCCAGGGTATGTCATCAATCACATTTGCCAATGGAGCAACTTTGCGGGTTGTAGAGATCACTCCCCTCTGGCCACTGTGGGTAACCCTGGGAGACAGGCTTGAGAGAGATATGTCTGGAATGTGCTTCTGTCTTTGGCTGCTGTGCTGCTTCGTCAGTTTCCCATCTCCCTTGCCTATGGCAACTCAAGAGCAGGCCAGGGATGCTTTGGGAACAGGGAACAAAGGGTTATTTTTCTATTTTATGCTTGTGATCACTCCAGAGGCGTATACTTCATCACTGTGAAAAACAAAATGCTGGACGATGGACCTCAGCAGGGCTACCCAACTGTTATATTCAAATTCTCCAGCCTTGAGTAACATAAAGAATTAAAACTGTTTAAACAACAATGTAGGTCTTTAGCAGAAGTCAGACTGAATAGACAGTATGGACTAGACCTTTATTTAAAACCAGGTTAAATAATCAATTCATTTATATGAACAATACATGTAACAATGAAATATCTAAAAGCTGAACTGAAGACAGATCACTTTATAGACAATCTATTTATTTATTTATTTATTTATTTATTTATTTATTTATTTATTTATTTATTAGATTTGTATACCGCCATTCTCCTTGCAGACTCAGGGCGGTGAACAGCCAGAAATAAAAAGCAAGCTACACAAAAGTTAAAATTTTAAAAACAACTAATATGAATTTGGCCGATAGTTAAAACAATTCAATTTAAAATTAATATCAAAAACTCTAAAAATTCTAAATTTTTTTTACAGGGATCAGGCCAAGCTGGCAAGGTGAAAAAAGTACGTTTTTAAGGCCCGACGAAAAGTCCAGAGGTCAGAGATCGTTCGCAACTCTGGAGGAAGATCGTTCCAGAGGGTGGGAGCTACCACAGAGAAGGCTCTCCCCCTGGGGGTCGCCAGCCAACATTGTCTGGCTGATGGCACCCTGAGGAGGCCCTCTCTGTGGGAGTGAACCGGCCGATGGGAGGCAATTGGTGGCAGAAGGCAGTCCCATAAGTACCCTGGTCCTAAGCCATGGAGCGCTTTAAAGGTGATTACCAACACCTTGAAGCGCACCCGGAAGTCCACCGGTAGCCAATGCAGCTCCCACAGGAGAGGTGTCACAATGGAGTGCCCTGTCGCTCCCATAATCCCCCATGCGGCCGCATTCTGTACCAGTTGGAGCCTCTGGATGCACCCCAAGGGGAGCCCCATGTAGAGAGCATTACAATAGTCCAGGCAAGAAGTGACGAGTGCTTGAGTGACTGTGCGTAAGGAGTCCCGATCTAGAAAGGGCTGCAACTGGCGTATCAGGTGGACCTGATAAAAAGCCCCCCTGGCCACGGCCGTTGTATGCTCCTCTAAAGACAGCTGTGGGTCCAAGAGGGCCGTGCGCACCCTTTCCATGGGGGCTAATGATTCGCCCCCAATAATCAGCGATGGCATCAGCTGGCTATATCGGGACGCCAGCAGCCACAGCCACTCGGTCTTGGAGGGGTTGAGTCAAAGCCTGTTTCTCCCCATCCAGACCCGCACGGCTTCAAGGCACTGGGACATCACTTCCACGGCATCTTTGGGATGGTCTGGGGTGGAGATGTACAGCTGAGTATCATCAGCGTACTGATGGAACTCCACCCCAAAACCACGGATGATCTCACCCAGCGGCTTTACATAAATGTTGAACAGGAGAGGCGAGAGGACCGACCCTTGTGGCACCCCACACACAAGGTGCCTCAGGGTCGACCGCTGCCCCCCTATCAACACAGATTGCAACCGGTCGGAGAGATAGGAGGAGAACCACCGCAAAACGGTGCCCCCCACCCCCAATCCCTCCAACCGGCACAACATGATACCATGGTCGATGGTATCAAAAGCCGCTGAGTGATCTAACAAGACCAGGATAGAGGAGTACCCCCTACCGCGAGCCCTCCAGAGATCATCCACCAATGTGACCAATGCCATTCCGGTGCTGTACCCAGACCTGAAACTGGACTGGAGTGGGTCTAAATAGACAGCTTCATCCAGGTACTGGGGGAGCTGCCACGCCACCACACTCTCAACAACCTTCACAAGGAAGTGAAGGTTGGAGACTGGACGATAATTAGCCAAAAGAGCTGGATCCAGAGAAGGCTTCTTGAGGAGGGGCCTCACCACCGCCTCCTTCAAGGGGGCCGGTAGGGTGCCCTTGCTCAAAGAAGCGTTAATAATCTCCTGGAGCCAGCCTCATGTAACCTCCCGGGAAGCCTGCACCAACCAGGAGGGACATGGGTCCAATAAACATGTGGTCGTGTTCAGTCTTCCCAGAATCCTGTCCACGTCCTCGAGAGCCACAGGATCAAACTCAGTCCAGATAACACTCTCAGGACCTGCCTCAGTCATCTCGTCTGAACTAACCCAGTCAGCGGCCAGATCTTCCCGATTCTGAGTTATTTTATCATCCAGATATTGAACAAAATCCTCAGCTCGTCCCTGCAAGGGATCCTCCTGCGCTCCCAAATGAAGAAGGGAGTGGGTCACCCTGAACAGGGCGGCTGGGCGACTATCTGATGACGCGATAAGAGCAGCAAAATAATTAGATTTCGCAGCTTTTATCGCCACTAGGTAGGTTTTAATATGAGACCTTACCAGTGTCAAGTCAGATTCAGATCGACTGGCCCTTCAGTTGCTCTCTAGGCGTCTTTTCCGGTGCTTCATCTCCCTCAGCTCCTCAGAAAACCAAGGAGTTAAATGAGTTTGGTGCCGGGTCAGAGGCCACAAAGTCACAACGTGGTCCAAGGCCCCGCCGGCCACCCTATCCCAGGCGGCCACCAGGTCCTCAGCCGAGTCATGTGCCAGTGTCTCAGGAAATGGCCCAAGCTCCGTCTGGAACCTATCAGGATCCAACAGGCACCTGGGGCAGAACCACCTGGTCGGTTCCACTTCCCTGCGGTGGGGTGCAGTGGTCAGAAAGTCAAGTCGAAGGAGCGAGTGGTCAGACCATGACAAGGGTTCAATACCTATATCCCCTATATCAAGACCACTCAACCACTGACCAGAGACAAAAACTAGATCCAGGGTGTGTCCACCGATGTGAGTCGGGCCCTGAATTACTTGGGTCAGGTCCATGGCCATCATGGAAGCCATGAAATCCCGAGCTATCTCAGATATTTCACCGATAGATGGCAGATTGAAATCCCCCATGACCATAAGCCTAGGGGTACCAATCGCCACCTTGGCTACAACATTGAGGAGCTCGGGCAGGGTTGTTGCCATGTGGCAGGGAGCCAGGTACGTGACCAACAGACCCATCTGCCCACCATGACCCCACCTCACAAAGATGGACTCACACCTGGCTATCTGAGGTACAGTGGCCTCCCTTGGATTGAGACCTTCCTTTATAATGACCGCTACTCCCCCACCCCTACCCCGAGCTCTCAGCTGATGGAATGCATAGAAACCTGGTGGGCACATCTCCATGAGGGGAACCCCACCCTCATGGCCCAACCAGGTCTCCATAATACCAGCCAGGTCCGCACCCCCCTCTTGAAGAAGGTCACATATGAGGGGGGCCTTATTTACAACGGACCTAGTATTGGACAGCAGCAGCCGGAGCCTCGGGTCCTGAGACTCTGAACAACCTGGGAAACGGGAATAGCTAAGGGGACCGGGGCATGCAATTGTTCGAAGATAGCAAGTGCGTGCCCCCATCACATGATACAGCCCCCTGCTCTCACCATATCTGCCCCTCCCACACAGCGTATTAATAGAAAAGCCCTCGATAGAGGGCTCTCTAGGAGCCCACTTACCTCCAGAGTCTATACCCCCCACGGCACCATAAACTGCCGGACCTGTCCCTCTCCCCCGCGGGTTCTCCCCCAAACCCCCTCCCTCCCCCACTCCAGAACCCCTTAATAATCTAATTAAAAAAGACCTTAAAAAACCCCTCAATCCCCGTTTTGCAACATGCCACCTCTCGAGGTCCCAAAACCCGTCATTAAGGTAGGCCCTCGATAATATAGAAGGCCAGGCCTGCGAGAGGGGGGAATCTCGCAGGGCAAGAAGCTTAGACCTGGAATACATCCGAACACAAAATGGAAATAGAGAAGATGATAAGGCATGGCTCGGGGTCCACGATAATAGTCCGAAATGTCCAAAGAACAAGGTTCAAGTCAATCAGGAGAATCACCACTACCCTCTCATGGTAGCGGGTAGGAGTCTCTGCATTCTGTCCAACTGAGGGAATGTCCAGACCAACACAACAAATTTGTGTTGTTGAGTCTATACTAACTTGATAGTACTTGATCAGAAAGAAATATGTTTATCAGACATTGGACACTCACTAATATATTATAGAGGGAATTTAATGAGAAATTAGACAAAGCAAGTGTCATTGGCTTGGATGTGTCTTTCTTTCTTTTAATAGGATTATGAGTATCTACCTTATAGCAGACTATCTTAGACTATTGGTCAAACTACCTTCAATGTATTATGGATAGTGGATTTTTCTGATGGGGTTCAAACTAATTTTCTGAAGCTGAGATACTGTCTCAGGTATTCTTTTACAAAAAAAATTAGGCTTTACAACACAGGTGTCAAAGTGGCGTCGTCATGTTGCCATCAAGACATTTTGTGACTTTTTTCCCTTCGCGGAGCTGCGGGCCAGATGCTGTGATGCATCTGGCCCGCAGGCCACCAGTTTACCACTCCTGCTTTATAGAAAGATAGCAATTGGTTATGTATTTAACATATAGTATATTTTGTTGTGATATATTTTTGAAAGGAGGCAACAAGATCAGTATTTCTGAATGGTGCACCTCAATTGTCAAATAATCTTTATCCAAACCAAATAGCATCCAGATAATCCCACAGCAAGCATTGCTATTGTGGAGAATTTGGGGAGCTGAAATCTGGAGAGTGCCCAAGTTGGAGGTAATTGGCTTACAGTGAGTGAAGAAAAGAGACATGTTTTCTACATCTCACTCACAGCAAAACGCCTTCAAAGGACGTGGGATGGGAAAAGTTGGCATAGGAAATGTTGACATAATTATCTCCATAGTACGGAAAGATTCTGTTCAGATAGTTTTCATTAGTTCATTCCCGAGGTTATAATTGTTATATATATTCTCCATCCTTTATTCCACTACTACCCAGAACTTCCATAATATCTTCCCTCTACACAGTGTTATTCTTACATATATTGTATATCTGCAATAATGTATTTATACTTTTCCCACCATTTTATAATCTTTTGTTATTTAGGGTTTCTTCTGTAAGCATCATCTTATGACAAATTTTAGAAGAAATGACATGGACTTGTAAAAATAACCCTGCATGCAGCCAAATTCCTTGAGGCTCGCAGCTGCTTACCCTTATTCAGTGCAGTCAAACCAAAAATGAAATTTGCTCTTTTGAGCATTACAAGCAGGGAAATTAACTACAATGACAAGTGAAAATAACGGTAAAAGCATAATTTCACAGAACTGTAAACATCTACATTTTTGTTTTCAATTGATATTGTTTGCAAAATGATTGGCTCAGGATTTGGCCTATTCTGTTTACATTGATATGCAATCATTATCAATAGTCAGTCTTCAATATGCCACAAAATGCTAAGTTTAGTTTTTGCAGATGATAATACCAGATGATGATGATTATAGAAGCACATTATTTCTTTTTTAGAATTAAATTTTCTCCACATCTGCAATCATAAGTTACAGTGAGATATTGTAATATTGTAGCATAAGAGAAATGTGATTAACGTATAATAGCTACTCTGAATTCAATACACAAAGTGAACACCTTATACCAGCAACAAGCAATGGCACTGTTTTGTTTTGTTTATTTATTTATTTCAAGTTCTTTTATGGTGCTTCAATTATACCACTGTAAATATCTTATAGCATAAAATACATAGAATATATTAGAGCAATACAAAATTTATCCAATTTTACCACAATAGTGCTAGCAACATATATTCAAAATAATAATATAATTATTTTACACTAATGTAGAGAAGCTATTTCACTGATGGTTAATTGATGTGAAGGTTTTCTTAAAAAGCAAATGCAAGTAAATAGGACGTTATTATAATGGCTACAGTGGCCAAATTAACTGTCTTCCATATCTCCCAAAAAGTTGAATTCCTGAACCAAATGACTTGGTGTGAGAGAAAAATAATTAGACATGGAAAGTAGAAAAAGTTAAAATAATTTTTTTGCTGTTTCCAGGAAATCTAAATTTAAAGCTGTTACTTTATGATTGTGTTCATTTTAAATAAATAAACAAATAACTTTATTGTCATTGTACGTGTATATACAGTATACCCATACAACGAAATTCACTTAACAGGTCCAACACACATAATAATCCCCAAACACACTCCCACCCACCACAATTCCCCACCCCTAAACTACCCAAGCATCCACATAACAGACCAATACTGTCCAACAGCTCACTGATGGTGGCCCTTTAATTCATTGTTGAGTTCAATTATAGCTCTGGGATAAAAACTATTCAGAAAACGTATGGTCTGAGTTTTAATTGTTCCGTATCTTCTGTCAGAAGGCAACAGTCCAAAAAGATTGTAAGCAGGATGGGAAGAGTCTCTGAGAATGTTATGCAACTTTCTCAAACAGTGAGATTCGAAGATGTCATCCAGGGCTGGTAGCTGGAGTCCGATGATATCTGGGCAGTTTTAATGGTTCTCTGTAGAGCTTTTTTGTCCGCTACAGAGCTACTCCCATACCATGCAAGAATGCCGTATGTCAGGACACTTTCAATGGTGCTGCAATAGTAGGACAGAAGTAGATGCTGAGATAGATTTATCTTCCTGAGCATTCTCAGGAAGTACAGCCTCTTCTATGCCTTCTTCACAAGCATGTGAGCATTCATAGTCCATGAGAGGTCCTCCGAGATTATTCTGTTGATAATAAATTCCATAAATTGAAGAAACAGATGTATGTATGTATGTATGTATGTGTTGTGGCCCCGTCCTCTGAGCCTATCCCTTTGGAGGAAGGCAGCTCTGAGCAGGAGGAAGAGGAGCCAGCCAGATCTCCCAGCCCTCCCCCTCTGGCACCGGCTCAGGTGCCAGCTGAAAGAGAGCCAAGTAGTGGGGAAACAGGTGTCTCAGATGAGAGTGAGGGAGAGACGTCATTCCTGGACGCACACCAAAGAAGGCGAGAGAAAAGGGTACTGCAGCTGTGGCGTATGAGGAAATCCTGAGTCATTGGATTGGAGTCACAGGATCAATGACTCACTGGACCACACCCAGAAGCATATCTATATAAGACAGTACGGTGGGTCACGAAGTTCGTGACGAACAAAGCTAAACAAACGGAGCAACCTCGTAGTCTTGGAAGCTGGATGAACGGCAAAGCTACGTAGGTGATTTTCTTGTTTGTGTAAACCAATAAAGTCCTTGGCAGACGGTGTGCATATCGCTGCCAAGGTTGAGATAAGAACTGCGGAGTGTGCCAAGTGATTCTTAACCCTCGGCTGGCTGTGTTTTTGTGGGTCTCTGAAGGGGGGGGACAGATCATCATGTATGTATGTATGTATGTATGTATGTATGTATGTATGTATTTTACATGATAGGAACAGTTATTGAACATATATTCCCTAGGAATAATATAAGAACATTCAAGGAGTCTGTCTAATACCCCGGTTCCCTGAAAATAAGACATCCCCTGATAATAAGCCCAATAGGGCTTTTGAGCACATGCACTAAAATAAGCTTCCCACTGAAAATAAATGCTCCCTGAAAATATTTGAATGCAGAGCTGGAAATCAGAGGCACTCCATCTTGCTCCACGTGCCCCAAAATAATAAGACCACCCTGAAAATAAGGCCAAGCTCTTATTTCGGGGTTCAAAAAATATAAGAAAATAAGAAAAGATCTTATTTTCGGGGAAACACGGTACTTAAAACAATGAGCAATGTTACTGAGAAAGTCTTTCCATATTCATGCTGCTTTGTCATTCTATTCTATGTTTTTAATGTTACATAAAATCTCATTTGAAGCATTCTCACACAGATTAAATTCTTTAATTCTTTTTCTTCTTGTAACTTTTATTCTATATTTGAAAAATTCCTACTTTTATAATGTGAAGCCTAGTGCTCTAGCCATATTTGATCGTAAAAGAGCTTTCGTTTTGAATTTGAGATTGGCATAAAGTTGGTTTCAAAATGAATTTGGTTTTGAGAAAGGCAGCAAGTATCCAGGTGTCTTTATTCATTGTCCACTCCTGAAAAGAGGTTGCTCCCGTGGAATTGCAAATATATGCAGATGTCTATTTGACTAGCAAATTTTTATCCTAACCAGGACCAGTTTAGCTTTAAAATGATCACTCTATAGCCTTTGTAAATTGCTAGCAGTTCAGGACTGATCAGTTAGTTAGAATACTATCTGGAGATTTCTAATGATAGTTGTGTTTATTTAATTGGCTTATTATTTGTTAATTTATTATCTTATCGTATCTTTATGCTGCCAATTCTCATAGGAAATTTGTCTGCCAGTATGGCTAGAATCCTAGCCATACTGAGGATTCTAGAGTTGTGGCCGGAAGTCTTAATAGCTCCAGTGACCCTGAAAATAATGTGATCTCTTGGTAGGATCACTCTTTTTTGTAAAATTCATAGAGGAGAATGAAGTGAAGCAAAAGGCAAAGGTAATCTTCAGCAGTATAAGAACAGTTCATAGCCATATATGAGAGCAACCCACCTTCCTAGGAACTTTGAAATCATTATTTGAAATTATTTATAGTTGTGAAGAAAGTTGTGTAGACACTAAAACATTGGGTGTTGGATAATGAGAACTCCTGCTCAGAAAGCTCTAGTTCCTCAGGAAGAATATCAGATCTTCATGAGTAAAGTTGGAAGTGATGATACAACCAAACTGAAATGTAATCCTTTTCGGAACTAGTACTTAAAGAAGAGTTCTTTGGTTTAAACCAAGAACAGCTGAAAGATGGAACATATTATAAGCATGAAGAATTTGATGTCATAAAAATGGAACTGAAGCATATTATGTATTTTAGAAATAAATGAATTTACATCGGGGTGGGCTTCAAAAATTTTAGCAAGGGGTTCTCTGACCAGTTGCTGGGTGGGCATCGCCATGGTGGACCTCCTGTACCATGGCGGGAGGGGGCATTTTTGCCCTCCCCGGCTTTGGAGGTTTTCTTTGAGCCTCCGGGAGGGTGAAAATGGCCTCCCCAGGCTCTGGAGGCCCTCTTCCCAAACTTCTGGTAGGCCCATTTTTATTCTTCCCCGAGCCTCTGCATGCCAGGCGCTTACCTGCATCCAAAACAGGCTGCGTGGGGACTCCTGGGATGGGAGGGGAGGGTGGGGCCAGCCAGGAGTGGGATTTGGGGGTTCTCCAAACTACACAGAATCTTAGCTAGATGTTCTCCCAAACCCCTGCGAACCCCCAGCAGCCCACCCCTGATTTAGATGAACAAGAATAGTTCACATATACAATTCAGAGTTGAGGTATTAAGACTATGAATTATGTTTATCGATTATACAGATTAAAGTTAGAAGATTTAAGATACTATACTGTATGCGTCAGAAAAATAATAAGATCAATGTAACGAACAGATTTAAAGAGAACTTGAGGAGTTTTCGGTTACAAGTAAGAAGCACTGTAAAAATTGAAGCAGAAAACAATACTTTTTTGGGTGGGGAGAGCTGCGGAATCCAAGTTACTTTCAGACCTTGCAGTTAGCAATACTGACAGAAGTCCATTTACAAATGGGATTATTGAGCAACCGAAACATTTGCAGAGACAAGATCAATTCAAGAATCCAATTCTATATAAAACAAGGCAAACAAAGCAATGAACCATGCATCAAATAAAAAAGTACTAACTGAGTATGAAATTTCACTTGGCTGTTTAAAACCACATGAGAAGAGGCTAACTGCTTTATGTCAATAAATATGGAACAAGACTTCTGTGTGGCCAAGAGATTGAAAAGATTGATGTATTTACCTTTACTGAAGAAAGGAGTTGTAAGAAAGTGTGAACGTTATCTCCCTATTGCATAAATCTTCAGATGATGGTTGCTTGACATCTTACAAAGAAGAATAGAGCATATATGGGGGGGAGAAATGGCAAATAAATAGTTTCAGGAATGTGGGTAAGAGTGGTTTAAAGTTTTAAAAAATCCTAGAAAAAGACAAAAGTAATTTACATCCATAATGCCCTTTCTCTGAAATCACAACTTACAATGCTTTTTGGTGTGGAAACAAGCCATTCATTTTGTCCCACAAGAGCAACCTAAAAGTGTATGGAACTTGGTAATGAAAGGCTGAACTCAGCTCAAAGGAATTGAACTTTTTGAATTATTAGAGCTGGCATAGATGCCAATCAGTTATCCCTTGCAAAGGGTATGCAAATCTTTTATTTATTTTATGTTAGTGTGTAAATGACAGTACATGCAAATGTGTCCTATCAAGTTATCTAAACTAATTTTTATTAAAAGAAGTTTTTAATAGAATCAAAACATTACAAGGCAAAAGAAAATAAAGGAAAGTAAAAGAAAAGTGGTGAAAAAAGAATGAGGAAATGAAAGAGAAAGGAGAAAAACAGAAAACAAAGAGAAAGACAAAATATAAAGAAATGACTTTTGTTCTCCTTTACAGCAGTTTATAAATGCATTCAAATTTTATCCCCTCTCTCTCTAAAGTTACATCATAACTTCTTTCTTTCCATAATCTACCCACAAATCATCAAACCCATAAAGAGTCAAATCGAAGTGAAAATAATAGATACAAAATTAATTCTAAAACTATGGAACTTGGATGTTGGAATGCAGTAACAATATTCTGTTCAGGGATCCTAGCAAAATTCTCCCACATGAGACATGGGTCTCCCTAAAGTTCATTTCAGCAGTCAATTTTTAGGACCTAAAATTCTCCATTTAATTATATTTTGACCCAAGCCAGAAAAGAATTGTGTCTGTGATTTACAAATCTACCTGCATCAATCCCATCTCTTCGTAGTAATCTGCCATTCATTACTTTAGAATGTCATCATTTTAGAATGATTTTACTGGATTTTAATGGATTTTAATGTGTTTTAATTGTGTTTATTGTGATTTGTATTTATGATTGTTTTTGTAAGCCGCCCTGAGTCCTTGGGGAGAATGGCGGCATATAAATCACATAAATAAATAAATAAATAAATAAATAAATAAATAAATAAATAAATAAATAAATAAATAAATAAATAAATAAATAAATACTTCCCTTATTATATATTGTGATCAACATTTTGATTAGCAAATATATTTTGAGGTTTGCTAGCAAAAGATGGTAACTTTATGAAACCTGGCCTAAATTTTTATTTTACTGCTGGTAGACAAAATACATTATAGCAGTGACATGTAATTCTAAATATACAAATCCATTTCCATTTATATTTTAACATCTCTCAAATGTGATTACTTCTATTTAAATACACATTTGCAATGGGTAAAGACAATTGCTCAGTTTATTAGGCTCTCAAAGTCAAATGTAGAGGCTCTATACAGCAACAACAGCTGCTGCGTGACTCCACATAGAGTGTTAGCGGAGACAAAGAAGTGAATTTTAGCAATTAGTCATAATTTGCATGCCTTCTCCAGATAACCAAGATGACAAGCTAAGCAGACCAGCCTCTTAACAATATGAAATCTTAATTGAAGTTCAAAGATGTATTCGCCTACAGCTTTTAATTTCTATGAAGATGCAAGCAAGATATAGAAATGTGCATAACTCTTTCTGTTAGTTTGCATTCAATTATTTCTATTCTAAGGTAATAATTGTCATATTATTTAAATTGGTTTGAAAAAAAGATTGCAGAAGAAATAAATGTAATAAGGACACAAGTTCTGGCTAATTAAACTCTGCAGTGTATGTATATGTACATATAGTAGAAAATTTGTGAAAACTAATCCCATGTAGACCAGAGTGATGGAAGAGGATCTCTCTTTGATCTTATGACTACACAAGAGAATGACAAAGGAAGTGCAAAATAATGTGTATGGTGGCAAAACAAACATCTCAAAGCAAAAATGCTAACAATGAATCCCAAAAGTGTTTTTTCAAAAGGCAAGTGGACTTCTTTGTTTTTCTTTCAAGATGTTTCACTTCTCATCTAAGAAGCTTCTTCAGCTCTTGGATGAGAAGCGAAACATCTTCAAAGAAAAAAACAGAAAGTCCAGTTGCCTCTTGAAAAGGCACCTTTGGATCAACCATGACCTGGATGACTGAGATTCTCCATAGACAATAGCAATAAACATTCTAATTGGGTCTCACTTCCCTGTGAACATCTACATAGGAAAAAGGTCATGGAAAGCTTAATAGCAGCAAGATCATGGAATATTCCACATAGTGCACAGGGCTCAGGGTTGTTGTTTTCTTTTTAATGTTGTACATGGTTGGGATTCCACCTTAAGATTACTATTACTGAGCTGGAAAGAGATTGTTAAATAAATAAGAAAGATTATAATGTCACGTAAAGAAAGACGAATGAGACTCTCTCTCCCCCCACTTCCTCCCTCCCTCTGTCTCTCACTATGTGTGTACTGTGAGTATGTGTGTGCATCTTTGTTAGTCTTTGACTTATGACCACAATTGAGACAAAAATTTCCATTGCTAAGCAAGGTGATTGTTAAATGAGTCATACTTGATTTTACAACATTTTTGCCACAAGTGAATTACTGCAGTTGTTAAATGAATTGCAGTCATTAAGTGAAGGCAGCTTTCCCACATTGACTTTGCTTGTATTCCCACGTATTTACAATGGCTGTGGCATCCCAAGGACATATGATCACCATCTGCAACCTTCCCAGCTGGTTTCCAACAAGCAATCAGTGGAGAAAGCCAGATTTGCTTAACAACGACATGGTTCATTTAAGAACTGCAGTAATTCCCTTAAGAATCATGGCCAAAAAGGTTATAAAGGTTGCAAATCACTTAACAACTACCTTGCTTAGCAAAGTCCCAATTGTGTTGATTGACTACTTGTAGATCTCTTCTGTTAGCTTACAAACAAAATTCAAAAATAACATGGACAAAATTTCCATTTCCATTATCCTTTCCTTCTTTCACTTTTCATGCCATGCTAAAACCCATAGTTATTCAATAAAATTGATTGTGCTAGAAAGTTCAAGATAAAGGAAAATAATACATACTGTATTTTTCAGAGTATAAGATGCACCGGAGTATAAGACGTACCTACCTTTTTTGGTGAGGAAAAGAAGAAAAAGAAATCTCCCTCTGCCTCTCAGCAATTTTGCCTCCTTGCAGCAAACAGCAAACGGCCTACTTTACTTTCATTTTCATTTTCAGCATAGCTTGATTAGCACAAGGAAAAAAAAAATCTGCTCCAGCAATTTACCTCTTTGCAACAAGCAGCAGAGCCCTGCGCAAAACAGCTGAGAGCAGATCAGCTGAGAGTCGGGAGGCCCATCCAATCAACTTGTGCTAATTAGGCTGCGCTGAAGCTGAAAGGAGCTGTTTTTCCTTGCTGTTTGCTTGCAAGGAGGTAACCGCTGGGAGGCAGAGGCCAAAGGGTGGGGGCCAGTGGGTGGGCAGGGCTACATTTGGTATATAAGATGCACCTTTTAGGGGGGGAAAAGGTGCATCTTATATTCCGAAAAATATGGTATATAAAATCAATTTCTTCTAGATATGGCAATAACCTTTACTTTATTAAAATGAGGGCTGCTGGCTCATTCATTTGGGAAAAAAATCAAAGTTGCAGCATTTTTCTTAGTTATGATTGTTATTTATTTTAACTTCCAGACTGATCTCTTGTTACATTTTGGACAGTTCTCTTTCTCTAGACTGATTCCAACAGAGCTGAAAACCACATCGAAGCCATAACAGAGTAAGAAAAATCTTTTTACTTACATTTGAATCAAGATGGAAGAGTTTTAGCTCTTTTTATTCTGGAGGATAGATCAGACAATTTATTCAAAGCCTGAGAATATTTCACAGCTAGGATATAGTGATAGTTTGCTTGGAGTGATAATAGCTTATCACAATGGGTAGTTGCTGTAGAGGTTAGCTCCAGGAGTATCTTTTCCGATATTCAATAAGAATGTTGGTCTATACAAGCCTTATAAAAATTGGGCATTTAACAGTTGGCTACTGATGATACCACCACTGAAAAAATATTATCATAGTTCATGAGAAATGAAATGCAAATTGCTCCTGTGGAATTCATGTTCATCCAATTGTACATGCCAGTATTTCTTTATAGTGTTACTAACAGCTGATGAATTCTTAACAGAATAACAGAGTTGGAAGGCATCATGGAGGTCTTCTAGTCCAACCTCCTGCTGAAGCAGGAGACCCTATATCACTTCAGACAAATGGCTGTCCAACTTCTTAAAAACCTCCAGTGATAGACCACCCATGACTTCTGAAGGCAAGCCATTCCATTGATTAAATGTTCTAACTGTCAGGAAATTTCTCCTTAGTTCTAGGTTGGGTTTCTCCTTGATTAGTTTCCATCCATTGCTTCTTGTTCTACCTTCAGGTGCTTTGGAGAATAGGTTGATCTTGTGGCAGCCCCTTAGATACTGGAACACTGCTATCATGTCACCCCTAGTCCTTCTTTTCATTAAAGTAGACATACCCAGTTCCTGCAACTACTTTTCATATGTTTTAGACTCTGGTTTCTTAATCATATTTGTTGCTCTTCTCTGCATTCTTTCTAGAGTCTCAACATCTGTTTTATATCATGGTGAAAAAACTGGATGCAATATTCCAAGTATGGTCTTACCAAGGCATTGTAAATGATCTTCAAGTTATCTTGATTGTATCCTTCTTTTTAATGCAGCCTAGGACTGTGTTAGCTTTTTGGGGGTCTGCAGGATATTGCTGGCTGATATTTAAGTGATTGTTCACTAGGACTCCAAGATTCCTCTCATAGAGACTACTATTTAGCCAGGTACCACCAATTCTACACCTTTTGATGTAGAAATACCAACTCTTATACCACGTTTCTCCAAAAATAAGACCCTGTCTTATATTTTTTTGAGCCCTGAAATAAGCGCTTGGCCTTATTGCCATGTGCTCAAAAGCTCGATTAGGCTTATTATCAGGGGATGTCTTATTTTGGGGGAAACAGGGTATATTTTTCAGCAAGTCTAAGCCACGCCCAGACTTCAAACTGTCTGTTATGGCCCCATACAAACAAATATGTTTCAGTATCCAAACAGCCCTCATTGGCTGACCCAGTTGCCATGTCCCATTCCAGTTCATGAATATACTCTGACAAAATCTATTTCCAGTATTGTTTTCAGAATCTAGACATGTTTAGTATTCAACAGGTAGACCATTTTGTAGGTAGCAAACTTTGGTAAAGATCCCTCCAGGATTTTTTTTCCTTCCTCATTTGGGCTGTTCTAAGTTCATTCCTGTCTGTAATCTTTCTTTAAAATTCCACTGTGTTTAGAGGCTCATCTGGTTTCATAGGAGAAGCTTCACATGAACAGGATTTTCCCCCTTTGTAAACATTCTCAAGAGTTTTTGTAGCATTTAAAAATGCTATTCTACTAATTCCCCCTTTTTAAAGAATGTCATGGCATTGTTTTGCTGCCATTTTAATTCCTAGTTTATGTGATGCCTTCATTATTCTTGTGGCTGTGGTTGATCTTGTATCTTTTGCTAGATTTTAATGTATTACCAGTACCATTTTCACTGCCATACAGTGAGATAATACAATAATTAATGAACTGAAAACCAAACTGGTAAAGCCGTCTCACCATTCTGCAATCAGTTAAAAGCATTTTTATACTTGTTTACATCTATTTTTCTAAAAAGAAGTGCAGAGATGATAATAACAAAACAGTTGACACAGTAGGTGAAATCCAAATTGTCTTGATATGAGTGTCAGATAATTAATTCTTACAATTGCCTTTCTATTAAGGCGCTAATCTGTGTTTTAATGTACAAACCAGACACTTGAGTGCTTGCCAAATCTTCATGATTAAATATGCATGTTTTTGATAGTATATTGTTTTAACTGATTTGTAAATTAATCAGATAAATGCAAGCATTGAATTATTTAGAAGAAACAAACAACAAACATTGAGATCCTATGACATTTTTTTTTTGTTATCCTATTTTTGGTTTTTTAATTCATCATTCTTTGTCAACTTACAAAAAATAATGAATTCGCAACCTGTGTCCTTGACTTACAAATCACAATTGAGTCCAAAATTTCTGTTGTTAAGTGAGACAGTTGTTAAGAGAGTTTGCCTCATTTTATGACCATTGTTGCCATGGTTATTAAATGAATGAGTGCAGTTGTTCAGTTAGTAACATGGTTGTTAAGTGACTCTGGCTTCCTCATTGACTTTGCTTCTCCGAAGGTTGCAAAAGGGGGTTGCATTACTCCAGGACACTGCAACCATTATAAATATGAGTCAGTTTCCAAGTATCTGAATTTTGACCACATGATCATGGGGATACTTCAATGATCACAAGTGTGAAAAATAGTCATAAGTCACCTTTATCAGTGCCGTTGTCACTTTGAACGGTCACTAAACAAACTGTTGTAAATTGAGGACTACCTATATTAAGAGATCCCGTTATCCTTTTTCAAACTGATGCTTTCTAGATACTGCATTGTATAACTCCCATTAACCCCATACAGCAGGGGTGTCAAACTTGATTTCATTGAGGGCCGCATGAGGGTTGTGTTTGACCTCGGAGGGCCGGGGTGGTTGTGGCCAGGTTGAGCATGGCCAGCTCAAAGTTACTCCTGTCGGGGGCACCGGTGGTGGCTCAAGTGTTCTGCCAGCAAAAACAGGCTCCCAAGCTCCAGTGTCAGCTGCCACGTCCTCCTGCAACCCACTGCCAGAGTAAACGGAGCTCAGGAGCCTGTTTTTGCTGACAGAAGCACTGCAGGCCAGTCCTTCACTGTTTCTAGGATGGCCTCATGGGCCAGATCTAAGTACCCTACGGGCCGGATCTGGCCCCCGGGTCTTGAGTTTGACACCCCTGTCTTAGAGGGAACAGGGCCAATTGGGGAATGGCACATTTTTCTCTTTTGTAAAACCTTTTGACCCTTGGCTTAAAAAAAGAAAAAACTATCTTAGATGTACATTTGTTTATAACAGTCTTTTTTCTCAAAAAAAAAAAGCTATAACAAAAGAGCTGTAGTAGATATATATATTAACGTGGAAGAAAGTGTTTTAAAACTTCTTTTTTAACCTGTGAGATTTCATTATAACAGCTCTTTAATTCTACCAGGTTCAGTTTAGTATATTTATTATATTTGAGGCCATTGAAAGATTTAGCATTATTCCTGCACGTTATCTGAAACAAAAAAGCAAATAATCAATACAGAAGTAATACATCTAATTGGCTAATTAAAAAAACCAAAATCTCTGGACAGGAGCTCTACTGCTGCTTTCCATATGGTGGTTTGTAATACTGCATGCATTTATTCTCCTACTAGTTTGTCCAATGTATGTGGCTCTCTCAAACGTATTAATCTCTAACGGAGCATACATACATACATACATACATACATACATACATACATACATACATACATACATACAAATACTAGTCCATTTTAGTCCATTTAGCTTTCTGGATTTAGCTGGGGTCAACTAAATACGATCACCATCTAATTGTGGACTTGAAAATCAGTTGTGGAAAGTGAAATCAGAAATAATTCAGAAGCATTATGAAGGCATCCAGTTATATTCTGAAATAAGAATCCTCACAGTAACGCTATAGAAAGTATGGCTGATGAACAGTTAAACTTCAGTTTCCAAATAAAGCATTTGTATGTCATATATTTGTTATTTGGTAGCAAATTTCCCTAGAGGAAACGCCATGCACATCTTTGGAGAATTGTCTAATATATATATTTGGACAAAACAATCTTCTCTTTACTGATTTCAGATCAGAGACTGCAGAACATTAAAGCTAACAATATGACAGTACTCCACGGGAAACCCAATGATTTATAATACATGTTCTAAATATTTGGCACTCCATTCACATAGGTAAATTTCTTGAAGCAATATTTTAAAAATAATTATACAATGATAACGTTTCTGTAGAAACAAGCTCTTAAGAAAAGAATAATATCATACTCAAATGATGTTTATTTATTTATTTACTTATTTTAGAGGGGTTTAATCCTGCCTTTATTATTTTTATAAAAAACTCAAGGCTGACAATATATCTAATATTCATTCCTCTACCTTTTTCTCTTACAACAATAGCAACAGAGTGAGGTGTGTTTTGCTGAGAAAGAGAGTGACTTAGGCTTTCGTACTGAAGGCCAGACTAGAATTCACAGTCTCCTGGTTTCTAGTTTAGTGCCTTAACAACTAGACCAAACTGGTTCTCAAAACCAATCAAGCAACGTTGGAACAAATATCTCACAATATTTGGAATGTATTGTAGGATTGTACCCACCCTTTCCTAGAAGAATGAAAATTTTTAGGAAATATTAAAAAGGCAGAATATTATGTTTCCCTGGATGAGAAATGGAGAAGCATGTTTTACAGACAAAGCAGCTCCCACCTTCCTGCCCCCACCCTTTTGTTAATGGGCCAGAGGCAGAAACCCAATCCTTTGTCAAAGGACATCTGCAACAACAGAAACTCACCACATGTGATCCTGTCCACCATTAAACCATCTTTCCAAGCAGTCTCTATGTTTCCAGTGTCTTTTTCCCCACTTGGAGCAGAACCCAGAAGGCTATTTCTTCCTCTCTTTTTTCCCCATTTTTTATTGTGAAAAATAGTGATACAATTAAGGCATTTTGGGTTCCGCGGTGTGAATACATATGTACATATTATTTATATGGTATTGCTTCTTTGAATAAAATTTAGTTTGAAAGATATTGCAGATAGTAATGCTGAGGTCTTTATGGTACAAATAATAATGCCCAATTCTTTATGATCCTTGTTAATTAATTATTAATTAATCTTTATACTGTACAAGCTTCATTTTTTGTTTCTTTTCTCAATCCACTCATACCACATATCCCACAAGCTATAGTATTCTGTGTTCTCTCTGTCATTGATTTCTAATGTTAATTTATTCATTTTGGCTCACTCCAGTATTTTCCTATTTAAATGTTCTTCAGGTGGTAATTTTTTTTCTTTCCAATACTGGGCAAAAGAAATTCTTGCAGCTGTGATTATGTGCGTAATTAAGTACCTCTTCTTTTTTGTTTATTCTGTTTTCAGGATTCCCAGGAGAAAGGTTTTTGGTTCAAAGTCAATATTATCTCTTATTGTTTCCGAAATCCATTTCCATATCATCCTCCAAAATTTTTGTGCCTGGTTACAGGTCCATAACAGTGATAGAAAGTACCTTGTTGGTAGCCACATTTCCAACAATTGGGACTCGAATTGGGATAAATTTTAGCTATCCTGGCTGGGGCCATATGCCACCTATAGAATATTTTATATTGATTTTCCTTATAAGTCCTTATCCAACAGAGATGCTTAAGGACCTGTAAATGCCTGTTTGTTTAGGATATAATAGCCAATAACATTGGAAATTTAGAGAGGAAGAAGGCACAAGGTATAAATATGGTTTTTAAAAAAAATTTATATGCCGCCCCTCTCCGGAGACTCAGGGCAGCTTACAATGCGTTAAGCAATAGCCTTCATACTTTTGTATATACCTGCTTAGTAGGGCTTTTGGGGTCCCCCCTAAGTGGTGTTCTTTTTTATACAAAGTCAACTTATTGCCCCCACAATCTGGGTCCTCATTTTACCTACCTCGAGAGGATGGAAGGCTGTGTCAACCTTGAGCCTGGTGAGATTCGAACTTGCAGTAATTGCAGGCAGCTGGTGTCACTTTAACACCACTTTAAGCTGCTGCGCCACCAAGGTTTGAGAAAGAAACAGTAATGCATGGAGTCCTTGGAAGATTCCTCTCTTGCCCATTCAGTAACTGCAGTTTTGGCACTATAGAATGAATATTGTGATATTGTCTTCACTTTCTTTGTAAAAAAAATTCAAGAGTAAGCAAAAGTTTCCATAGTGTAGCTAAGATAATGAAAGAAGTAATGGATAAAGACATGAAAATCCCACCAATGTTCTTAATTTATTAGAAACTACTGTACTTGATGGCTAGAAAACATGTAGCTTATAGCTTAAAATAGTTTGCCTTTATAAACAATCATCCAAATTCATTTCCTACTGACCATTTATGTTCAGTTCTGTGCAACATATCAATATATGAATTGTTTCTGATTTTGACTTACAAAAGGACACCTAGTCAATTCCTAACGAAACAGGCCTTTACAAAAACAAACAGCGTTGAATGTGCCCTCCAATGTTAGAGACAAAATGTTCTATATTAAAAAAACATTTTTATTAATCACAACACAGAAGCACAGGCATGCTATAGCCAAACATGCTGCATGGATCTTTTTGTAAATTGGACACACTTTAAGGAAATTAAAAACTATCAACCGCTGGAGCATAAGATTCCAGTTTGGAATCAGATTATAAAGGCTTTTTTCTTGTAACATTTGAGGGAATGTGTTTTCAAATTTGAGCAGATAACACGTTGAAAGAAAGAAAGGAACCATTAAGCCAGGAGTCTCGGAGTGAAGTGCTATGTTGCTTCGAGGACTTCTGCATTTACAAGGCCACTTCACTCAATATAAATCCAGCAATGATTTCTTACGGGCATTTTGACCACTTTATAAATATCCCAGGGGTGAAATCTACTTACCTTCCCTACCAGTTCAGAAGTGCACATGTCACGTGCGTGCACGGACCCACTGTGCATGCGCAAACCAGGAAGTAACGACAACCGGGCAGGTGAGCGGATCGCTACCAGTTCTCCGAACCACCCGCCACCATTGCTACCAGTTTGGCCGAACCGGTCCAAACCGGTAGCATTTCACCCCTGAAATATCCCTTCAAATGATCCACATAGCCCCTCCCCTTGTAGTGTTATATCTTGCGAATACAAATAGTTCCCCCCAGAAAAGAGTCCTGGTTGCATTCATCAAGAAAGGAGATGTTGTGCAGATGTATCAATGATGGGACTTGCAAAATGAAACATTTCTTCATTTCTTCTGCCCTCTTTTTGGCCGTTTGATGTCTTTTATGAGCTTTTGCCTATGTAAAACATGTTCTATAATAGATGGGCTGAAAAGCTGTAGTTGGCAAACATGCCATACATTAATTCATGCATGTAAAGAGCTAACAATCTCTGGAGGATATGAAAGAAGGAACAATCTTTTCATTTCCTGATAGAAAATACTAAACAGATGATAAAAAGCTAAATAGTCAGGATGTGGAATTACTTCAAGAGTTCTAGTTCTCTTTGATTTCTTTGTTATTATTGATGCCTGATTCAGTAATTGTAATTTGAAAAGCAATTTGGGGTTTCTTAGAAACAGAAGTGTAATATCAGGAAGAAATATAATGGAAAAGTAAAACTGCCTAAAGTCTTTCTTGTCACAGGGGAAATAGTCAGACTTTCCAAATGTAAACATGAGAGGTGCACAAGAAGATGATATGGGTGTGTCTCCTTCCACCTTTCTGGATTATGTACGAAAAAAGGGTCATCTCAAGCATTGCAGCAAAATGAATATGCAATCTTCAGGGACTGAAAATAAAGGATATTCCATGCTACCAAACTATCAGAAGTTCCTGTCCCATTTTTTCTGATAAAACAACCTTCATTTGCAAGAACTGAATATTTATGAGACACAGCTTTTAGGCATATTTGCAGATGTGTTAACATACTCCCCAAATAAATATTTTATAAGCATTTACAAGGTTAAGCATTGTAGTTTTATTTTCTCTGCATCATTTTAGATGAGCGAAGTGCAGTATAGCCAAACACCGAGTTCCAAAGCTGTGGCTTTCTTTAAACAAACAAGAATAAAATAAATTTGAAAAACTAATATAGCAAACTTGTTTTAAAAGAAACTATTTGGGCAGATTTGAGATCAATCATCTATTTTGACATCCATTTAAAGTGGCTACTATCATGCCTCTTTTTGAATTGAGGTAACCCAGTTGAGCCTTTATGTTTAGATGTTGTACATTTGTTTCCTAATACAGCAGCTTCAACACAGCCACTAGAGAAAACATAACAACTGCATGACTCCAACTACCCATCAATCATCTGTGCAGATTTAAGTTTAAAAAATAAAAATAAACAGCTTCAACTCCCTACATATACAATAGATGAGACAGATAAATAATTGAATGTTGTAAGTTGTAAGTACTGTTCTGTAAAATATTCTACAAAGTTGTATGACTAACTGTGCTCACATATCTATGTGTATAGGCAATTGGTGATAATACTAAAAGCTAACGATCTATATCAAACTGAAAAAACAGTCTGTTCTGACCCAGCTCCGGATTCCCAAGGATTGTGACATACACCAACGGTCCTTATCAAAGTTATAACGTACCAAGAATAAACAAAGTCCGGCAAAGATTGGCAACCAGCCCAGAAGACAAGATACGATAAGACACTCACTCTTCAAAAATGCTCTTTAATAATTACACAGTGTTTTCAGCAAGAAATTACTAACTGCATGTGACTTAAATAGGCTAAGGGAGTAGCCAATTATCCTCAAACCTTACTCTAGAGGAGATCTCCTCCTCCTGAGTAGTCACTCCTGCCTTTTGGCAGACCTGCATGCTTGAGCATTGAGGAGAGGCTCCTCCACTTCGCTCTCTCCACTTGAAGGAGCCTCTGGAGGTTCTGAAGGCCCAGGCTGAGTCTCTGCCTCTGGCACCACATCCTCTTCAGCCTCCTCACTGTCCGATGTGAGCGCCGGCTGCACAGGCTGCTGGTGCGACCCCACACCAGCCTCCTCGTCATTAGGATCAGCCACGATCCACGCAGGCCTCTAGCGGCCACAACACAGTCAAGATAAGTCATAACACAAGATTTTGAATTGTCATCTACTGGTCCAAATGTAATTTAAAGAATTAATTTTCATGAGGAATGTGAATAAAGATTGTTTTACAAAATACCTATCCTTCTCTCAAAAAACAGTTGGCTATGTCCTTGGATATAATATTAGTAGACTGGCAGTTCCTGGAATTATCAAGAAAGAAGAGCAACAGCTTTGTCTATAGACAGCTGTCTACAGTCTGGAGTTTAAAGATAGCGTGGTAGACTATATCTAACACAGCAGCTTTCATGTTTGCATTTATAAACTGCTTTTAGTCTTTCTGTGACAACTAGACTAAATAATCAAGCAGTTAAATAACACAGATTACAAATTTATTCTTATTTATTCTAAGAGCATATTGAGCTCTTCTTGTTGCATGGATGCAAACCAGAGAAATTTATGACTTTGGAAAAAAATAGGAAGAAGCCATACTTACATATCTCAAACCCAAACTGAAACTATAAGCATTTCAGTGATGGGTTGCTCCCAGTTCTGTCCAGTTCTATAGAACCGGTAGTAAAATCGGTAGGAGGCTCCACTCACCAGCCCGGACATCATAAATGATGATCTGCACATGCGCAGAAGCTTCTGTACATGCACAGAAGTGCGTGCGCGTGAAGCGCACACACGTGGCCCTGTTGCAAACTGGTAGTAAAGATCAGTAGAACCCACCCCTGAAGCATTTGTCTTAATAGTGAAAGAGTCATGGGTGAAAATAATTCCCTGACAATACTAGACTTAACATTTCATTAAACAGATGATGTGTAAGAGGTTTTAAACTAGGACAAGCCAAATCATAATCATAATCATAAGTTTATTTGTCAAGCATATATAAGTTAACAGGTAAAAGTATAAACATAATTTGAATACATGAAAAGAGTAAGTAAAAAGCAATATTAGGGCAGGGACGGTAGGCACGCTGGTGCACTTATGCATGCCCCTTACAGACCTCTTAAGAATGAGGTGAGGTCAACAGTAGACAGTTTAAGGTTAAAGTTTTGGGGCTTTGGGGAAGAAACTACAGTCAGATTGTGCATTCCAGGCATTGTCCACTCTGTTACTGAAGTCATATTTTCTGCAATCGAGTTTGGAACGGTTTACCTTGAGTTTGTATATTATTTGCTTGTGTATTGTTGTGGTTGAAGTTGAAGTAGTCATTGACAGGAAGTACATTGTGGCAGATAATTTTATGTACTATGCTTAGGTCAGACTGAAGTCGGCATAGTTCTAAATTGTCTAAGCCCAAAATTTGAAGTCTGGTGGCATAAGGTATTTTATCGCAGTTACAGGAATGGAGGACTCTTCTCGTGAAATATCTCTGGACTCTCTCGATTGTATTTATGTCCAATATGCAGTGTGGGTTCCAGACAGACGAGCTGTATTCAAGAATTGATTTAGCAAATGTTTTGTATGTTCTAGTTAGTAGGTACAACATTACCAGAGAAGAAGCTACGCAAGATTAGGTTAATAACTCTTAATGCCTTTTTGGCAATATTGTTACAGTGGGCTCGGGCACTTAGATCTTTAGAAATGAATATCCCAAGGTCCTTGACAGAGTGAGGGTCATCTACAAGGTCATGTCCATCTAATTTGTATTTTATGTTTTGGGTTTTTTTGCCAATGTGCAAGACATAGCATTTGTTGGTTGATATTTGAAGTTGCCACTTGTTAGACAATTCTGACACATAGGCAAGGTCTTTTTGAAGGGTAGTTGCATTGTCGGTGGTGTTGAATAGTTTAACATCATCAGCAAAGAGAACACAGTTGCTTTTAATATGATCACAAAGGTCATTTATGTAAAGTATGAAGACCTAGGACACTGCCTTGGGGAACACCGCTATTAACATGTACAAGATTTGATAGAATGCTTCCTATTTTGACCACTTGTTGTCTATTTGACAGGAAGGCAGCTACCCATTTATATAGGAGTCCAGAAATGCCATAGGATTTTAGTTTTAGAAGTAATTCGTTGTGTACCACTGAATCAAAAGCTTTACAGAAGTCTATGTAAATCCTAGATTAAGATACACTTGCTGTGGAGATATATGTATATATACATGTGTGTGTGTGTGTGTGTGTGTGTGTGTGATGTGTGTGTCTGTCTATCTGAGAGGAAGGGACGGAGGGAAAGATAATTTTTTGGCTAATCATCATAACCACTTTTCTTCTGTGGCATCTTTTTATTCATGCAAAATGAATATTTTCTTCTATAAAGCAATAAAAAGCTTTCCAAACCATTAGGACTTGGAGCCAAGGAATGAGATTGTTTATAATTAGTCTACATTACTAATGCATTAAATTGTCATCTTTGTAATATTATGGAATGTTAGGCACAAGAGGGAGATAGGATGAGTGACTCCTGGCTATGGAATTCAGATAATGGCTCATTTGCTTGGATTTCCTTGAAAATTAATATCAGTAGTCATAATTTTCAGAGCTATTTCTCTGCTGCAGATAAAATAACAGAATCTTGTGGCATATAATCCATGCTCATTAACTCTGTTCATTTGATATATAAAGTGTTGTCCTTATGACTCTGCTCATGGGCTGGAAATTCTACTATCTCTCGCAGGTTGCCATAGCTCTTAGAATTTTTTTAGCATCCTTAACATTCATTAGTGTTTCATTCAAAACTAGTTAAAGCAACATGAGATGTCATTTTCACTTGTTATGTGCAAATGACTCAGTCCACAACTATTTATTGAGAAGAATTCATATCAAACTCCTTGAGATTTATTTTAGTAGACATATTAAGAGTCAAAACAGTGTCAGATCAAATATATTTCCCAGCAATGACATCAATTTCTTTAGATACCTACATGATGCCCCCACAGATAACTATTTTGAATACTTCTCTGAAGAAATATTCACATTTCTCAGAAGGAATGATGAAGTATTCTCTAGAATCATGAATGTCAGTTCCACAGTACTTTGTTTGGAAGTATCATCATCTGTCCATAAAAATAACAAAGCTGAGCTGAACAAACACGGTCCAAGGAACTAGCAAAAAAGATGAGGAGAAACTTCAGCATGATGTTTTCTAATATTTGAGAATTTTGAATCTGGCTATGCTTATGATAACAACTACTTCATGAATAGGTAAAGCAGCCCATGGCCTGCAATTTTTGAGAATACTTTCATTGTGATCTCAAAATTCCAAAGAGACTCACTACAAGTAGTCCTCAACTTATGATTACAATTGAGCCCAAAATTTATGTTGCTAAGTGAGATGCTTGTTAAGTGAGCTTTGCCCCATATTACGACCTTTCTTGCTACGGTTATTAAGTGAATCACTGCAGTTGTTAAGCTAGCAGCACAATTGTTAAGTGAATCTGGTTTCCCCATTGAGTGCTTGCTACAAGGTCGCAAAAGGTGATCACATGACTTGGGACAGTGCAACCATCATAAATATGGGTCAGTTGACAAGCATCTGAATTTGGATCACGTGACCATGGGATGCTGCAATGGTCATAAGTGTGAAAAATGGGCGTAAGTCACTTTTTTTAGTGATGTTGTAACTTTGAACAGTCACTAAATGAACTGTTGTAAGTCGATCACGTGTGTTCCCCAAATTTTGCTTATTTGGGGATTTACAAAAACATGAAATGTGAGGATTTTTTTTTTCAGGTAAGACTCAGATTAATTTGTTCATATAAGTGCGTGTAGCCCCATTGTTTTGGTTTGAGAAACGCCTAAGCTATTTTTTTTTTAATTTAATTTATATGCTGCCCTTCTTCGGAGACTCAGGGCGTCTTACAATGCGTTAAGCAATAACCTTCATACTTTTGTATATACCTGCTTAGTAGGGCTTTTGGCCCACCCTAAGCAGTGTTCTTTTTTATACAAAGTCAGCTTATTGCCCCCACAATCTGGCTCCTCATTTTACCTACCTCGAAAGGATGGAAGGCTGAGTCAACCTTGAGCCTCGAATCTCAACAGTGAGATTCGAACTTGCAGTAATTGCAGGCAGCTGGTGATACTTTAACATCACTTTAAGCTGCTGCGCCACCAAGGCCCTTCCTTGGTTTTTTAATTTTAAAAAATTAAAAAATATTTTTAATATGCAGCTATTTTTAATTTCCCCACCATTGCACCTATTATTCATCTTGTACAGTCTAAATATGTCTAGTTAATATTAACTTTGATCTGCATCAGCCAAAATACAGTATATATTTTGCCTCAGAATGAGGCAAAATCCTACATCAATTGATATATCTGATTTATCCTTTCAATTTTATAGTGATTTCTCCCCCCTCACCCAGCTGATTCAATTGATTGAACTACGTTTTTAATTATGTTAATTAAATTAAGTATGTTAATGTTGAATGTTTCCTCCCTTCCGATCCCCCATATAAATGCACCAAATTGGCTCACTAACTTTTATTAAAAGCCAGAAATATATATTACTGGCAGGTAAGGAATTGAATCAAGCAGATATTTTCCAGCACCAGAATATTATTGTTAAATAACATTTTAAAAAAATTCTAAAAGATCATCATAGTTATATTACTGAAAGTCCAAATGTATTTTAAAAATAAGATGATAGGTCAGTTATCTGTTGTACACACAGAATGCACAATAATATGTACAAAGTTTTAGTTTAGTTTAGTTTAGTTTATTGGATTTATATACCACTCTACTCCTGAGTGGTTCACTCAGGGCGGTGAACAGCCACAAAGTAAAAACACATAAATACGAAATTTAAAACCAGAATAAAACCAAATTAAAGAATCTGGCCAAAAAAAATTTAAAATACCCAATAATTTAAAAACAGATTAAAATTTCCATTTTAAAAAGGGGAAAAATTTAGGCTAGGCCAGGCCAGCCTGATGGAATAAAAAAGTCTTGAGAGCACGACGGAAGGTGCGCAGATCTGGGATCCTCCGTATCTCCGGGGGGAGCTCATTCCAGATAGTAGGTGCCCCCACAGAGAAGGCTCTCCCCCTAGGGGCTGTCAGTCGTACTCTATAATACTTGATAAAGGTAAAGGTATTCCCCTTGCACATATGTGCTAGTCATTCCTGACTCTAGAGGGTGGTGCTCATCTCTATTTCAAAGCCAAAGAGCCAGCGCTGTCTGAAGATATCTCTGTAGTTATGTGGCTGGCATGACTAAATGCCAAAGGCACACAGAATACTGTTACCTTCCCACCAAAGGTGGTCCCTATTTTTCTACTTGCATTTTTTATGCGCTTTCGAACTGCTAGTTTGGCAGAATCTGAGACAAGTAACGGGAGCTCACCCGATTACGCGGCACTAGGGATTTGAATCGCTGAACTGCCGACCTTTCGATCGACAAGCTCCATGTCTTAGCCACTGAGCCACCTCATTCCTAATAATAATACTTTATGCTAAACAATAATTGCTGAAATCACAGAACATTTCTGTGGATGGAATTTCAGTAATTTTCAAGGTAATACAGAAAAGAAGAAATATGTATTTTTCCAAACTTAAAAACTTAAAAACTTTATGCTCTAGGAAACTCCTGTTATTTTTATCTTAGTCATAACAAATGCCTTTACCACTAACATTCATTTTTCTGTCTATTGATATCAAGGCAGGTGGTAGGCATCATTTAAACAATTGGCCCCTAAAGTCTACTGAATCTCCCATTACTTTCTGGTTATCTAAGTATTTCAACAGTATCAAGAATAAGGATAATATATTAGTATTCTTTATAATGTGCGATTAACCTAGTTTGGTCTACATAAGTAATAGTAGTAGTAGTAGTAGTAGTAGTAGTAGTAGTAGTAGTAATAGTACATGGTACTACTTTACTTGTTATGGTAAAGCAATAGGCATCTGCCTCTTAGCTCTATTTCCTTATCAGATGCTTTCCTGTATTTACTCTCTGAGAAGTCTAACTTCTGTCTATTCTATGAACTTGTTGTGCCTGAAAAACACTGTTGCATTGTCTGTAAGATAGTAAATACTCTAAACAAATGTGCATCTTATCTTGCTTTAGTTATAATGAAACCCACCTCAGTAGATGCCCAACAAAAACTGACTCTGAAAGTTCACTGTGGGACTGAACTAAAAATGTCAAAGCTTTAATAATGAATGCCATCCAAGCCTGTAAACTTGCTTAATTATTGTGCCATTCAACCACTATCTAATAAGATGCGAAGTCTCCAGCTGCGCCTTTGGAGACACTGAGGAATTTTATGAAATGTCAACAACTGCTATGACAAGAATTTCATCAGGGCAGAAGAAGTTTATGTGTGGATGTGGTTTCACTTTTTGGCTCTCTGTTGAAGTGTGTTTCTCACTATCACAGAGGCAACAGATTGTTTCATGAAGTCCGAATTTAATAAGTCTGCCATCAACAACCCGGCGGCTTAGTAGTAAATCAGGGCACAGCATCTGAAACACTTTTGCAGTTTTCCCCTCTTGTGCTTGAGCTCTCTGGGAAAGGCTATGCAGCTGGTTAATGACTATGTAATCCCTTAGCTGGCAATATCCGAAGAGAAGCACCAAATTAACACAACAGTATTGCTGTCTTTGTTTCAGGAATGTATGACTTGTGAGGCTGAAGGTCACTTTTGACCTGTGAGTGATTTGTCAGGCTCCAATCTAAGAAAAGGGATCTTTTTTTTTCCAAATCAAAATTCAAAATCATTTTTTTTTAAAAAGCCCCAAACCAAGATAAAAAAAAAAGTACAGACAAAAATAACATTTGGTGTCCTTAGAACAATATGATTATCTCCCTTGTATTTAATCATTCATTTGTCAAGCTTTTAGTCAGACCCTGGCCCTAAATTTTCCTCTGGTTGAAAGTTGGAGAGGGGATTGAAAGAAGAATGAAACACAAAGCCACAAGACATTTTTGTTCTTACTAAATTATACATGTGATTATTTCTATGTCAACCTTTATTCTCTCTCTCGTTTCTTGTTAAACTGTTGGCTTATTTGTTTTGTTTATTCAATATTGCATGGCTTGAACTTTTATTACGCATTTGCTTGTTGGCTCTGTAGTTATTTGTAATCATTCCTACTGTGTTGTGCTTTTAACTGTTGTATTAATTGGGTAAGTAGTGGTTATAAGCAGTACAGGATGTGTTGTGAGGAATAAATGTTTGTTCAAATAAGAAAAAATAGCTATATGTCAATGTGCTTCTGCCCACATGTTATCGGGAAATGAGAATTGGTTATATCAAAAGAAACAAAAAAGTAGGCTGCATGAAATGTGTGTAGTGGAACAAATAGACATGAGAGAAAGAATGAAATGGGTGCCAAATCAACATAAATTGAATGCAAAAGTGAGTGACAAATGAAATATATTGAAATGGTTTGGTTTACAGAGTGGAAACAAATCAAATTGCAAAACAAATATATGGAAGAATTTATGAGTCAAGAGGAAGGGGGAGAAAATCATGAGGTGTTTAGGAAGCAAATATAAATTTAAACAACAGAAGGAAATGCAGGATGGAGCAAAAAGGATGATTTTTTTAAAGGAAGAATGGTAATGAGAGGTATAATAAATAGCGTTGCTATAATGTAGTCCAGCTCTTTTTGCTATTCTTGATCTTATCTGATACTTTTAATTTATTTTGCTTTCTGTTTCTTATTACCTTTCTGTGTTTTTTGTAATATTATTTACTATAAAAAAAAATAGCTCTGTGTGTGTGAGTTTGTGTGTGCGCGCAAAAACCACAGATACACAGACACATTTTATATTATTATTATTATTATTATTATTATTATTATTATTATTATTATTATTATTATTATTATTATTATTTATATACTGCCCTACTCCCAGACGGGACTCAGTGCAGTGGACAGCCAAAATAAGATACAATAATATAAAAGTTAAAAATCATTTAAAACAAATTAAATAATTTGGCTCGAACAGTTTAAAAATCCAATTGTAAAAAATATTTAAGACCCAATATAAAAAGAGGTTAAGCCAGACCAGCTTGTTCAAATAAAAACGTTTTTAAGGTGCGGCGAAAAGTACACAGGTCCTGTAACCTCCTTATCTCAGGGGGGAGCTCGTTCCAGATGGTAGGTGCCCCCACAGAGAAGGCTCCCCTCCTGGGGGCCACCAGTCAACACTGTTTGACCGACAGCACCCTGAGGAGCCCTTCTCTATGGGAGTGGACTGGTCGGTGAGAGGCTGTTTGTGGCAGAAGGCGGTCTTGAAGATGCCCTGATCCTAAGCCATGGAGCGCTTTGAAGATGGTAACCAAAACCTTGAAGCGCACCTGGAAGACCACCAGGAGCCAGTGCAGCTCGCACAGGAGGGGGGTCACATGGGAGCGCCACGTCGCTCCCATCACCACCCGCATGGCCACATTCTGGACCAATTGAGCCTCTGGGTGCTCCTCAAGGGGAACCCCATGTAGAGAGCATTACAGTAGTCCAGGCGTGAGGCGACGAGGGCATGAGTGACCGTGCGTAATGAATCCCGATCTAGAAAGGAACGCAACTGGCGGATCAGGCGAGCCTGATAAAAACTCCTCCCAGCCACGGCTGTCATATGCTCTTCTAAGGACAGCCGTGAATCCAGGAGGATGCCCAAGTTGTGAGCCCCATCTGTGGGGGCTAATGACTCGCCCCCAATAGTCAGAGATGGCACCAGCTGACTATTTCAGGATGTCGGAAACCACAGCCACTCGGTCTTGGAAGGGTTGAGCTTGAGTCTGTTCCTCCCCATCCAGATCCGTATGGCCTCCAGGCACCGGGACATCACTTTGAGGTCATTATTGGGGTGGTCTGGGGTGGAGATGTACAGCTGAGTGTCATCA
The DNA here is from genome assembly GCA_030761175.1 of Masticophis lateralis. Lineage (NCBI taxonomy): Eukaryota > Metazoa > Chordata > Lepidosauria > Squamata > Colubridae > Masticophis > Masticophis lateralis. The sequence continues at coordinate 49,255,418 of JAUDYJ010000002.1, forward strand.
GCGTACTGGTGGTACTTCACCCCAAAACCACAGATGATCTCACCCAGTGGCTTCACATAAATGTTGAACAGAAGGGGCGAGAGGACCGATCCTTGCAGCACCCCACATACAAGGGGCCTTGGGGTCAACCTCTGCCCCCCTGACAACACAGACTGCGACCGGTTGGAGAGAAAGGAGGAGAACCACTGTAACACAGTGCCTGTTGTGGCCCCGTCCTCTGAGCCTATCCCATTGGAGGAAGGAAGCTCTGAGCAGGAGGAAGAGGAGCCAGCCAGATCTCCCAGCTCCCCCCCCTCTGGCACCGTCTCAGGTGCCAGCTGAAAGAGAGCCAAGTAGTGGGGAAACAGGTTCTCAGATGAGAGTGAGGGAGAGACGTCATTCCTGGACGCACGCCAAAGAAGGCGAGAGAAAAGATTACTGCAGCTGCGGCGATGTATGAGGAAATAGACCTGAGTCACTGGATTGGAGTCACAGGATCAATGAGTCACTGGACCACACCCAGAGCCTATATAAGACAGGACGGTGGGTCATGATGTTTGTGACGAACAAACAAAACAAACATAGCAACCTCGTAGTCTTGGAAGCTAGATGAACGGCAAAGCTACGTAGGTGATTTTCTTTTTGTATAAACTAATAAAATCCTTGGCAGACGGTGTGCATATCGCTGCCAAGTTTGAGATAAGAACTGTGGAGTGTGCCAAGTGATTCTTAACCCTCGACTGGCTGTGTTTTTGTGGGTCTCTGAAGGGGGGGGGACAGATCAGTTCCCCCCACTCCCAGCCCCTCCAACCGGCGCAGCATGATACCATGGTTGATAGTATCAAAAGCCGCTGAGAGGTCTAATAGGACAAGGACAGAGGAACAACAAATCCAACACATTTGGATATGTTTTGAGTTTTTAAATATAAAATTGTAGAAACAAAGAGAAATTGCTGCTTTATGACATTTTGAATAGAATAGAATAGAATAGAATTCTTTATTGGCCAAGTGTGATTGGATCACAAGGAAATTGTCTTGGTGCATATGCTCTTGGTGTACATAAAAGAAAAGATATATTCATTAAGAATCATAAGGTACAACACTTAAAGATAGTCATAGGGAAACAGTCAATATAAATCTTAAGGAAACCAGCAACAAGGTTATAGTCATAAGTGGGAGGAGATGGGTGATAGGAATGATGATAAAGATTAATAGTAATGCAGATTTAGTAACTAGTTTGACTGTGTTGAGGGAATTATTTGTTTAGCAGAGTGATGGCATTTGGGAAAAAACTGTGCTTGTGTCTAGTTGTTCTGGTGTGCAGTGCTCTATAGAGTCATTTTGAGGGTAGGAGTTTATGTCCAGGATGTGAGGGGACTGTAAATATTTTCACAGCCCTCTTTTTGACTCGTGCAGTATACAAGTCCTCAATGGAAGGCAGGTTCATAGTAATTGTTTTTTCTGCAGTTCTAATTATTCTCTGAAGTCTGTCTTGCTGAGTTCCAGAATTTTCGTATCTAGATCTCATCATATTCTTATAGCAGTAGGTTATAGTGAAATAACCCACCTTGAATTTAATGACTGACCAAATTTTGAACCAGAATTTCTTATAGCTAGACCTTGAAGTCTACAATAGACCTCAAATAAAAATAATTCTTCAGGCATTTGTTAAAAACTTAGAATGGCCTTTTTTTTTATCATATTCTGCTTTGGGGGATCCAAAATTACTGGACTGTTCAGAAGAGCAATGAACCAATATTTTTGTGAATGTTCTTATTCCTTCCTTCTCATACATGCACATATTCAATGTAACTAAATGGTATTATTGGATCATAAACTCATGACATAGAATGGCTACACTCAAAAGTTATATAGACATCTGGAAGGCTTCCACCCTGATGATGTTCAAGAAGCTATTAAAGACTTGGCTACTCTCCCAGGCTTTGGGGCAGAATGATGGTTAAGCCTCTGTTGAGTGGGTTCTTTTGGTTTATGTTTGTCTTCAGGCTGCTCATGATTTCTAACTCTATTTCTTTCTATTTTTTTTAAAAAAATATTTTTAATTATAGGACATCTGAGTTGAGCAGACTCTAAACTTTATAAATAATTTATATAATTACATACACACAAACATATATACTAAGCCACCCTTCTCTTCCCTTCCCTTCCCTTCCCTTCCCTTCCCTTCCTTCCTACCATTCTGTACATAAATAAGTTTAAGGGAGTTTTCCTCTCCTCTCCTCTCCTCCATCTAGCAGGGTACCAGGTGGACAGATTATTTTTTTAGGCAAGTTGGTACTCTTATTTAATAAGAATTTAATAAATCAATGAAACTCAAGTTTATCACTTTACCATTAGCAATTTGGCTTGTATTGCTCATATGAAATAAAAGATAAAACATGTACTTTATCCACATTCAGTAAATACATGAATATAAAACAGGGGTGGAGATGATATTCTTGCTAATTTAAGGTCCTGGAGATTAAAAAAGAAAGGGTACTTTAGTTTGAATGTATTGCCAATCTCCTAAAAACATATTTAACTAGATATTAAATTCTTAATATCCATTTTCTATCATATTTCTCAAGCAACCATGAGGTTTTTATTGATGGTAATATTTCAAATGAGCCATATCTGCTCTGTGAACTTCTTTCTTTGCCATGCTAATGGAAATGCCAAGTTTCTGATCAAATGTATATGAAAAGCCCTTGGAATTAATTATTGCAATTATCAACATAGGGGAATTGGAATGCAGATCTATTAAAAAGTGAGCTGTTAATTTGTATTAAACTGCTGATTGCTAGGTCCTGAATCATAAAAGACTAAGTAAGAGCATGACCTCATTGAAAAAAGTCAGATTTCAATAGCTGGCACAAAATGTACAGATCTATTGTGTGAAGGACATACTAATTAAACAACTTTAAGTGGAGAATAATGACTTTGTAAGAAATCATTTGTCAAAGATGAGCTACTAATATTAAGGAAATATTATGTTTTATAGTATTGTCTCTGTACAAAAGAGACAATTTACACAGGCTATGAAAAGAGCAGAAAAAGATCTGTTCTCTTGTGATAATCTTATAATGGGATTCTGGAAACCAGGATCTTAAAGGTTCTATAGCATCTTCCTTTTCTCCAGGGAATGGCATCACCTCTTAAAATATGGTATAGCTTTGGGTCATGGACATTACCGTATTTTCTGGCGTATAAGATGACTGGGTGTATAAGACGACCCCCGACTTTTCCTGTAAAAATATAGGGTTTGGGCTATACTTGCTGTATAAGACGACCCCTCTTCCAACGCACACCAAATATAAATTAAAAAACATCAACTGGCTCACCCACAATGTAAAAGCAGCTGTGCTAGACCCAAAATGGCCCCTGCAACAAGCAGGAACCTCACACAGCCACAAAAAGCCCCAAAACCCAACTTTCACACTTTACACACACAAAATTCTACATACAGCTTTGTGATTTTGTGCGTTTGTGTAGTTAGAGTGAAACACTACAGAAACACACTAAATCTCAGAAAGCTGCACAAATATTATTTTATTTTATTTTTATTTTTATATGAAAGCTAAATTTAAAACTTCCTAGCCTAAAACTTACACCTAGGCTTTAAATGGCTAGGTCTAAAAAAGAACAAATAAAAAACCCCTCAATTAACTATTTTTTTAAAAGCTCCCAAAGGGGAAAAAAACTTACCCAATAGAACAGGGGTCTCCAACCTTGGCAACTTTAAGACTTGTGGACTTCAACTCCCAGAATTCCTCAGCCAGGTTTGCTGGGAGTTGAAGTCCACAAGCCTGAAAGTTGCCAAGGTTGAAGACCCCTGCAATAAGAAGGTACAAGGCAGGCAGGAAGGCAGGCAGGCAGATAGAGCTGCTCACCGATAAGATTGATTGCAGGCAGGGAGATTCAGTTGCTTGCTGATGCAATGGATTGCAGGCAAGCGAAGCAAGGCAAGCCTTGTGACTAGCAGCTAAGGTAAGCAAGCTGGAGGGGAGGGGGATTTTTGCTACCAATTAGCAGGCAAAAATTAGCAGCTGGGATTGCCAGAGCCATGTAAAAGGAAAGTTTTTTCCTTTTACATGGCGCTGGCCATCCAAGCTCTAGCAATCCCAGCTGAGTTGCCTGCTAATCAAGCAATTCAGCTGGGATCGCCAGCGCCATGTAAAAGGAAAAAACTTTTCCTTTTACATGGCTCTGGCGTGTAACTCAGCTGATTAGCGGCAACTCAGCAGGCAATTCAGCTTGGCTCCTCAGAGCCATTTAAAGCTCGTCGGAGCCTTTCGGGCTGGTCTGCCTGGTTACAGGAGAACGACACCCGGCGTATAAGACGACTCCCGACTTTTGAGAAGATGTTCGTGTTAGAAAGCTGTCTTATACGCCGGAAAATATGGTACTACACATATATAAAAAAAACTAGCTAGAGCTGCCTTCCTCTATTTTTTTCCCACTGGAAGAAATGGAGGGGGTTAAACATCATATATTTATTTAATATTGAGATTGTTTCTTGTTGTGTCATAGCCATGTAAATTTAAGTCAGGGAGAGGGAGAAAGAGACAGACATACAGTTCCTACTACTGGCTAATAAAGTTCGTGAAGCATATTCTCCATATTGCTACAGATTAACTGCTTTTAGGGCTACATTGCCTATGCTGCAAATCTCTGGAGTACTATTAAAGCAATTTTTGTATCTCTTTGCTGGGATCTACTGACCTAACATTCCATTTTTTTAATTTTTTTAAAATTTTGCACTCCAGATCTGATAGCCATATATAAATTCCTCATCAAGCAGCATATGTCAGGCTGTATACTGGGATTTGTGAAAATAGCTTTCACAGCAAGAGGGGTGGAAGTTCAGTTTACTCAGACTCTCAAGAAATTATAGCAGCCATCCACAACTTCTAGAGACATTTCTCAAATCATTTCCCTGTTGACACAAAATAAAAAACTAAGATGGCATTTCAATTTTAAATGAACACTGGGGAGAGGAATGCTGCTAACTGCACTTTCCTTGCATGATTATCATAGGGACAGGTTCTCCTCAAGGGTCTGCTTGGGAGAAATTCCATTTTAGCTGCCTTTTCTCTCATGGTTTTTTAAAGCCTTCTGAACTGTGGATGCCTTTAATCTGGCCAATCTTAAATGAAGGAAAAGCTGATGCTAGAAGCCACCTATTTGTACATTTGATGAAATCTTATGCTGTAATAAAACTTTTGTCCCGAAGGTGCCACATTTTATTATCAGCTTTGTTCAAGTAATTTGCCAAGTCATGTGGGAATTCCAGTAGTCTTTGAAAATAATTCTGATACATGCAAGTACTTCTCTATTCATTTCAGTAAAGGGACCTCATCTTTTTTGACACTTGGTTTTTCTATTGTGATCTAGGTGGCATGGTGGCCTAGAAATGAGGACATTCACCTCCCACTTGAAAAGTTGAGAATTCAACCCTAGGCAGGGGCAGATGTTTCTCTATCAGGACGCAAAGAGAAAGATATCTGCTGTGAACTCGGCATAGGTGTCAGGAAGGGCATTTGGCTAGTAAACACTCATCTCCATTCAGTCACCTCACTTGTATCCCAAATAAAAGGATTAAAGGTTTGTAAAAAGAAAAAAAATATAGAAACTCTAGGTATAGAGCTCTAATTCAAAAAAAAAAAAAAGAAAGAAAGAAAGAAAAAAAAAGTATAGCATGCTGGGTTAAAAAAGCTAATTTCCCTACAGATATGAAGAACATGTACTGATCCTAGGCTAGTCATCAGAGGGGAGAAAAATAAGAAAAACAGTGTATATTTAATAAAATATACATATTTATACCGTGTTTCCCTGAAAATAAGACCATGCCTTATATTTTTTTGAACCCTGAAATAAGCGCTTGGCCTTATTTTCACGGAAGTCTTATTATTTTGGGGCGCATGGAGGAAACCAGAGGAAATAGTGGATAGGCTGCGTATGTGTTTAAATATTTTCAGGGGGTGCTTATTTTAGTGCATGGGCTCAAAAGCACAATTGAGCTTATTATCAGGGGATGCCTTATTTTAGGGGAAACAGGGTATTTTATACATTTAATAAAATAATGATGGTTCCATTTCTATCCTGACTCTAGCAAATAACTTTTTAAATAACATTATTTCATGATATCCCAACTTTTGGAACTGCTGTTGAAGTACAATCCACTCCAGGAACATTATTTTTATTTTTATTTTATTGTGATATACAGTATATGCAGATTCTTATCCTCCCATTAGCTTACAGACAGATAAATTACATATCTGTTTGCTGCACTTGTGTACAGCTTTCTCAAATTGCCACTTCTTTTGTTTCTTCATTCATCTAAAAATCATGCATTTTTTCCCCTTTTCCTATTTGCTTGACTGCTTTAAATGGGCCACACAGTTTTTCTTTTAGAACTAGTCTGATGGCTCCCTAACCTTCTAAAGTTAGAGAGCCATCAGACTAATTAAGGCAGGGGTGTCAAACTTGCATCGGCACGTGATGTATTATGACTTCCCCCCCTTCACTAAACTGGGGGTAGGCATGGCCAGCACATGACACATATGGTCCACAGGCTGCGAGTTTGACACGCCTGAGTTAAGGCATCTGACTAGAAACCAGGAGACTGTGAGTCCTGGTCCCACTTTAGCCATAAAGCCAGTTGGATGACTTTTGGCCAGTCACTTTCTCTCAGCCCTAGGAAGAAGACAGTGGCAAAGCACTTCTGGGAAACCTTACCAAGAAAACTGCGGAATAATCTCTAAGAATTGGGCATGATTGAACAGAAGGGAAAAAAGTTCAGCTGTCCCGTTGTATTTTCAACAACTGACTTTCTTCCTTTAGGAATGTATCAGATTAAGCAGACTCAGGTCATAAAAATTATTTCTCTGTCTAAGAAAGGACCTGTGGCCATAAGGGAGCCTGGTACTGAGCTACTTTCCAGGCTACAGCAATTGAGGGCAAAAGAGAGAAAGGAAAGAAGAGGATCACATGGTCATCTCTTCCCTACCGCAGTTGCAGCAGACATTTGAAATCCATGACTAGCTGAAGAGCAGGAGCAACGCCATACCTCATCATACTAGACCTGACTCGTCTATGGTATATTCTTGAATATACCATAGTCCTTGAAGTGACATGGTTTCCTTGTGTATGGGGTCTAGCAATAGAAATAGCACTTAGATTTATATACCACTTCACAGTACTTTACAGCTCTCTCTTAGCGGTTTACAGAATCAGTGTATTGCCCCCAACAATCTGGATCTTCATTTTACCTATCTCAGAAGGATGGAAGGCTTAGTCAACCTTAAGCCTGGTGAGATTCAAACTGCCAAATTGCAGGCAGCTGGCAGTCAGCAGAAGAAGACTGGAAGTTAAGTGAGCCTGTCACTTTGAGTTTGTCCTAGTGATAAAAGTTGAGTTCAACTTTGCCCACCGTGATTTATCTTACTCTTCTTACTGTTCGTGTGTGTTTGTTTGTTTGTCTGTCTGTTTTTTTTTTTTTTTGGTTGGTTTTAGCTTAAAACCACCACTTCCAAGGCTTAGAGCAATAGTGCAATTCAGTGCTCTTTCCTTGTGCTGCTTTTGCTTCTAATATCTTATTTTGTACTAATGCTGTATCATATGGAGCTGTTGCCTGAAGGGGAAAATACTATTGCAAGTTACAAAGCTTTCTGCAAAGGAAACAAATTCTACAATCTAAGAACAAGGAAAGGAACCAAATTTTAGAATAAATAGACCAACATATTTTTTTTTCATTTGTAAATAGTGCTCAAAGGCTACCAACAGCAATAATACAGCTATATTAAACAGCAAGATATCATAAAAAGCCAAGCAGGTATAACGATGAAATTAGTAAAAATAATCATCAGCTAATAGGGCTCTTGTTGGTTGTTGTGAGAACAGAATGCCAGGACTTTAGTTCAGTATGGCATGATGCTTTATGGTTTTTCTAATCCAGTAAAAACTATAATCCAGATCAATTTTTTTTTAAATTATAGAACTTCAGCCAGGATATGACCAAAATTGAAAATAGCTTTCATTTCTGATTGTGAATTAATTTGAAATGAATTACACATCTAAGCAGGAAAAACGACAAAATTATTTTATATGGGGTTCAGATGAAAACATCAGGGAGTTCTCAAAAGCCCATCTCAAATGACAGAAGAATCTTTAATTTTCCTCCCCAAATCCCTGGTCCCACAACATTTTAACAGATCTTTCCCTACTGTTTAACATTTCCTGAATAGATGGAGTTTAGGAGGAGTTTTTTCCCTTGTTGTACACTCTAACCCTGATGACATCTAGTTGTAATTCTGACTGACAAATGCTCAGTAGTGTAGTCTGTAGAGATTCTCAGCCATCCAGGTCATGGTTGTTCCAAAGGTACTTTTTCAGGAGGCAACTGGACTTTCTTGTTTTTTCTTTTGAAAATGTTTCACTTCTGACAAGATAGTATCAGATAGTGTCAGCTCAGCTCCTATCAGAGCTGAAGAAGCTTCTTGGGTGAAAAGTGAATCGTCTTCAAAAGACAAAAAAAAAAAAACACAAGAAAGTCCACTTGTCTCCTGAAGAAACACCTTTGGGATGCTCAGTAGTGTGCTATTTCCAAATTATTTACGGTTTTTATGGAATACTTTAATGGCAGCCTTCACCTATAGTCTTCTTATTTAAGTTGTTTTTTTTAAAGACCTTGTTATTTGCATATTGTTGTCTTGTTGTGTTTCTTTTCATTGCAAGTTGGTTAATGTTATTAAAAGTAGCATTCTTAGGCTTCACACTTAAGATGAGAAAAGAGAAGGATACACAATCAGATTGATCCTTAACGTTGGTTACAGTTTTATCACTATTGTTTCCTTACCTTAGCTGTTTTTATCTCTCTGCTTGATTGCCAAGCACATCTCTGAAAGGTACATGGGTGGCATATAAAATAAATAAAACTAAGGGCAGAACCTTATATATATTTGAGCAGGTGTTCCAGGCATAAAACCAAATTTCACACAGTGCTAAAATATATTCAATTCCTATGGCAGGTATTATTTCTACATTAACCCCAACAAGCTGTTTTAAAAACCAGAACTACTCTTATAACACAATAGCAATGTCTTTTTCTCCATGTTATTTTCCTGCTGAAAAGTTCTGCTAAAACTTCTCTTAACCTGTGGAGAGCGGGACAAGTAAGAATTAAACTTTTCCCTAACTTGCTTTTAGGCCAATCAGTAATAGTTCCTTTGTATATGTTTCTAAAGAGATGGTGGGAGGTGGTTGGGAAAAACTAATAATATTTAAAACAACAAAAGACTCCTCAGTACTTGCTTGTCTGTCTGTATGTCTGTTTGGCAGGCTGCACCCTATTTATCCATTGCATCCTTGCAATATTTGTGACAAATGCCATTAGTGGTGAGTAATTCAACTTCATTAAATACTTTAATTTATGTGAAACATTTTAACTTTTTATCTCAAAATATGAGAATTAGAGATTCAGAGTGAAGGAAATGATCTCAAACTATCTCATAATCTCAAACATTCCATGCTAATTTCCCAAAGCTACAGAAATAAAGTTTAAAATGCATCTTAATTTGGACTGCTTATAAATATATGAGTGTATTCAAGATGTAGCATTCATTTTGGAGAGTTAAATATGGCAAGTTGCTTAATAAAGTTGCTTTTGCCTGCTTAGATTTTTTAAAAAAATCAAATAGATTTAACTATTTACAGAATAATCCCTTCCATGAGTCCATTGTATAGGACAGGAGTTTTCTAAATTGATCTATAACATAATAGTCTTTCTCTGCTGTTATTCAACCATAATTATACAACACGACTGTGCAATGAACCAAAATAATAAATTTAACATCATCAAACATCCACATTTAATGTCATCAAACATCCACATCTGCCTATACCTGGTCCCTGGGAAGGACTTGATAGGTGGTCAAAAATGCCAAATCCAGTCTGAACATGTGGCTAATTGTACAATGAACAATAATAATAACACCACCCCAGATTTAACGATTCTCAATAAGAAAGAAAAAAAGTCTAGATAGTGGATGTGACAATACAGCAGAATAGAAGAGAAAAAAACTGGAGAAGATAAAATACAAAGACCTGCAAATAGAAATAAAATGACTGTGGCAAAAGAAAGCAAAGGTAGTACCAATAGTAACAAGTGCCTTGGCGCAGTCCCAAAACACTTGGAGCATCACTTGAATGCTATCTGCATTGACAAAAATCACCATCAGTCAACTACAGAGATAGCTTTGCTCAGAACATCTTACATCCTACAACAGTATCTTTAAAACCATCAAACTTCCATATCTGCGTATCCCAGGCAGCTTGCAGCACTGATTCAGGACTTCTATTGGTAGGGCTCCTCCAGCTGGACCCTAGATCATGATACATAAAACAGTGTCATCAGTATATTGATGTCATTTCATTCTGAATGACAGAACCTATCCAGTTTCATCAGGATGTTGAATAGTGTGCCCTCTATGGATTACACATCACCACCTATTGGATTCTTATTCAGGGAGGTGAAAAACTACCATAACCCATTCCCACAATTACCAACTCTTGCAGGCAGTCCAGCTGAATACCATGGATAATGGTACCAAAAGGTGTGAAGAAGCCCAATGGAACCAATACAAATGCAGTACTGCCGTCTAAGTCCCAATGAAGGTAATCCACCAGAGTGACCAATGCCATTTTTGTTTTATGACCGGCTGTAAATTCCATTTGGAAAGAAGGTAGATAATCTGTTTCCTCCATGTTTCTCCATAGCTGATTCGTTGAAGATGGAGCAAAAATTATCAAACATGGTGAGGTCAGGTAAAGATATTACTTGGAAGAATGAGGATAACTCACGGGAATGTGTCAAAGCTTAAACATGAAATATTTTTCTTCATTCGTTTTAGAGAAAGGGAATAATGAAAGTGTGCCACACAATTTGACAAACAAGAGATGATGCCTGAATGCCCATTTGACTTTAAGCAAATGAAAGGAAAAGGTATGCCAAAGAGATGACTCATTGTTGCAGTTGGGCTAACTTCTTCACTGAGATGAATAAAGCTTTGGTATCAAATATAAGTTACTCACTGCTTTTTCAATGGCAATTCATTGTAAGTAACAACAACTTACTGGCTGATAGCTGGCATCATTTAAATCAAGTCCCTGTCGATTGCTGATGAACCAAGTCATGTGACAAACTGCTGTTATAGTCTGCAGTGAATATTGAACTGGTGTCATGGACACAAGATTCTTGAGGAGAAATGAATTGTTCAGAAGGGGCCTACTCCACATTTGGACTACAATTGGACCGTTATAATGTATTTTATAGGAGCTACTCTTGAATACTCAAGAGTATTTAAACAGTTCATCAATCCCAAAAGAAAAACCTCTGTACTCAGTTGCGTTTTAATCTTCAAAATCCTCTGAACAAGTGTATGTATTGGAATCAGAATTTTCTCTTTTACATCTCTACCAAACTTGATAAAGTTTCCATTCTTGTTATCCACATTTCCAACATGAATTTTACACATTTTTATACATTCTATACAATTTCTCTGGTGCCTAATACCAACAGTACATCCATCCATCCATCCATCCATCCATCCATCCATCCATCCATCCATCCATCTATCTATCTATCTATCTATCTATCTATCTATCTATCTATCTATCTATATCTAATCCTCTTTAAGATTCTAACTGTTTTATATATATTACACATGTTATTGTGCTGATATCTACAAAGGTATTTGAAATATATTTTCAATCACAGCCAGGACTTGTATCTATTCCATTTTCTTAAAATGGCACATCTAACATAATGATTTTGAAAATTCCTATTACATTTGACTTTATCATACCAAAACATCCATATTCAGCCACATTACTGCCCATTTGCTCAAATATTTTCTGCAGCAAATCTGGTGCATTTCCTCTCTCTGGAGCAGGGGTGGGTTCTACTTACCTTTACTACTGGTTCGCAATGAGGCTGTGCACATGCACAGAAGCATTTTGATGACATTAGGGTCGGTGGGCGGAGCCTCCTGCCGGTTTTACTACCTGTTTTATAGAACCAGTGTGAACCGGGGGCAACCCACCACTGCTCTGGAGGTTGTTCTAATGATTCTCTCCCACTCTTCCTTCTTGCTGTTTTTCTGGTGATTGCCTTGAGATTGTAATCCAAAAATGAAAGTGCCTATACCTGGGGAGGGGGGGAGAGAGGGAAGCAAATTTCCTCCCTTTGTTCTCTTTTGGCTTCCTGGGACCTTTTGTCTCAAATGGCACTCAAAAGTGCCATATAGTCAGCATTACAATCTGAAAGGGTATAAGAAATGAGACTCCTGAAAAATCTTCATTTAACCTTTTTTTTTTCTTTTTACTACTTTGTCCACCTAATGTAAAGGAAGGATTCCCTGGAGAAGAGCCTAATGCTGGGAAAGATTGAGAGCAAAAGAACGTGATGACAGAGAATGAGTGGATGAATGGAGTCACCGAAGCAATAGGTGTGAGCTTAAATGGACTCCAGGGGATGGTAGAGGACAGGAAGGTCTGGAGGAATGTGGTCCATGGGGTCAGACACGACTCCACAACTAACAACAAAGCTTGATTGAAATCCTTTGATTCCCTGCCACTGAACTCAGGAGCCAACTGCAAAAATTTCAGTTTCTACAATCACTCACAAGGGGAACTATCTGAAGTACAACTGAATGATCTCATAATCTCTCCTTTTTCCAGAGAGATTTATTGGCCAGAATTTGCCATTTGGCTACTGATCTCTGCAGCAATGTCACTTTTCCTCCTTTAGGAACATAAAGTTTTTTTTGCTTCCTGACTTTTTTTTTTTTTTTTTTTTTAGGATTCCTTCAGAAGCCAGACACAGTTCCTAGGTACACAGTGTTTATGGAGGAGATCTGACTCAGCAAATTCCAACAGCAAGGTGGCAAGAAACAGCAATTTAGAATTTAGAATTTATTTCTTTAATTTATTTGCCACCCAGTTTGTTGCGAGGCGACTCTGGATGGCTTGCAACATTAATATGCTAATTAATAGATAAGATTTAGCTGAGCAAGGCAAATTTCCAAATTGAGCAGTCTAAAGTCAAGCCAAAGACTTATGATACCAGATCAGGGGAGAAACTTGGTCATGGTTAGTCAATAAGACAAGATAATACATACCCTAGATTCCAAGTGGTCATAATAGGCAAGCCAGATGCTGGAGCTGCTCTTGGCAAAAGACCATTTATTCCTATAAGAACGTAATCTGTAACTCTATAACTGTCTAGTTTGGTTCTGCAACCCAACAAGATAGACATAGACTTCAGAGGATAATTAGAACTGCAGCAAAACTAATTACTATCAACTGCCTTCCACTGAGGACCTGTATACTGCACAAGTCAAAAAGAGGGCTGTGAAAATATTTACAGACCCCTCATATCCTGCACATAAACTGTTTTAACTCCTACCCTCAAAATGATGCTATGGAACACTGCTCGCCAAGACAACTAGAAACAAGAACATTTTTTTCCTGAACACCATCACTCTGCTAAACAAATAATTCCCTCAACACTGTCAAGTATTTACTAAGTCTGCACTACTATTAATCTTCTCATTGTTCCTATCACCCATCTCCTCCCACTTACGATTGTATGACTGTAACTTGTTGCTGTATCCTTAGAATTTATATTGATTGTTTCCTGGTATGATTTGATTGCTTATTTGTATCCTATGACTATCATTATGCTTATGATTCTTGACAAATGTATCTTCTCTTTTTATGTACACTGAGAGCATATGCACCAAAAACAAATTTCTTGTGTGTCCAGTCATACTTGGCCAATAAAGAATTCTATCTATCTAAATACTATCTCCTGAGTATGCACAGCTGTGAATAAACCTTCCTGGTGACTTCAGCATCTTAGCTGCTTCCTCATAAGTCACCCTTTGGCAAGGTGCAGAGATCCCAGGAAGAATTGCTGTGGGGGGAGGGAGAGACAAAAAGTGAGTGTATTGTAGAGACAGATCTGAGGGCATGACAACTTCACCATGAATCCTCACTGGAAACCCTGCCTTTAAAAAAAACTCTACTCAATCCATTATGTCCTCACGAAACTAAGAGTATAAAAAATTAATAGATCTCATTCATTATATGTTGGGATTGATCAATTTATGTCCTTTTTCTCTGATAGTTTTGGTTTTTAAAAATAATTTATTATTATTATTTTTTAATATAAACATTCCATCTTCCCTTAAACAGTGTGTCATCTGTGTACAAATATCTCTGTACAATAGCCATCAAGATTTACAACAGCGTTCATTACACTGAAATTAATTATCTGGTCTTACAATTGTAGTATTGAACATGGTAAACCTATTCATTTTCCCCTCTTAATATATCTTCTAATGAGAATATAATAATAATATTAAGCATAATAATCCTAATAGCCATAATAATAACAATCATCATATTGTTTACACCTCTGCCTTAACATATTTTCTACTCTTCTTTAATCTTCTTCTTTTATTTCCAACTTCCATTTTTATTCTCTAACTATTGATAAAATAATTTCTATTTCATATAATGTTCAGTTTGTTCTTTCTTCTTAATTGCAAATGTTAATCTATTCATTTCTGCACATTCTAATATTTTCCTAATCACATTCTCATCAGTAGGGATCTCTTCACTTTTCCAATTTTGTGCATATACAATTCTAGCTGCAGTTAATACATGGATAATTAAATATGTGTTCTCTTTACTATAAGTTTCAGGTAACATCCCCAACATTTTGTTAAGGATTCTCAGTATGTATTCATTCCATTATTTGGGGAGATGGAACATCTGCCATGGGCATCTTGATTACATTATCCCATGAAAGAGCTTTTACATTCAGCACAAGTCATCCTTCAGCAGCTAAGAGCTGAAATACATGTTCCAAGTAGGTCAGTTATCATGGGATTGAGAGGAATGTTGGCAACTTTAAGGAGTATGGGAAGAGAAGCAAAATGCAATAATGGAACACTGGTTCAAACAAATTTAATTGGTCATTATCTTTGCATCAAGGGGCAGGGGGAAGTTTTCTTCATTTTGGCTTTTCTTCCAACTTCACTCACCTTTCCATCAGTTCTTAGAAATATTTTGTACACCTAATCCCTTATGTTATATAGCCATTGCTTTCTAGAAAAAATACAGATACTGATAATTTATGATAATTATAATATAATTATATCTGGTTCAAAACTTTGAATTGAGAAATTTCTGGCATTGTAATGCTTTCTTATATAAGTGTAGTAAACACACTTGATTCTTACATACAGAATGAATATATTGAATCTTTTTCATCCAGAATTCAAAACATGTAGAATTGAATTACATAAAAACTTCAACCTCACATCTTAAATAATATACCTTTTTATATATTTGTTAAAATTCCACACAGCTCATCCATCTCACCTTTTCGTGACTAATCCATGTTTATCTGATTCTTACCAACTTCTATCTCCTACTGGAATGTTTTTCCTCTCCCCCTCCCTCCTGTTTTAAAATCAGATGTGACTCCTGGTGACTGACTAGACAAATCCACTCAGTTTTCCTGACAACATTTTTGGAAGTGGTTTACTGTTGTTCTTTTTCCCTGTGGCTGAGAGAGAGTGACTGGCTCAAATTCACCCAGTTGGTTTCACATTTAAGGAGAGATTAAAATCCACAGTTTTCCCATTTCTGGGCTTGTGCCTTTAATATCAAACTGCTTCATACACTACTCTATATAAAAAGGCCCAGTATTCTTGTTCAGATTAGTATTACAAGTATTTAATTGAGTGCTCTGGGATGCTTGTAATACACTAGTATCCATCTCACCAGAGAACATTGAAAGTATGTACAAATTTATTGCTAACAAAATGCATTACAGAAATCTGGTGCAGCATCTGGAACTGGCAAGATGAAGGAATCCAAGGTGGCCAGTGACTCATTAATTCTAAAGAGCATCAGCATCTGCACGGACATCTACAGCTAATCTGAATCTAAATTAAATCTAATCTATTCCTTAAAAACCAAAGTGATGAAAAATCCAGAAAAATCCAGAGGAGAACAGCTATATGTACGTAATTCCTTCTTACCTAATTCCTAGATTCAGTCCAGAGATCTTTCTTATATCAATCAAAAATAAAACAACATAAAAGGTAGTTTGAGGATACTAGTAATGTTTCATTGCAAACCAAATCTCTTGAAATTTCTTTAAATAAATAAGAATAGAATAAAACTGTACATGTAGCCAGTACTATATCTACTTACTTTGTCCATGCTGATTTGCATCTATACTTATTTATAGTTTGTCCCAAAGGTGCTTTTTCAGGAGGCAACTGGACTTTAAAGCATCTTTGAAACAATCATGACCTGGATGACTGAGAATCTCTATAGATTTTTATTTCTAGTTTATTTTTCATAACTTTGGAAATTATGAAATTTTGAAATTTCGAAGGCCACATTGATATGCCTGAAAGATCCCTTAGATATCATTTTGTTTTAAATCTGTCATAAGAAATATATACAGGTAGTCCTTAACTTACTCATTTAGTCATTATTCAAAGTTATGATGGCACTGAAAAAATGATTTATGACCGATCCTCACATTTACATCTATTGTACAATTCTGACTTTTGCATGATCAGCATGTACATCCCTAGCAATTGGGAGGATTTGTGGGATCAAATGATTGCTTTCTGCAACCTTCCCAATTGGCTTCTGACAAGCCACTTAATGATTGCAGGGATTCACTTAACCACCATAACAAATAAGATCATAACATTGGGCACAACTCATGTAACAGTTGACTCACTTAGCGATGGTAGTTCTGGTCCCAATTGTAATTATATGTTGAGGTTTATGGTAGCTGTTCAGCTATGGTAATGTTTTAGATAGATTATTGTGTTTCCCCAAAAATAAGAATCTGTCCTATATTTTTTTGAACCCTGAAATAAGCGCTTGGCCTTATTGTCATGCACTCAAAAGCCCGATTGGGCTTATTGTCAGGGGATGTCTTATTTTGGGGGAAACAGGGTAGTCCGAGTAATGCAATTTTATGTTGAAAACTCTAAATGGGCACTGATCCTCAAAATCAGAGTACGTGTAGCAATTAATGTAAAAGAGATGAGTTTTTGGACAATAGCACAGGAAAGCAAATAGACAATAATAGTTAGGGCTAGTTGAGTATATCTAATGGGACACAACCACAATTTAGCTCAATATGAGTCATACACTATTACTATTCATTTATAACTTGCCCAATATTCTTAGAATTGCTCAGATGCCGAATCTAAATTTCCCAGTCTTGAATAGGTGATCTGGCTAGGTACTGCATATATAAGCTGCTGGAGCTTGAAAAGGAGAATGCTACATAAATATAACAAGAATAAAATACTGTCTTTCAGCCTTAAACCACATTTCCAGCCAGCTATCATAAGCTCCTGTTATTGAGTTAGCAGCTACATTCGTAACTGATAAGTAGCAATATCAGTGGATGTGTTTTAGAAAAAGGAGTGGTTCAGGGGAGCTATAAAAATGGAGACAATAAAACGAATTGTTCATGTTTCACTGGTTTGGATATCTTCATATTTTTGTCTAAATGATCCACTCAGCTTTTCTTTTCTCCTTACTAAGTCATTACAGAACAGTCTTCTGTTGTCCTGGCCGACTGCCAAGAGCATGCCTTCTAACCATATGCATTATGTAAACCTAAAAAGCCACTGTTTCCAAATTGCTCAGTTCAGGAAGAATTTGAAAACAAATGGCATAAAAGTAGATTAGCTACTGTATAATGTCCTGTCAAATATTTCTATTGACCACCCACCTTAATCAATGGCTTCCAAAATCCTATGTGAGCACTTTTTCCCTGTGCACTACTGATTCATTCTGTTGTGACCTAAATTTCAACATGAAGTTTGTAAATCTTTGATTGACAAGCTATTGACTGCAAATATTGTCAGTGAAAGATTGCTGGAACTGGATATGTCTAGTTTGATGAAAAGAAGGACTAGGGGAGACATGATAGCAGTCTTCCAATCTCTCAGGGGCTGCCACAAAGAAGAGTGTGCTATTCTTCAAAGCACCTGAGGGTAGGACAAGAAGCAATGAGTGGAAATTAATCAAGGAAAGAAGCAACCTAGAACGAAGAAGAAATTTCCTGTTCCACAATTAATCAGTGGAACAATTTGCCTCCAGAAGTGCTCTAATACTGGAAGTTTTTAAGAAGAGATTGGACAACCATTTGTCTGAAATGGTATAGGGCAGTGATTTATTTATTTATTCAACTTATATGCCGCCCCTCTCCGAAGACTCAGGGTGGCTCACAATACACTCAAAAAATCACTATAAAAACACTTAAAAATTAAAAACATTAAAAACATTAAAACCCATTTACACCATTCATGGCCAGATCTTGTCAGATCACAAAGCGAGATCAACGGCCCCAGGTCTGCCAGAAAAGCCAGGTCTTCACCGCTTTTCGGAAGGCCAATAGGGTGGGGATGGTCTGGACCTCAGGAGGTAACTGGTTCCAGAGAGCTGTGGCAGCCACAGAGAAGGCCCTCCCCCAAGGGCCTGCCAGCCGGCATTGTTTAGCTGACAGGACCCCGAGGAGACCAACTCTGTGGGATCTTACCTGTCGCTAGGAGCTATGCGGTAAAAGGCGGTCTTGAAGATAACCTGGCCCTGAGCCATGAAGGGCTTTAAAGATAATAATCAACACCTTGAATTGTGACCGGGGACAAATAGGGAGCCAGTGCAGCTTGTGGAGAATTGGTGTAATGTGGGTGTACCTAGGTGCATCCACGACAGTTCATGCGGCTGCGTTCTGGACCAACTGTAGCCTCTGAACACTTTTCTAGGGTTGCCCCATGTAGAGCGTGTTGCAATAATCTAACCGTGAGGTGACAAGGGCTGTGAGGAGAGCCTCCTGATCCAAGTAGGGTTGCAATTGGTGCACCAAAGTGATGGTGAACCTTTTAGATACCGAGTGTCCAAAGTGCACACGCATGCATGCCCAAACTGAAAGGTGCGCATGTGCACGCATGGAAATGAGCACATGCGTGTGTTGACATGAGCACATATATGTGTGGACATGAGCACATACATGTGCAGATGTGTGTGAACATACACATGTGTGGACTTGCACAGCAGAGACCCGAAAACCAGCGAGGCATCTCAACACAGGCAGCATGGCAAGAGGTAAGATCTTTTTCTTTTGTGAGCATCTGTTTTGTCGTTTGCAGGGAACCAGAAGCTCACAATAGAAATGCCATGGAGATCTGACCTGGGGCGACGGCATGCATGCCAGCTGAGAGGACTCTGCATGCCACTTCTGGCATGCATGCCATAGGTTCACCATCATAGGTATAGGGGTTCCTGTCTATGCAGGGGGTTGGATTAGAAGACCTCCAAGGTCCCTTCAAACTCTATTCTATTCTATTCGATTCGATTCGATTCGATTCGATTCGATTCGATTCTTTATAATTTCAATTTGTTAATTGGTGGAGGTGGTCTCTTGTTTTCCCTCTTGGCGGTTTATGCCAAATGTTTGATGTACCTCATCTGTCTCTCAATAAAATTACTGCTTGTGGATGCTGTCCCTGTCAGCACCAGTCCATCTTAGTGATTGTGCAGGGTGGGAAGAATCTATTTTTTATTACCGTATTTTCCTGCGTATAAGACGACTTTCTAACACACAAAAATCTTCTCAAAAGTCGGGGGTCGTCTTATACGCCGGGTGTTGGTCTCCTGTAACCAGGCAGACCATCCCGAAAGGCTTTGATGAGCCTTAAATGGCTCTAAGGAGCCAAGCTGAATTGCCTGCTGAGTTGCCGCTAATCAGCTGAGTTACACGCAAGCCCCGGGTAAAAGGGAAAAACTTTCCTTTTACACAAAGCTCGCCATCCCAGCTGAGTTGCCTGATTAGCAGGCAACTCAGCTGGGATAGCCAGAGCCTGGATGGCCAAGCGCTGTGTAAAAGGGAAAAACTTTCCTTTTACACAATGCTGGCCATCCCAGCTGCTAATTTTTGTCTGCTAATTGGTACGTAGCAAAAATCCCCCCCCTCCAGCTTGCTTACCTTAGCTGCTAGCTGCAACGCTTGCCTTGCCTTGCCTGCAATCCATTGCATCAGCAAGCAACTAAATCTCCCTGCCTGCAATCAAGCAGGCAGGGAGTTGTGGACTTCAACTCCCAGAATTACTCAGCCAGCAAAGCAAAGCTGGCTGAGGAATTCTGGGAGTTGAAGTCTACAGGTCTTAAAATTGCCAAGGTTGGAGACCCCTGTTCTATTGGGTAAGGTTTTTTCCCCCTTTGGGAGCTTTAAAAAAAATAGTTAATTGGGTTTTTTTTTAGTTGTTCTTTTTTAGACCTAGCCATTTAAAGGCTAGGTCTAAGTTTTAGGCTAGGAAGTTTTAAATTTAGCTTTCAAATAAAAATAAAAATAAAAATAAAAATAAAATAAATAAAAATAAATAAAAATAAAAATAATATTTGTGCAGCTTTCTGAGATTTAATGTGTTTCTGTAGTGTTTCTCTCTAACTACACAAACGCACAAAATCTCACAAAGCTGTATGTGGAATTTTGTGTGTGTAAAGTGTGAAAGTTGTTTTTTTTTTTGGGGCTTTTTGTGGCTGTGTGAGGTTCCTGCTTGTTGCAGGGGCCATTTTGGGTCTAGCACAGCTGCTTTTACATTGTAGGTGAGCCAGTTGATGTTTTTTAATTTTCATTTGGTGTGCGTTGGAAGAGAGGTCATCTTATACAGCAAGTATAGCCCAAACCCTATATTTTTACAGGAAAAGTCAGGGGTCGTCTTATACGCCCAGTTGTCTTATACGTCAGAAAATACGGTAGATAAATGGGTACCACTTCAGTAGGCAACTTCACAGGCACTTGGCAGGAACCTCCAACTGGGTGTCTTCTGTGTAACGGTGATATCACCAGTATATCTTTTGACAACTTTGTGCTTCCAACATGTAATATAGATTAATAAAGTTACATATAATTTTTAAATTTATTTTCTTATGAATCTTAGTCATGTCCAGTAAAACTTGTTGTTCTTCCATAACATTTTGCAAACTTAAGTTCTTTAACAGGCTCCATCTCAATTACAACCAAAGAAGCTTATCCCTTCATCTCCCAGCACTCAAACCCATGGAAGACTTCTGACCCAGTGGTGGGTTGCTACCAGTTCGCCCCGGATCGGGCGAACTGTTAGCGGCAGCAGCGGGAGGCTCCGCCCACCTGCCTGGATATTTCTGCGCAGAAGTGTCACACACGTGTGTGAGCACACATGCACCCACGAGCGAACCGGTAGTGACCAAAATTGAAACCCACTTCTTTTCTGACCTGTAGTCTCTTTGCAAGGAGCAGCCATCTGGAGAACATGTGGGTCATCTCCTTTACTCTCCTTATCTGGATAGATTCCAAAGATCTTGTCTACTTATCGGTTCTTTGATGTTTGCCATGGTCACTTTCAGGTGGCCATGTTCAGTTCCTCATGCCTCTCCCAGAATTTTCATTATTGTTTCAGACAATTACATTAAAATATAAACAGTATCTAATATTTAGGAGGAAAACATAAGGAAAATATTTAAAAAGCAACAAACTTGAAAGTTAGATGCTTTAGAAACAATAGAAAGACCTTATGAATAAAACTTCAGGAACCTTAGATTTTAAGATACTATTTTTTAATTACTGAGCAGCAGTATGATCTATAACTTTATTGCTATTTAACTTTTCTAAACTTCATTTATAGCTTCATATTTCATTTTATAAGTAGGGTACATTTTAATGTCATTTGGGGGACCAAATACCTAGAGATTTCTCTACAGGAAATCTGTTCCTGTATGTGGCTTTCAATGTATTTTGTTAAGTAATAATTCAAATGTTTTAGTATGACTTCAAAGAACCACAAAGGAAAAGAATCATCTATTATTTATAGTTATTTTTCCTTTGCCTCTCAGACCCAAAGGCATCTTCTAAGTTAAAAGAAAACAACACAATAAAGACACACAATAAAGTTCAGTCGCTATATCTAAATCCCAACACCCAAAACCAGGACTATAAAATTCAATTAAAAGAACAACAGGCGAGGGCAGGACATGAAATAACTTATCTGCTTGATCATTACTATCTAAAACAAAAGAAATTGACAGGTAAATTTCAAAAACCGAAAGAGTGTGTAAAAGATGGCTCTGATCCAATTAAAGCCATGCCCAGAGCTGTGCTACAAGGTAGGAAACTAAATTGTAGGGCAATGTTGTTTCTACCATTAGAATTTGCCACAGAAACGATCTACTTTCCAATAAAATGTGTTTAGACATTGTCTAAGCAGTGAATTATAACTTTATCAATTTGACTATCAAATCCCAGTTAAAGTGTACTAAGTTCTATTAATAATCACTATTTATATGTGGTTGAATATCTTCCTAGAAGTTAATCCTGAGTAGCTTTGGGGTAATTTAGGCCAGTGCAGCAATTATTCCTCCTCCTCCTCCTCCTCTTCCTCCTCCTCCTAATTTTCAACCTATCCAAATAATATGGTGCTGCATAATGTTTCATTTGGGGACACATGTTTTTGTAAGGAAAACTTCTCACCGGTAGTCCATATGACATTTTTTCCCCTATAATGCAAAATACGCATTTGTGGTACCCTTTGATGATATATGCAAATCCTCCACATTAATTAAAATAATACATTCTGATTTTTTAAAAAAAAAATATGGCTGAACTCTCACTTCATTTCAGGTGGAAGCACAAAAGAATTCAGGTTTGTGAAAACATGCAAGAATAGTTTAGTAAAAGCTCACAAGAGCTGGTAACCTCACAACCTTTCGCCACTTTTAATTTTAAAAAACAAAGTGATACACTCTATTGCATGAGATGGCACAATGGCATTCAACATTTAAATATTTAAAACAATATTTTAAAAGGCCAAACCTAATAGTTGTTTGTGTTTAAATATATCATGTATACATTAAAATGCTTGTTGTATATTGCATGCTTATTCAATTTTTTTTTTACGGCTAATAACTTGACAGACTTGAACATTGGGCGTTATCTAACAAAATGAAATTCAATGGTGAAAAAAGTAAGGTTCTACATGTAGGCAAGAAAAACAAATTGCAAAGGTACAGTATATGTGGTACCTCACTCAACTGTAGTAACTGTGAGAGGGATCTTAGAGTCCTAGTGGACAACCATTTAAATATGAGCCAGCAGTGTGCAGCAGCTGCCAAAAAAGCCGACACAGTTCTAGGCTGCATAAACAGAGAGACAGAATCAAGATCACGTGAAGTGGTAATACCACTTTATAATGCCTTGGTAAGGCCACACTTGGAATACTGCATCCAGTTTTGGTCGCCACGATGTAAAAAAGATATGGAGACTCTAGAAAGAGTGCAGAGAAGAGCAACAAAGATGATTTACGGGACTGGAGGTTAAAACATATGAAGAACAGTTGCAGGAACTAGGTATGTCTAGTTTAATGAAAAGAAGGACTAGGGGAAACACGATAGCAGTGTTCTAATATCTCAGGGACTGCCACAAAGAAGAGGGAGTCAAGCTATTCTCCAAAGCACCTGAGGGTAGGACAAGAAGCAATGGGTGGAAACTAATCAAGGAGAGAAGCAACTTAAAACTAAGGAGAAATTTCCTGACAATTAGAACAATTAATCAGTGGAACAACTTGTCTCCAGAAATTGTGAATGCTCCAACACTGGAAGTTTTTAAGAGGAAATTGGATAACCATTTGTCTGAAGTTGTGAAGGATTTCCTGCCTAAGCAGGAGGTTGGACTAGAAGACCTCCAAGGTCCCTTATTCTGTAAAGGGGCCTGGTGGCTCAGCAGACTAAAGCATTGTGATTAACACCAGCTGTCTGCAATTACTGTAAGTTCGAATCTCCCCAGGTTCAAGGCTGACTCAGCCTTCCATCCTTTCTAAGATAGGTGAAATGAAGACCCAGTTTGTGGGGGCATTAAGCTGACTTTGTATAAAATATACAAAAGTATGAAGGCTATTGCTTAACGCATTGTAAGCCGCCCTGAGTCTTCGGAGAAGGACGGCATATAAATCAAATTTAAAAAAAAATAGGGTGGGATTTTACAGATTATTATCGCACTATAGTCAGCACTGTTTCATCCCATAAATTTCTATAAACACTATTTTAATAAAGATTTTTTTAAAAAATCTACATCTATTTGGTATTTAAAACTAATTAAACTTATTAATTTTTATTAATTATTAATTAATTTATATATATATATAATTTATTAATAATTAAACTAATATATTAAATAATTAAAACTAATACACACTAATATAAACTAAGGAAGAAAAAAGACAAAGAAATCAAGGACTGCTGAAAGAGCAAGAAAGGAAAAAAGAGAGATACAAAGAAATAGCTTCAGGTATTCTTCACAGCTTCACGGTTACAATTATAATTTAAGATTTATCATTGACATTTCATCATGATTTTCTTCTTTCTATAATCTATTCTAACAAGGCCATAAATCACAATTTTTAATGCAAAAAAAAAATTCATAAGGGTTTTCAATCACCACTAAGACTTGCAGTTGTATGCCACTTCCCCTAATATACAGATTCGGTAAACATAAATTTCCCCAAAATCAATTTGTTTTTATATCAATGTGTTTTATTTTCTATAATGTTCCTGATGCAAGTTTTTATGAGATAAATTCCAGCATGCATTTTTTCCTCTTTTTTTTTTTGAATAGCAAGCTGTATTATTTTTTTAACCCAAACCACAATAGGTTTACATTGAAAAAAATGGTGTTTTTGTGCATAAATTTCAAATGTATTTATTAAATTTAAACGCTGCCCATCCTAAAGCTCGAGGCAACTCTGATACATGCTCTTGGGATTTTGTTTTAATCTGTGAAGATGGATATTAAAGTGCTGAATTCAAAGTTGCTATGTATGCTGTGGAAATACCTATTTGATAGATCCCAGCAAACAGGATACCAACCTAGTTTATTTTGTGAATCTCTCTTGCCACTGATCCTTCAAATAATTTGATATAGCAACCTATAAATGCTGCCGTTTCAGATGATGGTCACAGTGAAATTAAAAAAATGCAAAATCTATCATCATCATCTCATTCTCATCTATTTAATTTAGATACTGCCCAATTCTAGAAAACTCTGGGCAGCTTACAACATAAAAGAATAAAATACAATATTAGTATGAAATAAGTAAAGTAAAAATAAAGATTACAATGGTGCAACTAGCCCACAAATAAATACATCACACAAGTCTTTTAAGGTTCTGCAGAACATCAAATATTGTTGAAAGTAACATAAGATAACAAAAGCCCATTTTGTTAAGCACAGTAATGTGCCTCCTATTTGTTCAGTGCTGCTTAATCTCTTTCAGCTTGTGGGAAAGAATCATGATGTCTAATATTATGCAGTTTATTATTTCAAACCATTTTAATTGTCCACATGGATTAACCAGCATGAAATAAGAAATACAAGCTGGGTAAACTTTGAGTTGGCTGCTTGCCTGTCTTTCTAACTGTCTTTTGGAACGCATTAAAGATAGTTCTGCTAAGTGTTCAATATTTGAAGTAAAATATTTCAAAATCTGCCTTCTGCATAAACTAATACTCATGGAGGAAAATTTGTAGACGGACAGAGGAAGGAACAATCCTCACATAATGTGACGTTTAAATCCATTTTGATTTATGGGATTCATAGTAGATGGAATTTGGATCCCAGAAATCTTTCCACCACCACCACAATACCTTAGTCAATAACCCTTCCTTCCTACACATTGGTTCCTGTGTAGCCCCTTGTTTGATGCCATTGCTAACCTTAAACTGCACCACTTGAAATGATCCTAGTTGACACACCATCATGCTTGAGTTAAACACATGCCCATCATCTGACAAAAATTTAAAAATAAAACTAAATAAAATATCACTTAAAAATAATAAATACATAAATTAAAAAGAAAAAAACCCTCCAAGGACAGACATGATGGACCACTAGGTCTTTTTCTGCTGTCAGTTTTCTATGTTTCTTTGCTGCTGTTTCTTTCCTTGAAAAGTCCAAATGCGTGAGGTCAGGACAGCAGGGAAGAAAGAGCAAGGTTGGGTGCCATAAGCTTGGTTGGCATTTTTATTTATTTAGTTTGTCAAACATTTATAAGATAATAGATATAAGTATAAACATGATTATGAATACAGTAAATGGAGACGAATAAATGGGGACAGTAGGACTGGGATGATAGGCACATTGGTGTGCTTATGCATACTCCTTACAGATCTCTTAGGAATGGGGTGAGGTCATGGGACCTCTTAGGAATAGGGTGAGGCCCATGGTAGACAGTTTAAGGTTAAAGTTTTGGGGGTTTGAGGATGTAACAACAGAGTCAGGTAATGCATTCCAGGCATTGACCACTCTGTTGCTGAAGACGTATTTTCTGCAATCTAGTTTGCAGTGGTTTACCTTGAGTTTGTATCTATTGTTTGCCTGTGTATTATTGCGGTTGAAACTGAAGAAGTCATTGACAGGTAGGACGTTGTAGCAGACAATTTTGTGTACTATGCTTAGGTCAGACAATAGGTGATGTAGTTCTAGGTTGTCCAAGCCCAATATTTCAAGCATGTGGCATAAGGTATTCTATTGTGAGCAGAGGAGTGGAGTATTCTTCTCATGAAATACCTCTGGACTCGCTCAATTGTGTTAATGTCCGATATACAGTGTGGATTCTAGGCAGATAAGCTGTATTCTAGAATTGGTCTGGCAAAGGTTTTGTATGCCCTAGTTTGCAGTACAATATTACTGGAGAAGAATCTAACAACTCTAACAATATAACAACTCTTAATGCCTTTTTGGAAATGCTGATACAGTGGGCTTTGGTGCTTAGATTGTTTGAGATGAGTACTCCAAGGTCCTTGACAGAGTGGGAGTTGTTTACAAGGTTGTATCCGCCCAGCTTGTATTTGGTGTTCTGATTTATGTTTTTTTTACTGAAAGTATTACTGAGAGATGTGAAGTAGGTATGTTATGACTGGTACCCAGTTTGGGCCTATGGTCAGCCATGCCACCACTATAGCACCTGACCCTCCTTCTCTAGTTCGGATTGAGGAGGGCCTGATAGGCATGCTGCCTATTGCCCTTGATCTCCTGCTCATACTTAGGGCCATAGGTTAAGACTTACTGTTGATGAACCCACTAGTATAAGGCCACATATTTCTACCCACTCATCTTATTTGGCACCAGTCAAGAATGGAGACGGAGAGGAGTGGTGTGTGGGGAGAGAGAGGATTCAGTTAGTGCTATACATTATCACAGACTTTCAGAATACTTTTGACAGAGCCCCTTGTCACAGGCTTTTGACTACAGTTAATAATTGAGGGTTAAAACAACATGTCCTTTAACGAAGGGATAATTGGCATAAGAACGATGGCAATAAATGGACAGTAAGATGCTACTCTTTGAAGGAGGGAGGCTGTTACACAGATGCATTTTTAATTGTTCTGTTTTGTTTGTATGGTTAAAATTGGGGCAGTTGCTACAGCTGCTTTATGGATTGCACTAAGCTTTTTGTGTGTGTTCTGCAACAGATGTATGCACATTTTGCTATTTCAGTGAAATACAGGGAGATTCTTATAACACAATATCATATAAATCTATATGAGACCAGATGGGAAGCTAAACTTGAAAGAATTAAAGCTATACAATTTGAAGTTTCAGAAACATGATAATGAAAGACTGAGTAGTTGATGCATTTTTAGAAACAAAGAAGAAAATACAAAAATTAGCAGATGATTTTGTACATGAAAGTTAATTTTGAGGAACAGAAGTAACAAATTGTCAAAACTAAACTTTTTAATGAAAGTAAACAGGACTACAAAATTAACATAGCTACTGTATATTTCATTTTTGTCTGCAATATGGTAAATGTAGCTCTACTTTTAATACCTAAATTAATAATTTAATAATTTAATATTAATAATGTCATTGATAATGTGAATAATATATAACATTAAGCAGAAAGTGAAGGAGCTTTGCAAAAAATTAGCAAGATAACTTACAGATCCAAATACAAATAAATTAGATGTGAATAGAAATGAATTTGCAGAAGAAATTGTAGCTTTGTTGGATGTGTTCCTGGAAGAAATAAACAGTATATTTTGAACAAATAGTTCCAAAGCACTTTTCAAAATTTAACCATTGCTCTCAACATTGTTTTCTATGCCTGACTCAGCAGCATTAGCCGGAGAAAGTTTTTCAGAAATGAAACTAAGGAAAATCTAGTTAAGATCTACAAAGAAACAAGGAGATCAAACTATCTCCAAAGCACCTGAAAGCAGGATAAGAAATAACAGATGGAAACTTATCAAGAAGAGATTCAACCTAAAACTAAAGAGAAATTACTTGACTGCAAGAACAATTAATCAGTGGAACAACTGTCCTTCAGAAGTGCTCCATCACTGGAGGTTTTAAGAGATTGGACAGCTGGAATGGTATAGGCACTTGAGTAGGAGGTTGAACTGGAAGACCTCCAAGATCCCTTACAATTTTGTTATTCTGTATTCTGAGTGAAGAATAATTTACAAAATAATAATTTATGAATAAGATCATCCCCATACTGTTTTTCTTCTTGGTTCCAGTTTTCTATGCTGTTTTTAAAATGCTACCTATTTTTATATTTATTCTTTTACTGTCTGTAAGCCACCAGGGTACCTTATAATTTGAGTGAGAGAGGCAACATATAAATCTAAACAAATAAGTAAATAAATAAATGCTACCCAATAAACAGGTCCATTGTGTCCATTGTGATCAATGGAATAGCTTCCTGATGCTTGTGGGTTCTGCTATATGTATAAACTTCTTCCTCCTCAGACTCTAGAGAATCTGTGAAGGAGTGTATGAATATATGAATGAGAGTGTAGGTGTTAAGATAACTGAGGATATGGGCATGAATAAAAGATGATCCTTTGTGGAATCATAAATTAACTTCCAAATTCCTCAAATATATCCACTTTAACAGAATAATAGAGTTGGAAGGGATCTTGGAGGCCTTCTAGTCCATTTTCCTGCTCATGCAGGAAATCCTATACCATTTCAGACAAATGGCTATCCAATCTTTTCTTAAAAGCCTCCAAAACTTTCATTTCCTCAAACATTTTCAGTCTGATATAGAATTACTCTGCCAAGTAATTTAATTTAAAATGCAGGTGGTCGTTGCGTTACAACCATTCACAGCCAACTTGCCATGGCCAACTCATTGTGAGACAACTTGCCGCAGGACAATTTAACAATTCTATTTAATTATTTAAAATACATAAATTTATTTTAATGTTTGCCATCCACATTTCAATCTGTCCCTCCTTTTGCATCCTTTCTTTAATGGTTCTAGTCCACTATGTCTTTGATATTAGTGTAACATTTGTTCTGCAGCGAGTTGTCCTGCAATGAGTTGGCTGTGACGAGTTGGCCATGGTGAGTTGGCCATGGAAAGTTGTCATAGACCCCCTAAAACCATCATGTCACTATGTTGGTTGCAGTGTCCAAATTGCCATTTGCAACCTACCAACAAGCAAAGTAAACAGGGTAACTGGGTTTGCTTAACAGCTGCATGATTCACTTAGAAACTGCAATGTTTCACTTAAAATGGCAAAAACAATTGTAAAAATGGGCGTGACTCACTTTACAACCAATCTTTCATAACAACAGAAATTTTCATCCTAGTTGTGCTTGCAAGTCAAGGATTATCTGTAATTTATTTCAATCACTGAGATTATATTTAGCAAACCTTATGGTACCTCCCAGCCCAGCATGCACAGCGCAGTCTGCAATCCAAAAGATTATGTGGGGGTAAAAGATCTGCACAAAGAACTTCAAGATTTCCCAATAGAGGGGCTTACACTAGAGCCCTTGCAATGTGCCAAGAGAGTATTCCTGCCATTCTTCAGGTTCATGTTCCAACTACATATGAACCAACCAAGTGGATTTGAACGTAACACCCTATAACCATGTTAGTGCAAAAGCACAAACACAATTTATATGACTTTCATCTCTAACATAGGTATCTCAAGAAAAAGACCAAAAATGAATATTTACCTAATAAGACAAGTAATTGACTTGGTTTATTTTATGGCATTTTACAAAGCCATAATGTACTCTATTTACTTTTGACTTAAAATATTGTGTGTGTGTGCAACCAGAACCCAATCAATATGAGCTTAATCAGCAAATTGAGGTTAACCTATCCATAGTTTAGCAAAAATGCATGAAACAAGTCAGTAAGTAAAGAATGGCAGAAGGACCAATTTTGAGATGCTCATTGCCTATGGTACCATTTACTATACCTCTGCCCTGCCTTTCACTCATATTACATTTGATCGATTTAGTTATTTATCAAATATTGTTTCAAGGCATTGTATTATTTATTCTATTCTGAGTCCATTCATAAAACATCAGCAACAAACAATAGGGAATTAGGGGAGAAATCAAAACACTGAACTACTGTAGCGTTCCCACATTTTTAAAGAAAATGTAGCTTCTGTTTTGGGAAATGTTGTTTATGATGGTCTCTGCCAATTGCCTACTCAGTGTCAATCCCTTTAGCCTGCTTGCTGAGAACACATGTGTAGACCTATATTCTTTGCAATAGACTTTCAGTGGGATATACAAGAAACATATGTTCTAGAATTGTTATTCTGTGTCAAGCAAGAAAATAGAATCCAGGGCTTCTGGAAGGATGCCATGTTAAGCTGTGGGATTTCAGCTTGCATCCTTTCATCTCTTGTAAAGCAGGGAAGCACCTGGAATAGCAGATGGTAGTACTAACACTCATGGGTTTCATTTTTAAGGCTTAAGAAACAAAAGAGCTTCATCGGTAACATTTCCAATACAAGAAATACTTCTTGCAATAAATAATATTCCTGATCATCCCCAGCACAGTATGAAAGACTTTCAATTGTTTTTCACTAGAACCATGTTGACAGAATCTCTTTCTGCTTCTTGATGCTGTCTTTATTAATAGTCTTTCTTTAGGTAGGATGCACAAAATAACTGTAGGCACGAATACAGAACCTGAGTTATAATTGTTGAGCTCATGATGTGCTGGAAATAGCCCTGCAGACAGAGATTTTTATATTCCATTTCTCAACAAAGTTTTGGCATGGTTATTATGCTTGGAAAAACCCAATTTTTAAGAAACTTCAGCAATCAAAATGATTGCAAGAAAATCAAAAGGAATTTAGTTTCCACTTTTTTCATTCATTCATTCATCTTTTCATTCAATGCCACTGAATGGATAAAAAATAAATAAAACTGTGATTGACACTTGAAGAAGGTGCAGCTTATAGATTCTTTCTCTACAGGACAAGAGAATGTTTGAAATAAAAAAGTTCCATTTAACATGGGAAATTTCAGTGCAATATATCAATACCCAGATATATCCTGTTGAGTTCAAAGATTCTTGCTGTCAAGAAACTATTTATTGGACTTACTCTCAGTTGTATAAATAGGATAGGCAATCATACTCAGGAATAAAGGTCAAAATAAAGTGAGCAAAATAACTCTTCTCATAGATGTAAAGGCTGCACCAACCCTGCCAAGTCCGAGTGGCTGTGGGTACTGGCATTTCGGTTCATAGGAGAGGTTCCATCGTTGGCTATAGGGGGTGAAGTTTTACCCCCTGTAGACAGGGCATGTAACTTGGGTGTCCTCCTGGACTCACGGTTGAGTTTAGAAGATCATATAATGACCGTGACCAGTGGGGTATACACCCAGATCTGTCTGGTGTTCCATTTGCATCCTACTTGGACTGAGATGCCCTACGCACAGTTACTCATGCGCTAGTCACCTCATGTATTGATTACTGTAACACTCTCTACATGGGGCTGCCCTTGAGGACCACTCGGAGGCTTCAGCTGGTACAAAATGCAGCCGCGCGGGTTGTGATGGGAGAATCCCAATACTCCCATGTTACACCTTTCCTGCGTGACTTGCATTGGTTGCCGGTTGCCTTCCGGGTGAGATTCAAGGTGCTGGTGATGACCTATAAAGCCCTACATGGGTTAGACCCAGGATATTTGGCAGACCACCTGCAGCCAGCAACAACATCCCATCGCCTGGTTCGCGCCCATAGAGAGGGCCTGCTCAGGGTGCCGTTGGCTAGACAGTGTCGGCTGGCAGCCCCCAGGGGTAGAGCCTTCTCTGTGGGCGCACCCACCCCCTGGAATCAACTCCTTGGAGCTCCGGTTGGCTCCTGACCTTAGCACCTTCCGCTGCAAATTAAAAACTTGGTTATTCAAGTTCCCCTACCTGGACTGATGGGGGTTTTATGGGGTTTTAAATTTTACTTGGTTTAACTAGATTTTAATTCTGTACAATGGCTTTGTGGATTTTATTGTTGTGAGCCACCCTGAGTCCATTGGAGATAAAGCGGCATATAAGCTAAATAAAATAAATAAATAAATAAACAAACAAATAAATAAATAAATAAACAAACAAACAAACAAACAAACAAACAAACCCAGGAGCAGGGATAGATCTTTGCATTCCCATTATACACTTGTATAGCACTTCTGCAGTGCTTCACAAACTGGGTCAATTGACTCACATGGACTTAGTTCTGAGTAGAAAAGAACTATTTTGTGATGGTTGTTTAACAAAATCAAAAACAATAATAAAAATTTTAAAATACAGTTGAAAAATAATAATAAATAGGTCCTAGTGGGTACAAGCATGGTAAAAGAAATGCAACTTTACAGATTTTTCTCACTGTTGAGACACCAGGCAACAAGTACAATTCCAGTGGGAAGGCATTCCATAGACAATGTATTGTTCTCTATGACCATTGTTAGTGGAAGCAGAAGGATCTGATCTTAATGGTGAAACAGGTCCATAGCAAGAGGTGAAACATTTCCATTCCGTTCCGAATAGAATAGAATAGAATAGAATAGAATAGAATAGAATAGAATAGAATAGAATAGAATAGAATAGAATAGAATAGAATAACAGAGTTGGAGGTCTTCTAGTCCAACTGCCTGCTTAGGCAGAAAACCGTACACCACTTCAGACAAATGGTTATCCAATCTCTTCTTTAAAACGTCCAGTTTTGGAACATTTACAACTTCTGGAGGCAAGTTGTTCCACTGATTAATTGTTCTAACTGTCAGGAAATTTCTCCTTAGTTCTAGGTTGCTTCTTTTCTTGATTAGTTTCCACCCATTGCTTCTTACCTTGTCCTCAGGTGCTTTGGAGAATAGGTTGACCCATCTTCTTTGTGGCAGATATTGGTACACTATCTCAGGCGATTGCCTAATCTTGTGGATACCAAGGGACATAAAAAGAAATCAGTATCTTAAATTTGGTTCACTAAGCAATTTGCATGTAGAATAGATGTTTCGGTATAGGTGTCTTAATTGCTATATGTTATTCTATCGCAGTCTAGCTGCCTCATTTTGCACCAAATGCAGCTTCTTAGTTTGGATGTTGATCCTGTGCTCAATAACATGGGCACATTTATGGCCATTCGTAGTGACCTGTGATTATGTGACCATATTTTGTTAAAAACCTGCACTTACTTCTGGTTTTCTGCAAAACTGCACTCTAGCAAACAATGTGTTTCCTTAATGACTATGGCATTCATTTCACAACCATAGCATTCACAACCATGGCCATGTTTGCTTAACAACTGCAAAAAAAAGTTATAAAATTGTCTTATGATTGTTACGATTCATGATCGTAATGGAGAGGCTCCATTATGGTCATAACTCCAGAACTACTTGTTGACTAGTATTCAAAATAAGAAATGTTACATTAATCCTTAGAACTAATATCATTCTTTTAATATCACTCTTTAAAACAATTTCTTTCCCAATTTCTCTTTGATAATTTCCAATATTCCAATATACTTAATTAATATATTAATTAATTATATATTAACATATATGTTAATATATGTTAAGCATATATAGTTCTGTTTTATAGATGGGCAGCTATATAAAATGATTTAATAAATAAATAGATAAATTCGTAAATTTATAATGTGTCGGTATGGCTGTTCTAAGTCATTTATATTTCTGTGAATTGTGATCATCAATTTGCTTCCATTAGACAGCAATCAGTTCAACAAATCCATACTCATGAACAATATCATAATCATTAGTATCTAAAAATAATTAGATGTTAGCCCACAAATTGAATTATGTTTCCTCCTCCTGGGAAAAGTGTATTATTGATTCAGCTCTCTTGACCAGAAAACATTGTTCTAAAAGGCAGCTACCATCTGCTGTGCCTGGATGCAGCAAACCATTCCAAACATCTTGACTCATTCTTTGTCATGCTTGCTTGGGAATAGAAGTTACTATTTTTTGAACCTCTATGTGTCTGATGACTGAATTTAGGGCACTGCAAAGCATTTGAATGAGACATTTACAAAGTGCATGCATGCAAAGAAAATACTTCTCTTGAAGCATTAAAACAGGCATATCCTTTGCAATGCTTATGTATGCCATTGTCTGCAGGTGCATACATATGTGCATAAAAAGCACTTCCAATGGACTTCCCTTTTCCCCTCCTTCAAGTCCAAGTTCATCCATGAGAGGCATTTTGTTGATTAAATTCAGAAATTAAGGCCCATTAATGATTACTTAAAACTGAAAGGTTAGAATAATACATCTTTATTCCAAAAATTTACTGGACATCCTTTTTTAAAAAAATTATAACTTATTTCAGATTTGTACCACATCAAAGTCTTTTTCTGCATCTTATAGAATACAATGCTAAAATATCGCCAACAACTTATATTATTAAAGGCTTGGCATCCTTTTGTTAAACCAGATTGTGTTACGGAATCCGCAGAACAACCCTAGAGTAGCAAGGGGGTGCACATGAAAGCGACTGAGAGTAGATATGAATAAGCACCGCCAACACAGAGATACACTGAGTTGTGTTTACTTGTTAGGAAATAGTAATAAGGCACAGTCCAATAAACAGTCCAGGTCATACACAGATAAAGCAGTAGATAGTAAAACAATAGTCCAGGGATATTCCAATAACAAAGTCTTCTTACCAGTCGTTGTAGTCATACACAATAAACAGTTGCAAACAGTAGCAAACACAGCAAAAGAGCAATAATTATCAGCAAAGAAAAAATAAACCATGTTTCAAGCTCCCTCTTAAGGACATTGGCTACAGAGCTAACCAATCAGGACACAGTATGATGCAATACAGCAATACAGTCTTAAAGCTATATTGAGGATTTATATATTGCCAACCCAACAAGTTAGGTAATTATCATTATAATGAGTGAATTATTATAGGTAATGTCTTCACTAATTTTCATGTCCATTTCATAACTGGCCCAATATGTAGATTCTTTCCTTTTTCAAATTGACATATAAAAGCTGGTTTGTCTTTTAAGATTTCGGCTATCAATGGCTGTGAAATAAATGATTGCAGTCATCAACAGGAAAAGAGCAATTGATGCTAAGCAGGAAGGATAGCTGAAAAAGATTTGAGTGACATACACAAGAATACAAAGTGCTTGGGCACAACATTTTCTTTGATATGTGGATTGTGGACTTCAGACTATTCCAGAATTAAATGGTTCTTATTGCATTTATTATTCCACAGAATCTTAAAATAAGCATAACTTCCCTCGGAGGGGGTTTAAAAAAATCAATATGGCAGCTCTAACCACTCAATTAAAGCTCGCCCCCACCCCTTGCCATATAAACACAACATATAAAAGTGACAGAGGTTTGACTAAAATTATTATTCGGATGAGAATGTAAATTCTGTTCTATTGGGGTTGGAAATTCAATATTTTATTTCCAGTCAAAGATCCATTCTAAATTTCATTATATTAGTCCTGAAGATATATGAGCTAAAGTGTCAATCAGTTTAAATTTCACACTTGATTAGCTGTTCCAGGTTTTCCAATAACTGAAGATAAGCACCTTGAGGTTTTTAAAAAAAACATAATCAGCATTATAAAATTATCCATCCGCTTTTCCACATATTTCTTTCTGTAGATAAATTTCCTGATTTGAAATAACAGCTATTTTTTCCCCCGAAATGAAAATAAAAATCCAGATGCTGTACAGGGATTTCCTGTCAGCATTACTTAACTCCGAGAGTTTGCCTTTTTTGTGCAATAATTAAAAGCTTCAGCAAATAACATGGACTTCACACTGGAGTTTTAAAATACCTCAGTGCAGAGCTGGTGACCTAGTTCTTCGTTTATAGAACACAGACTTCATTCTTTAAATGTACATGAACAATTGTATTTATCCAAATGATATTGCAATTAGGTGCTGATGTCAGTGCTTATGAAATGCATTAAAAGAATATTACAGTGTTAATCATGTCCTGACATTTCTATTGTCTCATTATATTTTTACTAAACCACCAGCTGACTTTCACAGTGAGCCAAAAACTGATTGGTACCATTCCGCAAAATGCTATTTTCAGTGTGATCTATAGAAAATTTCAAAATGTGCTCACATAAATGAATTCTCCAGTCTCAAGCACTATTGGTAATTTATCTCATATGCATTTATAAAGTAGTGACTATAAATTAAATACGATCAGCTGCATCTGTCATTGGAGCCAAAGAACCAAGTAACTTTAAATCAAAGAATTTCAACTTAGAGTAAATGGATTGCAGATGGAATTGATTCGTGTTCAGTGGTTAGGAAATACCTTGTCCTTGTTCTTCACAGAACAATGAAGAAATATAAGGTGACTGCTAATATTTCTGTGGCTGAAACAGCATTTACAATATTTACTCAAAGAACATAAAATCTGAATGGATTGCCAATTTTGAAAACTATCTGAGTAAATTCTAGAGAAAGACATTCTTCTACTTCACAAATCTGAATCACATTTTTGTAGTTCAGTGCAGGTTTGAGGCTTACATTATTTTCTCATATAATTCATACCTGACAGATTGAAAAGAAAAGTAAACATATCTGACCAAGGCCAGCATATAACTCTTATAAATGAATAATATATGTAGGACCATAAAGAAAAAAAAATAGTTTTAAACTGTAACTGGATAATTTAAACTTCTTGTCAAGTGCATTTTTTTTGTTTTTTTAAAAAAGGTTAATGCTGAATTATTTCCGTTATGAAATCAGTTTTATAACAATGTATCTGAATCTGTAAATAATTTCTTGTTTAAAAGGAGGTTATTTTTGAGATGATATCTGAATAATTTCTGTACCCTCCGAGTAAAATGTGAAGTTTGAAGCAGGGGTAGGTTCTAATTGCACGTGCGTGCTCGCTTCGCTCGCGAGTGTGCCAAGCTTCTGCACATGCGCAGATCACCTATGATGATATCCGGGATGGTGGGCGGAGCCTCCCGCCAATTTTTACTACCGGTTCTTATGAACCGGTCTGAACCGGGGGCAACCCACCATAGTTTGAAGTTATAATACTAGAAGAAAAATGTAAGGTATCACTGACCTCTATTCTTATTTTATTATTATTTAACATTTACATAGTATTATATAACTAATGATGTCTGTTTTACATGTTGATATGGTTATATTAATGCTGAGGTAAACACTACACAAGAGTTTACTATAGTATAGAAATTCCAGGGGTAAGGCAAGCAATCATTTCATGTTACAAAACTTACAAATCTTTCTACCTTTTAAATCTCTAACCAATGAGAAAGTATATTTTGAAAATTTCAAAAGAAATAGGAAACATCTGCAGAAGATGGAGAACTGAAGCTTGGATACATTAGCTTCTTGATGGGTTTATGACTCAGCTGAAAAATATCTAGATGAAATGATAGATTTAAAGAAGATTAAACAGCGGATTTAGTGATACTGTGATTAATTCAGTGCTTTTTCCCCTTAAGTAAAGAAAGTCCTATGTCTTAATTTTCTCCATCACTACAGGGATTGAAATACTAGCTTTACTTTGCTTGTCCAATGCATTTGGGAATTAATGATTTAAAAGATTTGCAAAGGCTGGTAGCAAGGTAATGTGTAGTATGTTGTTTGTTGTGAGGAACATTTATATTAGTATACAGTAGACTTTCATGGCCAATATCTTGTGGGTGATATTGGGCTCCAGGGTTTTGTGACTATGGTCTAGAGAACAGATTTCCTGATATTTTGTTAGTAACTGTGACTGGCAACTGAGCAGGAATTGATGAATTGGCTGCTTCCTTTATAGCTAGGTGTCCTAACTTTTGATGGGTCTTTTGCTAAGATGGTTTCTGATAGAGGAAACCAGATCTCAACAAACAGAATCAAAAATCATCTCAAGACTCCTCAAAAGGATATCTGTATATAAAGATAGGAGCCCAATCAATCACTAAATACTGAGGTTCAGTGCTGCCCATGAAATGAATATTTGTTTTTTGAAAGTGAAAATGGCAGTACATGAAGGCATTCTTTTGTCTACTTTGTTGTAAAAAGGTGAGAGACATCTGGAGAAGTATAAAACTAAGTTGAATGTAGGGGAAATTTCTTCAATAAGAGATGTGAGTGAGAAGATGAGAGAAGATCATGAATGAATAGGTATTGAATGAATGTAGATTGAATGCAAAAGTGAGTGATTGGTATGAAAGGGGTATGTAAAGGTGGGTTATCATATAAAGAGAATGAGTCCTCAAATCAAATTCCAAAAGCAATCTGTGATGGAAAATAAACTAGCTAATAGGCAAAAAAGATTGAAAAGGTCCTGATTGGATGGAGCTGATGAGGTGATCACAAAGAGAGTGAGAAGGTTTTTTAAAGGGTAAACCTGAAAAGGTTTGCAGACATGATTGAACCATGTATTTAGCATTAAAAAAAGGTAAGGAGAAGTGCACCAAATATTGTTGGTGTAAACTGAATTGGTGGTGGTTATATCTACTTTTTTTCTTATTTCAAGCATTTTTTTTTGTTTACTGTTTTTACTTTCTTTTAATATTTGGCATCACATTATTTCACCTCAAAGTGAATAGCATACAAGTATTGGCTAGATTTAATGCTAAATATACTGGAAAAGCAACCTGTATCTGAACTGGGCAAGATTCTTCAAGTTTGTTATCTTGATCATCTGCTTGTAAGATCCTGGTTCCTCTTAGATGCTTAAAGTCACCTAGGAGGTGACCTGTGATTGACTTCATGCAATGATGTCAGCCTTGAAAGAGGCTGAGGTGTATTCCTTCCTCAAAAAGCCCAAACTGGGTCCAAAAGTCCTGGACATTACTTCCAGTCCCAATCTTCCCTTTTTTAGGGAAAGTGATGGGGAGGATAATCAAGTGCTCAGCTGCAGAGAATTATGAAGCAAGCAGATTATTTGGACCTGTTTCGGTCAGGGTCAGGCTGGGGTTTAAGGAGAAGGCATGACCATATCTGTTGATGGCAGAGTCAGAACTTCTTGCTCTTTCAATACATAGCATCCTTTAGGATTTGCTTTAGAAGTTGGATTTGGAGGCATTGTTTTACAACAATGTGGTTCTCCTTTACTATGGTTGGTTCCAGTTGGTATTGATAGTCAGAGATCTTATCCATGGCATCTGAATTGTGAGGTTATGCAGGCCCAATGTTGTACTTCTGCTTTAGCACCTCCTGTACATGAAACAACGGGGACTTGAGGTTCCCCTTGAAGACCATCCAGATGCTAAAGCTGATCCAGAATATGGCAGCATGGACAGTAATAGGGCAGCCTTATTGTGCGCACATCATACCACTGCTTTGTGAGCTGCACTGGCTATAGTTATCTTCCAGGTGCCATTGAAAGTGTTGGTTATCACCTTTAAATGAGCTGCGGGGGCACAGTGATTAGAATGCAATACTTCAGGCTACTTCTGCTGACTGCTGGCTGCCTGCAATTTGGCAGATCAAATCTCACCAGGTTCAAGGTTGACTCAGCCTTCTGTCCTTCCAAGGTGGGTGAAATAAGGACCCAGATTGTTGGGGGAAATATGCTGACTCTGTAAACTGCTTAGAGAGGGCCGTAAAAGCACTGTGAAGCGGTATATACGTCTAAGTGCTATTGCTACTGCTATTAAAGCCCTGAGGGACTGCATATTTCCATTTGTCTCAGTGTAGGAGGGTGAGCACATTCCAAGTCCCACTGATTAAAGAATGTCTTATATATAGTCAATTCTCTATAAATACTGTTTTTACAGATTTTCTTTTAACATTCTCTTGTTAAAAAGGACAAAATAAGAAAACATTTAAAATAGCTAAATTATTATTAAAAATTCATAAAAGGGAGTGGAATTTATTTCAATAAATAATACCCAGAATTTCCTGGCTTTTCATTATGTTGAATTCTTCTTGAGGAGAATTGATAACAGCAATCTCTGTACTGATTTGTAGCTACATTGTTTTACACCAATGACTGAATTATAAGAACATCAGATTAATAAAGCTACTCAAATGTCCTTAAGAGTTCATGCAATGCCTGATAGAAGAAATGTTTAGGATACTGTACTCCTTTTGCAAGAGATTGCTGATGCAAAACTGACACATTATCTTAATGCTTAGTTTTGTGAAAGAAAGATCACTTTTGGAAGGGGCTTACTAGATTTTATAAATAAAATTGTTTAATTCCCTTGCTTTGAGATGGATACATATGTATTGTAATTATGCCTTCTTCAAGAGATTGATGGGCTTTCTATGAGTTGGGATAGCAAACTCAAAAGGAAGATATATAGTTTTAGTTTCAAAAGATTCACCCAGTTTTTCTAGCATCTTGGGTGTCTCAGAAATTAACAATGCTGCTGGTCCAAATGTTGTTAACAAATGTTCTTGCCACTGAGCTGTCAGCATGGTATATGTTAAAAATGTGTCATCATTATCTATCAATTGGATTAAAGTCAATATCCCTGCTTTTATCCGTATCACCATTTCCCCCAATTTTTATGTTGGATTTCCCCATAGAATTAATTGAGCATAGCAAAAGGAATAAAATCTTTTATTAGACATTCTGTAGTTTTCTAACTGATATAATTGTTCTGAGAGGTACTAGAGTACTGTTGTATTTACATCATAATACTGTCCATCCAACCAAGGGTGTATATAAGTATATTCCAAAGTTGCCCAAATTGGAAACTTAATGCCAATGATTGACTTCCATAACTTGATGCTTAACAATAGTAAATTTTGATGATTCAACTCCAAATTCAGAAAATCAATCCAACCAAATCCTCTGTCATTTATTGATATTTGCATTCTTAATACAATTATTCTTAGAATTGAATAACGTAAACAAAGAATTTATTTTCTGAAAAATCTTCTAGAGATTTGAACAGGAATTCCTCTCAAAATATAAATTAATCTGAGAATAATATTCATTTTGACAGTATTTGCCTCTTCTCAAAGGGAGAGGTTTAATGACACCCATAAATCTATAGCTAAAGAAACTACTTTATATATTTTATT
Organism: Masticophis lateralis; assembly: GCA_030761175.1. Classification (NCBI taxonomy): domain Eukaryota; kingdom Metazoa; phylum Chordata; class Lepidosauria; order Squamata; family Colubridae; genus Masticophis; species Masticophis lateralis. The sequence goes on from JAUDYJ010000002.1 coordinate 49,296,809, forward strand.
TATAATATATCTTGCTCGGTTATATCTTTCAGTGTACACATGCATAATTTAGTGGTTTCAGTATAAATATGGAATTGATTATGCTTAAATGGGTGGCTATTTGACACTAGTTTCAGTTTGGACCAGTTGAAAGAATGTCTGCTTTTTTACTAAAGGCATCTATCATTTGCATCAACACAGGAATAGTAGTGTAAGATTAGCAATAAACAGTATCTGTTTCTACCAACTTTTGGAATTTACCTTTGCAATTCTACTCTGGAACACGTAGAATAGAATGGGACCAAAAAGGTTTCACAGTCCAGGAAAGTAAAGTTAATGAGATTCTTCTAAGGTCTGAATAGCAACTAGTCAATATGCTGGTTTATTAGCCAACTGAGTGAAAATTCAGTTTGAAATGCAATTGTAATACCTTCCATCTCCACGAATGATTGCCAGGGATTGTGACTTTAGTAGATTTCTCATTTTCTGAAGATTCTGATTACACACTTGATCTGTATGGATGGATGAATCTTTTCTGAAGGTTCTTGTTTCTAATCAGTTTTCATACTCTGGATTCTAGATTAATAATTGCTAATATGCACAAAAGAAACCCTCCTCCGAAGGATTATGAATGATATTTTGGAAGACAGATAAAATATAAAATAGCTCGATACGTTTTAATTATTTCTTTCATAACCTACAAAATTAAATTCTATGATGATGAATACATTATTGCTTATTAAATTCCGATGGAACTAAGAAAATGTAACTTTTAATGAAACTTTCCATATCCTGCTAAACATTTTTAGTACTTTAATAATTTTCTGCATACTATTGTGTACTGCTCCCTGCTCAACAAAGATAATTTTTAAAAATCTTTTGTAATCAGACCTTCTTTATTGCAACTCATTAGCATCTCATATTGTACAAAAAGGGACATATTATTTGGTTGTCTTATTTTATTCTGTTAACTATATCTTGGAAAAATATAATGAAGTCATATAATAAGGAAAATGTTTCTTTCATGGATAGGAATAGACTTAATTTCTTCTTGAATGTATTTCCCAAAATAACAAGATGAGTACCAACATTTCACTAGAGCTGATTCCCCTTTCAAGAGTGGAGATAAAGAACTTCCTTTGAAGGGGAAAAAATTGGTTAATTTATATGTCTCCTTTGAGCCACACACTATATACTTCTGAGCTGAGGCTTCAGCACTGGGGCAATCCAGAGTCATATCTTAGATGAACTGAAAAAAGTTTGCATTGAAAAATACATATTAAAAGGGGAAAATACTCACATTGCTCTTCCTTTCTTCCTCTGGCAGAGTTATAGTTCAGAGGATAAGTTTGCCTTTAAATATTCTCCTCAATCTATTACAAATGTTGTCCATCCTATTCACTTTTTTTACATGATGTCTTCCTATGAAAACCAACATTAAAAAAGGATGGTGGTGATTAGAAAGAGCATGTGCAAGTTGATCAGATGTAAGTAACATATGTGTAGTTCAGAGTGTTGAAATCTTACAGATCCCTTTACAAGAAAAGGCTACATTATTTGCAGGATTGTCTTTCTCTGATTATCTCTGCTAGTCTCATGAAATCTGGCACAACAGGTATACTTTAGGCCATTCTATGAAACTATGTCATCTAGCAGAATTCCTGAGAATTGGATGGCCCCAACTTTGTTGCCTTCCATAAAGCCTAATTTTGTCCTGGACATTGGGCCAGTATATTGATTAAGTTCACCCAGAAGAGAAATTATTTGAATGTAATTATGCTGTGGCAATTCCATATTGTTTTTATGTTCTATTTTGGTTTCTTTATGCTTCCAGCATTCTATAAGACATCAAGAGTTGCTAATCAGAGTTGGAAAGTCTTATAATAAATAAATAAAATAAAAATAAGCTGAGAAATCTGTTCATAAAGAGATTTTTTAAAGAGAAGCATTGTAAAGAAAATGAAAAGGGGTGATACTGTTATTTACTGTATCTATTTTTTTAAAAAAAAGGAATAAAAGGAAATAACATACTAAGTTTAAGAATTATTTATCGGAAGTATTTTTTATGAATACACCACAATATTTACCACAAAATTAGCTAGGAAATAGGTCTTTCTTCCATTATGAGCCATGTCATTCACAATTTATTATAACTAGTGTCCAAATTGCACTATGATAATTCTCTTGGGTAATTTGTCATATAAAAACTGTCCACGAGTATGCTATGCTTGTCCGTAGTTTGATATTGTTATTAAGAGAAAAATGCTGAGCTGACACAGTTATATAGTTCATTTTCCTCAAAAAAGATATTTCTTTAGTAATAAGTTATGGGACACTGTTTACTTTTTAAAAATGCACATTAAACATAGTTTTTCACTGAATTTTGCATACTTCGTCACAATAATAATTCTCTGGCAATGTTGTATCAACTTCACATTACATTTTTAGAACAAAAAGGTATATGAGCACCTTTGTGCTTTCTTTCAACCTTCATAAGTTTTTGTTGCATGGACATTTTTCTGCACTATACAATAACAATAGTGAGAAAAATTACCTCATTGAAAAAATAGATTAAGAATAAACAAGTCAGTATTTGTATTTGAGCAACTGCAATCTAATCATTTCTAAATACTTGTTCATAATATTAATATGAACCAGGTCATATCATGTTTAAAAGCCCAATTTCCAGTAAGGTCAGAATAGTGAGTAGTCTTTATTGTCTATCTATGTGAATAGTCCGTATTGTTTATATAAATTTTTCAAGTCTGAAAAATAGAGATTTATTAGACTCAGTGGCTTCTGAGAACTATTTTTCAATATAATAGGCAACATCCCCACATGTCAGTAATTATTAAATAAAACCTGTAACTTGTCAGTGGGGATACAGTCCTCAACAGGCAAATTTTTAAATAGACTGTGAAAACAGCTGAAGTAGCGACATCTCAGTTGAGAGTTAGAAACTAATGAACTGTCCAAGGTCCTGATCACTGATTTTGATTTTATTTTATCTCAATACTGTATTACATAGAGTCTTTTCCTTTATATTATACAAGTCCATGTCTGGTTTAGTTACAGAAATGTGCATTGATTGTTTCTGTACTTATTATACATTCTTGCTTTTGGTTAGAGGCACCCACCTCTCCAAATGTAGTTTGCTCAGATAGTAACTGAGATAAGATAAGACAAGCTAGACACAGATTTATTTGCTTCTCAGCATAATCAGAATATATTAGATAGTTGCAGCTACACATCAGAAATGCTGCTGGTCTTTGACTGTAATAAACTTACTTGACATCAGAAATGTTTTTCAGTTATTTCTCTTTGCTAATTCTCAGTTCATGGTTTCTACACATTCAAGCCTCATAGATGCTTGTGGATAAGTGATAATGTATTTTGGCTTTATCCTACAGTTTAATGTAGAATCATTTTGCCTCAGTTGGTAATAGTAGACTGAATACAAAGGCTCCCTGGCTTAAATAAGAATGGCTCTAACATTTTATGGTGGAGTATTTTATATACAAGAACTACTAAGTATTGCTTGATCCCTATCTTCTAGACAGTAACTGCTCTCTCGAAAGGTATTTTGGAGTAGATTTTATCTCCCTGACATGATTTTAAAAAGTATGTAATAGATGAAAGCACTCTAATTTACATGACAGTTTGCCTCTGAGGTTTTAAAGACTTCCTGTAAAACCCCCTGACAAATCAGATCGAAAACATATATTCTCAGCTGGTGTTTTTCTAATTGACACATTGTATAGGAGTATGTGTTGGAGTAGCAGCTGCAGAAAATGCTATAGAAATTTTTTGAAATGACAGGATGTGAAAATATATTGGAGTAAAACAGCTGATCTGCAGAAACACAGTATTTTAGTGTAGGAATCTGTTACAGACTTATGAGGTGTGAGCATTTTCAACTAAGTATATTGCAAACATTAATGTATTTTCAGGTCTGCAGTACTATGTATAATGACAGATTCTCCTTAGTGTGATGAAAGAACTACTGTGATACAAAGAATGCATTATAAGCAGTAGATTTCTCCCTCCTTTGAAAGGGAACAGCAAAGAGCTGTTAAATGCTTCAGCATTTAATCCTCCAGGGATACTATAATTCCTTCTCTGACTTTGCAGCTTTGTTAATTTGAGAGTACTGGGAACTATAACAGAAAATGTACTGTGAAAACCATGACAAAGACTACCATTTCCAATTTCCATGTCTGCATTCAGCACTGCAGATGATAGAATTAATATAATTCCTTGGGAGAGAGGGCATAGGAGACACAGTCTCACAAAAAAAATATCAACAAATCAAATACCATGATGGGCTGAGAATACAAATATAACAACAAAAACAATAATAATTGTACAATTTATTGATATCGCTGTACCAGGAGACACTAGAGTTGAAGAAAAAGAACTGGGAAAAAATCATGAAATATCGCAACCTAGTCATATGGTCAGATGGAAGGCTGACCTTGAGCCTGGTGAGGTTTGAACTGCTGGCAGCTGGCAGTCAGCAGAAGTAGCCTGCAGTACTACATTCTAACCACTGCTCCACCATGGCTCTTATAGAGGTTGTGTAAACCATATTAGCTTATGATTGATTGATAAATAGGTAGATAGAATGACTGAAAAGAAAATTTTACAGGGTCAAATTCTTAAAATGCAAACATATGAAACATTGCCGGCTGATGCTGCACGGACTACTGCATTGCAGCTCTTGTATAACCATCTTCAGCTCGTTGTTTGAAGAGCAAGGAAACCACTGCAGCTAGAAAGCACATACTTCAAAACGCTACTCACATAACTCTGGACTGTTGTCACAGCATATCCAGGCTCAAAGAGATCCCTGTAGCTAATATGCTATTTTGGGAAAGAAATGGTCTCACTACCTGTAAAGGTTTTGTAATATCTTGTAATCATTTTTTGATAAATAATAAACACAAAGTATCTATTTCTAACAGAATTGTGTAAAAGAATTGGATTTAGTCCACAAATTAATCATGCTCCATTCAGGTTGATAAGGATTTTTTTTTTTAGATATAAGAATGGTACAAAACGTAATTCAATAATTGGACTTGACTAGAAAAATAATATAGTTTTTTAAATATAAGCTTATTTACATCTGATATCTTACCATGTTTAACATGAAATTAAGAGCCTCAGATAGCTCACAGGCTAGATAGCCTGTTATTAACATTCAGCTGTCTGCAATTATTGCAAGTTCGAGGCTCAAGGTTGACTCAGCCTTCCATCCTTTCTAAGGTAGGTAAATTGAGGACCCAGTTTGTGGGGGCAATAAGCTGACTTTGTATAAATATACAAAAAGTATGAAGGCTATTGCTTAACGCATTGTAAGCCGCCCTGAGTCTCCGGAGAAGGGCGGCATATAAATCTAGTTTTTTTTTAAAAAAGAGGAAAATGTTTAATGAATATTGGTGTTTAGTATATAGTCAAGAATATTTTAAGATATTTTATAGTTGATAGTTGAGTTTATAGTCTTTAAACTTAGGGAGAAGTGGTTGTATTGTTAATAAACTACACTACACTAAAAGAAAATTGAAGTCATTTTTGTTATATTTGCTTGATGAATTTTTTTGTCACCTTGTTTTGTATCCTACCTAAAATATTTAAAACATCTTCAACTAAAGGGCTTTTTGCCCATAAAATTCTATTACCCCTTTTAGAAATTAAATCACACTTTCAGTTGAAATAATTAATCAATACAAACATACAGTGCTCTAATATTCCACTTTGAATCATGCAGTGGCTACAATTGTGCCTAAAATCAGGTTACAGGAAACTGAGTTTAATGCTCCAACTGGCAAGAAGACAATGTTCAGACACTATTTCTCAGCTCTTAGCATTCAATAATTTTACCTAAGCCCCAATCCCTGTCCCAACTGGTGAATACATTAACATAGAATTGTGGGAATTTGCTGGCTAACTTATTTAACATAGTCTCTAAATGCTAAAATCAGGAAAAAGACACATAAAATATTTTCAAATGTTTAGATATTTTGAAGTCTAAATAGATATTTTCAACATTTCCATGATATGAGAATATGGTAAGAATCCAAGTTTTCCCAATCAAGGCAGAGCCTTTATAACAAGACTGTCAAACACTTGGCCCTCGGGCCAGATGCATCCCGTGCTGGCTATGCCCACAGCCAGTTTAGCGAAGGGGGAAAAAAGTCCCGATACATCATGTGACAACGCCGTGATGCTCTGAGTTTGACACCCCTGCTTTATAAGGAGCAGGCAAAGGGGAAATTAAGATGGAATGTCTATCAAATAAAATACATACAATACGTTTCCAATAATTTCAGCTAGCTATCTCCATATATTCCAATTCATTTGCTTATTTGATTTCTATACAAAATAATTACATTGCCAGGAGTAGTGATAGAAAAATGAAAGCTAAAAAAACATTAGTTTAAGAACATTAAAATGTCTCAAACTTAGTACATCCCATTGTATTCCACAGGATCTGATCACTTGCAAGTAAATGGACAGTTGCCTGAATTTTTTCTTCTGATTTCTGGAGTGTTTGTTCTGTTTCTTTTATCTTGTAAAATTTCCTTCTGTTCAGCTTCTCCTTTTTATCTCTCCTCATACATCATGCTATTGAATCACATTCCATTTAGTTTCTGTAGCTTCAATTTTTATGACTGAGTTGTTGTGAAAAGCAATGATTTGATAAGCCTCCCAATGAAAAATTAATGTGAATTATTATTAATAACAGGGGAACTTTGGACTTTTTAAAATTGGGTTTTGTCTGATTAATTCTGTCACCTCACTACAGGCTGCAAACATTTATTGTCTTATTTTTTACTTTCTCTCCTATTTTCCATATTAAGTGACATATCAAATATATTAAAGCCCAATCTATCTCTTTCATTTTGCTACAGAAGTCAATATAATGAGGTATTATATTTCAGTATAATGGACAGAAAAGGAAGGAAAGAAATTCAGGATTGTTGAACTCATATAATATTTTCATATATAAATGGAAAGAAAGCTATCTTGATTAATTTTGTTTAATTTGATTGTGATGGAAGAGGTATTTTGAGTAACTGAACCAGATTTCCCTTACTCATCTGTTATGGAAAGAAAATAAGAAAGAAGGAAATGTGAAACTAATTCACATTTATAACTCTTAATGGTGTTTTAAGTTTTGATATGAGGAACCATAAGAATTAAGTTCAAAGCATTGGCATGTGTGATGTGTATAAAATGGCTAAAATCCTTCATAAAATGAAGTGATTGAACTGGAGTTCAGATAATTTTAAAAATTCATAAATAAAAGGTAGCAATAATTAAACAGAATGATAGTAATAATTATACAAGAATTTACAAATTGCTAAAAGAAATTAAAGAGCAGGTCCAATATGTATCTCTTTATTGTGCCTTTTATGTGTTGGGATTTGACAAATTCATGGCATTTATAAAATAAAAAAACAAGGCAGCAAGTTTCTCTAGACATCATATTCTTGTTCAGTTTGGGGACAATCTATGTTTAAATGAAGCTAGAGGTAGATTTTAAAAATAGTCTCAGAGCTCTTACTATATTCATGAAGCAGAGATCTTCAGCTGAAAGAAGAGGTAGAAGGACTGCATGCTTCAGAGTTTATTTCACCTAGGACCTGGCAGCATTTGCCACAGATAAAAGGGTATGCAAACTGTGACTTTATGAGAGAAGGATGATACATCAATGAGGAGCTAGTGATGGGGATAAAATAAGGGGGAAAAGTTGTTAGATTAAAGTAACCCAAAATCAGAGAGAGGAAAAAAGCTTATCTTGAACAGCAGTCCGATATGGTTATTGGTTTTTGCTTGGTGATGCTGGGGGAACTTCTAGGTTGATAACTTCTACTATTCAACCATGGCCAACCTGCTCCTTTAAAATGAATCTTTCTTCTTGCTCAAGTGGGGCATCTTAGTGCTCCAGAGCTGGCTTTCTCCTCTTCCTTGAAACCTGGACAGGGTTCATCTATGAAGGCTGACGCGCCCTTCCCCACCAGCATTCTCTTCCTAATGCTCACTCATCTCCCTCCCTTTGATCACATCTGCAAGTTTTGTCTATTTGTTCAACATTTTTTGTAGCGGTTTGGGAATTTTTCTGTTGATTGGCTTTCTTCTGCTAGTGGGTCTGTGCAGCACTTGAGATTCAGTTCTCAATTCTTTGGAGCATGAAGCCATGAACAAATAACACCTATCAGCAAGTCTTTTAAATTAGCTGCCATCTTTTTCAGGCAGCTACAAAAGGAAGGACATGACCAAAGAAAATTGTCCTTTTACTTTATTTATGCCCTGAACCTTCATTACTGGCATAAATAAAAGCCTTTTAAAGATGGTTTGGCTGAAGAAGTGTTACAGGGAAAAGTAAGGAAAAGGAGGATAAAAGACAGAAGAAATTATGAGAGGAAAGAAGGGAGGGAGGGAGGGAGGGAGACCGACCAGATCTGAAGGAAATCTGAGTACTAGAACAGGCCAAGTAGAAAATTAACAAAGTGTCTTAATCCTGTTCATGTTGGTGGTTTGGAAATTGGTTCCAGCAACCCTGCAACTTAGTAGCAAAAACAGGAAGGATCAAGATGCTTGGAAAACTAAAGACTCTAGGGGTATATGTTTATTAGTCTAGCACTGATGATGTTACCTAATTTGGGTAATGAATGCCTGCAAGAAAACAACTAAGCTCAGAGAGAATTTAGAATTTAGAATAACAGAGTTGGAAGGGATCTTGGAGGTCTTCTAATCCAACCCCCTGCTTAGGCAGGAAACCCTACACCACTTCAGACAAATGGTTATCCAACATCTTCTTAAAAACTTCCAGTGCTGGAGCATTTAAAACTTCTGGAGGCAAGTTGTTCCACTGATTAATTGTTCTAACTGTCAGGAGATTTCTCCTTAGTTCTAAGTTGTTTCTCTCCTTGATCAGTTTCCACCCATTGCTTCTTGTCCTACCCTAAGGTGCTTTGGAGAATAGCTTGACTCCCTCTTCGAGGCAGCCCCTGAGATATTGGAACACTGCTATCATGTTTCCCCTAGTCCTTCTTTTCATCAGACTAAACATACCCAGTTCCTGCAACCGTTCTTCTTATGTTTTAGCCTCCAGTCCCCTAATCATCTTTGTTGCTCTTCTCTGCACTCTTTCTAGAGTCTCAACATCTTTTTTACATTGTGGTGACCAAAACTGAATGCAGTATTCCAAGTGTGGCCTTACCAAGGCATTATAAAGTAGTATTAATACTTTATAATGTACCAAAGACCCCCACAGTAAAGACTCTGACCAATCAGAACCATGAGTGGAAGCCACAGTCACTCTCTGTCAAAGAAACTAAGTACTAAGTACAGTTGTAGTCTTCAGAAAGCAGGGAAGTGGGGAGAGAGAAGTAAACTGACTTCCACTCTATTGAGTGGACCCATCTAGCAAAGATTGTGGGATAGGGAGGGATAAAAGGCAGGAAGGCTAAGGCCTAAAAGAAGTAGTCAAGACAGGATTAAAAGAAAAATAGATAAGAGAATATATGTATCTACATATGTATCTACATGTTTATATGTGTTTGTGTCTATGTATATGTACATGTACATGTGCATGAAAGAAAGAATAGAATAGCTTTATACTTAATATTATAGTTTTTTTTAAAACAAATCAGAAACAATAATATGGATAATATTTGTTCTAATACTGAATGCAAATCCATCAATAGGATCCCAAACATGCTCAGCCATATACTACTGCCATAAAAATCTCACTTTTTAAGTACCTTTGCAATATTTCAAGTCAAAATTACAGGAGTGCCATTAAGGGTGAGGGCTGAGTGCAATTGTGGTAGTACAATTCATCTGGGATGGTCAATTTGGACCTACTGTAAGAATTGGTTCAAAGCATACCATCTCTTTAACGTATGGCATTCCTGCTTTTTGGGTTTGCTTTTTCCTTCTGCTTATATTCATGTTTGTAATGCATTACTGCTGAAAAGGAGGCTCATAGTAATATGAGTTAAATATCTTTGGTATCCAAGGAGAGAGTAATTTTCCAAATGGCATTCCCATTTCTGTATGCAAGATAAATTATCCCACCATGTTTATGTAAATAGGAGAGCAAAGGTTCCTCTCCATTCTTATTTAGAAATTAAAAACAATGATTTCCAGTGGTTACTGCTATAAAGAGGAAATAGACCTTGACTAGAAGTAATGAGGCATTTGTGGTTGCCATAAGTATAAATTACCAGTACTCCTAAAAGAGCTATCCCTTTTTTTTGTTTGTTTTGTTATTTAGCCTGCTAAGTGACAATAAGTGAACGTAAAATAAATTCCAGAGAACGCTCATGGGTCACCTTAGAATTTATGTACTGTGAGACACAGTTATTCAAAACAACCCTAAATTTTAAGGCTGTGTGTAGCCATGATGAAATGTTTGGTTCAATTTTTCAAGCTGTATATAATGGGGGGGGGGGTGGTAATTAAAGTGCAACACTTTCAGAATTGGTGACCTCCCATCTAACTGTACTCTCTATTGGAGTGTGGAAGGTTATCTAGGCTGCTGAGAGAGGATGCTAGGTGAATCGTGAAGCCGCAGGACATAGCTGCATTCAACAACATCTTGAGCTCAGTGGACAGTCCACATTATTGCTGCCAAAAGAGGAACTTCCTACCTTGTCCTGCTACTTTAAAACCATTTTGTTGGAACTACCAGTAGCCCATGGATCACAGTCTGTTTTCTCCCTCCATCATATAAAAGTAAAAGTTTTAAAAACAACAACAAATGAACAGGTTGCATTCAGCAAATGTAATTTCTCCTTCACCTTTATGGGCCAGTCTATCACTGGGATGCTTGCTTGCCATCTGAGGTGATAAATGGGCTCCTTCAGAGGGGCTGAGAAATAAAAGAACTAAGCAAACAAAGTACAAAACAACTCTGAGGTTAATGAGGTCAGAAAAAAAGTGCTGTTTAGATGCCACCTACAAGGAGAACCAATTAACCATTGGAGTTTCCCATAATGGAGTTTCCCATTATGGAGAACCAATTAACTTCAAGTTTAAGTAACCTCAAAAGACCCAAACAGGACTAGAAGAGAAAGCACATCAGTCTGGTTGATATATCTATCTCCAAACTGCATCTGTTCACCATGAGGGAATGATGCTGGTGTGGTTCATCTTAGCCATATAAAGTGCAATATAAAATCAATCCAGGGATATAAAATCTTCTTACCAGTTTGTAGAAAAATACAAGGAACAATCAGGAACAATATAAAAACAGTTCAATAAATATCAGAAAGCAGTAAATAAATAATCATGATCAAACAATTGACCATAGAGAGATCAAAAAGAGTTAAGCGTAGCAGTAGGTAAAATGGTGTAGTGTCCACACTAACCATAATTTAGCTCTCCTTAAATACATTGGCTACAGAGCTCAGCCAATCAGGATGTAGAATGACTCAGTACAGTTCTTAAAGCTACATAATACATTCACATAATACAAACATACAATGTTGGCTTATATATTTCCTGGCCAATCAATTAGGCAATAACCCATTTCCTGACAGCGTGTGTTAGTTTGCTTTGTGTGGGGATCAGAGGAGGGCACAGCAGCTGGCAATACCGCTGTAGTCTGGCCTTTGGATGGTGGTTGCATTTCGTCTATGGGATGGGTTTGGATTTGAATCTGGTGAGGATGATTGGTGGTGGCGTCATGTGTTATTCTGGGTCTGGTGTCAATGTTTGTGGCTGGGGCTCATTTGTTGATTAGCGCTATTTTCCAGATGTCTGGTAGGTGGGAGGTATCATCACGTTTATTCATGTTTTGGGAGTGTTTCTCAATTTTGATGGCTTCCATAATTATTCTCTTGCTGAAGTGTTCAGATTTGGAGATCTCCGAATCACGCTTTGCTCGCACAAGCACAAAGCCGAAGACACTAGCCTGAAGATGACGAGTCGCCAAGATACTCTCAATCTTATATGGGAAAACACCCGAATATGCCAAGACTTACATACCTGTACCCGTGAAAATCTACGAAAACAAATATATACATATATACATATATACATATATAAATACACATACACACACACACACACACACACACACACACACATATGCAGCAAAAGACCCCTTGCACAAACCTGATGATGGCAGATGAGATTCTGCTGAAAAGTTGCCAAAGTGCTCTCAATCTTACACTGGAGAAGACCCGAATACACCAAGACTTGCATATATATATATAATAAATTTCCAGAACTTAAAAGGGTATTAGAAAACTGTTCCAATGGGAAAATGATAAACTTATAAACTTTTTTTCAAAGCAGACATGTGGCTTTGGTTTAGTATATAGAGAGGTGATTCAGAATTAGGGTTCCTTGCTAATGTCTGTATATGTACCTCTATATATTTTTATATCTATCGCTATCTCTACCATCTCTCTCTCTCTTTATTAGAGTCATAAAGTGGTGTACTAGTTAGAGGCTGGAAATTGGGAAATCCCGAATTTCAGTCCTGCCTTTGTGCCAAAGGCAGTTGGGTCAGCCTCCCTCTTCCCTAGGAAGAAGACAACAAGGATAAACCACTTCTGAAATCTTCAATGGCCTCAATTTCCTATATCAAATGGCCATTAAAAAAAAACCCTCTCTGGGCCATTGGAAACATTTCCACCTGCTTTTTTACTCAACTCATGGTTGAGCAGGTGTTGCCCCAGCTCATTAGTGCCTCTGAAGGGCCTGGCATTTTATTAGCTTATTAAGAGCCTTTTAAAATGGTTTTTTTCCTACAGACTTTTAATTGCTGTTCTAACCATTAACTTTATTTATTTGGTTTTAGGTGTAAAATGTCATTTTAACTAATTCAATGATTTTTTAAAAAAAAGGTTGTTGTAGTAAACCACTGAGAGATTTCAGCAGTATGGTAAATTAAATAAAAATAATGTCAAACTGAATGAATGAATGGGATAATGATTTCATTAAGCAAATGCAGTGCTATGCTAAATTAACTTTGTCATCCATCAACATTACTTTTTAATGTGTAACCAATCAGTGTTTTATGCCATCAAGCCAGGTGAGAAGATGATTGTCTTTCTTTTATTGCTTTCAATCTTCCCCAACATCATAATTTTTTCCCTAGTTTGTTACCTGTCCAAAATACATGCTTCTGTTTGCTGATCATGGCCTCAAGGGAACTGTCAGCTTTTATCCTGGCCCAAGATTGATTGATTGATTGATTGGATTGGTCCAATAACCCATAATTTGAAAGTATCTATCATTTTCCTTTGCTCTTTCTCAATGCCAATCTTTCAATGGCACACATTACCACTGGAAAATGTACACTTTATTTTGCTCTTTGCTCTCAGTGAAATATTCTTATCCTATGTGATTTCATCTGAATTTTAGTTTATTTTCCCTAATAGAATTTATTTCCTCCTAATGTTAGATCTCCAGCTCACTGTGCCGTTTAGCAGTTCTTGAGCCAAAGGGGAGAAAAAACTATCTTACCATGACCTTTCTCTTCTTAATACTACCATCATCCAGATTTATAACATTTTTGTCCTTCCATAATACATAAATGCCTTTCTGAATGAAGAATCATAAAAGCCTGACTAACCAACAAGCTACCAAATAAACAATGAAATCTTTTAAATCTTATTTAAAAGGGTCTTTTGTGCATCTAAAGTGTGACTTATATTTTTACTTCGTGTGTCAGCTCTTCCAGTCTTGCCATTATACTATATTTAGACGTTAATCAAAGAAGTATGAGGACAATATGCATCTTTGTCTCACCCTCTTTCCTAACATACATAATTATCAATTGTACTATTTCCTTTTAGGGAAAGAAACTGAATATATAAGAAAAAAAGATATGTAGCTAAATCTACAATAATTCATACCATCACCAGTTACTTAATCTCTCCATACCTTTCTATCCTTGAAAACCATTTTTGTTTCCATCACATCCTAAACATTACTTCATATATTGCCTTTTATCCTTTAAACCTTTCATCTCTTCCTTGTAATATATCTATTTGTTTCTCTTTAATTCAGTACTCATTCATTATGTATAGATAGCAATTGCAATAGCAATAGGAATAGCATTTAGGCTTATAAAAAGCACTCTCTAGATGTAAGCATTATTTGCAAATTGCCCAACAACCTGGGTCCTCATTTTACCCACCTTGGAAGGATGGAAGACTGAATCAACCTTGAGACTTGTCAGGATCAAACTCCAGGCTGTGGGCAAAGTTAGTCTGCAATACTACACTTTAACTACTGTGCCACCAAATGTATGACCAAATCACTCAATATCTTTATTTCACAGTGGTCACTCATTTTTGCAATCCCCAATCCACCACCCATTTATTCTTAGATTACCTCCACTTGTTTTACCACACACTTATTTCTTAAGTACTCTTTCCCACTGCATTCGACTTACTTGTATGTTCCTGCTGACTTAGCCATATAATGAACCAGGGCTTCCCATGGCACTATTTCTGTGGGAACTAAACGTTAGAGGTTATTAAACAGGTGTATGTGTTCAGATAATCCAAAAAGCCAGCTATAATTAATAGCTAATCAATACAATTGATTAAATAAGTTTGAGCTAACAGCATATAGAGCAACTAAATTATCATTTGATAATAGTTACAATTATCAGTTTGTAAGACAATACAGAGATTAAGCAATTAATAGTGTAAAGAGAATGTATTCTTTCAATTCAATGAGAAAAAGAGTGAGTTAAAAAAAAAAAGGCATGAGATGGGAATTCCGAGAAGTGATTCACTTAATGGATCATACACAGTGGAAGAATCTAACTCCAGAAGTAACTGCTGCCCCAACCTTGCTGCAGTTCCAGAAACTAGCTAAAACTGTTTTATTTCAACTCACTTTTAGCTCCAGCTGACTGGGAGTGGACATTTATTTGGTATTTATTTATGTGATTTTTGTTTGTTTTTGACATTGGTCTGGGTTGATTTATTTTATGTCACCAAATTGGTATTGATTGTTAGTGATCCCACAGATAGATTTTCCTGTCCTTAATCAGATCCTTCAGGCCTTACTATGGTGCACTTATCTTCACTGTAATTGAATCTATCCACCTTGCTGCTGACTGGTCTCTGTTTTTCTTTTCTTCTGCCTTTCCCAGCATTAGAGACTTAAGCCAGACCTTTGTGCATAATATGTCCAAAATAAGATAATTTTAGCCTTGTTATTTGTACATCAAGTGAGAATGCTAGAATGGATTTTGTTTGATCTATTTGCTGGCTTTCTTATCTATCTGTGTTATTTCAAAACTCTTTTCCAACACCAAATGTTAGTTGAAATGTTAGCAGACAAATCTGACCCATCTCTTCCTATCACTTACACAGTCAGGATTACCATAGGAAGGTCAAATTCAACTGAGAAGGTCAAAAATTCTTAGGATATGGCCAAGAAGGGGCCAAAATTCTCTTCTACCAAAAGAATCAGCAGCTATTTATACTATGGCTAAAATAACACTGATTAGTAACTTGATCAGCACTATCAACTTTCTAATTCTTCTAGTTTAAATACCATTTGTGTAATGAACAATAAGAAGGAATATTTTTAAAGACAGAGACCAAACCAAGGAGATTGCAGAAAAAATTATACATGTATCTGTATCTGTATCTGTATCTGTATGTATATCTATATCAACTATATCTATATCTATATCATCTATATCTATATCTATCTACCTATACCTATACCTATAAGTATACCTATACCTATACCTATACCTATACATCTATCTATCTATCTATCTATCTATCTATCTATCTATCTATCTATCTATCTATCTATCTATCTATCTATCATGGGTGGGTTCCACTTACCTTAATACCGGTTTGCAGCAGAAGCTTCTGCGCGTGCGCAGATCACCAATGATGACATCATGGTGGGTGGGCGGAGCCTCCCGCCAGTTTTACTACTGGTTCTATAGAACCAGACAGAACCAGGAGCAATCCACCACATATATATATACATACATACATACATACATACATACATAATACATACATACATACATACATACATACATACATACATGTATGTATGTATGTATGTATGTATATATATGTTTTCTGAGGTTTTCGCGGGTGTTTGTATGTAGGTCTTTGGTTATTCAGGTCTTCTCCCGCGTAGAATTGGAAGTATCTTGGCGACGTTTCGACGAAGTCTCATTCATCATCTTCAGGCTGGTGTTCTTGGCTTCGTGCTTCCAGGAGCAATGTGAGATTGCAGCTGACCCTTCCTTTTAACTGCTAGTGGGGGTGGGAGCTGATTGGGTGGGAGCTTGGCTGTGTTCTGATTGGGTGGAGGTGTGTTCTGATTGCTTAGGGGCTTGGCTGTGCTCTGATTGGATGGGGGGTTGGTGTGCTCTGATTGGCTGGGGGTGTGTTCTGTTTGGGTGGGGGCTTGGTTGTGCTAGGCTTAGTCTGAGTTGCAGGGGGATTTGAGCTGGTGAGCTGCATTGTTGTTGTTTGGCTTCGTGTTTGTGGCCATGAGAGCTCTTCATGCCGGGTGTCGGTCTGATTCATGTATGGATTGGAGGGGTTTAAAGCGGCGAATGATGCAGCTGTGGTCTGGCTTCTGGTCCTTGGTCGTGCCTCATTATCAGTGTGGGTTTGAGTCTGCTTTCTGCGTGGATGTGTGGTGGTGACATCCTGGGTGGCTCTTGTGAGTGTGGGTCTGGTGTCATTCATCGTGTTAGGGGCTCGTTTGTCAATAAGGGCGGGTTTCCAAATGGCTGGTAGGCGGGAGGTATCGTCTCGTTTGTTCATGCTGTGTGGGCGTTTTTCTATCTCGATGGCTTCTCTGATTATTCTGTTATTAAAGTGTTCAGTTTTGGTGATAGTTCTGATCTTTTTAAAGTCAATTTCATGTCCTGTGGTTTTAAAGTGTTGGACCAGGGAAGAAGTTGGTTCCTCTTTTTTGACTGAGTTTTTGTGTTCTTCAATGCGTGCACTTATTCTTCTGTTGGTTTGTCCAATGTATGTGGTGGGGCAGGCGGTGCATGGGATTTCATATACTCCTTGATTTTCTAACTCAATTTTGTCTTTGGGGTTCCTTAGGATGATGGATATTTTTTGGTTTGTGCAGAATGCTGTCTTGATGTTATGTTTGTGGAGGATTTTGCTTATTCTGTCTGTGGTGCCTTTTATGTATGGGAGGAGGGCTTTGCCATTTTCTTGTTCTCTGTCTTGGATTTTAGTGGGGGTTTCTTTTTGGATTAGGTTGGTGATCTTATTTCTTTGGAATCCATTGGATGTTAGTACGTTAGTGAGAGTGTGTAGTTCAGTTTTTAGGTGTTGCTCGTCAGCTAAGCGTTTTGTTCTGTAGATGAGTGTCTCGGCTACAGAGTTGATTTGGGCTGGGTGGTGGTGTGAGAGTGCGTGCAGATAGCGGTTTGTGTGTGTTTTCTTCTGGTAGATAGTGTGTCCTAGGGAGCCATCGGATTTCCTGTAGACTAAGACATCCAGGAAGGGAAGTTGGTTGTTCGCTTCTGTTTCCATGGTGAACTGTATTTTGGGGTGTAGGCTGTTGAGGTGTGTGAGGAAGTTGTCCAGTTTTTCTTTCCCATGTGGCCAGATTATGAAGGTGTTGTCTACGTATCTGAGCCAGAGTTTCGGTTTATGATCAGATTTTTCTAGAGCTTGATTGGTTCAAATCTATAATTTTTTTTCTTTTTATTGTCTAAATCAACAAAAATATAGTATTTTTTCCTGAATGAGCTCCTGAAGAGGGAATAAATTTTATCTTCTGCTTGTAATAAAGCTGTATAGCATTTTCCAGATTTTGCCACAATGTCATCATCATTGCACAGCTCCGAAGTAGAATTTTGCCAAGTACCTTCTGAGGGTCATTTAATACATTATTATCGCTTTAATTTTCTGCATTTGCTGTTGCACCTTTATCTTTAGTACATGGAAATGATAATGGAGTTCTTCCATTATTAGGAAATCATTTATTATAGACCACCTGGCCAGCCTGATGATAGACATGAAGCCTCTTTATATCAGAAGACCAGTTGTTCAAAAAGCCAAGCAATAGGGACAACAGGTTATTTAAAGTATCTTGACATCCACTAGGAATCTAACTGTCCAGAGTCAAAAATTCAATCAATGCTTGTCTTCTTATGCTGGCAATTTTATTTCTGAGAAGGTAGAATTTTCCAAAAGGAATGTATTTAATTGTTACCAACAGAGAGGAGTTGATTGAAGAAGAGAGTGTGACCAACACCCTGAAGGAAAGTGATTGCATAATTGTAGAATCCATGGTCTGCAGAGCAAGAAGACTTTCATTCTGGATGACAAAAGAGCAGATTTTGAGGTATTCTGAATGGAAGTAGATTGGTTCTATGACATGAAATCCTGAAAGAGAAATGTAACTAGGTAGGGGTGGAAAGTACTACAAAACAAGTAATTCTGAGGAATATGATGTATCTCAACTTCAACTAGATCTTCAACAGTCTCTCTTCCACCCCTCTCTCCCTCTCTCCTAATATTCTCCTTAAGTTGTAAAATGTGGGATGTTTGAGAATCCTCACTGAAGGTTTCATGTTAGCTTGGATCCATGTCACTGTTCAATATTTTTTCCATTACTCTCAGAATTAGAGTTTAGAAATGCATAATAAGTTTGCAGATGGCAGAAAACTGGTTCAAGTGAAAGACAAGACTAAAAGAGATCTGAATAGGCTTGAACCCTGGGCTGAAAGGAAAAAGATGGAATTTAACAAGAAGGAAGTTAAGTTCTGGATAGGAAGAAATGAAAGGCATAATATCAGTTAAGTTAATATCATAACATATCATAAAATATCAGCCAATATTGTAAATCAGTGCTATCTTAGGATGCATTAACAAATAACCAGAATCTGCATCACAGAGAATAGATGCTCCAATCTACCTTACCCTAGTCAGAACCTACTTGGGAGACTCTGGTTTGGGGCATCCCAATTCAACAAGGACAGTAACAAACTGGAACATGTTGCCAAGTTTTATAAACAACAGTTAAATCATCTGGGTATGTTTAGTTTACTGAGTGGAGATCAGAGGTGGGTTTCAGCAGGTTCTGTCCAGTTCTGGAGAACTGGTAGCAGAAATTTTGAGTAGTTTGGAGAACCGGTAGTAAAAATTCTGACTGGCCCGCCCCCATCTATTCTCTGCCTCCCAAGTCCTAGCTGATCAGGAGGAAATGGATATTTTGCAGTAACCTTCCCCTGGATTGGTGAGGGAATGGAGATTTTATAGTATCCTTCTCCTGCCATGACCACTAAGCCACGCCCACAGAACTGGTAGTAAAAAAAATTGAAACCCACCACTGGTGGAGATGTGATAGCAGTCTTCAAATATGTGCCATGTACTACAGAAGGAGATGAACCCATTTGTTACTAACCCAGAAGACCGAACTAGAACCAGTGAATTAAATCTACCGGGAAATAGGTCCAGGATATATATAAGGAGGAAGCTATCAGCCAGTGGAGTTGTCTGCCATGGAAGTGGTAAGATGTGATGACCCGGGGCATGGCACAAAAGCAACACAACCAGAGCACAAGTCTAACTCCTCTTTATTGTTCCAACTGTGCCCCCAAACATCCCCACATTCACTATAAGTCCTGGAGCAAAGCTCTCACCTGGATCTTCAGAAGCCTTTGGGTGTGAGTAGTCCAGTAAGCCAGGTTAGCTAAACAGTAACCTGAGCAAGAAGTTCAAGGAAGCAGGAAAACTGGGCAAGTCCCACAAGGCAAAGTACAGCAATCTCCAGGCGTTGGCAAGTGCACATGAGGCTACCCAGATTCAACTCTTGTTCCTGACAAATGCCCCTCCCGCTGGCATCTCCTTACATCTCAGTCCCCAGGTTTGCCTTATGAAAGGGGGCAGGGCACACCCCTCCCTCGTAGTCACCTCAATCTGCATTGATCTCACCTTCTCTCTTCCCTCCTTGTTCTCAGGTCAGGAGGGGGTAATCCTTGCTCTTCTCCTGAGCTCTGTCTCTCCTGCTCCTCCCTGTCTGCAGGCCTTACTAATTCAGAAAGGTCTTGCCTGGACTGACTCTGCTCTTCCCCAGTTTCCTCCAAGACCAGTGGAGCCGCCCTCTTGATCTCTGTCACCTCTTGTTCCAGTTTATTTTCCCCTGCAGATTCAGACTCCGATGGGGGCATAACATAAATTCTGATTTGCTGAAGATTTTCAAACAGAGCCTGGATGCTTGAAGGATGGTCTAGCACAGGGCTAGACCATTCTTCAGGGCTAGACCAAAGATAATCTAGTAGGGGGCTGTCAAACTCATGGCCCATGGCCCAGATGTGTCACACGCTGGCCACGCCCATGCTCAGTTTAGCAAAGGGGCAAAAAGTCATGATATGTCATGATATGCCGCCGTGACAACACGAGTTTGACATCCTTGGTCTAGCAAATCCTGCAGTGAGCATGAGGTTAGCCTCTTCCTTCTAAACTCTGTAATTGTAAGAAATTAATTAAGCTTTTAGATTTATATTCATTTCTTGGCCACCTACTGTATGTGAATAGGCTTATATTTGTGGGCTTATTCCCACTGCCTGCGTAAGCTTTGTCTTTCTTCAAGAAAAATGCCACCCATATTTTAATCATTTAATCTTGAATGTCTTTATGTCATGTAGGCTACAAAATTTCGCTGTGATCCTTGTTCCAGTCCATCTATTGAAATCTTTTATGTATGTGGTTGGAAACATTTGCCTAATAAATCTGAAAAAAGGATAGGAAAACCCGATCAGTTGAGACACAATTAGCTTCAAAGCTCTACAAAGTTAAGTATGCAAAATCCTTTCAAACAGTGATTACTTAGCAGTACCAAAAACTCAGAAAAAAATTCCCCTGATTCAGAACAGTGAATTTTTTCATCAGTTATTTCTGGGTGTTTGTACAGACTATTTTCAAGATATTCTTAGGTTTTCTAGTGTGCTTTTATCTGTCCATATAGTATATTCACATTTTAACTAGAGTAATTATTTTTAAATGAATTTTTTTAAATGAATTATTTTAAATGTTGACTATATAATCACTATTTCAAGAAATGAAGAAGTTGGTGTTCAGCTGACTTTCTAAGGGAAACACTAGCCGTTTTATTACAAAACACAGTTGGGAAGAACTATAATGTATTGTTTGTTTTAGTATTCGGGGACTGTGCAATAATTAAAATGTTCTATTTGTAAATGGGTAAACAGATAATGCAATATTTCATTGCCAAAATAATAAGTGAACCATGTATAAAATTATTTTACCTGTATAGTTAATAACAAAATGACACTTATAGAACTAATAAACTATGGAGCCTATAGTGGTTTGTGATGATGATACATGGACAAGAACATTCTAATATATTCATTTACAGAAAGCATTGCTATAGCTTACATATGCAGTAATTAAACAAATAGAAATAGTGCTTTCTCCTATGATTTCAGATTTGTCGAATTAAAAATATTTTTTAAAAAAAACCTTGAATATTTTAATTAAAAATGTAGTCTTATTCAGAACAAATGTCAGTAAATGGAATGATTATATAAAAGTTATAGATCTCTTACAGGAAAGATAAGAGATATTAATGTGAAAATCATACAGCAAACTCATTAATTTAATCATTGCATTTGTGGATTAACAGTATTAAGTTTTCTCATTTAGATATTGGAAAGGGAACAGCTGAATCTTGAAAGAAGCAAAAGAGTTTCTTAAAAAATAATTAGATGCTTTGTTTAGTCAGTCATTAGAGGTAACAGATCACTTATTCTTTAAAGAATAAAAATGAACAAACTCAGCATTATGGTGATATGACTAGTTCCTTATTTTCCTGTAATAGCACTTATACTTATATACCATTTCACAATGCTTTACAGCCCTTTCTAAGTGGTTTACAGAGTCAGCATATTGCCCCCAACAATTTGGCTCCTCATTTTGCTGACCTTGGAAGGATGGAAGGCTGAATTAATCTTGAACTGGTGAGAATTCAACTGCTGGCAATTGGCAGAATTAGTTGCAATACTGCATTCTAACCACTGCACCACCACGGCTATTATAATGAACTTATAATGTAATATACTTTATTATCTTATAAACTACTGTACTATCTTATAATGTAATATACTATAGAGCTTATCCTTTACCAGACATAAAACAATTTCACATTTTACTATGCTTTTCCAATTTGCTGGCTGCCACTGGTTTATGGCAAGGAAATATGGAACACCAAATATCATAAAATACAATATAATAAAATATAAAGTACAATCAACTAAATCAGAAGAAAAGAATTTCCCACTTGTAAAACAACAGCAATCTTCATTCATTTAAAAAGAACTAGTATATTAAGGCCCATTTCTTTGATGCAAAGACATTTAGGACTTATAGTCTACACTGAGCCTTAAACATCCATTGGAAATCAAGTTAACTAGGACAGATGTATTCTGTGTTTCTAAACCCTTCAGATGATTTGCATTTGTAAGTTGAAGACTGTCTGCATTATTATTTGTAATTATTTCAATAGCTCTCTTAGGATTGGAGGAAAAAAGGGTTAGACTTGTATGTTTTATATACATATTGACTACACTTTTGTCCAAGCCTTCAGAAACCTGTCTGAGTCTTCCTGTAAATGATAAAAGCATAAAGACAAGGCAAGTGTGAATAACCAATTCACACAGGGATGAACAGGAATTTGTTCAGTAATTGCTCCAGGCAACATCATCTCAGACTGGACACATAGAAACAGTTGGATTCCCCTCTACTACTGCCTCAGTTACAATTCACAAAAAGAACATGCTTTCAAAATTACAGAGAGATCTAAGAGAATAGGATTATATTATCCCTTCTAGATCTCTATATTCACCATGGTGAATAGGGCATGTTCTGTCTTTGCATGAGATTAGAAATCAAAGGACATGAGCCCATATTTCTGATGCTCTACTACACTTCCTGGACTGAAGAAGCTCTTTTCTAAGGAGTCAATCTATCAGAAGAGATCTGGAAGAGACCTTGGAGGTCTTCTAGTCCAATCCCCTGCTCAAGCAGGAGACTCTATGCCATTTCAGATCGGTCCAGTCTTTTCTTAAAAACCTCCAGTGATGAAGCACCTACAACTTCTGAAGGCAAGCTGTTCCACTGGTTAATTGTCTTCACTGTTAGGAAGTTTCTCCGTAATTCCAAGTTGCTTCTCTCATTGATTATTTTCTACCCATTGTTTCTTGTCTGGCTTTTGGTGTTTTGGAAAATAAGTTGACCCCCCTCTTGTTTGTGGCAGCCCCTTAGATACTGGAATACTGCTATCATACCACCCGTAGTCCTCCTTTTCTCTAGACCGACTATACTCAATTCCTGCAACCATTCTTCATATGTTTCTGTCTCCAGACAATAATCATGATAATCAGGCAGTAATCATGATGCAGACAAAGTTACTGTTATTAAAAGGTTTAGGAAACTATCATCTGTGGAAGAGTTGAGTCCTAACTATTAACATATTTCTGTTTACTCAGTCATGGTATGTGAGTTTCCTAGAGGATATAGAAGATCTACAAACTGCTTATTGATCAGATGGTCAAACGAGAAGAAAATCTTCGTCTTGTTCTTGTACTTTTAATAGTAGCCAGAAATGCAGAAATTAACAGGATAAAAGACCCAGATAGCTATTTAAGCCTGATCATATTCACTTACACCAATTCCTCTTTTAAATATAAGAACTTTTAAATTCACATCATTTTAGAGCTGGTGTATCCTCTAGAGCAGAGGTGTCAAACTCAAGGCCCGGGGGCTGGATCCAGCCCACGTGGTGGTTAAATCTGGCCCATGAGGCTGCTCTGGAAACAGCGAAGGACCAGCCCACAGTGCCTCTGCCAGCAAAAACAGGGTTCACAAAGCTTGGCCCTCCCAAGCTCCATTTTCACTGGCAGAGGTGTTGCAGGAGGCTGTTGCAGCTGAAAACGGAGCTCGGGAGCCCGTTTTCGCTACCAGGGCACTCGGGTCACCACAAGTGCCCCTAACACAAATGATGTTGAACTGGCCACACCCACCCCAGCCACATCCACCCTGGCCCTCTGAGGTCAAACACAACCCTGATGTGGCCCTCAATGAAATCAACTTTGACACCCCTGCTTTAGAGAATATAAAAATAATTTGGGTGAAACAATATTATGTAATGAAAATCACTAATGGGGCAAATTTGATACACCACAGTGGCTCAAGTATGATATACAGTAAGGATACAATAATGGATGTTTGAGAATAACAACAAAAACCAACAATTAGAGAAACTAAGCCATTGCTATCATTTACAGACCATAGTGGCTGTGTCCATACAACTTACAAATTCAAATTCCAATAAAGTAACAAGATTAAATAATTTTGTGGTTGATTTATTTGTTTATCTTTTAAAAATTATTTGTTAGTCCTCTTGCTTTGAAAAACTTACTTTTTGGAAATTTTACCTTTGTGTTCAGGCTGTTGAGTAACTCTTTCTATCCCACAGATTTCATTCTATTTTGTATAAGTAACTTGTAAATACCGATAATTTTTTTCCTTCACTTGAATCATCAATATTTGGAAACACATTTTAAAAAGTCACTTCCAAACAAATGAAGAGAAACAACGGGAAGGAGAGAGTAAAATAGCTTTCACCAAAGCTGATGGTAAATTTTGTTTTTCTCGAGCAACATAGCAAAATTAATTCTGTTAAGCAGAGCTTAAACTTTTACAATCTGATCAGCAATGTGGCAATTACTAAAACAGAAGGTCTTATTTCAAGGTAGCTTTCTGAAATGAATTCAAATTATGAACACCTGGAACTTCAAGTGCAAAATGCTTTTAATAATGTCCTTTAGATTCCATGATTTGAATGCTCATGCTGTGCAGTTGCTTTTTTACTTATTTTAAGGAAGCTGTTCAAAGCACTGAAATTGCACAGAGCCAACTTCTCAGCTGGTGTCGGACAACCATCCTACAACCTTGGCAAGAAAGAGACAATGATTTACACCAAACAAAATCTGGCTCTGTTATAAAAAAAAAAAGAAGAAGCAGGAAATGAACACAATGTACTTATTGGCGCAGACTAATGATAACTTTCCAAACAAACTGGATCTCAGTTAGCCCCAGATAATCTAAATCTGTGAAGCTTGAATGTCACATAAGCCTTGCACCCTATTATTATTCAGTCAGTCAATTGACAGATGATCTTATCATGCAGTTCCAAAGACACTTACATGGTTTTATTACAGGGTACTTACTGTTGTGACCCATTAGTATAGTTAATTAGTCAGAGTCGAAGTATATGTCATCAGTTCATTGGTGAATCATCACAAAGCAAGTTATCCCAACCCCACTTCCCTAGGTCAGTCCAGAATTTATCTGATGCAATAGATTTGTGAAAGGAGCATAGGTATAAATCTCTTTCTTTGTCCCTTCATGAAATTTGCTTTGAAAAATGCACTTTCTGTTTCTAAATAATATTGGGATGAATACGTATAATTAAAGAAAAGACCTTAAAACTGCCACTTCATATATCACTTTAATAAAGAATTTTTTTTTACCAAGTTAAAATCGGCAACAAAGAGAAAAACATATAACAAGAAAAATGGGAAAGATGGAGGAAAAATGGATGACAGCATCGATCTTGAAAAGAAAAAAAGGAAAATGCTTAAAGAAGTGCCTTCTGATCTTTTTTGCAGCAGCTACAAATATAGGTAATGCCCAGAATTGCACAGGTAAGATGGGCAATGTAAAATTTGAGAAATAAACAAAGAAATGATTAATGCTGTTTCCACCCATACAAATTACATATAGGTAGTCCTTGTTTTATAACTTCAATAGAACCCAGAATTTCCATCATAAATCATGATGGTTATAAATTGAAGCATTCATATGACCAGACTCAATTTTACAAATGTTTTTGTGATGCTCATTAAGGAAATATGGTAGACATTAAGCAAATCAATGTATTTCCTATGGATTTTTTTTTTTTTTTTTTTTTGCTGGAAACTGGCTGAAAAGATTAGAAGCTGGCAAAAATGCCATAAATAGTGCTCATGTGACTCCAGAACACGACAATCATCCATAGAAGGTTGCCAAGTGCCCAAAATAGGCATGTGACCACTTATAGTCATGTGACCAGCTATTGGAACTCCAGAACTAGATCATAAGTAGCTTTTGGTAGGTCTGTCCTAACTTTGAATGGCTGCTAAGAAACTAGTTGTTAATTATTTATTTTATTATTATTTATTATTAAAATTTATATGCTGCCCTTCTCCCGTAGGACTCAGGGCGGCTCACACAATAAAAACAACAACAGTAAAATACTAAAAACAGGTCCAAATTTAAAATTCCCAAAGTTAAAACCCCATAATCAGTCAGGGAATTTGATGAAAAAGCCATGTCTTCAGGCCAGCGCAGAAAGTGCGGAGATCGGGGGCCGTACGGAGCTCAGTGGGTAACCCATTCCAGAGGGTTGGTGTGGCCACAGAGAATGCCCTCATCCTGGGGGTTGCCAGCCGACATTGTCTGGCTTGTTAAGCAAGGTCTACCTATAACCTGTTTCCTTCTCATATATAATATTTAATACCACTCATAAAAGACCTGCAGGATGCTTAGGTGCTATAGAAGATGACAGGCTGACCAGCGGAGCTGGTCTATAGTGATAGAGTAGCATCTTCCTTGTTGAGTAATTTATATTTTATTTGTTTTGCTCATTTTTACAAATAGCCTAGCTACACATCTTATTTTATTAAATAAGCACATTCTCTGAGAGAGGTATTCTAAATCTAAACATCAAGTCCCTAAAACATTCTAAAGGCTTCATATACAATCAGGGCTGGGCTTCAAAAATTTTAGCAAGGGGTTCTCTGCCTGGGTGGGTGTGGCCATGGTGGGTGTGGCCTAGTCAGCCTCCTGCACCATGGCGGGCTCCGGAGGCTTTCCATGAAAACGGTCTCCTCAGGCTTTGGAGGTCCGGTCTTCCCAAACTTCCAGTAGGCTCATTTTTTGCCCTCCCTGAGCCTCTGTGCGCACCTTGCACTTACCTGCATCCAAAATGGGCCACATGGGAACTCCTGGGAGGGGTGGGACAGGATGGGCGGGATGGGGCCAGCCAGGAGTGGGATTTGCGGATTCTCCAAACTGCACAGAATCTTAGCTAGAGGTTCTTCTGAACCCCTGTGAACCCCCAGCAGCCCAACCCTGGGTATAATACATGGACACCGAAGCAATGGGGAACAACAAGAAATACAACAGGCCAAATTCATGTTCATAGACTACCTAAACCAACAAAGCAGCAAAAAAATAATCACTACACAATGGACAAGAAAATGGTGAGTAAAAACAATAGCAAAATAAATCCTCCCCATCTCTTATCTACATCTGACAGTTATGATATATTGAGATGGGATTTGGAAACAAACATTGAAAAATAACAACTCTTAGAGCTCTTCTTCACTTTGCATGAAGAATTGAACTATCTGATCGAGTCTCTGCCTTCATTAGCCTTCTTCACCATTAAGGCATTTCTGAAGGGGAAAGAGTCAGTCAAGTAATTGCCAAAGGAATTCACAACAGGCTTTGCTGTTAGGTAATGTTTATTAGCTGCACAAACTGTAATTTCAATTTTAGAATATTTAACCTCTATAAATCCAGAGGTGGACTTTTTAAAAACAGCCTTTGAACCTTTTATGCAAAGTTGTGCAGATAAGCTAGCAGCTTTTACAATGGCTTGAAATGTTGCCACTGACTCCAATCTGCTAAAGGAAACAAAACTGAATGGGAAAACAAATTCAGATTAAAATGGACAACCAAATACAGACTGAGCTTACTGTCTCACGTCCTATCAAAAGTGGTAAAACCCCAAAAGTACAACCATGCATTTTAAACAAATCAAACTGCTTTAAGGGGTGCACTTTACAGAACTGATATTGGATGCTGGTCTACCAGAAGAGTTATCACTCCATCACTTAGCTCAGTTGTTCAATGCCAACTTCATATGATTGATCTAAGCACTGTTGAATGGCTTCCTAGCATGACAAGACACAAAAGAATTCTACACCATCCTCTGCATGCTGTTTAAAATGAAACCTTTTCTTGCTTCTTTTCAATACACACATTGCACATTTTATTAGATGGGGAAAAAGGCTGCATTCTCAGGTTTAACATTTCAGCTCAGGCTCCTCTGCTTCCTGCTATGGACAGCATGCCAAATGAAAAAAGCCCACAGCAACCCAGCACCATTAAAGTCCTTGACAAGACACTGATCAAATCATCATACCAAGAAGATTCAAGAAAAAAAATTGCACTTTTAACTATAGGCTTGCCTGGGCCTATCAAATTGACAGTTGCTATGTAACTTTCGGGCAGGCATGACATGCAGGCATGCAGGCATGTGGTTTGGGGGTTGTAGTAGGGCATCAAGCAATGGGTGTCCCAAAGGTGCTTTTTCAGGAGGCAACTGGACTTTCTTGTTTTTTTCTTTTTCTTTTGAAGACGTTTTGCTTCTCATTCAAGAAACTTCTTCAGCTCTGACAAGATAGTGGGGAATGGGAGGATTTATGTTCCTTGCAGACAGCTGATAATTTGCATCCTTTTAGAGCAGGGATGTCAAACTCAATTTCATTGAGGGTCACAACAGGGTTGTGTTTGACCTTGGGGGTCTGGGGTAAGTGTGGTCAGGGTGGGCATGGCCAGCTCAACATCACTCATGTTAGAAGTGCCTGTGGTGGCCCAAGCTCTCTGTCAGCAAAAATGGGCCTCCTGCAATCCTCTGCCAGTGAAAATGAAGCTCCGAAAGGCCATACTCCTGAATTCCATTTTTGCAGGCAGAGGCATTGTGGGACAGTCCTTCGCTGTTTCTAGGGCGGCCCCTCTGGTGGGATTCAGCCAGTTCGCACCTATTTAGGAGAGCCGGTTGTTAACTTTCTAAGCAGTTCGGAGAACCAGTTGTTGGAAGAAATCTTATTTTGTTTTTTTTTCATAGGGCTAATCCTATAAGGAAGGCAGGAAGGAAACAGTCTAGTGTTGTTTCTAGCCTAATCTTTATTGCTCTGCTTACAGAAACTGCCTCTCTGGTTAACCCTTATTACAGTACATTGTAACAGCTAAGACGAAGCACCCATCGATGTGGTGATGTTGAGTTGGCCATGCCCACATGGTCACATGACCACCGAGCCACACCTACCCATCTGGTCATTAGGACAGAGAATGGGTGTTAAATTATTTGAATCCCACCACTGGGAGACTCCATGGGCCAGATCTAAGAAGCCCATCAGCCAGATCTGGCCCCTGGGCCTTGAGTTTGACACCCCTGTTTTAGAGGGTTGTTGAAGCACTTGGAGGTTTATCTGTGTCCTCAGAGTCACCTGAATGGTGATCCTCGTTCCTTTATTCTGCAATCTTTTCCTCTGTAAATCCATTCCAATCAGGAGTGAAATTCAGCAAGTTCTGACAGGTTCTGGAGAACTGGTAGCGGAAATTTTGAGTAGTTCAGAGAACCGGCAAATACCACCTCTGGCTGGCTCCAGAGTAGGGTGGGAATGGAGATTTTGCAATATTCTCCCCCCAGGAGTGGGGAGAGAATGGAGATTTTGTCATATCCTTCCCCTGGAGTGGGGTGGGAATGGAGATTTTGCAGTACCCTTCCCTACCAAGCCATGCCCACCAAGCCATACTATACCCACCAAGCCACGCTCACAGAACCAGTAGTAAAAAAATTGAGTTCCACCACTGATTCCAATCCCACACCTTCCAAGAATCTCTTCCAATACTGAGAAGCAATGGGATTTATAGATCATATTATGGATCAGTTTCTTCAATCTGGAGTCCTCCAGAAAAGGAAAATGAAGTTCTAGCCTGGTTCAACTTGTCTCATGCCAGAAATTCATCATCTAAATGAAACCTTATATGTGTGTGTTTTTCCCCCTTCCCCTTAAAGTTCAGGGATCATTCCATCTGTGAGGGCTTCAAAATGTTTTGTGAGCTCCAGTGTGTAAAATATCTCCAGCAGACAAAGTATCTTCTCTATATCTCTTGCTTACGATGTTACTTTTGTCCTCTGCACTTTTGCCTGTGACTGTCTTCATCTTGGAAAATCACTTCCTCTGTGAGCTGTTCCTGTAGCACTATGTTAAAACTTTGCCCTCTCTCAGCAGTGAAAAATAGGTATGTGCTGCTCCAGTCCTTTGACTTTTCCCTCTAGCGATGCTACAAGCTTGTTCTTGCTGAAGTATATGCCAGGTCATGCAACAAGCTTTTCAGATTGTGACTGCAGACTCCAGTTCAGTTTTGATGAGAAGAATAAGAGAGGTTGCTGATAAGGGCTGCTTATACAAGTAGGGAGAACCAGACCTTTTACAAGGATTGTGAAACTAACTACATGGTCACGACTGGGTTCTCTAATACTGTCACTTTATTCATTCTGTAGCTGAGTAAAATTGCAATGAGCCCTGAATAAGGGTTTGTTGGACTTAACTATTTGGCATAATGACAACCAAACCAACAGAGAAATGGATGGATCCCTATCTGCAATGTTGCAAGAAAAAAAAAAGGAAGTACAGCCTGAGTCCCTCAACTCTGTAGCTGAGATGGTGGCAGACTTTCCAAGGCTTATGGACTTGCCTTCTCTGAGGGCAGGATCTGAAATCACTATGAAACCATGGATGTGGTCTTTCTGCTAGGGCAATGCAATGTATTGTTGATTTATGGAAAATATAGTTCTCTCCTGTCGTTGACAGATCACTCCCTGGTGAGCTGGCAGTGGATATACTGTATTATATCAGTCTACCTCAGACAATTCAACAGATCAAATAGGGTCCAGAGGAAACTTGAGCATGTTCCAATCAAAGTTATGGTGGCTGCCTGGAATTAGACAATGGCTGTAGTCTTGAATCAGATTGGTCTGATAGTCCAATCTGAATGGTCTGCCCACGCTTATAGTCACACAGTCTTATCATTTACAGAGGAGGTTAGGGAGATGAGGGCAGTGCAATGGCTCAGCAGTTAAGTTCCAGCTGAACTTGTCAGCTGGAAAGCCAATAGCTCAGGTTCGAGACCCAAGCATCGCACAACAGAGTGAGCTCCCATCCTCGCCCTGGCTCCTGCCCCTAACAGTTCAAAAACATGCAAATGAGAATAGATAAATAGGCATCACTTCAGTGGGAAGGTAACAGTGCTCTGTGATGTCATGTTGGCCACGATCAGAGTAACATCTTTGGACAGCATTGTTCAATGGCCTTGAAACAGAAATGAATACCACTCCCTGTGGTCAGCAATGACTAGTGGAGTAAAATCCACAAAGACTCCTTTACCCTTTAACTTTTAGGGAGATTAAGTGGGTGAGGAGACATAGAGCATCACTGGTGGATGGCAAAGAATGAACCTGTCCAAGTTGGATTAGAACCACTATTACAGCCTATCTAGGGTGGTAAAGGCAGCAAAATGTAATTATTTTTATACCCTTATTGCATCCACAGATAGCTGCTGTGTCTATAGAGACTTTGACCCAAAGTATCCTTAGACAGAGAAATACTAGGGTTCATTCCAGGGGTGGGTTCTAAATTTTTTTACTACCAGTTCCGTGGGCGTGGTTTATTATGTGGCGTGACTTGATGATCATGTGACAATTATTTAGGATTTAGCAGAGGTACTGATCTACCAGGTTTTTAACTGTTTGCAGAGCTGTACCGATCTACCCATTTATTTTTGCAGGTACTGATCTACTTATGTATTTTTGCAGGCACTGGTCTACCCATTTGTTTTCTTTTAACACTGATCAGCTGTAGGCCAGCCCTTTGAAGCTCCACTGCAAGAGTTTAAACAGTTTTTTTCCCTCTAGCCATCAGTTGGGACTCAGGAGGCAGCAATAGATAGGGGATGGGGTCAAATAAAAGTTAAGAATAACACGGGGGTGGGGGGGTGGGGGTGGGCAGAACCGGTTCGGTGATGTCATATCATCACCGCTACCAGTTTGGCGGAACAGGGAGGAACTGGGAGGAACCCACCACTGGTTCATTCACAGGGTTACTGTGAGAAGTATGCTAGGCATCTGGTAGATAAAGTCACTTGGTTCACTCTATGTTGGATTCTGGCCTTGAGCAGGGCCAATGGAGACTGTAAGGACTAGGTCTTTCATGGTTATCTGAGAAGAGTTTGATCTTGTTAAGGATGAGAAAATGGACACAGTTTTTCCACCTAGTGGTGGTGAAAAAGAAAGGTTGGAGACTGAAGGAAAATTGTCCAGAAGTGGGTCTTGTGATTGCTTCTTGAAGACAGGACAAATTGCTGTCCCTTTAAGAGGAGGAGGGAAAAAAATCTTCTTACTCAAGGAAGAATTCACCATCACCATTACCTGAAATTATGTCTCATATCCCAGAAGGCCTTAGCCAACCAGGATGGACATGCATCTAATATATTTGTCACTAGTTTTTTATTTTTACTTTTAATATTATTTTCTCCCTAGAATCACTTGTTGAGATTAGCAGCTGTACAAATTAATACATTTGTGTCATATAGTTTTTTTTGCTTTTCTGTATATAATAATACAAAATAATTTAATATAAATTTGTTAAAACCTAAGACATATACTTATTCTTCAATTTTTTAAATACATCTTTTTAATATATACAGATTGTTTTAATTTTGCCATGTCAGCATCAGGTTTTTAGATAGTGGCCTTTCCCAACCTTACTTAGAATTGAAATCAGGACATTCTACATGCCAAGCATGTGCCCAATCTCTCAGCTATGACCCAATTTTCCTAATCTATTGGTTCTACAAAACTAGTTAATTTAGTATTTTTCCTAAATCCAGAGAGAATAACATGACAAGAATTTTAGAAGTTGTACCAGAGGATTCTTAGAACAAATATGTTAATTTCTTCAGGCCAAAATATACTCTGCCTTTTATGAGTTGCAGTCTTTTAATTATTACCTTTTGCATATACATCTTAATTAACTGTATGAAGCTAAAGACGCCGTGTTTAAATCCATGCAGAAGTTAATACCATTGTTTTGAATGCAATCTATTAAGTATGCTTAGGATGGAGGCCAAGTCCATCTTTCCAAATTGTATTTCAACTGTATATGTAATTGCCCTTAATTAAAATAGAATAAGTTGCAAGGAGAACAATTTTCAGTTCCTCCTTCACAATGAAGTGATTGCATTACAGCTTGGTAAGAGTTTGCAATGCAAATGTGCCATGAAGTGTATATACAAGTATGAATGAAGAGATCTTATTTAGTGTTTCTATGTAGTCTTATGTTTTACAGAATAGTGGTGGTAATTTTAATATTTACCTTCCAGCGGGAGAATATTCAAAATAACTTTTGTTTGAGGAGGAGTTACCACTTCAGTGGGTTTTTCCTAGCCATGTTCCTGTGAATTTGGAAGCAATTAAGTTATCTCTTGCTAAATTGTGTCACTTCTCAAGCCTATCCAATATGTTGCACCCTGTTCTTCCCACTGAGTCACTCCTATTCACTGAAGGAAGCAAATTAAAATGAAAGCAACATAAAATGAAAACTATAATAGGCACCCTTGCCTTGTTTCAAATGACTAGGGGACATTTTTATTTATTTGCTTGCTGTTTCATTTGTTTACTACTTACATGGTTATGCAATTATGATAGTTCAGTGTTCCCTTTCCACCATTGGACTCAAAGAAAGAATACTAGCATTATTACATAAGTAAAGAAAGCTTCATAGTAGAAATCCAGAGAGGAATTTTGGAGGTTGTAGAAAACTCTGGAATTCTGGATCCAATTCATGAACTATATTTGGTCTTCTTAGCATTAGCAATGGAAAAATTAAATCTGCAAATATTTGATAGGCTTAAGAACAAACAGACCATTGAAAGACACTATAAGTCAATGGCCAAGGTATTCAATTGAAGTCTTCTAGTACCATCTCCTGGAGTGGTCTCATTCAGAAAAATGATCTCACTCAAGTTCAAATTGAACCAGGCAAGTAGAAGAGGGAGAAAAAAAATCCCCAGTTCTGAAGGATTGCCTACATTAGCCCTTTTGAATTGGTGTTCCATGAGAAATTGTGTTTGAAAATAATAAAATAAAATAAAATAAAATAAAATAAAATAAAATAAAATAAAATAAAATAAAATAAAATAAAATAAAATAAATAAAATAAAATAAAATAAAATAAAATAAAATAAAATAAAATAAATAATAAAATAAAATAAAATAAAATAAAATAAAATAAAATAAAATAATAAAATAACAAAACAAAACAAAACAAAACAAAACAAAACAAAACAAAACAATAAAATTTTAAGTTAATGCTAGCACTTGCACGTGTGGACAGTTTTATGGACAATTATAATTTACCTACTACTTTATTAAAGTTTTGATACTGTCTGATTCACAGAAACTCTTTTGCTGCTCTTCTAAATGTTATAAAACATAGATGGTGGAAGTTAGAGATGCATTGTGAAGTTTTCGTATGTTTTTTATTTTATTTTTTTATTTTATTTTTTTGCTGGGGTTCCCTGTGACATAAAAATTATTTCAAGGCTCCTCCTGGAGAAGAATGTTGAAAAAAGTTGACCTATAACATAAGAAATGCCTTCTTGTAAAATACATTGTACGTCATCTTGTACAATCTTGTTTTTTCATTTAAAAAAACCCTCAGACATCTGAAGTACTACTTAACTATACAGGTAGTCCTTGACTTATGACAACAATTGAGCCCAAAATTTATGCTGCTAAGTGAGACATTTGTCAAGTGAGTTTTGCCCCAATATACCATCTTTCTTGCCACATTTCTTAAGTAAATCACTGCAGTTGTTAAATAGGTAACATGGTTGTTAGGTGAATCTGCAACTTCCCCAATGATTATGGGTGCGACTAGGCGCACCCATGTGACAGCTCTCTCTCCTGCGCGAACTGCACTGGCTCCCAGTGATCTTCCAGGTGTGGTTCAAAGTGTTGGTTGCCACCTTTAAAGCGCTCCATGGCTTAGGGCCCGGATACCTACGGGACCGTCTTCTGCCACCAATAGCCCCCCACCAACCAACGCACTCCCACAGAGAGGGGCTCCTCAGGGTGCCGTCGGCTAAACAGTGTAAGCTGGCGACCCCCAGGGGGAGAACGTTCTCTGTGGGGGCGCCACCCTCTGGAATGAACTACCCCCTGGGATACGTACGATCCTCAACCTCTGTACCTTCCTCAGGGCCCTGCTATTCCAACAGGCTGGCCTGGCTGAAGAAGAACTTGGATGGCATTTTTAAATTGGGGGTTTTCATAGACAATTTGTTTAATTCTTTTAATTGGTTTTAATTTTTGTATGATTTTGTGTTTTACTGTGGCTGTGCACCACCCTGAGTCCTTCAGGAGAAGGGCGGTATACAAATCTAATAAACTGAAACTGAACTTCCTCATTGACTTGGAGGGTCAGAAGTTCACAAAAGGTGATCCCATGAACCTTAGAAACTGCAATTGTCATGAACATGAGTCAGTTATCAAATGTCTGAATTTTAATCACGTGACCATGGAGGTGCTGCAATGGCCATAAATGGGAAAAGTGGTCATAGGTCACTTTTTTCAGTGCCATTGTAACTTCAAACAGTCGCTAAACGAACCATCGTAACTCAAGGATTACCTATAGTTTTAGAATCAATTTTCTGATCATATCTTGTATGATCAGTATATACCTTCACCATAGTTGATAGCCAAAGTAAACAGCACATGGAACATGCTGGGGAGTGACAACATAAGCAAAATGCTGGTGTTCTCATGAAATTTTAATAAAAAAGAAATAATAACAAAGTTCACCCAATCTTGACCAAACCTGAGCAAGGCTTTAATACATTAACCAAATGTCATATGACCAACCATTTGTATAGCCAGAAGGCATAATATCAATGGTAATTAAAAGGGAGCAGTTAGATATGAGAAAATGTGATATACTCTTTTGGACAGAATGGACAGTTCTGAAGGATATGTGCCTAGACTAAAAGAGATGTTTCATATATTCCAGGCTATCAAGCCCCCAAAACCAAGAGTGACACATTATTTTTTAAAGCTTTCATACGTATATACAGAATTTTGCCAGACTAAGCACTTAAATTATCTGCATCTACTCTATAATCTGAGAATTATTAAGGAGGTGTTGTCTTCATCCTCTTTCTCCCACACAAAAATATCTGGACTGAGTTTTCTCTTATTCCTCTAGATTGTATCCCCTCTCTCATGAGAATCCAGCTTACTACATTTCATCACACAGGCAAAAGTATTCTTGGGTGATAAAAACGGATCTGCACAACAATGGGGATGGTAGCAACCTGCTGTTAATGGGAAGTAGAGAAAAAGAAAGTCTGATAAAATGAGAAGAGATGTGTGGTGGGGTATGTCATTCTTGGCAATGGTGGTGCTCAGCTAAGGAAGGGGAACAGGAAAGAGGGAGTGGAAAGATTGGAAAAAAGATGGATTCATAGGCTACATGGATGATCAGAGGAAAGTTGGGGGAGGGTCACAAGCGTTGTTCTATTTTCCGCATAAATGCCTCCAGATTTATCGTGGCTGAACAATGGAACAGTTCAGATTGTCTAAATTTCAGTTCAGTCAGAATGTGACTTCAGTGGTGGGTTGCTCCCAGTTCGGTCCGGTTCTATAGAACTCAGTAGTAAAACTGGCAGGAGTCTCTGCCCACCCATCACAACGTCATTATGGGTGATCTGTGCATGTGCAGAAGAGCACATGCGATCCCACTGCGAACTGGTAGTAAAGGTAAGTTTGACTTCCTCGGGAGCTGTGTTGTTGAATCTCTAAATTATGGTGTCTTTGCTCCATGCATGGAGCAGATCTTATACACCCTCACTTTTCTCCCAATACATGTGGTGAAACTGCAGTTTTGAGCATCTATAAACAGATGTGGCTATCTAATCAAGTTATATTTTTTTGTCTACTGATTCTCGTTTGGATAAAAAAAATTATCTAACAAGCTTAATGTTTGTAGTTGAGCTTTGTCCTGTAAAATTATCCTTCTACGGATGCTAACTGTTTTGACCTCTTCTTTGTCACTTTTCCCTATTTCAGGTAAAAGTTTGAGAAATTCACCAGAGAAAGGCTTTGACAATTTACATATAGAATTAGAAGGTCAATATGTTGTTTCTCATGCATCCTATCTTATCTGCCTTAATCCTGTGATAAAAAATCAGCAGCTGGATGGCTAAATCCTGAACTTCTTTCTAAATATAGACAGCCACCATACGTATTATGATTGCAATTCTTAATCCTTAGCATTCTTAATCCGCAGTTTTTTTGATCTAATTGAAATGTATTATACTGATGTATCTGCTGAAATACTCAATAGCACATTAGGTCTGAGTACAGAATGTATCATTGACTGGAAGGCACATATCTTTTTCTCTTAAAAGGAAAGTCCTGGCACTTCTTCCTACCTTCTTTTCTTTCTTCTTTGAGTCAGATTGTATAATAAATAACAGATTTCTTCTCTAAGAGACATTTAGTGACATTTAGTGACACACAAGGATACGATTGTAACTATGAAGAAAAACTCCAGGGTTAGGTGAAAAGGCCTCTGGAAAACAAATGACACTCTTCTTAATTGCCCTTCACCTATTCACCTCAAATGATCAGAAATAGTGCTGTCAAGATTCGGTCAATGTACTGTCACATTTTGGTGAAACCATAACATTTACATGGCCTTAATTCAGAAGCAGCATAGTCTAACAGCCCTTATTAACTACTCAGAATAGCCATGCAGTAATATAAAGTTTTACAATCAGTCTTCCACCTCTGCTCCTTAGTAAGAAATACCCATCCTTCAGCAATGGGTTCGCTGCCCTGTTGCTGGGTAGGCTTGGCCATGGTGGATGTGGCCCAGTTAGCCACCTGCACCACAATGGGGGGAGAGTGTTTTTCGTCCTCCCCAGGCTCAGGAGGCCTTTCTTGAGCCTCCAGGAGGATGAAAACAGTTTCCCCTGGGCTCCAGAGACCAGAAACAGGCCCATATCTGAACTTCTCGAACCTCTGATAGATCCATTTTTTGCCCTCCCAGATCCTTCACGCAACCCCTGCACTTACCTGGAATGATGAACAGGCTGCCCGGAGACTTCTGGGAGGAACGGGATGGAGGAGAGGGGAGGGTGGGCATGGCCAGACAGGGGTGGCATTTGGGGGTTCACTAAACCCCAGTGATCCTTGGCTAGAGGATCGCCCGAACCCTTCTGAACCCTCAGGAGCCCACCCCTGAGTATACCCCTCCCTGCAAATGGAATAATTTGGAGAAGTTTAACAATAATATATGATAATGATATGAGCTATGACATTAAGTAAAAAACCCAAGAATTTATCACAAAGTCATAACACTAACAGAATGATGTGTTGCTCTATGTATATTCTCCAGTGGGCAAGTAGTCTTTTGAATCTGACTGGGATCATGAATAGTAATCAATTCTTTTAGAACTAAAATTGTGTGTAGTTGAGTTTGACACATGTGGCTTAAACTATAAAGATGACACCTTACTTTCCTGATATTAATGGTGGAACTCATGGCTACTCATAGCTCATTTTAAATGATATGATGCAGTTTCCAGTCCAGATTTTCTACTATCTTCCTCCTTCCAGGTTATTTTGCGCCTCAAAGAATAACACATTTGAACACAATTGCAGAATACACCGCTTGCAAGACTGTGGCCTTCTGTCTCTCACAAGATGCATTTTTTGTCAGTTAATTCACTGAAACAAAATCCATCCATGTAAAGAGTTTCATACATGAAAACTAATAGCCTTAGAAACCAGCCTGAGGACCATAATTTAAGCAAATCTCGTGGCAAGGGGGGAGCCAAGCGAAATAAAATGTATAAACTGTATGACCATTATTTTGAATTGATTGTGGTTGGCTTTTGAAACCACAGACACTTTCCTCCATTTTACTTTTCAGATAAACTCTAGATGTCAAAAGAACTCAGATATTGCATTTACGAAGCTTGAAAGAAAGAAAAGGGATTTTTAGTCTTTCCTAAAAAATCCTTACTTATCACTAAGATCTTCAATTGCATTTTGTCAACTAGCATTGGATTTTCTTTTTGTAATACAAAAATATTAAGCACTATTCCCCCCTCCCCCCTCAAAGAAATGAATTGCAATCTTTTCAAGCTGTGGGAAATCATGTAATCCAGAATTATATCAAAGCTGCTGTTATTTTTCTTGCCTCCAGAAGACGATCTGTGGACTTTATCTTTCATTTTAAAAGGGGGTGGTTAGGTTTTCTAAAGATTCAAAAATAAAATTTTCACTTTTGTGCTGATTTTAAAAGGCATCCCATTATTTTAGTTAAGTTATTAAAGTTACAGTATAAGTGTAGTATGCCATAAATTATTAAACTTAACTTACTGGTAATTCACCTGCTGATTTATGATATTAAAAATGACTACTTTTTAGGGAATATTGCATTATATTATATATTTTTTCTAAATAATCTAGCCATGGGAATGCAGGGTAATTATTTTATTCTGGAAATTCATTCTTGAAATCCATTCATTCTTTCATTGGAATAGAAAAGCACAACATTTCCTCATCATGTTGGTATGTACAAATTTCCTACAAATTTCATAAACCAATCTTCTAATCCCAGAAATCAAGTCAAAGAAGGATGCCCTCTTTCTAAATTTTTCTATAGATTTAAATGGCACTGTGATTCCTTCTTACTGAGACCTATATTAGGAGAACTGATGTATTACCCAGGATATAGAGAGCATAGAGAAAAACATGGCAATAGTCTTCCCAATGTTAGTGTTTTGTGATTTGGCCCAGTTGTGAAATCCAATTTTTTTTACTACCGGTTCTGTGGGTGTGGCTTTGTGGGCATGGTGTGGCTTGGTGGGCATGGCTTTGTGGGCATGTCAGGGAAGGATACTGCAAAATCTCCATTCCCACCCCACTCTGGGGCCAGCCAGAGTGGTATTTTACGGTTCTCCAAACTACTCAAACTTTCCACTACCGGTTCTCCAGAGCATGTCAGAACCTGCTGGATTTCACCCCTGATTTGGCCTCTTTGATGGTGGACCTTTTTGAGAAGGTCCTTTTTGTAGAGTAACATCTTGGAAACATCTTAGCAACTAGATTATAATTGAATTAATTTCCTAACAGCTTAATTAAGTGGCAGCCTCTAATCGTGTAAGCCATGTGCTTTGATTCATTAAGTATTTTATTCTGCTTTATAATGATATTAAGTTATTAAAATATTAATAAACACTTGTGCAAGGGAAGGATGTGGGGGAGCCATATACTGATGAAGCTTGAGATGCTTTTATGATTAAATTTATTAAGCTACCTATCATTTAAAAGGGCTTGCTGTACAAGTTCCTTGTCTTATAATTTTGTGGTTGGAGCATCACAGAAGGTGGAGCAAATGCATTTTCTATTAATTTCCTCTCAGCTGAAAGAGATAAAGCCACTATAAACTGTTCCTATTAGAAGTCTCTAAAGAGCTATATTAAAGCATATCAAAAGTTCATTTATCCAATGTCTCATTTCTTATAGTATCCAATCATATATTTGAATCCTTCTCCAGAATCTAGCATTCAGATGCAAATTGCTGATAAAACCTCAGCTACTACAACTAATCTATAGCTCTTATTATAAACTGGTCCTTATAATTTTTTTTCTAAAGAATTTTTGGAATTTTTCATATTCAAAAAAAATGGCTACTAGTATTTCTCTAATACATAGCTTTGTATTAAAAAACCTTTTTAAATGCAGTAAATAAATAAATAAATGTCTAGGAGATTCTCAGTCATACAGGTAATGGTTGTCCCAAAGATGCTTTTTTTCAAGAGGCAACTGGAGTTTCTGGTTTTTCTTTGAAAACATTTCGCTTCTCATCTGCTTCCTTCAAAGTTATATTAAATGAAGATGATGTTGTTGAACAAATTTATCTGTCTAGCACAAATGAGAGGCAATAATTAGACTAGAATATTATCATTATACATGCATTTTATTTGTAATAGTTTCTTGTGTGACAAAGCTTATTGAGTTGTGTTCATTCATCATGAAATGGGGAACTCAAGTTAGAAAATGTATTTATATTCGTTACATTCATTTGTCTTTTCATCAGCTTCCTTCAGTTCATGTATTAGCCTAGATAAATACTGCTCTGCCTGATGTCACTTAAATGACATCAGATTTTTTTTTTTTTGAGACATCCCTTGTCTTCATGAAAAAGAATGTTAGGGTGTAATAGGTATATTCATATTGGCTGGAATGTACATGTGAAGAAGTAGTGGAAGGGAGTTTTAGCAGCACAGAGCTTTCAGAATAATAGAATAGCAGAGTTGGAAGGGAGCTTGGAAGTCTTGTAATCCAACTCCCTGCTCAAGCAGGAAAGAGAGAGTTTCTCAGAGAAAGGCCCAGATTAAGAGTCCTCAGTTGGATGGAAGAGAGGACAAGAAATTCAAGGTGGTCATCCTAGAATCTTTCAGGAACATCTAGTAGGTTAGAAAGTTATAGCTTTAGTTTAGCAAGATTCTGTCGATTGGTGCAAGCGAGGATTCGGCTTCATTGGATTTCACCATGTCATCTCTGGACTTGGACCTGACACTGGTTTCACTTGAACCAGAATCTTTGAAAGATATCTGCGCATATCAGTTTCCTTTCAGCAGATAGTCCTGCTGGTGACTGTGTTGTAAAACCTGCTTGAATGTGGCTACTTATCCTGACCAAGAAGTAAAATATGGGTGATTGTAGCTAACCAGGAATAAAGAACTCATGCACAGATACTTGTCCTTTCAGTGTGCATTAAAAAGCAAGTATGCAGCAAATGGAAACAATTTTCCAGTTCATATTTCAGAACTGGTCATGAATATCAGTAAGACTGTAAAAGATATTTGGGGTCTCAAAATTAGGATTTTAATGGAAATTGCAACATAACAAGAAAGCCTAACTTTTTGGTGCACTTAAAGTTAAACCTGAATCTTCGTAAGACATGCTTTTTGAATCAGCCTTGTTTTATTTGGTATATAAACAATTTTGAGAATCGTAGTCTTACTGCAAGAAAATGTTGGGGGAAAATAGGGCAAATTATCCTTTATTCTAAATATTAACATGAACAAAGATATATCAATATGAACAAAAAAGAGACAATGAATCTTATAAAGTTGCTACAAATTGCATTATTCGTCAAAAATCTGCCTTTCAAATAATTGAGGAAAAAAAAATCCAGAGTAGATGTTTGCATCCAGAACCAATATTTTTCTTTCATATAGCATACTATAATGTTTTCATAAAGTTTTGGTGACTTGTTAGCATTGCATGCCTAAATGAAACAAAAGAGAGCAACATAAGAAATACAAATGCTTAAGAATTAGGAAGGTATCTAGTTTTATGACTCTGAAGAATGAGGAGCAATTTATGACGTGCACGCAGACATCCTGAGATTAGAACAGGGTAAGGGAAGAGGGAAATCATTTGTACTTCTTTATGAAGGCCGTTAACTTCATGCCTGCAGTGAGCTAAATCAGAAGCAGATGCTCTGGCTTGCTGTGTGGCTGACAACTGCCTTTTGCAAAAGCAGCAATCAACACCTGCATTGACAAAATGATGGCTTGTCATATCTATGTCTCTGTTGGCTATCCTGAAATACAAAGGGATAGCAAGAATGTAGTACAAGCAAAAACATATTGTGGTGGAAAACTAACCAGCTATCAAATGCCTATCTTTGTAATTATGCACAAAAGCAGCATCAACGGGGTTCCACGCAGTAACCGTTTTCTGAAAATTGAAGTTCTTGAATGCCATTTGATCAGCTATAAGCTCATTCCACTTTCAATGCCATTAATGCACATCAGAAGAAAAACAAAATAACATGTTGATTTGATGACAAGGAAAAAGAATGATGTGAATTAATGGCCAACAAGAAATGAAATAGTAAGTGAGGAGGTGGTAGGTGCATGATTCATCTTTTTAAGACATCCTTAGAGCTTATTAAAATGCATGCAAGACATTACTGCTTAAAATAATAGATACAGTGCTGAACCACTCTATTAATTATTTGACTACAATTTAAAAGGCATAACAATTAAACCCCAACTTTACAGAGAGGTAGGTAGGTAGGCCTTTCTGTCTGTTATCAGCTTATTCCTTTTCTCATGTATTTACCATATGAATGGCAATTTGTTACTTTATGGTAGTAGCTTGCCATTAACATTTTAAAATATTTTGATTATATGGTGAACTTGCCTATAGCTGAAATGGATACCCACAGATCCAAAATTAGATTTTCAGTATATACTGTACAATCATCAGAAAATGATGATCTCTGAAAAGTAACATGTTTTAAATATTCATTACCTTACTGAGTATCAAGACTCAGTAAGACTTTTAACCTTTGATTTTATATATAGATTAAATAATGGGAGGATTGCATTCTCTGTAAACACCTTTTCTCTTGGATTAGACCTATTCAAATCTCTCTCTGTATTATATTTATAAATGTGTATTTTAATATAACCTTTGGATCAGCAGAACTAGACATCTATAAAAATCCCTGGGGATTGTGTCAAAGACTGACTTTAAATCAACAGAAACATCATATAATTTATTTAGAGTTATTT
Source organism: Masticophis lateralis (assembly GCA_030761175.1). Classification (NCBI taxonomy): domain Eukaryota; kingdom Metazoa; phylum Chordata; class Lepidosauria; order Squamata; family Colubridae; genus Masticophis; species Masticophis lateralis. The sequence continues at coordinate 49,340,365 of JAUDYJ010000002.1, forward strand.
TTTTAAAAAACCAAATACTGGAAAATGCCACCAAATGATATAATGTAGAATATTGGGTTGAGCTGATGATTCTTCTCTGAATGTTTCACTGTTTTGCCTTTCTGTGTAAAAAAGATTGCTGGGACAAGAAGGAATGTAAGGGGGAAATGGATTCAATGTGACCTTGAATTCAAAACAAGTTTCATGAGAGAATTCTACATTTTATTTTCCTTCCATGTAACCATATTTGACAACTGAAATTATAAGTTAAATTAAGATCATATCCTACTGTCATGCCAAATTTAAAGCAACAGCATCTGATTTTTGAAAGTATATATCAGTAACTTCAATCTTCACAGACGAAATGTGTCTGAGAATGACATTTTAATTGTTTTCTGGAACTCTTGTCTCTGATATGAATCTGACAAGGTCATTTCTGAAAACTACCCAGCTGTTTATCACATATTTACTATTATTTATGCCATCTAAGCCAGTAAAAGTATAAGCTACTTATTTATTAATCCACATACCATTTTTTTCATTTTTAAAAAATCACAAGGTTTTAAAAAAAATTGCATAAAGCACACTGAATATTTTTAAATTAAAAAAAAAACAAATAAAAAGGAAAGGATCATTTTCAAATTTTCTAAACAAATACATCTTTAAAAAGATTATAAGGGTCAGGAATGTAGTTGTCAAACCCCGACCAGTTTGCCATATCTGTGGGGGGGGGGGAATTGGAGAGCGGGGTGTTAGGAACAGCTGAGTGGCAGCTTGCTGGGGGGCAGCTTGCTGGGGGGTGGCTCGGACGGCACAAGGTTTACAGCTGGGACGGCTTTGGCTTCTACTGGGTGCAGCATGGTTCTGCAGCAATGGCAGCATTACTGCATGCACAGCTGACAAGTGGGCTCCCAAAACCCAGTTGGCCAGTGCCAGATGCAATGGCATAACAGAGCAGCAAGTGGGCTTCGGGCCAGGGTATGGAGGCCATTACAGATCGGGGCACCAGATGATGGGAGATGACCAAATTGGCTGTTGTAAAAGGAACTTGATGCCAACGCCAGATAGTGGTTGAGTGGGTGGGGCTGAGAGGGTGTGGTCCCACCTATAAAAAGTGCTGGGAGGCAGTAGTTCCCAGTGCTGACTTTACAACGGACTGCTACTGTTACGTACGCAATTTGTGCCAGGGCTCTGGCCTGAATAAACCCCAATTCTACAGTTCCAGAGCATGTTTGCTTCTGTGTTAGCCGGGCCTGGGGATTTGGACTGTTGAGAGCAATACGCAAAAGCTGAGATTTTTTTGTATTGGTTCAAAACGTGCAGCTACATAATTCTTCAGGATCTGGGCTTGTGATTTCTGCATTGGATTTCTTTAATCCATTTAGGACTTCCAGCCATCTAACCTGGCTCTAATCTTGACCCATTCTGGGCTGGATTAGAGAACCAGGAGATTTATAATAGAAGTGTGATTGTTATGAAGTAGATGTGGTATGATTAAAGTCCTTCTTGGGTATCTTGGGTATAAAAGCAGCTACGTTGGCTTTGGCTGGGAGAGCTATATGAAATAGGTGTAGAAGTGGGGCAAATGTCCCAAAACAATGGAGGTGGGATTGGTAGGAGGGGCCAAGATGTGGGAGGGAATGACAGGTACAAATAATTTAGCATAGATTTTCAACCCCCACCCTTATGTTCCCTTTTGAAATTTAGCCAGGTAGGGTAACCTATGAAATTTCAAAAGGTTCTGGGAGAACAGCTAATGTTTTTTTTTTAAAAAAAATGTTGTTTAAGAGCCATGGTGGCACAGTGGTTAGAATGCAGTATTTCAGGCTAACTCTGTCGATTGCCAGGAGTTCAGTCCTGACCTGTTCAAGATTGACTCAGCTTTCCATCCTTCCGAGGTCAATAAAATGCCGGCCTTTAAATTGTTGGGGGTAATATGCTGACTCTACAAACCACTTAGAGAGGGCTGTAGAGCCCTGTAAAGCTGTATATAAATCTAAGTGCTGTTGCTAAGTGCTAATGTGACTCGAAAGACTTTTGTCAAATTCCCATTTCTACTTAGAATTTTTTAAAAAAAATAAATTTATATGCCGCCCTTCTCCAGAGACTCAGGGTGGCTTACAATGCGTTAAGCAATAGCCTTCATACTTTTGTATATTTTTATACAAAGCCAGTTTATTGCCCCCACAAACTGGGTCCTCAATTTACCTACCTTAGAAAGGATGGAAGGCTGAGTCAACCTTGAGCCTCGAACTTGCAATAATTGCAGACAGCTGAATGTTAATAACAGGCTATCTAGCCTATTGAGCTATCTGAGCTCTGAATTAAAGTTTAGATAGTTAATACAATTGATTGTCAGTGTCCTTTTCTCTTTTGAAGTTTGTGCTTAGCTCCTCGATGCAATTTTTTACCCATGGCCATCAAGAAGCCGAGAAACCTCTTCATCTTTTGGTATGACATTATTTTTTCAATTTTGTGCATAGGTTATCCTAGCTGCAGTTATAATATGTACAAGGAAAATTTTGGACTGTGCAGAGTTGGATAAATTGATGAAAGAAATAAAAGAAAAAGATGAAACAGAATATTACTTAATATGGAATAAATGGTATAAATGGTTGGAAGACAGGAATAATAAGTAAGAAAATATAAAATAGAGATGAGCTACAGATAAGGAAGTATTAGGAAAATGGTATTAAATACACAATGTATGTAAAGCAGTGGTGGGTTGCCCCCGGTTCGCACCGGTTCTATAGAACCAGTAGTAAAACTGGCAGGAGGTTCTGCCCACTGACCCTGACGTCATCAAAATGCTTCGCTCATGTGTGGGCATGGCCTCGTTGCAAGCCGGTAGTAAAGGTAAGTAGAACCCACCCCTGATGTAAAGTAATATATAGATATAATAGAAATGTATAAATAAGTAAGAAGTAATATAGATAATATGTAAGAAATAAGGGAACCATAATTATAAATATGTGACTATGAAGGGGGAAAATACAAGATGTGATTATACACTGATACAAATTGTTGTAAAATGGAAAGTTTTTTCCTTTTGTTTTTCCTTTTGTTTTGTTTTTGTTCGTGTTTTTTTTAATTTTAATTTTTAATTTTAATAATTTTTTTAAAAAAAGAATCTGAGAAACAACTGGAATAAAAATAGAGGAAAGCCTCTTTCAAATGAAATGAAATTTAATCAGATGAAATCAAAGCATCTCAACAATGTGAAGGAAACAGGGCTTTATTTTAATAGGCTTTAAAAAAAACGAAAACAAAAAAAGCATGCCATCGACAATGGCAGTCTTTTGGTCATCATTTCACATCATTCCCAAAGTTTTGCCTTTTCAGCTCTATGGCTGTTTCTCTCTTCATCTGAGAGTCAGGCAGCAGATGGATGAGGTAAATCAAATCGGTGTTCTGTCTTCCAGGCCTTGGCAAGGAGTTCTTGCTTTTTCAGTGCTCTACATTTTCCGTTTTCCTTTTTTCCTTTTGTTTTGTGTTTGGAGAACTAACTGAGCTGATGTGAAAAGTCCCTCATTTCTTTTGACATGGTGTTTGCAGCAAATGACTAACTGGGTGATGACAGTTCAAGTCAGAACAGACCAAAGGACTGTTTTGGAATAAAGCTAAACTTTCCTGTCCCACAGCTACCTGAGTAGGGCTGAACCCAGAAAATTTTTAACCTACAACTCATTCAGTTAATATATGCTTTGTAGGGACTTCTACTATCTCAGTTCAGTGGAACTTACTCTCAGGTAAATGTGCAGCTGAAGTAAAAAAAAAAAGATGTTGTGATCCCACAATAATTAACAAATTCACTGCAGAATAAACTTTCCTAGAGCATAGATACTATAGGCGATTGGATGAAAATTTATAATCATTCAACACTGCCATGTATTTAGAATGAAATTCACTTTAGAAGACATCCTCAATAAACCTTGGGAGATGTTGGTAAAATTACATAGGTCTTTTGGCAAGAAGGTGTGGAAATAACATATTAATTTTGTACTTAGAAGTACTATGACTCATTTGTGAAAGCAGTTCTCCTGAAGAGAAATATAAATACCACTGCATATTTTTCATGTTCTGGCAGCTCAGTTTTATCAAACCCACAGTACTTTTTTAAACTTCCAAGCAGCAGTGTATTGATCTGTACAGAACAACTCTACTGCTACATTTTGATCTATGAGGGTGAAATCTTTGCTCCCAAGTCATTTGTTATCTTTCTAAACAGATGCATATGCCAGAAAGGTTTAAGTGCGCTGGAGCTTAGTAATTAAATAGTTTATAGATTTGGTATTAATCAATCACTCCAAAATGTCTGAAAAAGTCAAAGATCTGTTGGTGAGGTCTTTATCAGGATGGAAAAAGGCAGATTTCATATCTCAAATGTATACTTATGTGACATTGGAAGTGGAAGGTTGAAAAAGAATTGGATTTGGACAGTATCATTATAGGAGGTTTAAAACTATAACACACAACAGATTAAAATATGTGCTACAAATCAATTCAAAGCTATTACAAAATCTTTAGTAAATGTGAAAATTACAGTCTAAAGCCATCCTGTGCATTATGAAAGGTAAAAAGTCAACTTGAAAATGTTAATATTTAAAAATAAAAAAACCAATCAGAGCATTAAGATCTGAAATCAAGAATAAAAGGACAGGCCTATTAAAGGCATTAGCATTTAAGGTGAAATGGCAGACCTAAGTCCTATTATAACTATCTAGATCACGGATGTCAAACTCATGACAACATGTTAACATCACATGACATTTTGCAATATTTTTCCCAATCGGGTAGCTGGGGTGGGTGTAGCCTGCAGATGACGCATATGTCCCATGGGCCGCCGGTTTGAAACCCCTGGTCTAGATAGAGCTCCCAAAATGCAATATCTTCCCTGCAGAGAGGTTGGATCATTTCCTGAAGAAATTTCCGCAATCCCCAATTTTCTTTTTCTTCCACATTTTCTTCCACTTCAGAAGAAAGGAATTGGAAGATCAATTTTTCCTTTCTTCCCTTTCCTGAGGTAAAAATAGAATTCCAGAACAAAGCCGTCCATCTGGTAAACTTGAATGGAAATAAGACAGGAAACAAAGAGGTGGAGACTTGCTGAGAAGACATCTCTGGTGCAAGTTAGGGAATTCTTGTTCCACCAAGTGTTGAGTTTTGATACTGCTGTCTTATTTTGAATAGCTGTCACCAAGGAAGTTCATATAGTGATATTTGTCAGCTTCTTCTTTTTTTTTCAATTGGTTTAAAAGTTTGAATAGATTAGTATAAAATTGGTGGCCTATGCCTCCCAGAAGTTTAATTTATCTATTTTATGACTTAAAGGTGAAACAAATGTACTGTCAAAATTTAAATATTGTCATTGAAGTTTGGCTGCAAAGTCCTTGGTACGTCTGTTGGTTAAAATATTGGACTACAATTGTCATTGGTCAGTATTTCTGGGTGTCAAAGAAATAAAGATGGTGGCCATACAGTTAAACTGCCTGCCCCCATTATTATATGTAGTGCAAGTGCTATGTAAAGAAAAGGAGTCAATCATTGTGACTTTTTCAGAAAGCATTCTGGATGGTCATCATTATGCTTGCGTTCTAAGGATAACAAGCTTTAAGTGTCACAGATGCCCAATGCCCATTTCCAGGTGGGTTAGATTGGATTGGGTTTTGACCCCAGACCTTACATCTCTTCTCCTATTATGCCACTGCCTCCTCCCTTGTGGGGAGTCCAGAAATAATTTGAGTTATATTCTCTGCAGGTTTTGTAAAGTTCTTCAAATCTTCAGCAATCTCTTTTTCATATTAGCAGCAATTCTCTTCAAATACATATACTATTCTCTTTTAAGTTATTTCAGTCAATAGTCATTTTAAAGTTAACTTTATCCTAGCCCATTCATCATAATGTTCTTTCTAAATACATTGTAAATGTGAACAATTTTATTTAATTAAAGCACACACTTTTGTCAATTAAACCAAGTGGCGGAACATTAACCTTATTTTAGGTTATGCTTTATTTAAAGAAGAAGCAGGACTGAATAACAAAATACCCTTTTCACCTCAAATTCACACTTCCAAGGGGGAAATTTAGAGTTTGTTTATATTACTGACAGTTTTAATCGCAGCTTTACATTGATTGCCATTAGGCTGTATAAAGCTCTCACAAATTAAAAAAAACAACAGTATTTTATACAGTTCATGTCAAATTTACCTTTGGGGAAAAATTTAATGTCATGTTGCTTTCCTATTCATAGCTCTTAAAACTTTCAGAACCTGATTTAATTTAAAGTGGGACACTTAATTTTTACTGATTTCCTTGTTAATTTCTAGTGTTTGTGATTTGTGTTCATCGGTAAGAACTAAATAGTACTTAGTGACATGAATGGTATCTTGCTTTGCTAATAACAATTAGTAACAAATGTTAATGTTATGTTGCAATCATACTTAATATGTGTTTTAGTTTATCTGTTTTTTAAAATAACAGTTATATTTGGAGTATTATTCATAGTACAGGTAACCACTATCCAATAGGGATGTGCAAAGTTTTGATTCATAAATCTGATTTGTCAAAGGTGTGATTAGATCTGTGAAGTGAATTGGATTTCTAAATTAAAATGGATATCTCTGAATCAATTTGGACTGATTTACATAATTTCTGTGAATGCAGACTGATATGTTCACCTACCTGAATTAGAGAAATCAATCCAAAAAATAATTGGATTACCAATTAAATCAGGATGATTTTTCAAAAATTGGATCAAATGTCTGAATCAAATAAGTTTGGCTTTCTGAATTAAAGTTTGGCTTTCTAAATTAAATTTTGAAAAATGGCAGAGATCAGAGAAAATGCAGTCTAATATAGAAGAGGGATGACAAGCTTTTAATTCCTGAGAACTTTAATATTTAGAAATTCTGATAACTGCTACAATAAAGCTGAGAATAAAAAGCAGGTGAGGCACCTTACAAAGTTTTTACTGTATTCTTGGATGAGAGCATGGGTGATATTCCGCCTATTTTACTTCTATTATAGTTATTGTGAACTTCCTGAATGAAAATTCAAAACACTGCCAACAATTTTCAACAATTACGATCAGTGAGAAATGTAGGATACAAAAAGGAGCTCTGAATAGCACTTTGGACCACAATTTGAGATCTTTAGTCTGCAGTTATGTCAAACATTGCATCCCTTGACTCCTAAATTTCATCGAGCAATTCTGGGTGGCTTTCAGTATCATTTGAAATTGAGCCCTCTGTTGAGGGTTGTGTGATAAATACGCTATGAGGGAGGGGCAGATATGGCGAGAGCAGGGGACCATATCATGTGGTGGGGGCACGCACTCGCTGCCTTCGAGCGATTGCTTGCCCCGGTCCCCGGAGCTACTCCCGTTCCCCGGGTTGTTTAGAGTCTCAGGACCCAAGGCTCTGGCTGTTGTTATGCAATGCGAGGTCCATTGTAAATAAGGCCCCCCTCATATGTGACCTTCTTCAAGAGGCGGGTGCGGACCTGGCTGGTATCACCGAGACCTGGTTGGGCCACGAGGGGGGGTTCCCCTCGTGGAGATGTGCCCACCAGGTTTCCTTGCATTCCACCAGCTGAGAGCCCAGGGCAGGGGTGGGGGAGTAGCGGTCATTATTAAGGAAGGTCTGGGTCCGAGGGAGGCCACTGTACCTCAGATAGCCGGGTGGGGGTCCATCTTTGTGAGGTGGGGTCCTGGTGGGCAGATGGGTCTGTTAGTCACGTACCTGGCTCCCTGCCACATGGCAACAACCCTGCCTGAGCTTCTCAATGTTATAGCCGAGGTGGCGGTTGATACCCCCAGGCTTATAGTCATGGGGGATTTCAATCTGCCATCTATCGGTGAAACATCTGAGATGGCTCGGGAGTTCATGGCTTCCATGACAGCCATGGACCTGACCCAGGTAATTCAGGGCCCGACTCACATTGGTGGACACACCCTGGACCTAGTTTTCGTCTCTGGTCAGTGGTTGAGTGATCTTGATATTGGGGATATAGATGTGGAACCCTTGTCATGGACTGACCACTCGCTCCTTTGACTTGACTTTCTGACCGCTGCACCTCACCGCAGGGAGGTGGAACCGACCAGGTGGTTCCGCCCCAGGCACCTGATGGATCCTGATAGGTTCCAGACGGAGCTTGGGCCATTTCCTGAGACACTGACACGCGACTCGGCTGAGGACCTGGTGGCTGCCTGGGACAGGGGAGCCGGTGGGGCCTTGGACCGCGTCGTGCCTTTGCAGCCTCTGACCCGGCGCCGAACTCACTTATCTCCTTGGTTTACTGAGGAGCTGAGGGAGATGAAGCGCCAGAAAAGACGCCTAGAGAGCGGTTGGAGGACCAGTCGCTCTGAATCTGACTTGACACTAGTAAGAGCTCATATTAAGATTTACTTAGTGGCGATAAAAGCGGCGAAATCTAATTATTTCACCACTCTTATCGCATCATCAGATAATCGCCCAGCCGCCCTGTTTAGGGTGACCCGCTCCCTCCTCCATCTGGGAGCGCGGGAGGATCCCATGCAGGGACGTGCTGAGGACTTTGTTCAATATCTGGATGATAAAATAACTCAGATTCGGGATGATTTGGCCGCTGACTGGATTAGTTCAGGCGAGGTGACTGACCCCGGTCTTGAGAGTGTTATCTGGGCTGAGTTCGATCCTGTGGCTCCCGAGGACGTGGACAGGATTCTGGGAAGACTGAATGCTACCACATGTTTATTGGACCCGTGTCCCTCCTGGTTGGTGCTGGCCTCCCGGGAGGTTACACGAGGCTGGCTCCAGGAGATTATAAACGCTTCTTTGAGTGAGGGTGCCCTACCGACTGCTTTGAAGGAGGCGATGGTGTGGCCCCTCCTCAAGAAGCCCTCCCTGGACCCAGCTGTTTTGGCAAATTATCATCCACTCTCCAACCTTCCCTTTCTAGCGAAGGTTGTTGAGAGTGTGGTGACATGGCAGCTCCCACGGTACCTGGATGAAGCTGTCTATTTAGACCTGCTCCAGTCCGGCTTCAGGTCTGGTTACAGCACTGAAACGGCATTGGTCGCGTTGGTGGATGATCTCTGGAGGGCCCGGGGTAGGGGGTACTCCTCTATCCTGGTGTTGTTAGACCTCTCAGCGGCTTTTGATACCATCGACCATGGTATCATGTTGCGCCGGTTGGAGGGATTGGGGTGGGGGGCACCGTTTTATGGTGGTTCTCCTCCTACCTCTCTGACCAGTCACAATCTGTGTTGACAGGGGGGCAGCGGTCGACCCCGAGGCGCCTAGTGTGTGGGGTGCCACAAGGGTCGGTCCTCTCGCCCCTTCTGTTCAACATTTATGATGATCTGGGTGAGATCATCTGTGGTTTTGGGGTGGAATTCCATCAGTACGCTGATGATACTCAGCTGTACATCTCCACCCCAGACCACACCAACGATGCCGTGGAAGTGATGTCCCAGTGCCTTGAAGCTGTGCGGGTCTGGATGGGGAGAAACAGGCTTCGACTCAACCCCTCCAAGACCGAGTGGCTGTGGCTGCTGGCGTCCCGATATAGCCAACTGACTCCATCGTTGGTTATTGCGGGCGAATCATTGGCCCCCACGGAAAGGGTGCGCAACTTGGGCGTCCTCCTGGACCCACGGCTATCTTTAGAGGATCATACAACAGCTGTGGCCAGGGGGGCTTTCTATCAGGTTTGCTTGATATGCCAGTTGCGGCCCTTTCTAGATCGGGACTCCCTACGCACAGTCACTCAGGCGCTCGTCACGTCTCGCTTGGACTACTGCAATGCTCTCTACATGGGGCTCCCCTTGGGATACACCCGGAGGCTCCAGCTGGTACAGAATGCGGCCGCGCGGGGGATTATGGGAGCGACGGGGCGCTCCCACGTGACACCTCTCCTGCGTGAGCTGCATTGGTTGCCGGTTGACTTCCGGGTGCGTTTCAAGGTGTTGGTAATCACCTTTAAAGCGCTCCATGGCTTAGGACCAGGGTACTTATGGGACCGCCTTCTGCCACCAATTGCCTCCCACCGGCCGGTTCGTTCCCACAGAGAGGACCTCCTCAGGGTGCCGTCAGCCAGACAATGCCGGCTGGCGACCCCCAGGGGGAGAGCGTTCTCTGTGATAGCCCCCACCCTCTGGAACGATCTTCCTCCAGAACTGAGAACAATTGCCGACCTCTGGACTTTTCGTCGGGCTTTGAAGACTTATCTCTTCCAACTTGCCGGACTTGCCTGATCCCTTCTACTTTTTAAAATTTTTAGAGTTTTATTCTGTTTTAAATTCTCAGCCTAATTTATATTTGTTTTTAGTACGATTTTAACTTTTTTGTATTGGTTTTTTAGTCGGCTGTTCACCGCCCTGAGTCCGTCAGGAGAAGGGCGGTATATAAATCTAATAAATAAATAAATAAATAAATCATAAGATCAATATAGACAATTAAAATAGAAACATTAAAACATCAAATCTTGAAATTGAAACTTTAACATTAAGAGTGAATTTATAAAGGATCTGTGTCTAAGTGAGATGGAGGTGTGATCTTATCTAATCTACTAGCCACCTCTAGAATGGGAAACTCCTTAATCAATTTAGAGATATGTAAGATAGTAAAAAGGCATTGTATTCCCTATGAGGCTCTATGGAAGGGAAAGTTGGACTTTGAAGAAGCAGAATAGGAAGAGTATTGATGTCTTTGAACTTTGATGTTGGAAAAGACTCTTGAAAATACCCTGAACAGCCATGAACCACCACACAAATAAACCCCAGAGCTCTCACTCAAAGCACAAATGTCCAGGCTCACATATCCCTACTTTGGACCCATTTTGCAAAGACCAGCTCTATGGAAAAGGCTCTAATGCTGGGAAAGTGGAAGAAAAGAGAAGAGGATGACCAACAGCAAAGTGAATGGATTCAATTACAATGGAGATGAGTGAACTGTTGGAAGACCTGGAATATTAGGTTACATATAGATTGTCATGGAGGAAAATTATCCATGTGATCAGTAGGAATCCAAAATGATTTGATGGCAGATACCCATTTTTTTTTTAAAAAAGGAAAGTAGCAGGGTTGAAATCCAGCAGGTTCTGACAGGTTCTGGAGAAATGGTAGCAGAAATTTTGAGCAGTTCGGAGAACCAGCATATACCACCTCTGGCTGGCCCCAGAGTAGGGTGGGAATGGAGATTTTGCAATATCCTTCTCCTAGGAATGAGGAGGGAATGGGGATTTTGCAGTATCCCTCCCCTGGAGTGGGGTGGGAATGACGATTTTGCAGTATCCTTCCCCTGCCACACCCACCAAGACATACAGAACCAATAGTTAAAAAAATGGATTTCACCACTGGAGAGTAGCAATACTCAAATATATGATTGAAATATGGAGAAAGAGTATTGGTTTTCTATTTTAAGAGATAAATGTATTTATGAAGGGAGTGAGACAAAGGAGATTTTTGTTGGGCAGCTATTTTTTTTTAACCAATGTTTACTCCTTGGTAGGCCATTGTTGTTTGGAAGGAAAAATAAAAGAAAATAAGTATTATTTCTCTTATTCTCTTTGGAACATACCAGGATTGAAGTACCACCTCTATCATTCCTGAATCTAATTAATCTTTGCGGGCGGGAGAGGTGTATTTTACAAATTATTTAATTTTGCATTAGAAATAAAAATATTAGCTACCAACCCATGCATTTGTAGATCTTTTGCTATGGAAGAGTGGGATTCAGTTTTATTTATAATTATTTCCCTCAATGTTTCTATTTAATCGATATTTTGTAAAAGTTTTCTTACATTCTTTCAAGGGACCACTATATATTTGTGAGAAGCAGGACAGATGCATTTACACTGCTACATGAGAAAACCACCTCCCTCTTATCTTTCTTTAGGTACATATGAAGAAATATAAATATAAAATTTATATTTAAAATGGTTTGTTGTGAATGTGACTGCTTGGGGACTCCTGGATTGGAACTGAAAGGCGAAAGGGAAGCAGTATGCTCCCTCCCATATTGGGGTAGACCAGGTGCTTCAACAGAAACACACACACATTGTGTGTGTGTGTGTGTGTGTGTGTGTGTGTGTGTGTGTGTGTATGTGTTCCTGCATAACTCTGGAATGCCTCGAGCAATTTCAACCAAACTTGGTACACAGATGACTTACTCTGTGGAAAGAAATACTGTGGGGGTAAAACACTCCTAACACCCTTCAGGGTGTGTGTTCTGTTAAGATACTGCCTGTTGTGTCTTAAAATGGCTTCTACTGCACTGCCTTAAAATGGCTTCTACTGTACAGCACAGTGCAGTTGTCATGGTAATGGTTTCACAGTACTCCACAAGGGGGCTCCCTCTGGTAAGGAGAAAATCCAATTAGAAATTATATTTCATCCAGACATTTTCAACAAGGCTTTGATGATCAAAAAAACTTTACTGTAACTCGGCCTATCTGCACCACTATGAGACCGACATGATGTATTTCACACAGATTACATACAAGAAAAGAACTACAATGTTGAACAGTTTAGTGCATATATTGCGGACAAGAAGCCATTTCTAATTCAAGATCAGATGAAAGCACACCAAATGATCATGGATCAGCTAGCAAAACAACAATGTGGTATCATTTTACTTGATGCTTCTGGGAGCACAGGGAAAACATTTCTAATTTAATTCTTGCCGAAATCAGGGCTCAGGGTGAAGTTGCTTTTCCTGTCTAATACAGGATTGGGATAAATAAATACCCGGGCAATGCCGGGTTATCAGCTAGTCATATATAAAATATATCTTTTATTATTTTGAATAGCATAATTGAATACTAAAAATTGTATGATGCAGGCAAATTATTTCATGCATCCCAAAATTGTAAACTATGCTTAATTACAGGATCTGCATGAATGAAAAATTGAAAATGAAAAATTCTTCTTATCTCTGAAAATGCAAAATTCTACGTATCTCTGAAAATGCAGCTTCTATTAGGCCTGATAAAATTTCTGCCCAACACGTTTAAAGAACAGCTGTTGGGTAATAAATATCACAACAAAAATGAGAAAGGCTTTTTGCAATATTTTCTTTCAATTTCTATTGCAACACAGCAGATAGAGTTCCTCACTGCTCTGTTTGATGGCCATGCAAGCTGAAGCATGGCATTTCCCATGAGAAGGCATACAGAAATAAAAGTATTCATGAATATTTATGGGACTTGGCAACCATCTGTTCCCTAAAACACTTGTTTCAGGAACTTACATTTGCACAGAAATCTTGTACATTCATTTCTTTTTAAAAGAAAAGTCCTTGAATTTTGATTCCCAAGTTTTACAGTTGTAAATACTATATCTATTCCATCCATCAGATTAATCTTGAGATTAATGGGCAATAGCACACAGAGAGAGGTAATAAGGAATGTAAACTCTTTTTAAGGGAAGTAACATAATAAAACTATGACGATTGTCCTTCTGGAATTGAAACTTTACAAGAAGGGCTAATAAAGTCAACAAAAAACCTCAATAAATATATTCACTTAAAGCTCATTACATTTTTCCCTGAAGTCAGTCAGTCAGTCAGTCTGTCTGTCTGCCTTCCTTCCTTCCTTCCTTCCTTCCTTCCTTCCTTCCTTCCTTCCTTCCTTCCTTCCTTCCAATTGATATAGGCACCCAACTCACATATAAATGCTGCCAGGCAGTTTACATTTTTTTTTTAAAAAAATCTACCATTTAATTTTTTCTAAAAAAAAAAAACTTTTTAAAATAAAAAAAATCCATCACCAATTATTATTTTATTATTTAGAATATGGAATACAGTGTCAAGTGTTAGTTGCGAAGTCATGTCTGACCCATCGCAACCCCATGGACAATGTTCCTCCAGGCCTTCCTGTCCTCTACCATCCCCTGGAGTCCATTTAAGCTCACGCCTACTGCTTCAGTGGCTCCATCCGGCTCCTTGCCCTCTGTCATTCCCTTCTTCCTTTGCCCTCAATCTTTCCCAGCATTAGGCTCTTCTCCAGTGAGTCCTTCCTTCTCATTAGGTAGCCAGAGTATTTGAGCTTCATCTTCAGGATCTGGCCTTCAAAAGAGCAGTCAGGGTCATAGAAATCTACAAATGTTGACACAATGCAGTCCTGACAGCCTAAATTGCTAGTTCATTCTATTTGGTGCTTGTGTGCTGATCTTTGGTGCACTGCAGGGGGTGAAGTAGCTTACACCGCTGACTAACAGCAAACACTTGTGTTGCTGGCTGTTTTAGGCTCCTCCACCAATCTCATCTCACCTTGCCCCGTGTGGTGTTGCCTTGCACCTACCAGGTCCAGTGCTGGCTTCCACTCTCTGCACACATGAACAGATTTTTCCCACCAAAGTAATACCTATTTATTTACTTGATACTTTCAAACTGCTGGGTGGGCAAGAGCCGGGGAGCAAACAGTGGGAGCTTAACCCATCTTGTGGAGCTGGGTTCAAACTAGTGCTGACCATTTCTGGCTGGCAGTTCCAGTGTCATTAAATTACTGCACTACCACATCTAATTTGCCTATTTAATTTGGCACCAAATTAATTACTGATTCAGTAATATATGGATAATTTGTTTTCACAGAATGCTTCTAATTTATTTTCCCCCATTTTCAAATATTTTATTGGTTTATCAAATATAAAATACAGAAGTACAAAGAAAGATGAAAATAATGAGAAAAATGAGGGGAAGTATTCTTTCATTTTTTTGGTCCATCTAGGTTATTTAAGATCCTGGACTAAATGATCTAATGATCCTTCCCATTTATAGCTGGGAGATAACGTCCCTTTTCATTGTGAAAAAGAATCATATATGGAAAGAGTAAATTAAAAAAAAAATCAAACGGATATTTGTAACAGACTAGATTTAATTCTAAGATACTTTGAAAACCATGGAGACTTTATTTATTTATTTGCTTGGCCTTATATGCTTGCTTCAATTACAACTGACTCTAAGCCATGTACATTGGCAAAAAGGGTTAAAATCATGCATTGCAAAATATCTAATAACATCATCAATCCTACTTCACGGAGGGATAACCTCTCAACAATATAATTAATCACTTACTCTGTTTGGGATCAACCACAGCAATCCCAAATGGCTTCCTGGAACAACCATTGCTTTCCCTAAATCTCAGGAGGGGAATTGCTTTAATTCCTTAATACCTGCGTGCAACAGAGCACCTATTTGCAACTTTTTAAACAGCTGTAGCTTTTTTTTTTTTTTTTTTAAAGGATAAGTCAGCAATAAAGCCTCGGATTCAGGGGATCTGATCCAGAAGAATCCGTCTGCTACTGAATAATTAAGGCTGAAGATAGACATTAATTTAAAAAGCGGGTCACAAGGCTGGGAGAATACCCTTGAAGCCCATCTCAAGTGCACCAGAGAATTAGATGGTGATACTGTATATCATTGCTTCTCCTTTCTGCTTGCTCACCCACAGAATTGCTAGGAAAAACAAATATTATTATATGGATATGGAAGATAAAGATAACATGAGTCCTGTGCTGTTGAAAACTCATAATCAAAAGTTTGTTAAATTACCATCTATGAACTATGCCAATTATTTTTGCTTGTCAGTTGCAAGGATCCCAAAAATGACAACTTTGTTGTTAGTTGCGAAGTCTGACCAATCATGTCCCCATGGACAACGTTCCTCCAGGCCTTCCTGTCCTCTACCATCCTCTGGAGTCCATTTAAGCTCACACTGACTGCTTCAGTGACTCCATCCAGCCACCTCATTCTCTGCTGTCCCCTTCTTATTTTGCCCTCAATCATTCCCAGCATTAGGCTCTTCTCCAATGAGTCCTTCCGTCTCATTAGGTGGCCAAAGTATTTGAGTTTCATCTTCAGGATCTGGCCTTCTAAAGAGCAGTCTCTTTAAATGACAACTACTAATAATTTATTAAATATATATGTCTCCCAGTTCACAGTGGTTCTGGGAGACGTATACTGTACATTTAATAAAAGGTTTCCAGACTAAGGACAAGGTCTCGGTGCAAATTTTACATCCAGATTTCAGTGTAGTTGGAAAAGTACTACACTTTCAAATTGTCAAGTCAAATTTGTCTTTCAAATGTTGTCCTAAACATAATTTTCATAATTTTCATGTTCATGCTACAGCTTCATGTAATAATGAACTATAATAATTGTACAGTCTGCTTGAATAACTTCCCGGGAAATCAGCATCTTATGTGATCAAATAAATACATGCTGTAGGTATTTTCATTTTTAAAAGTCAGTTAAAAGCTTTTCATCAGGAAGTGGTGTTTGTATCATAAATTATTTGTTAAGCGTACCATTGTACATTTTCTCCGTATATTTTCCATTCCAGCTATTTGAATGAGTGCATAAACTGCACACTGTTATATATAATGCATATGTTCATGTGTACTGTCTGACACCTTTACACTGCAGTTTTAGTTGTTTGCAATGAAAAAAGGAGCTTCTTGGATACTTCAACCTAGATAACCATGACTTTATCACCATGCATCTGCAAGCATATTATTACTGAACCTGAGCTAAAATTCTGACATTACATTGATTTTATGTAAAATATTTGTCATAGTGAAGAACATGGTTTGGTAGTAGTGTATAATAATTTTCCTTTATGTAGAAAACTTGAAGGCCGTAGACTTGTGCATATGCACTTGGCCGTAAACCAAGTGCATATTTTCCATTTTCATATAGCAATAACACTTAGACTTACATACCGCTTGACAGTACTTTTACAGTCCTCTCTAAGCAGTTTACACAGTCAGCATATCACAGACGCCAACAATCTGGGTCCTCATTTTATTGACCTTGGAACAATGTAAGGCTGAGTCAATCTTGAGCCTGGTGAGATTCGAACTGCCAAATTGCAGGAAGTCGGCAGGCAGCAGAAGTAGCCTGCAGTACTGAATTCTAACCATTGCACCACTGCACCTCTTATGAGCTAGCTATCCAGTTTTCATTTCCTAGCACAATTTAGCTAGGTACCATAGTTTTTGCTCCATAAGATGCACCTGACCATTATTTATTTATTTATTTATTTATTTATTTATTTATTTATTTGTTTGTTTGTTTGTTTCAATTTTTATACCACCCTTCTCCCAGAGGACTCAGGGCAATAAGACGCACTCCCATTTTCAGCCTCCATGCACCCCATTTTTTGCCTCTGCACATCCTGTTTTTAGCCTCCGCACATCCCATTTTTGATTTCCTTCGCAGAGACCAAAAATGGGGTGCACAGAGGCCGAAAACGAGATAGGTGGAAGCTGAAAATGAGGCATGTAGAAGCCAATAATGGATGTGCAGAGACTGAAAATGGATGCACAGAGACCAAAAACAGGACACACTGAAGCTGAAAACAGGGTGCACAGAAGCCAAAAACAGCCAAAGGATGGGGCCAACGGGTAGCGGAGCTTCAGAAATATTTGCTCCACAAGGTGCACAAATATTTCCACCCAGTTTTGGGAGACAAAATAGTGTGTCTTATGGAGTGAAAAATACAGTATATTACATAGCCAGCCACCTGGAAAAAGCGGGGGAGGTGTAAATTTGCAAAGCTGGCACTGTATGAAGAATCATTTCTAAGGTCTAATAAGTAAAGATAAACAATAGAAATATCCAATTAAAACCATGAAACAATCATAGAAGGATTGAAAATGCTTTTAGAGGCAGCACCTCAACACACACTTGATCCTAGGAGAGTAGTCCATTAGTCTTATGGGATTTCATTCATTGTCGTTCTCCGATCAGTAAGAGGAAAGCTTGAAAGGACCTACGATTCCCTCTTTTGTATTGTTTCCTTGTCATATTTCCCCTTTAAATATTTGTTATTTGCCTGGGCTTTTTCAATGAATCATGTTTTACTTTCTTCTCATTTGTGAGTTCATTGCCTCCTAATGCCCAAACTCACTGCTCATGGTTCACAACAACAAAACATCTAACATCTTTATCTTTATGCGGAACAGAGACTATATCACAATTTGACACAGGATAATAAAAGGGATCTTGTTATAAGACATTGAATTCAAATCAGAATGGTTGATTGTCTATCTTTCTGTCTGGGTATCTTTTTTTTTTTTAACCAAAGAAACTATCATAAATGAATATTCAGCATTCTGTCTGCAAAAGGAACATACAGAACTGTGGGTCAGGTATCTGCGAGAAATACACCTGACTTTCATTGCCTCTCATGTAAAAACCACATAGACGAGAGCATCACACAAGGTAACATCCATATATCTCTCTGAAGTCTGAAAGCTGAAGAAAAGCAAACTGGGCTGCTTATACCATTCAAAAGATAGACTTTGCGTATCTCTTCCTGCAACATCACTGCAGCATCCAAATCTGGAACCCTCCTAAAGTTCGCACACTGTATATACTGTATTCATTCATTTCAAGTGCAGTGATCCACAAGTTATATTCCTAGTACATGGTCCCCATGGAAAGATCAATGGCTGTGCACATCTGATGAATCTCAAATAGGATAAAACCAGGGCTAAAGTGCCTCCTCGTGGTCAACAGATATGCAAAGAAGCACACTTTTTATGCCAGCATGTGCCTACTAAATTTTCACTAAGTTTTCACTTGTATGCAATAAAGCTCAGCTTCCCTTTTTTTTTCTTGATAGGGAGCAAGAGTCACCATACTACAAAAAAGATATTGGCACTTTGGGAAAAGTTCAGAGAAGAGCAACTAAAATAAGCATGAGCAACTAAATAGAGCAACTAAAATGAAGACCAAAACATATGAAGAACGGCTGCAGGATTTGGGTTTGGCTAGTCCAGGGGTCTGCAACCTTACACACTCCAAGAGCCATTTGGACCCATTTCCCACAGAAAAGAAAACACTGGGAACCACAAAACCCTTCTTGTGCCTGATTATTTCTTTTTTTTTTAAATTGAAAAAGTTTTACAAATACAAATTTTTCATTCCCCCCCCCCCCAATTTCTCCGCCACCCCCTATCCTCCCTCCCCTCCCATCCCACCCTTGGCTTCCCTTACAAAAAATATTATTCTTATACAATCTACAAATATTAAACCAAAACAAAAGGTGAAATCCAAATAAGGTAACATATCAAACATTTCTCTCATCTAGTCTACCCCCTACCAATAGTAAAATTTTTCTAAATAACATCCAAATAGTAATAGTAATTATCTGCATTTATCAATCCCCCTTACTACATAATAAAGTTCAAAACATTATTTCCCCCACTTACTCATCCCCAAATTTTAACTATTCCCTACATAACATATTCTATATAACACTCTATATCATTCTATATCAATATATCAATCTCTATTCCAACTCTTAATTACCTCCAGTTACTTTACCCCTATATACTATAACTCTCAACACAATATAACCTTCTTCAACTAAATACTAACTGATACTTCTTTGTTTGATATTTATTCTGCACATAATCTATCCATTTCTTCCATTCCCAGACAAAAGTTTCTTGGGTCTTATCTTTTAAATACGCTGATATCTTTGCCATTTCTGCAAAACTGGCCATCTTCAAAGTCCATTCTTCAATAGTAGGTAAAATGTCTTTTTTCCAGTATTGTCCCATCAGTAATCTAGCTGCAGTAATCATATATAATATCAGTCTTGTTTCACTCGATGAAAAATCCTTAACTATACCCAATAAAAACAGTTGTGGAGAAAATTGAAGCTTCTTCTTCAAGACATTTTGCATAACCCACCAGAGTTTAGTCCAAAAAGCTTTCACTTTTCTATCATTCCACCATATATGATAATATGTAGCATCTGAACAATCACATCTCCAACATCTTGGTTGAACATTAGGATACATACATGACAGTTTCTTAGGATCTAAATGCCATCTATAAAACATTTTATAAACATTTTCCCCAAATTCTGTGCCTGAGTAAATTTAACATTCTGAACCCATATCTTTTCCCATGTTTCCATCATAACTGGTTCTGCAAAATTTTGTGCCCATTTTATCATACAATCTTTGACCAATTCGCTTGTGCCTGACTATTTCTTGAGTGGCCACAAAACTAGCATATGTAGTCGAATTAAACGTTCTGTTTTCTTCTGAAACTTTTCTTGGATTTATCCATGGTTGGCTTACCAGGGGTTGAAAAGCTCAATAAATCGTGTGCTGGCAGGTGTCACACATTGGTGGTTGTGACACATATTTTGAGTAACAGGGAGCCACAGCAGAGGGGCAAAAGAGCCACATGCGGCTCCAGAACCACAGGTTGCTGACCCCTGGGCTAGTCTAAAGAAAAGAAAAATTAGGGGTGACTTGATAGCAGTATTTCAGTACTTGAGGGTCTGCCACAAAAAAGAGAGGGTCAAATTATTCTCCAAAGGTCCAGAGGGCAGGACAAGAAACAATGGTTGGAAACTAATCAAAGAGAGAAGCAACCTGGAATTAAGAAGAAACTACCTAATAGTGAGGACAATTAACCAGTGGAACAGCTTGCCTTCAGAAGTTGTGGGTGCTTCATCACTGGAAGTTTTTAAGAAGAGTCTAGACAGTCTCTTATCTGAAATAGTATAGGTTCTCCTAGTTGAGCAGAGGCCTGGACTAGAAGACCTCCAAGTCTCTTCCAGCACATTCATTCATTCATTCATTCATTCATTCATTCATTCATTCAAAGGGGGCAGTTTTATTTGATTTATTGTGATTCTTATTAATGTTCATTTTGTATGTTGACTGTACTGTATCTATCAAATTCTATTGTACACCACATAATGATTTTTTTTTTTTTTGCTATAATTGTATGCTTAGCATGACACAGATGTCTCTGATCTTGGCTGGTCAAGGCCGTGTGGCATAACATTAGATAGGACTAGAAATCCTAAGTAGTCTTAATTAAAATAAAAGCCTGGTGGAATTTACCCTTGTACTAAAGTTATGACACATAGCTTTCTCCGTATTTACATCCCGGCACAATGAGCCATTACTTAGTTGCAGTTAGTTTATACTACAGGAAACTTTACTCCAATTTCCAGCCCAGTTGATAATGAGTATCCCTTGCATAGGAGCAACCTGTCCACATAGAACAGGGGAATACAAATTCTTAAATACTTAAGTTTACTATCAGATAAACTGAGCAAAGGTTTATCCTTGTTGAGTTTAGATTTTTGCTAAAGTCTCTCTCTTTGGGTTAATTAATTAATTCCATTTTTTATAGCCACCCAAGTCCAATTTGTGTATGCATATAATACTGTAGTATATGTGTATGAGAAAATGTTTGTTTATAGAGGATCCTTTCATGTTAGTGGAAAAGTAGGTACTTAATTTCGTATTTGTTTTTTTTTTCCTTCTGTACCTACCTCTTTTTTAACTGTGACCACTTTTAATATGTATACACTTTGTGTGTGCCATATATCATGGTTGATAGGAAAAATAAATCTCTAGAACTGGTTTCAATAGAAGTAGAAAATTGTGGTTCACAAAGTTATGAAACCTGGAAAGGTAGAGAATTTTTGTATCTGTAATTTTTTTCTGTCTAATTTTCCTAGCACTTCTCTGGGAAGCATTTTTAAATTCAGGTTCATTTCAGGTGACGATGATACCAAGCAGGTAAATTTTTACCGCTGATTTTTAATCTTGCATTGGAAAGATATTATTTTGTTTTGGGAACATTCAACTTTCCCATTTCATTTAGATCTCCTTTAAAATATAAGGAACAAACTTATATTTTTATTGGAGTGATATTTTGAGTGAGCTTTTATTTTAGAACATCCTGTTTGGCCATAAATATAAAAGTTTATGAGACATTGTGAAAATCCAGCAACTGGATATATAAACCTCCCAGGCAGTTTTTAATTTGCACTGTATACATGCAGCCAATTATTTATGAACTTGGAATATGGCTAAAAAAAAAAAACCAACCACCCAAAAACCACCCTTTAAAGCTTTTTCTGTGCATTACCAAATGACACGAAAAAGATATTTGTACAGTACCTCTTATAATTTCTGACTGCGGAATTGTGAGGTTTCACATTCTGATCAGATTAAAAGGTATGGCAATACTCGGGAGACAAGTAGACATCTGAATGTGACCTTGAGCTAGAAGATTATTGATATCCTCTATTTTTATTTTATTTTATTTTTAAAATCATAAACATTACAAGATGATATATGCCATAGTGAATATGTAGGCCACTGTGCTGATCCATAGTAATATCCTTGTTGGGATTAACTAAAAGCTGTATAAACTGTGAGCTAGCTTTATGTAATGTCAAAGGCATATTGCTTAATCTCGAATGAAAGGAAAAAAAATTAGAAATGAGGAAACAAAGAAGAGGCACAGTGGATGTTCTCTGTGAAATGTTTAGTTTCGAAGAGTCATAAGCAAGCAAGCAAACTAATTTGCAGGTTCATTAAAAAGCACCATAGGTTGGGAGGGAACAAATGATGAAGCCAGGAATTGTCATACAGTATACTAACAATGTTACAAGACTTTTTTTCCCCCTCAAGTTTTGATGTTCAAAAGCACCATTTGGAAAGTGCTTTAAACAGTCAAGTGGCTGTTTTAAAAATGAAGCTAAAGGTATCACATCAGGAGCAAGACATCTGCAGGGGTGCTATAAAATAATTTTCTGCCTCGGGGAAAAAGAACAGGAGGAAGACAGGATGCCATGCATTAAAAAAAAAAATCCTTGGTTTGACTCTTCCCATTCATTTTATGCCTGTTAATCAAAGACTAAATTAATTGCTGTCTCTGGGAGAAACAGAAAAACCTGCTTCTACAGTGACTGTAATTTAATTATGCAATTCAGTTCCTTTCCCCTTGACAATAAACTGAGAGAAGTGACCATTCAATTATTTCTAATGATCTTCTGAGATTTCATTAATATTGCATACTAACTATGGGAAGAATGTTAGAGGAGATTCCACTGATGGAGATCCTTGTGCTTCTAAAATGAAGCATATAGTGTGAAAAACACTGGATTACATGTGCTCTCCTTTCTACATTCTCACACTTATAGTCTTAGGAAATAAGATTATAACTGTTTATGTTATATTCCTCTATAAATTATGACCGGATAATCTCTTTTTTGATATGAATTTCTCAGAGTCTTCTGCTGGAGAAAAATGCTTGTAAAAATAAGGATAAATTTCCCTACAGATAAATATTTACCTATATTTTAATGATAATCAAATGCCTCATATTTTACTAATATTATTTACAAAATAAAATATTTTTTGCAAATATTTATGTTTCCTTTGGAAAGGTACCAAGACAGCAGCTTTTTAAATTGTTTCATCATATTTGTACCTTCTTGGTTCTGTGAAGACAAAGAACAAAGATAAATATAGTAGAATCTGGACCTAGCAAAGCAGCCTACATTATTTATTTTATTTATTTTGCCTTAAGGAAGAACTCCATGCTGCAGGGGGGGGGGGGGATGCAATTATTTTCATCACTACAGTGAGTCAACATCATTTTCCTTGAACAGGAGTAGGCAACTATGGGCCCACATGACCTGTGGACTGAGCCAGCAGGAACTTCTAGAAGTTGAAGTCCACAGGTCACAAAGGCGCCATAATGTCCACCTTTGCTTTTGAAGAATATTCCGCACCTTTCTTTAATCTCTTACAGGCTACTTTTCAATCACTTGTAAAAGTTGCTAAATACTTGGAAGTATAACCAAAAGCTCTTCAGGTTTCAGTGTAGGCAGGGGAGAGGACTACAATAGATCAAGCTGAATGGCATTACCCAATGGTGGAATTCAATTTTTTTTACTACCTGTTCTGTGGGTGTGACTTGGTGGGCATGGTGTGGCTTGGTGGGTGTGGCTTGGTGGGCATGACAGGGGAATACTGCAAAATCCCCATTCCCCCCCATTCCTGGGGGAAGAATATTGCAAAATCTCCATTCCTACCCCACTCTGGGTCCAGCCAGAGATGGGATTTGCTGGTTCTCTGAACTACTCAAAATTTCCGCTACTGATTCTCCAGAACCTGTCAGAACTTGGCATTACCTTAGAGGAGTGAGGCATATTGTTTTTCCTTTGCCCTGCTTTATATAAACTCCCATTATTAATTCAAAGAGGACCATCCTTTTTGTTGGAGGCAAAGCATTTCAGAAGGGGCTGATCTAAGCATTTCCTGACAACAGGAACCTGATCTCAGCAATGTTTAGTTAAGCAGGTGCCATGTCTATAATAGAAAGAAGAGGTATTTATAAGAAATGCTTTATAGGTATAGGCAAACCCTAGCATCTAACTAACTATATCCTATGGTAGCAAAAAGGTTAAAGAGGCTTGGAGATGCTTGGGGTGAAATGGTTTGGACAGGTTCGGCCAAACTGGTAGTGATGGTGATGGGTGGTTTGGAGAACTAGTAGCGATGGCAGCGCGAGGCTCCACCCACCCACCTAGTCATCGTTACTTCCTGGTTTTAACCAGGAAGTAACCTATTTTTTACCCTCTCTGCATGCGCAGAAGGATTTGTGCATGCACATAGGGTCCACACGCAGGGTGTGTGCACTTCCAAACTGATGGGGAAGGTAAGTAGATTTCACCCCAGGAGAACATGAGGAGTTGTGACCTCAGATTAGCAACTTCAAAGACAGAGCAGATAGCATGCCAGACAGATAAAGGGCTAATGAGAAATCTTTAACTCTCAATTGCAGGTCATGAGATGCTGAGGTGGTAAAGAGTTAGTGCTATTAGATTTGGACCTTCAACATATCGTCTTATGGTTGTATATCAAGGCACAGCTTTCATAATAACTCAAAAGTGTATGGGCAAAGGTTTAATGGTACATCTGTCTTCATTTATTTTGATGGCAACTTTAATTTCATTCAGTTCTCCGCTTTGAATATCTTTTATCTATGCACTTCAGGGTCCTCTTGGGATACCTTTCTCCTTTATTTGTATCCTTCACTGGTTGACATTCCTCTGCTGCCCTTTGTGTGGAGTTTTTCTCTTGCTCCTTCTTGACAATGTAAGGCAGCCTTTATAGTGGAGCCCCTTTGTTGGAATGCTTGGTGTGTCTGTGCTTCAGTGCCTCACTTACCTTTCTGACTGCCATACAGCCAAGGATGTGCGGTTGTCTCATTGTTTGCCATGACATGATAAGCAAAGTTGGATACCTAGAATCATACAACCCTTCTAGTGTTGAGAATATCCAGTCACCATTTCTTCCTACAGTTCAACTAGGATCTTTTTTTTTCTTTTGCCATGTATGCACACACTTTAAAAGGAGCAGTAGTGGCACAGTGGTTAGAATGCAGTATTGCAAGCTAACTCTGCCCACAGGCTGGTGTTCAATTCTGACCATCATAAAGTTTGATCCTGACCAGCTCGAGGTTGACTCAGCCTTCCATCCTTCCCAGGTTGGTAAAATGAGGAGCCACATTGTTGGGGGTAATATGCTGATATTTGTCAACCACTCAGTGAGAGCTGTAAAACACTGTAGAGCGATATATAAGTCTATGTGCTAGTGCTATTTCTATTAAAAACCAGTGTCCTGGACTGGGCTTCTTTCCATATCAAAGCTGTGGTGTTGCATCTGTGGCTTTCATTGGGAATCTGTCTGAAAGTGATGGATTTGGTTAATTGCTTCTCCCCAATATTTACCTACCAGTCCTGCATCTTGCAGACTACACTTTATCATCTCATAATTTTTCTCTCTGCAACATCCCTCTGGTCTTGCTGATGGGCCATGTACTATCCTTTGCTCTTTCTGTGTATGTTCCCTGCTCTATACTGATCCCCACTGCTTATGTAATACTTGAGGTTTTCTCCCCCAAAGTGGTCTTTCCCAGAGACGAATATTCTTTAAATTGCTCCAGAACTTGACTCTTCTGAGTCGGTAATGAAATGTGACTCTTGTAATATTACCTATAAATGTGAGGATATATTCGTTTCTACCTGATATTTTGACATTCATGGGCCCATAAATGTCATTGTACTATATACAGTACCAACTCCAGTAGTTTCCTCGTTTCTCTTTCTTTTCACTCCACCCTTACGGCTGAGTGCTTTTCTGACAGCAGTTTTGATTCCAGATTTGGAAGAAAGAAGGCAATTTTAATTGTTTTACTGATCTTCTCATCGTTCCTATCACCCATCTCCTCCCACTTATGACTGTAACCTTGTTGCTGGTATCCTTAAGATTTATATTGACTGTTTCCCTATGACTATCATTAGGTGTTGTACCTTATGATTCTTGACAAATGTGTCTTTTCTTTTATGTACAGCGAGAGCATATGCACCAAAGATAAATTCCTTGTGTGTCCAATCACATTTGGCCAAAAAAGAATTCTATTCTATTTTGCATACAGCTCAACGTAATCATACTGTATGGCATGTGACCTTTGGTCCTTTTGCCAAGCACATAGAGCTTTATATTCATTTAATTCAAATAATCTCTCTCTGATGAAATGAACAGTTACAGAAAAATCAAACTAGATGCCATTTTTTAGCTTACTTGCTTTGACCTTCATTGCTCTATCTTTTTTCTGGCTCTTTCTTACCTAGGCTAGAATAACAGAATAACAGACTTGGAAGGGATTTTGGAGGTCTTCTAGCCCAATCCCCTGTTCAAGCAAGAAATTCTATACCGTTTCAAACATTATCCATTTCAGAAATATAGAAATGTACTTTTCAGATGAGTCATTCTCTTTGGAATTTAGTCCATCAAGTTGGTCCTGTAAATAAAAGTACAAAAAATAAATCAAGCATCATAAACCCAAACAACATTAACACCTCAGCATTAAAACATCTAAGATGTAAGAACAAACACACACCAAGGCCATATTGAAACCTTAGTTATAGTCCACATCTCTATATTCATCACACAAAATAGCAGAAAAGAAAACCACTCAATTAAAAATCAGACAACATGAGCAAGTTTATATCACCATCAAAGATTAGAGGCTTACAAGACATAAAATATCTGAAGAAATCGTGTTGAGGGCATCAGAAAAAAATGCAAGGGATTTTCCTGACAATTTCCAGGAGTCAGCATTGACGTGAAGGTACAAACACATACACAGAAAATTATTTGTAATATTGTTAATAATTTAATTTATGATCTGGTCACACTTTTTTTGCTGTCTTAAGTTTTTAAATCAGTAATAAACATGATTTAAGCACCCAGATGTGAATTTTTGGCTTATCAAATTTAGTTGGCCCCTTCAGCACTCAGTCAGGGAGAAAACTGCAGAAGGGCAATTTACGTTTATTTGCTGGCTCATGGAGGATGATTTTTTTTGAAGGCCCAAAGTGAACAAAAGGTCAGAAATCAAATATTGTTCATCTATTTTTGGATGCAATTTTAGTGCCTGGACTGTGGCATTTGTTTATTTGTTTATTTGTTTATTTGTTTATTTGTTTATTTGTTTATTTGTTTATTTGTTTATTTGTTTATTTGTTTATTTGTTTATTTGTTTATTTGTTTATTTGTTTATTTGTTTGTTTATTTGTCAAACGTGCAAAATAGCAGCTATAGGTATAAACATAACCAAAGGAAGTAAGTATAGATAAATGGGGACAGTAAAACAGGGATGGTAGCCACGCTGGTGCGCGTATGCACGCCCCCTTTACAGACCTCTTAGGAATGGAGTGAGGTCCATGGTAGACTGAGGTTGAAGCTGTAACGGTTTGAGGCTATAACAATGGAGTCGGGTAGAGCATTCCAGGCATTGACCACTCTCTTGCTGAAGTCCACTTCGAGTTTGGAGCGGTTTCCCTCGAGTTTGTATTGATTGTTTGCCTGTGTATTATTGTGGTTAAAGCTGAAGAAGTTGTTGACAGATAAGATGTTGTAGCAGACAATTTTGTGTACTATGTTTAGATTGAATCACAGGCGGTGCAGTTCCAGATTGTCCAAGCCCAGAATTTCAAGTCTGGTGGCATAAGGGATTCTATTGTGAGTAGAGGAGTGGAGTACTCTTCTCATGAAATACCTCTGGGCCCGCTTAATCATGTTAATGTCCGATAAACAGTGTGGATTCCAGGCGAATGAGCTGTATTTAAGAATTGGACTGGCAAAGGTTTTGTATGCCCTAGTTAGCGATACAATGTTATTGGAGAAGAAGCTTCGCATTATTAGGTTAACAACACTTAATGCCTTTTTGGCAAGGCTGTTACAGTGAGCTCTGGGGCTTAGATCATTTGAAATGAGTACTCCTAGGTCCTTGACAAAGTGAGGGTCATCTACGAGATTATTTCTGTTCAACTTGTATTTATTGTTCTGATTTTTCTTGCCAATGTGTAGGACAGAGCATTTATTAGTTGAAATTTGGAGTAACCAAATGCGTGATCATTCTCACATATAGTCAAGGTCATTTTGTAGGACAGCAGCATTGTCAGTGGTGTTAAATAATTTTATGTCATCAGTGAAGAGGACGCAGCTGCTTTTAATATGATAGCATAGGTCATTGATGTAAAGCAGAGTGTGGGTCCAAAACGCTGCCTTGGGGGACACTGCTGTTAACTGATGCTGGGTTTGATTGGGCCGTTCCTATTTTGACTATTTGTTGCCTGTTGGACAGGAATGTGGCTATCCAGTTGTGTGGGGATCCAGAGATGTCATAAGAACTTAGTTTCAACAGTAGTTTGTTGTGCACAACTGAATCAAAGGCTTTACAGCAGTCTATGTAAATTGAATCTATTGCTTTACCCTGGTCAAAATGTGTGGACCAAATGTTTCTACAGTGCAGGAGTTGCAGATTATAGGACAATTTTTTTCTAAAACCAAACTGCTTGTTAGATAGCAGGTTGTTTGTCTCTAATCAAGTGGTTTGTCTCTTAATCAAGTGGAGGGTGATAGATTGGTTTATAATTGATTGCATAACTTTACAGATGATACAACACAGTGAAATTGGTTTGTAATTTTCTACTATGCTAGAGACTCCTTTTTAAAGATAGGTATAACCGTGGCTAATGACCATAGATTGGGCAAGTTCGAGTTTAGCAGCTTTTCCTCCTGTTTGCAATGGTGATTGATACATTCAGCCTTTATCTGGAAGCATAAGGCTTTGTAATGGTTTTTAAAGTTGGCTATGTAGCCAGTTTTGTTTTCTCGCCAAAGAGATTTTTTCTTGGTTGGAACTTTCTTATTGTTATGGCTAATTTGTTTTGTTTTTTTTTGTCTTTAGGGGTTATTTTAGGTACGTATAGATTAATGACTCGATTGACTTCGAGCAAAAAAGTGTTATAATTAAAGCATTTTCTAATAATATATTATTTAATAAGTTTTCAGTATTTATAAACCCACTCCAATCCCAAAGACCTCTGAGCAATGTAAAAATAAATAAATAAAAATAAATAAAAGGGAAAACAATGTAGAAATAAAATCTGATATGGAGCCCAAAATGGATGTTCTTAATCAATCCATTCAAGCCAAAAGCTTAGTGGAATAAAACATGTGTCATTAATTTTCAAAACACCAGCAAAGTGGGGGGGGGTGCATGTTTCTCTGGGGGCAAGAGAATATTCTGGAACTGGAGCTGCTAGACAGAAGGCTTGTTATCTTGTCCATGACCCAATAAGTTTACAAAGTTGGTAAAGGAGATGGGATAGGGAGGTTCAATAGGACTTTTATGAATGAATGGACCAGACAGGCAGATTCAATTCTGATCAGGCATATCATTGATATATCCCAGTGCTGTGCTTCTGTCTGGTATATATATTACTAACTGCAATACAAGCAGAGAACAATAAAAATCAAAAGATAATATAAAACAGATAGAGATATAAACATATAGATAGATGCAGAGATAAATCTTATAAACACTATAGTTCTACTATAATTTAAATGTTAGTGGATATTACAGCTGAACAAAGTCCTGAAAAAAGTGTTTAAGGCACCAGGCTAGAAACAAGGAGACCATGGGTTCTAGTCCCAATTCAGGCGCAAAGCCAGCTATGTGACCTTGGGCCCATCTCTCTCTTTCAGCCTTAGCAAGGATGCAAGGTCTGATTACTTTTGGAAACTTGTCAAGATCAGACTTCATATACAATTCAAGGTGAATCTGATTTCAAAAAGTTGGAACTAGATGGGAGAAGTTTCTAAAACTTGAAGTAACAACTCTGACATATGGAAAAACTAATTGCCTAATCTAATAGAGCATATATTAACATACATTTCAATATAATCATGTGAAGAACTGGTTGTTTTTATACCATAGCTGTTTAAATTGTACCTGCAATTCAAACTGATAATACTGGGAAAACTGAGAAAAAAACCCAAACCATTCCATATAACTGAAAAAGTATGACGAGGAAATATAAGACTGAAACCAACAAAATGCTGAATCATCAACACCTAATGAATTCCAAGATGATAGTAAAATTTGATGATCAACAATGTCAGTGCCACAAACAAATCCAACAACATCAATACCAATGATTGATGGCTTGCCATCAGCAACTGATTCAGAACCTGAGCTGGTGCCAACTCCGAAATTATCTACATGAAACTCTGATTGAAATGAATTGATGAGATTATTTATTGGCAAATAAGGAAGAAGTTGAGAGAGAATAAACAATAATCTCAGACAAAAACCAGAGAGAAGACATTGGAGTAAAACTGGAACAAAGCCTCCAATGCATCTTTTTTTTAAAACAGCATGAACAAGTAGTATACTTCTAAAAGTATTTTCACTAGCATGACTTCATTACTTGGAGAAAACAGAAAGCTCAATGTGGAACAATTTAAAGTTATAGAAAAAGTGCATGAGCCCTACAGGGGGAAAAGTCTGGAACATTTCAATGTAAGGCAAAAGTCTCTTCCAAAGTCTTCAAATGTAAGCAAAGAATGTTTGATAGTAATCACTAGCAGCAGAGACATTCACAGGAACCATTGCTTTAATTAAAAATGTGCACCTTTTGTAGATGCATGTAACGTTATCATGTACTTATAAAAGGAAAAGAATCATGCATTATTCTCAGCCTCACTAAGAAGATCAAACCTTGAAATGAATTCTATAGGAGGACTAAAACTACTTTTATTAAGAGTGGTTATAAGAATAGACTTGCAA
Organism: Masticophis lateralis; assembly: GCA_030761175.1. Classification (NCBI taxonomy): domain Eukaryota; kingdom Metazoa; phylum Chordata; class Lepidosauria; order Squamata; family Colubridae; genus Masticophis; species Masticophis lateralis. Next base: position 49,371,306 of record JAUDYJ010000002.1, read on the forward strand.
GTCTGATCATGATGTACCTTCTCCTCCATCTTACAGCTTGGTGAATTAAGGAGGCATCTGTCTGAGTGGCTTCCAAATGTTATCTTGTGGACTTGAAAATATTTGAGCCCCTTCTGCTTAGGCAACAGATTCTACATATCTCTGGTATCTTTCTTACTGTCTACAAGTATGAGCCTGCAATGCTGGTTCATTGTTTGGCACCTATCCATCCCTTTAACTATCCCATGCAGTTGCCTCTGATTGGCAGAGATGAAGAAAAAGATAATATCTTCACTTCCTTTGTGCAAATCTCTGATAATAGTACCAAACATAATTTGCTATGTTGGCACAGATTAAGAAACAAATATTTATTTATTTTGTACTACCCTGTTTCCCTGAAAATAAAACCTATCCCAAAAATAAGCCCTAGCATGTTTTATGTGTGTGCCTAATATAAGCCCTACCCCCAAAATAAACCCTACTTAAAGCCTGTGCAGCTAGCCACCCATAGATTCCATCTGGTTGCTTGCAGTGCCATGATTGTGGGGTGGTGGGGCTGCCCTATGAATCCCACACTGGCTTACCTCAGGCCCCTGCAGCCAGGCCATCCATGTCCCAACACCTGCCTCACAGTGGCAGCACCAATAGCCATGTGCAGCAGGAACCCACATGGCCGCTGGCCCACTTGTGTTTGCTCGCAGCTGCAATGGAGCAGGAGGCTGAGTGGTGTGTTGGTGCTGTGGCCGTGAAGTGAGGCAGGTGTCAGGTCATGGATGTATCCCAGTAATGCTTTTCCTAATTTTTTATTGATTATGAAGGCTACTCCATTTCTTCTGAGGGATTCTTGCCGCCATAGTATACCTGATGGTCTGTATTAAATTCACCCATCCCTGTCCATGTTAGTTGGCTGATTCCTAAGATGTTGATGTTCAGTCTTGTCATCTCTTGTTTGACCACATACAGCTTGCCTTGATTCGTGGTTCTTACATTCCAGGTTCCTTTGGAGTATAAATCTTTACAGCATCGGACTTTCTTTTCACCACCAGATACATCCACAGCTGAGTGGATGAGCTTTGACCCAGTCACTTCATTCTTTCTGGTGCTACTAGTACTAGCCCTCTGGTATTCCCAGTTGCATATTGGAGATCTTCTGACCAGTGGTGGGTTTCTCCCGGTTCTGCCCGGTTCCGCCGAGCCGGTAGCAGTGACAATATGATGTCACCGAACCAGTTCTGCCCCCCGCTCCCCGCCCACCCCACCCCGCCCACCCCCCACATTATACTTATCTTTTATTTCGCACCACCCCCAATCTATTGTTGCCTCCTGAGTCCCAGCTGATGGCTAGAAGGAAAAAAAAAGACTGTTTAAACTCTTGCCGCGGGGCTTCAAAGGGCCGCCCTACAGCTGATCAGTATTAAAAGAAAACAAATGAGTAGACCGGTGCCTGCAAAAATAAATGGGTAGACCAGTGCCTGCAAAAATAAATGGGTAGACCAGTGCCTGCAAAAATAAATGGGTAGACCAGTGCCTGCAAAATAAATGGGTAGATCGGTACAGGTCTGCAAGCAGTTAAAAGCCTGGTAGACCAGTATCTCTGCTAAATCCTAAATAATTGTCACATGACCATAAAGCCACGCCCAAAAAATAAGCCATGCCCACAGAACCGGTGGTAAAAATTTTTAGAACCCATCCCTGCTTCCGACATGAGGAGCTCATCTTCCAGCATCATATCTTTTTGCCTTTTGGTAGTGTCCATGGGGTTTTCATGGCAAAGATACTGGAGTAGGTTGCCATTTCCTTCCCCAGTGGATCACTGCATCAAATATCACAATAAATTTGATGGTGCTATGTACAGATGCTGACAACTCTGATCTAGATTCAAAATTATCAGCCCACAAAAATAACAGTTTCCAATAAAACCAATGGCCTTTTGCTAGGGCCTTGGGGAATTAGAACTTTTTAAAAGACAATTTTCATGCATTCAGACTAAATTTCACCCATCGGTACAACCTGTTTCCTCAGATAAGTCTCCATGGTATTTTAAATCAGACAGAAATTCCATTATGATGTTGCTGCAAGGAGAATATTTTTTTTTATCCACTCTGTAAATCTTATTGACAATTGTTCACACTTAAGCTTTATTTTCCCCCTTCATTCACCAAGACAATACCTTGCTTTATGAATAATTCCACTGAATATGAGGGATACATGGAAAAGTTGTATCAAAGGTTTGGGCTTTGAAATGTTAATAACGCAGCCTGCATACTTGGACTATCTAATACCCTTAAAGCAGAGTGCAGAACCTGTGTCCTCCAGGATATTGCAGCACAGTTAACAGCAAAGGTTGCTGAGAGTTCACCAATATCTGGAAGGCCCACACATCTCATTGCTATATCATTTCATCATTTTAAAATCTGCTTTGATACCTCAACTACTTCAATAAAGTTTGCTTCAGTTGATGCTAAAGTACAGATATCCCTTTGTAGCTCTGTGACAGTCCAAGCCTGACAGTTTGAAATCACTGGATTGCTAAAATAGTTATTCCATTTAACTTTTTGCAAATATACCAACATGCCTGATAGGAAAGCCACTGATTCCTTGCTCACTCTTCACTGGAAATCACACACACACACACACACACACACACACACTCTTCTTGTGCACCATGTGTTATTGCTCACTAGCAGGAAGAGAAACACCTGTCAAAGTCATCTAGCTTCTTGTGTTTTCCTAATACACTTGTTTGTTTCTGGAGCCTTTGACAATCTCACTCGAGCATCTAATATATGGTTGAACTAGGTGTCTCAGTAATTTGGCTAGTCTAGAGCATTTTATCGCAGTATATGGATATAGCTCCATCAGCTTTACGATCTGGGTTGTATTTATTTTTTCCTTCTTTACCTCCACTGTCCTCTTTTATCTTTCCTCTAATAAATCTTTACTTCTAATTGGATTTGTGGAATGAAATGGATTTCTTTACCTTTAAGAGGTCAATCCATCTATGTAACTAGATTGCTTGTTCATATAACAGTTTAAAGTGAGATGAGTGGAAGGAGGCTGGATTGATTTCATTTCCAGGCATCTGAACCATCTCATATTCTGGAAGAGAGGCTTCTAGTGTCTGAGGTGGGTGGCAGCAACTCTTCTGTGTGGCAAGGAGGATAAAAGGCAGAGAGAAGAGAAACCCATCTTTAATTACAAGCTGTTTGCCAAAAGCCATGGTAGTCAGAAATGTTGAGTGTGCCAGTCCAAATACATCTTCCTTGCTTCTAGGTACCAAAGTACAGTAATGTCATCTGAATGTCTTGAATTGTTGTTTCAGTTTCCTAGTTTGATTCCAATTTTCATCCCTTGTAATCCCACCATTTAAAAAACACATTCACTGCTTAAGTAAATACATTTGCTTTTTGTCTCAGTTCTTTTCCTATTTTGAACCACCCTTTCCCCTCTAAATTCAGTTCTTGCAATACTTTTTCCTTCATTATAAGCATTCAGAAGAATAATCAAGTATCCTGGCATTCCCATTAAGCTGCAGTAGAATGTTCTACATAATATGTTACCTTAACACTCCCTGTAATGAATTAAGTGAAGGTAAATCTCTTATTATAAGGAGGAACATGGTGGCTCAGTGCCTAAGATGCTGAGCTTGCCAATCGAAAAGTCGGCAGTTCAGTGGTTCGACTCCCTGGCGCAGTGTAACGGGGTGAGCTTCCGTAACTTGTCTCAGCTTCTGCAACCTAGCAGTTCGAAAGCATGTAAAAAATGCAAGTAGAAAAATAGGGACCACTTTGGTGGGAAGTAACAGCATTCCGTGCACCTTTGGTGTTTAGTCATGCCAGCCACATGACCATGGAGACGTCTTTGGACAGCTCTGGCTTTGAAATGGAGATGAGCACCGCCCCTTAGAGTCGAGAACGACTAATCTTTACCTTTAAATCTCTTATTATATTCTCTTCCCCTATTCATTACCCACCTTGGGTTACTTGACTAATCTCATGTCCCACTACATTTTATGAAACTTCTCTATTCATCTGGCATTTTTTTCTCCACATACACAGCTTTTTTTTATAAGCAAAACTTTGGATGAGAAATAGCTGCATTTTTTAAAAAAAAAAACTGCACACCTTGTTTGGTATAGAACCAACAATCCTTTCTAATCTCTGGGCTACAAAATCCTGTTCTGTATTTGTTGACACAGAGCTGTTGGCACTTAAACTGCATCTTCTCCAACAGCTTTAAACAATTCAGTGATATTTCATCTGTATCTGATACTTTCCTGATAGTTTTTCATCCTTTGTCTTTCCATGCATATCGTACAACTAGTTCTAAACTCATTTAGATTCCCCCCCCTTTCCCTCACAATTCTCTTACCTCTTTCGTAGCTCCTCAGCTTTTCTTTTACATACATTAGGCTTACCGAGGGATTATGGCAGTGGTGAAATCCAATTTTTTTTTACTACCGGTTCTGTGGGCGCAGTTTGGTGGGCATGGTGTGGCTTGGTGAGCATGGCTTTGTGGGCATGGCAGGGGAAGAATACCGTAAAATCTCCATTCCCACCCCACTCCAGGGGAAGGATACTGCAAAATCTCCATTCCCACCCACTCTGGGGCCAGCCAGAGGTGATATTTTCCGGTCCTCTGAACTGCTCAAAATTTCCGTTACCGGTTCTCCAGAACCTGCCAGAACCTGCTGGATTTCACCCCTGGATTATGGACAGGAAAACATTTGTGTGCTATCATGCTATTCTTGAGTCAAGAGGAAAGGAGATTGACATAAACTGCACTGCCTCAGCCACAAAGCCAGGTAGCGTTGCTGCCCTCAGACAAGCCTGGGTTTTCAGCAATTGGTGAATTCTTAAATTTGTGGCATGGTTAAGTTCAGGAGTCATTTCCTTAATCATTTTTAAAATTCATTTAATCATGTTTACACAGGGCAGTCTAATAGACTTATATGACTCTATTTAGCTTATTATTATTGTAGCTCCTCTGTCTGAATTGAGCAGCCTAGCTTCTGCACCACAGTCTGAGTGCTAGTTCTTTCTTCCTGGAGCTCAAAGCAATAGCGGTTGCCATGATTTCTGACCTTAGCCCTTAGCACAGTGAGTTACTATGGTAATAACTACAGAGTCTGTTATCAGTTGCAAACATACATCTTTCACTCTCTCACACAAATGCTAAGAATTCCCCAACAAAGTTCTTCTTTATGGCTGAATAACAACAAGTCAGGAAGAACCAGGGGTGAAATCCATCAGGTTCTGACAGGTTCTGGAGACCCACCACTCCCACCAAGCCACACCACACCACGCCCACCAAGCCACGCCAAAAGAACTGGTAGTAAAAAAAATTGGATTTCACCACTGGGAAGAGAGTGAGAAAAGAGAAAATAATGCAGACCTGAATGCTTTATTTAGCACTTCCAAACAAGGTAGAACTACAAGACATGAGTCTCTTACATTTGCCCCATATAAACATTAAAACCCAAATGGGACATTATTAAAGTATAGATCTCAGTAGACTGGCTAGCTCTATTGAAGAACCAGCACCAGATAGGTGACTGAGGGAGCGGGCAAACACCATTTCACATGGCAGATTTATAAACAAGCAAACAGAAGACCCAGCTAAGCAAGCCTAACTCCTAAATTAATAAACATAACTCAATTAATTCATGGTACAAATCATACAATTTTAAATATAGAACTCAAAGAATACACTGGAGAATAGGAAGTATAGGAAACTCCCTTCAGAACTTAACAATAAGCCCAAGGGTTTAAGCATTAATTTTTATTATTTACATAGCCTTGATTTTCATAATTTACTGCCTACTTCTTTTGACAGTGCTATCAGTCTCTCAGGAGATTCATTACATTATGACATGATTTCATATATCCTGCCATCTAGAGGTTGTCCAAATTACAGCCATTTGGAATAAAAAATGGTGGTGCTGTTCTTGGACGGAAGACCAGCAAGTACAGTTTTATGTACTCTCCCACTGATATTGGTATTGGTAATCTCCTTCCCTGCCTACAGCAAACTGACTTTTCTGGCAGTGGCCTTGCTTTGCTGTGACCCAGTTCCAGGCAGTCTCTGTAGAAGAAGAAATGAGAACGCAGCGAAACTTCTCTGAAGAGCTTAGAGGGGGAAAAAAAAAACCCTCACACACCTGGTGATGCTGACTGTAGTTCTTTGTGCAAAATGCCAAGAGCAATTTTTTTCAGGGCCGAAGGGGTGGACAAGGAGACAAGCAGAAATTCCAGCTAAGCCTTTCCTTCTATTTCTGATTGCAAAATCAGTTTGAAAAAGTCCAGGATTGTGGTTTAGAGGCATAGTAACTTTTAGCCAGTTTGAAAATCCTTCTTTGGCTCATTGAATGGATTTCCATGGGGTTTACTGCATAAAATTATAATTTGGATATATAAAGTGCATATATCACCTAGGCTTGCAATTGGTGAACTTCAACAGTATGTATACGTATGCATGTGGTATTCATTTTGATTGAGGATGTTGGCAATACACAAAGAATTCTCCTTGCAATTATCTTACCCATGTCCATTTTGAGGATCGTTGCCTCTGCCTCTTATGTAATAAAAAGTTTTAAAATATCTCCATCTTAGTTCACTTTTTCCTAAATTATCTTATTTAAGGTGTTTTCATTTCTGCTTTGACTATTACAAGTTTTCCATAGGTCATGCCTTTCACATTCCATGTTTTTGTCTTTGTGAATCAAGGAACTGATATTTCAGTAGTGGCACTATGAGTGGCCAGATTTCTTTCAGCTTTAGTCCAGAGAAATCATAATGTCCAGACCTACTCTTGAAAGTCTAAAAGTTCTCCAGTAATTTGAGTAGTGCCTTTTTGACCTAAGTAGAGGGATCATCTGATTCTCAGGCCTGCATGTTTTGTTGAACAACAATATAGAAGTCATTTGCCATTACTTTCTTCTGGATTTGATATTGGATTCTGACTGGCAGAGGGAGGGGTAGGGGTGAAGAGCAGCTTTCTGTATTTCAGCAACAGCCCATCTACCCTCATCCTAACTACATTACTTTTAGGTTATCACTCCTACTTTGACATTACCAGCAAGACTCTAACAGACATTTCTACTGATGTCACTCTCAAGTTGACATCATTGTCACTTGAAGGTGACAATGAGGTCACTTGTTGTTGGTGCCCCACTACTGGAGGCTTTCAAGAAGAGAATGGACAACTATTTGTCTGAAATGGTAGAGTATTTCCTGCTCAAGCAGAAAGGTTGGATAGATGACCTCCAAAGTCCCTTCCAACTCTTCTCTTCTCTTCTCTTCTCTTCTCTTCTCTTCTCTTCTCTTCTCTTCTCTTCTCTTCTCTTCTCTTCTCTTCTCTTCTCTTCTCTTCTCTTCTCTTCTCTTCTCTTCCCTTCCCTTCCCTTCCCTTCCCTTCCCTTCCCTTCCCTTCCTTTTCCTTCTCCTCTACCCTACCCTACCCTACCCTACCCTACCCTACCCTACCCTACCCTACTCTACTCTACTCTACTCTACTCTACTCTACTCTACTCTACTCTACTCTATTCTCACTGAAACTACTGAAGTTTTCCACCACAGCAGGATACACTTTGAACTACAAACTTTATTACAATCTTTGATCATGTCAAATTAATAATGCCTTGGGTAGACGAGCATTGAAATGACTTTTATGCAGCATTTGAATTGCTATTTTTCATTGCTCTGAAGGATCCCACTTAGTTAAGATAATGAAACATCTGCAAGAAAACAAGCTAGCTCAGAGAGCACCAAGAACCCTTCACGTCAAACCTGAGCTACAAATATTCTCCTTTATTAGTTTCATTGCTCCATATTGCAATTTTTATTTTTTATTTATTTTTTATTTGTAAATCATCCAAAGACTACTTAATTATTTATTTTAAAAATTTATTGGCCTCCCATCTTAACACAGGGTAACTCTGGGAAGCAATAAATTGTTGAAGAGTGACTAATTTAATTTAATAAACCAGATCAAGTATTTAATGAAGCTAATTATATTAATTACAGTTAAGATGCAGGCCAATGATACCTGTATGTTTTGTATCTATAGTAAATTCTTTGCGCCACTCTTCATCATTCTCAGTCAACATTTACTCATTTTTTTTCTGTGCATTCTGACCTACTTCATCTTCTTTACTTTTTTGCCATTGTTCACTCAACTTTTAAAAATATTTTAGAGGGGAAAAGGGCCTTCTTTCTACTAAATGGTCTTTTACCAGTGTTTGAAGAGAAGCCAATTAGTAGCTAAAAATGGCTATTTGAAGAAAATGCTGTTGAACTGAGTGGATATCATTAGTCATTGCTCTGTCATCATTCCCAGTACTGCCTGAGCTAATTTTTTATCAACTTCTATATGCCTAATTTTAGAAAAAATAAAACTGAGAGGTGGCACAGTAGTTAGAATGCTGTATTGCAGCTACTTCAGCTGACTGCTAGTTCAGCAGATCAGCAGATCAAATCTCACCGGCTCAAGGTTGACTAAGCCTTCCATCCTTCCGAGGTGGGTAAAATGAAGACCCAGATTGTTGGGGGCAATATGCTATTTAGTATGCTGCCTTTGTTGTAAGCTGCCCAGAGTCCTCGGAGAGTGAGTGGTATAGAAATATGATTAATAAAAAATAAAATAAATAATAAAATAAAAACTGGTTATCATTAGACACGGGTTCCATTTCACAAGAAAAGTAAGGAATCAGATGTTAACAAACATTCCTCAAAAATTCCAAGAAGGACTGATTTATTATTTAGTTTATTGAACTGATTAATTTTAAAGCAGAGCTGAGATATCAGATTTGACCAAAGAATAAGAACCAGGCCTCTATGTAATCTGCAGATGAAGGATTCCAGTCTTTGTCATAGATTGCTTTCTTAAATGGGTACCAAACCAATTAAATAGCTACAGACCATCCAGTATGATGTTTAGTGATCAAGGTGGTGGCTTAATTATACTTACCCACTCCTATTTTGAACTTACTCTTACTCCAATTTTTGCAATAAGTAGGGTTCAAGCTTAAATAGGACTAGTTTGCCTCTCCCCTCAATCATTATATGAGGATGTATGAAGCTGCCATCTGCACATTGTACTATGATGGCGACCATTTTTTCTAAATGAGGGTCACCCAAAATAGACAAGAATAGACAATATGACCACAGGATCATAAATTGCCCAGGGGCAATTAAAAAAATATGGTCAGTGAAAAACTTATCTGTTAACGTACTGGAAATGTTAACAAAGTCACACAACCAATTATTATGCAAATTATAAGGTGATACCACCTAGTTTTTATTTGTTCAGTTAGTTCCAAAGGTGGATCCTTCAAAGAGAAGGAAGACAATCTGCAAAGAGCCAAATGTCCAGAGTCTCCTGACATTAAAACAACAGCATTCAGAATGCTACACCTAAAAGATGAACATTTTTCTCTGAAGGCATAAGCTCCATAACAGGTTTGGAAAGCAGAGAGTGAAAACAGCAGCTTGCTTCTAGAACAACTCAATCAAGGAAAATCAGTTGGGCCATCTGTAAACCCTTTCCCCCAGCAGCCCCTCAACTGCCTTATAAAACACAGTGCAATTAATTTTGCATGGTTTCACCATGCATGGATGCTTAGCATGCCTTTTCGTATTTTGCATGTTATGCTTGTTTGATTCTAGTTTACTGTAGTGTTATTATCATCATCAGCCACTAGATCTGAGCATGCTACCAGATATGAACTCGTCTGTCAATTCTGAAGCAAACCTGGCTGAAGCCATCTTGTGCTGCCTGATAGTTGCCACAAACTATGTGACAACTGAGAGGGGGAAGGGAAGGGGGAAGTAGATAGCCTGGCTAACAGTCAAAACAAAAATTTTACCCGTGGGAACCAAGGTCATTGTAAGAGGTGGCTGTTGAAGGAGGAGAGGACCCCGCCAGCTGTATTCATTGGACAATGTGACTGGTGACATCTGGGAGCGGGGATTTTTATTCTTTTACTTAGGTGAAAACTATAAGAACTTTCAGAGTTGGCTTTCACCGGCTGTGCTGATATGATTATCAAATGAACACGTTCTTTGAGGAATCTACCTGCCTCAGAGTCCTGCTTTCAATGGGTGCATTACTCGAAATGCTGACATTCGGCATTAAGGAAATCATCATTATATGCCTATTGGCTTTAATCATAAAAAGCTTAATGTGATTCCCTTCTGCTTGTGCTCTTGAAATGAATCGGTTACCCTACAAAGATGCCTACTTGAAAGTAACACTTGTGGTGTTTCATTGCCATTAGTCCCATGGAAGCCTTAGATATTTAATCATAAAGCTTATGATTGTGCAAGGGTATGTTAAAATATAAAAAGGCAAATGCTGGATTAATTCCAAGGAATATGTGATCTGAACTTGATCCTCTGCACTCCCAAAAGAGGAGAGTTGCTTTGGGCCACATATACATTTAATAAATAAATAAATAAATAAATAAATAAAGTATCATATACACATGAAATGCTAGGCAGACTATATAAAATGGTGCCATATACATGAAGTGTTCTGACTCAGTTCTCCAAACACCACAAACCCTCTGTAGATAAAGCAATGATTCCTTTATTAGGAACGCCAGTAGCCACTGCAAAAAGTTTATCTTTCATCTCAGGCTAACAAGTCTGTCCAGCAGGGGAGATGAATAGTTGTCTGCTACATCTATTCATTTCCGCCCCCTGCCTTTTATCACCAGATCTATGGTGGCTCTTCCATCCCCAGGATAGGCCCACAGATTTCCATTGCTCTCCTCTCCTCTGCCTTCTGCACATCTGCACATCAGACACTGGACCCAGCTATTCCTCCTCTTCCCCATCAGCCACCTCCAGACCTGAGGGCTCTTGACTCTCCATCTGTGGGCTGACGGATGGCCCAGGCTCCGTCTCTCTCTCTCTCTCTCTCTCTCTCTCTCTCTCTCTCTCTCTCTCTCTCTCTCTCTCTCTCTCTCTCTCTCTCTCTCTGACTGCTCCATTCCCTCTTCCTCCTCGGAGCTCTTGGGTTGCCTTGATGCTGACTCTGACACCCACGTCTCCTCCTCATCTGATTCGGCTGCTGGAGGGTGCTAGGTGGACTACATAAGAATATTTATAGAAAAAACAATATAAATACTATATTCAGGAAGAACTACTATTTTACTACAGATAATAGGATTTAGTTTAAATATATTTTACAGAATTTCAGATTGTGTTTCTCATTAACATGGCATGCAGAACTTTGTGCTACTCTATGCAAAAGCATATAGCAAAACAATAATGTTCCAATAGCTTGGTCATGGCCAACATCTTGATATTGTTGATACCCACACTCCGCTCACCCACACAGACACTCTTGCTCTTCCGAACCAGAAAATATATATACATACTGTAAAAGCTGTGAATTAGTTCATTTCAAAGTCTTTGAGATAAATGGCAGACAGGAAGACTTTTTAAAGCCAGCTTTGCTATGATTCATAGAAATGTTCCATTTATTCAGCACATCCAGAATGCCAACTTCCTTCCAAGTATCTGTATGCCTTCTTGGTACTTTTCTTAGTTTAAGACAAAATCTATGCTAGTGCTTGGGGAAGAATTAGTTTGTTGGAAGATAAAGCCAACTTTTAAAGATCTGTATGAGCTAATATTGAAAAGCTTTGGATGAAATGCAGCAGAGGGATAAGAAATCCAACAGAATGGACTGTATTTCTAGTGGGACGGATTTACTAGAGAACAAATGGCCTTGTAAGTTGAATAAATCACTAACAGTTACCTAATGTACTTGTCCAAAAGGATATATTCAAGGATTATAGGCCTTTTTTTAATTAGCAGAGGAAGCAGTAAAATGTTTAGGTAGTTTAGGTCGTTGCGTATTATTGTCACATAAAGCAACCCTATATCCCAATTACAGCAGAGGTTGGGATCATATGCCAGCAGAGAGAAGGCTGTATACTAAATTTGCTCATGTGGAGTAGTGGGACAGAGGAAAACATACACACACAAAATAAATCAAATCAGGGCATACAAATGACAGAATTGTCTCATTCCTGGAAATGCCACATAGCCCACAAATTCAATTCTTTTCTTGCCGTAGAAGTGAAGGGCAATGCATCTTGGCAATAAAAAAAAATACAGAACCCATAGCATACAATTTGTTCTTGTTTTACCTGAGAGATATGAATGAGTCATGAGTTTTAGCTTGACATCCTGACATCAGAGAGACCCTACAAGGACACCTAGAACACCTAATACATATTTTTGCTGAGGAAGGGACATATGGAGATATAATACAGCTGACAATACAAATCCTATTTTTAGTTTTTGCTGCTCATGTCATGGTAAATATAGATAGCACAGCAAACAGCATTTTTAATAGACTTGAACATCAACACAGCATCTCACAAGCAGTACTTAGCTGTAATGGGGCAAACAATAATATAATCAGCAGAACTCTCCTCTTACCATTAAGTCATGGAGATAATAATAACCTTTTGATATTTGTCTGAATTTGGTCTACGTGGGGTAACAGAGGATGCCATTCTGTGATTGTATGTGTGCTGAAAACATGTGCATGGAGGCTGCCTATTTAATAACAGGACTCTCTCTATATAATGTTTGTTTGCATATATGCTTTCAGTGTTAATAAACCAGATTGGAACCTATAGGCAAGATCCTGATCCATTCTTGTTCCTTCAAATATACATTCTGCTTCACAGAAAAAAAAAATCTGTACAATACTGTTAACTGCATGCATTCATTGATAAGAATCCAGGTTAAAAAAATGAGGTGTACAGGATAAAACTTTCATCAAAAGATACTCAGACACAATTGCTTCAGAATACAAAAATGTAACTATGTTCTCACAGAATTGATCCATATCTAAACAAAGGTCAGTACATATGAAAAATTCAATATGTATGTCAACCAGAAACATTGGTTGGTCTAAGAATACAAATACATTTATTTAATGGAATATATCTATGTTCGTAAAGATATTTTTCTGTTATAGACCAGTTTCTCCTGCCCATCAAAGAGAATGCTTGCTGGAGGACTTCCGGTGGCGCCTTCCTCGTTGGCGGCGGGCTTTCCATGCCCGCCGGTCTCTCGGCGCGTGAGAGCCGCCTTACAGCTGGCAGGCGGCTCGAAAATCCTGCTCCTCGACTGGAGGAGCAGGGAGAGCTTCTGGGGGTGAGGTTGAACCTCCCTGAGCCCCCCAGGAAATTTTTCTTGTCCTGGGGAGGGCTCAGAGGGATGGCTCCCTCCATACCCCCAGGTACGCTCCGCGCCGAGAGGATCCTCCGCTAATTATCTAATTAGCGGAGCCAGATGCAGGGAGCAACACCACAACTGAAATGACAGTTGGAGCAAGCTGGAAAAGAGAGAAGAAAGATTTAAGCAAGTATGGATTTTTTTTTTCAACGGATTTTTTTGGAGGAGGAGGGGGGGAAGGGGGAAGGAGAGAAAGAAAAATGAAAGTTTTTAAGATGGCGACTGGCTCTGCTTGAAAGGAAAGTGATAGCGGAAATGGAGCGCAGAGTTTAGTCCTGAAAGACTTTGAAAATAATGTTTTGTCACAGACAAAGAACTTAAAGGAACAGAGGCTGATTTAAATAGATTTTTTCTGTTTTTCTTTTTCTTTTCTTTTTTCTATTGAAGTAAGAAGGATTTTTTTTTCTTTTTGGTCCTTTTTAAAAGTAAAGATGCCTAAACTTAAAGGAAGGGGGGGCTCCCCTTTGCATCAGATGAATAAAGTTGAAATGTCTCATTTGCAGAGACTCACAGAACAGGAGTTAAAAGAGTTAATTACAAGGTCCTTAGAGAGTGTGGTAGATAAGATAAAAGGTTCACAGAAGGCTCTCGAGGAATTGGTCTCTGGGAAATATGACCAACTAAATCAAATTATTGCTCAAGTAGCTTCAGATTTTTCAACTGCGGTGGCTGCAATGGGGAAGAAAGTGATTGAGATGAGTAGTAAATTTGAATCTCAGATACAAGAGTTACAAGCGAAACTTCTGGAAGCAGAGGCCAAAAACTATAATATTCAGAATGATGTTATTATGCTTCAAATTAAGGCTATGGAATCTGCAATTAGACTAAGAGGGATAAAAGAAAACAACAGAGAAAACTTAAAAACAACCTGTGCAAAGGCCTTTGCAGAATTATTAAAGCTACAAGATGAATTAATCTTGGGTTCTATAGAGAAAGTTTACAGAGTTAACTCACGTTTGGCTAAACAAAGGAATCTGCCTAGAGATGTTGTAGTTTACTTTACTGACAAAAGACTGAGAGATGATATTTTACAAAAGTCTTATTCTGATAGAGTGAAGGTAGCAGGTACACAAATCAGGATCTTCAAAGAGCTACCATCGAAGGTCGTAAAGGACAGGAAAGATTTTGATTTTTTGGTCAAGGAACTGAAGAGAAGTAATATCCCATTCAGATGGGATTTTCCAGTTGGTATAATTTTTAGATATCAAGGTGTGAGACATTGTTTGAATACTATTGAAAAAGCAGAATATTTTTATCAAAATATCTTTAAGGGAGCACCGAAATATCTCAAGAATAAAAAGTCAAAGACAGAGTTTACAAAATCTGAACAGAAAGAAGAAAATCAAAGTGTGTTAAAAGTAAAAGGAGAATTTGGTGGTTGTCCAGAGGATTCTATTACGGATTTTTCTGATGAGAAAACTGAACACCTCAGTGTCCTTGGGGGATTACAGGACCTTGAACGGCTGGAGGAAGATTTAAAAAACAAAGTTTCACTTCGAGATGACCAGCAGCAGAGGTCCAATACTCTTCAAGACATGCGGGGTGATGCTAATCAACAGGAACTAGATTTCAATGAAGAAATCCGACTGGAAACCACAGGTGATAAATTTAAAGAGCATCGTGAATTGTTTGATACTGAATCAGAAAGCATTGAAAGATTTGGAAAAAATGGATTATAAAAATTCTTTTAAGAAGTACAACAACTTGTTAAAAGTTCATTCTGAGTTGGACTAACTTTAAATTCATATATTAAAATGGATTATAAAAGTTTTTACTATGAAGTTTATCCTGGATTGGACATGATATCCTGAGTTCTGATAGATTGCTGCAAAATTAGCAGCGATCACTGCTAATTATATATTTTTTGTGGAATTTATCTTCTAGGAGAAGACTATGAAATTGAAAATATCTTATAACCCGAAGGACTGAATTGCAAAGGGTGGCAGGATTTGAAATAATTTTAAAGGAATATCTGGGAATGCAGCTCTTAGTTGGTTTTTTCTTCTCCTTTTTTTTTTTTCAAGACTTGAACGTTAAGGCTGCAAAAGCCTATTTTTAGGTATAGTATAAGTTAGCTTGAATGAATTTTCCTAGAGGTGTGAATATCTTCGTGGTTGGATTTTATCCATATAAAGTCACTCGGGGGGTTGTGTGGAGAAATGTTTTATTTTGCTGATGGGGGCAGCGGCAAGATGAAGATTATTGAAGCAGGATTTATGTGAGGAAATATGTTTGACATCAATCAAGTTGAGGAGAAGATTGAAATTTGGATTATAGAGACTGAGAAATGAATTGAATAAAAGATAATTTTCTTTATGATATAACTGTATGATTATAACTATATATGCATATATATTTCTTATGTTTTATGTTTTTGGGGGTTTTTCTTTAGTTAAGGGGTGTAGTTAGGATAGAATCATAATGATGTTCTTAATTATAATGACTATTAATGGTTTTTTTTATTATAATATTGTTTAAATATATTAATGTCTGGTTTTTTGTTTGTTTGTTTTTTTTTACTTTTTTTCCCCCTCTTTCCTTCTTTCTCTTTCTCTTCCTCTTTTGAAATTTGTTTAATTTAGAATTTGAATATTTAATAATCTTTTTCTTTTTCCCTTGTTCTAAATTCTGTTCTTTTTAACTTGTAGCGGAAGTCGGGGGGGGGGGGGATAGGGAGGGAAGGGGCTGGGGCTGAGGGAGGATGGGAGGGGTTGGGTAGGGGGATTGGGCAGGGGGGGTGAAAATGGAAAAATTTCTGTATTGTAAAACCTTTACAATAAAAAAAAAGAGAATGCTTGCTGGAAGATGGTGTAATATAATCTTTATGGTATTCCAATATTCAAGACTCTTTTAAAAAAAATAACAACATTAGATATAAGTATTTTTTGGATTTTGAATCCATGGATTTCTTTTTTAAAAAACTGAGCAATTTACTCCTAAAAATAGTTTAGTCCCACATACAAAAAATGTATCTTCAATGTGGTTTTTATTGGATTGTGACTTTGCAAAAGCTACCGTTCCGAGCTAAACCCTATCTGTGCCCTCAAAGATCACTATTATGAAACCACAGTTTGATTAAAAACTCTGATAGAAATTATGCTAATTGAATTTTGATTCTTAAAGCATTTTGAAAAATCTTATGCTCTTCCGACATTGTCCATAAACTTTGCCAGACTCAATCCATTCATGAAAAGACATAATTATATTTCACTACATATTCATTTTCTTAGCAACTCCTCCCCTCTTTAATTGGCCACAGAATATATATATCTCTCTCTCCTACAATGTAGAAGCATTATTTGAATTTTGCCTCCCCCAAAATCTGGGTCATCATTTTACTGACCTCAGAAGGATGGAAGGCTGAGTCAACCCTGTGCCTCATCAGGATTGAACTCCAGGTGGTGGACAGAGTTAGCCTGCAATACTGACTTTAACCACTGTGCCACTAGGGCTCTAAATATTCTATTTCAATTTAATTAAATTGCAGGGTAGTGTATATTTGACTGTTTCAGAACAGAAATTTAAGCCCTTGCTATGAAATGGGATCTGTGGATCCCTCAGTCCACCGTTCCCTTTGAAGGATCGGTGAACAGAATGCTACATTGGCTAAAGTTCCAGAATAACGAGGCAAAAGCTGCCCTGAATCTTCGGAGAGGGGCGGCATATAAATTGAATTAATAAATAAAATAAATAAAAGCTACATGGTTGATTATATATGGAAAGACTGGGATTCAAAAATAATTTGGGAACAAATTAGCTCAACTGCTCAGCAAAATAGAATAAAGAAAAACTAAAGACCAAGAGCTGATCCTGAAGCAAGTTACAGGCCAGTATGGGATGGTGTTTGCTTTATACCAAATGAATTATGGACACCATTTTAAAATAAAATCAGAATGTAAAGAAAAGCAAATTGAAAACCTTCTGTACTGATTTTATTCATCTTGATTTGTTTCATCATATAACATCACATTGTGCTTAAGGCAACAAAGACAATGGGCACTTAATGAAACACTATGAACTACCTATCTCCATGATACTCTATTCTGGTGCAAGCTCAGCTTTATTTTATTCCAGGGGACAGCAGAGAAAAACATCACTGATACTTCGAGTACCAAAGGAAATTGGTTCAGTATACAACACATATCGTTCATTTAGAAAACACCATGATATGCAGTAGAAATATCTCCTAGGCTAGAAGCTTTAATCAAATATGAGAATATAATATTTTGTAATAGATTAAAACTAACTAGCCTGAAGTTATATTTGACTTTCATTGTTGTATGAGAGTTATGGCTACAGAAATCTGGAAGTCCACTAGATCACACTAATGAGATTGCAGCCATCTCAAGGTCATTTTGGTAATCTAACTCTTGCTTGCTAATGGGAATTACCTGGAAACCAAATGTCAGACCTCACTTATTACAAATTTCAATCCTTCTGTAAAACACAGAGTAAAATAGTTTATAGCTAAATCTCTCTCTCTCTCTCTCTCTCTCTCTCTCTCTCTCTCTCTCTCTCTCTCTCTCTTTTTTCTTTTTTTTTTTTAAAGGAAAGATGCCTAGTTTCTTTTAATCCAAAGTGTCATAGCTCTCTATAATTCAATTCCCACACCAGTGGTGCGTTGCTCCTGGTTCTGTCCGGTCTTTTAGAACTGGCAGTAAAAGTGGTGGGAGGCTGTGCCCAGACATTATAATTTATGATCTGCGCATGTGCAGAAGCTTCCCGTTGCGAACTGGTAGTAAAGGTAAGTAGAACCTATCCCTGTCCAACACATATTTAAAATGTGCAGAAGAAAATTAAATTTATCTTTTAATTCTTCCATAAAAACAACACCCTAAAAATAACATTTAAAATAGAGAGTTTCTCCTACTGTGTTGTTAATGTATTGGTTTAGAGTCCTTCTCTTCCCTAAACTCTTGCTGTTATAATAGGTTATTGATTCTTTCTTCAAGAAGTTCAGCATTCCTGAGTTACAAAATTAATTGAAAACCCAGCCATGTTAAGTGTATGTTTAATTACATATTGCAAATCTTGTTAGATCTTTTTGATATTATGCTTGCATTCCTGTCCATTTTTCTAATCTCTCCCAGGGACAATTTTATTTCAAGCTCTTAGATAACAAGCATGATGTTTGCTGATGTTTGGTCTCCCACTAAGTCCTGTGTTTCCTAGGAGAGCAATTTGATGAAATATGTTGTGCATTCTCCACACTTCTGAAACTGGCTGCCAAGTCCATCATCTGCTACTGGAAGAAACATATGTTGCCCAAGGTTGACATATTCTTCTTTATATGTCCCTTTTACAGTATAGCTCTGTTTACCTTAGGTGGTCTCTTTGATATAATGAAAGTTACAAGAGAAATGAAATAAGCAGAATTTGGGGAGGTTTTTTTTCCATTCACAGACTTCATTGTGCTGTTTGTTTGACTCATTAGATTAATGTTTTAGGAAGAAAAGGCAAAACAACAGATTCAGTAAAAGGTTCCCCCCAAATCGTTTTGCTTTCCAGATTACTGAAAATTGTTCTTGCAGGCTGGATATTCTCAGTCCTGTCTGTGCAACACACAACAAAGCAGCTTACTCAGCAGATGTGTAGTTTTAGCTAAAGGAAAGGATTTTGCAGTTGTGCCATCAGTGGTGCCTACGGAGGATATCATTTCAAATATTCATAATCTTCTTAATGATGCTGCTGAAAAAAATTAGACACAAGATGCTCAGAAATTTAAAGAGGTCTTGCCCCTCCTGCCAGTAATTTGACAATGGGAGAAATTGTCTTAATGTGCTTTAAAGAACTGTAATGCAGAAGAGAATATTTTGATAGCACATAAGGGAAATGCTACAGTGGTTATGAACACAAAAAAACTATCACATCAAGACCCAGGACTCCTTACACTGGTTTATAACAACCAGTTTACAAAAAAAACCCTTAAATGTAACTGAACAACTTTCTTATGAAAATTAAATAATCTCATCTCATCATTAAATTAATCTGAGATGCACACAAGTCTTAGCAAGATAGCAATCTAGCCAAAATATCTATGTGGGCTACCAAAGAGCCTGGATGAGTTGGTTCCATTATTTCAATTGTGAGTGCTTTTGGTTTTCCTACACATCATATTGCCAAGTTGTGCTTTTGCAATCTTACATCAAATTTGCAGATGACACCAAGCTGGCAGGAATAGCCAACACTCCAAAAGATAGGCTCAAGATACGGAAGGATCTTGATAGACTTGAACATTGGGCACTATCTAACAAAATGAAATTCAATGGTGAAAAAAGTAAGGATCTACATTTAGGCAAGAAAAACAAAATGCATAGTATACTGTATGTGGTACCTTGCTCAATAGTGGTGACTGTGAGAGGGATCTTGGAGTCCTAGTGGACAACCATTTAAATATAAGCCAGCAGTGTGCAGTACCTGCCAAAAAAGCCAACACAGTTCTAGGCTGCATAAACAGAGGGATAGAATCAAGATCACATGAAATATTAATAATGCCTTGGTAAGGCCACACTTGGAATACTGCATTCAGTTTTGGTCGCCACAATGTAAAAAAGATGTTGAGACTCTAGAAAGAGTGCAAAGAAGAGCAACAAAGATGATCAGAAGACTGGAGGCTAAAACATATGAAGAACAGTTGCAGGAACTGAGTATGTCTGGTTTAATGAAAAGAAGGACTAGGGGAGACATGATAGCAGTGTTCCAGTATCTCAGGGGCTGCCACAAAGAAGAGAGTCAAACTATTCTTCAAAGCACCTGAGGGTAGAACAAGAAGCAATGGATGGAAACTAATTAAGGAGAAAAGCATCCTAGAACTAAGGAGAAATTTCCTGACAGCTAGAACAATCAATCAGTGGAACAACTTGCCTCCAGAAATTGTGAATGCTCCAACACTAGAAAATTTTAAGAAGATGTTGGATAACCACTTGTCTGAAGTGGTATAGCGTTTCCTGCCTCAGCAGGGGATTGTACTAGAAGACCTCCAAGGTCCCTTCCAACTCTGTTATTCTATTCTATTCTATTCTATTCTATTCTATTCTATTCTATTCTATTCTATTCTATTCTATTCTATTCTATTCTATTCTATTCTATTCTATCCTATCCTATCCTATCCTATCCTACCCTATCAGAATTTTGTCAAAGATTCAATTCATTTCATTGAAAAACAAACTCAACTTTAGACAGAGCGATAGATTAATCAATTCTGATGTGATTTCCTTTTTTTACCAACAGGCTCATCTCAGAAATCTCATAATAAGGAAATCTTTTCCAAGGACATTTTTAACTTATTAACTGATACTGATTTCCAATGGAACAACTAATCCTTTGAACAAATTGAAAGGTTTGTCATGGGCGGCCCACTGAGTCCCACATGGGCACAACCAATTCCTACATGGACAAATTTGAACAAGAGGCACTGGATGTTGTAGCTTTAAAACCATGTATTTGGTTTGGTATGTGGATGATACAGTTGCAATCTGGAGATAAAAAATGAAAAATGAGCATCCACATTGTGTACAACCAAATACAATAGGAAAAGAAAAAGATAGCCAGCTTGCATTTTTTGATGTTTCCATCATTAAAACAAGAAATCATAAACCAAGATACACTGCACAACATAGTGGACACCAAGACACATTGATCATTATTCTTATTAAAAGTCTAACCATCCTCCCTGCCAGAAGGAAAAGTATCATTGAAACGCTCACTGATGGTGCTAGACTTCTGTAATATTTCAGATTTGTGAGTCTGAAAGATTATCAGATGAGTTGAGATACCTTGACTGGCTAATGTTTACACTGTCAGTGAAATCAGACAGTGATGCAGTCCAGCAATCAAAATAACATTACATATAAATATTAGGACAAATAGCAAAGGTGTACCTCCCTTACATTGAGAAGGTTACAGACCAAACTGGAAAATTACTGGAGAAGCACAATTTAAAAACTTATTTACAAACCGAAGAAAAAATCCAAGAAATGATTTAAGGGTGACATCTAAGGGTAGCAGAAGTCCACTCTGATCATCAATACTTGACTAAAAGGACACAATAGATACTGCTGGCTAGGACAGGGGTCGGCAACCTTAAACACTCAAAGAGCCACAAAGGTCCTAACCGGAAGCCCCCCATTCAATTCTGGAGCTGACCGGAAGTCCTATTTCCTCACCATAGAGTCTCCTCTTAGCGCGGCATCCTTTTCCTCCGCCAACTGGGAGTCTGGTTCCCCCACCATAGAGTCTTCTTCTAGTGCGGCATCCTTTTTCCTCTACCTAGTGCGGCATCCTTCTTCCTCTAACTGAAAACCCTATCAATTATGAAGACGACCGGTGACAGGCAGCCACAGCAGAGGGATGAAAGAGCCATATGCGGCTCCAGAGCCAAGGGTTGCTGACCCCTAGGCTAGGACAATGTGAAAATTCAGTGGCAGTTGAACACGTGTTGCTAAACAATAGGCACAAAATTAAGTTTAAAGACAAAGAACTTCTAGCAGTCATGTCAAATTATCATGCATGACTACATAGAGAAACTACTGAGATTTATAAACATCCCAATAACTTTAACAAGAAGGAAAAGGGAACACGATGGCTCATGTGGTTAGGATGCTGGATTGGAGGTTAGCAAGCCTGTATTCAAGACCTGAATGCTGCCATGGGGTGGGGTGAGCTCTCATCCTTCACTCCAGCTCCTGCTGGGGACATGAAAGCAACCCCCAACTGGGCATTCCCAAGGCAACATTGATGTCAACCAGCTATTTTTTTCAATCCGGAAGCCCCTTGGTGCTTCTGTTATGACTGATGTGAACAAGAAGGAAGAGAAACTGAAGGTTAACAAAGCCTATTTTCCAGTTTTATGTCAAACCAAAATAAAACTACCCTTTATTAACCACCACATGAAATCTACAGCAGTCTCACCTGTTGTACATTTCCCGTAAAGCCATAAGGATAATACATAAAGTTTATTTGTTTGTTTGTTTGCATTTTTCTTCATTTCTATGCCAGTCATTCTTCTAACTGTGATGCCAGTGGAAAACCATCAATATTTATTCTCAGAGAGTTTGGTAGGGACTTCTCCCAAGTAAGTGGGAATAGTGAAGTATCTTAAATAAATAAATGTGTGTGTCTGAGTAGTACCTCTGTCTTCACTTAACAGATTTCTATGAAAGTCTCTATAGTGAACTGCCACAATATGTTTCAGCCAAGGTATTTAATAATTAATTTTGCCCTGGGCTTCTGGAAACGTTAGAGTGGTAAAAATAAATTGAGAGAAAAAAAAAACTCAGAGAAAAATAAGAAAATACATTGGTCTTTTCCTGATACACTGTCATAATAACTCTTTCTCTTTATAAACTTTACAAATATATCAGAACAGTTGAATTCTATTTAGAACCATCTTTTTTTTGGGGGGGGGGTATATTTTTTATTTTATTTTTAAACATTCATCAACATCAATATATGATCAGTGTGGCATCTGGCTATCGTTCATTTAGATACAAATAACATTAATAACATTAATCGTATTAGTTACATTAGTCAAACTTTTGAAATCTTAGTGTTAATACACATGTTTGTATTAAAATATAATCCTTCATTATTTGCCATTCCAATGCGCCATTCTATATCACAATATTATTTGAACATACATAATAATAATACAATATTATTGTATAATGCAATATTATTTGAACATAAATAGTAATACCATCTTTCAACCTCTAATCTTTCCATCTGGTTGTTGCTTTTATTCTATTGTATAAAAATGTATATACTAATATTCCCCCTATTTCTTTTTTCTACCTCTATTCAAGCTTCTAGTCAGGCCATCACTACTAGTCCTAGTGTTGATACACATGTTTGTATTGAAATATAGTTTGAACCAGTAGTGGGTTCTAACCAGTTTTACCACCGTTTTGCATCGTGCACACACTTTGTGCACTATCACCTTGCTTCGCTCGCATGTGTGCCGACCTTTTTGGTGAGGCCAGGAAACTCAGATTGTCTATATCAGGGGTGTCAAACTCAATTTCATTGAGGGACACATCAGGGTTGTGTTTGATCTCAGGGGGGGATGGGGGGCATGGCTAGAGTGGGTGTGGCCAGCTCGATGTCCCTCATGTCAGGGTTGCAGGTGGTGGCCCGAGCACTCTGCCAGTGAAAATGGGCTCCCAAGCTCCGTTTTTGGCTGCAACAGCCTCCTGCAACCTTCTGCCAGTGAACTTGGAGCTTGGGAGAGCTGCATGTGACCCTCCCGAGCTCCATTTTTACTGGCATAGGTACTATGGGCCAGTCCTTCGCTGTTTCCAGGGTGGCCCCAAGGGCCAGATCTAAGCCCCCTGTGGGCTGGATCTGGCCCACGGGCTTGAGTATGAGACCCCTGGCCTACATAGTCTTGTAAAATCACCTCCCTGTTCAAATATAAAACAGACACTGAGCCTATCTTATGGATCAGACTTCAGTTTGATGATAATGTTGAGAATTCAGTTGTCCAGAGCATAACATCTCACACCAATATCACTGACCAGAAATACCTTATGTGGATATTGAATAGGTTAGTAGCTGTAAACATTTGTGGAAAAATACAATCATTTTAAATGCAGATTTTTCACAATGGAAAACCTGGGATTTTGAAAGGAAGAACGTGAGCCTCTTCATAGCTGCAGTTATTATGAAGCCAGTTAATCCATTTATTGTGAAAATTATATTTGGGTCAAATCAGTTATGATAAAATAAATGGCTGATGGTGTTGTGTGAAGGTGATCGATGCATTGAATTACTGGGTATCTGGAGCTTTCTCCTATGCAACATGTGATGGGTTGAAATTCAATTAACTTTGGCTGGGCTGCCTGACACGAGACCTGCTAATTTTGTTGGTAATATTAATCTTTAATCATTTGGTCAGGAATGACTGTTATGAAGTATCTTCCTTCTGATCTACACCTCGGAAGGATCAAATGTTTTAAAAGGAGCTTTTGGCAAGAATTTAAGAACCTTTAAGGTTATGTTTTTTAATAGTTTTCAGAGATTCCCTCTCTTTGGCTTTCGGGATCTGAACACAGCAGTAAATCATGGCTATCTGAATCTTAGGATGCAACTAATAGGAATTTTTATTGCACACTAGAATAAAATAGTATTAAGCAGCTGAATGCCCTCTGTTAGCACGAAGTTAGCCATTTCCTTCTTATAGCCACAATGTTTTGCTTTTTCTTCTCATCTTTGCCACATTTCAAAGGATTCTTTGCTCTCTATTTCATGCCCTTGGAGTTGACTGATTGTTGGTATAACTGACTTCTCTGTCCTGACAACTCCTGGCTCTCAGCTGGTTTCCCATCTCCCCTTTAATCCCACTGTCAAGGCTCTCTTATGTGTTACTGTGAACTTCTAAAGAACTGGATGAAGATATACAGGGAGTCAGGGCTGCAATAAAACTCTCATATCCTGCTGTGGTCAGTACTGTAAAAAGTGGCCTTTCGCCTGTAATCGTTTCCCTTGATATCCTTGGGATCCCAGCCTTCCTGAACATTTTCAAAACAACATTATATTATTTTAATGAAAACTAAATAAATGGGAAGCTGGCATGTCACAAAGCAAAGCACCTGCCTCTAACACAGCCTTCACCAGGGGCGGGTTTCAAAACCCATCACTATCAGTTTGCTTGTGGGGGCGCACATGCTCACACTCGCATGCGCAGAAGTGTCCGGGTAGGTAGGTGGAGAGTCCTACTTCTGCCGCTACCAGTTCACCCAATTTGGGGTGAACCGTTAGCAAACCACCACTGGCCTTCACCCAACTTTCTACATATGTTAATTTCAACTCACAGAGTTGTAAATCACAGTTGCTGAAAATATTGCCAGTTGATGTCCATATTTTTAGAGGGTGCCCATGTTGGAAAAGGCTACTGCAGCTTCCAAGAACACCTTTGCCCCATTGTAAGCCTGCTTAGAAAATTTAGAAATGGGTGACTACAGACCAGTGTTTTGTTTAGCAGAGTGTGTCAACTGTTTAGATAAATACCAAAGATAAACCTGGGTGGAGATAAGCATCCTGGGTGGAGGAGACTACAACAGATGATGGTGAGCAAAGTGGTTTACCATCTGGGAAATGAATATTTCATTTCTATCCCATCCAGGTTTGCAGGGTAGAGATAAAATCAGAGCAGAGGTGAATGACATAAATGAGGGCTGTGACATCATGATTCAAATTCTGTATCTTAGTAACAGAAGCAACATCATAGCACAAATATGAAAGAAGGGAGGGTTTTCCTGCTGACATGCCATGCCCATTTTGTCATTTTGATGTGATTGTGTTTGGGAAAGGATACCTAGGCTCAAAGGCAGGGGTGGGCTCCTGGGAATTAGACAGGGTTCAGGCAATCCTCTAGCCAAGGATCTCCGGTGTTTGGCGAACCCCCAAATGCTACCCCGGCTGACCATGCCCCCCCCTCCAGGAGTCTCCACGTGGCCCATTCATCATTCCAGGTAAGTGCAGGGGCCATAAAGGTGGTTTGGGAGGCCAACTGTTTCTGGCTTCCAGACCCCAAGGGAAGCTGTTTTCGCCCTCCTGGAGGCTCAAGGAAAGCCTCTGGAGCTTGGGGAGGATGAAAAATAAGCCTCCCAGAAGTTTCGGAAGTCCAGAAACAGGCCTGGAGGCCTGTTTCTGGCCTCCAGAAGGCCTCTGGACCCCAGGGAAAGCAGTTTTCGTCCTCCTGGAGGCTCAAGGAAAGCCTCCGGAGCCTGGGGAGGGCAAAAAACATCCCCCCCCCATCACCATGCTGCAGGCATCTGACTAGGCCACATCCACCATAGCCACACCCACCCAGCAATGGGGCAGCAAACCTGTTGCTAAAGGATCTGAAGCCCATCCCTGCTCAAAGTTTTCTGAGAATAGAAAACCAGGTTTAGAATTTCATCCCCAAAAGACTGCATTTCTAGATGCAAGACTGCATTGTGCAATAATAAATCATGCGTCTCTACTCCATCATTTTTTTCTGTTCCCTTTTTTCATAGTGTTATTTGAAACGACATGATAGAGCAGACCCTGATGAGACTTCAATTTATGAATTTGGTTTCATACGAAAATCTGATAAGTGGGTTGTCTTTATGGTTTATCTGTTCCTTCTTAAATAAATTGACTCCTTGCTCTGGTTAAGCACTTGAGGCTCTCATAAAATTCTATACAGTAAAGCAACTGCATGATTGAATTAACAGGCACTTTGAATGGCAAGTTAATTCTTTTTTCAGACCCTTACTGGAAAAGCTGATTGCCTTCACTGTTCAGAAGTTTTATGGAAGCAAATTATAGTCAGATTTGTGTTGCTGAGCCACACTTAGGTAAAGGGCCCACGTTTTTCTCAGCCACAAGCAGTGGAAACAGAGTAGATCACTAAGGTGATACACTCAGGGGCTATGATGGATAATGGAATCTGTCACCCTCCGCAGAGGTATTTGTTTCTTCAACGAGCAAAAAAAAACCCTAGGATGGAAAAGCAATTCATTTACTCTTGAGGCCTGAGAGAAAAAGCTGCTTAGTGGTACAGGGAGAAGAGGAAATCAATGGAAAAAGATGAGCAGAAAGCCAAAAGAAAGAATGATGTGAAATAAAAGGGAAAGAGAAAGCAATTTAATCCTTACTTGTTGACAGTCATAAATGGTGACAGTGATTTAAGCAAGTAATTTAACTGTAAAATTTTGTCTTCTATGCGATGCCATTTCAGAAATATCCTTTTAATCAGTTATGAATACATGCAATCACCCAATCACCTACTTACTGATCACAAGGAAATGCTGGCAATAAATGCAATCTCAGTGAGACAAATTCAGTGAAAGGCCATGAGATATTCAAATGCAATACATTATAGGAAGAAGTGGGCAGATTCCACTCAAAGGATTTATATGCTTCAAAGGAAGCATATACATTTGAATTCTCATTGGGACGTAAGATCAGAAAGATTATTTCTGTTTTCCCTGAGTATATGGGCTTTATTTTATTTGCTTTATATATCATCCATCTCACCATTGAAGCAACTTGGCTTCAACAGGGGTGTCAAACTCAAGGCCCACAGGCCAGAACTGGCCCATGGGGTACTTAGAGCTGGCCCACAGGGCCGCCCTGGAAACAGTGAAGGACTGATTTCTCTCTTCCCCATCACATGAAGTGTAACCATCCCCCAGCAGAGAAGACCCCATTGAGATCCTAGGCCAGCCAGAAGAGTCAGGTTTAAAGCAGGAGTGAAATCTACTTACCTTCCTTACTGGTTCAGAAGTGCATGAGCTCACATTGCTCATGCATGTGTGTGTTACATGCACATGATTCTCTGCTCATGCGCAAAGGGTAAAAAACACATTACTTCCTGGTTAAAACCAGGAAATAATGACACCCTGGTGGGTGGGCAGAGCCTCGCACCACCATCACTACCAGTTCTCCGAACCACCTGCCACAATCGCTACCGGATTGCCCGATCTGGTGTGAACCGGGAGCATTTCACTCCTGGTTTAAAGGCTTTTTCAGAAGGTCAGAAGTGTGGAGGCCAGCCTCACCTCAAGTGGGAAAATATTCCAGAGGGTGGGGCCACAGCAGAAAAGGCTCTTCTCCTGGACTCCACCCACTGAAATTCTTTGGCAGACAGAATTTGAAGTAAGTCTCTTCTGCTGGAGCAAGTGAGATGCCCAATCTCACTGGGGCAAGATAACTAGCTCAGACACCGGGGATCCATGCCATAAAGGGCTTTGAAGGTGATAACCAATGGCTTGAAATGGACCCAGAAGCAAACTAGCAACCAGAGCAGTTTACACAACAGCCATATATTTAACCATATATTTGTCATAAAAATGAAGGAGAAATTGTTTCTTTCAAACTGTGAGACCAGCCTGATCCACAGAAATATCCACAGAAGAAAAGAAGTAATATTGTGCTTTACTATATAGTGTTTATATTTTTTCTTAGATTTTAATCCCATCTATACCAGTTATACAGAAAACGTTTTTGGGGTGGAACGGAAAATTAATTTGCCAAAAGTTGCCAAAAAGCATAAGGCTTGCGGGAAGGAAGAGTAAAAGCTTCTAAGAGAATGTGATATTATCTCTGGTTGTTGAATAGGGAGGTGCACACTGATGTCAATCAGGCCCAACTTGAAGGGTGCAGTTGATAGCAATAGCAATAGCACTTAGACTTATGTATTGCTTCATAGTGCTTTTACAGCCCTCTCTAAGTGGTTTACAGAGTCAGCCTATTGCCCCCAACAATCTGGGTCCTTATTTTACCGACCTTGGAAGGAAGGCTGAGTCAACCTTGAGCCTAGTGAGATTCAGTCTGCCAAACTGCTGGCAGCCTCTGATCAGCGGAAGTAAGCCTGCAGTACTCCTAACCCCTATGCCACCATGGCTCTTTGACAATATTATGTTTGGTCCATTTAAGGTAGGGCTAGATTTTATGATACTTTCTAGAATTGCTGAAAAGGAGAAGCAGCTCCTACAGAGAACTCCACACTGTTCTGAATATATATGGACATTAAAAGGCCACATCAATTTGAATATGATTTTTCAGAATAACTTTGATTAGTACTGCATATAAAAAAATGATCTTATACTAATTCAGCACTTCAAAAAAATCACTATTAAAATCAATTCAACATTCAGTCATTAACAAAGGCAGCCAGAATAAGAATCATCAATTGGTATGAACAACCAACGAGAGTCTTTCTGTAATCTAAAAATAATATTCCAGATCTAATTTTTATGTTAAGAAAACCTCAAATCTATATGCAGAAAGGTCACTTATGCCTTAGTTATTTCTTGATTAAAATACTGCAATGCAGTCTACATGCACCTGCCCTTGAAGACTGTCCAGAAGCTGCGGTGGGTCCAGAATGCAGCAGTGTGCACGCTTCTGGGCACCCTGCAATTTAAACAAATTACACCACTGCTGCAGAAGCTGGACTGGTTCTCAATATTTTCTGGATGAAATTCAAGGTGCTGGTGATCAATTTTAAAGCCCCGTATGACACAGGGCCAGGTTATTTACCACCTGTTTCTGAGATTATCTAATGCCGCACTAGGTCAGATAGGGAACATACAGGTCATTTCCCTTAAATGGAGGCTTGCCTGTATGGAGGCTTGCCAGCCCTTTGGAATAATCTCCTACCTAAGATTCAAAGTCTCCCTATCATTTTAGCCTTCTGGAAGGCAGTAAAGACATGACTGTTTTGCCAAATAAGGTACGGAGTGAATCAGGAATTAATAGCTTGATTTGTCTGGTGCCTGATGGAAGTGTTATTTTATTTTTATTCTATTGTTCTAATAGTTTGTTGTGAACCCATATGTAGGAGAAGAGAAGAGAGCTTGCAGGCAGAGTCAAGCTAGTAATCAGCATAGTCATTACATTCCCACAAACAGTCCTCTTGAATTCTGTTGATTCTTAATTAGTGCCAATTTAGTGTTGAACATTAGTTGATTAGATTCTTGTGAATTGGCACAATCAATAAACCATTTTAACTGGAACTTTATGTGTGATCCTGATTCCTTGTGCCTGATACCATATAGTTTCTTTAAACAAACAAACAAATAAAATTGAAAATAAATTAGATCAGCACTGATGATGTTGCTTAGTTTGGGTAATGAAATATCTGCAAGAAAATATCCAAGTTCAGAGAACATCAAGGACCCTTCAAATAAAATTGATAGTTTCCCAGTTAAATTACATTGTGTATCAGACTTATTTTTCAAAAACAACCCTCTTTTTGACATTGATAGAAATTCCCAAAGCTTGGTCTGCCATTTTTCTAGAGACAGAATTTTCTTTGATTTCCAGTAAGAAACATAAAGTATAAGGACAACTGTTGTTGTGCACAACTCTTTATACCGGTACTTTATAGAAATATACAATTTGATGTTTATCTGAAAAAAAACTGGTAGAAAAGGCAATTCAATCTCTAAGATTCTGTAATAGATTTTCATTCAAAATGAATGAAGTTTCATTCTGTAATAGATTTTCTTTCAAAATTGCTGAGCTTTACAACATTGCCACCAAATATAAAATAATGGTCAATTTTCAGCATTTTCAAATGTAAATTATTCGTTTTGGCAATCAGCACTGGAATTATATACCAATGGTAAAATTTCTTACACCAATTTAAAATTTCTTTAACATTAACAGTGAATTTGACATTTGGTCTTCCATTGATATTCCCATTGTTGCAAATCAATTGTCCGTTTGATCATACAATCTTTAACTTGTTTGGTTTCTAAATTGTATTTCAATAACAAGCTTTAACTAAGCTCCTAAGATGTTCTGAGTGTTACACGTTTTTCAAAATCTAATGACTAATTTTTTTTGTACATTCATTATCACAAAAATAAATATTTCAAATAAATTTGGAATTATTCTTTTTCTGTATTCATTCCATGCTTTTAAGACACTTTTTAGAATCGAATGATCTCTTAGTACAATTCTGTTTTAATCCAATCAAAGATATTTAAGAGAGTCTTGGTCTCTCAAGTGAAATAACTCAGCAGTAAAATGATATCACCTAGCTTATAATATTTTTCAAAATCTGTGTTTTTGTGTGTTTGCGTGTATGCTTTGCATGCTTCACAGTGCAAGCATTAACAGTGTTAATGCTTGCAGTAGTGCCAATTGATAGTCATAAATGATGACAGTGATTTAAGCAAGTCATTTAACTGTAAAAGATTTCCTTCTGTGTGATGACATTTCAGAAATATACTTTTAATCAGTGAGAATGGGTGTGGAACCTTCTTGGAACTGCTGAAATGATTTTAAAGAAGAGATAAACCTCCAAGAGGCCTCAAGACTCTCAGAGAGAGTGCTAATGATCAGATGATTGCAAGGAATATAAATCCTTCCATTCTCCACAATTCAGTCGGAACAGAAGAGAAGCTTCTTTGATAAGAAATGACGTCTTCAAGGAAAAAACCCAAAAAGTCAAGTTGTCATTTGAAAAAGCACCTTTGGGACAACCGTAAACTGGATAATTGAGAATCTCCATAGACCTATGAAGTTGTGTTTTGCAGTATTGTTAGCAACTTATGTGGTTGGTTTAGTTCTGAGCTCCTGATGTGAATCCAGTTGCTGTGATATATAAACACATATGGAGTAGAACATCTTAGCAAACTAAGTTGTACCTTCATAGAAATTACATCCATTCTTTTTCCTCTGTACTCAGCTGTGCTTTCGTTGAAGGCATTGTTTAAATTATTTTTCTGTATAATAAGAGGGGCAAAATATTATTCGCATCTCACCTGTAGGAAGGGTATTTTATAAACAAAATAATGATGCATGATGATTGATTTCTTCTCTGCTTATTAAATTTCTTCTTGAGGCCTTAAAATAAATAGAAGTGGAATATCATTTTTCATGAGACTTCTTTTCATTTTTAAATAGCATACCAATTGTTATGGGTATGAAATGTTGATAATTTATAAAAGTGATCATTTGGCACACTGAGCTCATCCCCCCCACCCCCGCCTTGCATCTACCTCCTCTCTAATTTAAGATATGATTGTAGAATTATAAAACTGGAATGTACTGAGGTCACTTCCACAAAGACTTCTGGATCAGTCTGAAAGCTGCCCAGGACTTCTGTGTTTCCATGACATCAAGAATATTGGAGAGCCAAGATGGTTTGTTTTTAGCTTAGTTATCATATAGCTGAAATTCTCCTATGTGCTTGTGGGAGATGTTGTTTTAGGTAAATCTGATTCTGGTTCATCATTGGTGGGATCACTTGTCCCATCTTTCCTTTTAATTCCTGAGCTTTGGGACCTGTTGGGGAAATGCTGGATTGAGCCCTTTGTAAACAAGAGGACATGTTTTGTAAACCAGAGGACATATTTTGTCCATGTAATGCAACACCGAGAAAAATATGGCACACTTCACTTAATACTCCAAGGAAAGATTGATGGCAAACAAGGCCCAGGCAGAAGAAGAACATAATGGCTTCAAAATCTAAGGGTCTGGTTTGGACAAAACTCAACAGCACTTTTTCGTATGGCTGTTGATAAAAATAGGATCGCCAACACGATCACCAATGTCCAATGAAAGATACAGCACAAGAAGAAAAAGAAGTAAACCATAGGGAGAAGATGACATAACCTCAAGAGGTACTTTGTCAATTTTCTCTTTTCTTTCGGAACCTAATCAGCTAGTGCATAAAGGAAGGTCCTTCACTCATATTGTGCTACCTCTGTCCCTGTGTGCATAAGAGTGGATTTCAAAGGTGGGTCTCAGCAGGTTCTGACCAGTTCTGGAGAAGCAGTAGTGGAAATTTTGAGTAGTTCAGAGAACCGGTAAATAATACCTCTGCCTTGCCCCATTCCCATCTATTCTCTGCCTCCTGAGTCCCAGCTGATTGGGAAGAAATGGTGATTTTGCAGTAAACTTTCCCTGGAGTGAGGAGGGAATCGAGATTTTACAGTATCCTTCCCCTGCCATGCCCACCAAGCCATGCCACACCTACCAAGCCACGCCCACAAAACGGGTAGTAAAAAAAAATTGAATCCCACCACTGGTGGATTTGTTTGCAGTTTTTCCAGTTTCTAATATTTTGTAAGGCAAGAAGAGACAAGAATACAAGATAATAGCCCCGAACAATGTATCTCAACATTAAATCATAAATTAGATATAATAATTTATCCATAGTGGTCTTTTCTCTGCTCTCTTTAATTCATTGATATATATACAAAATATATTGTTTCTCCTTATTGCGCTAGGTCCTGCTTATATGAGGGTTAATTGCTAGGTATATGATTACAGAGGCCTTCCAGGTATGTGATAACAGCTTCCTTCTCGGGCCTTTAATTACCTGTTTTTTAAAAAAACAAATTCCTTTCTGTGTTGGTTAATAGCTGAGCTATCCAAATGCCAAGCTTCTAGAAATTCTTGCATTTTGGGATTTGGCTTAATTTAAACCAGTTTCCCAATTGTCCTATATAATAGCTTTTGCAGCCTTAGCATGGTGTGCTATAAATAACTCTTGTTCTGTTTTCTCCTGCCCAAATCTTTGGGTTTGCTTAAGATACAATTGGATGGATTCATACACTGTATTCAACTAAGGCAGGTCAACTAAGGCAGTCAGAAATGGGCACCACAGGTTGCAAGAATCTAATCGGATAGGCAGGAAAAATTAGCATACATAAAAAGGCAGCCATCCTCTTCCCTGGTGTCAAAGCAGTGGTGTTACCTAGATTAAAGTAAAGAGAACTCGGAAAATACCAAGAATTTAACAATCCAGCCATGATTGCAAATATGTTCCAATACTGCAGTGCTTACTTTATATCATCTTGTTTGTTTACTCCCACATTTTCCTCTGGTTGCTGAAAAATAAATCATCTCAACATTTCTAATTCTGAATATTGCATGGAATGACTCCGAACATCTACAAAATCTCAATTTGTGTTTCTAAGCATTTGGGGTCCCAGTTGCCCTTCCATCACTGCACAATTCAAAACAAATTGCTAAAATAATTGATCTCCCAGTTCAGATTTAGAGACTGGAAAAAAATAAAGTTTCCAAACCAAATATACAAAATACAAGCTAGGAAAAAATCCTAATTATCTCCCAAAGCAAAATACAATTAATTGTAACGTTTTTAAAAAGTAGAAATTACAATAAATCATAAACGCTGTCTGCAACAAAATTTAATAATTATTTTTCCTTCAATTTATTATATTAATCACAGTCACAAATATTGACCTATCTTATATCACACACAAATCCAAAGGATTTCTGTTCCAATGTCTTAAAGATTATGGGAACCTCTGATGTTCTAGTTGCATACTCTCCCATGGTTTGGTTTATATTTATGTTTTAAGGTTTTTAAAGTTCTTTTTAATTCTTTTGTTTTTATTGTTTTGTTTTATTGTATGCTTGTCACAGTCACATTCATGAGATGGGAGACCATATAAATGTGATTAATAAATAAATCTAAGCTTTGTATCATGAAGGCAGCTAATACAAGAGAGAGCACATCCCATTCTCCAGATGTCCATTAGACACAAGGGATGAATAGATCAATGGAGCTGTCCAGCTACCATATTTTAAATCCAGTAGAATGCATGTGGTTGAAAAATGTTGCTCTAACATTCTAGGAAATGGGCTATAGCTCAGTGGCAATGCATGTATTCTCTGGAATAATTTGGTAGGAAGGAAATCTGGCATGAGATTTTGAAGAGCTGTTACCAGCTGCTATGTTTCTCCTTCTTCCTTTCTTCTAAATTAGTTATTTAAATAAAGCCCAATTCTTATTCTTCCCCTGCATTGTTAGCAACCCTATTGAAACAGTCGGTATTTCAAAGGATCCTGACTCCTGAAATTATGACAATCTGCACAGCATGCCAGCTAATTGAAAAACATAAATTTAGTGTTTACTGTTCCCTCATTTGCTAAAGCTGTAAGTCACAAGGTAATTAACAGAATTAAAAACCTACAACAATAAATTGATATTTTTGTCCTTGGTCTTTGATGATTTCTTGAAATAGATTAGCACAGTAAAAATGTCATAATATTTTTGTTATGCTAGAATATGTACACTTGGCCAATGACCAAGCAGAAACAAAGTTTAAGCAGCAAAAAGTATTCTTCCTCTTTCATAAATAATACTCAAACACAAGTGGGACAGTTGTGCAGTTTGAGGCCATTCACTTAGTTCATTCCAGAAATGAACTAAGTGAAAAATAGGATTATGCTATGAGTTAGAGAGCTACTTAATCTATGCCAAAATTGTTCTCTTGAAGTCACAGTCGGCTCACATAGAAGGGCCAATTAGAAGCTCTGCAGAGAAGTCAGAAACTACTCAATTGATATCAGCATCCTTCTGTCAAATTTAAGAACCTACCTAAACAAATAATACTTTCAGTATTTTGAAATTTGCATCAAAGAAGTTTCATTTGGTCTAGTGGTTAAGGCATGTGATTAAGGGTAGAACCAAATGTATATGAGTCTTTGGCATGAAATCTTGTTGGGTGACTTTGGGTCACTCATTCTCTCAGCCCAATTGACCTCACTGATTTGTTGTTGTGGGGAAAATAGGAGGAGGAAGGAGTATTAGGTATGTTCACCATCTTAGTTTATTTATAAAAATAATAAACGGAGATATAAATAAATAAACAATAAAATATTTCCATAAACTCCACATACATTGTTGGTATTTTGCTTCTGTTTTCCAGAGAGCACAAATTTAAAACATTTTTTTTTAAAAAAAAGAAAGGTTTGGCTTTTTTAAAATGAGGGCTGATCTCATCACATACAGGTTGCTTGTTTAATTTGTAACTTGCCAAATTAAGTGCACCTTTATAATCCTTTGGTCCTGTCGGAAAACACTATCTGTGAAGGTGCAACTCCTGCCAGGCCACAAAATATTTATGTAGGATTGTGCTTGGTTTGTTGAAAGTTGTGTAGGCCTGTTTATATGAATAATAAATTGCTGGGCAGATAGATAATGGAGCTTCTAAAAAATATCATTTTCCAAATCTCATCAAAATGTCCTAAACCTTTCTTTCTCTCTTTCAGATGTGACTTCAAAGCCAAACAGGAATGAGGAGAGAAAATGTTTTTTTTCCTAACTTCCTTTTTAAACTAATGTAGTATTAATATCTTAATTAATGCAATAATGTGAGTTTGCTTTGTGCCCTCTTAGGCATCAAAGGCAAGGCAGCATTATGATTGCACCTACAATTAATTAATTAACTAAAGGACATGTTCTATTCTGTTTCTGTGCTTAAATTCCCTTTAGCCATAGAGTGAAAATAAATTGAGAAAATATGCTGTCTCTTCTACTAATAATTTTAATTTTGAAAATTGGCAGGGGAGAAAAGGTTGCACGCTTCTCCCCCAGAGCTGTGGTCATGACCCAATTCTCCCTTTCTTATATTTGCTTTCAGATTGTTGGGTTTTTTTAAAAATAGCACCAGGAATTCTTTTTTTTTTTTATGTTTCAGTCAATACTGAAGAAATATAATTGTTAGGGACAATGAGACAGTTCTTCTATTGGAAATCTACATGGAGAGTAGTTTACTAATCGGTACCATGATAGTGCAAGAGTTCTGAGGAAGAAATGGCGAACTGAAGGCAGGTTTACAAGAGCAGATTTGGTGACAGTGATGGAATGATGAGCCAATGAATGGACTAACTATTCGTAATTTCTCTTCAGATAAGGGGAAAATAGCAGTCTCTTGTGGGTTTAGATCTCTGGGAGATGAAGGAACTTCATTGTAGCCCAAACTATGGTTTGATATCTTCAGAAAGGACACAGGGTTTTATTACATTGGGTGAGTTTCTTTCAATATTTGGTGAAAATATTTTTATTCAAGTTTAGGGAATTTAATTTAAAGAAAAAGGTAATTAAAACATTTAGTTTGGAAAGTTATAAACAGACTAAGAGTCCAATGTTTTTATGTTCAAAGACTTTTTCTAATCAGGACTGAACAACAAGTCTAAAGATTTGTTTATAGAAAAGCAATGAAATATGGGAAGAACAGATCTTTTTTTTCATTTGAGAGAAATAATGAGTCGTTAAAATTGTTTATAGTTGTGATTAAGGAGAAAGTTCTTCCTTTTCTTTTCTTTTTTCCTTTTTTTCCCCCTGCACTTTCTTCCTTTTTTTCTTTTAATTTGCATTGGTTATCTTTTTAATTATAATGTTCAATATAATTATTTTAAAAAATTACCATGAAAATGCATAAGTTAAAAATCCTCTTATCAACTCTAATTACTTTGAATTTCAGTCAGATTAATTTCTGACTGACTAAACCTTATTATCAGAGGTGTCTGCGATGCATAGACTTTGGTGACTTGGCAAAGAACAAAGTGTCACCATGGCTTTCTTTCATCAGAATTTTCCATCGCTATGAAAGCATGCAACTTTAAATCTATCATGGAATGTGCTTTAGGTAAAGGTAAAGATAAAGGCTCCCCTCCCACATATGTGCTAGTCGTTCCTGACTTTAGGGGGCGGTGCTCATCTCCGTTTCAAGGCTGAAGAGCCCTTTTCAAGGCTCCATTTCAAGGCTGAAGAGCGCTGTCTGAACATGTCTCCGTGGTCATGTGGCCGGCATGACTAAATGCCAAAGAAGCACGGAACACTGTTACCTTCCCACCAAAGGTGACCCTATTTTTCTACTTGCATTGTTTACGTGCTTTCAACCTGCTAGGTTGGCAGAAGCTGGGACAGGTAAAAGGAGCTCATCCTGTTACACGGTACTAGGGATTTTTTAAAAAATTTTGATTTATATGCCGCCCTTCTCTGGAGACTCAGGGCAGCTTACAATGCATTAAGGAATAGCCTTCATACTTTTGTATATTTATACAAAGTCAGCTTATTGCCCCCACTTTACCGTTACTGGTCTCCAGACGCAAAAAATTGGGCAAAGAGAGACCGAGTCCCGTTCTCCTGCACCGCACCACCATGATGTCACCCCGGAAGTCAACATTTTCATTTTAAAACATCAACATTTTGTTTACCAAAGAAAGAAAATCACACAAATATATACAAAGACTCTATCCTTCCATCATCTCTTTTTTCCCCCTCTTGAATTAAAGATTGGTATATCTGGTTGTGCATAACCCTGTTAGGGAGAATATTGTGAACATGAAGTTTGCATCAAGATTGATACATGTTTTCAGAGCAGTGCATATAATGTAAACGTTCCACTCAAATATTTTAAACAGATTAATAAATTATTGGTCAATTTTTTATGGAAGGAACAATTTATCAAGATCTCCCAGTTAAGGTTAAATATATGGAGTTAAACCATTTTTTAATGTTTATTATTTGGCTCCAATGTCTTATCATGGCCTTTGACATTTCAGAGGCATTGATTTGTTTTGAAGAAGGCCTTTACGAGACTAAACTGACAATTTATTTTTACTATAAATTTAAAGCTTTCACAAAAATAAATTTAGAAAATATATAAGACATGTAGAATAGAGAACATGGCCCATATTGCCCAGATCGTGGCTTCACTTTTCAGGAATGATAGAAATATTTCTTTTGCCCTAAAAAAACAAAGCAAAAAACACTTCACCAAAATATTGTTCTGCAAAATTTATCCCAAGCTATGTTTTAGAAAGGTTGGCATTTCTATCTTGGGAATATAAAGACTTTGAAGGAATTTGGTGTACAGATGTTATGGGAAGGTACTTCTAGGAAACCACTTTAAAGCCAATTATGTCTTGTTAAATTATATCACCCACACTTGACATTTCTCAAATTACAAAAACATTGGTTTTCTTAAGCTTGGACTGTCATAAAAATAAAAAAACTGCTATAAACTACTGGAAGGATTTTTGGGTACCAGAGTCCAACTGTTGGTTTAATTAAATCAGTCTTTGTATCAGTCTTTAAATCAGCTTTGCTTGGAAAGAAAAACAAGACTAGATAATATGATTCTGTATGGTCTTGGTTTAATTCAATCTTCAGAAATAGAATCATACAGATGAAATTGAAAAATGTCACAGAATAGCATGACATTTGTTATTAAATATCTATCTATTTTCCTCCAATCGAAACAAATACATAGAGCTCAAGCTGAATTATTTAATATTTAAACTATGAAAGATGTTACAAATTATAGTAACTTGAATGGTTGCCCTGACCTTATGAAAAGTATTTCGATGAAAAAAAGCAAATTAAAGCTGATTTATTAAAAAAATAGAGACACTTGTGGTGGTTAAGGTTTTAGGGATTGATTAAATAATTTTTATGAATTAGAGGCAATATGGCTCACAATAACAGTTGTTGGAAGGAAAATTATGCAGTCTGATGCAACCTTGTAAAGGTTCATGGTGTGCATGTGTGTGGAGATTTATGTGCTTATAATTAGCTTCTTCGTCTACAATTAAACTAGGTAACTCATGAACTTTAACATTGCTCTGGTAAAAGAAACATAATTTTCTCTTCATTTTTTTCCTTTATGCTTTTTTCTAAATAAATACTCACCTTGATGAAATTAAATTACTGATTTCTGAGTCTACTTTGTCAAACACAGAATCACTGGTCATTGTGTGTAACACAATCTATAATTTATTACAAAACTAGAATGACAAGACAAATTGAAAAAGTAGTATAGCATCAGATTGTGCTGATGTTTCAAAATATGCACCAGCACAAATGTTTCATTACATGTCCTCGTCAGATGCCATTTGCATACCCATTGGCGTTCTATATTGTGTAGAAATGATCTTGTAAGAATTCTTCAAGTTTTCAAATCTGGTGTTTATAATCTATGATAGCATTTTGGAACGGGGTGCATAAAATGTGTTTTGTAAAAAAATACTGGGAGAAGATAGAGGTAGGCAAAGCAGGATTAGTCTGATTAAATCAGTTTTCTGAACCTGAAATTGGCTTTTGATTTTTTAAAAATAAAACTCTATAAGTCTAATCAGAACATTATCAGATGGAACACAATCTATCTCACAATAGTGACTAGGCAGTTTACAGCATTTGAAAACAACGCAATAACATATAGGTAGTGCTTGCCTTACAACAAGTCGTTTAGTGACTGAAGTTATAATGGCACTGAAAAAAGAGACTTATTCCACACTTTTCACACTTACAATTATTACAGCATCCCCATGGTCAAAATTCGGGTGCTGGAAACTGGCATATATTTCTGACAATTGTACTGTCCTGGAGTCATGTGACACCAATTGCAACCTTCCCAGCTGGCTTCCGACAAGCAATGTCAACGTGGGGGAAGCCAGATTTATTTATTTATTTATTTATTTATTTATTTATCTATCTATCATCTATCTATCTATCTATCTATCTATCTATCTATCTATCTATCTATCTATCTATCTATTTATTTATGTGATTTATATGCCGCCATTCTCTCCGAGGACTCAGGATGCCTTACAAAGACAATCATAAATACAAATCACGATAAACACATTAAAACAAATTAAAACCATATTAAAATCATTCTAAAAGAAACTATATAACCCCACGATCATAATATTCTTTAAACAGCCATGTTTTTAATCCCCGGCGAAAGGAGAGGAGATCAGGGGGCCGTCTTGAGGTCAGTGGGCAAACTATTCCAGAGAGTCGGGGCTCCGATAGAGAAAGCCCTCCCCCTGGGAGCCGCCAGCCGACATTGTTTGGCTGACGGCACCCGGAGCAGGCCCACTCTATCGGAGCGCACTGGACGGTGGGAGGAAGGCAGGAGGTGGTCCTGTAAGTACCCCAGGCCAAAGCCACGTAGGGCTTTATAGGTTAAAACCAGCATCTTGAAACAAACCCGGAAAACAACCGGTAGCCAGTGCAGCCCGCGCAGGAGAGGTGTAACATGGGAGTAATGAGAAGCCCCCGTAACTACCCGCGCGGCCACATTCTGGACTAACTGGAGTCTCCGGATATGTCCCAAGGGCAGCCCCATGTAGAGGATGTTGCAGTAATCCAACCAATTCACTTAAGGACTGCATGATTCACTTAACAACTGCAGTGATTCATTTAACAAAAAAAAGGGTAAAATAGCAAAAAATTCATTTAACAAAAAAAGGCAAAAAAAAAGGTAAAATGGGATAAAGCTCAGTTAACAACTGTCTTGCTTAGCAACAGAAATTTGGGGCTAAGTCAAGGTCTACCTGTAAAATAAACAGCCAGGGAGCCAAACCGGTCTTACAAATAATAACACTGGAACTCTAACACTGTAACCACCACTGTAACCAGGAATGCATCCATGTTTTAAGAGCTTTCCAAAGAGCATGAGAAATCTTGGGGAAAAGACAATGGTGGGTTCCAACTGGCTTTACTACTGGTTCTCTTCGTGCACATGCTTTGTGCGCATTCGCTGGGCTATTTTTTAGCTGAACTAAAAAAGAAGAAATAAAAAGTACGAATAATGCAGGGCGGGCAGGAGGGCCCAGCTCCCAGACAAAGAGAACCGGTTTGGTGATGTCATATTGTCACCGCTACCGGCTTGGTCGAACCGGGCTGAACCGGGAATAACCCACCACTGGAAAAATAGTGTTTCAAAGGGCAGGCACAGCAACAAAAGTGGCTGGCGCATTTCCAAGGTCTTGCAGGGTGATCTTCATTAACTAATAGAACTCACAGCATACCTCTCTTGCTGGATCTAATAGGATGGGTAGAAACAATTGGCCCCACAAATAACCTATACATGAAAGGCTTTATAAATGACAGCCAGTATTTGAATTGTATCTGGATACCAATCCAGTTCATAGACTTGAGGTGTAACCTCTGCATTCTTCATCAGCTGCAGTTTCTGGATGCTCTTCAGGGACAACCCCTTGTACATTACATTGTAATGATCCATTTAGCAGGTGACTTGTTATGTCCTTATAAGGACATCCGCCTGGGATTGGCTGAAGATCCTTTCGGCGGGAGATTTGAATCCCTGTCAGTGGGCGGTGTGTCTGCCGGAGCAAATATAAGGAGAGCTCTGGCAGCGCAAAGCCAGTTCAGTTCTTGTTAATAAACATTGTTACTTGAACTCTGCTGGTCACTTCTTCTTTCCTGCGCCGATCTAACACTGGCGACGAAGGACTAGAGAAGAACCACCACGTGGCACGATCGCCATAACGAGCTGAAGTCACTCGACGCGGACTGAGAGATGGCAACGCCGCAAGCGCCGTTCGCCTCGCTGGCTCCTTTCAACCCCAGCCAGGAGAAATGGAGCTCCTATATGATCCGTTTCCACTAATTCCTCCGGGGAAACAGATACAACAACTTAGACGACGAGAGGAAGAGGGCTCTCTTCCTCGCTCACTGCGGCACCGACGTCTTGGAGCTCGCCATCAACCTCGTCGCACCCAGGGACATTGAAGTCATGTCCTGGGTGGATCTGCAGACTGCCCTACAAGACCACTATGCACCAACGGGCACCCCCATCTCGAATCGGTTCACCTTCCGCCAACGCAATCAGAAGGAAGGTGAATCTATCAAAGACTTTGTGGCGGCATTGCATCAAATCGCAGCAAACTGCGAGTTTGAAAATGTTGACAATGCCTTACACGACGGGATCGTCTTCGGGATGAGAGATGCAAGCCTCCAAAAGAAGTTCCTGAGCAGGAAAAGACTGTCCCTGAAAGACGTTCTTGAGAAGGCTACAGCTGCTGAAACATCCGAGAAAGCCGCCGCCGCAATGCTCCAGTCCCGAGGGATCCATAAGATCCGCAAGTCGTCCTCAGAATCTTCTGAAGACTCCGCCACACCGTCCGACTCAGAGGGGGAGTCAACCGTTTTGAAAGTTTCCCACCCGTCTAGGCGGGAAATTCAAAAAGATGGCCGCCGCAACACTCAGTGCGGCAGTTGCAAGGGACACCATCCCCGCCAATCCTGCTGCTGGCGTGACGCAACTTGCAGATGTTGCCTGAAGAAGGGGCACATCGCTGAGGCATGCAGAGCCTCTGATCCGGTTCCAGAGTCGATCAGGCCCCGGAATCCCGAAAATCGCCGCGACTCCCAGAGGTCATCCAACCAGTCCTCACTCCAGCACAGCTGCGATGATCGCAACGGTTCCCAGGGCGGCGCGGTGAACCAAACGACGATCGCCCTGACCAGTAACAACAGTGCCACCAAATTCCATGTGACACTGTTGGCTGAAGGCTCCGTCTATTCCATCATTGACTGGCACCAAGTAAAGAGACTGAAGCCGGCACTTACTAAGCGCCAACTTGAACCCCTTCACTCCAAGCTGGTGGACTTCGGAGGGAACCCCATTGGCGTCATTGGACGTACCAGCGTCCAGATCGCCTTCAAACAGTTCCGAGGCCAGCTCCCAATCACCGTCGTGGAGCATAGCCGCCCGACCCTGTTGGGCGTGGAGTGGTTCCAGCCATTGGGGCTTTCTAATGGAGGCATCCACCAGATTAGCTCAGGCGAACTCGACTCATTCATCGGAGAGTTCCAAGAAGTCTTCGATGGTAAGTTAGGGACCTTTACAGGGAAACCCATCTCCTTTAATCTGGACAAGGGGGTAACCCCAATTCGGCTCAAGCCCCGCCGGGTTCCATTTGCCTTGCGGGCTAAAGTAGTTGCTCAGCTAGATAAGCTGATTGCCCAAGGCATCCTGGAACCCATCGATCATGCTTCATGGGAAACTCCCATTGTGACCCCCAAGAAGCAGGATGGATCTGTGCGCATCTGTGCCTGACTACAAAGTGACCATCAACAAGGCGTTACCGCAGAGTGCATACCCTGTGCCAGTAGTGCAACATTTGCTTCACTCACTCGGCAAGGGCAAAATTTTCGCAAAGCTGGACCTGGCCCAGGCTTACCAGCAACTGCCAGTCGATCAGGAAACGGCAGAGGCTCAGACAATTGTCACCCACAGAGGCGCGTTTAAGTGCAACCGTCTCCAGTTTGGAGTCAGTGCAGCCCCAGGCATCTTCCAATCCATGATGGAACGCCTTCTCCAAGGCGTTCCAGGGGTGGTGCCTTACTTCGATGATGTACTGATCTCCGGGGACTCAAAGGCACAACTCCTT
This sequence comes from Masticophis lateralis, assembly GCA_030761175.1. Taxonomy (NCBI): domain Eukaryota; kingdom Metazoa; phylum Chordata; class Lepidosauria; order Squamata; family Colubridae; genus Masticophis; species Masticophis lateralis. Next base: position 49,415,000 of record JAUDYJ010000002.1, read on the forward strand.
GACCGGCTGAGGCTTGTCCTCCAGCGGTTCAGAGAGAAGGGCTTGAGGGTCCAACGGGACAAGTGCATCATTGGGGTACAGGAAGTCGAGTTCCTGGGCTATCTCATAGATAGTTCTGGCATCCACCCCACCAAATCAAAAGTTAAAGCTATCCATGAAGCTCCCAGCCCCAAAAATAAAGCGGAGCTTCAGGCTTTCCTTGGATTGCTTAACTTCTATGCAATTTTCCTCCAACAGAAAGCCACTATTGCTGAACCGCTCCATCGCTTACTGGCAAAGGCGGCTTCCTGGAGGTGGGGCCGCGAGGAAGAGTCTGCATTTAGAGCCGTTAAGCAACTGTTGACTTCTGACAGCGTGCTCATTCAATACAATGAGACGCTGCCCATCAGGCTCACCTGTGACGCTTCCCCCTACGGAGTCGGTGCTGTCCTCAGCCACGAACTGCCTACCGGCTGTGAAGCCCCCATCACCTATTTCTCAAAGACTATGTCCAGTGCTGAACGCAACTACAGCCAACTGGACAAAGAGGCGTTGGCTATTGTCGCAGGGGTGAAGCGTTTTCACGAATACCTCTATGGACGGCGGTTCACTATTGTCACCGATCACAAGCCGCTCCTGGGCCTCCTTGCAGGTGACAAGCAGACCCCGGCCTTCATGTCACCCCGAATGACTCGTTGGGCTATTTTCCTCGCCGGCTACTCATATAGACTCGTCCACCAGCCGGGGAAGTCCATCGCGAACGCCGACGCGCTAAGCAGATGCCCATCTGCTGACTCCGTGGAAGACCCGGCTCCCACACTTGAGCTGCTGCATATTGACAACGACAGCAGCTGTCCAGTAACATCTGCCGATGTGGCGACGCACACGAGGAACGACCCCATCCTCCGACAAGTCCACTCCTGGGTACTGAGGGGATGGCCGGCTCGAATTGACAACGACGACTTCAGCCCGTTCAGCCGCAAGCAAGGGGAGCTGTCCACCATGAGCGGCTGTTTACTATGGGGAGATCGGGTGCTGATTCCCAGCACGCTCCATCGAAAGACTCTGGAAGCGCTTCATAAAGGACACCCGGGCATTGTCCGGATGAAAGCCCTGGCACGGAGCTACGTCTGGTGGCCAACACTGGACAAAGACATTGAACATTGGGTCGCCAGGTGTAGCCCGTGCCAAGAAGTCAGAGCTGCGCCGCCTCAGTCTGACCCGACGCCTTGGGAGACTCCTAGCTCTCCCTGGTCGCGCATCCATATAGACTTTGCAGGCCCTATCCAAGGGCGCCACCTCCTCATCGTGGTCGATGCCTACTCGAAATGGTTGGAGGTCATCCCCATGGCATCCACCACAACAGAAGCCACAATCCGCGCCCTTCGGCGTCTCTTCGCGACTCATGGGCTTCCAGACGTTTTGGTCTCCGATAATGGGCCCCAACTTACGTCCGTGCCCATGGAAGCTTTCCTGGCAGGCTTGGGCATCCGCCATGCCCTCTCCGCCCCTTACAGACCAGCTGGAAATGGACAGGCTGAACGGATGGTGAGGCTCACCAAGGAGTCACTCGCAAAGATGGGCCCGGGTGATTGGCAGGAGCGCATTAACACTTTTCTGCTCACCCAGCACACCACACCTCACTCTGCCACAAGAAAGTGCCCTGCCGAACTTCTAATGGGCAGAAGACTCCGGTCACCCCTGGACAGACTGCACCCTCAATACACTTCCGAGGTGCTCGCCACTGCCAGCCGTCAACTATGACAGTTTGCCATCGGCGACGCCGTCTTCACTCTCAATTTCCACGGCTCGCCAAAATGGCTTAAAGCTACAGTACACAGCACAACCGGCCCCAAATCCTACCGTGTTGAGCTGGAAAATGGACAGATCGTGAGACGTCACCTCGACCAACTCCGCAAAAGGTGGAGGGAAGCGGGCGAAGACCAGCCTGACGAGGTAGGCCTAAACCACCCAGACGCAGTAGGCCTAAACCACCCCGACGAGGTAGGCCTAAACCACCCAGATGAGGTAGGCCTAAACCACCCCGACGAGGTAGGCCTAAACCACCCAGACGAGGTAGGCCTAAACCACCGAGACAGGGGAGGAATGGGCACTCCAACACCGAGCCAAGCTAAAGACTCAGCAAGGTCAATAGACCGGGGACAAGGCCCAGAGGGAACCTCAAAACACCGCGGGGTGGATGGCAGCCAACATCCCAAGAACCGAGACCTACATCCTGACAACAGAAGTTGAGTAGACCGGGGACAACCTAGCAGGGGAAGCCAACACCAACCCTGCAAAGTGGGCGACCGACACTCCAAGGAAGGTAACCTCCATCCATCACACCAAAGGGTGCCACAACAACAGCCCGACCGCGCAGAAGACCAACCCTGTGAGGAAGGCCTCCACCACCCCTGCAGGGTAGGCCTACACCAGCCAGACCAGGGGGAACACCCAAACAACGGAAGGCGGCGACCATCACCACAACGCCAACCATGCAGAGAGGGCCTACACCACCCCTGCAAGGTAGGCTCGCACCACCCTGACGAGGCCGACCCGTGTCCAACCCATACCACCTGCCGCCCCGGGAGTGAATCGGACTCAACCGGAGAACCCGGGGGCCTAACCCAGCCACCACCGCCGGACTCGTACCCAAGACTGGACCAACACAACTCCAACCCAGAGGGAACCCGAGGGAGACCCAGGGACCTACCATGGCTCAGGAGTTCGGGACCGGTCGAGAGCAGGGATCCGTGCCGGCGACATCAAGATCCAAGCAGGACTGAAGCAGACCAGCATCGCCTGGAGGCGGAGGTCCTCGACCCGGCCGGAGGTTCGGGAACATCACCCGCACCCTCGACGGCCAGATCCAGCCCGGCACCAGGGAGGAAGCCCGAGCCGAGAAAGCACCCTCCGTCCGGGAGAGTGCCCAACTTGGGTATGAACTGCGCAGGTCTACGCGAGCACGTAGACGTCCTGTGTACCTTAGTGACTTCCTACCTTGATTGACTGACTAAGAACTAGGGGGGAGGAGTGTTATGTCCTTATAAGGACATCCGCCTGGGATTGGCTGAAGATCCTTTCGGCGGGAGATTTGAATCCCTGTCAGTGGGCGGTGCGTCTGCCGGAGCAAATATAAGGAGAGCTCCGGCAGCGCAAAGCCAGTTCAGTTCTTGTTAATAAACGTTGTTACTTGAACTCTGCTGGTCACTTCTTCTTTCCTGCGCCGATCTAACATGACTAATGTATGAGTGTTCATCTATCCAGAAAAGGGTACAAATGGCATACAAGAGGAAGTTGTGCAACAGCCTTCCTGGCCATGACTGCCATCTGTTACTCAACCAGGATCTGCAAATCTAGGGGGACTCCCAACCTGCAGACTAGTTCTGTTTAGGCCAAGCTTTTCAAGTCTTACAGAAAGTTAGTGTCAAATAATTTTCCCAAGTAACACCCGCCCCGCCCCCCATGAAAGAAGACTCGGAGCCTAGAAGTTCCTCAAAGTTCCATTTTATTAGAGATGTCATATTGGCACATCTGGAAAAACCCACATCTGAATGCCTCCAGGTTTTTCCCACCCAAAAGAAACTTGAAGTCCCTTCCCCCTGCACCCACATGTCCATCACATGGTCCAATCAATGCACCGTCCCAACTGGAGATGCCTCCCAGTCATGCCACTTCCAAGTGCAGGCTGGATGACCTTGACTCTCAGAGAAAAGAATGTTATTATGGCTAGATATCCCTGCAACTCCATGCAATTCCCCCTTCCAATTTCTCACAGCACTAAGTGTGGCAGGCCTGAAGATCCAAAGAAAAAGATGGCCTCCAGGGATTAGACTCTTTCAGTCATTTTGAGATTGAATTGAGTGAGATTTGAGATTTCACCGAAAATTAGGCCATGAAACATCTTAATATACGTAGGAAAATCCCTGGCATAAAGAAAGACACACATAAAGACCTACGAAAATAAAATAATAAATATTTGACTGTTACAGGGCAGAATTAAGAAAAGTGGGTGTGGCTAGTTGACAAAGCCTAATGAGGCAGAAATGGGTCCATTCTAGTCTCCCACATAAACTCAAACAGATAGCATATAGCTGCTGTAATATTTAAAAAGGCCTAAAAGCTGGTGAATTGAGATTTCACCGAAAATTAGGCCATGAAACATCTTAATATATGTAGGAAAATCCCTGGCATAAAGAAAGACACACATAAAGACTGCTCTATTTGAAGAACAAGGCACGAGCCGTGGGTAAATTCAAAACATTTATTAAGACAACACTCAACTAGTCTGACAGAACTCAGCACGATAGAAACTGGACAGCCGCTTAAATAGCGGTCTGTTAGGAAAAACAGCCAATGAAACTACGCGCTATTTCCCGCTCGCCAGCTGTCTGTCTTCCAGCCAATCGGGGAAGGGTGGCAACACGCTCATTGCTCGCTCGTCATAACCCTGAGGACTTAACACCCCTTTCCACCCGAATGGCGCATGCGTAATCTTCTAAGTACGCTGGTCGACGCCGGCTCCGCCCAGATCTTCTCAGTATAGGTCTGGTCTTCGACGGAGGTGGAGCCGGAACGTTGGCTTCCATGGGAATGGGTGGCCGGAGCTTCGGAGAAGGCGGAGCTGAGGACAACGCAGAAGAATTCAACTCAACAGGTAAGTTTGCCGACGAGAACGCGTCGGGTTGGTCAGATGCAGCCGGAGGATAGGGTGCTGACAACTCTGGGTCGCTAGGAGGTGGACTAACAATTTCTGTGGAGCCTGGTCGGTTACTGTGAAGGCAGTTGTCGTAGGAGTCCTCCGCAGCAACTGGTTCACATGCCGCCTCCAGACGCGTCCATCGTCGAGCTGGACCCTATAAGAGTAGGGCCCTGTTAGTTGACTTATGCGGCCCGGAACCCACTTAATATTGGTTCCAAAATTCTGAGCGTGGACTAGGTCCCCAATTACGAATGACCGGCCCAACGACTGGTTGTCTTTATGCAACTCAGGAGAGTATGTAGGATGTAAACGGTCCAATATTGTCCTGAGCCTTCGGCCCATGAGCATTTCAGCTGGGCTCATTTTAGAGACCGGACATGGGGTCGTGTGTTGTGAAAATAGGTATTGAGTAATCTTTTGATGCCAGTTCGCTGTGCCCAGGCGGCTTAACGCCTCCTTCGCCGACCTCACAGCCCTTTCCGCCTGTCCGTTAGCGGCCGGATGGAAAGGGGCCGTAGTGGCGTGGCGAATGCCCAATTTGGCCACGAACCGTTGGAAGGGTGCCGATGTGAATTGCGGCCCATTGTCGGTAACTATGGTATCGGGGAAGCCATGAGTGGCGAACCACCCTTCCAAAACCCTGATGACAGCCTCAGTCGTCGTAGAGGGCATTAATGCTAACTCTACCCATTTGGAATAAGCATCGACGACGACCAGGAATGTTCGTCCTTGGAAAGGGCCGGCGAAATCCATGTGGATTCGTGCCCATGGTGAGCGGGGAAGTTCCCATTCCCCAGTGGGAGCTGCAGGCGGTGCCGGCCTGGACAATTGGCACTGGGGGCAAGTTGCTACACAATTTTCGATATTACTATCCATGCCTGGCCACCAGACATAACTGCGGCCTAGCCCCTTCATACGTACTATGCCTGGGTGGGACTGATGCAGGAAGGCTAAGACAGGGCGCCTTAACCCCTCAGGGATTACCACTCTGTTGCCCCAAAGGAGACAACCCTTCAGAGTGGACAATTCATGTCGTCGATGGAAATAGGGCACGAGGTCCGCGGGGACTGGCCCCTTGGGCCATCCCCGGCGGACCCAATCTAAAACCTGCGAGATAGCCGGGTCAGTCGAGGACCCGATGCGCACATCCGCAGCAGATAAAGGGAAATCGAAATCCTCAATGAGGAGGACTGACGCTGCAGGAGCTGGGTCAGAGACAGAGGCCGGTAAGGGGCACCGGCTCAATGCATCGGCATGACCGATAGCTGAGCCTGGTCGGTAGATCAAATGATAAGCATATCCCGCCAGAAATTCCGCCCACCGGGACATGCGGGGTGACAGCATGAGAGGCGTCTGCCGGTCCCCAGCGAGCAACCCCAGGAGGGGTTTATGATCGGTTACTAGAGTAAATGACCGTCCATACAGGTAATCATGAAAGCGCTTGACTCCGGCGACGGCCGCCAGAGCCTCGCGATCCAATTGACTGTAGTTCCTTTCCGATGTGGAAAGGGTCCGAGAATAGAAGGCAATCGGCGCTTTGATGCCTGAGGGAAGAATATGACTTAAAACGGCACCTACGCCATATGGCGAGGCGTCGCAAGTTAACGTCAGAGACAGGGACTCATTGTATTGGACCAGGACAGCCCGTGACGTAAGTGCCTGTTTGACAGCTCGGAATGACGCATCAGCGGCGCAACTCCATACCCAAGGGGACTTAGAGTCCAATAAGTGGTGTAATGGTTCGGCCAGCGTCGCTTTCTGAGGGATGAAGACAGCGTAGAAGTTTAACAGGCCCAAAAAAGCCTGAAGTTCTGCCTTACAAGTAGGAGTAGGGGCATGTTTAATGGCGGTTATCTTGGAGGGCGTTGGGTGAATTCCCTTAGCATCGATGAGGAATCCCAGGAATTCTACTTGCAGAACCCCGATTACGCATTTGGAGCGCTTTAAACGGAGTCCTGCTTGGCGGAAACGCCTCAGGACGGACCGGAGCTTATCAAGTAATTCGGGCTGGTCTCTAGCGGAGACCAGCACGTCATCGAAGTAGGGTACCACCCCGGGAAGTCCTTGGAGCAACCTCTCCATTATGCACTGAAAAATTCCCGGGGCGACACTCACCCCGAACTGCAGCTGGGTGCATTTAAATGCACCCCGGTGCATCACGATAGTCTGGGCCAAGGCTGTAGGCTCATCCACAGGCAGTTGTTGATATGCCTGGGCCAGGTCTAGTTTGGCAAAGATTTTGCCATGGCCAAGGGAGTGCAGCAAATGCTGCACAATTGGTACAGGATACGGGTTTGCCTGCAACGCCTTATTTATTGAACACTTATAGTCGGCACAGATTCTGATAGACCCATCCTGCTTAAGGGGAATTACGATGGGAGTCTCCCAAGGTGAATGGTCTATGGGAACCAGAATTCCCTGCACTATAAGTTTATCCAACTCCTTATCAACCCGTGGACGCAAAGCCAAAGGCACCCTTCATAGTTTGAGGCGAATTGAAGTTACCTGGGGGTCTAAATTGAAAGAAATGGGATGCCCCGTATACCTCCCCAGCTGATCCGAAAACACATCCGCAAACTCCGCTGCTAGGATAGAGGACAAGTCAGAGCGAATTGCATTAACCCTAGAGATGGACAAATTCAAAGCCGCAAACCAGTCAAGCCCCAATAAAGTAGGCCGATTATCCCTCACAACAATTAGTGGTAGATACCCAGAAAAGGACTGGAAAACAACGTGAAAACTGCTAAATCCCATGGTGGGAATAGTGTTTCCCTGATAATCCTTTAAAAGGACAGGGCAAGGTTTGAGGCGGCGACGGGATATCCCAGGCACTAGTTTAGATAGGGTCACCCCGGATATAAGTGATTTAGAAGACCCCGTGTCAATCTCCATTTTGCAGGCCGCCCCCTCTAATGTCACTGTGATGAATAGTTTATTGGCGGGGGGTGAAGTGGAGGCATTGCTCACAGCAATTTCCAACGGCTCCTCATAACGGGTCACAGCGAGGCAATCCTCGCGGCGGGCGCCCGCCTTCCGGCTCTGACGACGTTCCGGAACGCTGCCTGTGGGCCCTTCGGACATCGGAGCTGGCGCTCTGCAGACGCGCGAGAGATGACCTCTCTTGCCGCAACGGCGACATTCAGCAGACTTAAAACGGCAGTCGGTCCTGCGGTGACTGCCACCGCACCCCAAACAAGAGTCCTGCACGACCTTCTTGAATCTGGGAACCGCACTCTGCTTCCGACGCATTGCCCTGAGGCGGCTCACTGCCGCCTCATCCTCAGAGGACTCGGCTATGTCCGATTCCCCATAATGGACTGTCAGAGGCTTGGGGATCGCCGCGGAGGCCACCTGGAATCGTTGAATCTCGGCGGCCGACTGGCCGGACAGTTCAGCGGCCCTGGCCTCATCTAAAGCCACCTGGAGGGTCAACTCAGTCCGGGCAAGTAGGCGCCGCTGGAGTTTAAGATCTTTAAGTCCGCAGACCAGCTGGTCTAATAACATTTCATCCAGGTGGTCACGGAATTCGCAGTGGAGGGCTGCGGTGCGTAACGAAGCCATGTAGTCGTTGACAGACTCTCCCTCTGTCTGCGATCGCTGCCTGAAAGCGTGGCGTCGAGCGATACGGGATGGTGTAGGAGAAAAATGATTTTTTAATTTCTCCACTAACGTCTCCCACGGAATATCAAACACCTGCTGAGGCGTGGCTAGAGCCCTAGCAACGCCAAAAATTTCGCTCCCACAGGAGCTGAGCAAATACCCCCGTTTTCGAGCGCTGGACAGTTCAGTCAAAGCGTTAGCTTGTAAAAAACACTCAAAGCGTTCCATATAGACGTCCCAAGTCTCAGACGCAGGAACGAAAGGGGAAAAAGCAGGCAAGAAAGTAGACATATTAGCGGATATGGTGCGCTGCCTGTCGTCGCCTAGTCTAAGCTTGTAGCGATCAATTCGGCATCGATCCCACCCTCGTCGCCAATGCTCTATTTGAAGAACAAGGCACGAGCCGTGGGTAAATTCAAAACATTTATTAAGACAACACTCAACTAGTCTTATTAAGACAACACTCAACTAGAACTCAGCACGATAGAAACTGGACAGCCGCTTAAATAGCGGTCTGTTAGGAAAAACACCCAATGAAACTACGCGCTATTTCCCGCTCGCCAGCTGTCTGTCTTCCAGCCAATCGGGGAAGGGTGGCAACACGCTCATTGCTCGCTCGTCGTAACCCTGAGGACTTAACAAAGACCTACGAAAATAAAATAATAAATATTTGACTGTTACAGGGCAGAATTAAGAAAAGTGGGTGTGGCTAGTTGACAAAGCCTAATGAGGCAGAAATGGGTCCATTCTAGTCTCCCACATAAACTCAAACAGATAGCATATAGCTGCTGTAATATTTAAAAAGGCCTAAAAGCTGGTGAATTGAGATTTCACCGAAAATTAGGCCATGAAACATCTTAATATACGTAGGAAAATCCCTGGCATAAAGAAAGACACACATAAAGACCTACGAAAATAAAATAATATATATATATATATATATATATATATATATATGTATGTATGTATGTATGTATGTATGTATGTATGTATATGTATATGTATATGTATATGTATATGTATATGTATATGTATATATGTATATAATGTAGATCTTATATGAATTATTAATCCAATTCGTATAATTATTAATCCAATGTCTATAAAAATGATACTGTCTGTTTGATTATGTATCAAAGTTTTAAAAAAGGAAAAATTACAATAAAAATATTTTTTTAAAAAATAAAGAAAACCATCTTTAATATAGGTAACAACTGGTTTCCTCTAAACCTGCCCACTTTCTTTCTTTTTTCCACACTTCCTTTTCTCTTTTTGATCTATGAAATACAGTATTAAGGCAGCATCCCACAAATTGGCACCTTTTCATACATCTATGTCTGTCTTTTCACCCCTTCCACTATTCATAGTTAAGGGAGAACATAGTACAGCTGTTAATCACCTCATTTATCTGATACATAATTGAGACCTAAACAAAGAGGTTTCACTCATCAATGGTAGGAATTTAATGTTTAATATTGAAAAATCAGTATAAATCTGATATGCTGTTACACAGGGCATAAATCAGTGCTATTTTCCTGTGACACTGATTGTTTTGGGAACCGCTATATAAACAACAAATGCTTTAATTAAAATGTACTTTTACAAGGAAATTAAGAATCATGTAGCAGATGATTATTTATACACCCACACCCACACCCACCCACCCACCCACCCACCCACCCACCCACACACACACACACACATATATATGTGTGTGTGTGTGTGTGTGTTTTCTGAGGTTTTCGCAGGTGTTTGTATGTAGGTCTTTGGTTATTCGGGTCTTCTCCCGCGTAGAATTGGAAGTATCTTGGCGACGTTTCGACGAAGTCTCATTCGTCATCTTCAGGCTGGTGTTCTCGGCTTCGTGCTTCCAGGAATTGCTCCTGGAAGCACAAAGCTTCCAGGAGCAATATATATATATATATATATATATATATATATATATATATATATATATATATATATATATATATATATATATATATATATAGTGTTTTTCTATCGAGGCACCTGGTCTACCGCAGCATGTGGGAGGGACCATACTGAATCCATTTCACCTTTCAGCTCCAATCCAGGAGCCCTCAAGGAGTCGCATTTACGACAAATCATTTTATATCAAATTTATATTTTACTGATAAAGAATAAAGCGAGACTAGTATAATCTATTTCAAGTTATTAAGCTCTCATTAGCTAGCCATACCCTTACAATGCGACTGCTTGAGGGCTCCTGGATTGGAGCTGAAAGGCAAAAGGGAAGCAGAATGCTCCCTCCCACGTGCTGGGGTAGACCAGGTGTCTTGATAGAAAAACATTTAATCTCTCCCCTGGCTCAAACTGATGAAGGGAGGAGATCTTGTGGCTCAGAGGCTAATACAACTGCCTAACATGCAGGCATCCCAAGTTCAAATCCAAGAAAGGCATGGCTAGCTAATGAGAGCTAAATAGATCTATACCAGTTTCCCTTTATTTCTTTATCAGCAAAATATAAATTTGATATATAAATTTTATATATTTGAAGGACCATAGACGGCTAATAAAAAACACGTATCCACCAAAAACCCATCAGATGAGTGTTTACTATAGTGTTTACAGTTAATATAAATACATCTGTGTTTCTTGCCAAATAAATCATTTTATAAAGTAATATGTGAGTGAAAGCATTTTGCTGACCTCCCTGAGCAATCAGCTGGAGATCTAAAATTATTAGTTGTAGAACTATATTTGCTAATGTTGGCAATTAAGTCATCCAGGTTCCACTGAGAGCATTGCCCCAGCTGAGAGCCCAACTGAACAAAATTAAGGAATAAAGAATTGGAAGAACATTCATTTAGAGATTAGAAAACTATTTCTAATTGCAAAATTAAATGTAATAGTCATGTCTCTTAGTTGAGATATAAAATGTAATAACAGAAAGCATTACATGAAATATATGTAGCTCTCAATCAAATCAAGATGACCCCCAAAATAGATGTGCTACTGCTATTAAAAGCATTGCTTACATGTCTACTTTTGACAATTTTCTTTTGATAGTGAATTATATGACTATTACCACAAAATTATTAAACTGTTGAACTTTATGCTCCATTCTATAAATACTTGGCAAGCAACAATTAAAAAAATGAATGAATGAACCCTCACAAAGCCAAAATAAATAAATAAATAAATATCTTGCTGGTTCATAGCTAATGCTAATTGTTTCTTTTATAATTCCAGTGAAAAAATGCAAAAAGCATTATTATGTATGAATCACTGAGGGCAAAAATAGAGAGTTACAAGATTATTAGCATGCAAACCCACATGCTCACAAACTGAATGCACAGAAATCTATGTAATATAAACAAAAGTTTTTTCAATATAGATATAAAATCAAGGGACCTATTTAGAAATAGCAATACCACTTAGGCTTATGTGCTACTCCATAGTGCTTTGCAGTACTCTCTGGGTGGTTAACAATATTAGTACATTGCCCCCAATAATCTGGGTCCTCATTTAACAAACATCAGAAGGATGGAAGGCTGAGTCAATCTTGAGCTCCATCAGAATGAACTCCAGGCTGTGGGCAGAGTTTGCTTGCAATACTGCATTCTAACCACTATGTCACCAGGTCTCCTTTAATCTTATTTTTTGATATGCTGGTTTAGTCTCTTCTTTGTTCCTTTGTTAGATAGTGACTAATCCAAATGTTGACCAACAATACATATCAGTAAATCACTGCTGTAAATCAGTATTAATAGTATTCTATAATATAGTATAGAATTCTTATACTTCATCTTCCAAAATCTCATCATTCTTAATGTTTTGACAGATTCCAAATAATTGTGATCAATCTATAATTGATGGTGGACTTCAGACCCAAATATGGTTATAAAATAATAACCCCACCTCAATTATTAAACTGCATCTCCAGCAGCAGGAAGATTTCAACTTGGAAGCTAATTTCATAGTTTTTTGGGTTTTTTTCCCAAATCTTCCCTGGATTTATAAGAATAAGACATTCAAACATGTTATTTCAAAGGTTACCTAAATATTGTAATTAATATCAATTTCATTAATCTTTTTCAGGTTCCTATTAACATAGTCGACTAGTGTAGGAACCTCAATTGATTCTTTCCAAATGTCTACCAGATATGAAACTGCAAAAGCATAAATAGCATTAGAAACAAGTGGTCCTAATAAAAATTGTTTAAGCTGAATAAATTACCAAGAAGTTCTGAGAAGTAAATCCAACCCTGCTTTAGATTAAACTGAGTAGGCAGGCTGTTCCACAGGAGGAGAACCTCACAGAAAATGTGTACCTGTATGTGGCTTCATGTCATGCTTCTTAAAGGGCGATACAAGGGCTTTAAGCAATATAAAGCTTTATAATTCTTACTTTGGATTGCATTTAGTAACTCATAGGTAGCAAATGAATATAAATGATATGTGTTACTGTGTGTTAGTAGTGAGACTGCCCAGTATATGTGTTGTGGCCTACCAGTGGCCAGCAGAGCTGGCAGCAGATTCAGAGTCTGGGGAAGGCTCAGATGATGGCTCTGAGTTGGAGGCAGAGAGGGGGCTAAGGCCATCTGGTAGTTCTTTGCTGCCTCCGGAATCTCCAGAGTCTGACATCAGCGAGGCAGAGGAACAGCATATTTATGTTTATGTTTATGTTGTTTATGTTATGTTTACTGGATTCATATACCGCCCTACTCCCGAAGGACTCAGGGCGGTGAACAGCCACAAAATAAAACACATATATACAAAATTTAAAAGCAGAATAAAACCGAATTAAACCATTTGGCCCAAGACAAATTTAAAACACCCCAGTAATTTAAAAACAGATTAAAATTTATATTTTAAAAAGGAAAAAAAAGGGGGGGAAAGATTAGGCCAGGCCAGCTTGATGGAATAAAAAGGTCTTGAGAGTGCAGCGGAAAGTGCACAGATCCGGGATCCTCCGTATCTCCGGGGGGAGCTCGTTCCAGATAGTAGGTGTCCCCACAGAGAAAGCCCTCCCCCTAGGGCTGCCAGTCGACACTGTTTGGCTGACAGCACCCAGAGGAGCCCCTCTCTATGAGAGTGTACCGGCCGGTGGGAGGCTATTTGTGGTAGCAGGCAGTCCCGTAAGAAACCAGGTCCTAAGCCATGGAGCGCTCTAAAGGTGGTAACCAAAACCAAAACCAAAACAGCATGAGCCTGTTCCCAGTGTGTGCCTGCACAGAACTGCCAAGAGACAGGAACAATTAAGAAAACAGGGTCAACTTGGGAGTAAGGCTTGGAGATGAATGGCCCCTCCCATAAGACATACAAGAGAAGCAAACGGGATGTGAACTTTTGCAGGAAGCAATCTGTTCATCTGCCCAATTCAAGATTTGAAAATTGTGTTTGTGACTCGGTGCCAAGTTTGGCCTTGCCCTGCATCTGGAAATTAGCTCTTTGGCAGCGCTCCACGTGAGATAGGTGGGTGTTGATAACCTTCCTCTGACAGACTGTTTATCAAGCCTTGCAGAGTGTAAATGAAAGTAATTTACAACCGTATGAATTAAAGAGGTTTGCCGGGATTAAGTTTGTGCTGTTTAATTTCTAAGGAAGCCTAGGCCAGAACAATATGTAAAGGACTACTAATTTAAGTTTCTGGTATGTGTCATTTTTAAGTTACAGTAGTCCAAATAAGTGACAAGGTCATGACTGACCATTTTAAATTTATTTCTTTCTATGTAAGATTACTATTGTCACACCAACCGTGGGCAAAAATGTTTTTAGCCACCGCTTCCATCATATTTACAGAAGGAACTAAATTCAGGAAGACCCTCAGATTGTAGGCTTGGTCTTTCAAGAGGAGTAAACCCCATCTAGACTCAATATTAATACTGGTGTAGAATTAGTCTCTGTTAAAAGCAATTCCACCTTAGACTGTTTCTCCTCATCTAGGCCTCAATAGCCTCCCAAGCACCAGAGAGGCTTCTACTCCATCCCCTGTTTGTCCCAAGATAGAAATATATACCCTGTTTCCTCAAAAATAAGACATCCCCTGATAATAAGCACAATCAGGTTTTTGAATGCATGTATTAAAATAAGCCCCCCCAAAAAATAAGCCCTCCCCGAAAATATTTAAACACGTGTGCAGCCAGTCCCTGCCATTTCCTTTGGTTAGGGTTAGGGAGACACAGCTGGAAAACATATAAGATGGCAAGAGGAGCCCCGTCTTGCTCCATGCACCCCAAAATAATAAGACCTCCTCAAAATAAGGCCAAGCACTTATTTCAGGGTTAAAATATATATATAAGACAGGGTCTTATTTTTGGAGAAACACAGTAGTTCAGTATTATCAATATGTTGATGATGGCTCACTTGAGCCATCATCAACATATTGATTTGCAATGGCTTCATGTGGATGGATATTACATGGAATGAGGAAGAAAGCTGTCTGACAGGGAATTTCATATTGAAGTATCTAGAATTTGAACTTTCTCCCCTGAAACTGACTCTCCCAGCATATCCAGGCAATCCAGCGGTGCCATGGTCAACCACATCAACAGCTAGGATTAAAAAGCTTCCAGAGGCCTGGAATGGCCTTTTCCAGGAGGAAATGTTGATTGGCAATAAATTTCCAAGCTCTGTTCTGCTCTGAAGGCATTTCTGTTAGGTTTTACAATTTATTAGCCCTGAAAGAAGGACGTGTGAGAATGCTGTCTGTGCTTCATCTTATAGGGCAGACAGGTTGGTTTAGATAAAGTCAGTCCTTTGTGTAATTCGAACCCAAATAATTTAGTCAAGAATGAATATGCTGCAGGCCATACACCACTACAGTGCCCCAGATTCAATTTTAATATCCCCAAACTGTGAGCAATTATGTTTCCAGAATTCATCAGCAAGCTGCTAAAGAATGGAACCACAATTTAATATAAATGTTAATTTCAGGCGGAAAAAACCATGTTTATAAGCAATTACACTGGCTTGTTATAGCCAAAATTGTTTTTAAAACCCTGCCATGTACTTCCACATACCTTCTTTGGTTTAAAAAGAAAAAAAAACCCTACCAGCTATATTCACATGAGATTAGGTGGCCTTGTCTCACCTATTGTACTCTCATATGGCAAAAAGGAGACAATAAAAGAAAAGGCAACTTCTACCCTGTTTCAGTGGTGGGTTGCCCCTAGTTCATATAGAACCGGTAGTAAAACTGGTGGGAGGCTCCACCTACCAACCCCAACATCATCAAAATGCTTCTGCGCTTGCGCAGAAGAGCACACACAAACACGAGCTAAGCGAGCAGCCCCATTGTGAACTAGTAGTAAAGGTAAGTAGAACCCACTCCTGCCCTGTTTTCCCCAAATTAAGACATTGCCTGATAATAAGCCCAATCGGGTTTTTGCGCGCATAGCAATAAGGCCAAGCGCTTATTTCAGGGTTCCAAAAAATATATAAGACAGGGTCTTATTTTCAGGAAAACACGGCAGTTGCCCAAAATCTGCCTGGTTTAAAAAATAGGGGGTGTGAAAGCTAAATCCTTTAAAAGAATATGTATTCCAGGTGATTTTCATCTTTAAACAATTACAATGCAGTAGAACTATTTGAGAATATCCAGATATTATCTCTTTGAATCCATGCATTATTTAGCAAACCTGTCACAGCCAACCTCTCTGCTAAGCTAATCACTGGCATCTCTCATAAAAAGTTAAAAGGGGTGGTGAAGACATATGCCTGAGCTTATGGAAGCTACTCCTCATAGGAGAGGGAAACATTAGGTTAATTGGACTAATAATGGGATTCTATATAAGGCAGCTTCATCTATCCTTCCCCCCTTTCATCTCATAAGTGCTTATTGCCTTGCTTCACTGCTGAGGTTATTGCTTTAGTACCATCTGTCTCTAGGAGTGGATAACCCTCTACTTTCAACCGTTGTCTTGAAAGTAAGGTTTTCTTTTCTACAATTTCATACAGCATACCCTGTAAACAAGTATCCTTCCTAGCACCTCTTGATGGGAATTTTTTTTCTGATAGCCTCATTCACGCACAACTGAATATTTAATAAATTTAAACAAGGAAATTTTATTCATGGAGGCTGCATATTTTGCTCTGGTGATGATAAAAAGAGAGTTTATTTTTAAACATTAACCTTTTATCGGTATTTAATTACTATATTGTATAAATTTTACTCAAGTTCAGTGATTTCTGCTATATTTTAATAATAGTCAGTCATTATTTTAAAATAATGGTATTTTGTTATGACTTGAAATCAATACAATAAAGAAATTTAATTGAAGAAGCACCTTCACTTATATCATCACACAATTCCTTAGAGTACAGGTGTCAAACTCGATCGCGTCACGTGACATATTGTGACTTTTTTTTTTTTGCCTTTGCGGAACCAGGGAAGGTATGGCCTGTGTGTAATCCAGTCCAGGGGCGCCAATTTGACAGGCCTGCACTTAGAGAAAACAAATTGCTCAAAATAAAAGTGCAAAGAAACTACTTAAATTATTTCTGGGTGCAAAAATATAGATGTTCCTAGATGTCAATAGAATAGAATAGAATAGAATAGAATAGAATAGAATAGAATAGAGTAGAGTAGAATAGAGTAGAGTAGAGTAGAGTAGAGTAGAGTAGAGTAGAATAGAATAGAATAGAATAGAATAGAATAGAATAGAATAGAATTTTTATTGGCTAAGTGTGATTGGACACACAAGGAATTTGTCTTGGTGCATATGCTCTCAGTGTACATAAAAAAAAAGATACATTCATCAAGAATCATGATGACAAGACACTTAATGATAGTCATAGGGTACAAATAAGCAACCAGGAAAAATATCAATCCGAGTCGTAAGGATACAAGCAACAAAATTACTACAGAAGATTGTCTCCCATTTTCAATTTAAAATGCCACATATACTGCCAACTAGCGCCCATCCAAGTAAATACTCTTAGAGATGTATAGTGATAGCAAATTTAACTCCATCATTCATCCATCCATGATTATCAACTTAAAAGAAAACAAAAGGTCAATTCAAAATCACAGTTTAAGACTTTACATTCACCGGATAAAGAGAACAGAACTTACAGAAGCTCCATAAGAGTTCCAGAATTTTGTTCTTTGCAGAAAGAAGCCATTTCGTGAGATAAATGTAAATGAGATAAAGTTCATATCTTTAAGAAAATGAATCGGTATGTGTACATGTTTTCTCAGTCGCACCTGCCCTATGGAACAACATCCCTGCCTAACATTTCATCTTGATTTAGGCTTCACCTTCCAGAAAGCCTCAAAGACATGGGACCACCAGATTGTTGTTGTTATTGTTTGTTTGTTTGTTTGTTTTTTACAGGGAGATAGCCTTTAAGCAGTTTTGGATAAATATGGGGGTTTTATGTCATTTAATGTTTTTAGAGTTTTTTGTATCGTGAGACATCTAGAGTCACCAGGTTGAGAGGAGCAGCTGTACAAGATCAATAATTAAGTAAGGAAATAAATACCAAATCTAGTTTTCAAGTAAACAATCTTGGCAGTGGCAGTGAAAGAATGGGAAATTCATTTTCATGTTTCTCGGGTGAGCAGAGCATGAAGCATAAAACACAAAGTGTAGTTCAATATCCACAGTGCACAATTTGTGTGTAATTCCAGTAACCTTTCAGAGCTATCTATGGCTGATATGTAAGACGGATGTGCAACATCCAGAGCCCTAACTAGATCCTAACGGTAGGTAACCCCTTCTATCATTCTTCTGCTAAGAAGAACTAGAGGAAAATCAGCCAGAATAAACATTCCTCTCTTAGAATTAATGGTCCAGGTATTTGTACTGAGGACAAAGTGAATATCTAAACTGTGGTGGTGTGCAAATCTTTTTTCTGATCTTCAGCATTTAAAACATATCAATAATTTAAAGTGGCTTTGTTAAGTAATCTTCAGTGCTGTCTTCTTTTAAAGGAAAGGTTTATTGCTTGCACAGTCTTCTATAAATCCTAAATCAGCAAGAGAAATTACTGTGGTTTCAGGCAGCAACAAAACATTCCTGACCTTCAAACTGAGAGAAGCATTCCCTATATAGAAAAGGATATAATTCTGCCTATTCTCACCTTCATCATCTTCCTTTACCTCTTTGAATACTAGATCTTAGTGACAATAATGCCACCCTCTATAGCTGGCCACCATTTGTGATACAAGTAACTTTGCACAATGCCTTCATATGAGCAATTGCTGAATTGCTTAGTTTCTTGGCTGAAATAGTTAGCAAAGATAATGTTATCATTCCAAGATATCAGAAATGTACAGTTGTCTGGCAATATTTTTTTCTTAACTTACACATTCACTTACTCAAATTCTCTTGTTCCTGAACAAAAAATAATAGCTGGACAAACCTTCAGCACTACTCTCAAAGATATTCCCCCCCCCCAAAAAAAAGGCAACTGGACTTTGTTTTTCCTTTGTCTTTTCAGGACTTTACTTAAAAGGTATAAAGATAAAGGAAAAATAATGTTTATGAGGTTGGCTTACTTGATCAAGATTAAAAGGTATATGATTTTTTTTCCTAGCATGTTTTAATTTTTTCTTCTTGACTAGGACTGAATGGCAAGCCTTTAAAGATTTGTTTATAGATCAGATATGGGGGGAAAGTTATTTTTGTTGTTGTATTTTTAGAGAAAGTGATAAGCTAAAAGAGGAGGAAAATGTTAAAGTTATGAAGAAGATTCTGAGAGGAGATGAATGTCCTAATTTGTAGGACATTATTGAATGGATTAAAGATTTAACTTTGCTGTTTCTAGTAGTTTTTAATGGACTTTTACTGATTAAGATTGAATGATGATGCTTTATTATTTGCTAATAGATAAGACATGAGATATGCATTAAGAGTTTTTTAGTTAAAATATTAGAGAAGATGTTAAATTGCTGAAACTGTTTGAACTATTTGAACTATTATCTGTGTGTCTGTGTCTGTGTCTGTCTGTCTTTCTGTCTAGATAGGTAGGTAGATAGGTAGGTAGATAGATGATAGATAGATAGATAGATAGATAGATAGATAGATAGATAGACAGACAGACAGACAGTTACTGTATATGTATATGCATGTGTATACATATATATATCTCTGTGTGTAATATATATATATATTAATTAGTTTTATCATTATCCTTTTATATTCTTATCTTTATCTTATCTTTATCTTTTATATCTTTGTATGTTTAAACTTCAATTGTATACACACACACACATATACACACTCATTAATTCATTCAGTCAAGATAGCTTTAGTATTTATGATTGGAATATAACTGTGAGGCAGCATGATTTAGTGACTAAGATCCAATTCCAGCCTTAAACCAAAGGAAAACATCTGCATTCCTAAATCCTTAGTGAAATTGATCAGTCTCCCTTGCTTGTTTTTATCTGCCCATCAAGAACTGTTGGTGAATAAATAAACTTAGAAATGGATTAAATAAATAAATTCCAGAATGCTTCTTTATCCTAAGTGAGGCAATAGCTTTATTTCAAAAAACTTAAGCATAAATGAATTTTGAGACACTGTCAAAAGTTTGTTTTAATTGTTTTTTAGCTTTATGGTTTTGGGTGCTTAAGAAAGTCCTACAGACCATTTTCTTTCTTTAAAGCAATGTCAGAATCTTACCCATAACTCGACACATGCACATGTGTATACATGCACATGCAAACACACATGCAGACGTCTTATCTTAATATTTGTAAATGGCAAAAAAAGAGACAAATCCATGCAGAATTTGTTACACACACTCCTATGTTTGGCTTGCAGTCAATCATTCACACATGTACCTTGATCAAAAGACACACTCGAAAAGAACACAATTAAGTTGAGACTTTATGTTATTATTTTATTGTACAAAAGGAGTTGGAAATAAATGTTTTCTTTTTCTTTTTCTCCTCTACCGTACACTTTTCTCTCTTCCCTTTTCCTCTCCTATTTCACCTTTATCTCCCTTTTTTTTATATTTTTGTATTTTATGCTTTGTTAAAATTAATAAAAAATTTGAACTGAAAAATTGCACACTCAAATCACTTTCAACCAAAACTCTCAACCGGTTCTTTAGAACACACAGTAACCCAGTGGATTTAAAATAACAGCAAGACTTTACTGATTACAATATATATAAGTCATATATAACCAGAGGGATGGATGCCAAGTGTAGATCCAAAAACAACCCAAAAGACTTTAGGACCTCCTTAATGCCACAAACATCTTGTTTTGTTGATTCACAAGATGGGCAGCTATTCTAACCTTGTGATAGGGAGACGGGACTTGGAGAAGAGTTGCCCAAGTGATCAGGTCCAAATTCTTGAATAGAATAGAATAGAATAGAATAGAATAGAATAGAATAGAATAGAATAGAATAGAATAGAATAGAATAGAATAGAATAGAATAGAATAGAATAGAATAGAATTCTTTATTGGTCAAGTGTGATTGGACACACAAGGAATTTGTTTTTGGTGCTTATGCTCTCAGTGTACATAAAAAGACAAGATACACACATCAAGAATCACAAGGTACAATACCCAGTGACAGTCATACAATACAATAAGCAATCAAATCATACTAGGAAACAATCAATATCAATATAAATCGCAAGGATACAAGCAGCAAAGTTACAGTCATGCAATCACAGGTGGGAGGAGATGGGCGACAGGAACAATGAGAAGACCAATAGCAATAGTAATGCAGCCTAATGCGAATAGTTTGACGGTGTTGAGGGAATTATTTGTTTAGCAGTTAGCAGCAATTATCTGGTTAAAATGACATTTTTTTTTCTTAGTTTCCTTAACTACATGCATGCTTGTAGGCCTATGAGCTCAGTATAGGACATGAATAATTCCTTAACTACTTGGCCCCATCTTAACTACTCGAAAGATCCTTTAGACAAGATACCTGGCTTTTTTAGATACGGCAGCTTCAGCCTAGCCTCACCCACATTATACAGTATATTCTTTGAAGATTTGCAAGATATCACATGCAGAATAATGGATCTAACTAATTTGCTGCTCCAGAGATTAAGAATAATAATTCCTTAATACCACCATTTCTTTTGGAATATGCAGAAATAAAATGACTTTGCCCTAAATTCCTTGCCTTCCGTTGCAATTGCTGCAATGGAAAAGAAAGAAAATGATCTGGTTTTTTTAGTGGTGGTCCTAAGCTTTTGCCATTTCAATTTTGATGGGGTTGAAAAAACAACCTTCTATTCGTTATAAAGTGAATTTTTAGACCTGACCTGCCACTCATTGCAGGAAAAGTCAGCTTTTGAGAACTTCCTTGCTGCTTTAACACTTCCTTAAGCAGAATGAACACCAGAGTAGTATGCACGCTATTTTGTCTTCTGAAAATTAGCCATCATTTAAAAGTTACTTATTTGAGTGAGGAACTATTTCTTAGAATGAAGGAAGGGCACGGATCTGGATTTCTAGAGATTTAAATCGTGTTACAATGCAGCCATCTTGGATACAAAATCCAGAATCTCTTTTTCAAAGTGAATTTACAGCAACTCAGAAGAATAGAATAAATACATGGCCGATGCAGAAAATAATTTCTATTCATTTATTTTGGGTCATGTGCAACAAAAATAAACAGGAAAAAATAACTGCACAACATTAAAAAAGCAACCCAATATATAGTATGGCAACCAAACTACATAATTAAACATCAACCCCAAAATGACTGTTTACTCAAAGCTTGTATACATTGTGCTTCCATACACAAGTGCACATTTCATTTCATTATCCCAATATGGCAAAGTGATGACTGAATGTTCTCCTGGGTCCTGGTTTAATAGTCTAATATCCCCAATAGCCTTTCTGGATGGCTGCCATTTTAAATTACACAGCTTTGCCGTACTTTCATTTGTAGGCCTTTTGCACTGTGACTTGTCTGTTTTTCTCCCCATCTGTTTCCAGCACAAAGTCATTTTTCAATCTCACCTTTAAGACTCTTACAGTAGATTATCAATGCTTATCTACCTTAAAGTAGATAACAGGTAGGCTAGCTGCTGGTATTAATCTGCACTTAAGGGATGGACAGAACATGGTGCGCTCAGAAAATAGTAGCGTGGTCTTAGAAGGACTTAACTCACCTCTCCTTTGTGCTGGAAAGTAGCAAGTAGCATTTTCAAGACTTGTTCTATAATATGCAATTTTACCTATTCAATTATCATAAGTGAAAAGCAAAAGGAATTGAAGCAAGAAATGGAGAGAGGGGGAACTAAATAAGAAAACCCGTACTAGTATAGAGTATTAAGAGAAGAGACAAAGTGAAAGAAAGAGAAGGATGTGCATGACTTTTGCTCTTCCATGTAATTTGGGAATCTTATCCAAAAATCAATACGGGGGAAGGAAACTGTATTATACCATCTGATCTCTAGGGTTCTTACATAGATTGAGTTATATTGGATTAGTCACAGTCAAGGCATTTAAATCCATGATTATTGATTTGATTTAGTTAAATGTTTTAAGCTGCTTTTCAAACCAAGTTTTCAAAGTAACTAATGGAATGATATAAACCAATCTAAAACAGGTTATAAACAAATATATTCAAAGAACAGTTAGAAGTAGCCATTAGACAGAGATAAAACAGAAGAATGTCAATTATAAAGAAAAAAACACTGGAAGTCTGAGGGCATGAAGATGTTTTATCTGGCTCATGGAAGATAATGCAAATGGGTGAACATCCAGAATTTTTGTATAAGCATTCTACAGTTGGGATTGCCAGGGCTGAGAAGTCATTGTCTCTGGTCATCACCTCTCTCACTTCTGAAATCAGTAACATACTACTCAAAAGTTCAGGCATGCTGATCATCTTATTAAAGCTTTTCTTTTTAGCAGCAGTCTTTCAGAATGAGAGGTTCATAACCCTTCTGTTTTAAGGACAGGATTTGTTTTGGACAAATAGTCCTAATGCAGATTCATTCCATATCGTTGCAAGGGCACATGAAGAAGACATGAAATCCATGGTGATCACTAATGCTGACAGAATTCATTTACCTCTTGTATTGCTTTCTGTGTGAAGAGCTTGTCATAAAAAAATAAAAACAGGATTGAACCTCTAGCCTCAGCAGCAAAGCTCCATCCCAAATGTCCATCAATCAGGTATGGATATTTGCAAAGGGAAAATGATACATAACTTTCCTTCCGGATGGGATTACAAATCTAGGATAGGTGAAACAGGCAAAGCTATTCCAAAGCATAATATATGCCTGTTTTGCATGGCTTTGCATGAAAGAAGGTGAAAAATGGTGAAGAATGGAAACCAGCAGCACTTAAAAGGTTGAGCAAATTATTCTATCAAGCATGTACTGTTTTGTCCAGTGGTGGGTTTCAAATTTTTTTACTACCAGTTCTGTGGGCGTGGCTTGATGGGCACGGCAAGGGAAGGATATTGTAAAATCTCCATTCCCTCCCTAATCCAGGGAAAGGTTACTGCAAAATCCCCATTTCCTCCTGATCAGCTGGGACTCCAGAGGCAGAGAATAGATGGGGGTAGGGCCAGTCAGAGGTGGTATTTAGCGGTTCTCCGAACTACTCAAAGTTTCCGCTACCAGAACTGGTCAGAACCTGCTGAAAACCACCTCTGGTTTTGTCATAAAAACCTGCATTTCCTAGAATGACTTCAAACAATGTTTTATAAATTCGTATATTATACTACATAGAGGAAACTCCCAGGGCAACTCATTGGTTGGGAATAGATACTTAGTAAATAGGGCTGTCACCATAATGAATTTTGATTTATACCTCTCCTAAATTTAGGAAGAATATTGCTTTTTGAAACACTGATACAGTGGATTTCTCTTTTCTAGAAAATACTGTTTGAAATACGATGTTTTTTTAAAAAATACTAAAGTCACCTCCAATCAAATTCATTTATAGAACATTATTTGCTTTAGCTTCAAATATGCATAGGATATTCTCAGAATTTATACGCATCCTTATTCATTTTGGGGACTCTTATTTATACAGATAAATAAACAACAAATTTAGTTACACAGAGATAAAGAGTTTTTACCCGAGAAAGTAACAAAAAAGTAACAAAATAACAAAAAAGAAAATCAGAATGTTTATGAATTTTCACAAAAAAAATTAATGCAAAACATCAAATGTTTGTCTAAACTTTCTTTACTTCTTACTATGTAGCACAGTCTGTATTCTATAATATTAACTAAGTATGTGTGTGCACTTCTCTATTCCTACATTCTACTACTTTTTAATTTAAAGGAAGGGATTACACATATTGATATAATTTCCTTTTGTGCGTCAGGCTACTAACTGCTTTTCTCTGATCTTACATCCTTTGTCCCCCATCAAGAGGTCACCTGTGCTGAGTGAAATCTTCTCTTCATCTTGGGCAATTTTTTTCCCAGGATTGTGTGAACACTGCCCAGTCTAAATTCTTCATTATAAAAACTAATGTCTGCATACACCCATTTTAGTTATCATGCAAAACACATATCTTCATTAAACGCTGGTGGCTCAGCAGACTAAAGCATTGTGATTAAACCAGCTGTCTACAGTTACTGTAAATTCGAATCTCACCAGGCTCAAGGTTGACTCAGCCTTCCATCCTTTCTAAGGTAGGTAAAATGAGGACCCAGTTTGTGGGGGCAATAAGCTGACTTTCTATAAAATATACAAAAGTATGAAGGCTATTGCTTAAAACATTGTTAGCTGCCCTGAGTCTCCAGAGAAGGGCGGCATATAAATCAATTTTTTTAAAAAAACACCCCCAGTATATGGATATACTGATCTTTTTTTTATGTTGACTTTGACAAGGAAAGACAAAGTCAATGAGAAATCTGGAAAGTGGAGGGGGGAAAGGACATTTCATCCATGGGACCCATATCCTGTTTCCCTTGAGTTCCACACATTGACATTCTGGAGAGGATTGACAATAAATTTCCACATCTTTATTGACTCCTGGACAAATGAACCTGGTTTCCAAGCTTTAATATATTTGCCTTCCTCTGGAAAAGAGGGCTAAATTTTCAAGATTTGTTGTTATGAATTTGTATTTACAAAAATAACACTAGCACTCTTTTCCTGCAACGTCTTTAAGCACAGAATCCTGAAATTCAATAATATACAGTAAATATATTTATCCTTAGAATATCAGAATGATTCTTAGGAATCTCAGGTTAGTTTTAGGAGATATCTTCCACGTATCTTGCATCTTTATTCCACAATTCTCAGCACATATAACTTACGTATGTATGTGTTATTTTTGGTGATGCTCTTCTGCTAAATAAAGGCACTAGATTATTAAAAAGATAAAACGTTACTATATAAATAATAACAGTAAACAGAAGATTGAGGGGAAATGACTATGTTTTTTCCTGTCCCTTCCCTAATTGCACACAGAAATCTCACATGCTGAGTACAATAGAGGAGGGCTTCAGCCCGATCAAATATGTTGTTTTCCTTCCAGACAGTATACTTTATTTAGCTTATTGATATTCCAGTTCAAACATTTTGTTTAATTTAGTCTTAGTGACTTGTGATGAGTTAACTAGAAATGCCAAGTTGTTCATTGACCTCCTATTCGGTCTTCCTTCTTATTTTATCCTGACAAAGGAGAGAAACAAAGAGATTGTGTTAAATTGATTTATTCAGCAGAAATAAGAGAAAGACAAAATAGATTCTCCATTGAATCTTAAAATTTTACAAGCTGAGTTTGAGGAACTTGGTTCTCAAAGGAAACTGCAACTTCAATTGAGCACAAATGTCATTACAGCATATATCCCACTGGTAAACCCACAAAAATTCTTGCAGCTATCATAGTACGTTTTACTGGCCTAGCTTGTACAATGTCCCAAGACATAGTTTAGCTTGTTTGATTAAAGCTTAGTATGCTATATGAACCCAGCCAAATACAACTTAATGTAAGTTGTTAGTGTGTGCACTAGTACAATCCTAAACATGTACTTTTAAAAGTAAATCCTAATAAGCACAGTAGTAAAGTATGCATAGAAATGTAACTAAGATTTTTTTACCCCCTAAATATTGCCTAGTATTTTTCCCTCTTTGCTGGGATTACTACAAGGCTCCATTAAATTGTTCTTACCGAAAGAGCACAATTAACCTTTAGCTTCCTGAAAGACATGCTGTGTTCGGGCATTACAATCAGTATTAAACTTTCAATAAGCACTTTCTTCCACCAGCTACCTGTGTGCTATGGGAGCTCTACTACCTTCTACAACCAAGTTAATAAAAAAGTCTACCATCTTCCCATGGGAAAACTTGCCTCTATGATCTTAACAAAACAAAGAGGTCACTTTGATAAGCAAAGACATTACTTGCTGCCTGGAGGTTGATTGACAGATAGCAGTGATGGAGGGCAGAAATCCTGCAAGTATACAAAAGAATAGAAGGAGAAGGAGAAGGAGAAGGAGAAGGAGAAGGAGAAGGAGAAGGAGAAGGAGAAGGAGAAGGAGAAGGAGAAGGAGAATCCTAGCTGATATTTCTAGCAAACACTTGGCAGTTGTGTGGAAGAAACTTCCGGTTATTTGCTTCTGAGAAAGGTAGTAAGCAAAGAGATGTAGTCAAGGTTAGCTTTTTTTTTTTAACACTGGTATTCCAACTGAGACATGCAGATTGTGGGAAAGAGGTATGTACAGCTTCCTAAAACAGTGCTGAGTAAGGAGTTGCTCCTTGAGTTTTAGCAGCCTATCAATCACTCTCTCTCTCTGTGCACAAAGAAAAATGAAGGATAATATTCCACACTTTGCCTGCTGCTAGCATGAAGAATTTGCAGTGTTGAAAGCCCTTAAATTAAGAGGATTGCCCTCAAGGGTACTATTAATAATGTACTATAGAAGTTGTGTCAAATGCTACAATATTAAAATAGCCAGATAGACTATTACCCTGTATAAGCCCTTTACTCTATTAAAGAAGGCAGTGCCTGTGCAGTCAGATCAGGTACCTAGCACTGAATTATGTCTAAGTCTATTTCGTAGGTGAGCCTTGACATCTACATTCATTAGTAACTGCCATCAACTGCAAGTGTGATGTGTATATTCCTGGAGAATACACACTCATAACATGGTGGCCTTGATACCCAAAATAATGCATGCTAGTTGTTAATTTGATTCAAATGATCAGAATTAAAATAACCACTTTTTTCAGAATAACAAGACTGTATTGCTGAGATGCAAATAGACAATGTTTTAATGGATAACGGGGTTGTGTAAGGATAAAGAGATTTCAGTTAATTCCAACAAAACGTATTTAGGTATGTCCTTTCATGCATTAATCATGTCCAGAGGTCTCCATTAAGACTGAGCAGCTCTCTGAAGGAATGTTTTGATTCCATAAAGCTTCAACAAATTTATCCCATCAAAGGCATTGTACAAATCCAAGCAGGAACCTGCTTTCTAAACAGCAAATCAAATCCGAGCTACTTCGAAGCACTTCTTACCCTTTTGAAACAAATTTTTGACCTGGTGGTATATCTGCTTCTTTTGGTTTGCCGTAGGCAATATAGAATGTTGAAATATGGAAAAGCTGGAAAGGGTTGTGTAATGTGAAGGCATCTCCAATACAGAGATAAAACAATGAGTTTTATTGCTTACTAAACCTTGTGCTTATCTGAATAATTTAGGAGTGATAAAGCTCAGGACCATATTGGTTGGAAACATGTGGAAGAGGCCTTCATCCTGCAATGGATAGACAATGACTAAAAAGTTGATGATGGTGTGTGTGTGTGTGTGTGTGTACATATATAAATACACACATACTATATAGACATAAAGTAAATTTTATTATAAGATAAAAATACAAAAAGAACAAAAGTTAGGAAATGAGAGGAAGTGCAAGGAAAGTAAAAAAGCAACTTCAGACTTTTTTCAGTGCACTAAGAAAAAAAATACAGCTTTAGCTATTTTCTTTGCATCTCACAATATTGTAGGCCATTACTATAATAACAAAATCAGTCAAATCATTAACAGTTTTCGGTTTTTTTCACCCAAGCAAAATGTCCAGAAGCAGTTTTCAAGTAGAAACTAAAATTAGATAACTTATTTTCCTTAATTAAAACTGTCAATTTTTCCATCTCCACCAACTCCATCACTTTTACAATCCAATTTTCCACTGGGCGAATTAGTGTATCTTTCCATCTTTGTGCATATACGATTCTTGACACTGTATAGTAATAACATATGTTCCAAATTCTGTCTCCAGTTCTTTGTCTGTAAGGAACAACTTCTGGTTTTAGTTTTATATTTATTTTAAGTATATTCTGAATTGAAATGGGGCTAACATTTTGGATTTCATTCCTTCTCAGCTACCAGTATCTTTAACATGGCCTGCCACAAGACTTACCTTTGCTCCCCCTTGTACTATTGGAATAATAAAATTCTCTGCTAATTCTGCTACCTTGTTTTCCCCCAAAATAAAATATCCCCTGATAATAAGCCCAATCGGGCTTTTTGAGCGGATGGCAATTGAAGTGGCTGGGGAATAACGAGCAGCACAGGCAAGGTAATGGCAACAGCTCTTTTATTTACAGTGAGACTTCAGCAAAATAACACAAGCAGTAGCACTCCTTATATACATTTCAGTGCTGACGGCTAACCAATCACAACACTCATACATTTGAATTTCCCGCTCAAAATAGTAACAACATAACACCCCTCCCCTCCCAGAATGCACTTAGTTCAGATATTTACATTTTTACAAATGAAGTCACGCATGACCGGGGCATGCCCTGATTCTGGTCGACCTGTGCAGTTCAGTTGCAGGCGGGGCATCGAGCCAGTCAGAGGGACCTCCTGTCTCTCCTGTCTCCGCCAATGGAATCTCCTGGAATCCTTCGGAGGTGTGGTTTCTCCCAGCTGGGAGGGTCGGCTTGCTGGGACAATGCTGGGGCTCTGAGTTGCCAGATAAGTATTCTGGCTTACTCAGGCTTGAGGTAGCTGTGTTAAAAAGACTTGGGTAGTTAGGGTCTGTTTTTAACTTGTCTTCTACATTTTCACCGACAATTTGTTTGCATAATTGGTCGATGTGTCGCCTCCAAATTTTACCCTGGCCGATGTCTACTGTATATGATTTGGGGCCAGACATTCCAATGACTGTTCCCTCTACCCATAGGGGACCATTGGCATAGTTTCTGGCAAAAACAGTTGTGCCAATTTGGAAATGACGGAGGCCTCCCTCCAAAGCCTTGAAGGTATCGGCTGAATAGTTGGGGTATAAACGGTCTAAGGTGCATCTAAACTTGCGACCCATGAGTAGCTCGGCCGGACTGCGCCCGGTGGCCGTGCATGGGGTGGCATGTTGTATTGCTAGAAACTGGTCTAGCTTGGCCTGCCAATCGCCAGAGTCCGAGGGGGACAAGGCCTCCTTGGTTGTCCGAACGAATCGTTCAACCTGTCCATTCGAAGCCGGATGAAAGGGAGCAGAGAGGGCATGTCGGATGCCCAGCTCTGTGAAGTAGCTTTCGAACTGCACAGAGGTAAACTGAGGCCCGTTGTCGGACACCAGAGTGTCTGGTAGGCCATGCGTTGCAAAGAGGCGTTGGAGGACTTTAATGATAGCCTTGGAAGTGGTTGATGGCATGAGGCTGTTCTCCAGCCATTTGGAGAATGCATCAACAATTATTAAGAATGTTTGGCCATGAAAGGACCCAGCGAAGTCGATGTGGAGTCTCCCCCACGGCCCCTTAGGTTTTTCCCATTCCCTAACAGGGGCAACCAGAGGGTCTGGTCAGGACTCCTGGCAGGGCCTGCATTTCCCCACCCACTCAGAAATGTCCTGGTCCATGTGTGGCCACCACACATAGCTGCGGGCAAGGTTCTTCATTCTAAAAATGCCCAGGTGGCCATCGTGCAACATTTCCAGAACCCTGTGTCTTAATCTGTCAGGTATTACCACACGATCTCCCCACAATAGACAGCTCCCCAACATAGACAGTTCATTTCGTTTTGTACAGAATGGTTGGAACACATCGCTGTCAACCTTTGTAGGCCAACCCCACAAAACCCAACTCATCACAGTCCAAAGAAAGAGTCACGGGTGGAAGCCTTGGCCACCTCTGCGGAAGATAGGGGTCCTGGGGACACAGCATCCAGCAACAATACCGGGGCTTCAGGGGTCGGATTGTCTAAGATATCAGGCAGGGGGCAATGGCTTAGGGCATCAGCATGGCCCATGGCTTTGCCTGGTCGGTGAAGCAGCCGGTACGAGTAGGCAGCCAAAAAAATTGACCACCTGGTCATCTGCGGGGAGAGCGCCGCAGCGGTGGGCCTGTCGCTGGCTAGGAGGCCCAGTAGCAGCTGGTGGTCAGTGACCAAGTCAAACGACCATCCAAATAAATATTCATGGAATTTTTTAACTCCAGCAATGGCTGCCAAAGCCTTCCTATCCAACTGGCTATAATTGCGCTCTGCACTTGACAGAGTTTGGGAATAGTACACAATGGGCGCCTCTAGGCCATTCGGCAGTCTATGGCTAAGCACGGCACCGACGCCGAACGGGGAGACATCACAGACTAACACTAACGGTAGTTCAGAGTTGTACTGTATGAGGAAACTGTCCTCAGAAAGGAGTCTCTTTACAGCATTGAACGCAGCTGCTTCTGCCCTGCCCCAGACCCAAGGGGCATTCTTTCCCAAAAGTCTATGGAGCAGCACTGCAACAGTCGCTTTGTCTTTGAGGAACATTGTATAGAAATTTAGGAGGCCTAAGAAGGCCTGCAGCTCCGTCTTAGATTTAGGCGTGGGAGCATTCCTAATGGCCCTCACCTTGCTTTCCGTGGGGTGAATCTCCATCCCGTCAATTTTGTATCCTAAAAATTCTACCGAGGGAACCCCAATTTTGCACTTTGATGGTTTTAGTTTGAGTCCGGCCTCTCTGAATCTGGAGAGCGTTAGCCTGACTCGTTCTGCCAATTGGTTCTCGTTTTGTCCACTGATTAGCACGTTGTCAAAATAAGGGACGACTCCGGGAAGGCCTTGTAAAAGGCGCTCCATGGTGCTTTGAAATAATCCTGGGGTGATGCTGACCCCAAATTGTAAACGGGTACATTTGAATGCACCTCTATGTGTTACAATGGTTTGCGCTTCTGCTGTGGTGTCGTCTACCGGAAGTTGCTGATAGCTTGCGCAAGGTCTAATTTGGCAAATATTTTCCCTGGACCAAGGGAATGAAGTAGATGGTGGACAATTGGCATGGGATATGCACTTTGCTGTAATGCCTTATTAATTAACACTTATATTCGGCGCATATCCTAATCGACCCGTCCGATTTAATCGGGGTCACTATAGGGGTTTCCCATTTTATGTGGTCCACCGGAATCAGAATGCCCTGTCTAATTAATTTGTCTAACTTGGCATCAATTTTGGGTTTTAAGGCGAATGGAACTCGCCTTGCCTTAAGCCTGATTGGTGCAACCCTTGGGTCCAAATTGAAAGAGATCAGGGGTCCCCACGTACTTGCCAAGGTGGTCCTCGAATACATCTCGGAACTCATGCAGGATGTGCTCTTTGAGGGATGCTCCACAGAGGCTGTGGACTCCCGTAAAGCCCATGCCCAGGGCTCGGAACCAAAGTAGACCCAAGAGACTCAGTAGTGGTTTGCTGACGATGGTCAGGGGCCATCATGGTTGTCCTCGAAGTCGCCGTAGGAGATAGTGAATGTGCCAACGCCTTTGACTGGAACCCGATTCCCCTGGTAATCAAGCAGGTGGACTCGTTGCCTTGACAGCTGGGCTTTCCTGTAATTCGGCAGTAGCGACTTGAGAGTGGCCCACAACATGATGGAAAGTGCAGACCCGGTGTCAATCTCCATACTACAGGGTTTTCTGTTGATTTTCACCGTTGTGAGGACTTTTTCGTCAACGGTTGTGCTGGCTTGGCCGACTCTCAAAAACTCTTTCAAGTTTTTGATTTTCGCGCCGCTTTCTCGTGCCATCATCTTGGATTGGGCGCTTTGAATGTTGCGGCTCTGATTGGCTGGGTTGATCACATGGCTTGGTGAAGCGCGGAAGTTGAGCTCGGCACACTCGGGCTAGATGGCCCTTTTTGTCGCAATGCCTGCAAATAACGTCATGGTACTTGCACGGGCCGCCGCAGCTCAGGCAATTCTCTCGGCGGCGGCTGGGCTCACCTTTCTTATTGCCCATCTGGAAAACGTCCTCATCCGAGTCGTCTTCCGAGCTGGTCTGAGCTTCCTTGCAGACTGGACTGGAACTGCTTTGGGACCACTCTTTTTGGGCTGAGGATGCTGTAACACCTCTGGTGCCTTTGCGGACACCTCATGTGCCCTGGCCTCATCTAGGGCTCCGGCGAGGGTCAGCCCAGGCGATGTGAGCAGCCGTCTCTGGAGTCTGGTGTCCTGGACGCCACATATTAATTGTTCAAGCAGCGCATTGTCCAGGTCGCAATAGTCGCAGTGCGTTGTGGCTCTTCGAAGCGCTGCTACATACGCTGTCACTGGTTCTCCCTCCTTTTCCACCCGTTGTCTCATTTGGTAGCACTGGACGAATTTAGAGGGAGTGGGAGCGTAGTGGCCCCTGCGGTTCGCCTAGAGTACGTCGCAGGGAACCGTCTGCACTGGGGTCGGTTCACAGAGTGATTCAGCCATCTCAAACACGTCCAGCCCGCAGTGGCTGAGAAACAGGGCTCATTTGTGGTTCGCCGATAGCCCTTGCATGTCGCTGGCTTCAAGTGAGCATTCGAAGCGGATAAGACGCACCTTTTCCCTCACTAAAAGGAGGTGAAAATTTGGGTGCGTCTTATACACCG
Source organism: Masticophis lateralis (assembly GCA_030761175.1). Classification (NCBI taxonomy): domain Eukaryota; kingdom Metazoa; phylum Chordata; class Lepidosauria; order Squamata; family Colubridae; genus Masticophis; species Masticophis lateralis. Next base: position 49,447,999 of record JAUDYJ010000002.1, read on the forward strand.
AATGTAGCCCTGCCCACCCACTGGCTCCCACCCTTTGGCCACTGCAGTTACCTCCTTGCAAGCAAACAGCAAGAAAAAAAAGCTCCTTTCAGCTTCAGCACAGCCTAATTAGCACAAGTTGATTAGATAGGCCTCCCAACTCTCAGTTGATTTGCTCTCAGTTGTTTTGCCAGGGCGCTGCTCGTGCTACAAAGAGGTAAATTGCTGGAGCAGATTTTTTTTCCTTGTACTAATCAAGCTGTGCTGAAAACAAAAATGAAAATAAAGCAGGCTGTTTGCTGTTTGCTACAACATCGCAAAATTAGGCAGAGGCAGAGGGAGATTTCTTTTTCTTTTTTTTCCTCACCAAAAAAGGTAGGTGCAAACAATGGGAAATTTAGGGCAAAAGAGGAGAGTTCAAGATTTTAAAACACAAAAGGAAAAAAGGAAAAAGAAAAAGGCAAAAAGAAAAATGGGAAGGGAGAAAAAGAAAAAGAAATGAAAGAGAAAGATGTTATACATATTTAGAATTGAAATATGAATATTAGTAAGAAATAAATGAGAAATCATGGTTGTAAAAATGAAATGAATAATAATTGGAATATTTGTCTTTGCATTTTTGAAATCTAGACAATGATAAGTTTTTATTTTTTTATTTTTTTTTAGAAATATGAATAAGTATAAACTGTAACAATTGAAATACTTTTAATGGTATATGGTGGTGAAAGTAAAAAGGATTAAGTTGTAGCTTGGATAACAGCTAGAACATTTTTAAATTTAATTAGGGAAATTGTAACGATTGAAATATTTTTAATTATATATTGTGATGAAAGTAGAAATGATTAAGTTGTGATTTGGAGGATTATATGGGCAGAATTATTTGGTTTATTGAGTGAATTTAAAATGTGAAAATGAGTAATGTAAGAGGGGAAAATTATTTGGTTTATTATTATTGGTAAATATAACAAATTTATTTGTAAAGAAGTTGGATTGCATGGAAATAATTGAAATATTTATGTTCATATTGATTAATACACCCCCCAAAAAGGATAGTTATATAATTAATTGATTTATTCTAAAATGTTGGATTTATATTATACAATTGTACTGTTACATAGCTAACCAATGTGAGGATAGGTATAAAAATAAATGACAATGGGAAGGGGTATAATATGGAACAGAAGGGAAAAATTGAATTTGATTAAGATTAGAGATGAGTATGAAGGGTAATACTGGTTTTTAAAAAAAAATAGATGAGGAATAAACATGGCAAAAAGGAAATATAGAAATTGTAAATTTAAGGGAAATGACTTAAAATTTAAACACTGTTTAAATTTGTGAACCAGCCAAATACTCTATTCAAAGAAAATACATTGTATATTTGTATGTGTTTTTGTCTAAAAAATAAAAAAAAACTTTTCATAAAAACAACTTTTGTTTTATAAAAAAAAAAAAAGGTAGGTGCATCTTATACTCTGGTGTGTTTTATACTCCGAAAAATATGGTATATATGTGTGTGTGTGTGTGTGTGTGTGTGTGTGTGTGTGTGCGAATGTACATTTCTTTTGCTGATCCTCTGCATTTATAAGACCTTAATGCCACATCATAGTAAACTATAATATGTGTAATCGTATTTTGTTCTGTAATCTAGTATGTCTGAAAACAGAAAATACAGTCTGCTAAACCATAAACTATGGATAGCAAACCAAAATGATGGACTGATATGATAGACTTTGCCAAATCCAACAAAACCCCTGATGGTTACCATAATGCGGAACTGTGTTATACATAACTGATTAGCTCATCTCTTGGTCAATGGCTATTAATAACAGAATCAGTGATGACTCTTATCTGGAATAAGGCAGCTTTCTTCAACTGACAGCTCCTTTCATGTTCAGGCAGGACTCAGATTGTGGCTCTGGGCCATGCTGATTGTTATTCCCGTCAGTATTCTGGTAATCAATTGATGACAGTAGTTTAAAAGACAGGTAATGAAGAATTGCAGCTATTGACTTAGACTGTTAAATAAGCAAAGAGAGATTTAAATCATTTCTCTCAATAATTTCAGCAGATTGAGAGTTTGAGCATTTCTTTCTTGGAGTACATCTAGAAAATTTGAGCATTTCTTTCTTGGAGTACATCTAGAAAATTTATATTATAATTAGATACCCACCACCAAAATATAGTGTAACAAATTTCCTTCCCTTAGTAGTGGAGGAACAAGCTGCACTTCAGCACTTCACAAAAGAATAATTGCTTTATTTTACACCATATCATAACAAGACAAGTAATTGAAAACTAGCAAATTTACTGCCTTCCTATATTTCAATGGTTTCTGATTCCATAAACAGAAACTTAATGTGAAAGAAATTGGCCACTTTAAACATGGAACTGGGTACAATCCAAGGTGCTAGTTGTCACCTTCAAAGCTCTACATGGTTTGTGAACAGATTATATGTTGGACCACCTTTTCCTGGTCACATCTACCCAACCCATCAAAGTGGAAAGGCAGGGAATGTTGTAGATCCCCTCTTCTAAGGAAGCACATCTGGCGGGACCCAGAAGAAGAGCCTTCTCTGTGGTGTCTCCCTCCCTTTGGAACATCATCCCTACTCTTAGCTTGGCCCCCAATTTGACACTCTTTCATCAAACCCTGAAGACCTGTTTGGTATAAATGGTTGTCTAGCACATACTGTACTACCCATCAAGGTCTTAGACAGTATTGCATTCTAGCCTTAATGCTTGTAAATCTCTTGTATGGATTCTTAATGTGAATTCTTGTACAGATAAGTCCTCAATTTACAACCACAGTTGGGGCAAGAATTTCCATTGCTAAGCAAGATAGTTGTTAAGTAAACTGTGCTTGATTTTGCAACCTTTTTTTGCCATGGGTATTAAGCGAATGACTGAAGTTGTTAAGTGAATCATGTGGTCATTAAACAAATCCAGCTTCTCCCAGTGAGTTTGCTTGTCAGAAGCTGGCTGGGAAGGTCGCAAATAGTGATCACATGACTCCAGAACTCTGCAACTGTTGTAAACACATGCTGGTTGTCAAGCACTCAAATTTTGGTCACATGAATGCAGGAATGCTGCAACAGTTGTATGTGTGAGGATTGGTTGTAAATCAATTATTTTTAGTGCAGTTGTAACTTTGAATAGTTGCTAACCTAATGGTTGTAAATCAAGGCCTACGTGTATGTTCTAGACCACGGGTGTCAAACTCACGGCATCACATTGCTGTCATGTGATGTATCATGATGTTTTTTCCCTTTACAGAGCTGGGGTGGGTGTGGCCTGCACGTAACGCATCTGGCCCACGGTTTGACAGTTTGACACCCCTGCTCTAGACATTCAAATGCCCAAGATTCATGTTAAATTTATTAATATTCTTTCACATACTGACAATATAGTTCTAATGCCACATTCTCAAACAGGCCTGAAAAGACTGTTATGAAAGCTAAATGCCTACCTTGTTCTCAATAAACCAAATCTAAAGTCATAGTATTTAGCAAAAAAAAAGGAAAAAAAAGAAAAAAAGAAAGAAAGAAAGAAAGGGAAGGAAGGAAGGAAGGAAGGAAGGAAGGAAGGAAGGAAGGAAGGAAGGAAGGAAGGAAGGAAGAAAGAAAGAAAGAAAGAAAGAAAGAAAGAAAGAAAGAAAGAAAGAAAGAAAGAAAGAAAAAGTATATGTAACTGTAGCTGGATGTGGAGCCTATTGAACAAGTGAATTATTCTATCTATTTAGGGGTAGATTTTACCAATATATGCTCATGGACAAATCATTTTAATGGAAGCTCAGTGAGGGTTGAGGTTTGTAACAAAACAACTACATAAATTGTTAAATTACAATTACAGTGACCTCCATATTGAAAGTATTTAGATCAAAAAAAAAAATAGTCCCACTGCTGATCCACAGTATGGAACTGTGTGGCCTTATAACCTGCCTTCCTTGAAAAGTTCAGACCCATTTTTTTTAAAGAAGTAGACTGGGAATTACAAGAACTCATCAACCGCTGTGGTCAGAACAGTAAGAGGTATTCCCTCCAAAGCCAAGTCACTCAAACAAAGTTTTTATCTATTGATGGAGGATCCATTCAGTTGACTCTGACAGGCCACGCCAAATATGTTTTAGCTGAACAGGTAAAGCTAATTAATCGATAAACTACCTGTCCCTTGGTACCAGTATTACTTTGCAAAATAGAAACCACAGGGGGGGAAACTTTCTTAGTTATTTAGTTTATGATTTTTAAACCTACTGAGATATTCAAAGAAAAACTGAACATTTCCTCATGAAAGAAAAACAGCAGCTTGTGAAACAGTTGGCGCCTTAATACAAGTTCACTGACTGATAAGCAAAGTTGGCGATGCATTGATCAAGATGGGGATCGTTTTGTGCTTTGTATACTCCATAAAAAGGCCTGAATGAATTTATTTCAAAACGTATTTGATCCTAAACATATGTGCCAGGGCATCTCTTTGAAATGTTGCCTATTGTTCTTTCCAAGGTGAACCAGTAATGTTTTCTGATATTTTCCATTCTGACATGATTCAGCAGGAACTTCTACTCAGTTCTTATCACTTTGTGCCAATTTAATTCTCATCTTTTTTCTCTACTCTAGAAAGTTTCCAGGGATGCTAGACCTCAGCTTCTATGCTTGAAGTGCATCATGCTTGTTGTAGGTCAACGGATAACGTACCAAGCCAAAATGGAACATTTCTTTTAAAAAAAGAATATAGCTAAAATTAGTTTCATTATATCGTTATATCACAGCAGACCATTCTATCATTGCAAAACAACTTTCTTCCTCTACATCTACGCACCACTTCAAACATTGCCTTTTATTCTTTAAATTTCTCAACATCTTGTTTGTCAGGTTCTTATCCATTCCACCCAGCAAGTTCTCAGTCTTCCTCCTCTAATTGAACCACTGTCTCCTGTTTCATATATTTGGTTTGCAAGTCAATCTTTATTCATTCTCTAGGTATGGCCAAACAATTTCAATGTACTTCTTTGTACTACACATTCACTAGTGCCCATCCACCCACTCACCCCAGGTTTTGCATACTGTTAAAGGAATGACTGGAGGCTGCAGTGAATGGTTTTAAAAGCTAAACAAAACCCAAGCAGACACTATTTATTTATTTAGGAAATGTATATTGCTGCACACTCACACATGGTGACTCAAGAGAGCTTATAGGACATAGAAGCACAATATAAAAGAAATAAAAATAATAAAATAATAACCCCCCCACCCCACCCCATTCCAGTGACAACATACATTCATACCAGCCATTTAATGGGCTCCATCCAGCCCTGCGTTCCCCAGGCCAGCTGGCAGAAACATGTCTTTAGGGCCTTCCAAAAATAAGGTGCTAGAACATCATTCCTCCACTATTATGTCTGATTCGCATATCCACGAAACACTATTATGTCTGAGTTGATATGTGAATCAGCCCTTGGCATTGGTTGAATGAACTGAAATCATTATGGAGTTCTGCATTAACATCTGAACACGGTCACTGGGACATCTGTATACCTAAACTCATAGCAATTGCCAGAAGCTCTATCCAATTGGATTCCAGGCTTTCTAGAAACAAAATCTATAGCAGAGAATGGGTTGTTTCTAATTAAGATGTTAACTTCAGTTGAGATAAACAGATTTTAGAGTTAACATTCAATACATAATACGCTTACAAGGAAGTATATCAGAAGTAAAATGCTCTGAATACAAACTTGAAGTTTGAGGACTACATGAATATGTCCATGCAGTTTTCTTGGCAGCATTATGTGAGTATCACTGACATCTTCTGGGATATTTCTTGACTACCTAGTCTAACGTACAACCTTGGAATTGACAGTCAATCTCTTAGCTGAACCCTAACCAAGACCAAACCTGCTCAGCTTCCATGCTGCCTGCTGTAAAGACCATAAGCAGGAATGTGGTTTCGAAGTTTTGTAGATAAAAGCAGAATACAGATTCCTGTAGGTTGCATTTGTGACTGTTATAGTAATTTCAGCACAGAGGTTGAAGTTGCTTACTGAATTGCCTCACCACAGCAAAGCACCTTATGAAAGCACACTGCTTTTATTTTGACAAAACTTTGTAGTTGGCTGATTAATCTTGTCTTGCTGATGGTAGCTTCTGCCTTAAAAATAGGGTGCTGCTTCACTTTGCAATACTGCTTCAAAGGGCAACTTCACTTGAACATCCCACAAACTAAGGCTGTCCAGTCTTAATTCCTATAAGTGTACAGGAATTTTTGATGACTAGCTATTGATCTGATGATTGATTCGTTATGCTGCATATACTTTTGCACGATTTGCTTTCCTCATCTTCAGGCACTGTTTTTGACCTATGTTTTTCAGAGCTAGTCAAAAGCATTTAAAACATTACCCTGAAAAAAATCCCATATATCTACAACTTCAAAATCAAGAAGCAATTATATGAGTCACTAGTTCTCTTTTATTTTACATGAAAGTTTTTCAATTCTCTTACCATATTAACTCACCTTCTCCAGCAATGTAATAAGATTATTTTTAAAATCTCCAATGTAGGTTACTCAACTGGACTATCTTATTCTACATATGATTTATTGCTAGTACTGTCCACATTGGTGAAAATAATGAGGGCTACTATCCAATTCTTTTTCTACCTGCTAACTGCCTGAAGAAGTCCTTGTAGCATTGTTGATAAGATTTCAGAAGTGGTTTGCCATTGCCTGTGTCTTACGGTTGAGAAGAGAGTGACTGACCCAAGGTCACCCAACTGGCTTTATGCCAAAAATAGGACATCATGATGATGATGATTACAATGGCAACAATCATAACAGCCTGCCAGTGATGCAGGATTTGATGACATTTGATGAGAGAAACTTGTGGTTCTTTCACAAAAAATATTCTAAGGAAGTAGCACACTTGTTGCAATCACTGGAGGAAACATGAAACTTATTAACATTTTACTACTCTTGGGCAGCGGATGGATTTTTCATAGGAGAAAAAAAAGCATCTGACTTGCATCTGATTTCAGCATCTGGCTAATTATAAAGCCAGCTAAAATGATTTAATTAATGTAAAATAACCTAGTCATTGGCAACTTCTAATGCATTAAGGTATATTTTTAAATAGCAGCATCAACATTAAATAATTCTTACATTTCTCAAGTTTGAAAAGCTTTTTTTCTATGTGAATCTTGGGCACTTTAAAAATGTTAAAAAGAGCCTTTTAAAATTATTTGATTATTAGTTGCTTAAAAGAAAACCTAATCAGGATCAATATTTATTTTGTCCTCCTGGTCACTCTCATTAACTGAGTGATGCATCAAACTGAGGTCATCAGTTCAATTTAGATCTACAATTCTATGTTCAATTGAAGCTGTTGCACTTAACTTGAATGAGATTCAAATGAGCATGAACATCTATAATTTATTTTACATTAAAAAACTGACATTCTGGATAAAAGGCAGCAATTTTTTATTCCAGAATAGTTTCATTCATCTTATCTTGTTTTATATAGCTGACCTTGTTTTATTTTAAGAGTGCTTTTGTATGCAGATCATATTTTAGAGAAAATTTGGGTCTTCTGGGACTTCCCCCCCCCCCTGAAATGCCATATTTGAATGCTGGATTTGACTCAGACCACTTTGCTGTCATATTTTGAAACTAGTAAGGAAGATGAGAATGGGGTTATCTCATTTTTATCCTATGTGTATTTCATCTACTGATGTAAGATACAAAACATGCTATTCCTCTAATGTTGCCTGGAATGTAATTTATTCATCTTCCTCCCACAAAATTGAGCAAGTTGCTTTGTTTTGTGTTATCTGTCGCTAAACCATCTATCTAGATAACATCTTCTTTCTTATATTATCATGCAATCTTTTTTTCTGGATTTGTTTTACTTTCTATTTTTAATTTCTTTTTCTAAGAATAAAATGCTTATAATAGGCATTTTATTCTTAGAAAGGTAACTTTGAAAGAAACTTCTAAATGTAAGTAAGTAAATGAATAAAGAAATGCTGGGAGTCAGCAGTTTCTACCAGTCAGGAAGAACATTGGAGAGAGAATTGGGGGAATTTTACATATTCAGTGAATCAACAAATCAACTAATTAATTTTAATAGTGTTAGGAATAAGCAAATGATTAATGTCTATTTTGTGTTAAAAAAAAATACAGGTGGAATAAACACCCAGGCTGTTATTAGAGATCTGCCTTGATGTTGCCTAAACAGTAGATGGAGACAGAGAAGTTAGCTGAAATTTTTAAAAATATAATGTGTGTGTGTGTGTGTTTATATATATATATATATATATATATATATATATATATATATATATATATATATATTTGTTTTCTGAGGTTTTCGCGGGTGTTTATATATAGGTCTTTGGTTATTCGGATGTTCTCCCGCGTAGAATTGGATGTGTCTTGGCGACGTTTCGACGAAGTCTCATTCGTCATCTTCAGGCTGGTGTTCTCAGCTTCGTGCTTCCAGGACCAATGTGAGATCGCTGCTGTTTCTTCCTTTTAACTGCTAGTGGGGGTGTGAGCTGATTGGGTGGGAGCTTGGCTGTGTTCTGATTGGGTTGAGGTGTGTTCTGATTGGTTGAGGGCTTGGCTGTTCTCTGATTGGATGGGGGGTTTGTTGTGCTCTGATTGGCTGGGGGTGTATTCTGTTTGGGTGGAGGCTTGGTTGTGCTCGGTTTAGTCTGAGTTGCGGGGGCATTTAAGCTGGTGAGCTGCGTTGCTGTTGTTTGGCTTCTTGTTTGTGGCCGTGCTAGCTTTTCATGGTGGATGTCAGTCTGCTTCATGTATGGATTGGAGGGGTTTAAAGTGTCTAATGATGCAGCTGCAGTCTGGCTTCTGGTCCTTGGTCGCGCATCATCATCAGTGTGGGTTTGAGTCTGCTTTCTGCGTGGATGTGTGGTGGTGACATCCTGTGTGGCTCTCGTGAGTGTGGGTCTGGTGTCATTCCTTGTGTTAGGGACTCGTTTGTCAATAAGGGTGGGTTTCCAAATGGCTGGTAGGCGGGAGGTATCATCTCGTTCGTTCATGCTGTGTGGGCATTTTTCTATCTCAATGGCTTCTCTGATTATTCTGTTGTTAAAGTGTTCAGTTTTGGCGATAGTTCTGGTCTTTTTAAAGTTAATTTCATGTTCTGTGGCTTTAAGATATTGGACCAGGGAAGAAGTTGGTTCCTCTTTTCTAACTGCGTTCTTGCACAAAGCAAAAAATATCCACCATCCTAAGAAACCCCAAAGACAAAATTGAGTTAGAAAATCAAGGAGTATATGAAATCCCATGCACCGCCTGCCCCACCCACATATATCGGACAAACCAACAGAAGAATAAGTGCACACATTGAAGAACACAAGAACGCAGTGGTAGGATTCAAATAATTTAACAACCGGTTCTCTACCCTAATGACTTCTTCCAACAACCAGTTTGCCAAATTGCTCAGAAAGTTAACAACCGGTTCTCCCGAAGGGGTGCGAACTGGCTGAATCCCACCACTGGGAGAGAGATTGTGTGTGTGTGTGTGTGTGTGTGTGTGTGTGTGTGTGTGTGTGTGTAGAGAGAGAGAGTGATTGTGTGTGTGTTTTACCTAATGTATTACAGTTGTAAATTTATAGCAGTTTGTATTGAATTTCTGGAGAAGTTTGGGTTTTTGTGGACGTAGAAATTCAAAACTTAAATTTCTGCTTCTTTAAAGCTTAGAGATGGCAGTTAACAATGGCCATCTCTAAATTCAGCCTTCCCAATGTTTCAGCCCTTATCTGTACTTACAGGCCCAATTTTCAGTCCTTCTCCTCTCATACCTTGCATAGTAAAATATACTTCAAGCAGATATTCCTACATGAAGTGAGATTATGTGTAAAAATTACACATACCCTGAGGGGCAGCACAAGGAGAAAATCTTCAAATATTCTTTTTCTTGATTTGCACACAACACGATGTAGAATTTCTTTTTTAATTGCATACCATAATTTCTGGTCTTCCTCTGAGAAACTTAACAGGGTTGCTTATTAAACATATGTGGAGATTGAAGAAAAACAGGAAGTAGAATCAAAATTCTAAAGCTGACTTAAAAGGTATCAGCTCTTTTTCTATCTTTCAGAATGGTTACTTGGGCTTTGATGTGATTATTAGCTTTTGTGACCTTTTCCCTAGCAAAACGATATAGTTCCAACTTATATAACTGATTTATTTAGAATACATATTCGATGTCCTATTACTATAGCCAAAGGATGAGAAGTGAATTGAGTTTTGAGCAAAAGATTGCTATGTTGTGGTTTGAAGAAAAGTTCTCATTTTGTCAAAAGAAGGAAAATATATATATTTCTTTGGCTATTTTTTCATTTTTGCTTGTGCATTTTACCATATATTATTTTAAATGTTTTTTTCCCTTTAAGCAGCATAGAAATGAGTATTATTTCAATGACAAGGTCAACAAGAACTCATAATACAGTTGAGTATGAAATTAATGTATGGAAGTAAGTCTTCAAAGTGCTGTGATTCCTTTTAAAAACACTACTTCCCTGCAAGTAGTCATCAACTTGAAGAAGTTATTTAATGCTCAAAATGGGGTTTAAAAAGTCCCACCATATAAATACTTCGGATACTTTCAATGAGTAGTAGGAGGAAGATAATGTATGTCCTAAGATCCTGTCATCCTTAGGCCCTGACCAAAGAAATGACAAGCATTCTAACTTTCTAAAGCTTCTTAGTAGTGAACTGTTTGAAGAATTAGTGAACATTTAAAGATTACGGTTAACATTCAACTTGGAAACCTGCAGGCAGCTCAGTAAATATTAAAAGAAACAAAGTACTTCTAAATGCTCAATGTTCTATTCTTCATCATTGCTGTTCCTCCATAGAGACATCTGGAATAACATTTTAAGGATAGGAAAAATCTACAATACTGAGTTCTAGACAGAACTGAGTCATTCCATCTCTTATTTTGCAACTAAAGTGGCATGTATCTTGTTTGCTTAGAACTCAATTTCCCCTAGAAAAAGAATAAAGCTAATGAATGCCAGTACTGGCACAGCATTGGGCTTCTGTGACCTTGAATTCAACACTGGTTCACTCAACCAGTGCAAGGGTCAAATGAGTCAGTTGAACGTGGCAAAAATAGATAGCAAGAGAAAAAAATGCTGGGCTGTAAAAGAGATTCATTCACACACGTCAGCAATTTTCGTCATGAGGTGGATGACTTGAAGTGTGTCCTTCTCTGTCATGTCCATAAAGTGACGGGCATATCCATGCTGTTATTTCAGTCCAAAGATATTTTATTCAAGTGTTCCTTGGCTCAAAATAAAGAGAAGTATCATGTAAATTTGCTGGAAAAAATTGCACATATTTGCATAGGTGTGCAGGGGTGGATTTTGAAGACATGAATGCAGTAACATCTTGTTAAATTACTTGGGACTCTTATCAGGTAATGAGAAGGGCAATCTGTGGAATGTTGTGAACCTATGGTCTAAATCTCTGCCCAACCTGGCTTCTAAATAAGGCTAGGCGGAAGAATAGATATTAGATCAGGGAGGAAGCCATTGTTGAAGGAAGGATGATATCAGTGAACCTAAAAAAGGTAGTAATACACCCCCCTCATGAAAATTCCTTCCTTGGATGAGTCAATTTAAATAACTGTCACTTGTTACTTCTCGGTTGGATTACTGTAACACCCTCTACATGGGGCTGCCCTTGGGATGCATCCGGAGACTCCAGTTAGTTCAGAACACGGCCACGCAGGTAGTTACGGGGGCCCCTCATTACTCCCGTGTTACACCTCTCCTGCGCGGGCTGCACTGGTTACTGGTTGCTCTTTGGGTCCGTTTCAAGATGCTGGTGCTTACCTATAAAGCCCTACATGGCTTAGGCCCGGGGTACTTACAGGACCATCTCTTGCCTTCCTCCCATCATCTGGTGTGCTCCCACAGAGTGGGTGTCCTCCGGGTGCTGTCAATCAAACAATGTCGGCTGGTGGCCCCCAGGGGGAAGGCTTTCTCTGTCAGAGCCCCGACCCTCTGGAATAGTTTGCCCACCGACCTCAGGGCGGCCCCCGACCTCCTCTCCTTTCACCGCGGACTAAAGATATGGCTGTTCCAACAATAATCTGATTGAAGGGTTGTATAGTTTTATAATTTTTAAAATGATTTTAATAGGGATTTTAATTTGTTTTACTGTGATTTGTATTGATGATTGTTGTATGTAAGCCGCCCTGAGTCCTCAGGGAGAATGGCGGCATATAAATAAATAAATAAATAAATAAATAAATAAATAAATAAATAAATCTCCAACCTAGATTAATGAGGTAATGAGACTTCAATTGCAGAGTATCCTAGAATGTAGATGAAATGGATTTCTGAATCAATTCCAGTTGACGTTCACATTTGTCAAGATCTGATTGGGGGCAATGTGGCCTCCAGATCCTGCTAGACATCTCAGTGGCTTTTAGTACATCAACCATTGTATCCTTCTGAATATATAAAAGGCCTCAGACTCAGGCACATTGGACTTTAGTTATTCTGTCCCTTTGTAAGGGGATGGTTAGTCAGTAACAGTCAAGAAGGAGATATCAACGATTGGTTGTTCCATTGTAAGGTTTGTAGAATTTGTCTCCCAGCTTTTTAACAATTATATCTTAATGTAAGGTCATCAATTGGTTTGGTTTGAAATATTGTTCTATGTTCAAAGATGACACAGATCCAGGGGTGGTCTGCTGGGGTTCGCAGGGATTTGGGAGAACTTCTATCTAAGATTCTGTGCAGTTCAGAGAACCCCCAAATCCCATTCCTGGCTGGACCGGCCCCTCCGAGGAGTCCCCACGAGGCCCGTTTTGAATGTTGGTAAGTGCAGGGTGTGCGCAGAGGCTCAGGGAGGGTGAAAAACAGGCCTACCGGAATTCAGGAAGGCCAGAAATAGGCCCATTCCGGCCTCCAGAGCCTGGGGAGGCCATTTTCACCCTCCCGGAGGCTCAAGGAAAGCCTCCTGAGCCCAGGGAGGGCAACCCCCCCACCCCACTGTGGTGCAGGAGGCCGACTAGGCCACACCCACCATAGCCACACTCACCTACCAACCAGGCAGGGAACCCCTTGCTAAAATTTTTGAAGCCCACCCCTTCATAGAACCAATAAAGCCAAGTTCTTTACTTGCTTACATCTATTAAAGAAAATCTCATCAGTCTACTGTAAATATATAACTACTGTTACTATCTAACAGAAATATCCTGGAAGATTCTAGGTGTGGCTATCTTGAAACTTTTCCTCTCTCTCATCCAATGTAGTCTCTTCTTTTGGGCCCCTCTATTAAATATGCTGTCTCCTCCCTGGAAAGCTGCACATTTTATCAGAAATAATATCACTTTGCTGATGATATTCAGTTATATAATCAGCACTTCAAGGTATTCCAGATAAGAAATGCTAACACTACCTTTGTTGTAAGGTTACAGTAACAGAATCTTGCAAATGGGATATATATATAAAATCAATAAATTGCAAAATGCCTAGAAATAATAATGTCCAGTGGGCAAAAATTCAAGGAAACAAATTCCTCTTGTGCCATACCGAAATACCTGCTCCAGATAACTAGGAAAAAACATTCTGATTGTTTGAATGCTATTAAGGATGATAAAGAGATATAAAAGGGATATAAAAGGCAATTCCAAGTTTTTAGAATCATTGGCTAAGAAGAAAACACACAGACTTATATCAACTTAAGTTTTAGCAAATGTTTATGGAACCTGCAAATTTATGCTCTCCTGGTTTAGCTTATCAGGACTGAAGCTGGTTTTCTAGCCACTCTAGAATTTGGAACTGCATATTCTGAAGTAAGAACAAGTAGAAAACTAATCACATTGCATGTAGAGATCATGATCATGTGTTAACAAAAAAAGTTGATAATATTTTTCCGCATTTGCATAAATTCTGTATTCTTTGAATTGGTAATTTTGGTGACAGAAATTCTTTTATGTGAATGTTTGTGAACATTGTATTTCCATGTACTGGAGCATCAACAGATTTCTTCTAACTAAAATAACTGGCTTTAGAAAAATACTAAAACCAGTTTAGTATTCAATTTTGCACATGTGACATCTGTATAGAACAGCAGACTCGGTGGCTCCATAGTGTTATTTGCAATTCAAATAAAATCAAAATTCTCTATGGTAATCTAAATTGAGACTTTTATTTTTAAAGGCTAAGGCCAGCTGAAAAGTCAAAAGTGGATATAGTGGAACGTTGCTGGGTGCATTCTGCCGTAAGACCTATATCTTTGATTGCAAACTTTGCTGGGGAATACACACTCATCCCCTTTGCATTAAAAAATAATGAGCTGCTTCTCATTCCAAGTTCTTAAGTGCACACAGTCCTGTGGTCACTGGGTAATAGCAATGCCCCATCTCATGAATACTAAATGAAAGCAGAGATCTTCACCTTCACAAAGGCGGAACTGAAAGCGGCGGACCCCAGGGAAACTGATTTCTTTCAGAAAGCATTCATTTCAGCAGCTCTGAAAATTGTACCGAGATAAACATAATGCAGGGGGTAGAGCAAAAGACAAAGGAACTGACAGGCCAAATTAAGTGGACACTTAAACACCCACCCTCAGTTTATATGACTCTCCAGAGCTTCCTTCAATATCTTAATTAAAAAATGACCAAACTTTGGCAAAAAAGCTAAAACTCCATCATATTTTTATGGGTAAGAGCATAATTGACCTTTTACCAGGCTAGTGCCATTAAACAGAATACTGGGACTAGTTGAGCTAGTTGATCTGTCCTGTACACCACCAGATCATTGTCTTTTTTTTTTAATCAACAATTGTTAAGTCTAGGGTGTTATGTGGCAGGTGCTCATCTGTTTGAATTCTAAAATTTCAGAGCACTTTAGCTTCTTCATTGTCTATTGTAGTGGTGAAATGCAATTTTTTTTACTACTGGTTCTGTGGGCATGGCTTAATGGGTATGGTGTTGCTTGGTGGGCGTGGCTTGGTGGGCGTGGCAGGGGAAGGATACTGCAAAATCTCCATTCCCACCCCACTCCAGGATACGGATACTTAAAAATCCCCATTCCCTCCCCACTCAGGGGCCAGCCAAAGGTGGTATTTGCCAGTTCTCCGAACTACTCAAAATTTCTGCTACCGGTTCTCTAGAACCTATCAGAACCTGCTGGATTTCACCTCTGGTCTATTACATTATCTATATTGTGGTTCCACCAGTTCTTGTTTGCAGGACTACAAAATAGACAAAGAACTAGAAAACGAAGAAACTAAATTGTATAACAGCAACAACAACAATAATAATAACTCGATAGGTAGACAAAAATGCCAAACCCAGTTTGAACATCTGACTGACTGTGTGATGATCAATAATAATAATAATAATAAGGCAAAAGGCCAGTTTTACTGGGAACATCTTCCATCCTTCAAAAATAAATGTTTCCCTAGACTGGGGACAAGGTAAGAAAAGTTTTTATTCTCTGGTAAGTGGTATCATGGCATCTTTTGTATGATAGTGATACAGATATAGGGAAGATTTTCACAATTATTAGAGCTGTAGATATTCCTTGATTCATTTGCCATGAGCAGAAGCTCATCTATACAAAAATTATTCCCAGTAGTTGGCAAATCACAATAAGTTAAAACTAATGTTGGAAGAAACATCCTTCTGGATTCTGCTTCAAGTGGGGAAAAAGACACTGGCGACATGGAGACTGCTTGGAAAGATGGTTTAATGGTGGACAGGATCACATGGTTTGAGTTCCTGACAGAAAAGGGCAGATACAGTAAATCCTTGGTTTTTTATGCTCTCTCTGGCTTTGCATTTCCTGGCCCCCCGAAAGAGTATCCTGATTAGTTGTCAGATTCCCAGGGGGTGGGGGTCTTAGCTAGCCTTACTGGCTAATGGTCACATGTGCTTTCCAGGTCACATGCTTCCCAGGTCACATGTGGTGAGTTTCTGCTGCTATTGTGTAGAGGGCTAATCCTATATTTGTTGGATCTTTGGCAATTCCTACTATGGTTCTGCCTGAAGGAGGTAGATCTTTGTTATGTAGAATAGACTGGCCCAGGCCTTAATGGCCCATTGACAAAGGATGGGGACAGGAAGACGGGAGCAGCTTCAAAACTTGATTATCCATTTCTCATCCAGGGAAATATAATATTCTGCCTTTTTTAAAATATTTCCTAAAAATATTTCATTCCTCTAGGAAAGGGATGGGTGCTAACTTCCTACACTAAGAAAGCCAGTTTGGGTAGTGATTAAGGCATCGAGCGCATTGCAGGCTGCTTCTGCTAACTGCAATCTGCCAGCAATTTGGCAGTTTGAGTCTCACTGGCTCAAGTGGGTAAAATGAGGGCCCAGATTGTTGGGGGAAATATGCTGACTCTGTAAATTACTTAGAGAGGGCTATAAAGCACTGTGAAGCAGTATATAAGTCTAAGCGCTATTGCTATCAATAGACCATGAGTTCTAGTCCCATCTTAGACATGAAGTCAATTAGGTGACTTTGGGCCAATCTCTTTCTCCCAACCCTGGGGAAAAGGTAGTGGCAATCTACTTCTGAAAAACCTTGTCAAGAAAACTTGACAGGGGCATGGGATCCAAGTAGCCTCTGAGAATTGGACATGATTGAAAGGAAGGGGACGGGATTTGGAGTTGAAACTAAGAAGGTTTGCCTCAATGTTGTTTTCAGTTAGAACTGCTGATCCTTTTGAAGAGGACGTATTTTATGTTTTCTAAAATCAAACGGACTAAATTGATTATTCAATCCTCTTCAGTTTTATGAAATGCTGCACAATTTGACTTAAATCACCTTTTGCCTTGTGAAACGTCCCAAATAAAGTTCTGCCTTTGCTGATATAAACTCTGATATATATATTTATTTCTCTTTCTGCTGGATCAAGAACCTATGAGTTTTATTTATGGCAGCAGACAGAATGGAGGCAGTGTTTTTAAAACTGAAAGGGGTAATTGTTTGCTTTGTCCCTAAATGTTAGGTGTAACATGATGTCAGCGACAGTTCCATTAACAAACACATCCAGACTATAAATTCAGTCTTAGAGATGGACTTTGAGATGCAAAACATATGCTGTAAACATTTGGCCTAATTTTTTAGACTGTTTCTTCATTATTGTTTATTTTTTGTGATGGGGGGAGGTAGGTTCAGAGGTTATTAAACAGTTATTAAACTATTCCTAAACAAGTATTTGTCCATGATAGTCTCTACAGTATAAACTGATCATCTCTATATAATATAATCCAAAGAAATGAATTCAGGGTATTCATTCCTGGATTTTTCCTTCTATTAGCCAGCATGAGGCATCTACAAGACATGAACAGTATAACAAAGGGGCAGAGAAAAGAAATAGACCATGCAGTTGCCCTATATTTCATCAATTAGCCTCCTGCTCCATCAATGAGCCTGTAGTGGAGATGGCTTCCTTGGCTATGACTCTTGTTGAATAATTTCTCTGTATAGAATGGAGAGGTGCTACCACTTGCTCTCTGCAGCTATACATTTTGGATCAATCCTGGGACTCCTATTCTCACTTTGCACCCTAGTGAATTAAAGGCCAAGAGTAAAAATAACCCTGTATCCACATTATGTGGATTTCTTGACTTTCTGAAAGAACAGTGGCTTTCACCTCTTCTGGTAAAGCATTTCAGTTTCTAAATCTGTAATTGGGGCAGGCTGCAATTTTCAAACTTGATACAGAACTCCACAGGTGGAGCTCTAACTAGTGATGTGTAGATGCTCAACCATATGATTTATTTTTACTGCCTTTTCTGATAAGAATATTTTGGGAGAGGGGTCTGAACCAGTAGTGGGTTTCAAATTCCAGCGCTACCGGTTCGCTATTGGTAGCGTATGGGTGCGTGTGCTTGCTTTGTGAGTGTGTGGTGCTTCTCCGCATGCGCAGAGCATTTTTGATGATGTCTGAGTGGGTGGGCGGAGCCTCCCACTACTGCTATCGGTTTGCCTGAACCGGGGAGAACCAGGAGCAACCCACCACTGGTCTGAACTTTGAAAAGATTTTACAAAATCTGAATATTTGACAAACCAAGCAGGGATTAATTACATATCTTTGGTTTAATGTACCAGGTAATCATTTGCAGCAACAAAATGGAAGAATCTCTGGACCATCTTGTACTTTTACAGTTTCCAACAATTTTATAGAAATTTGTTTGTTTATACAAGCAAGAAATATATTGAATACTAGGCTACTATTCTTACAATATTATAGATTATTTAATATCCCTACTTATGTATGACATTACTTTACGGGAATCTTTCTATATTACACACTGTACCACTTACTAAGATGGCTCATCTTTTTGAAAATTGGCACTGAATCTCTTTCTTGATCAATACAAGCTATTTTTGTATTATGTATCAGACCAACAGTCAGAGAGCCAGTTTAGTCTAGTGATTAAGACACCAGGCTACAATCGAGGCGACTGTAAATTCTAGTCCAGCCATGGGCATGAAAGCATGCTAGGTGACTTCAGTTCTGCCATTCTCTCTCAATCCATGGCAACAGCATTGGTCATTCAATTCCTATCACAACCAATAGATCAACACTTGCTTAATTAAAAAGAAGTGCACGAAAACCCTTGGAAGAAAAAAGAAATTTGGCCATCGGCCATAGTACTGAAAAACCTATAGTGCTCATGAGTTTTTTTCTTCCAAGAAAGAAAACACATTTTTTAACCCTTTGATTGTGTTCTGCCTCCTAGACCCAGGTTGTAAATTGAACGAACAGCTCAACAATCTAATATTCAAGAAGTCGTCACCTGATAAAATGAATAGCAATAAAAAAGAAAATAAAACAGTACCTACACTAGTTGGCATCACTATGACTTTTTTTTTCTATGAATAGGCTGTTAAGAGGTAAAATCATGGTTGGAAATTCTCGCTATCACTGAATTTCCTGTGATGAGTTTTTAGGCAGCTATATATTATAATAGTTTTTTGCTGAAAAATCATTAATTTCAAAAATAAGAAAGAAATATGGTGATACACGTGCAAATGGGATTGTATGCCAAATAATGTTAATAGCTGCCATAGGCCGGCAATTCCAGTTTAAAATATCCACTCAGTGAATGAGAAAAGAACTGTGTAAATATGTATTATGTGCACTATGTATTTATAACTGTTTAAGTGCCATGGGAACGACATTTAATCACACCATAAAGTGTCTACAAGCATTTCAAGACCTTAAAACATCTTTCAAAATGAGAAGCTAATGGTTGCAGTTCTTTCAAGCAACAGCTATAATATTTGGAAATGAAGCACTTTTCCTTCTTCAATTAAACATTTCTGTTCCAATTTCATTGTACTTCTTAGTCACTAATTTCAAAGAAATTAGCCTTGGGGTTCCATTTAATTCTTACTACTTAAATTAGAAAAAAAAATAAAACCAGCATTAAATCAAGTATTTATATAAAGAGTTCATTTCATTTTTATATATCTCCATGTTAAAACAGCATACTTTTACAAAGTCTTCTCTAGATTTTAAATTTTCCATGTAACAGATATATTTAGAATACATAGATAAACATTCAATGTATACCTCATCTTTTTGTCTAAGAATTTAGAGGGTATAGTTCTTCTCTTCTCACCATACTCTTTAATCTGCACAACAACCTTGTAAGGTAGATTAGGTTGAGTGACCGAAACAAGTTCAAATTTATTAAAGCCTTAATGATCAAATTAACTTGAACCTGATTTCCCCCTGATTATTATCTAAATTTCTTGTCACAATGGAACACTTATGATGGGTCGTTTAACTATGAAATATACCAGTTTGCAGTATAGTTATGCAAACAGTTCTATCAGATTAATGTGGAAACATGTCCAAACTAAAATGGGAGAGCTATGATTTTGTCATGCTCCGTATAACTGGCAAATACAGTAAGTGAGAATCACATGGATTTCAGAAAAGCATCCTTAATATCTAAAAACATAGCATTCCAACTTCCTCATGTTTCATGTTCCTGATACCACCTTTACAATTTTGGACCATTTTCTTGTATGTTTTAATCTGGCCATCTTTCCATTTTCTGTGTTTGTCCTTTTTTAATTGTCAGATTTCTACTAAGCTTTTTATAAAGCTGTGGCAGAGTGAGGGGGGTTTTCTTTTCTGTCTTCTATTTTTTTCTCTTTGAAATTACTCATGTTGTATTTTAACATTTCCTCCTTAGGACTTTTCATCCTTTTCCAAATAGTTTCATTTGTCAAGAATTCCACATATCTCTATTTTTAGTTCATTAAAATCTGTTTTTTAGGTCCAATATAAGTATTTAAATACACACAGTGCTCTTAAAATCTAGAATTCTGGTGCTACACAATCAAGTCCTCATCCTATATGTCTCCCATTTCTAATTTCTCATTTAAGTCTTCACCACCGATTAGCATCAAGTCAAGAATACAAGGCTAGTTAATCCTCTTGTGCCTTCCACCCTTTGAAGAAGAAAATTGTCAGTTAGGTAAATCTCCTGGAAGAATTTCCTGGAAGAACAATGCCCGGCAGAGTTTGTCTCACAAAAGATGGTTGATATTGTTAAAATACATCATCAATACATTTCCAAATCTTATATTATAAATCTTTGAAAAATCTGGATTTGGTCTTTGATAGGTATCATCCATATCCTGTCCTTATTTGGAAAGGAAATATTAGACACCTACAACAGTAAAAATATTTTATATGTCAATCAAAATAGAGCTGAAATAGACTAGACTAGAAATTCTTCTAATCCAATCCCCTGCTCAAGCAGGAGACCATTTCAGACAGGTCGCTGTCCAGTCTTTTCTTAAAAAAATTGTTTGTTTGTTTTTGGCCTTGCCCTCTGGTGCTTTGGAAAATAAATTGACCCCTCTGCTTTGTGGCAGCCCTTTAAATACTGGAATACTGCTATCATGTCACCCTAGTCCTTTTTTTCTCTAGACTGGTCATACTCAATTCCTGCAAATGTTCATGTATTTGTCTCCAGGCTTTTAATCATCTTAATTGCTCTTCTAATCACTTTTTCCAAATTCTCAACATCTTTTTTGTAATGTGGTGACCAAAACTGGATTTGCTTATATTAATTCAGATGCTTGTTATAGTATTTCCAAGTATTTTCATTTGGTTGAATTTATTTGGACTGGAAATGGATATTTTAACACAAAGTACAACTCTTCCACCTTTTCTATTGCTTCTGTTCCTTTTGAACATTTTTTTTCTTTTATTTAGATTTTATATTTATATTTTAGTCATGGGAATCATCACACCAAGATGCCAGTTTATTATATAAGCAGAAGATTCATGACAGCACTCAAAAGGTGAAACTTGAGCAATAAGGTGATACTCTGAAACCAGCAGCAACTATTCATAGGAATTTTAAGGAAAAATTATATCTGGATTTAAAAAATCAAGAAACTATTTAAGTAAAAAAATAAAGAAACCATTGTACGATGCCATAGTAGATAGTTCTTTTGGAGTTAAGAAGGTCCATATTAAATGATAAGAATGATTACTGTATATACTTCAAAACAATTACAAGGTCTAAAGAAGTTATCTTTCATGTGTAATTCTTTGTTCAGTATTATCCTGAGTGATGCTGGACACACACACACAGCTGACATTGACACTTAAATTACGTACTAAGTATTGTACATACATATTAGTTAGCATTACAGAGCAATCCTAGTAACTTTTTTCTGACATCAGATTTCCAACTAATATGAAGTACACAAACATACATACACACAAACATACATGCATACATACATACATACATACATACATACATACATACATACACACAGAGGAATGAGAAATATTTTTGTAAAGTAATATTTTTGTGTAAAGTTAAATAGGACCTGTCTCTTATGATTTTACTATACTTGTTTTATGTATTCTAGTAAAATACTTGTGTAGACAAGATAATGGATTAAATGCAAAATAGCGTATAAATGTATTTTTTTTAAAAAAATCCAACATTTTATTATGGTCTATATTGTTATACTAGGGCTAGTCCTTGTTCAACATTGCAATTTAAGTTGAATTATAATAAGCAAAACACATGTTTCTTTCTTTTTAATAGTACTATAACCTGCAGAAGAACAATTTTAACCTTTCCATAACTTTATCATCAAGTAAAGCAGCAGCTTTTAAAAAAACAATTTCTCACCCCTCTCCCCCATACCTAACACATGGAAAGAGAATAAATGGAGAATTGTGAAAAGTTTTTAAAAAGTTTCTTCATTTCTATACTCTACTAGCCTTATTGAAATCAGTCGGTATTTGCAAGTTCAAGTTCAAAACAAATCCAATTGCTACATACCAAAATCAATCTAAAATCTCTCTGGCTGAAGATGCTCAAGGGCAATTTTATTAGACCTATGATGATTGTTTTTTGTTCTCCCTTCCTCCCATCCCCACCTCTGAAAAGCCACTATATATACATTCAGAAGAGCAGATCATTAAAATTAGACAAAAACAAAACTCATGTGAAATAAGCCAAGATTGCAAATCTGTTTGGGTTCATGAATATAATACATTGAAGCCAGTGATGAAATTCAAATTTTTTTACTACCGGTTCTGTGGGTATGGTGTGGCTTTACTACCGGTTCTGTGGATATGGTGGGCTTGATGGGCATGGCAGGGGAAGGATACTGTAAAATCTCCAATTCCCACCCCACTCCAGGGGAAAGATACTGCAAAATCCCCATTTCCTCCCCACTCCTGGGGGAAGAATATTGCAAAATCTCCATTCTCACCTCACTCTGGGGCCAGCCAGACGTGGTATTTGCCAGTTCTCTGAACTACTCAAATTTCTTCTACTGGTTCTCCAGAACCTGTCAGAACCTGCTGAATTTCACCCCTGATTGAAGCTGAGATAGCCCCAATCATTTCTAATTTAATTCTTACTCACATTGGAAGTTGAAGTCAGACTTCAGAAAAGTGGTGAATAGACTCTATGAAATGTCTCTATGAAATCAAGTTGTCTCCCCTAACTCCTCTCTCCCTTCTATGAATCCTTTAGTTAATTTGAAAAACGCTGCTATTTTAATTTCAGAATTATAATATGGAGAAACAGCTCATCTATCCAAAAATTCCAACCTGCTCCCTCTAACCTTCCTTCTAACCATAGAACAATGCAGCCACCCTTCTTTTGTCAAAATATTTTCATTATCTGAACTATTTTTGGAAGAACAAAGCATTAAATGGCACTTGTGAGGGGAGGCGAGAGAGATAGCTACCTGGATCCAGGAGACTGCCCAAAAATCTTGTTGGGAGGGGGAGGCTTGAAGGAATGTGTGTGTCATGGTTCCCAGTTAGAAGATCTTGGAGTGTCCTTTCGTTGAGGGTGTTACTTGGAACCCTGACACTATGGGTGCTTGTCTTCTGAAGAAGCCAACTGTACTTCTGGGGGTATGGAGCAACTAATGTTGAAACGGCAGTGGCAGACCAGCTTCACAACACCATAAATGAAGCAGACCTTTTCCTGGCCCAGTCATGGAGAAAGACTACATTGATCACTTTGTTAAAAGACCTTTGTTAGGATGAAGATGGACATTCTTCCTTATCCTTTTGGACAACTTGGCAACCTTTGATACCACTGACCATGGTATCTTACTGCCTACAAGTGTTGGGGATTCTGCAGTGTCTGCAGCACTTCAGGAAATTTCAGTTAGTAAGAGCAGGTAAAGAGGATCAGTTTGATGGACTCTGATATGTATACCTCCACAGGGACCAATCCCCTCTCTCCTACTTTTTAAAACTACACAAATTCACTGGAAATGAATATCCATTGGTTTTATGCCACCACCAGAATGTAAAGGAGATGCTGTTGACATCCTGTCCTGGTGCCTGGAGATAAAGAGTGAGAGGATAGATAGTAGAGAACAGACTGAAACTGAACCAAAGAAAGACTGACTTGTTTTCCATACATCATGGCTCTGTGTTGACAAATTGTTATCTGTGAATAAGCAGGCAATGATGAAGCAGTTTCATGATTTGAGGATTCCTTCTTGTCAGCCCTTCTTAGGCTAGCAAACTCAGGAAACAAGATCCACTTAAATGCAAATAAAGATTTTGTATTGTTAATAACACAATCTTGAAAGGTTACCAATTCATATCTAATGTTATTAAAGCAAGGTTACTCTGAATTTCTTTTTCATATTTTCCCCGCTTGCCAGAACTCAAGGATCTTTGCTGTTGAACAGCTTCACTTAATTGTCTTGCTGTTTCCTCTATGTTATCAGGATAACTGGGAAATGGGGTAAAGGAGTCTCTGGTTTGGTTCTGTAACCCAACAGACACAGACTTCAGAGGATAATTAGAACTGCAGAAGAAACAATTGCTTCCATTGAGGACCTGTATACTGCATTGGTCAAAAAGAGGGCTGTGAAAATATTTACAGACCTGTCACATCCTGAACATAAATTGATCTCCTGCGCACTGCTTGGAGAGTCCAAGCAATGGGTTCAAGCCTGGTTGAATTTGCATAGCCACGCCTCTTTCTCCCATGAGCCTTCAGTGTTTCAACTCAGTCAGCCTAACAAGATTTGCTTTAAATTTCTCCGTCACAGAAAAATTCTTTAAAATATTCTGCCAACCACAGAAGAAGTCCCCTTTCTCCCTTTTCTCTCAAAACTTTAAAGTCACAGCATGAAGTGTTTCCCAACGGCGCACAGTGACCGCCAGGAGCTCCATGGAGCCAATTAGCTCCGGAGCTACTTCTTTACATCAGGGGCCAATCGCCATTGCTGCCATTAATAGCACGGCAATCCATTTTAAAGGCAACTTCGGCTCCTCTTAGCTCAGAAACGCAGGGGAAAGCCTATTGTGACACATAGTTTCATACATACAGATTACTGTTGTGCATTTTATATGGGCCTACTCTTAAAGCCTAAGAACTTGTATCTGGTCCAGAAGATGGCAACCGCATACTTACCAACTCATTATACTGGAGCATATTACACTGATTTTCAAAGTTCTGCATTGTTTACCAATATATTTCTGAGTACTGTTTAAGGTGCTGATGTTGAGCCATAAAACTTTCTCCCAACAACATTGGTTTGACCTATTAAACTTGTTGGAAACAGTTCCTAGTGATTCCACACTTCTGGGAGGTGAAGGCCACCAAGACTAATCTGATTTGGTTCTCTGTAATGGCACTAATGCTCAGAAACAGTGCTTCCCACTAGAGATCAGACTTATTCCTTCCCTACTGACTTTCAGAAGCTAGTAAAAACTACATTATTTTAGACAGCATTTTCATGATTTCTTATCCTATTTTCATTGCTTTAATTATTATTTTTCCTTTTATTTTTACTGATACTTATCTAGATACGATAGGTAGATATTCTGTTGTTGTTATATTCCTCATGCAGTATAAATCAAATGCTAGGCAGTGAGACAGATTGATTGCTTGGAGTATTCCATAATAAAGAATAACAAGAACTTGAAACAAATCTGATTGTTCCTGTTTTCACTCCTTGAACCTCAACAATGCATGTTGTAATAGTCGTCACTCTGGTGCTACTACATAACCCACAAGAAAAGAAAAGAAAGTAAACCTTTTGACACTTATTAACCAATGTTAATACAGAATAAATTAATATGGAAGACATTTGTGATTTGTACATTAACATTCTAGCTTTGCATCATAAACCCATTGAAGCAAGACCTGTATTCCCATGAGATCTCCATTAACTATCCATGTCCATACAAAAAACATTCTATAGAAGTAGTTAGTTTTCCTACATTTTGCCAACTAATATGCTGTATTCTATAGAACATATGATGCTAATATGTTATTAGTATATGGTTTACTAGAGATTCAGAGTAGAAGCATTTATTAAAGTAATACTATGGATGAATCAACTTCTCACTTGCTTTTTTAGGGACAAATCCCACTTATGCATTTCATGCAAGGGAAAGGCTCTATGAATGTATGGTTTGTAGCCAACAACCAATATAGGAAACCTTTTCCACATTATGTGAAAAGTCAGAAGAACCTGTTTCACCAAAATGGAGAGATGCTTTAATGTGATGGGACTGATTTTGTCTTGA
This sequence comes from Masticophis lateralis, assembly GCA_030761175.1. Classification (NCBI taxonomy): domain Eukaryota; kingdom Metazoa; phylum Chordata; class Lepidosauria; order Squamata; family Colubridae; genus Masticophis; species Masticophis lateralis. Next base: position 49,474,039 of record JAUDYJ010000002.1, read on the forward strand.
TATGTTTTGTTAGCAAATAATTTAATATCTTCAACCTATTTGTGTAATCCACAGTTTACACTTTAGCATGATGTATTTAGCTTCCGTTTAATTAATGGTAGTTACATAAACCATGATTTAGTATTATGTGGATGTACATCTCTTTGGCCTTGTATTTTATTGTTCTAGCTTTTCTATAATGTAAAGTGTCCAAAGTTATTGGGAGTTATATCTTTGTGAAATAAATTTAAGAAGTGTGTACAACTACCCAACAATTGAGCTACATGAACCAATGGTCTGACACAATTTATGACAGCTTTCTTATGTTCCTCCCAAACCTGTTTTTTATGTAAGTTTTATGTGAACCATCTTAGATGAAGCCAGTACTGCACAGTAAATGTAAAAGTCAAAGTAATTTAAGAGAGATATTTTCTTCCTTGAATGCACAGATGAGTACTTAGTTCTTTTAAAAACAAATATACAAACCACATTTTCTTCCAGCAATATACGTAACAGCTGTTTCCTTTCAACAACACACACATGCATAAGTGTACATACACATGTCCATTATTTTAAATAGGCTTACTTCTCCAGATGCTTAATTGTAAATTCAAACATAATACAAAAAAATATTCCAATGCATATGATAAATCTATGAGGGAGAAGCAATTTGTTGGTACTACATGTCTTTTCCTTTCTGGGCAACACTTAAAAGTCCTATTTTTAAGTTAAAAAAATTGCTTAGGGATCTTACACATCTAATACTTTTTGACAGTAATGTAAAATTTATTCCAATGAAAAGATTTGATAACTTCTGAAAAGATAAAGCGTGGGATAAAAATCTATTCAGGATGAAGGTTTTTCAGCAGGAAGTTTCACAGGTCATATCCATTTATACCAATTACATTTGATAGATAGCAGCAAAATAATGCCAAGATTGGCTGATAAGATTTCCAGGCACATACAGAAGAGAAAGCAACCTTATGAAAACTAGTGATGGTCATGTTGAATTTAATCCCACCACAAATTTCAAATCATTTTTATGTTAAATAATTTTCTGGCCTCTAAAATAAATGAAAAGTAAGGTCTTAGATGCAATATCAACTAAGTTCCAAGAAGCATTAAATCATAATCTTGTTGATTATGAATGGAATTTTTCTGAATCTGATTAAATGAAGGAATATCCCTTAATATTACCAGTGAACTTTTTTTCCCTTCTCTAATTGGTTCCTTTAAAAAGTGGATCTTTAAAAATTGATTTCTTTAATTGTTTTTTCAAAATGCTTCTTTTGGGGATTTCTTTATCTTTCTAATGGTAAAACAGCAATAGTTTCTAACAGCCTTGTATTTTTCCCTGTTTCTGAAAAATAGAACAAACTCATTCAAAGACCTCAGAGATTTATATTCAGTGGCAAGTACATGCTTAGATTTTAATCCAGCATTTAGCAACTCAACAAAAAAAATCTATGTCTCAATTTTACTAACATCAATAACACCAACAAACATCTACCAAAACTATATGAACTTTGTGAAGTGGAAGAAAAACAAGTGAAGGATTGTATGATAAAATGGACTAAGAACTTTGAACACAATATACTGATAGAACAATGGGAAAATATATGGGGAAAGTATTAAAATTTACCTTATATTATCAGCTAAAAAGAAGTTTTATAAAATGATATATTTATATGATACTCAACCCCTACTATTTAATTTCAAATTATTGTCTCTATTCCATTTTAGTAAAACAATACTTTTTTAGACCCTAGGATTTAAGGATTTTGCAAAAAAAAAAAGTGAAAAATGATTTTAAAACATCTCCACTGAACTCAAAATTATGCATATACAAATATTGATGCAACAAAACCAACATGATGACACCATGTCTAGAATAAGCAATTGTTGGATGGAGTGATGCCAGAAGGGTTTCTCAAGCTATTTGTGGCTTCAGCTGCTACTTGACTCCTGACAACTGTTCATTTGGCTTTTTCTTAGTAAGCCATTAAAATAAATCCCATCCTGCAAAATGGAAAAATCTGGCACAGACATCTTAATTATTTATAATGTATATATAACAAAATCTATAAATGGTAGTATATTATTTAGTGCATTCCCTAAATTGTTCTTGAGTCAAGGCTTTTCATATATTATGTGCTTGGCTTGAAAAACAAGTGGCTGCTTCTATACAGGGAAATGATTTCTTATTCTCCCAAAAATTCATCCTTAGTCAGGAGGCTACCCAAGCATTTATCAGTGCAAAAATCTGAAATGTTATATATGTGAAGCTAATTTGTTTCCCTTCCCCAACTCATCCATTCAATTTTTTGCACCCTGAGCAGAGATCTCAAACTCAAATCATCACAAGTGCCAAAAGATGATTATGTCAAGACTGATTCACACTTTCATCTACATTTTCCTTTCACTCGCAGCTTGACAATATCAATAGGGAGCGGGGTGGATGGAATGCAAGGGTGAGAGAATGGTATTCAAGCATCCACTGTGTGGGACATTGCTGGCATCTTAAGGACACACCAAGCAGATGTCCTGGCACGGCTGGCTGTTTCCTGTAACAAAATGAACAGGAGTGATTAGTGGACATTTTGGACTGTGGGTGGCTCGTAGGGAAAAGGGGGAATTAACTATGCTTGCTTTGCGCAGGAAACCTAGAGCTGGGTTCACTTATTCTGTGCCAATGTGGTTTATTCAGTAAAGTTTTACATTCTTGGTAAAATAATGTCCCAGGAGTTCTTTTTTTCTGGTTTCACCAACTGGACAGTTGGTAGATTAATTCATTAGCCCAAGAACCCAGTACTGAAGATTTGCATGCATCAATACAAAAATTCTCTAATGAATCAAAATAAATAAATAAAAAATATTATACATAAATGTATGAAACTACAAAAATCTTCATGTAAAACAAAGCTACTTACAAAACAGAGCAACTCAGCCTATATAGCTGCTAGTATCTTTCCTTAGCTAGAACTTCAACATTTGGTTTGATTTGCTGTCTTTGCTTTCCTGGTCTGGTAAAACAGTGGTGGGTTTCTACCCAGTTTGGGTGAACTGGTAGCACCCGTGGTGGGAGGCTCCGGCCACCTGCCTGGATGTCATCACGAATGCTCTGTGCATGTGCAAAAGATTCTGCACATGTGCAGAAGCGAGCCAAATGAGCCCGCATGCTCACAATCCCGAACCGGTAGCAAAGGTAAGTGAAACCTACGACTGATACCATCTAGCAAGGAGAACATCTTTGCTTCTTGTGCTTCCCACTCATCGCTTAGTGGAGAAACCCTTCCAGAAAGTAGCCATGGCAGCGCTGTCCTCCTCGTTCTTTAATTGATTTGTCAGTTGAAATATCATCTTCTCTATTATCAAATAAAATCTTTATTATGGCCCTTGGATGAGAAAATAAAACAATAAAATACTTAGAATTGTAATTTAAAAAATATATATATAACAACATTACATCAAATACATTATTATAGTAACATATGGGCGTTTCAGCGTCTCTAGAAATACTTTTACCCGAATTTGCTTTTGAATTGGCAACAAGGAGTTAAGATTCAGCCATCCTTTATTGTTCTAAAAAAGCCTGTTTCCATCCAACAGTTCTCCCTCTGATTGTAAAACTTGATTAGCAATTTTGCTAGCTAATTCAATTTTTTTATTTTAATTAAGAATTAACTGATCCTTTCAAAAATTCTTTTGATTTGGTTCTTGTATAGGCAGATTCAAGTGGAATCTGGAACTGATTTTGATTCTTTTGTTTTACCTAATGGGAGAGATCTCACACCCATGCAGAATTTTGTGGCACACATTTATTAATCTGGTTTTAATGGAAATTAAATAAATCTCTTGAAAAGAGCACTAAGAAACTTGGTATGTCCAAGCCCAGAGGTTTTCAGCAGGTTCTGACCAGTTCTGGAGAACCGGTAGCGGAAATTTTGAGTAGTTCAGAGAACTGGTAGTAAAAATTCTGACTGGCCCCGCCCCCATCTATTCTCTGCCTCCCAAGTCCCAGCTGATCGGGAGGAAATGGAGATTTTGCAGTATCCTTCCCCTGGAAGGATACTGGTGGGGAGGGAATACTTTTGAAACCCACCACTGAACAAGCCATAACTCTAATGAATTGTTTTCTGGGTTACTAATCACATGCCACATATATATTGTAGTACTGTACATCTCTTCACTTTTTGTGTGTGTGTGTGGGGGGGGGGGGTTCGTTAAATATTCTATTGAGGATACAGTATTTAAAATATTGAGGATGTTACAATATCTATAACAAGAAACGAAGCTTTTCAACTGGAGTCCCCAAACCTTTAGAGTCATTTGTCATATTTGGAACTTGGGAACATACTAGGACTACAAAATCATTGCCACACTCATATATCAAAAGTCTATGGAGATTCTCAGTAATCCAGGTCATGGTTGTCCCAAGGGTGCTTTTTCAAAAGGCAACTAGATTTTGCTTTTCCTTGAAGATGTTTTGCTTTTCATCCAAGAAGCTTCTTCAGTTCTGACTTATAAATCCTTCCATCCTCCACCATTCAGTCAGAACTGAAGAAGCTTCCTTGAATGGGAAGTGAAACGTTTTCAAGAAAAAACAAAATCCAGTTGCCTTTTGAAAAAGAACCTTTGGGACATATATGAAATGATTAAATCAGTTACCCCACTGATTTATCAAGAGGCAAACAAAATACCAGGTTGCAGCTGCAGTTTTATTTTCTATGAACATTAATGGGGGTTTAGGAGCATTTTAAATATAGAATATGCCTGAAGCTGGTACTTCGCTTTGCAAACAAAGAAATACAGTTTTCTATTCTTCTTAATTAAAAAACTCTTTAAAAATAAAATTTAGGATGGAGAGTACGCCATCTACCAAGGAACATATTAATGGATAAACTGTCACTTCTGGGAAGCCAGGATTAAATCTGACTCTGTACGTGCCCCTCTGCCCTTTACAAACAATATATAACCCAGTTCTTTTTAGGTAATAAATTGGATTTCCTGGAGAGCTAACTCTTGCTGACACTAATTAAGGATACCGTTGTTTTCAGTAAGGTTAACTATGTAACTTCACTCAGAGACCTCCGAGTTCCTGCTCTTTCTTGTATATGTCAGAAGATCTTAAACAGATTCATGTTAAAGGGCTGGTAGGAACAGGAAGCAGGTTCCTGTATTTAACAAAATCTCTTTTCTCACTACACTGCACAGAATTGGCAAACGAAGGAACGAATGGAGTAGCAAATTAAAGGTATCTGAAGGTTGTTTGGGATATTTTGCCTTAAAGTTCAGTTCTGTGACACTGACAGGAAAACTATCACACTATAGGATGCAACTCTTCATGATGAGGGACAATAGTTACTTGATACATTTCTTACACCCTTATAAATTTGCTAGGGGTTTCAGAGCAGCTCCATAGATGTTCTGTTATGCTCTGCAGCCATATTCCTCAAAAGGTATATGATTATTTGAGAATTTGGTATATGTATCTTTTCTAGTTTCTTATTAAACCAAAACAAGGGAGTATTTCATTTTATAACTGTACCTGTATCGAAGGGAGTTGAAAGTTAACTTTTCCTTTTTTTATATATGTTACTTTGGGGGCTTTTGTGTCACTTTCTAAACTTTCCTGGTTGTCCCCTTCTCCCATTTTCTTTTTGTTGTAATTTTGTAATTTTTGTTCTTTTCAAAAATTAAACATTTTTTATAAATAAAATAAGTATGACCACATTCACAAGGATGCATGGTATTTCTCTAATTACATGAAAGCCCCTCATTAAGGAACTATGCTTAGTCTTTCTGTTTTCCTTCAGGTAAAGACTGTTTTGCTTCATTCTGCTTTAATGTCAAATAGGATTAATAGTTCTTTATTTGAAGTAATTTAATTTCTGTTCTACTGAATACTGGTTTCATAGCCCCTAGATGAACTAGGCTTTAACTGTTTGATTTTAACCACTGCAAATTTCATAGTATATTTATATTTTTATTGTATAATGCAGTCGCGTGGGTGGTTATGGGGGCGACTTGGCGCTCCCATGTAACACCTCTCCTGAGCAAGCTGCACTGGCTCCCAGTGGTCTTCCGGGTACTGGTTACCACCTTTAGAGTGCTCCATGGCTTAGGACCCGGGTACTTACAAGACCGCCTTCTGCCATCGGTAGCCTCCCACCGACCAGTACGCTCCCAGGGAGAGGGCGTCTTCAGGGTACCGTCGGCCAGACAATGCCGGCTGGCGGCCCCCAGGGAGAGAGCTACTCTCTGGAACGAGTTGCCCCTGGAGATACGGTGGATCCCTGACCTACACGCTTTCCAAACTGCCCTAAAGATGTTTTTGTTTTATCAAGCCGGGCTGAACTGACCTACTCTCTTAAATTGTTTTAACTTAATTACTAAAATTATGGGTTTTAATATAGGGGTTTTAACTATGGGCCAAATTGATTTAATTGGATTATAATACTGCTTTAAATTTTGTATTTTATTTGCTGGCTGTCCACGGCCCTGAGTCCTTCGGGAGAAGGGCGGTATATAAATATAATAAACATAAATATAAACATATTTAAAAATTTTATTCAATAAAATGGGGAAATAAAAAGAAGCATGTATGGGAGAGATCCAGAAAAAATACATCACTTAAGTATTAATGTGCTAATGGAAAAAAATGTATTAGATGAATTCATGCTTGATCAGCAAGATGTATGCAACGTGGTACTGAAATTAAAAAACAGGGACTTTTCAAAAAAAAGTGTGGCAAGCGTGCAGCAACTCATAATTAAAACAAAAAGAAGGGGGATGTCCTTCTGTCATCAGAGGCATTAAAAGTTAAGACAGCTTCAAGAACATATTTATTTGTATCCCATCTTTATTATTTTTACAAGTAACTCAAGGCAGAGAACATACCTTCCTCTTATTTTCCCCACAACAACCCTGTAAGGTGACTTGAGCTGAGGAAGAGTGACTGGCCCAAAGTCATCCAGTTGGGTTTCATAGCTAAAGTGGGATTAGAACACATGGTCTCTCACTTTGTAGCCTGATGCCTTAACCACTAGACCAAATTGCTCTGGTCTTTCAGTAAGAGCATGATGTTGCCTCAATATTTTTTTTATTTGTTTAATTTATATGCCACCCTATCAAAAGCAATTTTGGACATTGTCCATTGTAAATGGACTACTTTTATTGGTAAGCAGTCTTGATGCACCAACAAGGCTTCAAAGGAGAATACTTAGTCAATGACTAAGAGCTGTAATCAGGTCCACGCGGGAACCAGATGGAACCGAGTCAAGCTGCTCCTTGCCTCTACCACCAGGAAGAAATCTAAAGATTATTCAGGATCAAGGTGTGTTCACAGACTACTCATCTATTCTTCAGCACTAGCGATCAGTATAAAATCGCCTGGATCTAAATCTACCTAAATCTAAATCCATCCAAATCTAAAGTTCTTTCTTCTATCAGTCTCTTGACCACCAGAGATAAAACCTTTGGATGAGTAGCTCTCTTAAGTGTTGAATTCTCACGTTTGGTTATATTTTAAGTAATGCCCCAGGAACATCTTTAAAAACGGTTTATCAAGTATTACTGGGTATTGGGGTTTTTTTTTGGTACACTGTACAAAATGTAGCTTCTCTTATATTGCACAGTAGCACCGCAAACTGCGCACTAGTTCCTTGTCCTGAAAGCAAGAGTTCTCAATAAGGCTAGCAAACAAGCCAGGAAAAAAGACGCCGCTGCCATGCAGCGCCGAAGCCAACGCCGTTCCCTCATTAAGGTATAGCAGACTTTCTCCCTTATCTTGATCCCTATGATAAATAAAAGCATTTTAAAGCGACCCATCCACCCCAGCTTTCTGGGACCCCGGCGCAAAGCGCACGGTTTGAAAATAACCCAAACCCCTATCCTGCGCGCGCCCCCACCCACCCACCCACACACACACACGCACGCACTCAGGTTAACGCTCAGCGCGTTCTCCCTCGGCCAGCTTTGTTCGCCTTTGTTGCTTCCCTCGCGCATTGTCTGCCTCCAGCACAAAACGAGAGGAGCAGCACCCGGCCCCCTCATTCAGGCCCCAGAGCCAGAGAAAAGGGAAGGGGGGGGAGAGACTTGGTGGGGAGTGGAGCAAGACGGCTCTTTTTTCTTTCTTTCTTTCTTTCTCTTTCTTTCTTTCCTTCCCACAGCTCCGACAAGCCAAGAGCGGCACCCGGCCCTTATTAAGCCAGGCGGTCACTTCCTTCTTTGTTTCCAGCCCGTACAGATGGTGTCGGCCTTAAGCGTCTCTGGTGTATTGAGGCGGGAGGCGGGGGTGAGGAGGGGGGAAGAGCCGGAGGCAGGGCAGCCAATGGGCGTCCGGCTCGTCAGCTGACTCGCTTTGCTTACACCAGCTGCACGCCGGCTGCGGGCTGGGCAAAGGGAGCTTTGGAAAGGAGGCGGCAGGAGGCAAAGCGGATAAGCAGCGGGAAGAAAGGAAGGCAAGAAAGAAAAGAAAAGGCGATTAAGGGGGACTAACCAGCCGCGGCTTTTCCGAGTGGGAATTACAGCGCGTGGAAAAGGAGCAGAGGGCAACGCCTGGCCGGCGTTCCCGCTTTTCTTGCCTTTTTCCGTCAGGTCGAAGCATTTCAAACTTGAACGGATGGAGCCGCAATATTAGGCGTCTTTCACACCATCTCTTGCTCCAAGGGTGGTGGCACCTGTACAACACCTCCCCCCCTTTCTCCCTCCCCTCACCCGGGCAGGGCCGGGGAGTATCGCTCCGGGGGGGCGGCCTCTGCATGGGGACACCCAAAGAGCGGTTTCCCCCTCTCGTCTGCCGCTCGTGCCCTTCCCCCTTTTTAGGTAAGTGCTGGTTTTTGTCTTGATAGCGGGGCAAGAGGGGAGGCGGCGGGCTGGCCGGGCAAGGTGTGTTAACGGAGAAGTCCGAAGTGCGATGGAGTGACTGCAAGAAAAGGGAGCGCGTGGCTGTTCCCGGAGGAGGTGGGCGAGCGAGGAAGCGATAAACTGGGGAGAGAGAAAGAGGGTGGGGGGGGGGAAAGAAGAGCTCGGCGTCCTCAATGCATGTAAGGTGATGGGGTTTTTCTCCGGGAAGGAGCCGTGCGCGAGTTCCCCGAGGGACGCGAGCGACATGAGTCTCACCTAAGCAGCAGCAGCTGCTGCTTGTTCTTTAGAAAGGTTTTGTCTGGGGACTCCGCGCTTGGGAGACTTTTCGGGAGCGAGGCGAAGGTCCCAAACGCACCCGGAGGTTGACGGTGGAGAGAAGAACCGGAGAAGGGGCCGGCTGAAATGATCCGCCTCCCTTAACGAAGAAACAATAAAAGGACCCCCATCGCTCGCTTACTTCGCCCGAAGGGGAAAAGAATCGGGAGGGATGAGAGGTGTGCCTGCGGATTTCAAAGAGTTACTGTGTCTTCTATCCAGCTGGTGGAGAGTCTAAAGGGAGCTGTTCCTGCCAGCTATAATTTAGTCCGGGCAGACAAAGTGTGGAAAGTTTGCCAGCTAGTGTCCTTTGTGGTGAGAGAGAAGCAATGGTGGCTCCCTCCCTCCCTCCTTTCTTTATATATAGATATATATTTCTTCTAAAATTCTGGAGAGCCGGATTCCTGGTCTGAAGGTTTCAGTCTAAAGACTGATTCCTCCTCCTTTGTGGAAAAAAACCATGTGATCTGCCTATTGTCCTGTTTGCACATTGAACCATTTTATCGATATCCAGAAAGTTGTCCAAAAAATTATGAAAGTTGCCTTGGGCTATTATTATATGAGCTGTCCAGGAGGGATGTTTCTTAAGCTCTCTTGGCCACAAAGATTTTTTTTTAGAAAAAAAAATATGCAGGGAGAGAATTTGTGCAGCACCATTGCTTTCTAGAAGGTCATGTGGCATGGACTTGACTTTAGTTCTTTCCTTCTTCTCTAAGATGCAGTTTGCAGTCTGTGTTTTGCAGTTTCCTCCCTAATTTGCCCTTTCTGCTTTTTAATGAATTTGCACTAAGAAGCCTAATAAGATCTACCCGGCAGCAGAAGCAGGAGGCTGAACTTTTTGATTCCAATTTAGTCTGGGGAGAGACTGGTGTTGCCTGTCCAGGGACCAGCATGTGTGTCTCCATAAATATCTGATTTGCATGCAAATGTGAGTAGACCCTGGCAGATGTCTTGCTCATCCATTCACATTGAGGTATTTAAACAGACAAGGAGGCTTCAGTTTTTACAATAGACCTTAAGAAAATGACATAAAGGCTCAGTGTGAGGATTCCCCCCACCTTTCTGCTTAGAAATTTATATGGCTTTCTCTCTGGGATAGCTGACCATTATGCAGTTAAACATACTGTACTCTGGGGAAAATTGTAACTTGCTGATTCCAGGTTGCTTTTAAAGTGCAAAGAGACCCCTTTTATGTTTCCAAATTTGTTGAAATGATCAAGAGTGCTTAAGAGGAGGTGAAGACAACATCTGCCTATGAACTTGCATGCTTAAATTGTTATGCAGAAACAAAAACCTGGAAGTCAAGTGCGAGATTTTTTGAAGTGAGGACTTTAGGCCTTTTACAAGGTCACTTTGGAAGGCAAAGTTGAGGAAGAGGCCTCCATATTGAAAAAGAATCCAGTTCCAAGGAAAGCCTTTTCCTTTTAGCCAAACAAAATTCTAATTATTCAAAAGAAGACAAGAACTTAGTAATATGTAGTTAAGTATAAATTTTATTTTGGGCTGAAAGAGGACCAAACTTTCAACCTTCATTTTCTTTGGTTTTGCCCAACATTATATTATCAATGTACAAACAATTCTTCCCTTGATAAATGAAGTGAGCAGAACATATATTCATTTACAAAACTATTTCTAGCCAATATTATGCTCTGCAAAATTTTAATGTAATGCTATCTATGCATTGTTTTCAGAATGTATATAACACTTTCTCAATACTTTACAGAGGTATTTATGTTATTTATTTAATACTGTAAGACACTTTTACCTTTGTCCTGAATAGATTTTCTGTTAGTGTTTTTTGTACATTCCCTCTTCCACTTACGTTCAAAACACTGACCCCAAATAAAAGATGCAGCAAGCTTTATTATATCCAAACCAGATAAGCCAATATCCTAAAAGGTTTTTAATGATGATCCTTTTTTTTTAAAAAAAAATGTTTTATTTAGGGAGAGTTTATTTATTTAAAATTAAGGGAGAGTTTAAGGTTTTTCTTCATGACTCCTAAACATTTGTTTGTGTATGACCTGCATCTTTCACCTTTTGATATTGTGCAGCCCCATTAGACAAAACCATGAAGTGAATGTGGATGTATATGCCTCCTTGCAGGCAAGGCACCAGTTGCTGCCTCTTTTGTTGAGCTGTATAGCTAAAATAAAAGACCCCATTTACCAAGAAAACAATTAACTCTTCTGGTCCAAGGCCTTACTGAAGAAGTCTACACAAAGAACTGGGGAAGGGGGAGCATTGTCTTAGTCAAGACATTGTTGTGTGGAAAAGCACAACAGATGCTGTCTGCTATTTTACATGTTTGAGTGAAACTGTAATCTTCAGCTGTTCCCTAGGAGTGGATCTCAGTTGAAGTCAAAGAGTGTTTCTTTTAACTATACTTTTATTGATTGACTTATGTCCCACTTTCTTACCGAAGTGAGCATTCAAGGTAACTAATGGGATGCAAAAAGTTTTAAAACCCTATAAAATTAATAAATGGGTCATTAAAGTCAATTACAAATCAAAAGTCTACTGAAAAAGGCAAGACACACAGATGGTCTCTGTGCTCAGTGATCTTCTTTTTTGTGACAGACTTAGCCAACCATTAATTATCCAAGTCCAGATTTGCCCTCCAGCTTTCCTCTTACATTCCTTTTAGATCAATGTTTCCCAGCTTGATGGCCTTCAGGTATTCTAGACATCATGCAGCCTGAAATAATATGACCAGCATTCAGGCATGGCAGGAGTTCTAGTTCAAAAAACATAATGGAGACCAAAGATTGGGAAAATCTTTCTAAAAATAAATGTTTGAATCTGTGGCATCTTATTTGAAGGTCAGTTTTCATCATCTAATTAGACCATAATCATGGAGTTGCTTTCAGTGACCTAGTACCTTTATTTTACTCTTTTTATAATAAGTATACAATACAATAGATGTCCAGAAATCTTCCCTTTTATTGCTGTAATGGTGTTAGTTCATGACACATTTTTGCTAATGTACTTGTTCATTGTTTTGTTGGTAGTTAATGTTTCTTGCCAGAAGCAGTGAAGTATATACAGGAATGGAGTTTCAGTAACAGAATGCTTTTAACTCCTGACTATTGAGATGAAGGCAAATTCTTCATGAAGATGGAATGATAATTTCCATGTAATGTGATAGTGAAAGTATGTTCTTTATTATTGGCTTCATAAATTATAAAGGGGCACTGCAATTTAATATAGTACAGAAGCCATAAATTATTTATCTTCTAATCTGAGTTTGCTAAAGTTGAAAGAAGTGGTCAAAGTAGTCATCTCTAAGTTTCATATAATCATAAAAAAATCCGTTTTGGAAATAATTTAAATAAACGAGGAAGATAATTTATTTATTTGACTAGGTTCCTGTAATGCATCATAAGCAGATCTCAATATCACATTGGCTAAATGTAATGTATACTATCCGGTATACATTTGGGTTTGTTTTCTATACTAAATATAGCTGAAACTAGGGGAAAAATCTACGTTACTATTCTGGACAGTATTAACAATAGGAAATCCCCTATCCTTTTAATTACTTGAATCCCAGAAATAACTAGAAAAAGTATGTAATTTGAGGCTGTGGGGGGTTTCTAACAATATGGCTTTTATTGTTAAGCATCCATCCATCCATCCATCCAATTTCTAAACTGTCCATTTTCCTCAGTTTAATTTGCTTAAACTTCATTAGGTCCATTTAATTTATAACAAAGGAAGAGAAAATGTGAGCTGGGTGCAAACTTTTACTCAAATTTTCATTCATATTCAATTAGAAAATAGCACATAAACAGAAGTAAAGGCCATGGATATTTTGAATAAATGTTTTCTCCACTGCATCTTTAATTTATATATTTTTGAAGACCTTTACTTAAGAAACACAAGTTGTAAATTTGAGACTGAGGTTATACCAGTTTATTAATTTATTTCTTGGAATTATGTCACACCTTTCCTTCAAGACTTTGACACAGTCTTCCATGTTTATATTTTTCTCCAACAACAATTTTGTGAGGTAGATTGAGCTAAGAAATAGATTGGTTTGAAGTCATCCAGTAAGCTTTATAGCTAAGGGTTGATTTGAACCTGTGTTTTCCAGTCCAACATTTTTACCACAATTCTACACTGGTGCATTCATGATATCATTCTTTCTGGCAAGCATGTGATCCCCACAGCTGTCCTTTCATTTGTGTATAAAACAGGAACATTGGTGTCATTTGTAGGTTACCATAGTTACATGAACAATATATGTGTGATGCTTCATCCATCCAAGCTAAAAAGGTTTTTCAATTCTGCGAGTGAAAAATTATACAAAGCAAGGGAGAAAATTAGATGAAAGGTAGCTGTAAACCACATACCTCAACTTTCTTCCCTTTTTACTTATTTTTTATAATAATCTCCTTTTATGCCTTTTTTCAGTTCAGTAAAAGTTAATTGCAACCAACTATCTAATTAAACACTTTATCCAAAAGGCTGTTGTATGTTCCAGGAATTTGCCACTGCTTGATAGATGAATGTCCCTGATCATTTAATTCAACATCTCATCAGCTGATGAACAATTTTTGCAGATTTCTTGATTTTAATTTGTAACTTTATTATGTGGCTGTAAGTAGATTGCCAATATAAAATTAAAACTATCTTATACAGGTAGTTCTTGACTTACAACAGTTCATTTGGTCCATGGTCATTTGGTCAGCATCCCCATGGTCCATGATGCTTGGCCACTAGTTCATATTTATGACAGCTTGCAGAATCCTGGGGTCATGTGATCTCCTTTTGCAACCTTCTGACAAGCAAAGTCAATAGGGAAGCCAGATTCATTTAACAACCATGTTAATAACTTAACAAATGCAATGATTCACTTAACAACTGTGGCAAGAAAAGTTGTAAAATGGGGAAAACTCACTTAACAAATGTTTCACATAGCAACATAAATTTTAGGGCTGAGTTGCGATTGTAACTTGAGGACTACCTGTAGTAGCATTGTGAGAAAAAATGGAATAAAACATATAAACTTTTCCATTTTAAAAACTTATGTAAATAAGAATGGTTTCTTGTTTCTTGCATCTGAAAATGGGAAAGAGGAAAGAAAACATAACAATATTAGGAAGATTCTTTGAAATGATACCTAGTAAATATATTAAGTGAGAATCTATTTTTGAATTCAGAATACTAGGAAAAACTTTCCTAACTAGTTCCTTTTTCTGTACAATCATTAAAGATATAAAACTGGTTAGATTGATTAAAAAGCAAACTGAACCACATTACAATACAAGATGTTGTCATGCTATTATACTGCTAATATCCCTGGGATTCTGAAGTAATTAGTTGTTTAGTTTCTTTAATCTAGCTAATGAAACAATCAGAACATTAACTTTTATATTTTGTAATGTGAAATTATCTAGTGGATATCTGCTTGTTGTGAAGTTTAGACTTGTGTTATTGAGTTTTTGCTCCATTTGCTGAATTAGTTTTAATTTGGATTGAAAAAATAGATGATAGATAAAAATGTCAGTAAGATTAATGGATGAATCTAAAACTGGGCATTGAAATATTGGAAATTTAATTTAACTAATTGCTTTAGAACAGGTTTGCAAATGCAGCCATGATGGAAAACCAATGCCAATTAAGGCTATTTTATCTTTTCAATGAATGAAGCTATTCAGACAAACTTTTGGCCAAAACCCTCAAGCCCCACAAAGCAGGTCAGCAGGAGTAGTTTCCTACTACTTTTGAACTAAATGGAGAAATATATAAAGAGACATCCATAAAATCCTTATATTCAAAAAGTTCATGGTATAAAATTTATGTTCATAATCTTCATTACTAAAGAGTATCACAATGCCCATTTTTTCTTTTAAAAAGTACAAATGAATATCATTTGAATGAATATCATATCATATTTTTAGATTATAATTTAATGGAACAGTAAGATGCATAACATAGTGGGAACACTAATCCATTTAGCAATAGCACTTAGATTTATATACCACTTCACAGTGCTTTACAGCCCTCTCTAAATGGTTTACAATCGGCATATTGTCCTCAACAATCTGAGTCCTCATTTTACTGACCTCGGAAGGATGGAAGGGTGAGTCAACCTTGATCCAGTCTGCAATACTACATTCTAACCACTGCGCAGTGTGATCTGATTCAGCAAAGTAATTTATATTTTACCTGGGTTTTTTTATTGAACATATTATACTACTAATTATTAAGAACTGTTATACATTACAATAAATCAAAATAATTGTTAAAACAGAATAATAACTATTGTAAACACTTAAAATCAAGTATATAAAGTCTGATTTAGAAGTTATGGCTTGGAACTTTTTAAAAAAGGAAAGAGGGTAAAGTTCTAAACTTTAGTGAGTGCGTTCTAAAGTCTGGAACGGCAACATAGACAGCTTATTGTAACATGAGCCTAGGGCAACTATAGGTAAACTGGTTTAGATTACCTCAAGGGTACATGTAAGTCATATAGTCCCTAGTGATGAAGATGAGCAGTTTAAAAATGAGATGGATGGATGGACGGACGGACAGACAGAAATAATGATGATGATGGATGGATGGATGATGATATGTAGATACAGAGAAAGATAGATAGATAGATAGATAGATAGATAGATAGATAGATAGATAGATAGATAGATAGATAGATAGATAGATAGATAGATAGATAGAAAGATGCGGGCAGACTTCCTTTGCTGTATTAGGGTACATTCTCTTTAAAAAGAATTGGTTAAAAGCAAATCCAGATAAGGTGATATTGAAAGAATGGAAGAAAAAGGATGACAGAGTGTGGTGTCAGATTTGGTAACTCCAGCTGCATTGACATGTATTCCATAAGTTTTACAGCTTTAGTCTTGAGCACTACATTATCCAAATATTCTTGGTCAAAAACAATCAGTTGTAAAATAGTGAATTCACATAAAGCAAAAGTGTGTAAACCAAGGGGAAGACTTACAAAAAAAGTATTCTCTCAGGCTTAATTCAAGAGCCATAGGGCACTTGAATAACTGCTTGATGATAATAACTGCATTTTGTGTTCTGTCCAGAAATAAATTGGCAGCCAGTGGGCTTGAAAGATAATAACTAACATTTTGTATCTTGTCCAGTGGCAAATTGGCAGTCTATGCAATGCTTTTAGCACTGGTATAATATGGTGTCTATGAATTCTTCTAAAGATCAGTCTGAAATATATTAATGGAAGTTTGGAACGGAATTAATGGAATAAAAGCCTCTATCCCATAGCCCAATATGACGTTGGTCAAGTTAACTTGTTACTTTCAGAAGCAACCATTCTTTTCAATCACTTCATCAACCAGGGAACAGTAAAGACTGGCCTAAAATTGTCTGGCTCCAAGGGACGTAATGCAGATTACATCTCGTAATTGTCTTCTTTAAACAAAGCACCTTCATCTTCCTCAGAAAAGCATCGATGATGTTAAAATTAACTAAGATACCTTTCATAGCTTAAAAGCTAGAAGCTGCAAGCTACATCGGATGAATTCAGAGGAAAAGGATTGTAATATTCTTTCCTATGTTGCAGATAGCCAAAAAGTGAAACTGCTCTAAACTAACTAACTGAAGCATCAGACAACTCTCATAAACTAATTCTACATCAATGGTATCATCCAAACTGCAAGTAAGTTTATTCAGACCCACGTACAAAAACTGATTAAAAAGAAACTCCTAAGAGTTCAGTAATTAAATTTGGGGAAAAGAAATGAGGACATTAGTCCTCATGACACAAAATTACACAACAGAGCATGCTGAGTTTAGAACATGCTAAAGAAAACTTTTTTTGCAGCAGACTTTAATACACTAGAAACTTCATAGTAAGATTTATGCTGTGCCCTCTTTCTCCATATCTCTAGTGATCTATTTCATACTTCAGTTTCAGTATGAAGATCTTTGAAGTAGATCACAGAAGTCACCTACAAGTCTTATTGACAGCCCTACCAAGTTCTCTGTTTTGGGTTACAAGTAGAGCATCAGCTATTAGTAAAACCAACCACAATGCATTCCAAGACATCTAACTCACATATTAGTGGTTTTGGTATACCATCATATTACAATCACCACCCTTTCAAGAAATCTAATTTTACAATCTATTCATGATCATAGGGGGGAGATTTGAGATGCCCCTGTTGTTGTGTTTTACATGGACACCTATCCCTTGAAAACCAGAAGAAATTAAACATATAGTCTACATTGTGCTTTGCCTGAGTATCAGAAGAGAGATGCACAAAAGAAAGACGATTCTTAATTTAAGGCGGTTAGAGAATCATGAAGACTTGTATAAAAGTCCAAACTCTCAAAAAAAGGACAGAGCCTGGCTAAGAATACACATTTATATTACTTTGAATAATGATTACTAATTTAAATTAATTGCCTGTAAAATAAGGTACCCTTGTACAAAATTAATTAGTCCCCATCTGCATAGTTCAGGCTTGCATACACAAACCATTCTCATACATACATATAAAGAAGGAACCACATACAGAATCTATCCCCCATTTTGGCAGATTCTATATGTGGTTCCTTCTGCATATGTATGTATGAGAATGGTTTGCGTATGCAAGCCTGAATTAGTCCCCATATGCATATGGGGACTAATTAACTTTGTATAAGGGTACCTTATTTTAAAGGCAGTTAATTTAAATTAACTTGGTTTAAACAAGGTTCAAATTGCCCCCCCCCCATTAAAAATCAAAATGCCCCCCTGTGAGGTGTGGGCCCCACATTGCGAACCACTGGTTTAAACATTGCAAAGGGGTTCCCATAAATCCACCTAATATTGATTCCAAAACATCTAATCTTCAGGCTAGTCTTCAAAGGCATTCCTGCTTTGCAGCAAGGATTGTACAGCTATTTGCATTACAAAGTACAGGTAGTCCTCAAGTTACAACAATTGATTTAGTGACCGTTCAGTTGCAATGGTGCTGAAAAAAGTGACGTATGGCTTTTTTTAACACAATTGTTGCAGCATCCCCATAGTCATGTGATCAAAATTTAGACACTTGGTAGCTGACTCATATTTTTGGCAGTTGCAGTGTTCCAGAGTTATGTGATCACCTTTCATGACCTTCTGACAAACAAAGTCAATGAAAAAGCTATTTTCACTTAACAACTGTGGTTACTAACCAGGGGCGGGTTCTAAATTTTTTTACTACCGGTTCTGTGGGCGTGGCTTATTTTGTGGGTGTGGCTTGGAGGTCATGTGACTGGTGGGTGTGGCTAGCTGGTCGTGTGACCGGGTGGCCATGGCTGTGTGTATAGGGACTGCTCAGAGGGCTGAAAAAAGTCATTTCCGACAGGTCCTCACACTTATGACCATCTAAAGCACTGTGGAGCAGTATATAAGGCTAAGTGCTATTGCTACAGTATATAATATGCATTCAATAGTTGTAATGAGAATGAGTCTTATATAAGAACCACGGTGGCAGAGTGCTAGAGTGCAGTACAGCAGGGTACTTCTGCTGACTGCCGGCTGACTGCAATTTGGCAGTTCGAATCTCACCAGGCTCAAGGTTGACTCAGCCTTCCATCCTTCCGAGGTGGGTAAAAGGAGGACCCAGATTGTTGGGAGCAATATAGTGACTCTGTAAACTGCCTAGAGAGGGCTGTAAAGCACTGTGGAGCAGTATATAAGTCTAAATGCTATTGCTACAGTATATAATATGCATTCAATAGTTTCAATATTTTGATACTTGCTAGTTAGACGAAAGATACACCTCTTTTGTAGAACTTGTGTGCATGTTCTGTGATTGACATGTCGTTCCTTGTCTCAAGCATTTTAATAATCATCCAGCATTTTAAAAAAACAATTTCACAAACATATTTGGTACAACATAAGGAACTGTATATGAAATTAATTGCTTTATTTACAAATCATTGCCATAGAATCACCAACAAAATAAGAAGTAGAATAATAACTACTTTAACCATCAGGCAGGCCAAAAATAGTCACAGATCTGTTCAGTGGTGGGATTCAATTTTTTTAACAGGTTCTGTGGGCGTGGCTTAGTTGGGGGTGTGGCTTGGTAATCATGTGGCTGGGTGGGCGTGGCTAGCTGGTCATGTGACTGTGTAGGCGTAGCTAGTTGGTCATGTGACCGGGTGGGCGTGGCTATGTGTATAGGGACTACCCAGAGGGCTGAAAAAAGTCATTTCTGACTGGTCCTCGCATTTTTGACTGGTCCTCGCACTTATGACTATCCTCACATTTATGCCCGTTGCGGCATTCTTAACAACCGTGTCAGTCATTTCACAACTGCTTCTCTACTCCATGGTGACAAGGTAGGGCAAAAACGTAAAATGTGAGGACAGTCGTAAGTTTGAGGACTGGTCAAAAGTGCAAAGACCAGTCAAAAATAACTTTTTCAGCCCTCTGAGTAGTCCATATGCACAAAAGGATACAACAAAAAGAGGGATGAAGGAAGGGAAGGGAAATTAGAGTAGGAGTGAGGGTAAGAGAGGGAGGAAGAGAGGAGAAGGAGAAAGTAAGAGGAAGTAGGGAGGAGGAGAAGAGGGAGGGGGAAGAGAAAGTAAGAAGGAAAGAAAAGAGCGAGGTGGTAGGTTTGAGGAGAAAGATTGTTGTACGATAAAAAAAGAGGAAAGGGAAGAAAGCCAACCCCAAACAAATATAAAGATATTAATATAAAGAGTGAATTGTTAAACTTTAAAGAATAAAAGAGAACCAATATGAATAAATAGCAATAATTAGAAACACACATACAAACATACAATGTATTTTCTTTGAACAGAGTATTTGGCCGGTTCACAGATTTAAACAGTGTTTCGTCATTTCAATTAAATTTACAATTTCTATATTTCCTTTTTGCCATATTTATTCTTCATTTATTTTTTTAAAAAACCAATATTACCCTTCATCCTCATCTCTAATCTTAATCAAATTCAATTTTTCCTTTCTATTCTATATATACCCCTTCCCATTGTCATCTATTTTTATATCCATCCTCACATTGGTTCATTATGTAATATTACAGTTGTTTAATACAAATTCAATATTTTAATATAAATCAATTAGTTATATAACTATCTTTTTTGTATATTATCAATATGAACATGAATATTCCAATTATTTCCATGTAATCCAATTTCTTACAAATCAATTAATTATATTTACCATTAATAATAATAAACCAAATAATTTCCCCCATATATTCCTCCAAACCACAACTTAAACCATTTCTATGTTCAACACAATCTACAATTAATAGTACCACAATTATTACAATTCCCTAGTTAAATAGAGCTTTTTTTCTTTTGTGTTTTAAAATCCTGAACTTTCCTCTTTTGCCCTAAATTTCCCATTGTTTGCAGTTTTGCACCTACCTTTTTTGGTGAGGAAAAAGAAAAAGAAATCTCTCTCTGTCTCATTTTGTCACGTTGCAGCAAAGACCTTGCTTTACTTTCAGTTTCGCTTTTTCAGCATAGCTAGGGGAAAAAAATCTGCTCCAGCACTCTTTGCAGCTAGCAACAGACCTCTGTGCAAAGCAGCTGAGAGCAAATCAGCTGAGAGTCTGGAGGCCGATCTAATCAACTTGTGGTAATTAACCTATGCTGAAGCTGAAAGAGGCTGTTTTTTCTATTTTTGCAGGCACCAGTCTACTCATTTGTTTTCTTTTAACACTGATCAGTTTGAATTGCTCTTTCTGCCATTAAGATTGTGGTTAGTTGATTGTAACAAAAATAGTTATATTTCTTCACAAACTGAGAAAACATATATTGCACAAATTATAGTACAAATTTGGGACATCTGCAACTGGCAGACCATTGTGAGGTCTGAAAATGGTACAAGATTTATTTATTGGGGGGGGGAGTCCTTTGCAGCTGTATATTGCAGGTGATTGTTCTACCTCTTTTTAAGGTCTTGCATCAGAATAGTTGTTATTATGTTTTATTTATTTACAAGATTCACAAGATTTATATGGTTGCCCATAAAACTCTGGGCAGCTCACACCAGCATTAAGAATATAAAATAATAAAACAAACTTCCCCCAAAAAGCGGCGCTAAACCAACAATCCTCTTTACATAAACCTGAGAACCATTGGCCACCAATCTCACTTGTAACCCAGCTGAGGGAAGAACTAGCTTTTTAAGACCTTCTGACCTTAAGACCTTCAAGTTTCCATCCATTGTATCTTGTTCTGCCTTGCACTTCTGGACTACTTGTTATTTACTTATTGTCTTCTAGGGCAGCCCTATGTAGAGACCCTTATGGGTTTTGACCCAACTGGAAAAAATAGGTCTGCTTCTATGAAGGAGTAATATTTTTAGGAAGCAAAATAGCTTTGTCAGGCTGTACATTTACAAGCTATATCAATTGAAAATTTTAGATTCAAGGAAATGAAAAACTTCATACTTTTCATGAAAGCTTGAAGTATATTTCATAACTCTGAACAAGAAGTATGCTTTCATTTGGATATTTTAAAAGTATACTTTGACAATATGCATTAACCAGCTTTTTTTTTCTCTTGGCAAAAATACCTGTATCTGGGAGCATTTGTTTGCCTGGGAACAAACTTTTGACACATTGTTTAATGCCTATCCAGATTGCTAAAATATGTCAGGATTGTACCCTGTATAGATGTTCTAAGAACTACTTGCATGCCAAGAGTTCTTCAAGAGACTCCTCTATTTTGAGTACAAGGGTCTAAGAAATGTTAGGTGTGAGAATTCTTAAATTCCCTTTATGTTCACAAAATAAAATTGTCCCTATTATATCTAATAACATTAGTAGTTATCATGCTACATGAGATTATACAATACAGTACAAGTACGTAGAGTGTTACTAGAGTAACACTCTAGTAAAGAGTGTTAAACTTTGGTGCAGATTTTATCTTGCTTTTGCTCTCAGTACCAAGCAGTATTTGCCTATAATATATCATGATTCTGAAATAAATTTTCAAAATCCATTTTTGTTCTGAACTTCTGTGTCAGGAAGACCACTATTTCTTGTCATCATCCAGCAGCTCTTCAAAAATCAAATTGAATTTCAATTTGCTTGCTGTGTTGTTTTATGGGGTTCTATAAACATTATTTGTCTTTGCTGGAGACTGTAGCTTTGATTATTTGCATTTTGTTTAATGAATGCCTAATACTGCAGTATATTGATCATTTCTATGGTCGGCACTAGCCTTCATCCAATGGTGTGCTGCCTCTTGATAATAAGAGGCCAGAGAGAACATAAGTAATACTGGCTAATTTTCAATCTAAGGGTGGTTCTAGCAAACTAACTAATTGTAGACATCTCTTTCTTGTGGTATAGTCCTTTTTACATTTACTGTTTCATTTCTTTTTCATTTTATTATTTTATTGTGATTGTTAAGAGAAGGAGGCAGATAAATCACTGTACATGTGTATTAATAGAGAGTCTCTTTATCTCAGTAGTTAGTTCTCCTTCAATGATTGATTGCTTGGTGACCATTTGAAGTTGCAATGGACTCCCAAAAGAGGGGGTTATGATCTGAATTTGAAATCCAATTACTCCCCCCCCCCCCAGTCACACAATCATATTTTGGGTTCAGCAACCAGCCCGCATTTATAGTCATATGTAGTGTTTTCTGGTCAGGACCATAATTTACTACCATAATTTTAAATTTTCTAGCAAAAAGATATCCATTGCAAACTATGGGCTGACATAATGATCACAGCATTCACTTAATGACTACCACAAATATTATAAAGTTGGCAAAATCATGTGATAACCACATAATGACCAGCACAACTTGCAACTGTAATTCTTGGCTTAATTACAGTTCTATGTTGAGGACTACCTGTATTAAGAATCACATTTTGTTACCTTGTTCCCAATAAATGTCAAACATATTCCAACGTCTGCCAGCCTCTCCTATAAGCAAAGGATTGTTCTGTTCTGTTTTAGTCTGTGATGTAAGACTGGGATTTGGACACTTAACATACCATTCAAGTTATCACTCGAATTTGACTTCATCAGTTTCTAATATGCTTTACACTGAGATTGTAATACAACACTCAATTTGTAACACATAAACTATGGCTGGTCTAAACTTTGTATAGGGAAGGTAAATAATGTCCTTCTGAATCTCTTGCTTGAAGCCCTGGACATCTTAAAGGCATTACTGCATCATCCGAGCTGTACCTGTGCTTGTACAGGTAGTCCTCGAGGTACGAATGTAATGGAGCCTGCCCATTCAATTTGTAATCCGAGAATTCATGGGAGTGAATCTCACACCTTGAAAGGGATCACCCTCTTCCTTTTGCTCACACATTTGCTAATCGAATGTGAGATTCATTAAGTGCACATGAGGTATTTCAGAGTGGGGAAGGCCATGGGGGGCCTAGTGATGGAACAGGCCACCTGCCTAAGACCACCCAAGGCCTCCCCGACCCACTGAAATATCGCATGCACCCCACAATTGCTTTTCCCCCACTCAACCTGCTGCGCCAGATCACTTACCTTGCGAAGATCAAGCAGTCTCCTCTTCAGCCTCTCAGATGCGTGTGCCCCTTTGCAGTTCTGTTTAGGCCTATGCAGATCTCATCCAGCACCTTGCAGACCGAAATGGAGCATTGGAGGGGCAGATCTCCCCCCCCTCCACGAGATCCATTTTAGCCTGCAACATGTTGGGCGAGACTTGCTTAGGCCTGCACAAAGTGTCAGAGGGGCAGACTTGCCCCTCTGAACCTCCATTTTGTCCGGCAAAGCACAAGACAAATGTTGCAGAGCCTTTGTGGTTGTTCATAAGGGCAAACAACTGCCGTTGTGCTGTAAGATTTGTAGTTTCAGGGCTTGTTAGTTAACATTAGGGGGCTCTGATTATGTAACTTTGAACGTTCACTAAGGGTACGCTCGTAACCCGGAGATACCTGTATAAGGAGTACTTGGTTGCAATCCTGACAGTAGTTCCATCTCTGTGTTTGCAAGCCTCAGACAATGACAGACAGCTTAAAGTAGCTGTCTGTTTACAGAATGGGAAGTATTGATACTTTGAGCACTGATTTTGACGACTTGCCACCTCGAAAGTTTGATTCAGCCTTAACATACATACATACATACATACATACATACATACAATTGAAAAAAAAATCAATATGTCAAGAACTTTGGCTTTACTAACTATGAGCTATGACAAAGAAGATTAGTTTTCTATAATAGTAGGATAGGATCAATCCAGATTTAACAATTCCAAAATTTAAGATATACTGTAGATATTCTCTCTGCTTATGAGATGTAACCAGGAACAATATTCTGTTCAGTTAATGCTGAATTTTAAAACAGCGGTTTTTTAATATCCATGAGATCATATTCCCTCCTTCTCTTCTTCCCTCCCTCCCTCCTATCCTTCCAGCATAACCAATACATTTCCGCGTCTACTTGAAACGAAACTCTACTTATTTTTTCCAGTGTGTTTGTTTAGAACTTTATAAAGTACAACTCTCAGCAGTATACAATGAAATCAATTACACAATTAAAACCCAAATCATGGAAGAAAAACAACCATGAAAACATATTCTAAAATTTAGGACCTGCTATCCATTGTAAGCCTAGACCTAGGGAAAGAGCCAGGTTTTCAGAGTTCCTTTGAACATGGCCAGAGTGGGGGCCATATGTAACTTGGAGGAGAAGGAAGTGTTCCAGAGAACAGGGACACCAGCTTTCATCCTATTGTTGAACTATTCTTGTTTTTAGAAAGTTTTAATAACGTTAACTTGGAATTAACTTTCCTGTAACTTAAGTCCATTATTTTATCTTCTGCTGCCTAGAATCTTGGCCTTCATGTCTGTAACATCTCCTGAGGTACATTTGAAGAGTGCTATTATATCCTGGGTCTTTTTTTTTTTTTTTGGTTTTTTTGCTTCTCAAGGTTAAATAAGCACACTTTCTTTAGATTCTCTTCTCTGAATTTTTTTACTTTATTTAAAAGTGTAATGACCTGTGTGAATATATCACAAGTAAAGCTTTTTTACATATTAAAACATTTGAGAGGGAATCCCTCAACAATTTATTTTGGAGGTAAGGAGTAATCTCCCTATTGTACCTTCTGGAAATGGATATATAAAAAGAAAAAAATATAAGAAAAAAAAGAGAATTACCATAAGTTATGCTGTCAAGGATACCAAAGCTAATGGTATTAAAGACTGCTAACAAGGTATGATTTTTTTTTAAAAAAAGCTACAATTCAGGTAATGTTATATGCCAGTGCCTATCTACACATGGTTTGAAATATTGCCACAAGCTTTTTAGATAAATCTATCCTTTTGAGCCAAGCTAAATTGACAGAGCTGCCAAAACTGTTCCATTTCCTGAATTCTTTGAGCTGCATTGAGAAGAAGTAAGAAATTTTTCTCAAAACCGGTAATGTTGTTTCCATTTATTTACAAACGCATACCCAATCCAACAGTACTCTCTTCTTTCTGTATGAGGAGGAGAAAAACATGAATATATTACAGGTCAAAACAGCAAAAAGTATTTATTGGAGTGCTGTAAAATAGCCCAGAGCTACTTATAGAAAAAGCATACTGATATTGAGAAATACTACTTATTGTTACCCAAAAACCCAATCCTTACAATTTCTACAAAAATAAATTTAGATAGGAGTTGTAGGGACAATAGACAATGATAATAAAGATACTTCTGTTTCTTTCTGGACAGACTTGGCATTTTGAACTGGTTTTAATAGTATATTAATTTTAAATGTGGACAGTACCATGTTTTAATTATGGAATGTTTTTTGACATCTCTGGTAAACAAGCAAGCTTACTTGTCTGACATTGTAACATTCAAGAATATGAAGATCTTAAAGACAAAACAAGGCTTTCTATTTGTTACAGATTAATATCTATAAATAATTTTGGGCTTGCTTTTCTGTATTTCAGGCTGTTCCATTCAAATGCTCTAAAACTTGCATCTCAGAATTGTATGGCCTTAAATCTTAGTTTGGCATCCATAAATTCAGTGTTACATGTTTGAAAAAACAGAGGGGATGAATGAATGAATGAATGAATGAATGAATGAATGAATGAATGAATGAATGAATGAATATTTATTAGTATAGCCTGATTTTAATTTGAGAGTTCATGGAAGCATATAGGACTCCCTCCTATTTTTCACATAATTGGATAAGATGGTGGGTGAGCCCTGATAAGAGTAACTGGCTCATACTTGGTTAGTGAGCTTCCATAGTAGAAGAGCATCTAGACCCGGGGTAGTCAACCTTTTTATACCTACCGCCCACTTTTGTATCTCTGTTAGTAGTAAAATTTTCTAACCGCCCACCGGTTCCACAGTAATGGTGATTTATAAAGTAGGGACAAAACCCCTACCGCCCACCATGAAAGCTGGAATGCCCACTAGTGGGCAGTAGGAACCAAGTTAACTACCACTGATCTAGAACCTGGTCTCTCCAATCTTAGTCCAACATCTTAACACATCTTACACAAATACCTTCATAACTGCTAATCTTTTATTATCAAGTATAATCGCAGACAGTTTATACTGTAATCCTGTTCAGCTACTATCATCCAAGATCTTCATGCATAATGTGAAGATACTCAAGAGTACAGGAAAGTTAGAAGCGATGCTCACATATGTCTCTTCTCCATGATAATATGGGTTGGCTAAGCATGTTATGGAGCTTGGTAACACTTCCTATGGACTTCGAAGAAGCAGGATAGGAGGGTCTATGACAATTCATCACAGCCAGCACACCATGATCAACATGCCATGGCCAACTCGCTGCACGACAACTCACCACAGCCATCTCACCACAGGACAACTCACTGTGGGACAAGAGTTACATTTATATCAAATATATTTATTATTTATTTATTTATTATTCATATTTCTATGCTGCCCACTCTCCGAGGACTCTGGGCAGCTTACAACAAAGACAATATACTAAATAGCATATTGCAAATAGCAAATGAGGACCCAACAATCTGGGTCTTCATTTTACCCACCTCGGAAGGATGGAAGGCTGAGTCAACCTTGAGCCAGTCAGATTTGAACTGCTGAACTAGCAGTCAGCTGAAGTAGCTGCAGTACAGCATTCTAACCACTGTGCCACCTCGGCTCATATTTATTTATTTATTTATTAGTTCAATTAATATGCTGCCCTTCTCTAGAGACTCAGGGCAGTTTACAGTGCGTTAAGCAATAGCCTTCATACTTTTATATATACCTGCTTAGTAGGGCTTTTGTCCCCCCCTAAGTGGTGTTCAGTTTTTATACGAAGTCAGCTTATTGCCCCCACAATCTGGGTCCTCATTTTACCTACCTCCAAAGTATGGAAGCCTGAGTCAACGTTGAGGCTGGTAAGATTCGAACTTGCAATAATTGCAGGCAGCTGGTGCTACTTAACAGTAGTTTAGTCTGCTGCGCCACCAAGGCTCTCTATGGTGGAATAGAACATTAAAGGATGCAATTTTTGAATTGCAAAAATTAAAATGATTTTTATTTATTTTAAATAATTAAATAGAATTGTTAAATTGTCCTGTGGCAAGTTGTCCGTGGCAAGTTTGGCTACAGCAAGTTGTCTCTGGCAAGTTGTCCCATTCCCGGATAGGAAGAGTATTGACACTTCTGAACTTTGATGTTTGAGAAGACTCCTGAAGATACACAGTTGTTCCTTTGTACAGTAGCTTAATAAAAGATAAGTTTGTGATGTATGTGAGGAATAGCTGTTACATTTTAAGATGTTTGTATAAGTTTAGAAATAAGCATATATGTCTTCTAAGAAATGTTAATTAGCCAGACATTTTTGGTGAAACAAGCACATATTCACATAAGTCTGTAAAAAGAAAGGAAAGCTGGACTAGTAGATGGAAATTAATTGGCATATATGTGTATATATAATTACATATACACACATTTTTCCAGGGCGAGGACAGAAGAGAAATATACTTCCCAAACATAAATGAAGGACAATCATAAATCTTCATAAGCAAATGTAAAAGCATACTTGTGTAACAAACTTATGGAATGAAGTACAAAATACAATGCCTTGCTATTTTTTTGTAATATTCATTATAAAAAAGCTTATGCTGATATCATTTCTGAATACCTGATTTTAATGGTACTTTAATTCCAAAACAACATTTTGGAACCTAATTAGTATGTGTATAAATTACATCAAACTAAGAGATAGTAATAGCCCAATAGTAACTACATTGGAAAATATTTTGTAGGTAGAATGAATGTATTATATACAGTGACAAATATTCTTTCTTCCAGCAGGAAAACCAACTTGATGTTTTTATATATATCCTGCTGTAAGATGCAGTTATGTATGCCATGAATTTGTACTGTTGCAAATGGAGTACAAAAGCTAAAATAAATCTTTTGACAGACATAAAATAATATATCTTTTTGAGATGTGGAGTCACCATGCTGAAAAAAATCTGTTATTTTTAATGCAGCATTATTTATAATGTTATAAAATCTGTTTCAAAGTTTGTTAACTAACTAACTTCAACTAAAAATACAAAGCACTTCAACTAACAAAAGATTTAGTACAAGGTCAATTTACTGTTTATTTGTATCAGTAATGAAGTTCATTTTTCTCCAGTTTTCAAATGAACATTTCCTTCATCATATTCTGGGATATAAGTAAAACACTCCCTATAAATTATAATTTATCTGTGTGAACAGTTTGCTATCATTTAAAGTGAAAGAAAGCATATTCTCCAGGTTAGTTTATTTTTGAAGAGACAAGCTATAAAAAAAAGAATTACCTTTGTATATGTTACTATAGCACGATTTATATTATTTTAATAGCCTATGTAATTAGTAATTTAATAAATGCACATTTAGGAACTGTATCATTAATTTTGATTTGATGATCTTAAATCTACAAATGTTTTCTTTGGCAGTAGGAATTCTCCAGAAGCAGCATTGCATTCAGATAAGAATACATGCATTTCAGAAACAATAATTCCAGGTAAAATCATTAGATGGCCTGAAAACAGCCCGAAAAATGGCCAAAAAATGCACGCGCCAGAGAGCTGGTCTTAGATTTTCCAGTGCTCCGATGCGCGCACATGCAGGCACGTTCCAGTTTGGGCATTTAGAGGTAATAGAAATAATATGAAACTGTATTTTCTGAGCATTCTTTGAAGAAATTGTTAACAATTTCTCAATTGCACTGTATTAGGTATGGACCACTGCAATTCTTTTAAAAATATGAATTCCTTTTCAAAGTATCTCCTACCAGTAGGTTTCTACGGCCATGGGTGTATGGAATAACTGATGAAATTCTTGGCTCTCTGGATTGGACTTTGTTGCGGGGGGGGGGGGGGGATAAAACAATTGACCAGAGTTTCACATGGCAAAATCTACTAATATATATAGCTGTATTTGCCATCCAGGGTTATTTTTTTCAGATGGTTTTTAAATGGTTATGAGGATATTGCTCTCATTGAAACCAGAACAAAAATCAGTTTGGTTATGTAGAAAGTATTAACATAACTTATTATTTCTTATCGTTCTAATATGGCTTGGTGAAGCTTATTTTGCTAAAGCCAAATAAGATAAGGGTTGTTGGAAAAAGCAGCATTGCAATTTATCGGTTGCTTTCTTTGGATGACTGTGCACCATAATTGTCACAGTTAAAAATGCAGTTGTTATTAATTGTGCCACCAAGCCAGCAAAAAGCCTCCAAATAGACCTGACACTCCCGCACGCGCTCCCAAATAGCAACAAAGTTGGCATGGTAACAATCCAACAAAATGATCTAACAAAAGTAATAGCATAGAAGCAAATTATATTGTGGAGAAATTAATGAAAGAGCCTTTTGGAATCAAGTCAGGTCTAGCTTATTATAATATTGCTTTCTACAATGGCCAATTAGATTCTCTCTATTGCTGTTACACCTAGTAGTTGATATTCAGAAATATAAGCAATTTGCTTTTGAAATTGAAAAGTGCATATATCTATCATGAGTAACCACCATTAATGGACTAGTCTTTGAAATTCAATTCCACTTTGTCATATAAACAAGTGGTGATCACCTCATCTTGTGTTATCTTCCATAATGTATATAGTTTAGAAAGAAATACTCTCATTTGGCTTAGATCATCTGCCAGTTTTACTGAATCATCATCCTGAATGGATGGTCTTTATCGTGTGCCTTTACATTCACACACAGTTGGAAACACCTAAGTGGTTATTACATTGCTGTATTATGTTATAGCCTCAAAATGGTTTATTTTGGGCACACATTTCTGCATTCCATTTTGCCAAAAATTATTGTTACTGAATCAAAAAATTTTATTGTCAAAGAACAATGTAAGGGGAGGGAGGTATTAGGTATTTAAAACCACAAAAAATGTAAAACACAAAAATAAAATT
Source organism: Masticophis lateralis (assembly GCA_030761175.1). Classification (NCBI taxonomy): domain Eukaryota; kingdom Metazoa; phylum Chordata; class Lepidosauria; order Squamata; family Colubridae; genus Masticophis; species Masticophis lateralis. Next base: position 49,504,560 of record JAUDYJ010000002.1, read on the forward strand.
ATATAAAAAGCTAAAATATATATCAAACCCTCCAAAAACAATCTAAAAAGCAGGGTAAAAATAAATGGGCATAAAAATATGACAAAGCATAAAATACAATAAATACAATAAATCTAATACAAAAATAACCTCTATAATAACTGTCTAAGGTGGTCACTAAAATTGTCATCTTCTGATATATTTTAAATGCTGTTATGCAGAACGTGGCAACACTGAATGTTGTAGCAAGATTGGTATCTGAGAGCAGGAGGCAAATGTAGAATTGTCCTGTGTAAATTTACCATTAATTCACTAATGATAAAATTAATCTAATACAAATGTCTCTGTATTACAGGCACTGGAGAATTATATGTTTTGTTGCTTCTGTGTTTCCAAAGTTAGAGGCTGGATAGATTCCGTATCTAGATAGACATTCCCTGTCTTTCTGGATAGGGAAGCTTCCTGTGTCAGTCTTCAAGGACAGTTGAGGGGAGGGCATAACACTGTACCAGAGTAAAGGCGCTGTGTGGTTAGGTACTTCAAGAATGGTTAAATATGCCATTGGAGAGGCAGAATACCAGTTGGGTTCATTGGAGATTAGGTTGGAGACCTGGTTAGGTCTAATTGGTGCTCTGTTTCTGCTACCCTCTGTTTAATGAGTGCCCTGATCTGATTATACCCCATGCTAAGTAGAAAACCTGGAGAGAATCCCAGGGATGAAATCTTATTTGTCACCTACCTTTTTCTATGTGAATTAACAATCATCCCTTATAGTTACTGGGGAAAGTCCAAGAAGGAAAAAGGATGGTTTAAGCCAGTAGTTTAATATGTTTGTTTGTTTGTTTGTTTATTTTATCACACTTTTATACCATCCTTCTCCCGAGGGACTCGGGATATATGTTATCTCTACTTTCATGAGGCCTGTGTTTAGCTTCAAAGTGCCATTATATATTTTGGGGCTTGAAGGGCCAATCATAGGAATTTGGGCTAAAGAAGTTTGAGTGGTGCAAAATTGGAGAAGGGCTACCATACAAAACATGCTATTGCAGGGTGGATTTGATTTGAATCAAGTTGAATTAAATTATGATTTAAATCACTAGGGAAAAGGCTTGATTTAAAACAACTCAATTTAAATCATAATTTTTAAAAAGCAACTGTCATCTCTGTCCTGCAGCGGCTCCTCTGACTTGCTGTTGAGTCACTGACAGTTCCAATATTATGTAGCCTCATGCTACATAACTAAGCTCCATTTCATGCTGAATAAACTAAATTATTCATCTATCTTAAATAGAAAACTATCTTTCGATAGATTTTTACTCCAAAAGCATTTTATTAAAATAAATTTGATAAAAAAAATTAAAAATCCAATTTAAATTAAAAAATCTGATTTTTTTGTAAAAAAATTAAAAATCATTGATTTTTGTCCACCCCGGCTATTGGCTTGGCTTCACATAATTTGTGCTTCAGAAATGTAATGGCCATCTCTTGCATTGAGGAATTTTAAGTATTATTATTAAAATTCTGAGTTGCGTGCTATTTTTCAGCTTTAATAGAATAGCGCTTTCCTTAAAACCCGGAGTTCTTGAAAAGAAAGGAATTTCAATTTAACAGAGTATTTACATTGCAAATAGTTATTGAGATACTTCAAATATGAATGGACAATGTTGAACCTTTCGTTGAATATTCTTGCTAGGCTCCTCTTAGCAGATGAGGAAGATTAACAAATGAGTTTCCAGAGTATGGTCTGTTTCTTCCATAATAAACCAGAACTGGAAACCATGTCTTTAAAAGATGCTTAACACCTGAAATTTCCAGAGCAACTTCCAAGCAGTATCTTATGGTTAATCATTTGTAGATACCAATTTGCTTAGTTTATTATAACTAATTTCACTATTAACCATAAAGATATGTTCATACATGGATGCTTACTAATCAGGTGGAGCTTTTTAACCAAGATAGTAGCTTTTAGAAATCACATATTTTAATATGCCAGCATAATTTGATGGAGCACTGCTTTTTCTGCCCTACTGGACAGACTTAGTTTGAAAAAGTTTTCAAAACATTATTTCAACAGTCTGTTGAAAATTGCTTGGAAGATGTCAAATGCTTTCTGAATCAAAGTAAAATTGCTAATTTCCTAATTCACTGGATGTAGTCTATTTTTCAGGCAAAGTAGTTAAATGAGAAGGTTGTAATGAGAATGAGTCTTATATAAGAACCACAGTGGCACAGTGCTAGAGTGCAGTACAGCAGGGTACTTCTGCTGACTGCCGGCTGACTGCAATTTGGCAGTTCGAATCTCACCAGGCTCAAGGTTGACTCAGCCTTCCATCCTTCCGAGGTGGGTAAAAGGAGGACCCAGATTGTTGGGAGCAATATACTGACTCTGTAAACTGCTTAGAGAGGGCTGTAAAGCACTGTGGAGCAGTATATAAGTCTAAGTGCTATTGCTACAGTATATAATATGCATTCAATAGTTTCAATATTTTGATACTTGCTAGATAGACGAAAGATACACCTCTTCTGTAAAACTTGTGTGCATGTTCTGTGATTGACATGTCGTTTCTTGTCTCAAGCATTTTAATAATCATCCAGCATTTAAAAAAAAAACAATTTCACAAACATATTTGGTACAATATAAGGAATTATATATGAAATTAATTGCTTTATTTACAGATCGTTGCCATAGAATCACCAACAAAATAAGAGGTAGAATAATAACTACTTTAACCATCAGGCAGGCCAAGAATAGTCACAGATCTGTTAAGCACAATACACTAATTTTCAAACAAGTTATTTAAGAATTCCTTAAACAATTCCTTCTTAAGACAATTTTATTAGTCTTTGCAAACTGAGACCTCTTTTCAAATATTATCAGAGCAAAAAAAATCCTTTATTGTTGCTTTATCTTTACTCTTAAGAGATATCCACTGTGCTATATATTTGTGAATAACCAGGTTTTAAGTCCATTGCCAGATCACCATTTGATAAAATATGTAACTATATAAAAGTTGTACATACTTTTTAAAGAAACAAAGCAAGAAATAAAACTTTGCCTGGGTTTATTAAGACACATTTTAAAATTCTGAATAGAATCAAAGTCTTCAGTTTTCTAATTCAATTTGATTTTCATCAGCTGCTTGCTACAGTATTTAATCCAATTTACTTTGCTGCCTGCCATTATTATTGATTGTGTGATTATGTCCATTCATAAAAATGCATTTCTATTTCTGCAAAATGTTTGTCAGCTGAAAATTGCAGATCTACTTTGTTCAGATAAATTTTCATTGGATGTCTATGGTATATTTATTTCTATAATGTATTTCTAAAATTTGATCTTTTTCCAATAGAGCCATTGCTAAATTAGAATTGGCTATGTAAACTGGCATTTTCATTTTAATTAGAAAACTCTGGATAAGTAGAGATTTATTATGAAAAGCCAAAAACTATATTTATAAATATAATCAGACTCCAATATGTTTAAGTTCCCCCCAGTTATTTATAATGCATTTTCTGCTGTTTTCTGCTGTTAACACCTTAAATGATTCTTTGCAATTACATTTAACAAAGAAGAAATGTGAAATTAATCTATGGAATCTATTAGCATGCAATGGATTTAATTTATTTATACAATTAATGGCTGCCCACACAGTATATATAGGAATATTGCATTACATACCGTGTTTCCTCAAAAATAAGACCCTGTTTTATATTTTTTTGAACCCTGAAATAAGTGCTTGTCCTTATTGCCATGTGCTATATGTGGTATGCAAATATTAATAGGAACAATATTCATCCTAAATCATTTCTGTTTTACTGTATAAGTAATACAGTATAACTAATACTAATATAGCAAGAATCATTTTTATTCTATAAATATAAAATTGAAAACCAACAATCTCCTAATTAAAAATTAAATACAAATTATTTTCATAAGGAGAGTGTTAATTTATGGAATCAATTGTACTAAAACTAAAGTTATTTGAAAAAATGAAAATGTTTTTGTTTTAATCAAAAGCCCAACTGATTCATTTCTATCTCACTGATTATTCTGAGAAAAAATATATGTACAGAGGAAAATAGTTTGCTTATTTACTTTTTTAAATCAATTTAAATGGCCACCCATCTCAACAAGCAACTCTGGGCAATGAGCAGCACATTAAAATAAAATAAAAACAATGTCAGGCATAACTTAAAATATAAAGCAGCAGAGAAATATCAAATATCACATCACTGGTACAATGAAGAAGTAGCTCAGTAATCATGGACATCCTAATTGTTTATGAAACTCTCAAAATCTATTTGGGTTGTATTTGTAATGAGCATAAGATACTACTGAATGAAGTTTCAGAGGCTTTTTTTCTGAAGCTCTGTTTCTGAGGTTTTCAGCAGCAAGAAAAAAAAAGTTTTTAGTGTTAAATTTTAAAAAATTTTAAATTATATTGGGGTGTTTTAATTCTGTCCGGGCCAAATTCATTTAATCTGTTTTTAGTTGGTTTTTAAATTTTGTACGTATGTATTTTTATTGTTGGCTGTACACCACCCTGAGTCCTTCGGGAGTAGGGCGGTATATAAATCCAATAAATCCTAAATCCTAAATCCTAAACAGAGTTTCAGAAGTTTCAGAGGCTGAAAAAAAAAAGCAAGGTTCAGAGCTCACAACAAACGAACCTCTTGCTAAAATTCACCTCTGGGAACAGCTGTATTCCAGGTGGCCAATCCACCCTCCAATCAGCTTTTTTCTTATTTTCCTTCCCAAAAGCTAAGCTATGTCTTATACTCTGGTGCGTTTTATACTCCAAAAAATACAGAAATTATAGACTACTACTACTACTGCTACTACTAACCTATAATTTGCATTTGGTGAATAAAACCATGTAGATATACTCTAGATATTGCATCTGACCACATTGTAAAAAACAATATTATGTACTTTGAGACTGCTCTATTAAGTGGTAGAAAAACCATGGTAAAGTATATTGGCAAATGTTTTTTTTTTCAAATTAACTACTTTGGATTCTGATTTAAACTCTGCATTTTAAAAAAAATCTATTTGAAAAATGCAACCACTTCATGGTCAATTCTGTATATTTCTGGTGTATTTCAGATATTAACAATATTAAATAATTTTGTATTAAATATTGTCTGCATGCAGAAAGGTACTAGTATTTAAATGAAAGAAAGTAAAGATTTTAATGTTGAAATGTGTGAATTGAATTTTTTTTCTTTCTTTTCAGACATACTGCTTTATAGTGACAGAAGCAACTTAAAAAGAATAGAAAAAATAAGATCGATGAAAAAATCATTGGAATATTTGCTGTTCATAAAATCATAAGAAAATCTTCGATTCTTTGGATGCCCAAACAAAACAAAACAAAAACTTTTGATTTCCTATGCTATCAGGCTATATTTGATCTGCTCTTGTGATTAATAAGGAGAAGCTAGAAGAAAACAATATGGCTCATATTAGTTTCGCTTTAAAGATTTGCCAGCTGGCACTGGGATTGCTCATAAATTCATTTCAAGCAACTTCCATACAAAATAACGAATGCCCACAATTGTGTGTCTGTGAAATAAGACCCTGGTTTACTCCTCAGTCAACCTACAGAGAAGCTCCAACAGTTGACTGCAATGATCTTCGTTTAACAAAAATCCCCAGTAACCTTTTCAGTGATACTCAAGTCCTTCTCTTACAAAGCAACAATATTGCCAAGACCACAGATGAACTCCAGCAACTTTTCAATTTAACAGAGTTGGATTTTTCACAAAATAATTTTACTAGCATAAAAGATGTGGGATTATCAAATCTTTCTCAGTTAACTACTTTACACTTGGAGGAAAATCAGATCACAGAGATGACAGATTACTGCCTACAAGACCTCTGCAATCTACAGGAACTTTATATCAATCATAATCAAATCAGTACAATTTCTGCAAATGCATTCTCAGGCTTGAAGAATCTTCTAAGACTTCATCTTAATTCCAATAAATTAAAAGTTATTGACAGTCGTTGGTTTGATTCTACACCTAACTTGGAAATTTTAATGATTGGCGAAAATCCTGTGATTGGAATACTAGATATGAACTTCAAATCACTGTCAAATTTAAGAAGTCTAGTTCTGGCTGGAATGTATCTGACTGACATCCCTGGAAATGCTCTAGTGGGCTTGGATAGTCTTGAAAGTCTCTCATTTTATGATAACAGATTGGCTAAAGTTCCTCAGCTTGCACTTGAGAAAGTCCCAAATTTAAAATTTTTAGATCTTAACAAAAACCCAATCCATAAAATTCAAGAAGGAGATTTCAGAAACATGCTTCGATTGAAAGAACTTGGGATCAACAACATGGGAGAGCTGGTGTCTGTTGATAGGTATGCACTAGACAATCTTCCTGAACTTACAAAGCTTGAAGCAACCAATAACCCAAAGTTATCTTACATACATCGTTTAGCATTTCGGAATGTTCCTGCTCTGGAAAGCTTGATGCTTAATAATAATGCCTTGAATGCGGTCTATCAAAAAACAGTGGAATCCCTTCCAAATTTGCGGGAGATTAGTATTCACAGTAATCCACTCAGGTGTGACTGTGTCATTCACTGGATCAACTCAAACAAGACCAATATTCGTTTCATGGAACCCTTATCAATGTTTTGTGCTATGCCACCTGAATACAAAGGACAACAAGTAAAGGAGGTATTAGTACAGGATTCCAGTGAACAGTGTCTTCCAATGATTTCACATGATACTTTTCCAAACCATTTGAATTTGGACATTGGCATGACTGTCTTTTTGGATTGTCGGGCTATGGCAGAACCTGAGCCTGAGATTTATTGGGTTACTCCACTTGGGAATAAAATAACTGTGGAAACTCTTTCAGACAAATATAAGATTAGTAGTGAAGGCACACTGGAAATATCAAATATTCAGATGGAGGATTCAGGAAGATACACATGTGTAGCTCAAAATATAGAAGGTGCAGATACAAGAGTGGCTACTATACGAGTGAATGGAACACTTCTTGATGGTACTCAGGTACTGAAAATTTATGTAAAGCAAGCAGAGTCTCATTCCATCTTAGTTTCTTGGAAAGCTAACTCTAATGTTATGACATCTAACTTAAAATGGTCATCTGCAACTATGAAGATTGATAACCCACACATTACATACACTGCAAGGGTCCCAGTTGATGTGCATGAATACAATCTTACCCATTTGCAGCCCTCCACAGATTATGAAGTCTGTCTCACAGTATCTAATATACATCAGCAAACTCAGAAGTCTTGTGTAAATGTTACTACAAAAAATGCAGCATTTGCCCTTGATATTACTGACCAAGAGACAAGCACAGCCCTAGCTGCAGTCATGGGATCCATGTTTGCTGTTATTAGTCTTGCCTCTGTTTCTGTCTATGTTGCAAAAAGGTTTAAAAGGAAGAACTATCATCATTCATTGAAAAAATATATGCAAAAGACCTCTTCCATTCCTTTGAACGAACTCTATCCCCCACTTATTAATCTCTGGGAAGGTGACTGTGAAAAAGAAAAGGAAGGCTCGGCAGAAACCAAGCCAACTCAAGTGGACACATCCAGAAGCTATTATATGTGGTAACTCAGATAATATTTTGCTTCTGGTAGTAAGGAGCACAAAGACTTTTTTGCTTTATTCTGCAAAAGTGACAAGTTTGAAGACTTTTGTATTTTCTGACTTTGCTAGTTTTGTGGCAGAGTGGTGAGGACAGGTGGATATTTCAATTTTTTTTAGTATAGCGTATCGCAATTGTTTTCACACAAAAATGGCAGCTTCACCTAGCTTCCAATTTTTTAGTTGTGCTTAATTTAACAAAGTTGATCTAACTATTAAAAAAATTAAAGGCTAGGATTGCCCTTTGATTTTCAAGTCGCTTGATCCCCTTTCTTCTGAAGCCATCAACAGGAAGTACAGTATCCTACAAAATTTTAATGATTCCAACTTGAAAATACATTAAACCAGCTTTGTCATAATCTGGTCTAAGGACTCTTTTAAACTTGAGATAAGATGACAAGATTTTGAACAATTTTAGTTGGCTGTACTGTAATGTTGTATCAACTGATTTGAATGTTTTTGACTATGAACAATTGATTTTTCTTTTTTAATAGTTGAAGAAACTTAGGTAAAGCTAACAAAACAATTAAAATATGTACACTTTTTCAATGTAACAAACTAAATGTTAATTATCTTTTATTATATTTAGTAGAAACTTTAAATAATGTAGTTTTTTCTGTGTAATCCACCAACACCTGGCATAGAATGAAGATGAGAGTACAATAAATTATAGTTTTGTTGTTTGTTTTTTAGAAGAGTTGCAATAATGTATCCTTAGGTTGCATCACCAGCTTTATTGGGTGATTTACGTTTTGACATAAAATATATTCATTCTTCTATAAAATGATACCTCTCTAAGATCAAATTGGAATCATTTTTTTAAAAAAATATCCTTAGTAAATATGAATTTATTCACAGTTTATATAGTAAAGCTAGAAATATTGATTAATCAGAAATGTGTGCTGAAGAAAAAGTTTAGCTTTTATATAAATTTCATAATAGTTATGCTTCAGAAATACATTTTTACATTTAGAAATACATTTAGAGCCTTGGTGGTGCAGTGGTTAGAGTGCAGTACTGCAGGCTACTTCTGCTGATCATCGGCTGCCAGCAGTTTGGCAGATTGAATCTCACCAGGCTCAAGGTTGACTCAGCCTTCCATCCTTCCAAGGTCGGTAAAATGAGGATCCAGATTGTTGGGGGCAATATGCTGACTCTGTAAACTGCTTAGAGAGAGCTGTAAAGCATTATGAAGTGATATATAAGTTTAAATGCTATTGCTATTGCTATTTTTTCTTACTTTCTAAAACATATGAAGCATGAAATACACAGAAGTTACCATTGCCATTAAGATAAGTTAAAAAGAGAATTGGATCCAGCCATATTCTTTAGCACCACAGTCTTAAGTACATTTTTTAAGCCACATACCCTATTGATACCTGCAGCAAATGTGGTCAAGTTATAGTTCTTCGTTAGGTCAGTTTAGTCGTGAATTAATTGCTCCCAATAAGGATCTTAATACATATTTTTTATTCCTTCTTTGTGAGAACTGGCTATATTACTTCTGCTTTGTGTTTTTCAGCCAGTTACTATTAGTGGATCTGTTTTCTTACTCTAGAACTGCTGCATTTGCTCAAAAAACTTTGATGAAACTTTGGAAAGTTGAGCTTTTTGAAAGTCCAGTTAAAAAGCTTCCACTTTAACATGACTTTAACAACTATCTATATTGTTATTAAAGTCAAACGAAATGGCATGAAGGAGGTTCTGAGTCAAATTTCAGTCAAGTTTCTTTTGTCCATAGTCCAAAATTTCTATTATTTTTTTAAACAGCTGCCCTTTTCAATATTTATTATGAAACAGCCATATTAATCACAGGGTTCTGATTTATTTTTGAGTCCCATAATCAAAGTTGCATTAGCAAAATTAGATTTTGAAAGTCTATACCCATCCGGCTCTTGCTTAATTATAACTCCTAACCTTTTTACAAAGCTACAATGGCTCAAGATATACTTGAGCAACATCTACAGTAGTGAGACAAAATTTGTGTTGTTTCAAATCTGAAACAAATCATGTTCTTGAAGATCTACTAAATCCTTTCAGATCAGCTGCACCACAACTGAAATAAAATTGAGAGCACTTTGATTGTTCCAGAATTTCCATAAAACAAAATTAGGAGTTATTCTGGAATAAATTTATGGAGCAATTAGGACATGGTTAGTGTGTTTTGCTCTTATTTCCCATAGCATTTCCCAGTGTATGAAAAGTGCATATTTTCTTATATGCTGCACTCATTCATGTTAACTGGCCCTAATTTGCCTAGGTTCAAATTGTTCTAATTGTGACATGGAATAAATGGAATAGGTGTCCACCTGTCCTTTTATAGAACCAAAGATTAATGACCCTGATCTATGTAGATGAAAACTTATCTGGATTCTTAGAACAAATTCTTAAGTGGACAAAAACAATTATTTTGTGATTTGCTAATTCAACAGGACTATTGCCTACATATGTGTGGATAAAGGTTTGAATCCATTTTGTGGCAGAATCACTTTAAAACAGCTGGTATAGTATGGTTAGATTGTTTTTTGGGCAAAAATAATAAAGTCAGTGGCAGCAGCACTGGTATTAGCCTTCTGCGCTCTAAAGTCATTCTTTGAAAATTCATTCAATTTTTTTATTCTTTGAGAAGATAGCCTCCTACTGCAGATTTTATGCTGTAGCTTAGCAAGTGACTGTGGTTAATGCCTTACGTGTGTTTTGTTTCAGAATATTTCCCTTTTTAATCTTTCGACTTATTTATTTGGAAGTGCTTTCTCTTGGGGACCCTAACCATGGATGGATATGTCAATGTGATTCAGATCAAGTACAAGCTACTCAGCCAGAGGACTTTAACCTTCAGTATAATCTACCTTGCTGCATTTTTTACTTTAAATGAATGACAGTTATCTCCCACAGCGCCATTCAAATGTATTTTTCAGAGTGTAACTAGCTAAGCAAGATTAGGCCAAATGTTTCAATTTTTTTTACACTTTTTGTTCTGAATGTTCTGAAGCCAATTAAAGTCTAATTTTCCTCTTTGTGAAAACAAATGAATATTGACACAAGTGGCAGTTGAATGCTGAACAATAAGTTGAAGATTGAGTTATGCAGTATGACTTCTGGCTGTTAAATACTGCTTTGAGAAATAATGTTATGTGCTGCATAAAAAAACGTGAACATTTTGCCTCAGTTCAAATCTAATTCAGGAAATAGTTTTACTAACTCAAATTTACAAATAGTAAGCAAAGCTTTAGCTGATTTCTGACCCACCCCAACAAATCAGCCAGTGCAACTTTGATTATACTTCCCATCTGTGGTTGGACAACCTGTCAGGGCCTGAGAACCAAGAACAACACATGGAGTTATTTAAAAGGAGTTTTCTTTATTGCTTTTCACCTATAAACAGGATTCCAACTATATTCCATTACAAAACCCTTTTGAGAGCAGATTATTAATGAATTTGATCTTTGCAGCACACAGATAAGTGATCTCAAACATTTTTAATTGCAACACACTATCCCAGTCACCATAAGGGAACATGCCTACAGTATTTCAGGATAATGCAATGATTTCAATTCATGTTGTCTGAACCAAGATATCTGCCAAGTAGAGTAATTTAAAAAAAGTTCTAATTCTGCTAATACTTCCACTTCTCTATTTTGTGACATTCAGAATAATGATAGGTGCTGGTCTCTGCACGCACTGCATCCAGCTTTAATAATACTGCCTAAACAATCTGGCAGTTTACAACGCATACATCACCTAGAAGCAAAAATGAAAATTTTCTCCATACAAATCCAAAATTCATCCACTACCAAATTTCCTGCAGTCATGTTCTGTCCTGACTGCCCTCTGAAATACTGTATGGGAAGCTTCGTTGAACTTCTGCAGACAAGGTGTTCTGTAGGATACCTGACATGTTATCACTCAATGTCAACGGAGATAAACACTGGAATGGTTGGTTCTACCTGGTCATTAAACTCCAAAGGCTTCTTTGACCTGTACTTGGCAATAACAGTAAATGAGTGGCTGGCCTTAAACATCTAAATTGAAATAAATCAATACCACTGCCACAGCCATGCCACTAGAGTTATATCAAGGTTTCTTTTGTCTTGGTTGGTGCATTATGTACCAATTGCAGCTTCTGGATACTTTTCAAAGGTAGGCTCATGGGTAGATGATGATGATGTGGATAACTGTTCCCAGGGTATCTTGTTCCAGAAAAGACTGCAAGGGTATACCAGCTGATTTGAGCAAAGTCATGCCCTCTACCTGCCTGACAGTAGTCATGAAGCAAAACTTTAGGATGCTGGACTTTTTTCTTCACATTCAACAAACTATTAGACAAACATTTGAGCAGAAGCATCTGTAGCAATTTGAGTTAATTTAGTTTCCTCCAGATAATGCAAAGAAAGTTACAGTAGTAAGACTGCTTGGGTTTCTGCATGTATTTCCATTGTTCCCACTGTCTTCTTTTATGCCTTTGACCTATGCTGATAAAAATTAAATATTTCTGTCCAGATATTTCTATGCCTTCTTACTATTCTACATAGTATTATACCATCTATGTGATAGGCTCATTTATGGAATTAATCTAGGGAGAACAGGCAGTGAAATCCTGCCTGCTAGTATCCATTGATTGTGACTAATGGAAAAATTGATTTTGACACAAATATTGAATGTCTATTTTACAGGACAGGCAGCAAAGAAAACTAAATTTTTAGCATCTCTTTCCAAGATGATTTTATAGTGGATTAACCTGGGTGATAAAAAGATATCTGAGCACATAACATTGATCGTGTAATTGTTCTCCGGGACTAAATGGACATATATTTACACATGATTTTTCCTGTTTTCCCTCTGGCCATATATTAGAAATAAAATGTTCCTGCTTCTTACCTAGAATACTATGCAATTACTACATGGATTAGCATCAATAAAAAGCACCCTATAAACATGATATTATTTATTTCACTTGCAAATTTCTCAAATCAAGAGGCATTTATTCACCAGGAATGTGTTGAAAAGGTTATGTGAGTCATTTCTGATTTAATTTGCACCCAACATTCAAAGCAAAGCAAACAGTCCCTCTTAGTTTCTCTAGCAAAAATATAGCTTGATGTTTAGTTATTAAACTTCAGCAAAACATCAAAAATAATTAACTGGCAAATTAGGACAAAATTCTAGCAAAATCAGAAATAGAGAATTGAATAAGCAAAAGAGTTAATAGGATTCTATACCTACCTACCTAATCTGGAATCTATCAAAAAAAGAATAATTTTGTGGACAGGAATTATATATCCAATAAGGGAACTGAAAGGGTGCTTTGGGAAGATAAAATTGTCACACCTTGAATGATGCTACTTCTCTTCAATCAATGCTGCCTATAGTGGTGTTGCAACAATAATACTGAGGATTAAAAGTGGAATACACTGAAATTCATTTTTATCTCTGTCCTCCACTACAGATTATAATTTTAGCTTTCTAAGCAATGATTTCTGAAATGCTGCAAGGCTTTATGATCTTTATGGTCTGATTTTTAGATCATAACTCACAGTGTAAACATCTCCAGTATTTTAACCTTTCATTTTACACTTCATTTCTGATCTAAAGTTGACTTTGTAGCAGAAACTTGAATAGATTTTCAGGCACTTCAGTTCCAATTTCAGCTGTCCTGAGGGAAGCTATAACTTTATTGAGAAACATTTAATTTCCTACAACAATAGAATAAAAGATAAAACAGAGTTCAGTTAGCCATTCTGCATCAGAATGGAAAAATACAACTCTTATCTACAGTTTTACATACCATGAACTTAAACTGTCAATTTGCTTCGAAAAAAGAAAATGCTACATAAGGTCTGATCTGTATTTATTCTCTCTCTCTCTCTCTCTCTCTCTCAATAGATCTTTATCCACCAGCAATGTCTGCAAGATAAGCACTGTACCACAACTATTATTTATTTTTAACTATTATTTATGGACCTTATATGTGATTGCATTTGTTACTGAATAAACAATTCCTATATTCTGTGTTTATAAGTAGGGGGAAAATACACCAACAAAACAATGGTCTAAATCAAAATTTAACACCAGAGATCAGTAAAGTAACTATTTTTGTATCCTGTCTTTATTATTTTTACAAACAATCCAAGGCAGTGAATATATCCAACACCACATCTTCCTCCTATTTCAACCAATTCCTAGATTATGAGAAGGACCATTTCACAATATTATTGTGGCCGTTTAATGACCTTTCTAAAACTAATAGATTGCAAGTTTTACTCTACAGTTTTTGCTGTGCCAAGGGGGTGGGGGTTGTGCAGGCAGTGAAAATATGCTTCTTCAAGGTCCTTCACTGATGTCATTTCCTGAGGGATCTGGAGATATCCTCTTCTCTGTGTTCTTTCAAATAGTCAGAAACATTGGGATAAGATGATCCTGAAGATACTCCAATCCTGATTCAATTTGCTGGCTGCAATTCTTTGCATTGTATTTCTGCTCCTTGGAAGATCTGATTCTATCCTCAGAAGCCCTTGTGTGGATAAATTGTCTGGATTATTTGGCAAACAAACAACTTTTAAGGTTCACTTTCACAATCGATCTCAATAAGAGTTGACTAATCATTTGAAGTTTTCAAAACAAATTTGTGAATACAAAAAATATTTCTGCCATATCACAAAAAACTGAGATATACAATATCCATGGAAAAATCTATCGTATAGATAGAAGTTCATACTGATGTTTATAAGTATCCATGATAATTACACGTTCTGAGCAGCCTAACAAAATACGTGTATATTAATACGTACAAATTAAAGAACAAAATTATGGTGTTCACATCACAAGCTCTACTGTAATAAAAGTTCTACAGGTTAATTTTATTTATTAAAATAAATCCCTGTCTTCTGTCAGGCAAATATGTGCAAGCAATTTATAGAAATATAACCAATGAGGTAATATTACATTAAAATACAAAAGAACAAGCATTCAAATAAGAAGAATATAACTAATCAATGGTTGTAAATAAGGTTTTGCACATGTCAGATATAATTGGGAAGAAACACTTAAGCAGAGCACTTCTCTGCTATTAATTTGGCTGGCTTAGAGAACTTCCTTATTCAAGCTCATGCCAGTCTTACAAGGTCTATTTTTTTTCCAGAGTGCTGTAAAGTCTTCAAAAAATAGTTCCAAATTATTTTTCCAGAATTGTGTTTGTACACAGTTCTGATCATGGGTATCTGCAGAGAAGTAATATTAAAAATATGGCAGCCATATGCCTCCAATTAAAACCTTCCTTTTTAATTCCACCGCAATACTGCAAATCAGTTACAGTGACAATAAGTGACTGTTGGGAGAGTTTAAAGAACAAGTTAGGAATATATCATCATGGAGCAACTGTGTGGTTGCTAGGAGTCAGAAATGAATTGATGGTGCATAATCAATCAAATGCATGGTTGTGACTGCCATCTTGATTTTTTTTATTGCCCCTTCAGATGCCTCTGGCTCTCATTTTAAATTAAAGCAGCAGCACATCCCAAAATTCTGAGAAAAAAAGGTGATTACAACAAGCACTAAACTTCGGCTGAACTGGCACATGTTTTATTTCTGCGGAGCATGGTTGATAAAAGATTAAAAACAGAGCATCATGTGAAAAACTCTCCTACTGAATTCTTTAAGCTACAGTATTTTGAGAAGTGATGTCAAGCTGGCACACCTGTAAAAATATAAAGAGATATATTAGTATTTCAGTGCCTTCAATAGCCTTCCTTCTTGTTTTTAAACAAGAAGGAAGACATTTTTCTTCTGTAAGAAGAAAAATGTCCAGATTCAAGAAAATAATTGAAGCATCAACCTCAATTGTGTCTTGAAGTCTTTGAAAATCTTTTGGCCTAGGCCAA
This sequence comes from Masticophis lateralis, assembly GCA_030761175.1. Classification (NCBI taxonomy): domain Eukaryota; kingdom Metazoa; phylum Chordata; class Lepidosauria; order Squamata; family Colubridae; genus Masticophis; species Masticophis lateralis. The sequence continues at coordinate 49,520,056 of JAUDYJ010000002.1, forward strand.
ATGGCTGTCGAACTCTATCATGTCATGTGATGTCAGATGATGTATCATGATCAGAGATGGGTTTCAGCAGGTTCTGACCAGTTCTGGAGAACCGGTAGTGGAAATTTTGAGTAGTTCGGAGAACCGGTGGTAAAAATTCTGACTGGCCCTGCTCCCATCTATTTTCTGCCTCCCAAGCCCCAGCTGATTGGGAGGAAATGGGGATTTTGCGGTAACCTTCCCTGGAGTTGGGTGGGAATGGAGATTTTACAGTATCCTTCCCTTGCCACGCTCACCAAGCTAAGCCCACAGAACTGGTAGTAAAAAATTTTGAAGCCAGGGTGGGTATGCCCTGTACATGATACATCGGACCCGCAGGCCGCTAGTTCGACATCCCTGGCCTAGGCCTTCATCTCCACCAGGAATATACAAATTTAGACAGTTGCTAATTGTCTGGACTGTAAAATATTCAATTTACATCCCACTCTTTAATTTTGTTTTCTTAGAAAGGAGATTGGTGCCTTATTGTCTTTCATCTTTCATGAATTATGAGAGCATTACAGGTGGGATGTGACCGTACATCCCTGATTCTTCTATCAGGCATTACTTCCTTCAGTGCAGGAGAGGCAAAGCAGGTGGCAGTCAATTTACTCTTGTTCAGAGAACGCCAAACAGGCCAAAGGGCATTTTTCTGGCCCCATCTGTAGGTGGAAAGCAGACCCCCAGATTGCCCCAATACTATTATAATACCCTCTGGATGATGAGCTAGAGGTTCCTCAGACCTGAGCCAAAGGTTTGTTGCCATGCTTTGCAAAATAATGGTATAATTTATTTCAAATAATTACATGTTTGCAATCCTGTATATTTAAAGGACATAAAATTCATTTTATTTTTTAAAAAATCTAATTGTCACCAAGAGAAAATAAAAGAAAACTTAGACACCATATGCTTAGTCACCATAGCAGGGTCTTGTACACCAGATAGGAACTGGAATAAAATTTTACCTTGAGATAAATTATTTGGATAAGTAGAAAACCAATAACCTAAGTCTGTGATTTCTGAGGTGATAAAGTTTACCAAGACTATCATGGGATATGCAAATATTTGGACTGAGACAGGGCTAATTTTCTGGAAATAACTACCTTCTGGTATGCTGTACACATATAATAGTTCAAAATAGTAAGTGCAGCAGTGCAGGTAATCCTCGACGTATGACCAAATTTCAGTTTTTAAGTGAGACATTTATGAAATGAGTTTTGTCCCCATTTTACGACATTCCTTGCTATGGTTTTTAAGTGAATCACTGAAGTTGTTAAGTTAGTAACCCGGTTGTTAATTGAAACTGGCTTCCCCATTGACTTTGCTTGTCAGACAATCACAAAAGGTGATCACATGACCCCAGGATACAGTAACTGTCATAAGTATGAACCGGTTGCCAAGCATCTGAATTTTGATCACATGATCATGGGGATGCTGCAAAGGTTGTAACTACGAAAAGGAGTCATAAGTCACTTTATTCAATCCTGTTGTAACTTTGAACGGTCGCTAAATGAAATGTTGTAAGTCGAGGACTACCTGTAGTAACTCTCATCCTGTCCCTTCACTTAGGTCAGCTCTGATTCTGTAGAAGAGTACAGAGATGGTCTCAAAGAAGGTATTCAATGGTTGTTAAACACCAGTTTAGCCCTGACAGGGAACAAGGAATGAAGAAGAAACTCAACAATAATCCAGAAATCAACAATTAACTAAACTAAATTTACTTAACTAAATGACAGAAGAGAAGAAAAAGAAAAGCAATTCAAATGCTTTCAAATATGCAGTTAAGGCAAATCTATTCTTTTTTAAAGGAATCAGGTTCAATAATTTTAGGTATCCGCAAGTATGCAATCTAAGTCTCTCCAAGTTACATCTTGTAAATTACCTCTCCTGAAGTTAAGTCTCAGTTTTTTCATTCTCTGATCGTATGGAAAGCAGGATGCTACCATTATGACCTTAACATAAAACTCAGTCATGTTTGTAAATATGCTTATCAGCATATCTGTTTTTAACAAACTTGGCAGTACAATCTTATAGATCTCCTTGAATTCAATAATTTTGGTCACAGTAGATAAGTATCATATTGAAGTTAATCATTTTGTCATGCAAATACTTGGTCAAAATATATAACATATATCTAAGAGATCTTCTGCACCCAAACTTTGGTGATTTTTTTTAAAGTTTCCCAATGCATGAATGTCTTAGATATGAGCCTGTTCTACTTCAGAAATATTTTTCATCTTCATATTCTACTACAGTTATATTGGTTTCATTGATTGGATTGTCAGAATGCCTTGAAACCAGCTAAGAAAAATGTGCATTTGAAATGGCACTTAAAAAGTGACTGATATGAATGATAAATTCTTATTCACCAAGCCATTTCTATTGACTGAATTACCAAACTTTTTTGGTAAATTCTCTATGAATGTATTTCTTTTTTCTTTATGCATAAACAGTCCTTGCTGAAATAAGTATACATATACAGCATAAAAATGTCCCCACCACAGTGACCTTTGCATGACCAACATAAAAATGTGATCCTCCCAATAATATAAAACTATTATTACTTTAAAGGTCAATATATCAGACCTCTGGAGTCTGGTTAAAACTTAAGCAAGCATTTTGAATGTTCTATTTTAAATTAAGATAAACTTTCTTTTCTTTTTTTAAATCCTGGATTGGGTAAAGTATTACAAAACGATGGGTGGTGGTGGTGGTGGTGTCTACTTCTGTCATTGTGAATTGTGATTCAGAATGGAACTAGTTGTTACAAGGGGAAATTTGCAAATTGGTGGTAGGACATTTTAGTGCCTGAGAAAATATCAAAATGATATGTATGTGAGACTGCTGTTCTCAGCAACAACTCTTTCATAAAGTGTATGACCTTTCAAGGTTTATTTATTTATTAAATTTATATGGCTGCCCATTTCACCATGGTGATCCTGGGCACCATGGATTACAAAACTTTAAAAAAAAAGTTCAAAACCAATCAAGAAATAATTGTCAGAGAAATCATTAAACACCCTAAAAATAAAACTTTCAAAACCGTATTTATGTTGTTTTTTGACCCTGATCCTTTCTATTACCATATGCATGCAAAGGTTAAAAATATGCACAAACTTTTCAAATTCAAGTTTTATAGCTTATTAGAGCCAAATGCCATGAGTACACTGATGTCACTGGGCCTTGAACTTCCTTATAGCCTACAGCAGGCTTATCAAAATAAATAAAATAGGCTAACCCACAAAGAATGATTCCAATTGTGCACTAAATTGTCAAACATATTGTATAAATTCACAATAAGGGGGAAACTACATTTAGTCTTAGAGTTCACACCAAAGCCTTCTGATCCTATCTATTAGCTAAGCAACACTGGTTCTAGAAGAGTTGGCTTTTACAATAGTGATTTTAAAAAACTTGTAGTTCCAACTGATTGATGTACTAGCAATAACCTGTACAGAAAATAGATCCAGAAACTTGTACATTAGAGAAACTGTTCTCCATGATAGCATTAGACGATTTTTAAAAAAAACAGCACAACATGGGAACAACTATCACAATGCATTAACTTTTTTCTAAAGTACTTCGAACAGAATTTGAACATGATGATCTTAGACAGGCACAATTCACAGCTGCTTTCCATTACAGTATTAAGTCAGTGAAGTTTTTGTGATTTTCAGGTCCTACAACAGACATTAAGAAGCAAATAGTCTGCAAAGTAGCCATATAACAGCCTAATGCACCAAAGCTGCACTCTTATGCAAGCCTGTTTTTTTTTAATGTTGTATAGCTTCTAAACGTATGATTGCAGGAAATCATTGCAAGGAAATCCATTAAAAGAATGAACCTACATATGAGTGGAGTTGTTTTCCGGGGTTTTGTTGAAATTTACAGAGTTTTAGATTACTTCAAAGCAAAAGAAAAAAATAGTAAAATCTGCTCAAACTGCAAAGCCTTCTTATCTTTCCGTTCAATGACTCTCATACATTTAGCTGATTTTGTAAACTTTAGGGAGTAAATCCTATACCTATTTGGACAGAAATAGGTAACATTATTTCAGAGTTGAATATAAGATTGTGTGGGTAGTCCGAGAGTACTGAATGGTTCATTGCAAACGATGAAGATCTTCACAGTTTGAAGAAAAGAAGATACTCTATTTACCATATTCATGAATTGTATGAGTGAAATGTAAAATTTATCAGGAAATGAGGTTAATGCTATTCTGTAGATGACCTTTTTAAATGGTTGCAAAAGGTACATTCATGAAATGACTACCATGGCCAAAAATATGGCCAAACATTCCTTCAGCTGCATTTCTGGGATGTCCCTGGGATATTTTGGAGCTTTTTTCTTTTTTCCTTGGCAGCTGGAATCATTTGCGCAAAAAAAAAAAAAAAAGGGTGGGGAGGAGGCAGTTGTCACAATTATTTTGACTAAGAATATCTATGGAATCTATTTGCTTTCAGAGGTATTATTGGAAATCATTCTGAAGGCTAAGATTTCAGCCTCCTGTGTCTTTATTATTTTTTTTAATGCAAAAACATTGTAAAAAAAATCCAGCTGGCAGGAAGCTTGCTGGGTGCCAAGGCAAATGACGTAAGAACAGCGACACACAAGAACACCCATTGCCAATTCCTTTTACTTCAAAAGCCACCCAGCTTCAAATGCCAAATAAATAAACCAAAAAAGTCAGCTATTTGGATGCCAGAACCCACTCCTGATTATAACCCCAGATCACCTCACATCTCCTCCATACCTTTAATCTGCCAATCCACTAACAAAAAGGGAGGACAAATATAACACGAATTAGAGCATTTTGCTGCTACAGGCTGGGAGTTTGTTTCTGAGGCATCTGTTGGGTATAATGAGGTTGGATGTTTTGCTTTGTTCCCAAAGGAGGTGTAGTCAAACACATGAGAAAAGTAACTAAACAGAACATCAAACAACAAATTACATTTGATGTTTGTACTATATGCAGGGCACTTTTAAAGCAGTGACAGCAAAGGATTTCAACTAAATAAATTAAGGGAATTAATCATGTAAGTTATTTAATATTCTTTTACAAAAGGTAAATCTTTTTTTTTTCTGAAATGAATTAAGCTATAGGTTTTTTTGGACAGGTGTAACTGTCATTTAATAAATAAACATACTGTAAAACTAATTCACCGAAAGACATACAGTAAATCCGTACTGTTGTATAGAGAGATTTAAATATGAGTCCATTTATTATTGCAGTTATCTATTCTCTGCTAGCCAGAAAGGAAGAGATTAGTCCATAAATTACTTTAACTTATGCTGATTAATATGCCATTTAGTAACTCCTAGTGACCACCTAAGTAGATTTTTGTCCATGATGATCTATCCCAAATCAGTTTTTTCAAGTCTCCCAATGGCTCACTCATTGCCATGGTAATTTAATCCCTCCACCTTGCTCCTGGTTGTCTTCTCTTTCCTTCCACCTTTCCCATCTATAGAGCCTTTTCCAGAGAGCTGGGTCTTTACAAATGTGTCCAAAGCTCCCAAGTTAGCTTCAACTGTAAAGCAGGTGTGGAAACATAAAGATGATCTTTGTCAAGCAACAGTTTTCATATTTAAGAAAATGATGAACATCCTAAACAGGATGCCAGATTGATTCACTTAAGTCCTTACTCTAGAAGATGACATGCAAACTTGTAAACAACCTAGAGCAGGGGTGTCAAACTTGATTTCATTGACGGACGCATCAGGGTTGTGTTTGGGGTGATGGGGTGGGTGTGGCCAGGTGTGGGCATGGCCAGCTCAACATCACTTGTGTTGGTGGTGCCTGTGGTGGCCCGAGTGCTCTGCCAGAGAAAATGGGTTCCCAGGCTCCGTTTTTGGCTGTGATGGCCTCCTGCAACCCTTTGCCAGCAAAAACACTAGCTCTGTTTTCACTGGCACAGGCACCACAGGCTGGCCCTTCGCTGTTTCCAGGGTAGTCCCTCAGGCCGGTTCTAAGCACCCCACAAGCTGGATCAGGCCCCCGGGCCTTGAGTTTGACACTCCTGACCTAGAGCTACTTACACAGCCTTTGTTATTTCTCTCCTTATCTGTTAATGCATCTGGTGAGCAGAACTAATAGGTATAATATATAATAAAACAGTGGAATAGAATGTTAGGGAGAGATTTTAGCAATCATCTAGTTTAACTACTGCCCAGCAGAGAAATCCACTACAACAGCAATACTAAACACTTATATAAATTAAACATATTTCATATATATTTTCTAGTAATTGTTCCTATAACCCATTATGGTTATAACAATATTATTCTGCATTACTTTGTAGATAGAAAATTGTTTCCCATAGGACTGCAATAAGTAGAAACCAATCATGTTCCTACCCACAGCAAGTCTCAGAGCTGGTTAATAGGAGTGATGCAGAGACACAAATGCAGACATGTCCTAATTATGCCTGCTGGTTGTCCATTGCCTGAACTATCACAGTAAAGAGGTTGGATTGCTTGGGACAAGACAGATATAAAAGACAAGAGGCAAAACTTGGAGGCAGAGTTCTTTGTTGCCAACAGTACCCAATAAGCTTTTGAGTAGACCAAGGCATACATAGTGACTAGACTTCAACAGGGTTGAGAAAATTCTCACAATCAGTGGCAGAGTCTGGGCAGCACTTATTCATTTCCCCCTTCACAAGGTTACCTAAGTGGCAAGTGCCCCTCGTTGAATCTGGATAAACAACCTTATTTACAGATGTGCAAAACTACTGCTCATATGCATCAGTCAAAAGGCAAGCTTGTGAGTTAACAAGGCCTCAAGTAACATACAAATTTCCTGGGTTACCTCAGGATTAATACAAGATTTACTCAAGAACCATGAAAGTTAATGAAGGGGGCTCTGAGTTTCCTTTTTCCAGGGAGGTCACAGGCAAATTGGCACTGAGGCAAAAGAGAATTACCTCCACTGTCATGGAGTGATTAATGACAGATCCAGGAATCAGCCAAATGACTTTTGGTTCAGTTTCCACAATTACTGCTGTACAAGCTCTTCATATTAAATGGAATCATTTGCTACCACTGTGTACTCACATCTCTCTCCTTTGCAAGTAATTATCAGAGACAGCAGTAAGAGGACTGAGACCCATGGACCCATTGGAGAGAAGCTAGTATAAAAGAAATCCTACCTTTTCATTCATCTTGACTCCTGATAATTTATATGGATAAATCATTGCAATATTCTTGGTATGAAGCCAAAGCAGTTTACTAGATTTATGTTTTTTTAACTTCCCAGTCAAGACCACAGCTCTGGACTCTTGTCTCCCATCCAAATAACTAATCAGAAATTAACTTATTTTTTAGCTCTCCAGATCAAAAATAGTTAGATAGATCTGCCTCCCAGGAGGGTAAAGTGGGATTAGAATAGAATAACAGAGTTGGAAGGTACCTTGGAGGTCTTCTACTCCAACCCTCTGCCCAGGCAGGAAACCCTACACCACTTCAGACAGATGGTTATCCAACATCTTCTTAAAAACTTCCAGTGTTGGAGCATTCACAACTTCTGGAGGCAAGTTGTTCCACTGATTAATTGTTCTAACTGTCAGGAAATTTCTCCTTAGTCCTAAGTTGCTTCTCTCCTTGATTAGTTTCCATCCATTGCTTCTTGTCCTACTCTCAGGTGCTTTGGAGAATAGCTTGATTCCCTTGTCTTTGTGGCAGCCCCTGAGATATTGGAACACTGCTATCATGTTTCCCGTAGTCCTTCTTTTCATTAAATTAGACATACCCAGTTCCTGCATCCTTTGTTTAAGGATTCCTTAAACAAAATTGTCTAAGCCCTGGAACTTGCATTGATTGATTGATTGATTGATTGAATGCTGTTTCAAGATGATGTGACAATTCCACCTACCTTTAATGCTTACTGTGCATTAAAGTAAATATGAAATTTACTTATAGGAAGATGATGTTCCCTCTCATAATTATCTGTGAGGGCTGTGTTAAACTTGCATAACTAGATGAAACGAAGGAATGGGTAGAAGGAACCAACAACTGTTACTCTGCTCTAAGTAGATTTAATTTTATTTATGTATCAAATTTGGAGACCACCCATCTCCCTCAAATAGTATCTCAGAGGATGCCTTGCCACCATACTGCACTTCCTGAATAGGGCTATTTCTCTCTTCTCTTGCATTTTTTCCTCTAGTTATCCTTCCCTTTGCCTTATTTCCATCATATTTTGTTTCCAATATCTCTTTTCTATCCTTTGCAATACATTGCTTCCACTTGGCCAATCTCCATGCTGTGCTTGTTTTTCTTTACATTTCCTAGTTTGGTTATTGAAGTTAGAAAGAAAAACAGGAAATGCATGGGGTGTATGTGTGTGCATGTGTGTGCATGTGCACAATTATCTTCCTTTTGGATGTATGTCCAAAAAAGTTGGTCCAGCCATGGAGAAGATAGTAGTATTGTGACCTAGAAAACTTTTTGAAAAAAAGAGAGACCACTGTATTTTTTTTTTATAAATACCTGATGGTTTCTGTGAAGAATTGATTACAATCTCTTAAAAGAAATGCCTCCCGATAAAATGACTGGCATATACCACAAGATGAGCATTTAACTCAGCCAAGCCATCTCTCAGTTTATGAAAATCTTCTTTCAAGTATTATTGACTCTCTGTCACAGACTTTGTCCTGCAGGATATACTGCACATATTTAAAAAGAGAGTGATGATTAGGAGCCATCAGCAGCATTTGTGTCATATCCCCAAGTAGGACTTACAGAATGATTATTTGCGGCAAACTAAGAAAACAGAGGAGCAGCTGACAAAACAAATATTTGTAAGCACCAAGCTCAAATACAATATATTATCCAAATTTAGAAATACAGATTCTATTTTGTTGGAAGAAATATCCATCTGGTTCAGTTCCAAGCTGGGACAAAGATACTGGAAACATGGAGGCTGATTGGGAAGATGGTTTAATGATGAACAGAACCACCAGTGTTTATGGTTCTGGCGTAGCTGATAAAATGGATTTTAGAGTGGGTAGCATTTATACCTTCTTTTGGGCTTTGTATTTGAGCTTCCTATTCCTGTGCAAGAACATGTCCTTTAATATTCTATTGGCTGTTGTCAGATTCCTATGGGGTCATGTAGTGATTATGTAGGGGTCATAGCTGGCTCTATAGGCAAAAGAGGAAATGTAAATCCTAGGTGTTTGTCTGAGCTAATTTTGTCAACCTTTTGTTTGTTGCTTATCTGAGTTTCTGTCTTGAAACCATAATCCATTCAGTCTTTCTGAATGGATTACCAAATCTGCATGTTTAAAAGCTAGCCTTCTTAGTTTCTGCTTGGGGGCAGGGAAACTGGGGCTGGTTTCTGAATAGATTGGCCCAATCTTTCTTAATGGGCATAAAATATTTGCTGGGGGCTATTTAAAAAGACTGAGTCGGTCTTCTGTCTTTTAAAAAAAACATGTTTCTCCATTAGGGAAATAAAATATTCTGCCTTTTTAATATTTCTCAAAATATTTCATTCTTCAAGTGGGGGGGGGGCTTCCCACAATATCAAGCAAAGGAAGTTTTGCACTTCACAGACACATCACAGTAGTACTGCAGCTTTTTGCTACCATGACTTCCTTTAAAAACAAATAGAGTAAACATGTTATTATTTCAAAATCAAGATTTTTTTTTATTTCTTATTGTGAATGTTTCAAATATCCAAGCCTGTGGAAGGAACAAACAGGTGGTCAACAGCCTCATGCGTAATATTTTATCAGTTTGACCTAATACAGCTGTGTTTTTAGAAAGAAATGTATCTCCCCTCTTTTTTTAAATAAGAATGTGAGATAAAGTGACTAGCCAAACACTGACTGCTAGAGGACAATATCATATGAACGTATCAAGAAGAGTAGATAACACCCTAAAATTAATTTGGCCAGAACTCTGATACATCTTTTTTCCCCAAAAGGTCACCTAGAACCAAGGCTCAATTCTGTTGTGTTGTTAGCTACTTGCATTTGTTTTATTTGTTAAAATGCAATTGACCCAGGAGCCATTCAAAAAACAAACAAAGAAAAAATTCCTAATTATATCTACCTGTTCTTTCTACCTGTTCTTCATATTCTCCTGCATTTCATTTCCTGCTTTGATTGCAGGCAGCCAAGCTTTGACCATCATTTGTAATAAAGCTATCCAGGCTTCAAAAAATAATTTTGAAAATGGTATTCTGGAGCCTGCAAGAATACCTGTCTATAATTCTTCGAAGCATTTTGTGTGTGTGTGTGTGTGTGTGTAGGATCACTCAGCTGCCTTCTGTAATCCCAAGAAAAGACAAACTGCTTTCATGAGTTGTGGACCGGCCCTATGATTGCATGGTCTTAATTGTTAATTATAAAAGAAATCACTGGAATTCCACACATTTTCTTTAAAAAAAAAATAAAATAAAGTATGCATCTTGCAGTATGGAGGATCGGACCTCAGGGAGCAAGACCAGATTCCAGACCTAAATTAACTTGCTAGTACCAAAAGCTGAATTTTATTGGTCTGATTGGCTTCTGAATTCCATTTTACTGTGACCAATTCTAAGCCTGTTGCTTCCCAATCCAGATCCTTACAGTCTCCAGATGCCATGTCAGAATTTCAATTGCCTCTTCTGCTTGGCCCAGGCCCAGGGTGCAAATATATAATTGGATACCATCATTGTATTCATAATATCTTATGAATGATACGAAAAATGATTTTTATGCAGAGTCAGAAATGTTGTGTAGGAGACAAGAAAGGCCAGAATCCTGAGACATCTCATAATGGAAAACCCAAGAATTCAGACTCTCTCTTTCTCTCTCTCATACACCCACTGCAACTCAGAAAGGAGAAAATCCTCAACCTTTGCAACAACTTTCTTTTCTCTCAAACATGATGCATAACCACAGCCCTTTCCACTTTCCTTAGCTGCTGCCATTTTTCAGTAAATTAAGATTAAACTGCCATTTTAAGATGGATCAGTAGGAAAGAGAATGGATGGTGGAAAGAAATGAACCAGTAGAAAAAGGAAGTTTTTATCCTGGACAAAACACACCTGCCCACCCTTATTGTGTCAGTGCACTCTGAAGGTGGTGAACATATCTAATTCTCTCTTCTCCTCCTATTTTCCCCACTACAACAAACCAGTGAGGTAAATTTGGGGTGGCCCAAGTGACTAGCCCAAGTTGGTTTTCATGCCTAAGAACTAGAACTCATAGTATCCCAGTTTCTAGCCTCATGCCTTAACTACTAGACCCATGATGGCGAACCTATGGCACGGGTGCCACAGGTGGCACATGGAGCCCTATTAGTGGGCACACAAGCATTGCTATAGCTCAGCTCCAGCACGCATGTGTGCGCTGGCCACCTGATTTTTGGGCCTTTCGGTCCTACCAGAAGTTGGGAAATAGGCTGTTTCTGGCCTCTGGAGGGCCTCCGGGGGAGTGGGGAAGGCCGTTTTCGCCCTCCCAAGGCTCCTAGAAAGCCTCTGGAGCCTGGGGAGGGTGAAAACGGCCCTACCGGGCCCACTGTGCCATCATGTGCTAAAAGTGGGGGTGGTGGTCATTTCCGATGTCCCGATGTAGTCAGTTGGTGCCATCGCTGATGTTGGGGGTGAGTCGTTGGCCCCCTCGGAGAGGGCTCGCAACCTGGGTGTTTTCCTGGACTCACAGCTGTCTTTAGAAGAGCACTTGGCAGCTGTGGCTGGGAGGGCTTTTTATCAGGTTCATCTGATTCTCCAGTTGCATCCCTTTCTGGATCGGGACTCGTTAAATACGGTCACTCATGCCCTCATCACTTCCCACCTGGACTACTGCAATGCTCTCTACATGAGGCTCCCTTTGAGGAGCACCCGGAAGCTCCAGCTGGTCCAGAATGCTGCCGTGCAGGTGGTTATGGGAGCAACATGGCGCCCCCATGTGACCCCCCCCCCCCGCATGAGCTGCACTGGCTTCTGGTGGTCTTCCGGGTGCACTTCAAGGTTTTGGTTACCACCTTTAGAGCACTCCATGGCTTAGGACTGGGGTATCTACGAGACCGCCTTCTGCCACCAGTAGCCTCTCACCGACCAGTATGCTCCCATAGAGAGGGGCTTCTCGGTGTGGCGTTGGTCAAACAGTGCCAACTGGCGGCCCCCAGAGGGAAAGCCTTCTCTGTGGGGGCACCTGCCATCTGGAACGAGCTCCCCCCGGAGATACGGAGGATCCCATATCTGCGCGCTTTCCGCTGTGCCCTCAAAACATTCCTATTCCAGCAGGCTGGCCTGGCCTAACTTCTCTTTTAAATTGTTTTTTAAATTTTAAATTTGTCTTATAAATTGGGGTGTATTAATTTGTTTTTCTGGGCCAAAGTATTTAATGCATTTTAAATGGTTTTTTAAACGTTTGTACTATATGTATTTTATTTTCTGGCTGTTCACCACCCTGAGTCCTTTGGGAGTAGGGTGGTATATAAATTTAATAAATAAATACATAAATGCACAGGGGTGGAACGCATTGAATTATGGGTGTGGGCACACAGTGGACGACCTCGCCGCACTCCCCCCACTTTTGGCACACAACGGCAAAAAGGTTAGCCATCACTGTACTAGACTAATCACTGTAAATCAGGGTTGTCAAACTTGATTTCATTGAGGGCCACAACAGGGTTGTGTTTGACCTTGGAGCGGCTGGAGTGTGGGTGTGGCCAGGGTGGGCATGGCCAGCTTGATGTCACTTGTGTCAGGGGTGCCTGTGGTTGTCCGACATTCTGCCAGAGAAAACAGGGGTTTCCAAGTTGGCCCCACAGGCCAGATCTAAGTTAACACCTGGGCTGGATCCTGCCCCCGGGCCTTGGGTTTGACACCCCTGCTGTAAATGAACAAAATATTACTTTTATACTGCTGACTCAGCAGTGTAAATATTTACAGTAGGAATTCTAATGTTTCTAGCACTTAACTACATATTTCTAAAATTAGGCTTATATGTGTAATTAAATAAATGCTACCTTTCCCGAGTTTTCCCTTCATGTAAAAACAGATTTTCAGACTCTGAAAAACTCCCTGGAGGAAATTGACACCAGAGCTTTCCAGAGAATAATCAAAAGTCTGCACTTTACCTTTTGCCAGAAACTTAATATGCAGGTTGAACTACTGGAAGGGTATTGTACATATGTCATTCAATCTTGCAGTCAGATGTTATACACATTATAGAGTGGGATATATATATATACATATATACATATATACATGTATATGTAGGTCTTTGGTTATTCGTGTGTTCTCCCACGTAGAATTGGATGTGTCTTGGCGACGTTTCGATGAAGTCTCATTCGTCATCTTCAGGCTGGTGTTCTCGGCTTCATGCTTCCTGGAATAACCAATACCCAATAACCAAAGACCTACATACAAACACCCGTGAAAACCTCAGAAAACATATATATGTATGTATGTATGTATGTATGTATGTATGTATGTATGTATGTATAAATGTTTGTCAGACCACATTTGATGTGACATTGCAAACCAGATTTTTCATGTGTTGCTTTGTCATTCAGCCTAAATTTTTGAAAAAATTTCATTCATAGTCATTTCTTCATCTTCTTGCTTGTTATCTCTTCTTCCAGCCTCAGGCCAATCAGGCCTCCTTCACCCCTTCTGCTCGGAAGGCAAAGGAGCATATGAATCAACTCAGCCTGAAAAAGCCAGCAACCTTTCATTTGCCATGGTAGCAGAGCATTATCCTTGCTGAATTGTGTCCTAAGCAGCTTCCTAAGGGTAAAGTAGCCTCTGAATTGTTGCATGCAACTCTTCGGCCTCTCTGAAAATAATCAGGCACCTTTGAACAAAGATTTTCCTTCACTGGATGCATTCAAGAGGAGTAGCTAGTTAGCATTTGTTAAACATACAGGGAACAAAGAGTCTGCCCTGAGCTTTTATCCTATTATCCACACTGCCAGATGCATCTGCCAAAGGAGGCAATATTTCTCAGAAATTAACATTTGTTAGCCTTTCAAGTACAGCAAAGCTATTCATTGGAGAAGCTTCCTCAAACCTATGCTATCCTGAAAAGTTTAAATTATACAACAGCATCCTTTTCAAAAGAAATATAACTAGGATTTGGAGAAAAAGGTAAATCATGAGCAGATAGTCTGATATGATATAAATAGATGATAGGTAGATAGGGGAGAGAGGTGGGGGCAAGCAAGCTGTTTTTTTTTTTAAGTTTCTAAATTTCTGCCATTGGATGAATTTTTTAACAATTTATTTATTTATATGCCACTCACCTCGCTGTTCAAAGTGACAAATTCTGCCAGGTGTGAACATTGGGCAGTATATTTTCTCAGAAGGTTCTGGGTTATTTTTTCAGTTTTTGTGTTTGTGTTTTCAAGTCAGTGTTGAGTCAGGGGCAAATGTTTGGACAATCCGTGCAATTTTCTTGGCAAGATTTTTGGAAGTGGTTTGCCATTGCCTATTTCCTTGGGCTGAGACACAGTGACTGTCTCAAAGAATCTAGCTTCAAGATGATGATGGAATTAGAACTCACAGTGACACAGATTCTAGCCTGGTGCTTTAATCCCTACGCCAAACTTGCTGTGTTCTGAAGTAAATTCTGCTATTTTTTTAAATGGGACTTATTCTCTAGTAAACCTGTTTAGGATTATACAACAACAGCAATAGCACGTAGATTTACATACCACTTCATAGTGCTTTACAGCCCTCTCTAAGCAGTTTACAGAGTCAGCATAATGTCCCAACAATCTGGATCCTCATTTTACCAACCTCGGAAGGATGAAAGGCTGAGTCAACCTTTCAGAGTCAGCTGGTCAGAATCAAACTCTTGGAGTGAGTAGTAAGTTAGCCTGCAGTATTTCATTCTAACCACTATGCCACCATGGCTCTTCCTACCCTTTTCTCTTCACTTGTCCTCTGCTGTTTGTTATATTGTCATTAAAGATTTAAAAAACAACAACCCTAAAACCCACCTTTAAAAGCAACTTTGTGTGTGTGTGTGTGCGTACAACAACCAAAATACGTTGATATGCGTTCCCTGACTATAGATAGTGAACTTCCATGTTCATTGCAATGCACAATCTAGATCAGTGTTTCTAATGCTAATTCTGGCTGGGGAACTCTGGGAATTGAAGTCCACATATCTTAGAGTCACCAAGGTTGACAAACATGCCCAAGAGATACTTCAGCTGTTGCTAAGTATTCCTCATGGTTCAACAACACCAAAACACTCATTAGAGAAACTTGAAATATCTTAAGCAGATGGCAAATGTTTCTCCTTTTCTTTACTTTGGGGGCTGGAGTGTACAAGGAGTTCTAACCATATACTTTAGGAAGGTCTCTTTTAGTCTATACCAGCAGTCTCCAAATTTGGCAACTTTAAGACTTGGGGACTTCAATTCCCAAAATTCCGCAGCCAGCATGACTAGCTGAGGAATTCTGAGAGTTGAAGTCCACAAGTCTTAAATTTGCCAAGTTTGAAACCCCTGGTCTATACTGATTAATAAGAATTTGCAAGGGTGCCAGAGACCAGACCAATATGAAGAGCCTTTAATATCACCTAGAAATTATTATTCATCCCTAACTGAGCAAAGGGCAGTGCTGTATAGTGAGTGTTTACTTTTAACCTGTCACACTGAAGCTCACTTAGCTCACCGGTAACATTTATTCTATAAAAGAATAACTTTAATCGCTACCAACCAGGGAGAAATACTTGCTAATTTATTGCCCAGAGCAAGGAAATGTGATCTAAAGAGACTGCCTAGAAATTAAGCAGAGTTTAAGATGAACAAGGAATGAGCCCTGAATTCCAGTGTAAGTGTTAGAGCCCAGCTGGGAACTATTTTAAGGAATAATAGAGAAGAGAATCTAATTTCTTCCTCAATGAATTCTCAAGTCCAAAATAGCACGGAGTACAACCATTCGTGACTCTGTTTTCTTGATGATAATGAAAGCTCTTAAGATTGATCTTGCATAGGTATCAGTATATATAAGCAAAATTCCATGCTGCCAATTATTCAAAAAAGCCAATGGCACTGAAACAATTGCTATCAGCAATAATTATGCAATATTGTGATACAGTATAATTGAAACAGTGGTAAGGATAATTGATATGGAAAAGTTTCTAACTTGAACTCACAAAATTCAAAATCTGTTTCCTCTTTAAAATTCAAGTGGAGCTTGAAATAATTATTCTATCAGTACCCAATCTTTTCCATTAATCTTCCCAGATCCCAACACTGGGTTTTAACACATTGTACTAAGCCATATCTATATGTCTGTCTGTCTGCCAGCTTCAGGAAGTGGCCCAAAAGGCAGAAGCGACACGCCCAGAAAGAGACTCTGGCTTTGCCACGCCCTCACACCATCCGCTCTCCCTTCACTTTGGATCAGGGGCTGGGGCCCAGAGATGGGTCATTCACTGAAGCCCCAGAGCTGCCGCTTGCTCACCGCCTGCTCACCGCCTGTTCACCGCCTGCTCACCGCCTGCTCACTGCCTGCCTCAACCGGGTCGGGGAATGCACCATTCCCCGACTCCAGCCTTGCCACGGAGCCGCCACCAGCTCGCCCTTTGTCACGCGATGTGTCGTACTCCTTACCTTTCTTCCGTGCACATCATTTATTTCAATCATTCATCAGTGGCAGGTTGGGTGTGCGCTTGCTCAGCCGGCGCGTGGACCAGGGAGGTGATGATGGTAGCACATTCAAGAAGGAGAGCAACTCCGGTAACTTTTGGGCGCTTGCCTTCCCTGGCAGCCAGCTGCGGGAGAAAGGTAAGGAGTAGGACACGCCGCATGGTGAAGGGAGAACGGGCGGCGGCTCCACGGCAAGGCTGGAGTTGGGGAATGATGCATTCCCTGACCCACCTGAGGCAGGCGATGAGCAGGTGGCAGCCCCGGGGCTTTAGTGAATGGCACGTCTCTGGGCCCCAGCTCCTGACCCAAGGGACAGCAGGTGGTGAGTGGTCGGCAGAATAGTAATTTAAAATGTTTTCCTACCGGGTTCTGTGGGCATGGCGAGGGTCTTGTGACTGAGTGGGCGTGGCTGTGAGTGACATTGAGTTGGCCTTGCTCACTTAGTCACAGGACACACACCCCACCAAGCTATACCCACAGAAACAGTAGGGAAAACTTTTAGATTTCACCCCTGGAGCAAGGTGTGCCCAGGGAAGAAGCAGGGTGTTCTATACTCCATTAGACACCTCCAACATGCCAAACCCCCAGGCTTGTTGCCAAAACTTGTCTTCAAGGCCTTTTGGAAGGCTAAGAGGTAGGAGAGGATCTCCTCTCTGTCAAACTAGTTACTAAGTCTGCATTACTATTAATCTTCTCATCGTTTCTATCAGCCATCTCCTCCCACTTATGATTCTACGACTGTAACCATGTTTCTGGTATCCTTACGATTTATATTGATGACTAACATTAAGTGTTCTACCTTATGATTCTTGACAAATGTATCTTTTCTTTTATGTGCACCAAGAGCGTATGCACCAAGACAAATTCCTTGTGTGTCCAATCACACTTGACCAATAAAGAATTCTGTTCTGTTCTGTTCCATTCCGTTCTGTTTTATTCTATTCTATTCTACCTCATGGAACAAGATGTTCCAGAAGGCAGGAGTCATATCAGAAAAGGCTCTTCTACAGGACCCAGTCAAAATTCCTTGGCTGATGGGGTCTGCAGAATGCCCTTTCTGCCTGCACAGGGTGGGCTAATCCCATCAGGGTGAGCCAGTTTCTTAGATAGCCTGGACCCATCTCATGGTTTTTTAACAAAATTAAGCCCTAGCTGGCTATGTTTGCAATTCACACTAAGTAATAAAACATAAAAAGACAACATCTAGGTTCACATGAAACCTACGCAAAGCAGTCCATACTTTAGATGTGAGCATTTTCATATTGCACAGTTTTCCCAATTCTCTAAACTATTTTGAAGCTAGTCATGTGATTTTCTGTTCTAAAGATGTAAAGAAAGAAAGAAGATGAAGTACTATATGAGCCAATCAGGGATTCGTTTAGTTGACTAATACGAGTTGGACACTTATCCCAATAGGTTCCTCAAGGAATAAACAGCTGGAATGGAAAAGCTAGGAGAAAGATATATACTTCAGGGTCCAGGAAAGGCTGAGCCTCTAGGCATGAACCAGGGAAAGAAAAAGTAATTTTGTCTTTGGACATCTTAGTCAGAAGAGAGGCAACATAGGAAGTTACATTTTCAGTCAGTTAAATTGACAATGTACAGCTACATTGTCACAGGAAAAAAAAAGTGTCCCCAAAACCAGCCTCTGGCTTTTCTCCAATTTTAAATCAGATGGTACAGTGCAGTGATGAAATGTAAAATTTGTTACTACTGGTTCTGTGGGCGTGGCTTGAAGGGGGGGTAATGTGACTGGGTGGGCAAGGTCACCTTTTTTTTTTACTTTTAAAACCATTTTTTCTACAACCTCTTCGGCCAAAGAGGTTGAAAAAAAAATCCTTTTAAAAGCCTTTGACGATCCCAGCTGAGTTGCCTGATTGGCAGAGGCTTTTTTTTTTTTAACCTTTAAAAGCATTTTTTCGGCTGAAGAGGTTCGGCTGAAAAAATTAATGAGCCAAAGAGCCGAGGTGACGCAGTGGTTAGAGTGCTATAATGCAGCTACTTCAGCTGACTGCTAGTTCAGCAGATCAGCAGATCAAATCTCACTGGCTCAAGGTTGACTCAGCCTTCCATACTTCCGAGGTGGGTAAAATGAGGACCCAGATAGTTGGGGGCAATATGCTATTTAGTATACTGTTGATTGTTGTAAGCCGCCCAGAGTCCTTGGAGAGTGGGCAGCATAGAAATATGAATACTACTACTACTACTACTACTACTACTACTACTACTACTAATAATAATAATAATAATAATAATAATAATAACTCTTAATGCCTTTTTGGCAATGCTGTTACAGTGGGCTCTGGCACTGTACTGCCAGATCTTTAGAGATGAGTACTCCAAGGTCCTTGACAGAGTGAGGGTCGTCTACAAGGTCATGTCCACCTAGCTTGTATTTTATGTTCTGATTTTTTTTGCCAATGTGTAAGACAGAACATTTGTTGGTTGAGATTTGAAATCGCCACTTGTTTGACCAATGTGACACATAGTCAAGGTCTTTTTGAAGGATAGTAGCATTGTCGGTGATGTTGAATAGTTTTACATCATCAGCAGAATGCAGTTGCTTTTAATATGATTGCAAAGGTCATTTATGTAAAGTATAAAGCATGTTGGTCCTAAAACGCTGCCTTGGGGAACACCACTGTTAACAGGTGCAGAATTTGATAGGGCACTCCCTATTTTGACCACTTGTTGTCTGTTTGACAGGAAGACAGCTATCCAATTATGTAGGAGTCCGGAGATGCCATAGGATTTTAGTTTTAGAAGTAGTTTTTCATGTACCACTGAATCAAAGGCTTTACAGAAATCTATGTAAATTGCGTCTATTGCTTTGCCCTGACCGAGATGTGTAGTCCATATGTTTTTGAAGTGTTTTTTCAAGTTTTAATTGAAAAAGTACAAGAAAGTAATATGTGGTCATTTGTCTTACTTTAGAGAAGGACAATTTTTTCACCTTATACATGAAATAAAATTCCTGATTGATTTAATCAGGCATAAGCTCTAGAAATATATCTAGAGATGTTTCACATCCATTTTTATGTACAGCTTCCTTCTTTCTAACATTCCTCACTGGTTTTTTTCATTAGCAATCAACACAGAAACACAAACCATCAGTTCCATATGACCAATCAAACTGTGAGTTCATAGTTCTTGGAGTGTTTATCTATTAGAGAGCACAAAAGAAAATTCCTTGATTAAAATTTGTTCAGAATACTAACATTCATTAACATTCCACTGACAATGGAATAATGGTAATTTTAATTAATAGAATCCGGTATGCAAAATGTAGTCCTGATGATTCAAGAAGCCCAATGTGAAATTAATCATGTGTTCCCATAACTCTTAATAACTAGACATTTTCCAAATTCATCACCCACAAAGGTTGAAATGGAGCCATGCCAAAAAAACCAGTCCAGATTTCTCTCATATGGGCAACACTCATGCAATATGCAAAGCAATTCCTTGCATTCCAGAAAGTTACTTGAAACCTTGAGTTACTAGTAGTCCTTGACTTACAACAATTTATTTAGCACTGTTCAAAGTTATAAACGCACTGAAAAAAGTTATTTATAATCAATCCTTACACATACAGCCATTACAGTATCCTCATTGTCATGTGATTAAAATTTGAATGTTTGGCAACTGACATGTGTTTTGTGATGGCTGCAACATCCTGGGATCAAGGGATTACCATTTGTGACTTTTCCAGCCAGCTTTCAACAAGCAAAGTCAATAAGGGAAACTGGACCACAGTGATTCACTTAACAACAAAGGAATATTTCCAATATTTTATACAAATATACAGTAGTATACCTGAATGATATATGGATTTTTTCACTTAACAACAAGACCCATCTGTACATGGGACAAAACTTCCAAGAATGCCCTTGCAGGTACAAAGTGTTTCCTAAGGAGAAACAATGTGCATTTCATTTTCTCCAGTTGGACTCTTTGATTATTTGATCTCTAAAAAAAGGAGTAGAAGTGGATCCTGTAAAGGTATTAAGCCATTGTCACACAGTAAGTGTCTAGAAATTTGAAAGATATTCAGCATTTTCTGAGTTTTACCAATTTTATACACAGTTCATCTCTAATTTTGAAGACCCCAGAAAAACACTCAACTTCTGAAAAAAGGTCACAAAATTAAATCGTTTACCCAAGATCAAGCAACCTTTCAGGAGTTATTCTTATTCCTAGAACCTGGGCGTCTTATATTTCTTTTACATTCTCTGTTTACTCAGCAAAAAGCACTCACTCCTCATAGCTGATTACAAAATCCACCAGAAAGCAGATTTTCTCTGGCCATTTTTCTCTCTTCCTTATCTTTTCTTCCTGTTGAAATCCATTGGCACTGCTGTTTGCTTTCTCTGTTCACTCATCACCCAGAGAATAAAGAATTGTCAATTTTATTTCTACTTGCTGCTGGTGTCTACTATCAGTCTAGTCCAGATAAGGTCAGCAATTTTGATCCCATTTGAATGTGTGTGTGTGTGGGGGGGGGCTATACAGAGAGAGATGGACATAAGTTTATAGATGTACACTATTTTAAATTTTTTTTAAAAATTAAAACTGTCTTTATTTCTTCCAAGAGTTTTTCTCCATTATTTTTGTTTTGTTTTGTTTCTAAAAAGATTCTGCATAGTTTGAGAATATTTTCGGTTGGATCACATATCTTCATTTTTATGTAGTTTTTGTCTCCTATAAATCTGTAGCAATAGCACTTAGACTTATATACCGCTTCACAGTGCTTTACAGCCCTCTCTAAGCTCTCTCTAAGAGGTTTACAGAATTAGCATATCGCTCCCAACAATCTGGGTCCTCATTTTACTGATTCCAGAAGAATGGAAGGTTGAGATGAGATTTGAACTGCCAAATTGTAGGCAGCCAGCAGTCAGCAGAAGTAGCCTGCAGTACTGCATTCTAACCACTGCATGGCCTAGGAATCACGATACTTACAGTCCTTTTACCCCACTAATTGTGACAGACTTTAGTGGGTGGTGCTCATCTCCATTTCTTAAGCCAAGGAGCCAGCATTGTCTGGAGTCATTTCTGTGATCATGTGGCCAGCAGGATATCATGCTGCAGCAGCACAGATATTATAGTGAAACATAGAATGCTGTTACCTTTCTGCATGCTTGTATGTGGTACCTATTCATCTACTTGCTACCTAGCAGTTCAAATACCTACAATATCAACAAGAAAACCAGATGCATTTGCCTATATTACAAGTTGTAAGAGACATACAGGAGGGGAAAAAGGCTTTTTAAAAATAATAATAAGAAGTACTGATGCTGAGACAATTCCAGAATAACCCATGAAGAAATCACCTGTCATTAAAGCATGTGTATTTAAAAAATATTTTTCAGTTGAAAACATGATAGAATAGCCCAAAGACCATGACAGCATCTCTTAAGAAAAGCATGCTGAAGTAATAATTCTAAGCTTATTAGTATCAAGAAGCTGCCGGAAGAAACAGAATTTTACAGAATTTCTGAGCAGCTGCTCTGACTCCTCTTGCCCAAATAGGTCTGTTGCCAGGGCTACTTCTTTTCAGTTTCTGCTGCTCAACTTTCTTCTCTGCTTACTTGTCCATGGTTTTCCCATGCTGAACAGTACCTTTCTCTACCTTCCTTCCTTCCTTCCTTCCTTCCTTCCTTCCTTCCTTCCTTCCTTCCTTCCTTCCTTCCTTCCTTCCTTCCTTCCTTCCTTCCTTCCTTCCTTCCTTCCTTCTTTGCAGGCTCACCTCTTCCTTCATACCAACTTATTTTCATTCCAATGCGATATTTCTAGAGTACATACTGTATCTGTATGGCATCATCTGAGCTTTCCTTTTCTACTACCAGCAAATTGGATTTTATCTTCTCCCACGAGAACTGTCAAGCTAAACAAGGTTACTGGTAGTAGAAGAAAGGCAGAAACAGAAATTTCAACAATATTCAGTTACTTATAAATTATTTGTTTTAAACCCATATCAGTAACTGAATGTTGCTGAGATTTGTGTGTGTGTGTGTGTAGTAATAACAATAGCACTTAGACTTATATACCACTTCATAATGCTTTACAGCCCCCTTTAAGCAGTTTACAGAGTCAACATATTACCCCCAACAATCTGGGTCCTCATTTTACCCACATCAGAAGGATGGAAGGCAAAGTCAACCTTAAGTCGGTGAGAATTGAACTACTGGCAGTGGGCAGAATTAGCCTTTAAGACTGCACTTTAACCACTGCACCACCACAGTTCTTGTATGTATATGAATGTGTATATGTGTACAAAGAGATTCCTGGACATTAAAAAAAAAGTTTCTTAGAGATTTCAATTCTAGTCACCAGAGTGTCCAACACAGGACCAGATCTAAAATGCTTTCGAAGCATTTTCCAAAAATAAATTTTCTAGAGCCTACCATTCTTTCACAATTCTTATACAGATGTATTATTCTAAAACAACAGCATAAAAAAGGTTGCAATTTTTTAAAGCTTGATCATTCCCAACTTTTGTTCAAGCTATGGTGCATTTCAATCTTTCATCACTCTTAGATCTCAGTAACTGAAAATTTTATATGAAAGAAACCCAAGTACAACACCTTGTCTGGCCTTTATGAATTAATATCATCAAGGGTCTAAACAAATCATAAAATTGCTACATTTTCATTATCGTACTTCATTTCTGTTATGTATTGAGTCTGTTCCTGGACAAGCCCCTAGTGGGCGTTAACAGATCTGTTCACGGATTGGTTAGCCGTTTGTCAGCTTCCTATATAAGAGTTGTCAAACAGAGTTCGCGGTCTTTCTGCACCGGCTATTGGATCACAAAGCACCTTGGGTCTGGACTGCCAAGGAGTCCACCGCCTTTTCTGCTGTTAAACATCTCCTGATGTCTAACTCACTCCTTTTCCAATATTGCGAGACACTATCCTTAGTGTTAGCATGCGATGCCTCATCATATAGGGTGGGTGCAGTTTTGAGCCACAAATTTCCTAATGGCTCTGAGGCTCCGGTGGCTTTCTTTTCCCAGACCCTGGCACCAGCTGAGAGGAACTACTCTCAGCTTGATAAAGAAGCCTTGGCCCTAGTAGCAGTGTAAAAAAATTTTATGATTACCTTTATGGCCGGCATTTCTCTCTTATTACGGATCACAAGCCACTGCTTGGACTCTTGGCAGGAGACCGGCAAACCTCACAAATAATGTCACCATGGATGACTAAGTGGTCCGTTTTCCTATCCGCCTACGCTTACATATTAATCCATGTTCCAGGAAAGAACTTGGCCCATGCTGATGCTCTCAGCTGTTGTCCCCTTGACACTTTGCTGTTTGACCCGGCTCCAGTTTCAACTGTGTGTCTGATTGACAATTCACCATTCCCGTTAACTGCTAATGACATTGCTAGAGCCTCTGCACAAGACCCAGACATTTCTCAAGTCATTGACTGGGTAAATTGGGGTTGGCCAGAGGGTTCTGTCCAACCTGTGTTGCAACCTTATGCTATATGCAAACTGGAATTATCATCCCAAATGGGTTGTTTGTTGTGGGGTCACTGGGTGGTGGTTCCCCCTCCATTACGAAAAGCTGTTCTGGACACCCTGCACTTAGGCCATCCCGGGATAGTGCGTATGAAAGCACTGGGAAGGAGTTATCTTTGGTGGCCTAAACTGGATAGGTGCATTGAGGAGTGGGTGGCATCCTGCCAAAATTGTCAAGAGTCATGGTCAATGCCACCTAAGGAAAAGGCTAGGGTTTGGGAGGACCCAAGGGTCCATGGTCCCACCTCCATATTGATTTTGCGGGACCGTTGCATGGACAAATGTTCCTCATATTGGCAGATGCTTATTCCAAATGGGTGGAGATTGTATTGATGTGCTCAACCACTTCCGAAGCAGTGATTAAAGCACTGCGCAGGGTATTCGCCACTCATGGTTTACCTGACATGTTAGTATCGGATAATGGGCCCCAATTAACATCCTCCACATTTGAAATCTTTTTAGCTAGTTTGGGTATCCGATATTGCTTGATCTCTCCATTCCATCCATCAAGTAATGGTTGTGCTGAACGAGCCGTGAGATCAGCCAAAGAAGCGTTGGGGAGGATGGGGTCCAGAGACTGGAATGAGCGGATTGCTGAGTATTTGTTGGTGCAACACTCTACCTCCTGTCAAGCTACAAACCGAAGCCCAGCAGAGCTCCTTATGGGCCGCTGTTTAAGGACCACTCTTGACCGGCTTCACCCGCAATATGCCCCTAGCAGTCCATTGGATTCTGCCCGCACACATAGGGCGTTCAGGGTGGGGGATACTGTATATGCCCGGAATTATGCGGGGCAGCCTTTATGGTTGCCAGGAAGCATTACGGATGTCACGGGACCTTGTTCGTACAGGGTAGATCTGGGCCACGGCCGTTTGTGGCACCACCACAGTGATCAGTTAAGGGCTAGATGGTCAGCACCTGACCAATTTCCAGAAGGAGATGATTTGGTTTCAGGTACAGGGTTACGAGGGCAAATGAATTGGAGGTCAGAGAAAGGTTGCCGGGCTAACGGAAGGCAACCAGTAAACGTACGTGACAACAGTGAGGATCCAGCACCTGTGGAAAAGTCTATGCAGGAGCCAGCCGAGCAAAGTCTAGAGAAACTCAACATTCCGGCTTCACTGGAGCCAAAGCAGGAAGCCAGCCTCCGGCGGTCGGGACAAGTCCGAAGACAACCAACTTACCTGCAGAACTAGCTATGCGCAGTCCAAGGGGAAAGGGGTGTTATGTATTGAGTCTGTTCTTGGCAAGCCCCTAGTGGGCGTTAACGCAACATTCTGTTCACAGATTGGTTAGCCGTTTGTCAGTTGTCCTACATAAGAGCTGTCAAACAGAGTTTGCGGTCTTTCCGCTCTGCTAACGTTAATCTGTTCCGATGTTAGTTTGATTATTAAATTTACCTCAGGAAAATCCTCACGCCGATGTCGTTCTTCAGTTGTTCGGCCAGTATTTATTAATTTCCACTATATCAATAAAGCTATTCTACATTAATATAGAGAATCTAGTCCATTTAGTCAGAGAATGTTTTCTCTGAATGGTAGTTAGTACTCAGGCCAAAATCTGGTTCTTGAATCACTTTAATAGGAAGTAAAATATTGATAAACAAACCCTCCATTTTCAACCAGGTACAGAGCTGCTTGCAACATTACAACTAACTGCCCAGAGTAGCTATCTTAAATGCCATTCTGAATTCCCTCCATGGGGATCCAAAGGAAAGGGAAAGGAGAGCCAAATGACAAAATGAATGTGGTAATAAAATGTCCAGTTCTTTTGTAATTGTGATTCGGATACACAAAACTGCATGGAACGAAGCTTGTATTGTTATGTCAAGATACTTTCTCATGTTGATTAACTCACATCTTGTTTTGGGTGCTCTGGTTCCTTCTCTTCATTGATTTTTGGAATTGTTCTAGCAGTTGTATAAATATGACCATCAATGAGACATTATTGCTCCAACATTGGAGGTTTTTAAGAAGAGATTGGACAACCATTTGTCTGAAATATTATAGGGTTTCCTGCTTGAGCTGGGGGTTGGGGTGGACTAGAAAAACTACCAAGGTCCCTTCCAACTCTATTATTCTGTTATAATAGTAATGTCATCACATTACAAACAGGTAAGCAACCCTTTGCTTGCTATTCAGGTTGAACTCTCAGAATCTCCCCAAATTACAGTTCTATTTGTAAAACAAAAGGCCCAATTTTCTTTACTGATCATAGTCTTACTCTAGGCTTGACTGCCAAAATTGATTGGAAAAGGCTGGTATATAAGATTTCCTGAGAGAGGAAGGCACATACTTTTTCTGGGCAGGGATGTTGCTCCTTTCCTTATGAGGTACTTCTAGTGGAAATTATAACCTATATTTTCTCTCTACACATACATGCACATGATTTTGATTTTGATTACAATCTACCGCTCTAATCCAAAATGCACATACCTTAGAATAGAATAGAATAGAATAGAATAGAATAGAATAGAATAGAATAGAATAGAATAGAATAGAATAGAATAGAATAGAATTCTTTATTGGCCAAGTGTGATTGGACACGCAAGGAATTTGTCTTGGTGCATACGCTCTCGGAGTACATAAACGAAAAAATGCATTTGTCAAGAATCATAAGGTACATCACTTAATTATAGTCATAGGGAAACAATTAATATAAATCTTAAGGATACCAGCAACAAGGCTACAGTCATACAGTCATAAGTGTGAGGAGATGGGTGATAGGAACAATGAGAAGGTTAATAGTAATGCAGACTTAGTAGCTTGTTTGACAGAGAGGAGATCCTCTCCTACCTCTTAGCCTTCCAAAAGGCCTTGTGTCTAGTTGTTCTGGTGTGCAGTGCTCTACAGCGTTGTTTTGAGAGTAGGAGTTGAAACAGTTTATGTCCAGGATGCGAGGGGCCTGTAAATATTTTCACAGTCCTCTTTTTGACTCGTGCACTATACAGGTCCTCAATGGAAGGCAGGTTGGTAGCAATTGTTTTTTCTGCAGTTCTAATAATTATCCTCTGAAGTCTGTGTCTGTCTTCTTGGGTTGTGGAACCAAACCAGAAAGTAGTAGTGGTGCAGATGACAGACTCAATAATTCCTCTGTAGAACTGTTTATATCATTGGACAAACAAAAGCAAAAAATGATGGTCAATGCTTAATACATATTAGTTAAGGTTTTGAAGAGTATTGATTGTAGAATACTGGGAATAAGTTTCATTTCACTTAATGTGTTCTAGTGGAGACTAGGCAGGCTTTCATTTAAATTCCTAGAGCGAGCAGGGATTTTATAGCCTATATGGTCATTTCCTATTCTATAATTCTGGGGTTCTATTTTTTTCCCCCTTCTTTCAAGTTCCCTTCTTTTGCAGAAGGCATGCATGTCAAATAGTTGCCATGCCTTGGCAGACTATGAACTATATGGAAAAATATATGGAAAAATTGAAGCTTTGTCTTCTATAATGTTAAGATCTTGAAACCTGCTAAACAAAATCAGATCCCTGGATTTATTTTTTTTTCCAATTAGTCTTTGACAGGGAAATAAATGTTTAATGGCATCATCTGCATTTCACAGAATTGAAATGCTTTGAGGGGGTTTTCAGAAAGGACCCCAGAAGGGCAGCTAGTTGCACCATCTTTTCTCGTTTGGCTCTAGCCAAACCTCCTTGGGCATTACTCTACTTAAAATAATTGGATTAACTAAGATAGGAAAATAAACAGCTTTTTATCCGTAGCATCCCTCGAGATAGCAGACAGCTCCATACCCTTGGGGCGGTATCAGCAGTTAATGATTCTTCATTTTCTCCAGCAAGAAGAGGCTTAATTAACAAAAGGCAGTATTTTGCAGACATGGATTCTTTTTTCTGAGTTAATGGTGCATAGTGTGGACTTTCTGGATTTTGGATGCAGAATATGGGTATAAAAATGCTGCAAGCTTTCAAATGTTCAGTTTCCATCATTTCTTTGTTTCTGTGAAGAAGCAAAATTGATCTCATCTACCCAGAGGGTTGGCAGTGATGTGATAGGCCAAAGTGCTCTAAGGAACTAAGAGTAAGCAAGTAAAGATTAATGGAATCATAAAATAATGGATGAGACTCAGAGGGGTTTTTTTTTAATTATTAATAACGGCCCGTGAAAATATATAGAAAATAAAGCTAGATTTTCCATGTAGTCAATGATGCAGTAAAATAATTTTAGCCTCTAGATATCAAGAATTTATAATGATGATTATTGTTTACCTGTAGAAAAGGGCAACCAAAATGATCAAGAAGCTGAAGTAGCTCTCCAATGAGAAAGGGATCTATTATTATGTATGGTGTGGAAAAAGTGGATAGACTTAGCTATACACATTAGAGATTTATAGCGTCACCTAGCCATCACTATGATGATTCATCACTAATATGGATAATCTCATGGAATCTGAAAACATTCATTGAATTTTTATTTTTATTTTTATTTGATTTATATGCCGCCCTTCTCCGAAGACTCAGGGCGGCTTACAATGTGTTAAGCAATAGCCTTCATACTTTTGTATATTATACAAAGTCAGCTTATTGCCCCCACAAACTGGGTCCTCAATTTACCTACCTTAGAAAGGATGGAAGGCTGAGTCAATCTTGAGCCGGCGAGATTCGAACATGAGTAATTGCAGACAGCTGGATGTTTAATCAGGATGCTTTGTCTGCAGAGCTATCCAGGCTCTCTGGATTTGAACTAAAAGTGTTTCAAAACAGATCAAAGAAATTTTTTTTTTATTGAAAAAGTTTTACATTACATTTTATTGTAAAACCCCCTTCCCCCTCCCCCTCCCAACCCCCTACTTAACCCACCCTACCCCTCCCTCCCCCCCTTGACTTCCGCTATTTAACAAACATCAACCTTAACATATTTAACAATTTTTAAAGGTGAGATCCCTCTAAGAAAAAAAAAAAACTCTATAACCTTATTTTAAAACATTTTTAACCTTAAATAAGAAAACACTTAACCCTAAACAATCTATTTAAAAAATCTAGTAAAAAGTTTTGAGCATCGTACAGATACTAAAAATATATAACATTAACTATAACTCCCAACATTGAACTTGTAAATTCCATTACATATAATATAATTAAAAATCAAATTCAATACATTCCATTCTTTGAATATCAAAAAAAAAAAACATTTCTCTTTAACATTTAGTCTAAATATCAAACTTATAAATTCAATTACATAAAATATAATAATACATTTCTCTTTAAAAATAGAAATTTATCAAATTCAATACCTTTCTTTTAAATTACTTAAATATGTAAAATTTAAATTCAACTGAGCACTGATTGAAACTTCTTACTTTGATATTTATTCTTCATATATTCTACCCATTTCCTCCACTCCTTAACAAAAACTTCATGGGTCCTATCCTTCAGGTATGCAGAAATTTTGGCCATCTCTACCAAATTAGACATCTTCAATATCCATTCCTCTATAGTAGGCACATTATCTTTCTTCCAGTATTGACCTATCAATAATCTAGCTGCAGTAATCATGTGTAAAATTAATCTAGTATCAATTGCTGAACAGCCCTTAACTATTCCCAACAAAAAAAACTGAGGAGAAAACTCCAGCTTCTTCTTCAAGATATTCTGCATTACCCACCAAAGTTTAATCCAAAATGGTTTCAGTTTTCTGCACGTCCACCAAATATGGAAATATGTTGCATCCAAACAATCACACCTCCAACATTTAGGTTGAACATTTGGATACATACATGATAGCTTTTTGGGATCTAAATGCCATCTATAAAACATCTTATAAAAATTTTCCCTCAAGTTCTGTGCTTGTGTAAATTTAACATTCTGGACCCAAATCTTTTCCCATGTTTCCAACATTACTGGTTCTGCAAAATTCTGTGCCCATTTTATCATACAGTCTTTAACTAATTCACCCTCTGAATCTCTTTCTAACAATAAATTATACACTCGTTTAATATGCATCGGCCCTTTACATTTTATCTGAGTCACCAAATCTTCTTCGTGTAGCATCAATCCAATTTTCTGATCTTCTCTCCATCTTGCTTGAAGTTGAAAATACTGCAACCAAGTTAGATCGACTCCTTCTTCCAACAGGGTGTTCAAAGATTTCAAACACCATCTGCCCCCATCATTAAAAAGTATCTCTTTGTACAGCAACCCCCCGAGTGACTTTATATTTGGCATAATATGCCCAAGATCCAACCACAAAGGTATTTTGTAATCCAATTGAAGCTGGTGCTTCTTCCAAACTCTCAGCCAGGCGTGTCTTAAGATATGCCTATTAAATACACTGTCTCTCTTGTCTTCATAAAGTAAGTATGCATGCCATCCAAATTGCAAATCATGGCCTTCTATGTTCAAAATTTCTCTTTTAGTTGTGCCAATCCAATCTCCAACTTGTGTCAACACTGCAGCTTCATAATATAAACGTAGATTTGGAACTTTAAGGCCACCTCTTTCTCGAGCATCTTGCATAATCTTAAGTTTAACTCTTGGTTTTTTCCCATTCCAAATAAATTTATTTAAACCTGCTTGCCATTCCATC
Source organism: Masticophis lateralis (assembly GCA_030761175.1). NCBI lineage: Eukaryota > Metazoa > Chordata > Lepidosauria > Squamata > Colubridae > Masticophis > Masticophis lateralis. Next base: position 49,550,742 of record JAUDYJ010000002.1, read on the forward strand.
AAGAACTTATCATTTTTAAGCACCGGAATCATTTGAAACAAAAACAGGAATCTAGGTAGAACGTTCATCTTAACCACTGCTATTCTACCAAGCAAAGATAGTTGCAGCTTCTTCCATATATCAAGATCCTTTTGGATCTTATGCCAAAGTTCTTCATAATTATTTTGAAAAAGTTTTATATTAGATGCTGCAACTTGTACCCCTAGATATTTCACCTTTGTAGCTATTTCAAAGCCTGCCACCCTTTCAAGTTCATTCCTTTGTGGTTCCAACATGTTTTTAACTATCATCTTAGTCTTTTTCTGGTTCAGACTGAAACCTGAAACCAGACCATATTCCTCTATAATGGTTTTCATCTGGATGATTGATTCCAAAGGTCGTGTTAGGGTAACAATCAGATCATCTGCGAATGCCTTTGTTCTGTAGTCTCTTTGCCTTATAACTATTCCCTTCAGTTTGTCCGAGTCCCGTAGAGCATTCAACAGCACTTCCAGAGTCAAAATAAACAGTAATGGAGATAATGGACAGCCTTGTCTTGTTCCTTTCTGTATGTTGAAATTGGTAGTCAAACTGCCATTAATAATAATTTGTGCTGTCTGTTCTTGATAAATTGCTGAAATCGCTTGTATAAACTGTACCCCAAAGTCCATTTTAAGCAATATCTTTTTTAGAAAGTCCCAGTTGACTCGATCAAAGGCTTTCTCCGCATCCAAAAAAACCAGCACCGCAGAGATCTGTTTCTTTTCCTCAAGATATTCCAACAAATCTATAAGTTGCCTGACATTGTCCTTCATATGTCTACCTTCTATAAAACCTGCTTGGTCTTCATGAATCACATCTTGTATAACTGGCATCAATCTGTTGGCTAATACTTTAGCATAAATTTTATAATCCGTATTCAGGAGAGATATTGGTCTAAAATTTTCAGGTTTAACAGATTCTTCTTCTTTAGGTATCAGTGAAATAAAGGCCGTCTTCCACGAGGGAGGTATTTTACCCCCCTGCTGAATGTTACAAAACAAGTCCTTAAGATGCTCAACCAATTCCTCTTGCAAAGTCTTATAATATACTGCCGTCAAGCCATCTGTCCCAGGAGCTTTAGATAATTTCAATTGTTTTATTGCATATAAGATCTCTTCCGATGTTATAGGTCGGTCCAGTCTATCACTTTGTGTACTAGAAATTTTTGTAACTCTCTTCTTCTGCAAATATTCATCGATAAGGTCCTCTTTGATTTTGTCAGCTTGGTACAATTTAGAATAATAGGTTAAAAAAGCTTGATGTACTAAGTTTTGCTGATGCACTCGTTTCCCTTTGTACTCAATAGTATTTATCATACGAGAATTTTGTTGTTTCCTCAAAGTATAAGCCAACCATCTGCCAGGTTTATTAGCATTACAAAAAGTATTATGTTTAGCAAATTGCAGATTAGTTGCTGTTTGATCTGCCATCAATATTTGAAATTGATCTTTCAGGAGTTTTATCGTTAATTGTACCTTTTCATCAGTCGGATTCTTAATAAGCAATTGCTCTTTCTCCTTTATCTCTGTCTCCAAATCTATTCTTTTCTTCTGATGTGTTGATCTATATCTAGAATTTATATAAATCAGTACACCCCTCATATAAGCCTTGGATGCATCCCATACTATTTCAATAGGGGTACCTTTGTTCAAGTTATTGTCAAAAAATTCTTTAACATTTTTCTTAAGGTCCATAATGTACTTTTCATATCTGAATAAATTTTCATTCATACGCCAAGATCTCCTTTCTCTCTTGCCCAAATTTATCTCCATCCACACTGGACTATGGTCCGTTAAAGTTCTAGGAAATATTTTTGTCTTAGTCACAATAGTAAGTAAATCAGTAGTAACCAACATAAAATCAATTCTCGAAAAAGATTTGTGTCTATCAGAAAAAAAAGTAAAATCCAATTCCTTAGGATGATGAATTCTCCAAACATCCTTCAACTCTAATTCTTCTTTCAATGAGAAAAAAGTCGGTGGTAGCTTATTCCCTTTCTTAGCATACGTCTTTTTATCAAGCGTTGCATCAATCACCCCGTTCCAGTCACCCATAATCAAAAAAGACTTATAATTCCACTGCAATATTTTATCATTCAGCATTTTATAAAAACTTTCCTGCTGCTGGTTCGGGGTGTAAATGCCAATTAAGAGCATCGTAGCATTCTGTACAGTTATTGCAACTGCAATATATCTCCCCTCATCATCCGCTTCTATAAGTTTAGCTGGTATTCTTTTAGAAATATAAAAAACAAGTCCATTCCTTTTAGCCGCACTAGAAGATATAAAATGTGATCCAATTTTTGAAATTAAGAATTTCTGGTCCTGGGTTCTAATATGGGTTTCCTGCAAGCAAACAACATCATTATTATATTGCTTCAAATAGTGAAATATTTTTCTTCTTTTCTGTGGTGAGTTCAAACCATTCACATTCCATGATAAAATTCTGAGTGTCATTCTGAAAGTGGTCGAAGCTCTTTGAGCATTTCATGAAGATTCTCGCCAACCGCCGACGTCTTCGGTCTTGCCCCTCCCACGGCTTCGGAGTATGATTTTTCCCCCTTTATTCCATTCTCATCCAGATCAAAGAAATTTTTTTCATATAGCACATCTATATATATATATATATATATATAAGTGAAAATCACTCATGCATTAATCACGAAATCTCCAGAACCATAAAGCCTACAAACTTGAAATTTGCCACGTATGTTCCTCTTGGCTTCTAGGTGCTCACTAGGAAAGGATTTTTCAAAATGAGCATCAGAGCATTAGTATTTCCTATATTATTATAACACACTCTGATGCTAATTAGTTAGATGTTCTACTCTCCCTCCCAACTTGAAAATAGCTCTGGAGAGAATGGGCTAGCATAGGACAGGCTTTCGTGGGGCAAGCCTCATGAAGAGAAGGGGATAGAAAGTCTGAAGGAAAGAAGGGGATAAGATAGGAGACGTTTCTGTGGGGCAAGGTTGAGGGAGAGAAAGGAATAGATAGGAGACGTTTCTGTGGGGCAAGACTGAGGGAGAGAAGGGGATAGAAAGGAGACGTTTCTGTGGGGGAAAGGCTGAGAGAGAGAAGGAGATAGGATAGGGGAAGATTCAAGCTGTAAGTGTTGATTTATCAAGCCCAATCACATAGTTTTGTAGGAAAGCACCGGGATCCAGCTAGTAGTTCAGTAAGGCTACCATAAGATGTAATGACAGCTAGTTACGTGTATGTATGTGTATGGGAGGGGGGCAGTTTTCAATGGTTAGTTGGGAAAACTTTTATCTTGCTTTACAGAGCTAAAATTTATTTCCTCTCTTAGGGCCAGATAACATCATGGTTACAATGCTGCCTTTAACATGGGAAACCAGTGTTCACATCCCAGTAGGGGTCCTTGATCAAAGACCCCCTAATGCCTCACCTGCCCATGACATAAACTTGGAAACTCATGTGGCTCAGAAACGGCCCAGAATTAGCAAGGTCGTCAATATCAGATATTGGGGAATCAGGACAATCTAGTGATAGGTAGACTACTGGAACAAACCATACCTGGATAAGACAAAGAGAACCTGGAACTAGTGGATTGCTACTACAATAGTAGATCTAATGAGAAGTGATTTTATGAAACGTAGTATGAAACTATGGATAGGCAGAAGACCTGCATCCACCCGAAATACAGCTAGTTATCAATACGTCAACATAGGGAAGACAAAGCTGACTTACAACTTGAGATAAACCAACTAAATATCACATTCCAGATACAAGAAGAGCTGGAAAAACAACTGAATGTGCTCCCAAGGCCTGAAGCTGGAATGTCATTGCCACTCTCCATTACAGAACCAAGCTGTTGATTTTTTTTTAATTTGATTTATATGCCGCCCTTCTCCGAAGATTCAGGCCTTGGGAGCACATTCAGTTGTTTTAAGCAGTAGCCTTCATACTTTTGTACATTTATACAAAGTCAGCTTATTGCCCCCACAAACTGGGTCCTCAATTTATCTATCTTAGAAAGGATGGAAGGCTGAGTCAACCTTGAGCCTGGTGAGATTCGAACATAGAGTAATTGCAGACAGCTGAATGTTAATTACGGTGCTTAGTCTGCAGAGCTATCCAGGCTCCAGATATCAAGCAGATCATGGATAAGCTAGTTACAGCCAACCCTTGAGACTGGTTACCAAGATTCAGTAGAGAAGTACCATCAAATAGTATGCTAAAAGATGCCAATAGAGCCCTTACAATAATCTCTACTACTACCATTTCCCAAACCAACTGTTATAGCCCCTGCATGGCTATGTTCAGCAGTAGATTCAGCAGTATATGAAGTTAGAGGCTAAGATCAAGGCAATTTGGAAAGAGGTTAGTCAGCTGGGGGAATTATAGTGTGAAGATTAAAGATATGACTCAGCTATTGAAAAAATACAAGGGTCTGACTCCATCTGAAGCCTTAGAAATTGCTAAATAAAAGCTCAAAGCATTGGCTACAGAACATGGACTAGACTCTCCCAAGTCCAGATGGGTGATCCCATAGAAGATTATGGAGGATAAGAGGACTAAGATTCTGTGGGACTTCCAGATCCCAATGGACGGGGAGGTACTGGCGAGATATCATGGTAGTAGACAAGAACCAGCAGACTGCACTGGTGATAGATGGAGTGATGCCAAGTGACAGCAACATCAGGAAGAAAAAATATGAGAAGCTGGAGAAGTACGAGAACCTGAAGGAGGAATTAGAATGAATGTGGAAAGTAAAGGCTAAAGTGATCCCAGTGGTGGTAGGAGCACTCGGGGCTATGCTCTCTGTCCAGAAGGAAAGTGCTAAGATATTGCACAGAACTCTTAAACTCCAGGCCTCTGGTGCAGGATCCAAGATTGAGAAAATCATGTTGTCACCCATTGAGGTGAGAAGGGAATTTTTTTCAATGATTAATTGGGAAATCTATATCTTAATTTAGCATGAGAATTGAGTTTTGCTTCCTCTCTTAGGGGAAAAGTTTTTTTTTCAGAAGTGAATTAAGACACAGTTCTTTAATTTGACCTTTGAAATTGCCAGGACTGGTTTTAATGCTCTTTTAATGATTTAATATTATTTTATTGTTCCATACGTTTATCTCTTGTGCTTTTATTTGTTCTACTGTAACTATCTGGATAATTTTTGTGCCCTGAGGCATATATGTTGTTCGTTACTCATTACTGATTCATTATTTTACTGAAATATTTATAACCACTCTATGTCAGTAGATCCGTAACAAGATAAAAATCAATGAAATTATAAAATCATAAAATAAAACAACAAAACACAATGAAATCATTATACTGTAGATAAAAATGAAATGCAAACCAATTTGCTTTTACTCAGGCTTAGGGGGTTGGGTGAATAGCCTTGTCTCCATAAGATGCTGTAACACTAAGTAGTGGATCAGAAGCACGCTGATAGCCGGTACCATTTTTTTTAAAGTGACATACTCTTTAGAAATGAGGACTTTGTACTAATTTTAACCTCCATGGTTAAGATCTATAAGGTCATAGTTGCAGGGGTAGCGTTCAAAAATTTTAGCAACGGGTTCTCTGCCCGGTTGCTGGGTGGACATGGCCATGAAGAGCGTCGCGTAGTCGGCCTCCTGCATGATGGTTGGGGGGCATTTTTGTCCTCCTCAGGCTCCTGAGGTTTTCCTCGAGTCTCCGGGAGTGTGAAAACAGCCTCCCCAGGTTCCGGAGGCCCTCTGTTCCTGCCTTCCCAAACTTCTGGTAAGTCCATTTTTCGCCCACCCCGAGCCTCTGCAGATGCCCTGCACTTACCTACATCCAAAATGGGCCATGTGCGTCTGGGAGGGGAGGGGTGGGTGGGGCGGGGCCAGCCAGGAGTGGGATTTGGGGGTTCTCCGAACTGCACAGAATCTTAGCTAGAGCTTCTCTTGAGCCCCTGCAAACCCCCAGCAACCCATCCCTGCATAGCTGTACTCTCCTTTTAGAGAACCTTAAAGACCTGCTCCTCCCACAAGTACTAAGTCAGGAAGATGTGTATATCTGCTATCCAGATGTTATTAATTAAACAAGTTTGCTCCGCCTTACAATTGTGGGTGTTGTTGTGATTGTCATTTCTTTTTTTATTTTGATTATGATCTTAACTTTCATGAGATATAAAGTGAAAGATTAACCGTACACTCACTTGCACTGGTGATATTACCTAGTTGGATAATGAAATGTCTACACGCAAACAACTAAGCTCAGAGAACACCAAGGACCCCACAATTCAATCCTGAGTTGTAGATACCTTCCTGTATTTGACTGAAAAACTATTTTAAAAATCCAGTCTTCAATATAACATTATGCACGTAATGCTGGGCTACTTTTATACCATACCTCCATTCTGTTTTCCAAAACCTGGCCTTTTTCTCTGAATAGATAGTTTGAGTGATTTGCCATTGTGAGACCAGTCATGTGAGCTTAGCCAATGCAGAAAAGGCTTAATACCACACAGGAAATCAGTATAAATAACACAAAATCTTCCCTGGAGACACCGTGTGAATATACCCCTTGCAATCTGCAAAACCTTTTCTGAAGAACGTATTATGTGACACATATTCACAGCATCAAATTCCTCTAAAACAACGATATTCCTTGGGATCTGAAATGACGATCTCTAAAATGGAAACAAACTAATACAGCAATTTTCTCTTTGCTGCAGGCAAATAATGCCAGCTTTTCCTCATATTGTTCAGCAGTGCAGCAAAAAGTTTTGCTTCCACCTTCTCACACCTAAAATTTTGCCAAATTGTCAGTATGCTGCCAAATGCATGGCTTTTAGTAAACAATGGTCTGTAATGCTATCTGCTCAAAATACTCCTCAAAGATCATTGTTTTTTATCAATATTAATGCTTCCTCCCCCATAGCAGTCTTATGATACATTAATCCTCATTATCTTGTTCTTTAGAGCAAAAGACTTTTGTGATAACCATGTAGGAGCTCAGTAATTACGCATTTGATGCCTGCATATTATCTTCTCCTTGGCACAATGGCTAATACCTTGTTCATGGCTGAAATGATATACGAAATTTAGAATTAGAAGTAAATCTCAATTATTCAGTGGTTCCATTACTGGCCTATGAATATTAATTCTTTATAAGCTCAATGTTCGGCTTTTACAGGAATTTGATTGCACAATAGACTATATTGGCAAAAATGAACCGTATTTGATCTAATCCAAATAGGCAAACTAACTAAACCAGGGATATTTAAGTAAAATGGTTCTTTGTTAAGACAGAAACCACCCAATTCCAGCTACTCTCTGCCATTATTACCACCAACCCAAGTCAATTCTTGGATTTTTGTGATAGCCCATTCTAATGTGCACCAAGATGTGTTAGACCTGAACTCAGTGCTTCTAAATATAACTGCCCATTTAAGAATTTAAGAATTTCAGTTCTTAAACTTGAAGACATCTGGAAAACAATGATCAAAGATTGACTACTTTAGTTTATTCCCTAACAGCTTTAAAATGTATTATCCCCAATGGTGACAGCATACAAATACTTATATTTTTTACTTTGCAAGACAAGTCATATCAATAACCCTTCTTTGATTTTTGGATGACATTAGAAATGCTATGTTGTAAAAGAATGTATATTGGTATGTATCAGACATATATAATATGATACATACCATGTATCCCCGAAAATAAGACCGTCTTATATTTTTTTGAACCCTGAAATAAGCGCTTGGCCTTATTGCCATGCACTCAAAAGCCCGACTGGGCTTATTATCAGGGGATGTCTTATTTTGGGGGAAACAGGTTACTATATACAGTGTATAGCAACATGTACAGTGCATAATTCAGTTTAACTGGGATAACTCTTTCCAGCAGTAGTAAAACGAACATGTGGCTATCAGGAACTATAGTCAATTGTCACAATCAATGCACGTACAATGCTACCACAAATAACCAAAATGGGTATTTATTGTTGCTGGTAGTTTATTTTAATTCCAGCCTGACTCTTAATAAGCACCATTTTGCTGTCTTAGGCTAAAGACTAGATGCCCTTCCCATTCTGTGTATGGCCCCTACCATCAATTAAATTTTACTTCTTTTTACAAATGTTACTGGATGACAGACAGGAACATCTGGGTCAATTGGTCTTATGTGGAATGGACACACAACAGAGGATAGTCTGAGCAAAGCACACAGCTCGGCTTTTTAGCATCTCATTGTTGCTCTATTGTCAGCGTCTGCTATTTCACACTGTCCAATGCTGTTGTATATGTTCATTTTCTTCTTCAAGAAAATGCAATACTGCTGTTTCTGTTTTTCCATGGATGCTAACATTTATGAGTTTTAAAACTCAGCTGCTGTCACCAATTAAATACCATCATTGAGAATTATCTTCCCAGCTAGCAAAAATAATTCAGCTTAACTTTCTGGAAATTGGGAAAGCATGACTATATCTGAAGCTTCTGTTTCCTTTGTCAAGGAAGAATGGCAAAGATATTCAAGCTGTTAAGATAAATGTACACCCCCCCCCCCCCAACAATGTCAGTGCGGCAAATAGATAAGTGTAAAAACAGGGATATGAGACAGAAATAGCTGTTTGGGGGTTCTAGATACTTTGTGCAGATAATTTCATAGAATAAATTTTCTATGGGCATTAGATGCTCAGACATGGCGTTTAAAAAGAAACATGAGTTATGTGCAAGAGTACACATATTGCCCCAGATTGTGGGGGCAATAAGCTGACTTTGTATATATATATAAAAAGAACATCGCTTAGGGGAGGGCTGAAAGCCCTACTAAGCAGGTATATACAAAAGTATGAAGGCTATTGCTTAACACATTGCAAACCGGAGAAGGGCGGCATATAAATTGAACTAATAAATAAATAAATTAATATACTATATTGAGTTATAGTTACTCCTCAAACTATGACCACAATTGAGCCCAAAATTTCAAATTAACAAATGAGACATTTGTTAAGTGTGTTTTACAACCTTTCTTGCCAACGTTGTTCAGTGAATCACTGCAGTTGTTAAATTAGTAACATGATTTTTAACTGCATCTGATTTCCCCATTGCCTTTGCTTGTTAGAAGGCTGTAAAAGGGGATCCCATGATTTGGGACACTGCAACCATCATAAACAGAGGTGGTATTCAGCTGAATACCAGTTCAGTTTGGACTGAACTGGTATTCAGACCAGTTTGGGTGAACAGGTAGCTCTGATGATCAGTTGCCCCCCCCCCCTCTATCTTGTCCTTTATTTCCTGCTTTGTAGCTCATCTCAATTGCATGGCACAGCTGATTTCCAACCCCCCCCCCTCGCTATTCTACTTACCGTTGCTGACTTGGAAGGTAAGCAGCTGAGCTTCTAAATGCTCCATTCTCAGCGCTGTGTGCAAATGCCTTAGGCACACACGCATGCACTCACCGAAACGGTTGTTAAACCTGCAGCATCCCACCATTGGTCATAACTATGAATCAGTTGCCAAGCATCTGAATTTTGATCATGTGACCATAGGGATGCTGCACTGGTTGTGTGAACTTTTCCAGTGCCATTGTAACTCTGGTCACTTAAACTAACTGTTGTAAGTTGAGAACTCCCTGTACTAACTTTTCTTGGCTAAATTTGGCTTAGAAATGATTACAAATGCTTTGGAAATAAATCATTTCATATGTACCATTCAATATCTTGGGTTGCAGTTGGTAGACTATATAAGGCTGTTGTGGCCAAACTAGCAACTCCATGACCCCTTCTTCTTTGTCAAATTCAGTACATGCATGAAACTTCATAATCATGCAAAAGATGTCTTCATCCATATTCATTTTACTGTCTATAGTTTGTCAATATGGGAAAAACCTGTTGCCAATAGTGCCACACTACCAGGACTCAATTAGAGATGGGCTGTGAAAGCAGGCTGTTGTATAACTGCTAAAAATTACAGTAGTATCATTTAAGTGAATTATTCAAAAGGAAAATGTTAAGCAACTGAACCAATCAAGTACTTCTGTGAGCACTTATAATAGATTGACCTGGTTGCCACTTAATCTCATTAGGTAAGGAGCTCCTGTGTTAACATCTGATTGATTCAGTTGCCTGTTTGCCTGTTTTAAATAATTTGAAATTTAAAAAAAGCAAGTTGTTCATACATTTTGGTTCAGTTGCTGCTCAACTCACAGTGTCACTCACCACCATCCACAGAATACTCTCTATCTTTTCTTCCTTCCCGTCTACTAGGTACTTCAAATGAATACAAATTAGTGTCAGCAATTCTGGGGGTATTGATACTCAAATCAATCTGCCCAAATTTAAGACATGTTAAGACTATTTTGAAATAATAGAAAATACTTGTAGCTTGGGTTTTAGATTTTGGCAGTGATTTGCTCTCCAAGCTTGTTTCAATTTAGTTTCTGAACATTTCATTACCAGACTAGGTAACGTTATCAGCAGAATTTTCTTGTCCTGTGTCTTGTGTGCCAGTGTGGTCAGTTGGTCATGTGATTGGTTATTCATTTGGAGCTATATTTAAATTCTGAGCAGCTCTGGTTCTCTTGTTGATTGGTCATTCGAATGGTCTGGTTTCTTACATATTAAGACTATGTTGGTCATGGTGATTGAGAATCCTCCAACCCATCTGAGGTTTTTAAGTTAGAGATGACTGCATTATAATTAACAATAGACACTCAAGTATTCTGTGGACTTAGGAGTGTCTTTTTCACCCCCAACTGGTTTATCAGCTGCAATTGATCCTGGAAGGGATAGTCTTCCCATAGAAATCAATGCACTATGATAGCCTTATGTTTGTAGTAATCTGCATACAGTATATACAGAGTGCCATCTTGGAAAAGGTCCAGTTCAAAGTACTATTGCTATATTACCCCATATAGTGCTTACACTTATTGTCATTTACTGCTATATGCAACTGAGCAAAACTCACTGTATTTAAACTAGCATATACAGATTTAGATTAAGATGTTTTAAAGATTCCCTTATGCAGAATTTACTTGTCTGGACATGAAGTTGGAGCAAAGATGGCCTCTTAATGGTGCTACGTTTGTCAGAAATTGGTGGAGTAGCAACCCTAGAGAAGATGCTCCTGATTATGGAATGTCTTTTCTATTTAGCCAGGTTGGCACCAGATTTTATTAGCTTTCAATTTCAGGGAAAAATTTACCTGTTCATTCAGACTTTCGGCTGAATTTTGCTTCTGTGTCATTTATGGTGCTGCTGCAGTTGTGCCATCCTGCTTTATAGTTCAAAATTTGTAATTGTATTGGGATTTGCTTTCTGACTGCTTTTCATTAAAAAATGGGCTTAGGAATCTCTGGAGAATGGGGACAGCAAAAAAGGACACTTCCTTTCCAGCCGGGAGTTGGGAAATGGGCTGTTTCAGGCCTCCGGAGGGCCTCTGAGAAGGTGGGGAAGGCTGTTTTCGCCCTTCCCAGATGCATAGAGAGGATCTGGAGCTAGGTGAGACAGAAAAACGGGCCTTCCCCACCCCCCACCTCCCACCCCATTATTTCCCTACTTCTGATGGGCCCAGAAGGCCCAAAAACACATGCACATGCATGCCAGAGCTGAGCTGGCATGCCCACTGATATGGCTTTGTGTGCCATCTAGTTCCTCCCATATTTAGCATTAGGTAAAGAAGTAAAACTGAAGATAATGTCACACTGTAGTTGGATTCACATATTACTTGGAGCCTAGGCTGATATGTCGACATTGTCACTGGAGTTGGTAAAGATTTCTTTCTTTCTTTCTTTCTTTCTTTCTTTCTTTCTTTCTTTCTTTCTTTCTTTCTTTCTTTCTTTCTTTCTTTCTTTATAATACAATGTATAGATCTCAACATATGCATCATGTTTTATGATTTAGCATTATGTGTGAACCAGGACATGTTAACTTGCTTTACAAACCATGGTTAAAATTGACAGAACGATTAGTGTGATATCTGAATCTAGCAACCGAATTGATTCTCTAAGCTTATACAAGCCTTAGAGGATAGATTATGCTTTTCTTCCAAACAGCTCATTAATAATGAGGGAGACTTTTTCCAAAACACTTCATGCATCTTGAATATAACAGGCTGAAAAGGGCAATAACAATGCCATGTTTATTCTTGCTTTTTGCAGCAGCTTGCTAGAAATTGCCCTTCACCTACATTCCCTCAAGTGATACCTCTATTGATGCAAAAAAAAAAAAAAAGTCTTGACAAAACCAGGATAAAATGCTTATTATGCAGAATGCTCTGGAATCAAGGTTATTCTGGTAACTTTGTCTATGAAAAATATAACATCATCACCAAACATGGGGGTCAATGCTTAACAATTAAGGCTTGAATTCTTTCTGAAGGATAATATCTCTCCTGCTCTTTAAGGGGAAAAGGAGGACATTCCTTAATAAATTCCAATCCCACCCTATATGGAAAAATGTACACAGATATAAATGTACCGTATATATGTGAGAATATAACTTTATCATCCACACAGGCACCACAATCCCCCATATGTTTAAATGTACAGTTAATTATATGCCATCAAGTTGGAATTGACTCTTAGTAATCACGTAGATTTTCACCAGGATGATAAGTCTCCAACCTGACCCTTCAAGTCTTCCAAAGTTTCACTGATCACCATAGTAATTAAGTTCACCACCTTGCTGCTAGCTGGCCTTTCATTTTTCTTTCTAATTTTTTTCCAGCATTATAAACTTCTCCAGAGATCTAGATCTTTGCATAATGTGCCCACTAATATGATAATTTGAGCCTGGTTATTTGTGTCTTGAGTGAAAACTCTGGAGTTGTTCTAAGGTCCAATTCTTTGTTTTCTTAGTTATTAATGGTGTTCTTCAGAATCTTCTCATCCACTAGTTACAGTGCTGCCTGATGTAGATGAATACTTGCTTTGACTGGGCAGCTGGGATGACTTTCATACTTGGATAGTTTTATTGGATGTACATGTTTTTGGTATACACTCCCAACCTTCTTTGCTCATCTATCTCAGGAACCCCACCTGGTACAGTGACACAGTTTTTCATAAAATTTCTTTAGGAAGGTTCAAGAAAGGTAAACCTAATGAAAATTAGTGAAACAGCTATTTTGGCATCAAGTTTTTCAATTTTAAAGAGAGTGCAAAAAAAAATACAATGCACAATTGAAGGAATCTACAATTACAGGTAGTCCTTGACTTGCAACGGTTCATTTAGTGACCATTCAAAATTACAACGGCACTGAAAAAAGTGACCTATGACTATTTTTTACAGTTACATCCCCATGAACCTATGATCAAAATTCAGATGTTTGGCAACGCGTTCAATGCTTATGACCATTACTGTGTCCCAATGTCATGTGATCACCTTTAGCAACTTTTTGACAAGCAAAATCAACGAAGCAAATTCTCTTAACAACCAGGTTACTAACTTATCAACTGCAGTAATTCGCTTAACAACTGTGGCAAGAAAGGTTGTAAAATAGACCAAAACTCATTTAACAAATAGCTCAATAATAGAAATTTTTGTGGGCTCAGTTGTGGTCATAAGTCAAGGACTACCTGTAATCATGTCCACAAAAACTGGAATTGAAGCATTCAGTCAATCAGTCAGTCAGTCAGTCAGTCAGTCCACTGCTTGAAGTTACACCCAATAACTCTAAATTGCTCACAAAGTGAAAGAAGAGAAACACATGGATAGAATTGTATGTTCCTGCAGAATGAGACAGCATTTATGAACAAAAATGTGGACTAATCAATTATTGTTGCTATCCTTTTTTGTTACATCTGTATGCATTGTTTCATGGTTATTTTTAAATATAATCAGAAATATGGCAACAGTATTAATTTAACTTACAAAAATTAACCACTAAATTGATACTGAACTGTACATAATAATTTTCAATGATGCTAAAGCCATAAGTACCTGGTACAAATTATGATTATGCCAAAAATGTTTTTGCCATTGACACTTTCTAATGTTATTTTGGGGGCATGGTAACTCAGCAGTTAAGAAGCTGAGCTGGATTCGATATCGGAGTGCCGCGCAATGGGGTGAGCTCCCATTATTTGCCCCAGCTTCTGCCCACCGAACATTTCAAAATCATGTAAATGTGAGTAGATAAATAGGTAAATAGATAAATAGGTACCACTTTGGTGGGAAGGTAACACCATTCCATGCATCTCAGTGTATAGTCACATTCGCCACATGACCATGGAAGGACAATGCCAGCTCCCTTCGCTATGAAACAGAGAGAAGCACTGTGCGCCTACTAGAGACAGATATAACTGGATAGGGGGAAGCTTTACCTTTAGCTTTGAATGTTATTTTTAATTTCCCACACTAGGAAATAGAGCAGAAAGAAGTAACAGAAAAGGACTTCCACGTGGTTGCTAAGAAATCAAAGGTCAAGCCCTTATCCATGGTCAACAAGATAAAAGATTGCAATAAAATGGATATCCAATGGAGTTGTTCCCTCCTGTAAGACAGATAAATCCAGGATTTAAATTTATCTAAAGGTATCATTGGAACTGGGGCAGTTCTATACAGGGAAGGAAGAAGAAAAGCAACATGCTGAGGACAGTGGAAGAGGAAGCAGGCATTCATTGGTGATTCAAAGCCTTTTTTTAGGCCTTAAAGTGTTCCTAAATAAAGAATAACTGCAGGTGTATTGATTTTCTTTCTACTGCTGAAACGAATTGTCCAATGCTATCCGTAGGAGGGTGTGTGAATATTTTTGTGGCTCCCAGTGTAAATGCATGGGAAGGGATCAGTGGTGGGTTTCAAAAATTTTTACTACTGGTTCTGTGGGTGTGGCTTGGTGGGCGTGGCATGGCATGGTGGGCGTGGCACGGTGGGCATGTCAGGGGAAGGTTATTGCAAAATCCCCATTTCCTCCCAATCAGCTGGGACTCAGGAGGCAGAGAACAGATGGGGGCGGGGCCAGTCAGAGGTGGTATTTAGCGGTTCTCCAAACTACTCAAAATTTCTGCTACTGGTTTTCCAGAACTGGTCAGAACCTGCTGAAACCCAGCTCTGGAAGGGAAAGATACCTTGATTATTTTTCAGAAGAATAATCAAGAAAGGTGGAGCTTAAATCATATGAACAAATGAAGGATGGATGGGCAGAAAGATAGGCAGAAAGATAGATAGATAGCAGGCAACCTACAACCACATTAATTTCCCTTTCCCATATTGCTGTTGGCAAACAGTAGGGGAAAACAATCTTCTATTGCTGATTTTCCATCTCCCATGCCCCTTCAAAACAATTTTACCCTTGAGCAATATGCTCTGAAAAAATTCTCCTACATACTGTATAAGTTCATTAAAACGTAAAGACCATGCTACAATAAGTACTCTATGATTGTGTTCTGAAAGCAAATGAAATTTTACTTTTTTTCATTGAACTCTGGATGTAACAGTTAGTGAAATATTCTAGTTGAAGCTTTTACTGTTTATTGGCATGAGCAGCAATGATTACATTGGCTACCAACAAATACAGAACACATTGTTAGGCAGTATTATTGGCAATCACTGTACAAATCTGTGCAATCCAAGCATGATCTTTTCCACAAAAATAATTTTCAAATGATATTCCACAGACTAGCAAATGATAAACATATACATTGGTTGAAGTTTGAACCTACAATATAGGCCAAAGTCCAGCAGTGTGGTAATATTCTGCCATTTTTGCACCTACAGGTGAGAGAAATTTCTCAGGGCTGGAACTCATCATTAGCAGCGGCAATAAAAAGCTATTTTTGTTTTGCCTAGAATTTTATGTTATTATTTTGCAATTTCTACAATGTATAATCTTAGTGTCATTCAAAGACAAGAAGAAAGATAGGTGGAGTGCTCTTTGAGCTTCATAGTTGGCTTGCAGACACATCATTACCCAACTACACAACATCAGTGCTAGTGAGTGTGGGGTTTGTTCCCCATTTATATACAGTAGCTTGCTTTGCCTTAGCTTTAACAGAAATAAACCATATTTACATATCATTCAAAACAGGCAATAAAAAACTAAGAAGGAAACAAAAAACCAGAACACAACTGCTCTAGCAGACAACACACAGATAAGCAGGGATTAATGCCAGACAAAAAAATCAAGCAGAAAACAATACCTTAATGAAAGAAATACCAAAACAACACCCCACCAAAACTGACAGGGCATGCTACTGTATATAAACAAGAAACAAAACCCATACTCGCACTGATGACTTCATCTAGTTGGGTAATGAATTGTGTGCAAGCAAACAACCAAGCTCAGAGAACAGCTAGGCCCCTACAGTTCAACCATATTTTTTTCTTTTATAAAAGGATTAGATGTAGGGAAACATTAGAAAATGTTCTATAAATGCCTCTTGTGGTGAGATGGCAAATACCAATCATCGCAACTTAATAGATAGCATAATTATCTTGGTTTGAACATATCTCTAAGACAAAAAGTAGATCACTAAGACAAAATAAAATACAACAAACCATTTCGATCAATTGAAGCAATCCCAAAAGGGTTTAATCTATTAGTTTAAAAATGAAAAGTACACAACAATTACCTTCATTTATTTCTGATGTGTTAGTATTACATGAACTTTAGTGCAAATATCACTTTGTTATGCCATTCTTATTTGTTAAAGTTAGATGCATAAAAAGCTTTCCTTAGGTGTCCTTTAGGCCTTGAGTAAGTCATCTTGCTGAATTTATTGAGAACCTTCAGGCCACCAGTTACAAAATTGCCCTTGTCACTCTTCTTGCTTAATGGTCATGTAGTGATGTATATTTCTTCACATTACAAAAGCATTTGAAACTTAATTATGTTGTTATACATCGTGGTTAATCCACCGTAGAGTAAAGCATTGCTTAACAATCAATTTTGAATTATTTAGGTTGGTATTAAGAAGGGTCATTCTGTTGCATATGTTGAATACTATTTTCAAATTCTTGATAGGCATCTTGATAGGCAGATTGCTTTGTACAAATTAATCTCAGGTAGTCCTCGACTTGCAAATATAATGGAGTCCCAAATATGCTTTTTCAAAAGGCCACTTTTTCTTTGTTTTTTTTTTCCCTTGAAGACACTTTGCTTGTCATCCAAGAAGCTTCTTCAGCTCTGACCAAATGGTGGGAATGGGTGAATTTATATTCCTTACAAGGAAAAACAAGGGAAGTCCAGTGGCCTCTTGAAAAAGCACCTTTCAGACAACCATGACCTGATTGACTGAGAATCTCCATAGACAAATGTATTGGAGCTTGCCCATTAAAGTCATAAATTGTGATGGTTGTAAAGTGTGTCACCCTGTGACCAGACTTGTTTTTATGACCTTTTTTTTAAAAAAAGGTCATTAAGCAAATTTTATTTTTTCTGAGAACCCATGTGCCTTTTTATAAGTTTTCATTCTGGTCCTTTCCCACATGATGTAGGAACTAAAGTGTACTAAATTCTTTAGGCTCCATGGCCTGGTTTGTAAGGGTTTTGTGTACTTGTACAGTATAAAGAAGATGGCAGTAGTAAGTGCCAGTAAAAATAATGTGCATAATTTATGTAATAAATAGATCTTGCTCTATTTACGCCAGGCTGTCCTGCTTGGGAGGTAATTGGTCTGGTGAAATACCTTACCATAACTACAGTATATACTAAACTAGTAAAGGTATGTTGATACACATAAAAAATGATCTACCTTGAACCTGAAGAAAGAGGAAAGCTTTATCTGTAAATCTGTACAGCTGGATGATATGCAAACCACTTTTATAGCTTGGATTTTGAGAATCAAGAGAAATAATGCTAAATAAGTCTTAGACTGGGAAGCCTTGCTCTGTTCTGGCTTTATTCATTTTACATAGCATTTCCTACAAATTTTCATATTTTCAGTATGCTTTTATTCTAGAAAACTTCTCAGAAAGATAAAGAAATAAGATTACCAGGAAGGCTAATATGCAGCAATACAGACATTATTCTGCGCTAAGAGATCAGCTACAGAGGGTGCAGAGTGAGTATATTCCATAATTGTGTTAGTATAACAAAGCACAACGTAGCAAAGGAGCTGAAAAATTACAGTACTGTTTTCCTGCGGCTGCCTCAAGCAGTGAAAACATTGCTGTAAGACAATTTCCTGTCCTCATTTGGTATATCACCTTATTCTCCTCTCTGCTTAAAATTTCATCCTTAACTCATGATTCAATCTATTTCATCACCTTTCACTACCAAATTAACTGAAGTTTAAGTTCAGGGACAAGCGAAAATGTGGGGGTTGAGCATTTAGAATCAGTTTGGAATCTTGTTCTATATTTCACTAGAAATAAGTCGCTACTGTGTGATTTATGTAGTGCAGCTTGCTACCTCTTCTCTTGGCTGGTGGCAATGACGCTTGAATTAATAGCTAATCCCATAACCTAGTCACCATTTGTTTGGAGTATTGAAATTTACCATACATGGGAATGCTCTTGAATCCCACCCTCAATTGTAGAATGCAGCAGGTTTTGGTGGGAATTCCAAAATGCCAAAATTTTAAAATTTTTGTAGGAGGGAACTTTGGATAAGTTAGAACCTGCCTCTCAGACTAAGGTTGGGTTTATTTTCTTCTTTGATCCTTTTTGTAGCTATGTTACTCTTATGTTATTGCTTCATTTTATTATACTGTTGTTGAATTTCCACCAGGGGTGAAATGCTCCCAGTTCAGACCAGATTGCCCGATCTAGTAGCGATGGCAGCGGGTGGTTCGGGGAACCAGTAGCAAAAATCCATGCTCCCACCCCCATGCCCAGATGAGCCACGGGATCATCAGAGGCTTTTTTTTTTTTTACTTTTAAAAACATTTTTTTCTTTGGCCGAAAAAATGCTTTTAAAAGTAAAAAAAAAAAAAGCCTCTGATGATTGTGTGGCTCAGCTGCGATCATCAGAGCCTTTTACAAGCATTTTTTCTACAACCTCTTCGGCCAAAGAGGTTGTAAAAAAAAATGCTTGTAAAAGGCTCTGACGATCCCAACTGAGTTGCCTGATCGTCAGAGCCTTCGGCAGAAAAAAATGCTTTTAAAAGGCTCTGATGATCAGGCAACTCAGCTGGGATCGTCAGAGCGCGTGGACTCACTGCAAACTGGTAAACATTGTAAAGGTAAGTAGAACCCTCCCCTGAATACCACTAATGATTAGTTGCAGAATACGCTCCAATTTTTATGGACTACTGGAAGTTCTGATGATTCACAAAACATTTGCACAAAACATTAAGAGCTAAACAAGAGAGAAAAATCAATTCGGCCAATGTATTGTTGCTTATACAGTGCAGCTGTTACTTGCCTGTATAGACTGAAAGATTAGTGAACTTCAAAAAGTAACTTCACTAGGCAGTTAATCTTCCTAAAGATTTTTGCTCATGCTGATGATGGTGCTAGTCTGATTAATTATGCATGCTATTTGAACCCGAGTTTTTAATAAAAGGAGACACATGTCATAAAAATAAGGTAAGGGATAGATTTTCCTAAAGTAGCTCCTACTCATAGTGCAGAATCTAGAATGCATGAATCCCGCTGAAGTTGCTGTTATAATTAAGGAACCTTAATAAGGAGTTCATGGTCTACTGTAAAACTGTAGAACATAAATACTGTCTTGAAATTGAAGGCAGGGTTGAGAGATATGGTGTTATTGGAATTCTATAAACTAATGGCTTCTACTTACATAGAAATAAGTACTTTGCAGACTAATTTTACACTGTTTATGTAGAGTGGCTTAATCTGTATTTAAAAAAAACAAACCAGACTGACAAAGTGTTCCATTGTCAGAGTAACAACCCAACCTCCCACAAGCAGAGCTGTGTAAGTATATTATTCAGATGATTACAAACAGCCCACCTACACAACATCTTCTAGCAAAATGGATACTTATGCAATTTTATCCAAAAGAAAAAGGATGACAAAAGAAGAATGTTGAGAAAAAAGGAACCCAAACTTTGAAGTTACTAAGGTACCAACAAAGCCGAGTAGGAATAAAGATACCATATTTTTCAGAGTATAAGACGCACCTTAGTTTTTGGGGAGGAAAATAAGAAAAAAGCTGATTGGTGGGTGGGGATCAGCCTCCTGGAATACCTCCAATCAGCTGTTCCCAGAGGTGAATTTTAGCAACAGGTTCATTGGTTGTGAGCTCTGAGCCTTGTTTTTTTTTTTTCTGGAAAAAAAAGCAAGGCCTCTGAAACTTCTGAAACTCTGTTTCAGGAAAAACTTTTTCCTGAAAAAGGAAAGGAAAGGGAAAAAAAAGGATTTTTTTCTGAAGTTTCTTTCAGAGACTTTTTTTCTGAAGCTCTGTTTGGAGGCTTTTTTTCTGAAGCTTCTTTCAGAGGCTTTTACTCTGAAGGACTATCTGTACTCTGTACTTCTTTCTTTGGTATTGGAATATACATTAACAGATCTTCCAATCTGTTGGTTATTGTGTCATTCTCCAGATTTAGCCTAGTTTGGTTAGAACTTTACTGATTCTTCTTTTGTTGGTTGCCATATTATTTTAGATAAAAACCTTTCTGAGGCTTTTTTTTCCTGAAGCTTCTTTCAGAGGCTTCTTTCAGCCTCTGAAATCCCTGTTTGTGAGGCTGGGCAGGGCTACATTCGGAGTATAAGACACACCCAGATTTTCACCCTCTTTTTTGGGGAAAAAGTTGTGTTTTATACTCCGAAAAATACAGTAACAAAGAGAAAAGCATATTCTTATCCTTATTGGTAGGACAAGTATGAACAAAGAACAAATTTTATACTCACTAGCACTGATGAGGTTGCCTAACTGGATAATAAAACATCTACAAATAAACAACCAACCTCAGAGATTCAATTCAATGCAAAATCTATGGTAAAATCCAGTCTGTCAGTTATACATGGTCTGTCTAACTATAATAAAATTACAATCCATAAACTGTGTGGCCCATAGTCAGTTTAATACTGAAAGGGAAAGGAATAAGCAGTGCAAAGGGTTTCCCACATTTGTTGTATGAAATACTATGGTGGTTTAGATATGTGTTTCCCACAAATCACCAGTGCTGTTGTGCAGAATCTAGCCACCTGTGCTGTAGTTGCCCCTTTAGTCTCCCAATGGGCAGCAGAGTGTTTGCTGGCTGCCAGAAAAAAAGCCTAGACATTAGTGGATTGTGATTTCACTGAACTAGGGCTGCATAAAAATCTTGGTTTACGTAGGAAGAACCTGGCTAAAGAGAAATACACATAAAGCCTATGAAAAGGAAAGAAAACAAATACTGTACCTTTACAGGGAGGATACATGAGGTGGGTGTGGCTAACTGAGGAAGCCTAATAAGGCAGAAATAGATCTATATTAGTCTCCCAATGGGCAGCAAAGGGTCTGCTGGCTGCCAGAAGAAAAAAAGAGAAAAAAAAAGCCTAGAAACTATTGGATTGTGATTTCACTGAACTAGGGCTGCATAAAATCTTGGTTACGTAGGTAGAACCTGGCTAAAGAGAAATACACATAAAGCCTACGAAAAGGAAAGAAAACAAATACTGTACCTTTACGGGGAGGATACATGAGGTAGATGTGGTTAACTGAGTGTTGTAAGAAACATCCTTGTAGGTTCTGCTCCAAGTGGGGACAAAGACACTGGAGACATGGAGACTGCTTGGAAAGATGGTTTAATGGTGAACAGGATCACATGGCTTGAGTTCCTGAACAGAAAAAAGGAGGAGGATACAGCAAGTATTCGGGTTTTATGCTCTCTCTGGCTTTGAACTTCCTGGGGCCCAGAAAGAGTATTCTGATTGGTTCTCAGACTTCCAGGGGGTGGGGTCTTACCTAGCCTTGCTGTCTGATGGTCACATGTGCTTCCCAGGTCACATGTGGTGAGTTTCTGCTGCTATTGTGTAGAGGGCTAATCCTATCTTGTTGGATATTTGGCAATTCCTACTATGGCTCTGCCTGAAGGAGGTAGATCTTTGTTATGTAGAATAGACTGGCTCAGGCCTTAATGGCCCATTGACAAAGGGTGGGGGCAGGAAGATGGGAGCTGTTTCAAAGTATGCTTATCCATTTCTCATCCAGGAAAATACAATATTCTGCCTCTTCAACATTTCCCAAAAATATTTCACTCTTCCAGGAGAGGGGTGGGTGCTAACTTCCTACATGAGGAAGCCTAATAAGGCAGAAATAGATCTATATTAGTCTCCCAATGGGCAGCAAAGGGTCTGCTGGCTGCCAGAAGAAGAAAAAAAAGCCTAGAAACTATTGGATTGTGATTTCACTGAGCTAGGGCTGCATAAAATCTTAGTTACGTAGGTAGAACCTGCTAAAGATATATATATATCTTTATTTTATAAGAACTATATAAATAGTTCTATATCATAGCAGAGTAACGTTTAGAATAAGTAAAAATTTTGAAGCAATGAAAAAAATCATAATATATCTGAAATTCAATTTCAGCATTTAAAAAAACCCTAAGTATACATTGTTATGGAGTATTAATCTTGAGGCAGATGAATAAACTCTTTTATCAAACAATAACCCTTTATTGGGAAACATGTTTGTCCTTCAATATTTTGCCCTCATTTTTTAATTTAACTTATTCATGTTTTCAATACCACATTTAATTGATGTCTGTAGTGTTGCTATAGCTCTTTACTGACCAGCAGCTTCTGTTTCAGTCTGGGAGTTTATTAACCAAGCTTTCCCTTAATTAGTTCCTTAGGGGAAATCACTACTATTTCATAGATCTGTCTGAAAACAGAAAATAGCTTCTGTCCGTATTGAAAAACCCTTCACTCTTTCTGCCTGGTATCAAATGCGGTCATCATGCTGAATAAAATTGTAAAGGGGAAGTAAAAAAAAAAAAAAAAGAAAGACAAAAGTACTTTTCCAGATACTCAAACAGGCTGCTTTGCACCATGATTTGAACCACACACTTCTTTCAAAGTCAATGTCAGCAATATATAGTATGTTTAAAAGAGTGTACAGAATTTAGAAGAGTAAGGTGGATAATCAAGGCTTGGTAAGTAATTAGTAACTAGTTTCAGGCAGTATAGTTGCTTAGCAATGTATGACTAGATGTTCCATCAAAACCTTGACCACTGCACCAACTGCAGCTACCAAGCCTTCTAAACAGAGTCAAGTAAGAGATATTCAAGTAAGGTATTTGAGGAATAATAAAGCCTAGTGCTGAACAGAGTGAGTCAATGTGTCATTTTCTTCATCAAAATAGGAAAATGCATACAGATTGATCCTTAAGTATAGTAAAAAAAAAAAAAGGGGGGGGGGCTTTGTCAAAAAAAAAATATTAAGGTATTACTTGAAAACCTAGTTTTTCTCTACCCACCACCAGGTTGGTAGTGTGGGAAGACAATGCTGGGCTAGAGACACCTTTGGTCAAATTTAGCAGTATTGATTTTTATGTCTCTTGTAGTTCAGTGACTTCTACAGAGCATAAAAAGAAAGGTCAAACTCTTTCTCTCTCCATCTTAGCATACATTACTAAACTCATTTAGAGAGTCTATAAGGAATATAGGCTTTCCTGGAATAATTAACTTGGCCATGAAATTGGGAGTGTGAACCTCTCTTCTCCTAAAATGGTGCCTATAAGCCTGGGAAATCTGGTGACTCATTCTTCAAATTCGTATCAAATGAACCAATGAGCATCAAATTTGTCATCTCACCTCAAGCCAACAGCCTCATTTATTTAATACAAACAGCCGAGTAAGCTAATGAACACATGCAGAAATAGGAACAGATGTCTTTAGAGGTTTTTTTCAGAGCATGTTTTCTTCTTTCTTCATAATTAGTTTTCTCCTCTCCTGCAATTCAATGTTAGATTTCACTGAGCAATATTATTTGATAAGCAAGACCACAAAGCTTTAAAAGCTCACAATCTTTCAGTAGAATAAGTTGGGGGAATCATAAAAATATCAATTAAATGGAATTTATGAAATATGTACCACAGGGGCAATAGAGTTGCTTCAAAATGAGATGGGCAGCAAATAAGTTATTTATAAATAAATAAATAAATAAATAAATAAATAAATAAATAAATAAATAAATAAATAAATAAATAAATAAATAAATAAATAAATAAATAAATAAATAAATAAATAAATAAATAAATAAATAAATTCTCTGCATTTTCTTTTCAAAAAATCAAGACAGCCATAATAATTTTTCATTGTAACAATTTATTGGGCCAAGTTCACTTAAATTCAGCCTTCCATCCTTTCTTAGGTATGTAAATTGAGGACCCAGTTTGTGGGGGCAATAAGCTGACTTTGTATAAATATACAAAAGTATGAAGGCTATTGCTTAACACATTGTAAGCCGCCCTGAGTCTCCAGAGAAGAGCAGCATATAAATCAAATTAAAAATAAAATAAAATAAAATAAAATAAAATAAAATAAAATAAAATAAGAAAACCTTCCTACTTTAGAAAGAAACTGTCAAGCGCAGGAAAATCAAAAAATCCAGGCAGTTCAGATAAATATAATAGTTTATTCTCTCTGCAAGAATCTGAACTATTAACAGTCAAAGCAAATTGGTGGTAGATAAGAATAGCAATAGCACTTAGACGAGGGGTCCTCAAACTTTTTAAACAGGGGGCCAATTCAAGGTCCCTCAGACTGTTGGGGGCTTGGACCAGCTAGGTGGGTGTGGCTAGGTGGTCATGTAGCAGTCCATTAAACAATACACACAAATTAAACTTCAATTTGTTATGCTCCTGGGGGTGCATGTTAATGAAGGGATGTGGCTGCCTTGGAGTGTGTGTGAGGGACTTCTGTTTGTGTGTGTGTCTCTGTGTGTGTGTCTCTCCCTCCCTCTCTCTGGAGGCTGGGGAGCCAAAAATGGGCCTGTTTTTGGCCTCCTTGGCCTCCAAAACAGGCCGATTTTTGGCTTCCTGAGGCCTCTGTGTGTCCCGTTTTTGGCCTCCTTGGCCTCCAGTACCACTCTGCCACCCAAAAATGGGCCTGTTTTTGGCCTCCTGAGGCATCCACAAAGCGGGTGGGGGCCAGTGGGGTAATGTGGGTGGGGCAGCCTCGTGGTCCCATGCGGGCCAGATTAATAGCTTCAGCGGGCAATATTCAGCCCACGGGCTGTAGTTTGAGGACCCCTGACTTAGATTTATATACTACTTCACAGTGCTTTACAGCCCTCTCTAACTAGTAAGCCACTCTAGCTTTTACAATGGAATCTAGTGAATCAATAAAATTCAAAGTGGGCTGGACTTAGATCTCTTGTGGTTACAAAAGGACTTGAGACTGATGACACATTTGACTCCTCCCTCTGGCTCAGCCTGGTCATCTCCTACATCACCTTTTCTATTCTGTGTCTCAGGACTCCTCATCCAAACTCTGTATGACCTGCAACTTTATGAAATAAATTCTTACTAATCCCATTTCATTTCCAAAATTGATCAATTCACCATGCCAATAGAAAGCATCTTGGAACCCACTCTCAATCAGGGGGTAGCCCTCAAGTTAGCAAAACTGATTCCTGATTTAGACAAACACTGCCTCTCAGAAGCTGCTCTTTGCCTTTCAGAAAAAGTTTTTCATTTCAAATAAACAGGAAGTTCCCTTGAAATGCAAACAGGATATTCAAGAGAGTCGGATTTTTTTACAGGACTGGAGTGAGAAACATTTAAACTTGCTTTTCCCATAGCTGTTTTCAGTGATATTCAGGAATTCATGGATCTGCTATTTAAATCACAAATGCCACGTACACTTTGCGCTTGCATTTTTATTAGGTGGCATATTTGCAAAAGTGAAACAAGACTTGCTGAAATCAGATTTAGCAATGTATGTACATTAGCTCAAACTGCCTGTTTACCTCAAAGCCAGAATGTTTGGAACCAAAGTATCAAAATAAAATTAGTGAACAATAAGTAGTTTTATTGCTAGAGCTCAGAGCAAGGTAACCACCCATTTTTCCCACCTTAAGATGAGCTCATCTGTGCATCAGGTTCTCATTCCCTGTTGCATTCATTAGGCTGAGGTATACTTTTAGCTGAAGTAAAGAGTGTCAATGTATAAGCAAAATTAAAAATGCAATTAACATTAAAAGAAATAATTACTTTTTAAGCAAGGCCTTGTGAACTGCTAATAACTATGGAAAGAGATTTTGTTTCCAGTCAAATTGTCAATAATAAAAAACATGGAAGTATTAGCATTAGCTTTGTAGATCTGATGAATGACCCATTGAACAGAAACCTGGCTAGGTGGCTCTGTGGCTAAGACTCTGAGCTTGTCAATCAGAAAGGTCAGCAGTTTGGTGGTTCGAATCCCTAGTATAGGTTTCCTGTGTGAGCAGGGGGTTGGACTAGATGACCTCCAAAGTCCCTTCCAACTCGGTTACTGTTACAGTTGCTTTGTGGCTGAAGAAAAGGGAAGATGAAAGAGCTGCCCTTCATCTGTTCTTTGACAAAACTATTCATTTCTAATGCTGCCGATTCCCATAATTCTTAGACTGGAAAAGCATTTAAATTATGTTGTATTGTATTATACTATTATATTACATCAGATCATATCCCAATATCATATGCCACACCATATCATATTCCGCCCATCTTGTTGTCCAAAGTGACTCTGGGAGGCTTGCACAGTAACAAAGAAAAATAGCAATATAAAATAATTATAAATATAAGAAGAATTAAGATTGCAGAGAATGCACTAAAGAAACCACAGGTTCGAATCAAGATGAGGTGGAGACAATCAGAGTAGAGTTTTTGAATCATATCTTGATTGTTTGAGGGAGTTATTCCTACCAGGCTTCAACGTCCTGTATTTTTTTCACGGGCCCATCATCTGTTAAGTGTTACTGAGTTCCGTTCTTCTCTCTTTGCTGAATGCCAACATGGTTTCTTACAAAGGAATCGTAATACATAAACCACCACTTACATTTAGGGTTCTGCTTGACAAAGTTATCCCACCCCATCTAGATACTTCAGTCTCATTGAAATTTCAGCTGGTTCAGAATGCAACTTGCAATATGCTTCCTGGCCAGTCACATTACATCATGGAAATGATGTACTGGGTATCAGTGTGTATCCAAGTGCAATTCAAGTGCATAGGTAGCATAGGGCTTCCCTTCTAAGAGATTTTCTACCTATCTGATCCAGACACCTAGAATACAGTTATTAAAGGTCCACCATATAATGAGGTGCAATGAGGCAGAGCTCCAGTGACAGGTATTCTTGGAACTCAACCACAGGCATTGATGGGCCTGGGTCATTTTGGTTTCCTTGCATTGCCACAAATATTTCAAAGTGCTGGAAGATCTTAAATTATGCACACTTCTCATTTTGTACTCATTTTACATTTTGTAAAAGCCAGTTTGGTGTAGTGCAGGGGTGTCAAACTCAAGGCCCATGGGCTGTATCCAGCCCCTGGAGTGTTTAGATTTGGCCTGCAGGGCTGCCCTGGAAATAGCATTTTTGCTGACAGAGGGTTGCAGGAGGCTGTCGCAGCTGAAACAGAGCTCAGGAGCCCATTTTCTCTGGAAGAGTGCTGGGGCCACCATAGGCATTCCTGACATGAGTGAATTCGAGCTGGCCATACCCACCATGGCCACAGCCCCCCAGCCCCCCAAGGTCAAACACCACCCTGATGCGGCCCTCAATGAAATTGAGTTTGACATCCCTGGTGTAGTGGTTAAGGCACTAGTCTAGCAGAGGAGACTCTGGGTTCTAGTCCTACTTTAGGCACAAAGCCAGTCCCTCTCTCTTGGCCCTAGGAAGGAGGCAATGGGAGGAATGCACTGGCGCTGATTGCATAGTGTACTTGCAACTCCCTTCTAGGCAAACCTCCTCCTCTTTCTCATTTTCACAGGGTATTTTTTTTTTAAGACAACTTGATCTCAGAGCAATGACTTGATATTCATGTTGACCAGCTCAAGGAAGTATTATATTTTTTTTTTTGATGCATGTGGCGAAGCGTACAGTGGCATACTGCTTTAAAAAATAAGGGATGACAACAATGACAGCACAGAAGTGTTCTCAGTGTGACTATGTCTAGATCCATTTAAATTATAATAAATTAAATTTAGAAATTATAAATAATTGAAAATCTGCCTGATGTAGGTATGCCCTCTATCTTGATGTATAGCCACTCTGCCACTACTCATTTTTTTAAAAAATATTGCAGATCAAAAGAAAAATAAAACTGCTCTTCTCTTTAATATCACTAGCCAGGGATGCTCTTAGTCAGGAGTGTTTCTATGTTAATTTAAAGCGCTATCATTCTTTTAAAACACATTGTTAATAGTAATTGGAATCTCGACAAGTTCTTGTCAGTAAAGGCAAATGAAGGCATCTGTGTAATCTTTAATTGCTTTTTTGGCCTAATTAAAAGTATGTGCATACAACTGTTAAGAGCTTTCTTTCAGCATTAGCTAGGAGATGTTTCCATAATGTGGAACTACAATACAGTTTTGACCTTTTAGGATTTCAGTGGGATTTCTGGAGGATAACAGATTTATGACAGCCATGTTGGCGTATATAGCCTCCATTGGCTTTGTAATTAGGAAGACATTTGTTGAATGAATTGAGATTTCCAAGAACACTTCCTCATGCCTCTAACCGCAACGTGTGTTGTAACCATAATTTGCCCTTCATCAAATACCTGGCTATTTGGGAACATTCATTTATACTTTTCTCAGCGATCTCACTTGGTATATTGAGAATGGAAAGAGGATGATAGAACTGTATGCACTGATATGCACAAGAGAGACTGGAATGGCAGCAGATCCTTTTCTCATGTTGTGTAGCATGATGTCATCAGACAAATGCTATAAGCACATTATTTACATCCATTTACATGATAGAATTATGATATACTCAATGTTATTTCGATATCATTTACCAGATACTTACATGTGCAGAGAAATGCCTGAATGGGGCTACAGATTGGCTGTTTCATAACATCAAGACCATGATGTTATGGTTCAACTCTGTCAGCAGCAAAATGTTCCACTACTACAATACTGCATTTACCCAAAATGCCCATGTAGAAGACCTGGAGTCACAATGTATATTTCTCACCCTAACTCTTGATATAATATTGATATATGGTCAGAGGTGGAAGCTCCAGCTTGCATGAAACCATTGGCTGTGTTTCACCCACTTGGGCTACAATCAGGCACATATTGGAGAAAGTTGTCCCCTAGGCAGCATTTGAGGATTTCTAACTCACTATATTGGGCTGGAGAGTGAAGAATATGTGTTTTGCCAAAGATTTATGAAAAAAAAAACCTTTTATAGCCGTATGTCGGTCCGAACCTATGGTTTTGTACATTCCACAGTGATCTTTCAATGAGCTATTTTCTTCACACAGTGATGCCTCTGTTTCTTGGACAATAAATTTGTGCTTAGTTAGCAATCATGATTTAAGCAACAAAAAAAAATGATTTGGGATCCATTGTGTCTCAAGAACTGGTGACCAACTGGATTATACTGTATATAGTGATGTGCATGAATCACAAAGACAGCTTCTCAAAGTCATCATGATTAGCTACTATTAATAACATCATATTCCATATGCCTGTTACTCAAAATAGAAAAGTTAATAAAAACATTTTTAAAAAAAAAGCACAATAGTAACTTGGTTGTACTATGGGTAGGGAAGAAAAACCATAGAAGTATTGTATTGGGTCAACTCGTTTTACAAAATTGTTGCAAGATTTTGAGCTTTAAGAACTTTTCATTAGGCAACCTGGTTAACAAAAGAGAGACAGTTTACCTGGAGTGATGGAAAGTCTTCACATTCTGTTTTATCAACTTTAAAGCATTAGATTACCTATCAAGTTTAAAATAAGCGTTAGATGCCACCAATGTTTTCGCAAAATGTGTTGGAAAGAACCAGTATGGATTTAAGATTTTAGGATTTTTTTTTAGAAATATCAGTTCCAATCATTTAGGTGAAATTTAAAAATATACAATAATTTTGAAAACTTTGTTGGGCTATTAAAGGTATCACATTTATAGTGTTTTGCAAATTGTTCATATAGGTCCTAAGCATCATGTATGGAAGTAAATCATTATGCTAGGTAGGCTGAAGATATGCTTAATATATTCATCTCTATTAACAAAAAGCAAAATATCTTGGACATTTGAATGTATCACTTTGCAATGTGAGAGTGTCATCTTAAAGTTTGGGCTCAAAGAAGTATTTTTAAAAAGTAGCAGAAATATGAAGAACATAAAATAATGAAGGTTCATATTTTACTAGATTTTCCCCCCTTTCATTTGCTTTGATGCCATTTAAACTGGTTAGCAGTTCCATCACTTTCCTAGAATGACCCCATCCATGCAAGAATCATTGAGATGTGATGGTATCATAATACTATATAACCCAAAGAGTTTGACAGCAAGATAAATGAAGACCATTGAAGTGAAGGCAATGATGCCCATAAGTGAACATTTTTGCCTCTTTAAGACCAGTTCTAGATAAATCACTGAAAAGAAAGCAGCTTTCAGCAGCGATGAAAGCATCACTGCCACAATCTCAATACCGGAGAAAAGTGAATTCTTCCGCATCATCAAACATAGGTAAATAAATTATTCATGTGTGTTAGTGTTGCATGAATAAATGATTCATTTCCTTTTTCAGCCTTTTTATGGAAGAATAGTAAATGAATGCTATTCCAGGTGAATGAACTTTTTTTTAATGATGCACATCCAATTATAAGTCTTTATTAAGCATTGTACATAAAATGCCAGAGTATTTCATATCATATTTCTTCACTGAAGGAAAAAAAATCTCAGTAAACAACAGCTCACTTATGAACATTCATTATGGATGAACAATTAGAAATTTATGTTTCATATTTTTTCTTCCCCCCTGCAGTGATACAGCTACAATCTTACAAGTGCTTTCATAAACAGCTTTATTTGAGTAGAACTGTCAATACGCTTCGTAAGAAATTGTCATTATGAATTAATATATTTTCTTGGATTAGTATTTCCTTGGTAAGGAATGGACAAGATATTATGGACATGTTACACATAATTTTAAAAGCCTCCCAAGCCAGCAAAAGAAATCCAGAACATCACATTTCAACTGATTATATTTTGAGATTAGAGGGAAACTGATGTAAATAAATCTTGCACACACACGCACACCAGGGTCTGATAGGATTAGACAATTCTATATACATATCTATGTCTATATCACTATCTCTATCTCATCTATCATCTATCTATCTATCTATCTATCTATCTATCTATCTATCTATCTATCTATCTATCCATCCATCCATCCATCCATCCATCCATCCATCCATCCATCCATCCATCCATCCATCCATCCATCCATCTATCTATCTATCTATCTATCTATCTATCTATCATCCTCTATCTACCTGTTCTACCCCAGCTACGGTCCCCAAAGAACGCAGCACACACAAACTCTATACAAAGCTTATTTTACTCAAATAATTTAGTCTTTATCAACCAAAGGCTGTTAATAAAACTGTCTTAACAGCCTACCAGAATTCTAAGATAAGGTAATCACAGTCTTACTAGAGTTGGCAGAAAGCCCAGAAACAATTTTGCAGAGAATCCAGACACGAAGGAGATTGAACTAAAGTTGTTCCCTACAGTTTGCTGCAAGGAGTGTTCCTCCTTAAATAGGCTAAGGGAGTGGCCAATTAGCCCTAAGCTTACTCTTGAGGAGACCTCTTCCTGAGGAGCCCCTCCTGCCTTTTGGCAGCTCTGCACACCCGTGCATTGAGAAGAGGCTTCTCCTCTTCATCCTCTTCACTTAAAGGAGCTTCTGGAGGTTCTGAAGGCCCTGGCTGAATCCCTGCCTCTGGCTCCACATCTTCTCCAGCCTCCTCACTGTCCGACTCGACCAGTCTCCTTGTTGTCGGAATCAGCTACAATCTGCACAGGCCGCTGATGGATCACAACACTACCTATCATCTATCTGTCTGTCTGTCTGTCTGTCTGTCTGTCTGTCTGTCTGTCTGTCTATCTATCATCTATCTATCATCTCTTTCTTTCTTTCTTTCTTTCTTTCTTTCTTTCTTTCTTTCTTTCTTTCTTTCTTTCTTTCTTTCTTTCTTTCTTTCTTTCTTCTTGAGCCATATCAGTCATCAGATGTTGGCAATCATGTTGACGATCCTATTTTTATTAACAGCCACATGAAAAAGTGCTGTTGAGTTTTGTCCAAAGTCCTTTAGATTTTGAAGCCATGATGTTCTTCTTCTACCTGGATCTTGTTTGCCTTCAATCTTTCCCTGGAGGAAATATATATATATTTGGAAACTTAAACCATTATGTCTCTGAATATTAGCAGCTCTATTGGTAAATCAGACCAGAAACAGTGGTAAGTCACCCTAAACCCAAATCACATAAAAGTAAAATTTTCTCCTATCCAGTTGTGTCCAACTCTAGGGGTGATGTTCATCTTTGTTTCTTAGCTGAGGGAGCCAATATTGTCTGAAGACATTTCCCTGATCATGTGGCTGAGGCACATGCAATGCTTTACCTTCCCAACAAAGTGGTATCTATTTATCTACTCATATCTGAATGCTTTCCAAAGCCCCAGAAGGCAAGACAAGAACCAATGGATGGAATTAATCAAGAAGAAGCAACCTAGAACTAAAGAACTAAATTTACTAATGGTGAGAACAATTAACCAGTGGAATGCCTTGCCTTCAGTTGTGGGTGCTCCATCACTGGTGCCTTTTAAGAAGAGACTGGACAGCCACTTTTCTGAAATAGTATAGGAGCTCTAGATAGGAGCTTCTAGTCCTAGGACTAGAAGATCTCCAAGGTCCCTTCCAACTCTATTATTCTATGTTCTATTCTAGGTGGGTGGGAGATAGGGCAAGTAACAGGAGTTCACCCTGCCATGTAGAATTCAGGATTTGAATCCAGACTGTCAATTTTCCAGCTGAAGGCTTAGTGTCTTTAACTGCATAATTCAATATATTTAATCTACACATGTATTAATCCTAAAAATAGAAGATTTTAGTCATTAACTTATATACAATGCACATCTGTTAATGATAAAATAATGGTTTTGTCTTCCAAAGAATAGTACTAGATTTACCACATGATTCTCAGATGGTATCTTATGAGCAACTAGTGGCCTCCAAAACCATATTCTTTTACTACAGGATTACCCTGAGAAACCATCCTTTGATTTCCTTCAATTTCAGAAGGCCTGCTGTGTTTGTACAAGCAAATGAACTGAAAGCTAAAACAGACTGGCACTGTGGAAATAAGGATGTATATGACCTGGGATTCATGTCCCAGCAAGCAGAAGGAGAGAAAGCAATTTATCAAGTAGGAAGATGGCACGTAGAGACAAAAATAAACCTAACAAACAAAATGGACTGCAATGTCCCACCCCCAACTTTTGGTCACAATCAGGGTCAGAAACAGTTCATCTCTTTCTCTAATCCTATCAGACTTTTCCTGACCTCAGACAAAGCCCTCCTGCAAAGCCATCTAAACCAAAGAATAGACACTCACAATTCACAACACAGCCCAAAGGGCTGCCTAATAAGGAAATTACAATGTTGAGAAGCCTCAACATTCCATCCTCAATCAACCTGGTGACCTCAATATTCTATCTTCTTTAACAATGAACTTCTGAAGGACCCATTTTGCTTAACAATAGAACTAACCCTTGGTATCCTGACAAGGTCACTTTCCCTAAACTGGCCAACATATAAGATCCTTAGTATTTTCTGCCTCATAGCTCTCTCAACTTTTGTTAAAAAAACAAAACAAAAAACACTGCTTTTCTATTGTCCATGGTCAGCAGGCTCGCATGATCCCTAAGTAAAATGCTGGCAATTTCTCCTTGGTGTTGTGTTCCTTACTTTGAGAGTTTACTCAACAGGCAGCATATCAATGTTTGTACAATAAAATAAAAAATAAATAAAAAGAAGTTTTTATTGTATTTTTATATGTGAAAGCTGGCTTGGGGTAATGGTTAAGATGCTGAATTAAAAGATGGGAGATCATGAGTTCTACTCCTTCCCTGGGCATGAAAGCTGACTAGGTGATTAGGGACCAATTGCCCTCTCACTGCCCACCTGCTCCACTGACTAGTTGTGGAGAAAATAAGAGGCAAGAGCATTAGGTACACCATCTTGAGTTGTACCGAAAATGGAGAGAAATAAATCAGTTCTGTTTGGTGACCCTTATTGACTGTAAGCATCTGGATGTAAATTTGAGTGCATATACCTCTTCTGAGATTGAAGGAATTACTTTTGAGCACAATTTCCTACCAATCATTTACTTTATGCAATTGGCCATTAACCAAACTAATTCATTTCGGGTTAGACTTTATACAATTTGGTTCCTAGATGGTGTTAGATTACAACTTCTGCAATCCCAGATTGTAAAATCTCCAGTTGACAAGACTGGAGATAGAGGGCTGAAGGAGAGAGCAAGAGCAAGAGCAAGAGGAAGTGAAAGAAAGAGAAAGAAAAAGAGAAAGAAAGAAAGAGAGAGAGAGAAAGGGAGAGATAATGTAAAAACTTTGTTCAGTATTACTAATTTTAAAAAGAAATATTTACTAAACAACTTAGTAACTTTTATACATTGAATGTTTGCCATCCTAGTCTATATAATATCAATGATAGAAGATAAATATAGATAATATCACCTGTTCAAAATACTAAAATTCTATATGTGTGCATATATTTAATTTGATATGGCTGTCAATTTCAGGTGATTTCCCATAGGGAAAAAATCATGGGAAATTTTTCAGAAGGCACCATCCCTAGTTTTCCAGAAACTAAAAAAAAAGAAGGGGGAAATAATTTGTTTTGCAATATAGCAGTGATGGCGCAGTGGTTAGAATGCAGTACTGCAAGCTACTTCTGCTGCCTGCCGGCTGCCTGCAATTTGCCAATTTGAATCTCACCATGCTCAAGGTTGACTCAGCCTTTCATCCTTCTAAAGTGGGTAAAATGAGGACCCAAATTGTTGGGGGCAATATGCTGACTCTGTAAACTGGTTAAAGAGGGCTGTAAAAAGCACTGTGAAGTGGTATGTAAATCTAAGTCTTATTGCTATAGTGTTGTAAAGATAGTGCTAATGTTCCTGATTGTACTTCTTACCTAGACTACCTTGAAGGGCTAACGTCAATTTTGTCAGTCTTGATAATCAAGAAACAGTTTAATGTAGTGGTTAAGGTATCAGGCTAGAAACAAAGAGACCATAAATTCTAGTCCCATAATTGGCACAAAGCCAGTTGGGTAACTTTGGGCCAATCACTTTTTCCAACTCTAGGAAGCAGCAACAGCCAACCACTTTTATCCAGTGAAACTACAGGATTTATAACAGTGGCTCAATGGCAGAACAGCTATTTGAATATATATATGCTTACTCGTATGAATGTGCCCACAGTTGAATGGTGCAGCTCAATCTGAATTATTAGGGAAGAATCTGCATAACAGAGGTGAAGAGTCCAGACAATAGATTCTTTCAACAGAGACCTGTATAGTTAATTTTTGTATTCTTTGCCAGGTGTATCGATCACACATTCCTTTTCACATCACATTAGCTTTTCATTGATCTGTTGGGTTGCTGAGTCAACTATGAGTCACTTCATGGCAATTAACATTAATGTTCTTATTTATGGTTGTTATCCTTCATCTCTGTCTAATTTGATTTTGATGAATTGGAACTTCTCAGGAAAAGATAAAATGACGTTGCTTCAGCCAAATGTAAAAGATTCACTATGGGGCCCTTGGTGTTCTCTGAGCTTTGTGGTTTTCTTGATTCACTGTTCACTAAGATTCACTACACCCTGGAGCTGTCTGACACACTCACTCATACACTGATTCTGCCTGACATTCTGTTTTTACGTATCATGGTATCCTGGGCAAATGCATAGATACCTTTCAGAATATCACAATATTTTTTCTATGATTAAAAGCCTAGCTTGAGTTCCCTTGTGCCTACAGCCCCTGTGTGATCACCACATCTATCTTGACTGCATTTAAACCACGATGGCCTGAATTCTCAGGTGTGAGAAAGATAAAAATAAAACTGCTAACATAGCTTAAATCTAGGTTAAATAACTAGTAGCATAGAAAGAAGATACAGACTATGTTCATCTGCTTTTGATTGTTTTTCATGGGCTCTGTTTGAAATTGCTGTTCTGATATAGATTAAAAACACATCAATTTTGCCAAATTGTAAAATCTATCTTCACAGAAAATGTATCTTAACAGTAACTATGGTTCTTAAGGTGGACTGTGTATTTACAGATATTTGCACAATAGAATAGTGAGATATTTAAACCAATACAGAAATGTGCAATCAGATTTTAGATTCCAAATCATGAGATTTCCAAATATATATGATTACATATATTTGCTGCTTTCTGAAGTCAATCATCTATATGTATTTTTCTTTGTTTTTCAACTGAGATTGAATGGTTACCATGTGAGTCTAGGAAAAAGTATACTGTCTTCAAGGAAACCCTGATACATAGAGCGAGGTACTGGCTATAAATCTCCTTTTCCACTTTTGATCTCAATAGTTTCCCATCTTTGGGGAAGATACTTTATCAGGAAGTTTGTAGTCCCATTATGAACAGTCAAGGCTTCTTTCCATTTTACCTTCACTCCCCCAAGAACCTATTGCATCTCTTCAAAATAAAAATAGACACCTGTAAAAAGGAAAGTGGGTAGGTTGTCTGAATGCACAGATAATCACTTGAATTACAGCACTTACAGATTATAAACTTGTTCTTCTTTATCGGGGTCTTTGTATGACCAAGTTTACCTTCTGGAGGCAGGATAAGTCATGTCAACATTGAAGGCATCACAATTTGACCAAAGGTGGCCTCTACTTGTGAACACTTATCAACACTGGCCTTGACAAAAGGTAGCATTGACAAAGGCAATGACTGTGACCAAGCAGCACTCTATATCTGTTACTGAGTTACCTTGTACTCAATTTAGCTAATACCAAGATCTTACTGCTTTGAAAGACCTGCTGAAGTAACTGTTTTAGTTATCATCTAAACAGGGGTGTCAAGCCAGGGGTGTCAAATTCAAGGCCTGGGGCCTGGATCCAGCCTATGGGGTGGTTAGATCTGGCCCACAGGACCGCCCTGGAACAGCAAAGATGCCCATGGTGCCTCTGCTCCGTTTTTGTTCGCAGGAGGCCGTTGCAGCCAAAAATGGAGCTCGGGAGCCCATTTTCACTGGCAGAGTGCTCAGGCCACTACAGGCGCCCCTGACATGAGTGATGTCAAGCTGGCCATGCCCACCCTGGCCATGGCCCCCCTGCCCCTCCCCCATCAAACAAAACCTTAATGTGGCCCTCAATGAAATTGAGTTTGACACCCCTGATCTAAACAGATTATCTATTTGAAAAACTGCTAATTCCTTCTTTGTTTCCCCCACAGGGGAAAAAAAAACAATTTGAGGGACAGACTAGATATTTTAGCTAGATATTTAGCATAAAATACTAAAGCTATACAAACATCTAATATTTGAAGTGTTTTTCCCATCCCTGAAATGAGAAAAAGAAAAGAAGAATAGGCTAAGTAACAGGCAGTTAATCCTTGTTTGGGATAGAGAAAGGAAAAGAAACATCAGAAGGTTTTTAAAGCATTATTCATATGAAAGGTAATAAGGCAGTAGACCTTGTAATAATGTAATAGACTAAAAACACACAAATGCCATCTTTAATATCAGCAATCTGCCATCCACTATGCTTCCCATTATGGCTTAACAGCACAAATACTTTATTAATCAGGGCTACAGGTACAATCAATAAGCTCTACATTGGAATGGGAGAAAATATTGAAGGGCAGATATTCATCTCATAATCCATCTCATCAAGTAAGAATATAGCAACAAACATCCTATGCATATACTGTATCATTGCTGAATGATACCGATGTGACCAAACAAAGAAAAAGTACCAATTCTACTTGGCTTGTGTAACAATGCATAAAAAGTTAGGTAGCTGCCATCAAAATAATTCATACTTCTATTAATAATATCTGGGCCAAATGAACTATACCATCAAATGAAGGGAAGCTGGACTCAAATGCAAAACTTATTCAGCTATAAAGATTCCACTGATTTGGCCCTGTGAACGTAGACAGCTTATATCAGTGAGATCAACTTTTAAAACTGTATCGATTTTTCAAAGTACCATTTTGAAAAACTGCTTAAAAATAGACCCTAGAAAATATACTGTGGGAGAGACCATGATTTTTAACATAAAAAACATGTTTGATGGTACAAAAAGTGCTTCACGTTATAATTGCAAAAATTGTCTATACTTACAAAATAAGGAATATTTCACAATTCAATATTGCACTCTATCACCTGTGTTGCAGGCACTAAATCTTCAGGTACTGGCCTTTCCACACTAGACTTTTTCCTCATTATTTGTCAAATTATTTGTTCAAAAATAAAACAGGTAGCTGCTGTACCCAAAGATTCAAAAATTGTTATTCAAGGCACTCAGTTTCCATCGACACCCGAAATGGTAAAAGAGGAAATTAAGAAGAAGACTCAATTTAGGATAGACCTGCTATTCCTCGCATCATATTTCCATAAATATTATTTTAGCTTCATTATTGCTGACAGCTTTTGAGCTACCTCTTCTACTTTATAGTCATATGAGTATGACTTATCCATCTTTTAATATAACACATTTACACTTTCCTTAAACTGTCAAGAATGAGATCTCCGTCAACTTTTTTCCAAGCTATCTCTTTCCTCTATGAGGGGAGAGGACTATTTCTTCCCTTGAAAATAGAACATCTGAGAACATTGTGTTATTCTTAGAGTATTGCAATGAACTCATTGGAATGGATGAACCTACAGTATATACATAAACACAAATAATGAATATGTATATACCATAATGTGATCAGACTATATTATGACATAAGTCACCAAAAGATAGAGCTGGCAATTGCTGTTAAGATATTTTATGTAATCCCACTGATTCTTAAATAGCAGTAAAGAAGTCAAACTTTGTGTTATGCCTTTTGGAATGGACAAATGTGTGTAAGTGACAAGAAGTCATGCATGTTAACCTCACACCAACAACCGGGCTGTTAGCTTGACCACCTCCTCAAACTTTCATCTCAACTTTGAGCTGTGAATCTGATTTTTAAATTAAAAACTTAAGTGAATAACCAGTGGTGGGATTCAAATAATTTAAGAACTGGTTCTCTGCCCTAATAATTTCTTCCAACAACCTGTTCACCAAACTGCTCAGAAAGTTAACAACCAGTTCTCCCGAAGTGGTGAGAACTGGCTGAATCCCACCACTGTGAATAACTTAATAATTAATTAAAATGTTGGGGGATTTGTGTCAACCGTACTCCCTCCAAGTCATTGACTTGTCATGCCATCCAGCCCACATGTAGCTAAACAGAATATCATGGACTATTATGTCAATGCTTTAATGAAATGAAGACATAATAGTTACACACACACACACACACACACACACACACACACACACACAAACACACACATGTATGTATGTATATGTATGCAGGGGTGGATTCTACTTACCTTTACTACTGGTTCACAATGGGGCCATGTACACGCGCTTGCTTCGCTCTTGCGTGGGCGCGCTCTTCTGCACATGTGCAGAAGTGTTCTAATGATCCCGGGGTCGGTGGGCAGAGCCTACTGCCAGCTTTACTACCGGTTCTATAGAACCCGTGTGAACTGGGGGCAACCCACCACTGTATGTATGTATGTATGTATGTATGTATGTATGTATGTATGTTTAGTAATACTGATAGAAACCTTTCTCTTCTTTCAGTGATCACATTTTTCAGGATTTTTCAAAGATAAGATTCAGAAAGTCGGCCAGACAAGTATTTCCTGTCCAGTTTTCTTTCAGTCTCAAGTTTCAGCCCTGGTCTTTCATTTTGCTCTTCACAATTGCCTGGTGAAGCACTCTTGAAAAAGATTGCTAATTGCTCTATAAAAATAAAAAAAAAATAAAAAAAATCAGTTTGGTCCAGAAACAAAAGTAAGATTAGACTATTACTAATGTACTAACTACACTTTTTTTTTGCAAAGCTGCTCTTTTTTTTTTCTGTTTGTCCTGTTGCAAGTGACCCTTGCAACAGGACAAATATTTTGAATAACATACATTTGTGGTACTTTTTTTCTGCCTGAGCAGAACATGCAATATATTGGATATTAGTTTATCTAAGCAATAAGAAAAAGAATCTTAAGAAGACCTCAACTTATTTCATGCCAGGTAACTAAACTTTAAATATACCATTAGGTAAATATATTTATGTTTTGTGGCAAATATTTATTAATAGTACTGCACTCTGAAGATTGAATAGGTGATAGGGAGAGAAGGGTCCTTGAATGAGTAGAAAAGAATGGTTAATTCAGCTTAACCATTCATAAAACTTGTGAACAAATTACTTCAAAATGAAAAAAAAAATCAGGCACGTTTTTCTACATAATCCTAGTCCAATACAAAATGTGCTGCATTGTATTAATTATTATTTCAACTCTTATTTCAGTCCTGAGCTACAAACATTCTACTTTACTGATGCTGTATTAATTATTATTCTGTGGAAATTAAATTTAAGACTGGGAAAAACAGGGGACTTGCTGTAGAAAGAAGTAGAAAATCCCTCGACTTGCAGCACAGTGTTTTTTAGCCTGTTTATTGAATGCTGCAAGGGAAGAATAGATAGGATTTAAATGGTAAAAAAAAGAAAGGCAGCACATCAAAAACAACAGGAGAATGAAGAGCTCTGTCCTGCAAAATTCAGAACAACCTCTGATCTGTCAACTTCAATGACAGGATTATAGTTATTTAATCTGCAGCTTGTAGACCACTTCCTTTAGTGGGGAAAAGGTCCGTAGTTCAGCAGAAAGATACATGCAAAAATTTCCCAGTCCAATATGTGGCACTTTCAGGGAAAGACCTGTGTTTTAAACCCTGAAGAGCCACTGTCCCATCCATTCGGACAGAAACAATCAGTGGTGGGAAGTAGAACAACGAGGGGAGGGGATCAATGTGCCGTGCAATTGAGAGAGCTACAAAGCAGGAAATAAAGGACAGGATAGAGCGGAGACGGGTGGGTGGGGCCAACTGATTGTCAGAGCTACCGGTTCGGGAAGGGGGCTCTGGGCATCAGGCGAAAGTGAAGGAAGAGACCGGCAGCTTCAGATTTCCTATCAAGTGTTTCAGCAAGAGAAAGAGGGTATTGCAGTGCATACCTAAATAGGTCATCTATCATGGATGATAGAACTGTTGGTTGCACATAATGCAATTTTTCAATTTGTTTTATTCATATTAGGCACCACCCAATTCCAGATGACTATGGACAACTCATAATATAATGAACAATGAAAAAATAATATGAATAATGAGAAACAAATAAAAATAATAACACAATAAAGAACATACTGTGATTTGGCCAATACATGGGGAAAAAATAATCCCATGAGAGATTCCATCCATCCTAGCTCAAGGTCTGGAAGAATAGCAAGATCTTTATGCCATTTTTGGTATGCTAATATGGTGGAAGCCACCCAGATCTTAGGAAGAATATAATTTCAAGACTTTTGCTTCCTCACTGGCAACAGCCTCACAGCCATTAGATGCTAACCATTGTTAGCCAATTCCTCTCAATGTGTATTTCCCATTGTGTGCTTGTAATTTCTTCCTCTCCAATGAATGTAAACACAAATATTGAACAGTATGTCCTCCTTTAACCTTCCTTTGTCCTCCTGTTTGATAGTTTATACCCTCTTTTGCCTGTTTGTGTGTTTGTTAATCTTTCATACAAGGCTTTATAGGTTATAGCCAGCATCTTGAATCAACCAGTGCAACACATACATCCAAGTTTATGTATATCATGGCATAAATATTGCTGACTACTGTTAGATTCTGGAGAAGATGAAAGTTCTGAGTGGTCTTCATGAAGCCCATCTATATCGATGTAACTCCGAGTTGCAGGTATTGCTGATGAAAAGGAAGGTATTCAGACAAAATGGTTTAGGTTTCCATGATGGCTGTAGCTATCATTGATATTCAGTGTGTATTCCCCCATTTCTAATCTAATGATTGGTATTTAGGGCCTCTTTTTGCAAGCAAAGAAGCTTTTTGTATTTTTGTACAGGTAATCCTTGACTTACAACAGTTCATTTAGTTACCATTCAAAGTTACAATGGCACTGAAAAAAGTGACTTATGACCATTTTTCACATTTACAATCATTGCAGCATCCCCACGGTCACAAGAGGCCAGGTGAGGTGAAGCGCCCCTCGACGTGAGTGGCATTGAGTTCGCCATGCCTACCCAGTCGCATGACCACCCAGCCAAGCCTACCCAGTTGGTCATTAAGACAGAACCAGTCATTAAATTATTTGAATCCTACCACTGCATCTAGAGCACATTGCAGAAGTAAAAGTGTGAAGAAACTACTGTAGAGCATGAGTAACAGTCTGAAGGTCCTTCTAATCCAGGAGAGGCACAGGTTGCACATTTGATGAAATTATGCAATTTCTCTTGGCTATAGCTGCCACCTGCCATGTCATTAGCAGGAGCTGTCAGCCCAAGAAGACCCTGAGATTCTGCCTCACTCTTGAATGGGGAAGTGAAACTCCATCCAAGAATATAGCTCTAATCAATGACTCTAATGTCCTCAGTCATTTTGGTCTTGGTAGGATGGAAGCAGTGATGGTCTTTCCATATCCAGATCCATGCATGCTCCAGGGATGAGAGAAATATTCAACAGCCTTACTCAGCTGGTGTGGGGTTGAAAGTTAAAAATTGAGTATCATCAGCATACTATGATACCGAACTCCAAACCAGCAGATAATCTGTCCTAGCCGTATTATTTATATGTTGAATAAGAGAAGAGAGAGAACAGAACCTGTGGAACTCCACAAATGAGGGACTTAGGGAACAACATCTTCCCTCCAAACAGCACCAACTGGAACCAGCAGGAAAGGAAGAAAGAGAAGCAGAAAGAGAGTCAATAAGTCAATCAGTCTTGGCTTGCTATGAAAATAATGATCTGTTGATCTGAAAGTACTTTTCACTCTGAGGCCATTAAGTCACTCTTTCTCTTCATTGGAACTTTCTGTGTACCAACAATTAAAAACAAGGAAGGTTCTCCTGAGGCTTAGCCTAAAAGGAATTTGTCAGGGCCTGATTCTCAGCAGTTGTTTATTTCTTGAGGGTTGAGCTTAAGAGCCTGATAAATAGGAGATGACAATTACAAAACCCTGTGAATGTTTTCATTATTCTCATAGGAAATGTAATTGTACTGCAGCATAAGAGTCCTGTTCCATCAAGCCATAGAATCCTTCAGTTCAGCATTCTATGTCCCAAGCAGGTGCACCCCGGAAATAATATGTTAAATCATATATGCCTGCTGACAATGGAACTTATTCAATGGAATAAGTTCAATTGAATTGGATTGTATTCAATTCAATGGAACTTATTCTGATGTAATATTGTATAGGATTATATTCTAATATCCAACTTGAGTCCATTTCAGATTGATGGACAATTTTTTACAAACAGGAGGCCTTCAGAGTTAGCTACTCCCCCTTGAAGTTAGTAAAATGAAGAGCAGAGCTTTTAACAGTATCTGGAGTCAAGAAGTCAAAATATGCAGAGCACCTCTAGTGAATTTGGATTAGCTTCAAGATCATAAGGCAAAGGAAAGAGCTGACGGTGAGGTGCTTCTGATTCAAACTTAAAAACCACACTCTCCTTCCTTATCATTGATTATGTTTGATTGATTATGTGTCATCAAGTCAGAGTTTACCGTAAGTGACCATATAGATCTATTCTTACTCATCATTAGCGTGGCATCATAAGATGTGGTGAGGACTTATTTCTGAGAAAAGTAAAACTATATGGGAAAGTTTTAAACAAAAAGTATCACTTGTTGGACTCACAATGGAGGTGAGACAGCCTCACTGGGATCTATAACTTGACCTTTCTTGTGTAATCTTAGCTAAACAGGGCTTCTTTCAAATTTCACATGCTGGAAGAGAATTCAGAGAGAAGGAAGTATGGCTTGCTACATAAATATATTTTTGTAATTTTGTACAATATGCAGCTGAATAAATCCTCTCTTGAGAAGGAAAATATTATATTATTTGAAATGGAAACAAGATTTT
The DNA here is from genome assembly GCA_030761175.1 of Masticophis lateralis. NCBI lineage: Eukaryota > Metazoa > Chordata > Lepidosauria > Squamata > Colubridae > Masticophis > Masticophis lateralis. The sequence goes on from JAUDYJ010000002.1 coordinate 49,594,805, forward strand.
TTTTTAAAATCAAAACTGTGCATGCATTCCTCTTGCACTATATTTCATTGTTATTCTAATCTCTTGGGCTTCCTTTCTTTCATGATAGTTTCTGCCCTTTTATTTTACCTTTCCTTCAGCTTTGACACATTTCATGCCCTTTGTCCTTCAAGATGTGGTACAAAAATGTGATAGAAAAGAAAAGGCAATTCCTGGATGCTTAGGCTAATGGGTTTCTTTGCTCCTGTACCCCACAAGAAGAGACATAGAGTTCAAGTTTAATGGATGGAACCTTTGTAGGTAATATTTTGCATAAAGTGCTCCATAAAGCAAAATATCATCAGAGAGGAAAAGAAGAATAAACCAAAATCGGTCTCAATGCTGTTCTTCTTAAGTGAAAGAAGATTCCTTAAATAATACCAAATATCCAGCATTAATCTTACTGGTGCTTATAATGAAATATAATCTTTGAAAACTGCAGTGTAACAGTTGATACAAACTCTCTTAAGCTAACATGGGTTGCTGAGTTTTTTTGTGGTACTACTACAGCAGGGGTGTCAAACTCAAGGCCCAGGGGCCGGATCCAGCCCACAGAATACTTAGATCTGGCCCAAGGGGCTGCCCTGGAAACAGCGAAGGACTGGTTCGTGGTGCCTCTGCCAGTGAAAATGGAGCTCAGGAGGGCCGCACACGGTCCTTCCAAGCTCTGTTTTCACTGGCAGAGGGCTGCAGGAGGCAGCTGAAAATGGAGCTCAGGAGGGCCACACTAGCAGAGGGCTGAAGGATGTTGAGCTGAACACACAAACTCTAGACACGTACACCAGTGGTGGGTTGCCCCTGGTTCAGACCAGTTCAGTAGTAAACTGAACCAGTAGTAAAACCAGCAGGAGGCCCCACCCACCGCCCCAGATGTTGTCATCAGCAATCTGCACATGGATAGAAGCAAGGCATGCACATGAGCAAAGTGTTGGAGCACGAGCGATCCCGTTGCCAACCAATGGTAAAGGTAAGTAGAACCCACTCCTGACTCACACTCTGGCCATGTCCACTCACCCCTCTAAGATCAAACACCACCCTAATACGGCCCTCAATGAAATCAAGTTCAACACCGTTGTACTACAGTGTTTTAAAGAGCCTGCCAATACCCAGCACTGCGGTTGATGATGGATCCTTTATATTATTCGAAGCTGAAGGAGCTTCTTGGATGAGAAGCGAAAGCTCTTCAAAGACAAACCAGAAAGTCCAGTTGCCTCTTGAAAAAAGCACCTTTGGGATCCTTTGTATTTACACTATCTTTACATAAATTTTGTGAGTCATTTTACATACATAATTATACATTTGAAGCCACCTTTATGCCACGACTAGCAAACATCGACAAAAGCCACATGACCTTTTTGTCCCTTTACCCAACGACTCCACTCATTCTCTTGGACTGCATGAAGAGAGGAAGCCCATGTGTATAAATCACATCTGTGATACGAGGGCTTCACCTCTGCGCAATCTGCATGAACCCTGGGTCTGTCACAGCAATGCCGCTCCATGCCCCAATGACTGAAGGAAGGAAGCTTTAACCTGCTAACAAAGGATAGTTCTAATTTCTGTTTTAGACTTGACCTCTTCCCTGATAACTCCTAGTGCTGCAATCTGCCTTTTGCACTAAATGGATGGCACTAAACACTAATGGGGAGGAAAGCCGTAATTGCATTAGCCTCTGCTGTTTATTGGCAGCAAGCAGAGTGTGGCTGGCTGAGGTAGCTGTGAAAATCTGCGGAGAAACATTGATAGCAGCCTCCCTTTGCCTTTGTTCTTTTCAGGAAAACAACCACATCCAAATGTCACCAACAGCTCTCAATTAAGTGTGTGTCACACGCAGTAGAAGTCTGAGGATTACTAACCCTGCTGGCTGCTACTCACAGCACTCCAACTGTGCTTTATAGACTGAGGAATAAAATGGGCAAAAGGTTATTTGTATATCTCCTCTCCGAGCCTGATTTTAGATGAAAGCCTGAGTCATGGCTATTTCTGGTCATTAAGTATCAAGGCAGTTCTCAGAAGCTGAGAATTGCTACAAAAAGTACCCTAACCAAATCCCACTAAATATATATATAGTGGCTTCTCTCCAATGAAAGAAAACTTTCTACCCATATCATTTCTAGTGATTTCTCTTTTCTTTCCTCCTTCATTTTCTGTCAAACGTCTGCCAACCTCCATTAAGACCTAGGCCCGTCTGGACACGGAGATGATTGCACACGCAGCCATGGGTGAAATTATGCTATCTTGCTAGATTCTGCAGACTTTCAATAAATCCCTGAAGATTAAGGCCAGGGAGGAGTTGCAATGATGCTTTGCAATGATGAAGGAATGCCTTTCAGATCTAGAGTCACAGTTGGGAGCCCATTGTGTAGGAAATTGTGTAGGAAATAGACACCAAATTTTGGGCTTGGACAACTTAGAACTATGTTGACTTCAGTCTGATCTAAGCATAGTACATAAAATTATCTGCCACAATGTCCTTCTTGTCAATTACTACTTCAGCTTCAACCACAACAATACATGAACAAATAATAGATACAAACTCAAGGTAAATCAGTCCAAACTGGATTGCAGAAGATATGACTTCAGTAACGGAGTGGTCAATGCCTGGAATGCACTACCTGATTCTGTAGTTTCTTCCCCAAACCCCCAAAACTTTAACCTTAAACTGTCTACTGTTGACCTCACCCCATTCCCAAGAGGTCTGAAGGTGCGTGCATAAGTGCATCAGCATGCCTATCATCCCTGTCCTAATATTCCTTTTTACTTACTCTTTTCGTGTATTCAAATTATGTTTATACTTTTACCTGTTATCTTATATATGCTTGACAAATAAAGTTATGATTACGATTATGAAATACGTTATATCCTCCAATACTAGGGCCAATAGAATAGCTATAGAGTCTCTCAAGGAAAGTAACCACAAAATGAAAATGAGGGGAAGTGTGAGAATCAATGGATGAAGCACAGGATAGTTACATTTTGTTTGGGAAAAAATGCCACATGAAACTCATAATTAATAAAGCATCCTATGGTTTTACACATGAGAATAGATGCACTTCGTTTTCTGAGGCCATTTCTCAACTTACAAACATTTGCTTAGTGACTGCTCGAAGTTACAATGGCACTGAGAAATGATTTATGACCATTTTTCACACTTATGACAGTTGTGACATCTTATGACATCCCCATGGTCATGTGATCAAAATTCAGATGATTGACAACTGGTTCATATTCATGGCAGTTGCAGTGTCCTGGGATCATGTGATCACCTTTTGCTACTTCTGACAAGCAGAGCCAATGGGGAAGCCAGATTCATTTTTATAACCATGTTGCTAACTTAACAAATGCAGTGATTCAGTTAACTGTGGCAAAAAAAAAAAGATTGTAAAATAGGACAAAACTCACTGAACAACTGTCTCATATAACAAAATAAATTTTGGGCTCAATTGTTATAAGTCGAGGACTACCTATATACAGTGAACATCATATAGCCATAGCAAGAAAAATAAGTAAGACTACTTCATACATAACCTTTTATTTTTTTAAAAAAAAATCCTATCATTTTTTTTCAGGATCTCATCAGCTCAGCCACAACCTTTATGGTCTCCTGCTTCCTCTTTCCCTGTTCATTCTTTCTTTATATATTTGGAATAGCAAACACATATTAAAAATGAAGGTGATTTTTGTTAGGAATAAGACTGTTACCTAACTTGTTGGGTTGGCAATATATAAACCATCAATGTATGTTTGCATTGTATTGTATTGTATTGTATTGTATTGTATTGTATTGTATTGTATAGCTTTAAGACTGCTGTATTGCATCATACTGTGTCCCGATTGGTTAGCTTTGTTGCCAATCTCCTTAAGAGGGAGCTAGAAACATGGCTTGTTCTCTTTGTTGTTCTTGCTCTCTGACTTACTGTATTACTGTTTATGATTACTTACTGTGTATGATTATTACGACTGGTATGAAGTCTTTGTTTATTGGACTGCGCTTTATTTTTCCTCAATGTAAACTGTAACACGACTCAGTGTATCTGTGTGGTGACTGTGCTTATTCATAACTACTCTCAACCACTTTCATGTGCACACCCTTGCTACTCAAGGGTTATTCCTTAACAGTATTTTTTAACTTCTTTCCTACTGTTCTTATCCAATTCTCTCCATACCTGCAAGATGCATCCCATTAGGTACCAAATGCTAAGTGATTTTCTCAATTAATTGGAAAGTGATAATGATCTCAACAGAGAGATATTTAATTTTGTATTGAATTTAAGTTAACCACTTTAAGATGGGTCTTAAAAGATTTGATGAACCAATTGTTTCCTGGGCTCTTGAGAATCCCAAATTGCCATTGTTGTACTAAGGGATGACAATAACATTATGTCCCATATGCCTCCACCTAAGTTGGGAAGGACAGTTGTTTTAACTCAGCATTATCCACAGATAGGTTTCACCTAAGTTTTTAAAAATGAGTCCCTCCCCATTTGTGTTTGGCATATTATCCAACATATTTATTGGTAAAGATAGAGGTGATAAGAGAAAAGAGAAAGTTGGATTGAAGCAGTGGTGAAATCTAAAAATTGTCGCTACCGGTTCTGTGGGCTTGGCTTGGTGATCATGTGACTGGGTGGGCATGGCTAGCTTGATGTCACGTACATCACTCATTGTTAGAGCCAGGAGCTCCACATTTTGAACTACATTCTGCCCTTCTGAAGCCCCCAATGCTTTGAGTTTCCCTCCGCCATCTGGCTTGACTGCCCAAGCAAACCTTGGAGCCTTCTCTTGCCCCACTCTCCATCCCAGAGAGCCGTGCATCCTGCCCACCAATCCTCCATTTAAACCGCCTGCCCCATTTCTGCAAAGGCAGAGTCCCCGCCCCCACATGGTGATCCAAAGAAGAGAAGGGGATGCTACAGAAAAGGCCACTACCACCTGTGCCTCCTGTGCCGGCTCCACAGGGCTTGGGGCTCTGAAGCAGCCCACTGGATTCCCACCCAGCCACCCACCTGCTCTCTTTGACCGCCAAAGCCACTCCAGGAACTCGGCCTGCAGAGTCCGGTGCTCTGGGGAAAGGAGGCTCAGCCTCACTGCCGCTTCCAGGCAATGAAGAAGCAGAGCAAGAGGGGTGGAAGCCCTCCAGGCAGGGAGAAGACCAGGCCCAGCCGCACCACTGCAGAGCCCGTAGCGATTTCCCTTCAGCCTGGGCAGTTATCCAGTCAAGCCAATGTGGATAGCCCTTCATTGGTGCTCCCTTGCCTGCCACTGCCATTCTTGCTGCCCTCCCACCTTGCCTGGCTGGAGACATCCACCTGCCCAAAGTAACCTCCCAAAGCAACCCCGCCGCTGTTTGCGGCTGGAGAAGGAAGAAAGCAAACAGCGGCAGCACAGTGATCCTCTGGAAGGGCAGGTGGCACCCAAAGCAGAGGGGAAGGCAAGCAGATGGCAGTCAGCCAAAGGCCCCATGGAAGCCAAATGCGCCATGCCCAAAAGTCGAGCGAGCCTTGCCATGTCCCTCCAAGAGCTGAGCAGAGTGGGCCTCTCTCCCACCACTGCCAGCATTGGCCTTACCTTCTAGAGATCCTCCGCTGGCGTATTCAGCATGCTCAACAGAGCCAGCCCATTGGTAAGGCTGATGGCAGGCAGCCCTTGGTGGAGATGCAGCCGCTGCTTTGGGACTGAGAGAGGCACCGTGGTGGAGTGGCTACTGCACATGTCCCAGGGCAGTGCAGCAGCGGTGTCTCCACCAAGGGCTGTCTTCTGACCCTCTGGCTGGGCTGGGCTGGACACCAACCTCAGAAGGCAAGCAGGCATGGGGGACCACCGGGAAGGCAGCATGGAAGGCAGGCAAGCATGGCAGGGCTGCAGGGAAGGGAGTAGGCTGCTAACTCCCTTCCTCGCAGCCCTGCCTGGCCATGGGGATGCTGGGAAGACTGCGTGGAAGGCAGTGAAGCATGGCAGGACTGCAGGCCGCGGACGGGTTCGGGGGCATGGCCAGCCAGCAATTGCTACCAGTTCCGTGAACCATCCCCAATATCAGCTACCAGTTCACCCGAACCGGTCCAAATCAGTAGCATTTCACGCCTGGATTGAAGACTCTGGGTGTGATATCCCACAGGGTTCGTAGAAATAAAGATCAGTCCAATTATTTTGACCTCTGACACAAAAAAACATGATAAAGGAACCTCTTTCCTTGATCAGAAATTGGATAGCGATTATCATAATCATAAACATAAAAGAGTTGACAATTACAGCAACAACTTAACTACTAATTTTCTATCATTTCATGAGAGCCAAAATCAATCATTTGAGATGGCTATTTTATTGCCTAATGATAGGGCTTGGAAGACAAAGCTCTTTTGAGCTGCTCTCCCTAGCATGAGAGCTAAAGTTTAAGCTCTGCTCTTTGCAGCTGCAGAATAGAGCCAGTCAAAATCTTTGCCTTTCCTACACTTCACAGAAAATACTCTGTTCCCTTGACATAACAGGCATCCATCAGATTCTTTTAAATACAAAAGCAGCCGTGGCCGATTGTTTCATGAATCAGCCCTCTGTGTACAGCTGTCTAGTTGAGCTATAAGCACTGACACATCCACACATCCATGCATTTTTCAGCCTTTCTGCAATACTTAAAGGAAGAAAAAAGACTTGTGGAAGGCTTTTAAAACTGCTTTTACTTTCGGGTTTGCTCAGAATCCAAAGGCAGTTTCCACATAGAGAAAGAAATAATAAATCCTTCCTATATAGCACACCACACAAAATCTAAAGGGAGTCCAGCAAATCAGAATGACTGAAGTTCATACATTGGATTCTTGCAATTAGCCACCTTGTCTCGTTTATTTTGTAAACATGGAGAAATGGTTTGCATTTGAAACGTTTCCTTTTGATGAATGAATGTATCTTGACAATCATCATGACTGTTGCTGCCCGCTTGTTTAATCATCTGCTGCCTTCAAATTGTGATAATCTTACACCAGAGGGATATAATGGAGCTCATCAAGAAAACACCCATGGATGGAAAATGCTTGCCACATTGCTAATGAGGTATAGGGGCCAGGTCTGTAGATGAAATTGCTCAAAAATGTTCACTTGATGGAGGACAAGAACCAAAATGGTCCTTAAATACCTGAAATGGGCCACCATGCTTGCTAATTGGAGCCAATAAAGATCTTTTTATTATTATTACATAGGAGGATTTAAACTGAAAATTGTAAAAAGAGAGGCAATAAAACAGCTGACTAATGTGGAGAAAGAGTCTTTTGGGGTGATTTTAAAAATGTTTTTAAAAGAGACCTTCCTTAATATTTGCATGTTACATAACTCCACATCCCCCATACTAATATTTTTATAAAATGGCAAATAAATAAATCAAATAGCTAATTTATACAACTCTGGTTTACTTGCTTTTTAAAAGAATTTTGGAATAGAGATTAATCCATAGGGATGACCTCATACCACTCAATGCTTTATTTTATTAATGTTGGGGTTTTAATTAACCAGAAATATAAAAGTTTATACAGTAAACCTTTCCCAAAAGATCAGTGCACATAACAAAATCCTTGTGCTATAAGAACTTGTGTTGTCTTCCTCATCTTAAAAGCAGTTCCTCTGACATTTTAACTGTCTTCCAAGTAAAACTGAATAGATTTTATGCAATAGATTCTTTTCACGGATATCCACAGAAGGATCATTCATTAACCAGAAGCTACCACAGGCCAAATAAGAATGGAGATTCTTTTCATCAAATCAGCAGGTGTATGCAGGGCACAAACAAAAAAGTCAAGATAATAGTCACTCTTCAAATTAAAAAGGACAAGAGCTTTGCTTGAAGGCTTGCGCCCATCTTCTTAATTTTTAACCACACTTTATGAAGTCACCTGCTTCAAATCCTTGGTCCTGTAGCATAGAGATGGGCAGGGTGTCTACATGTCCCATGGGCCCTGTTTTGCAGTTCTCAGGTTCCCTCAAGATTTATTTACTTATTTATGTATCATATTTATATAGTCATCCATATCAGCAGAAGTGACTCTGAGCAGCATGCAATTGACTAAAATCACATCTTAAAAGCCATTATCAAACCAATTAGTATAAAAACATACTGTCATAATTAAAAAATTCAAAATTATATTTTTGAACCACATACCACATAATAAGGGAGCCACCTTAAAATGTTGCCAGTTAAGGCTACTGACAAAACCCAAGTCTTGAGGGAATTCCTGGACATTAAAAGTAATGGAGCTAATCTAACTTCACACTGTGAAATTCATCATCAAAAAATTAAGAACAGCAGTGCATTTCTTTGACTGTTTAAACAATGAAACGTTTCTCCTCAGCTTAATGAATTTGTTTTCCATTAACTGAACTTCCCTTAGTTCTATCATTCTTCCTCATTTTTCCACCCCAGACAATAACATTTATTTCAAAACTTTATATCTTTACATTTGAAGTAAAAATCCCTTAAGAAAAAAAACGACCAGAAGTACCATTTCTAAATACACACCAAAAGTAAAGCTAGTTAACAGTGTCAATGTAAAATTTCCAACATCAATTATCACACAAACTACTTCACAGGGGGGAAAAAATATTTTACTTGCTGCTGAGATAGAAATAAATAAGGGGCCCAGGGAGCATTTCCAAGGATTGTGCTGTATAATCAGGACACAACTAAAATACTTTCATGGTTTGTTTGTTTATATGATTCATATGACCACCCATCTCATACAGGTATCTCTGGAAAGGATAGGATTAAAACACACACAAAAATGAAATGAAATCTATAACCCAAGCGTATACAAAAGCTCCACTCATTCAGAAGAGAATATACCAAAAGTGATCATCTTTTTATTTCCTGGACATTATTTTGCACCGGTTCTGCAAGTCCCTTACAAATTGTAGTAGATTAGCAATATCTGAATCTGGATGTCTATCTTCAGCTGTCATGCATGGCGTTTGAAGTAGCAGCTGGCATCAAGATCAATCCTGCCATTCAGCTGAATTCTTGTAGCCAGAAAGAGACAGCATTTTAAAGGTAACACTTGTGTTTGGTCTTCTTACTTCATGTCTACATCACCAAGGGGTATTTTATTTCCTTTTTAATTTAATTTAAGCCAAAAGTGCTTGAATTATTTACAAATGCCATTGTAAGCTATTAATTTTAAATGGTTTGTGAATTAATGTATCTTTCACAGGGTTAGAAAGCACCATGATGGAGGATATTTATTGCCTATATCCAACTTTTAAATTTTCTGAAACTTTATGATTTGTTGGTATTGGTAACCTTTAAAACAAGTAAATATATGTGGAAAATTCTTTCTTTTCCCCCGAAACTTACTCTGTGCTTCTCTTGGTAAAGAGATGAGATTACATTTTTGCTGATTGCTACTTGCAACAATCAATAGCACAGTGATGAACAAATGGTCACCTTTAGTTTATAACTTTAATGTAGTAGTAAACTCATTGTTTTTCTGGCCTGAAGACCTTATTCAAAATATAATGGGTATTATTTCTCATCATCAAAATATTTACAGTATAGCTGTGGCCATTAAAGACACTTTCAATTATTTCTCCTGGCCTCATTTCCTTTAAAAATGGCAAGTGCATAAATTAATAACTTCTTTATAAAAGGCAATGGAAAAAAACATTCAGCTATTATTATACATTCCAGTTGTATCTTATGAGCACTAGCAAATTTAGGCAGAACAAGAATACTGTGGTGTAATGGAAAAGTAGTCCCTACAGTACTTCAGGGGATGAATAAATTATGGGGACAACGGATTTCAGAGTCTTGATTCTCAACATGATTTACAACAGCTTCTTTTAAGGTATACTTTCATTTTGAAGGGTATACCTTGATTTTGAAGGGTATGAAAGGTAAAGGTAAAGGTTCCCCTCGCACATATGTGCTAGTCGTTCCCGACTCTAGGGAGCAGTGCCTATCTCTGTTTCAAAGCCGAAGAGCCAGCACTGTTCAAAGACGTCTCCGTGGTCATATGGCCGGCATGATTAAATGCCAAAGGAGCATGGAATGTTACCTTCCCACGAAAGGTGGTCCCTAGTTTTCTACTTGCATTTTTTACATGCTTTTGAACTGCTAGGTTGGCAGAAGCTGGGACACGTAACAAGAGCTCACCTCATTACACAGCACTAGGGATTCAAACCACTGAACTGCCAACCTATTGATCGACAAGCTCAGCATCTTAGCTACTGAATAATAATAATAATAAATAATTATAAATAAATAGAATTTTTAAAATATATGTAGCTCTATTCAATTTATGTTACTCAGAAGTTTGCTTGGGCTTGTTCCAGTGGACTTTTTTTTTCTACATAAAATGGCAATTGTATAAAAGCTACCTAGAGTTACTAGAGTTCCTGCTTACCTCCACTTTCGTGTTCCATAAAGGTCATCCTGCACATCATTAAATGCACTAAATATTTCCATGTTAAGGAAGGTTCCTGTCTAAACCAAATAAGCCATTTGCTAGCCAGTATTGCCAATATCATAGTAGATGAACTAGTGATCAAGGTCAGTGAAAAATATGGGATGTTCAAAGAATGACAAGTCAAGGCTGCTGTGATTTATCAAGCACTGCAGAAGGTAATTTTATCATCCTGACTATCTCCTGGCCTATTAGCACAACTCACAGGGAAGTATTATTGTAATATATATTTCTAACCAAAAGCACTTTGTTGTCTGACTGGCTTGTTTGGTAAGTATAGATTCTCTCACTATGCTACATGGGTCTGCCTTTGAAGGCTACTCAAAACCTGCAATTTATGCCAATTTGCACACTGGAGGTAAAAGTGGGTCAGAGAACCCCAGTGAAAGCAATTTAGTATTTAAACAAGCCAAATATCACGATGAGCAACCAGCTCATATGACCTTTTCTCTTGCTCTCCTCTCTTAGGTACCTCCTGGGTTAGATCTCCATTGCTCTGTTCCAGTCCATTTCTTTCCTGGGATCTTCAAGCTACATTCTTCCCCAAGTTAATTCACAGTGATTTCCTCACAGGTAAAGCAATCAACCTCTCTTTCACACAGTTGATCAAGCTGTCAACTGAAATTCCTGAATCCTTGCACCCCGAAACTATTGTTCTCATGTTAGCTGCAGAGAGTAGAATCCCATCTGGGCAACATGCTTCGGGGAGAATAATCTTATATTTTCTCCCCTTTATCTCTTGCTTCCATATTACAGTGGCGGGTTGCTCCCGGTTCTGTCCAGCTCTATAGAACCCATAGTAAAACCGGCGGGAGGCTCCGCCCACCTGCCATGACATCATCATGGATCATCTGCGCATGCGGAGAAGCTTCTGCGCACGCACTCCCACTGCGAGTTGGTAGTAAAGGTAAGTAAAACCCACCCCTGCCTCATTAGTTAATATAGTTAATAGAAAGCTCTTATTTCTTTCCTTCCTTCCACTGCTGCTATTTCCTTCCCCTTTTGCTTCATGCTAAATGTGCTTCTGCTGCTCTCTCCTCTTTTTCTGTCCCTTCTTTCTACATGTGATGTGTCTGGATCCCCAGCTTCTTACAGTGTTCCTAACTCTTCTGAGCTTCATTTCTAATCCTATACTCTTTGGCATGGTTTACCTCCCTTGACAGACATCTACAGTTAGGATTTTCATACTGATTCCAAGATGCCTGAGAAGAAGATTCTTATAACTGCCTTTAACTTCTACTTATCTTAGCATTTTGAGCATCTTATTTTCTCTGCTTCTGACTTCTTCCAAGTACAAACACTTGCAACTGGATCCTTAGTGCAGAGTTCCTTCTTTTTCCTGGGACCTTCCTGCCAAGTTTGCACCAACTTTAAATCCCTTCTTCCTGTACTCTCCTGTGACCAGCTGATTTGCGTACAACTCAGTTATATCATGGTAGGGAAGGCATTAGGGATTATTTATTACCTTAATGTATTTGATTTTACAGGTTTAATTTCTTAAATTATATGTGAATTGAGTTGTGCTATCATTTCACAGCTCATCTGGTCTGCAAAGAATATCCTCTGGTACAGAATGCAAAGAAACAGGTAAAAGCATCAGCGAAGCAATATCTGTACACTAGCTTTTGACCTTCTGTCTACTAAAACTCTTTTTTAATTCTTGGACTGAGCTTGGTCACCTAGCTGTGTCCTTGTCATTTGTCTGAACTGTTTACCATGACTAGGTTCATACATCATACTCAACCTTAATGTGATTTCTTTGATCTTATTATGTGTATCCAGCTTTTGTATATCCAGCTTTTGTTATGTGTGTATGTATGTGTGTGTGTGTGTATATATATATACATATATCTCCATGTTATGTATATCCAGCCACTACAGTTTTAAAACCATAGTTTTCCACTTAGCACCTTATGAAAATAAATAAGCAAAGCAAAATTTAGTGTGGTGCATGAAATCAGTCTCTGAGTTGCAGGTTGCCAGTCTTGCTACCAACACAAGACTGGTTTTCTGTTTATGCTAGATGACATTCTTTTTCTCATACTCCTGTTTAGCTTCACTCCTGGTGATACTTTCAACTTTTAGTGATTATGCCATAAAGAATATAGTAATAAAATGTGTGATCATCACAATAGCCAATAAAATTAATCTGAAACATCAAAGAAGAAAGATTTAAGATGTGAATATAAAGAAACATCACTTATACAGTATTTAGTAACTCCAGGATCAATCTTAAGCATATCTGCCAATTCTGTAATTGCATATTTATTTCTGGAGAAATTGGAAATACACAAAGGTTTTATATAAGTTCTCGGGCCGGTGACACAATGAAATGAAAAGTGGTTTTATCTGCAGTGAGAAAAAGCTATCCTATTTGTAAGAAGAACATATTGCAGCCTGAGCTTTCAAGGATAAATTTAAAGTAGCACTGTTCCTTTGTTCTTTATATAACATTAGAAAGTTCTTTGTAAGCAACCATTCCCTTTACAAGATCTGGCGTGCAATTTTTTTCTCAGTAGCTACTGAAATGGAATAGCATTTCTCGACTAATATTCAGAGAAGAAAAGCATTGCAAATAACAACAACACATGCATGCACATGCACATAAATGCAAATAACAACAAAATGCACATAAATGTTTTCACTCACCAATATGCTCATCCATACAGATGCAAGTATATTTACTGCCTTTCTGAATAAATATCAGTAAAATGTTTATGAGACACTGAGCTTGTCAATCAAAAGGTCGGCAGTTCAGAGGTTCGAATGCCTAGTGCCACATAATGGGGTGAGCTCCCGTTACTTGTCCCAGCTTCTGCCAACCTAGCTGTTCGAAAGCATGTAAAAAATGCAAGTAGAAAAATAGAGACCACTTTGGTGAGAAAGAAACAGTGTTCCGTGTGCCTTTGGCATTTAGTCATCCCGGCCACATGACCATGGAGACATCTTTGAACAGCGCTGACTCTTCGGCTTTGAAACAGAGATGAGCACCATCCCCTAGAGTCGGGAATGACTAGCACATATGTGTGAGGGGAACCTTCACTGATAATTAGCTAGCAATGGAACAGTCTTTCTGGTGGTTGTGAGATCATGTGTTGAACTAGGCTGTTTAACCTGATCACTAAATAGTGACGTTCAGATCTGGTAAGAAAGCTTTCATATTTCTTCACATTTCTGGAAATTTTCAAGGAAAGATTGGACAAGCATTTATCCAGTCTAAGGTAGGGGAGTTGGACTAGAACAGGGGTCTCCAACCTTGGCAACTTTAAGACTTGTGGACCTCAATTCCCAGAATTCCTCAGTCAGCTTTGCTTTTTTCTGGGAGTTGAAGTCCACAAGTCTTAAAGTTGCCAAGGTTGGAGACCCCTGGGCTAGAAGACTTGAAAGGTCCCTTCCAGCCTATGATTCTATGTAATTCTACATCACCACAACCTATGACACTGCTCTCCTTGGAATTCACCTCTAGTTACACTAGTTAGTGCTTGAGATAAAAGATCAAAGATTCAAAACCTTGTACACTGAAGGTACACATGGTTGCATCACTCACTATTTAACAGGTAGTCCTTAACTTATGACCACAGTTGAGCTCAACATTTATGATATTAACTGAGAAATTTGTTAAGTGAGTTTCGTCACATCTTATGACTTTTTCTTGCCACATTTGCTAAGTGAATTAGTTAGTTTATGTTCCATTTTTTAATGCTGTTGTAACTCTGAACCATCACTAAATGAACTGTTGTAAGACACGGGCTACCTGTAATCAGTTCTGATGTGGCAATGGGTTTATTTGCGCTACCCTGTTGACCCATTGCCAGAATAAGCTGGCTCCCATTTCTAGGAACAGAAACAGATAAGTTCACTCTGAAAACTTCTGCTACTCTGCTTAGCTTTGCCTTCTTCTGTAGACCCTCTTACTTATGACCTGACTCTGAAAACTCCTTCAACTCTGCTTAGCTGACTCCTTCGACTCTGACTTAGCTTTGCCTTCTTCTGTAGACCCTCTTACTTATGATCTGACTCTGAAAACTGCTCCACTACAGTACTAGACTCTTCCATGTTACATCCCCTTGAATAGGGGTGTCAAACTCAATTTCATTGAGGACTGCATCAATGAATGGTTGTGTTTGACTTTGGGTGCCAGGGTGGGTGTGGCCAGGGTGGGCATGGCCAGCTTGACATCACTTGTATCTAGGGCACTTGTGGAGACCTGAGCACTCTGCCAGCGAAAATTGGTTTCCGAGCTCTGTTTTCAGCTGTGATGGCCTCCTGCAACCCTCTGCCAGCAAAAACGGAACTCCAGTGAGCCACATGCAGCTCTCCCAAACTCTGTTTTTACTGGCAGAGGCACTGCGGGCCAGTCTTTCGCTGCTTCCAGAGTGGCCCCACGGGCCAGATCCAGCCCCCGGGCCTTGAGTTTGATATCCCTGCCCTTGGGTTCTTCTGTCTCTTTCAGATATCTCATTTCAGTGTGTTGCAAGCTACATTTCAACTGAGTGCTGAAATAGCACAATGGCCTTATGCTTGACTTGTAAATAGAAAGTGAAATGTGGTTTGACACCCACATTTAGCAGAATATTTTTAATCATTATTTTTTTTCCTCCCAGCTTCTTACTTTACTCTTTTAAAAATAAGTTAGTAAAACATCTGTCCATTTATACCATCAGAAATAGGGGAGTTTCATCTTCTGTTCCCATATCATCCAGCTCAAGCTGTAAATGAGGATATGGCCAAAATCTCACCAATCCTAGGATCTCTTTCCAAGCTCAGTTTTATAAACTGTTTTTCCCAAGTTTCTCCCCCCTCCTCTCCACCCCAGATTTTGTATTGCAAAACATCCTATCTTGGATCCCCGACTTTCAGTTCGCTGTTACTTAATGTTAGCAACCAGTAATAGTACTTTATTTATATCTAAGGCTGGCAGTCAGAAGGGATCCTCTTGAATCTGACTGTAACCCAGGGGTGAAATCCAGGTTCTGACAGGTTCTAGAGAACTGGTAGTGGAAATTTTGAGTAGTTCAGAGAATCAGTAGCGGAAATTTTGAATAGCTTGGAGAACCAGCAAATACCACCTCTGGCTGGTCCCAGAGCGGGTGGGAATGGAGATTTTGCAATATCCTTCTCCCAGGAGTGAGGAGGGAATGGGGATTTTGCAGTATCCTTCCCCTGGAGTAGGGTAGAAATAGAGATTTTGCAGTATCCTTCCCCTGCCATACCCACCAAGCCACACTATGCCCACCAAGTCATCCCCACAGAACCGGTAGTAAAAAAATTTGGATTTCCCCATTGCCGTAACCCTGGATTGTTGTTATGTCTTTGAGTCAGCGTTGACTTCTTGCAACTGGACAAGTGCTTGTAGTTTTCTTGGCAAGATTTTGGAAGTTGTTTGCCATGGCTTCTTTTCTAGTACTGAGAGACAATGGTTGGACCAAGGTCACGCAGCTAGCTTTGCCCCTAAGATATGACTGGATTCCATGGTCTCCCAGTTTCTAGCCTGGTGCCTTAATCACAACCCCAAACTTGCTCCCAACCACTACACAATGATCTTGGATACTAGCCTCATAATGTCTGTAGCATCAAAGAGGAGACCTTTTATCAGTTTTGGCTGATCAATAGGGTCTCTAGCTAGAAAACAATAATTTGCTATCAATGACACTGATAGGGCTGCTAATTTGAAGAATAGAATTACTGGAAGGTGATCTCCAAGGCATTGCCTGAGTAGAATTTGGAAACTGGAGGTGGCTTAAATACTGTAGCACCATAGAGAGTGTCTTGTAATTATGTTGTTTAAATAGTCTCACTGGTTGTCTGGGATTCTCCAAGTACAAATCAGGATGATCTTACATAGCTTTAGCCTAACTTAACTTGCAGGACTATCATTCCCCTCCTGCTCTTAAGTCATTAATAAGGCACTTTTAAAGCTACCACCATGGTACACTTAACATCAGCAATCAATTCTGCTTTTTCTATGACAGGGCCTAAATTGTTGAATAATTTGCCACTAGAACTGAGGCTCACACTCTCCTTATTATAGTTTAGGAGGTGGCTCAAAATATATCTTTTCACCCAGGTCATCTGGAGTTTTATGTTGTCTATACTGCTGACCTTATGTTTTTTAGCACTATTTTATAGTGCTGTATTTTTCCAAGCTGACCACAGCCATTTGGGATTGTATGGCACATACATTTATGATATTTATAAACCCTTATGCCCTGACAGTTAGATCCCTTCTCAATCTATAAAATATGTATCTTCTGTATATGTTGCGGATTTGGGATGTGGCCAGCATCTCCTTAACATATTTGATTAAAGAAATGGGAGAGATCATTTGAACACGTACTGTATACACCAAGTTTAGTGGTAATTAATTCCACTTATGAATCGTATGTTTTTGAAGTCCAGAAAAAAAATGTTCCTTCCCTTCTCCATTCTGAATCTATCATATGTCTATTTATTTATTTATTTATTTATTTATTTATTTATTTATTTATTTATTTATTTATTTATTTATTTATTTATTTATTTATTTATTTATTTATTTATTTATTTATTTATTTATTTATTTATTTATTTATTTATTTATTTATTTATTTATTTATTTATTTATTTATTTATTGGTTCAATTTATATGCCGCCCTTCTCCGGAGACTCAGGGCGGCTTGCAATGCATTATGCAATAGCCTTCATACTTTTGTATATACCTGCTTAGTAGGGCTTTCGCCCCCTGCCCCCCAAAGCGGTGTTCTTTTTTATACAAAGTTAGCTTAGTGCCTCCACAATCCGGGTCCTCATTTTACCTACCTTGGAAGGATGGAAGGCTGAGTCAACCTTGAGCCTGGTGAGATTCGAATTTGCAGTAATTGCAGGTAGCTGGCAACTAAGTGCTACTTTAACAGCACTTAGTCCACTGCGCCACCAGGCTCTTAATGTCATTGTGTGATCCTAAACTATATTGTTTTGAAAGTAAATGGAAAAAATATCCTGCCATTTCCTCCATCATACAGTATTAATACATTTCAAGGTCACTTTCTCTCCCAGTGCCATATTTCTGAAGTCCAGTTGAACAGCATAGATTTGAACAGAGTTAAATTAGAGTGTGGTTTGTTTGTTTTATGGGGGAATCATTACTTTCGCAGAGTGTAGAAACAAGTGGCTAGATAATTTTCACCATTAATCTAATGCTTCTGTACAAGGTAGTCAAGTTTTGTTAATGGTTTTTATACTACACTTAACTTTCAATTTGCTGAAGTGTCAATCTAGGAGGATTTGTTGGAAACCGATGGCTTCGGTTTACCAGAAATAATGGATTAGTGTGGTTGACAAACCTAGAAATAATTTTTAAAATGTCTTTTTTCATTAGGAGAATAATATTTGGAAGAAGAAAAAAAATGCGCTCAGGACCATAAGCATTAGCAAAGCAAGTCACTGTTAATACATTCTGAAAGATTTATGAGGCATCTTTCCCACAATAGCTGTTATACAATTATAATTCCTCTTTAAGATATTTAAATTAAGTCACTGGGAAGTATATGTTGGGGCACTCAAGCTCTTTGATAAGGAAAAAAAAATATATGATCCTGTTTTCATTTCCATTAACCATTATGGGTATAACAAGGAGATTAACCAAAGGATATTAGATTTTTAAAAAATAAAATAAAATATCCATCTTTGCCTGTGATAACAGAAATCACAGATCAATGAATATAGGTCCTCAAAAGCTTTCTCTGGATGATGGATTCTCTTTCATACATGGTATATTAGGGATATCAGGATGAGATAGACTGGATATGACTATGACTGTATGACTATAACCTTGTTTCTGGTATCATTAAGATTTATATTAACTGTTTCCCTATGACTATCATTAAGTGTTGTACCTTATGATTCTTGACGAATATATCTTTTCTTTCATGTACTCCGAGAGCGTATGCACTAAGACAAATTCCTTGTGTTTCCAATCACACTTGGCCAATAAAGAATTCTATTCTATTCTATTCTATTCTATTCTATTCTATTCTATTCTATTCTATTCTATTCTATTCTATTCTATTCTATTCTATTCTATTCCATTCTAAAGAAAAGTCTTCCATTGCTTTAAACCAGGGTGGGGGATTAGTCCAGTCCTGAAATTAAAATGTTAGAAATAGGGGGAGGGGGATAGGAAGAGGAAAGAAAAACTCACAGGTAGCAATGGATTTTCATGCTTTGAGTTGTGATATTTCTTTTATCAAAAATTGTCTATAGTTATGACTGTCTTTCCTCAGCTACTTTTCTTTTTTTTCTTTTTATCTCTAATTTTTATTTATATTATTAAACAAGAAGATAAAAGCTAACACAAACTAATAGAAACTGAGAACAGAAAAAGAAAAAAAATCAAAGAGCAAAGAGTATAAGAAAAGGAAAAAAGGTTAAAGAAAAATAGTAAAGGAAGAAATAAGATATAAGGAAGTGGCTTCTGATATTCCTCACAATAGTTACAAATTCAAATATAGTTTAACTTCTCTTTCAAAGGTTACATATTATTATTCTTTCTGTATACCCTATCTAATCATCAAATGCATAAATCGCGAGTTCATTGTTTTTCATTTTTGTGTAAAATGTCCCTAAGAGGTTTCCCTTTCCAATAAAATGTAAATAATGTCTTTTCTTCTAAAATCAAAGAAATTAATTTATCCATTTTAGCAAAATCTGTCAACTTCACCAACCATTCCTCCGTCATAGGTAGTGTCAAAGCTTTTCATCTCTGTACAAATAGTAATCTTGCTGTTGTGGTAATATATTGAAATAATCTTCCTTGGGTTTTTTTTTTCCTAGCTGTTTATCCATTAATCCTAAAAGGAAATGTTCTGGCTTCAATTGAATATTAATCTTTAAAATCCTCTATATCAAAGTATGTACTTAGATCCAATTTTGTTTAGCTGGTTTATGTGTTGACCAAGTGTGATATAATGTCCCTTGTTCACAAATATATTGTTCACATTTCTAACATACTCTCCTCAAATGTCCATCTTTGATCAAGAAAGAGTTGTAATCTCCACTCTTAGCTTCAGGCCAAACTAGATATTGATGCAAGCCCAAGGGAGACAATTGAAGGTCCATATTGGACATTTATCAGAATGAGACATTTTCAGAATTATTTTCTTTTTTCAAAAATTCTGAATTCTGATTATCATTTCAGATAAATTGTATCTGCATTTTCCCTAGTCTTCTGAGTAATTATTATTTTTATTTTCTCTTTTCTTTTTTTCCCCCATGCATTTATCAACATGAATTAATTTAACAATAAGAACTTTTGAACAATGATACATGAATATGCTAAATGTGCCATGGAACCCCAGGGTTCTTTGATAACTTGACTAGGTTCCATATTCACTTCAGTGAAATTTCTATAACTAGAATTTTGCCAGATCAGAGATTTTGGTTTGCCCTTTGTTGATTGCGGTTCTGGTTTCAGTTTTTGCTTTTGTATTTTTAATGTTCCATTGCCTGAAACACTCTGAAAACCTCTGTGCTAAAACATAGCCTAAAAAGAGCAATGCATAAAAAAAGATAAATCTTAATTAGATAATGTTACGGTATCATAAAAAGAAATGCACCAAGCTGACATTGGCTGATCTTGAAAAGCCAAGCAAGGTATGACTTGCTTAATGGTTAAATGGAAATCACCAGGCAATCCAAGGGTTCTAAGAAGCAGACTAAGATTTGATTTATTTATTTATTTTAAAACAGAAGAAGGTAGAAGGAAGCTTTTACTTCCAAGCTGTATGATATGCCCAGAATTGTGTCCTCTTGAGAAGTGTGTATCTTTTGCAGGGGTGGGTTCTACTTACCTTTACTACCAGTTCGCAATGGGGCCACTTGCGCTCTTCTATGCATGCACAGAAGCATTTTGGTGACGTTGGGGTGGGTGGGCGGAGCCTCCTGCTGGTTTTACTACCGGTTCTATAGAATCGGTGCGAACTGGGGGCAGCCCACCACTGATCTTTTGTTATTGTTGTTATGACTATCCAAAACACATTTTCAACTTGCAGCCAGAGTCGTCCCTGGGTTCAGAAAAAATGAATGAAATATTCTAGTTCAAAGAAGTGTAAGAACCCCTGCATGATATGCTATTACTCTGAATCAAGTCAAGAAGTGACTTCTAACCTTTTACATGGTGTTTGAGCCACCATAACTTTCAACCTCTGTGGTCATTGGTTATGTTAGTTAAGAGTCTGGGAATCATAAATCAGCCAAAGAGAAAAGTCTTCCAATCATCCTAAAGATAGATATGTTGGAGGAGGGTTTATCTCTTTTTCCAAATATTTGCATGTTTGGGAGGAGGAGGAGGAGGAGAAACAATGATTTTGTAACCAGGTGAACAAAAATCTATTTAAAGAGGGGGTATTTATTATTTAAATGACCCCTTTCTCAAGAAAGAAATCTAATTCCTTTCCTAGAATAAGTGCCCCAAAATTCTGCAGTTTGTTCTTATAAGACAATCTAATATTAAATCTCATCTATCACCCCGTCCCAAAATTAACTCCAGACATTCAGTATACCCAAATGTCATTTCAACTTCATTCCCACTTTATAAAGAAATAATATATTCTGGACAACTCATGCTGAATGATCTCATTTATTCTATAAAATGGACTTTTAGTAAAAAAGATCCACGTTCTTGCTTCTCCAATAGGTAGCCATCTCCTTTTTCTTCCGAAACACTATTCACCGAAGCGCATGGTCTCTTTCTCCATGGTTAGAGATCCAGGTCCAAATATGGGAGATATCCAGAGGTGGTATTCAGCAGGATCTGACCAATTCTGGAGAACAGGTAGTGGAAATTTTGAGTAGTTTGGAGAACTGGTAAATACCACCTCTGACTGTCCCCACCCCCATCTATTCTCTGCCTCCTGAGTCTCAGCTGATCGGGAGGGAATGGGGATTTTGCAGTATCCTTCCCCTGGAGTGGGGTGGGAATGGAGATTTTACAGTATCCTTCCCTTGCCACACTCACCAAACCACGCCCACCAAGCCATGCCATGCCCACCAAGCAACGCCCACAGAACCGGTAGTAAAAAAGATTTGAATCCACTAACACTAGTTTTTCATTTCTGCCCCATGCTGAAAAATCCTAGTCTTTTCTTCCCATTTTGGCAGCAGACATCCGGAGAAATAGCAACAGTACAGCTGGACTGTAAAAAAAATGCTAGAGGGCAAGAATGACTTAGGTGTTCTACACCTGCTTACTTATGTCTAGGGTTCATCTGAATTCTTCCAGTCCAGATTTAGTAGCCCTAGGCACAGATTAAGTGAGGAAGGTATAAAATATAAGGTATAAGGATCAGTTCAATTTAGTTAAGGTGCTGAAACCTGACTTCTAGCCCTGCCCTAGGCATAAAAGCTAGTTTGGTAACTTTGGGTCACTCTCTGTCCTTCAGCCCTAGGAAGAAGGCATATATGGTAAAAGTAGCACATATGTGCTAGTCATTCCCAACTCTAGGGGGTGGTGCTCATCTCTGTTTCAAAGCCGAAGAGCCAGTGTTGTCCGAAGATACCTCCATAGTCATGTGGCCAGCATGGCTAAATGCCAAAGGTGCACGGAACACTGTTACCTTCCCACCATATACTTCCCTTCAAATTATTCCCTTCTTTTATTTCATTTGCCAGCTCCTTCCACAGAAGGTACTTTCCACAAAAGATTATACCCATTTTGCTATCCAAGACAAACAGCTTGCTCAATAATGTAATTTAAATTTGGGGTGGGGAGACTCTTTCTTTTGAGCCTTGAAAACTTTTGAATTTTGTTAAGTCTAGTAAACAACTTTGCGATGGTTTGTGAAAGAAAGGATTTCAGAAGGTAAAAGAAATTCAAGGTGGAGGTAAAAAAAGCATCAGCTCTGATAAACTCAATATGACACGAATTCCTGCTCATCTGCACTGACATGCTTCAGAAACCTTGGGAACATTTAAATAATTTGCAACCTGACTATAATGTACTTCATTAGCAATTTACATTTTTAATATAAAATGCCTGGTGAATGATTTAGCCATTAATAATTTATTACTTCACCTTTTCAGAGGCCATCAAGTGAACATTGGTGTCCAGATGTCTGGGATTACAATTAGGAGGCTTAGTAGGGCCAAAGATAATAGTAGTCCAGCACATCTGGTTGCATTAAGAAACAATCTATAAGAAACCAGTGTTTAGGCAGGTCAGGAGAGCTGGAGCAAGCCAGGAAATGTTAGATTTATTTTGTCCTCCTGCAATTTAGCTTAACATCTGTAACATTTATTGTGCCTGCCTAGTCCTCCTGGAAACAAGATTCCTATATCACAAGTAGTGAGAAGGGAGAACAAAACCAAATCAATTTTAAAAAATTGGAATTACAAAAAAGGAAGGGTTCAGTCTCAAAAAGTGGATAGGCAAAAATTGGCTCTCAAACGTATTGGGGGCGGGGGTGGGAGAGCTGTGGATCCAAGTGAAAGCTGCTCAGAGTCAGTTTGAGCAAGATGGGTAAATTTAAGACGGGGGGGGGGGAAGGAGGGAGAGGGAGGAGAGAGAGAGAGATGCTAGCTAGCTAGAGATGCTAGCTAGATTGCTAGTTAGTTAGATAGATAGATAGATGAGAGAGAGAGAGAGAGATGCTAGCTAGCTAGAGATGATAGCTAGATAGCTAGATAGCTAGTTAGCTAAATTGCTAGATAGATATGAGAGAGAGAGAAACAGAGAGAGAGACAGAGAGAGAGACAGAGAATCAGAGAGACAGACTGAAAAAAAAATGCCATATTGCAACCTAAGCCATTGGTTTCTCATGTTGTTCCCAGCTGTTTATTAAGCTATTTTCTGAAATACGAATCAGGATTTCAGTAGGTTGAAAGTGGCATTCAGTTAGCGAGCAATCTGGACTGCAGCCAGTGTGGATCTGAAGCAAGAGGTCTTCTTGCTTTTCCCATTCCTTGCAGATGAAAAAATATTTTTAAAATTAACAACTGCTGACCAGCAACCCAGAATGAACTCACTGCCCAACCAACTGCTGGAGGGAGGTGGATGCCAGGCACTAGGGCCAGTCAGAGCTTAAGGCTGCTGCTGGAGTGAAACAAAACTCTGGAAACAGTTCACTTTGCAGAGTTTAGGATGGCTCAGATTGGAAAAACAACCATTTTGAGATGCTATTTTGTATTTGTGCACATTCTGGGTATATTTGAAATTAGCTGGAAATGGGAGGAAAACAAGTGTTTTTGCACTCAGGAAGTGGTGGATGACACCTACGTGCAATGGGTCAAGCAGAAAATATGGATTTGCCCATACACATGCACAAGGGAGAGACTACGATTATTTTTGTGTAAGTAAATAATAGGGGGGAAAGTGTAAGGCTTTGCATCTTTACTTGGCTCAGCTGGGATTCTCCTCTCTGTAGCAACAGGAGGACATACAGTAGACACTTGGTGATACAAAGGATTCAGGAGGCTGTGGGATTGCATTATCCACCATCCAGTCCAGGGGTGGGTTCTAAATTTTTTTACTACTGGTTCTGTGGACGTGGCTTATTTTGTGGGTGTGGCTTGATGGTCATGTGACAATTCTTTAGGATTTTGCAGGGGTACTGGTCTACCAGGCTTTTAACTGCTTGCAGAGCTGTACCGGTCTACCCATTTATTTTTGCAGACACTGGTCTACTCATATATTTTTGCAGGCACTGGTTTACCCATTTATTTTTGCAGGCACCGGTCTAGTCATTTGTTTTTGGAGGCACCGGTCTACCACCAAACTGCCTTTTACCATTGATCAGCTGTAGGGCAGCTCTTTGAAGCCCCGTGGCAAGAGTTTAAACAGGTTTTTTTCCTTATAGCCCATCAGCTGGGATTCAGGAGGCAGCAATAGATAGGGGGTAGAGGCAAATAAAAGGTAAGAATAAAGCGGGGGGGTGGAATGGGGGGGCGGGGGAGCAGAACCAGTTCTGTGACATCATATCATCACCACTACTGGCTCGGCCAAAGCGGGCCGCACCGGAAGGAACCCACCACTGATCCAGTCAAAGCTGAAGAAGCTTCTTGGATGAGAAGCAAAACGTTTTCAAAGAAAAAACAAGAAAGTCCTGTTGCCTCTTGAAAAAGCACCTTTGGGATAACCATGACCTGGCTGACTGAGAATATCTACAGGATTTTAGCTATACAATTTGGGATTGTTGGTAGAAATTTCCTTGGTTTGTTCACAGCTGGGAAACAGTCAACGATGCTGAGAAGAAATAGACATGGAAGCAGCTCCAAGAAAAGGGATCCTTTAATTCAGGAAAGCAAGAAAAGTAGTGACACAGCTCCAGTGTTCCTGGCTTGCAAGCAAGGTGGCATGATAAGCGTATGGATTTTTATACCCATCTTCCCTTTGAAATTGGTATGATTTGATGAGATTTTGTATGTGCCTTTAGTTAAAGTGATTGCTCTGAATTCTGTCTTGAATGTTTTGATCCTGTTCCTGGGGCTTTGTATTTCCTATCCTGGGGGTTAATTCTGCCAGGTAAGAGGAAAAGGGTTCCAGGTAAGTTATTTTTAGCCTGATTCCCCATATCTTAATGGTTCTACTTAAGTATTTCTATTGTCAGCTCTGTTAGCAGGGCTGCTCTGTATTTTTCTTTCAGCTGGTGCTTCTTGGTTTTCTTAAAGGGGGAAGGGCTGGCTTGATTTTCTTGGCACTGTTTTCTGAGGTTTCTGGTGCTGTGAGGTTTCTGACACTGTCCTTTTGGGGTATACTTCCCACAGGATGAACACTCTTTAAATTGTGTGGGAGCAGGAATGGATTTCCAGAGAAAAAATTGCAGACTACAGGAAACGGGAGCACTACTCAGGTGACCCTGAGGATCCAGATAAACCTACAAGTGCTTCAATGACCTTCTAAAAGAATGAAAAAGACCAGCTATCTTCAAGAAGTATAAATCCTTCCATTCCCCACATTCTGTCAGAGCTGAAGAAGCTTCTTGGATGAGAAGCGAAATGTCTTCAGAGAAAAAAACAAGACAGTCCTGTTGCCTCTTGAAAAAGCATCTTTGGGACGATTCAGGAGGCTGTTTTACAAATTCACCAATAGAAGAGAAGTCGGTCAAGTTTCACCAGATAGGACATTAGCCTGGGAAATGGGAGGAAGGGTACAGTAATTTAGAAGAGCTAAGAGAAAGGTAAACAGATTAATGACACAACCCACATATTTGGAGTTTCAAGTTTTTGAGTTTTATTGGATTTTTATACCGCCCTTCTCCCGAAGGACTCAGGGCGGTGCACAGCCATAATAAAACACACAATCATGTAAAAATTAAAACCAGTTAGAAAGAATTAAACAATATTGGCCTTGTCCATTTAAAAACCCATAATTTAAAAATATCCCATCCAAACTCTTATTCAACCAGGCCAGCCTGGCTGAATAAGGTCAGTAATTACACGTATCCCAGGGGGTAGTTCATTCCAGAGGGTGGGTGCCCCCCACAGAGAAGGCTCTCCCCCTGGGGGTCACCAGCCTATATTGTTTAGCCGATGGCACCCTGAGGAGCCCCTCTCTGTGGGAGCGTGTTGGTCGGTGGGAGGCTATTGGTGGCAGAAGTCGGTCCCGTAAGTATCCGGGCCCTAGGCCACAGAGCTCTTTAAAGGTGGTCACCAACACCTTGAACTGCACCCGGAAGACCACTGGGAGCCAGTGCAGCTCGCACAGGAGAGGTATCACATGGGTGCGTCTCATCACACCCATAATCACCCCCACGGCTGCATTCTGGACCAGTTGGAGCCTCTGGGTGCTCTTCAAGGGGAGCCCCATGTAGAGAGCATTACAGTAGTCCAGACGGGACGTGACGAGGGCATAAGTGACCATGCGTAGGATGTCCCGGTCCAGAAAGGGACGCAACTGGTACATCAGGCGAACCTGATAAAAAGCCCCCCTGGCCACGGCTGTTATATGTTCTTCTAAAGACAGCCGTGTATCCAGGAGGACACCAAGATTGTGAGCCCTCTCCGAGGGGGAGAGAGTTGGAGAAAGAGTTGGCTTAACTACATTTTGTGCTTTTTGAAATGTACTGCACCTTTAAGGCAATTGTTCTCTCTGTTGTGTAATGTCTACTAACTCTGAGCAAACCTCTCTGCAGGACAGAAAATGATTCATTTCACTGAGTTCAGTAGTGTGATATACTATTGCTATATTTGTTCGGCTATTGTTTTTGTAATGCAAGAAGTAATGGTGATTCGTTCTTGTCTGTTCATAATTAGAAGTAGAATGATTTTCTACTTTCTACTTGGATGTTGCAGGAGAGTGGGAGAATGTAATTCCTTAGATCACCCCTTGAAAGATTTTGGCAGCAGGTTTTTGTTTAAAATGATTTGCAAAGGAGTTAAAAGGGGTCCAGCTGGGAAATCTCAAGGGTAGCATTATAGGTGTAAAGTCAGGCAAGACCCTGGCCAACTTTTGTTGGGAGAAATATAGTTGATTATAAATGTACAACGTACAAAACAACTCATGTTTTACATAAAAATAGTAATTAGATCTGTTATTAGCACTTTTATTATTTCTTGCTCTTTTGGGGATGCTTACTTGCCTTAACTTATTTCCTACATTCCTACTTCACATCTTAGACCTTAATTCTGCTTCTGTTAACCATTTCTTACTTCTTTTTTATATTTTGATTTATTTCTTTAAGTGTACACTTTATTAAGCATGCCAACTGACTACCATATTTTTCTGATTATAAAATGCACCTTTTTCCCCCCAAAAAGAGGGTGAAAACCTGGGTGCGTTTTATACTCCAAATGTAGCCTTGCCCAGCTTTTCAAACGGAGGTTTCAGAGGCTGAAAAAAGCATCAGAAAGGAAGCTTCAGAAAAGAAGCCCACAAATAGAGCTTCAGAGGCTTTTTTTCTGAAGCTCTGTTTCGGAGGCTTTCAGAGGCAGGAAAAAATGTTTTTTCTGAAATAGAGTTTCAGAAGTTTCAGAGGCAGAAAAAAAAGCAAAGGGAGAGAGGAGAGAGAGAGAGAGAGAGAGAGAGAGGCACAGAGCTCACAACCAAGGAACCTGTTGCTAAAATTCACCTCTGGGAACAACTGATTGGGGGTATTCCGGGAGGCATATCTGCCTGCCAATCAGCTTTTTTCTTATTTTCCTCCCCAAAAACTAAGGTGTGTCTTATACTCTGGTGCATCTTATAATCTGAAAAATACAGTATCTTTATTCCTACTCAGCTCTGTCGATACCCTAGGAACTTCAAGGTTTGGGTTCCTTTTTGCTCAGCATTCTTCTTTTGTCATCCTTTTTCTTTCTCTAGCTCTTCTCTCTGTTATAACTTTGGTATTTTAAAGTCATTATACTTTCTTTTCCACACTTGTGTTGCAGCACTTGTACCTTTGAAGCCAAATGCTAGATACAATACATGATTCAGGGGTGCGTTCAACTTATCTTTACTACTGGTTTGCATCGGGGCCGCGTACAAGCGCAGAAGCTTCTATGCATACGCAGAAGCATTTTCATGACATCAGGGTCAGTGGGCAGGGCCTCCCGCTGGTTTTACTACCGGTTCTATAGAACCAGTGTGAACCAGAGGCAACCCACCACTGATGTGATTCCATAATTCCCACCTCTGGCCTGAAACCCAGCTTTCTGGGTTCCTGTCCCAGCCCTCCCAGTCATGTCCTTAATCCTTATCCTTGACAGAAAGAACTTTTCATAAGCCAATTGGTCTAGTCAACATGTCTTTCATTTCCTTTTAATTCTGAATTGCCAACTCTCAGGGCTCTCCTCTCTGTGTTCTTATACGGTACAGTTGCATCTTCTCTTGTTGGGTTCCCTGGCTCTATCTAGTAAAAGTATCCATGCCTTTTCATGGCTAGATAAGAATATCCATTACATACTAGAATGAAGCAACTAAAATGGTACCTTCTGTCAACTTGAAGCAAACACCCTTTTTGCATCCATTCCAGTTTAATTTTGGCACACACACACACACACACACACACACACACAAAACCCCCAGCCCATATTGACTTGCTCTTGAAACTAAATAGTTATTGATACGGGTGGGCTTCAAAAATTTTAGCAAGGGGTTCTTTGCCCGGTTGCTGGGTGGCGTGGCCATAGTGAGTGTGGCTTAGTTGGCCTGCACCATGGTGGTGGTGGTGGGGGGGTGTTTTTACCCTCCCCAGGCTCTGGAGGTTTTCCTCGAGCCTTCAGGAGGGCGAAAACAGCCTCCCCAGGCTCCGGAGTTCCATTTTTCACCCTCCCTGAGCCTCCGTGCATGCCCTGCACTTTCCTGCATCCAAAACGGAGTACATGAGGACTCCTGGGAGGGGCCAGCCAGGAGTGGGATATGGGGGTTCTCCAAACTGCACAGAATCTTCTCCTGCACTCCTGTGAAGCCCCAGCAGCCCACCCCTGGTTATTGATGATTGAACTAAATATTTTTTCTGCCTTGAGAAATAATATCTCAATGTCATTCCTACATTTGTAATGCACCCATGTTCCTTCCCTCTCCCCCCACTCCCCAAGTACTGAAAACATTTGTTTCTGTTGTTCCAATAATACAAAATATCTTCTACATCTTTTGCTTCTGGTTGGTACTGTCATCTACCTCATTTGTTCCTTTTGTCAGTTGTTCTTATTCAGACCGGTTTCCACTATCCATTTCTTTTGTTGGGCCTATTATCTTTGCAATGACACATCCTTCTCATTTCTCAACTGAAGCCCTTTGTTGCTTCAGTCTTTTTATTTCTTTTTCAAAACCTGCTCTGAGCTTGTATTTGCTTCGAATATATCCAAGGTTGTTTGCAGCCAGGCAAATGCACTAACAGTACAGGTCACAATTTCAGATTTCTCTTCATCCTCATTTCTGCATCTTAGCCACCACCAGTAAAAAGGCTTGTATTTCTTCTTCCCTATTCTTTTTTCCAGTCTGTCACAGTTCCTGTGTATTTGACTCTTGCTTAGAGAAAAAATATGTTAGGATCCTTAAAGTTTCCTTTCTGAACTCTCCACAAAAACACTTTAAGCTCTCCTGTCTGCTCGGTCAGAGAACAGTCTAAGTAAGGACTGAAATTGACGAAGCAGTTCAGCCACTGTGTATACACTGAGTAGGCCACTTCCAATGTCAAGGCCAAGGAAAAGAATGGCCATGGAGCCATTAAAAGAACAGGAGAAGATTATTTAGGATTTAATGCTTTAGGCAAGCTCCTGTTAAGTTTTCCTGTTTAGTTATTGAGAGAATAGAATAGAATAGAATAGAATAGAATAGAATAGAATAGAATAGAATAGAATAGAATAGAATAGAATAGAATAGAATAGAATAGAATAGTTATGTTGTTATTGTTTTGAGCGGGAAGTTCAAACTGGGGAATGTTTCTGATTGGTTACTGGTCAGCAGCCAACTGTATATAAAGAGTGCTGCTGCCAGCATTGAGTTGCTGAAGTCTCACCATACAATAAAGAGCTGTTGTCACTAGCCTGTCTGTGCTGCTTCGTTATTGCCCAGCCACTTCAAGAATAGAATAGAATAACAGAGTTGGAAGGGACCTTGAGGGTCTTCTAGTCCAACCCCCTGCTTAAGTAGGAAAACCTACACCACTTCAGACAAATGGTTATCCAACATTTTCTTAAAAACTTCCAGTGTTGGAGCATTCACAACTTCTGGAGGCAGAAGTTGTTAATTTTTCTAACTGTCAGGAAATTTCTCCTTATTTCTAAGTTACTTCTCTCCTTGATTAGTTTCCACCCATTGCTCCTTGTCCTAGCCTCAGATGCTTTGGAGAATAGCTTGACTCCTTCTTCTTTGTGGCAGCCCCTGAAATATTGGAACACTGCTATCATGTCTCCCCTAGTCCTTCTTTTCATTAAACTAGACATATCCAGTTCCTGCAACGTTCTTCATATGTTTTAGCCTCCAATCCCCTAATCATCTTTGTTGCTCTTCTCTGCATTCTTCCTAGAGTCTCAACATCTTTTTTACATCATGGCAACCAAAACTAAATGCAGTATTCCAAGTCTGGCTTTAGAATGGCATTATAAACTGGTATTAACACTTCACGTGATCACTAAGGATAGCTAGTGATAAAACAATCAGAAAAATGGCTAAGAAAAATATATTAATTGAAGCACTTCAAACTGAGAACTTGTTACTATGAATCAGAAGATGTTATTCCTAGTCATATCAAAATAAAGAATATGTTCCTCAAGATTACATTGACATCATCTGGTACTGACATGATAAGCAAGACTTTCTCCAGAATATACAAACCAGATACATTTATATTTATATTATATGCCATCAAGTCAGTGTTGCTCTTATAGCAACAGCATAGATAGATTTTATCTAGGAAGATCTATCCCCAACCTTGTTGTTCAGGTCTTTGAATGGTGCTCTCATCGCCACTATCACTGAGTCCATCCGCCTTGCTCCTGGTTATCCTTTTCTCCTCTTTCTATCTACTTTCCTAGCATTATGGGCCTTTCCAGAGGACTTGTACAATGTGTCTAAATAGGATAATTTGGGCCTGGCTTGTGCCTCAAGTGAGTTAGTTTGTTTTCTTGGCTATCCATGGTATTCTCAGGAGTCTTTTTCAAAAGTAAAGTACAAAAATATCTATACTTTTCCAAGTCTGCTTCTTCAATCTCCCACTTTCAAGTGTCACAGAGAAAACTCCTAGTGTTTCTAATACCGACACATCAAGGCATTTGAATGTCTTTTCCGAGGCCTTAATTGACATTTACTCACCACAGCTAACTCACCATGGCTAATTTGCCACAGCCAACTCATCGTGGGACAACTTGTCAGGGTCAGCTCACTATAGGACAAGTCACTGTGGGACAAGAGTTACGCTAATATCAAAGAAATGGTGGAATAGATTAATTAAAGAACAGGAGAAAAAGGAGAGACAAAATGAAATTTGAATGACAAAAATTAAAATAATTTTTATTTCTTTTAAATAATTAAATTGAATTGTTAAATTGTCCTGTGGCAAGTTGGCTGTGGTGAATTGTCCCACAGTGAGTTGGCCATGGACAGTTGGCCATGACGAGGTGGCCACAGTGAGTTGGCTGTGGTGAGTTGTCCCATTCCATTTCTTTGACTGCTGGTTCATTTATTATTGGTAGTCAATCCTAAAGGGCAGAAACTACCCAATGCTTCAATAACTTTACCGTCAATTCTAAGCTGGTTTCTTTATTGTTATTATTAGTTTGGGCTCTTCAAATTTAATCTAAGTTCCATTTTTCATCCACTGTCATTACTAGAGCTTGTATATCATTTGCATTTTCAGCTATCAGAATAATATCTTTTATTTTATGTACTCTGAGAGCATATGCACCAAGACAAATTCCTTGTGTGTCCAATCACACTTGGCCAATAAAAAATTCTATTCTGTCCTGTTCTGTCCTGTTCTATTTTCTATTCTAGTATCATTAGCTAAACACAGGTTACTGAAGTTTCTTCAGTAAAATTAGATTTTAAAACCACATTTCTTCTTCCAATTCAATGTCTGAGAATATATATTCTGCATATAGGTTAAATAAATAAGGAGAGAATTGTTTACAATTGCCCCACTCCTTTGCCTATTTAGAGCTAGTCTGTTTTGCCATGATAGGCAGATATTGACTTCCTGACCTATTTGCCTAAGAATAATCAGATATTCTAGGAACAGATCTATATGTAAAACAATAGTTACTCAAACAACCAGTCCAGTGGTGAAATGTAAAATTTGTTATTACTAGTTCTGTGGGTGTGGCTTGGTGCAGAGGTAATATGACTGAGTGAGCATGGCTAACTTTTTTTTAAAAACATTTTTTCTACAACCTCTTCGGCCGAAGCCGTTGTACAAAAATGCTTTTAAAGCCTCTGATGATCCCAGCTGACTTGCCTGATTTCAGAAAGGAAATCAGGAAAAAAATTGTTAAATTGTCCTGCGGCAAGTTGCCTGAAAGAGGCTTTCTTTTTTTTAAAAAAAAAAAAAGCTTCTGACGATCCCAGCTGACTTGTTTGATCGGCAGAGGCTTTTTTTCCCTCTAAAAACATTTTTTCTATAACCTCTTTGGCAGAAGAGGTTGTTGAAAAAATGCTTTTAAAAGCCTCTGATGATCCCAGCTGAGCTGCACGATCATCAGAAGCTTTTTTTTTAACTTTTAAAAGCATTTTTTCAGCCAAAGAGGTTGTAGAAAAAATGCTTTTAAAAATTAAAAAAAAAGCCTCTGATGATTGTGTGGCTCAGCCAGGCAATGGGGGGGAGGGCAGGGATTTTTGCTACCGGATCTCCAAACCACCCGCCTCCATTGCTACCGGATCAGGTGATCCGGTCTGAACCTGGAGCATTTCACCCCTGAACCAGTCCCAAACTATAAATAAATAGAAATTATCTGAATATGGTTCTATCAATAACTAATTGGTATTCAGGTGAGTTCAGCCCAGGTATTATAAATAAGAAGCCCTATTGAACTATCCAGTAGCTGCAACCTGCAGGAGTTATTTCTTACCAACTCATTCAAATTGACCTCCCACAAAAATCATATTATTTATAGTCCTGGTTTGAGGTTAGCATAGATCACTGTGGCAAACTATCCTTGACTGGGGAAGACATTGTCAGTTCCAGATAGTCTTGATACTTTTTAAGGGCACTTTGGTTTTAAGTGAAAGTGAATCCACAAGAAATACCAGCTACATTCCAATTTCTGTAAAAATATACAATCCTATCTGGAACTGACTAATACAGTATCCAATTGTTAAACTCACTATCACCCTTACATAGAATTTTGTTGCTATTAGGATTCAATTTGAGCTTATTCAGATCATCATATCCAAGCATATGTCTATTTCAACGTTTGTAATTTTGCCTGCAAGTCAGTCTCACAAGTTGACAATAACGGATTATACTTCAGATTCTTGGCAGCACTCAGGAGTTTGGAGAGATGAA
Source organism: Masticophis lateralis (assembly GCA_030761175.1). NCBI lineage: Eukaryota > Metazoa > Chordata > Lepidosauria > Squamata > Colubridae > Masticophis > Masticophis lateralis. The sequence goes on from JAUDYJ010000002.1 coordinate 49,628,154, forward strand.
AACACCAAAGATCCACCATTCCACTTCTTTACTATATCCAAATTAGTTATAACAAAGATTATACAAAGGTTTATATATACAAATTATACATAAGGTGGTTTGAAAGCTATATCTATGAAGTCTTGATCTTCCTTTTCAACCTACCGCTTGATATCATCATCAAGTGATAAATGTGTATATTGGAAACAAGTACAGTAAAACCTCTGGTCACGAATGCTTCTGACATGACCAAATCGAATTCCGACCAAAATATTCACTATTATTATTATTATTATTATTATTATTATTATTATTATTATTATTATTATTATTGCAGCCAATTTCCCCTTCCACGCCATTTTTTTGGGTAAGTGCCAAATTTCTAAAATTAGATTCAGGTCACAACTAAATCAGTTTGTGACCAAAGTTATGGAACAAATTATGGTCAGGACCAGAGGTTCTACTGTACATGGATATGTAGTTATCCTCATCTGACATATTTTAGAGATAGTATATTAAACTATATTATATATTTATAACTTTATATAATTCTATGTATAATTATGGAAGTTGTGTTTTACTTATGATACAGGAGCCTGGGTGGCACAGCAGCTTAAGTAGTGCTAAAGTGACACCAGCTGCCTGCAATTACTGCAAGTTCGAATCTCACCAGGCTCAAGGTTGACTCAGCCTTCCTTCTTTCAAGGTAGGTAAAATGAGGACCCGGATTGTGGGGGAAATAAGCTGACTTTGTATAAAAAACACCACCACTTTGGGGGGTGGGCAAAAGCCCTACTAAGCAGGTATATACAAAAGTATGAAGGCTATTGCTTAATGCATTGTAAGCCACCCTGAGTCTCTGGAGAAGGGCGGCATATAAATTAATTTTTTTAAAAAAGTTATTCAATTATTAGTGAATATTTTTGGTTCATTTGATGCAGTGGTGAAATCTGAACTGGTTTACTACTGGTTTGCTGGCTACGCAAATGCAGTGAGCACCATGCACCAAATGTGAGGTGCGCACGTGCAGTGCATGCCAAAAGGAGGCATGCGGTAAGTAGAACAGTGCGCGAGGGGCGGTGATCAGCTGTGGCATGCTATTTTTTTTTACTTTTAAAGCATTGCTTTTAAAAGTAAAAAAAAAAGCCTCTGACAATCGCACTGCTCGGCTGTGGTCATCAGAGGCTCTTTTTTTTCTTTTAAAAGCATTTTTCTACAACCTCTTTGGCCGAAGAGGTTGTAAAAAAAAATGCTTTTAAAAGGTTCTGACGATCCCAGCTGAGTTATCCCAGCTGATAACTCAGCTGATCATCAGATGCTTTTTTTTTCTTTTAAATCATGTGGCTCAGCTGGGCATGGATGGGGGGGGGCGGGGGGAGGCAGGGATCTTTGCTACCAGTTCTCCGAACCACCCACTGCCATCACTACCAGATTGGGTGATCCAGTCCGAACCGGGAGCATTTCACCCCTGATTTGATGCCATTTAGGTATTTTCTTCTTGACCATTCTGGCTAAGAAATATATTTTAATATGAGAAAAGTGGTATCTCTCACTTCTGCTCCGTTGCACCTTTTTTGGACCTAGAAGTGCTATTCTGCCTCAAAAAAAGCCCATGTTCTGATAAACTTTTCACGATTTGTCCTTGTGACAATTCTACATACCGTTTGTGTATAATGAATTTCATAATTAATTCATAATTCATATGGCCGATACACACATCTCCTGTGGAAAAGACTCACTTATGTTCTAAGGATGCTGGTTTCTTCCTGGCTCTTAAGTAGTGACATCATAGCTGCCATAGGCACACAACATTTACTGCTTGCTACCAAGGAAAGTAGGATGTGATCAAAACTCCTTATCCCATTATCATCCCCCAAGGCCTAGGTTTTACGAGATCAGCAAAGCCCCTTAAAAGAGCAAAGGCACCTGACTCAGCTGAGTACTTGGAAAATCAGGTCGATAAGAATATGAGGATTATTTTTAAGTGAGATGATATGATAGAAGAGGAGAGGAGAGTCTGCTGAAAACCTTTTCCTGTACTTCAGAGATAACCATCATATATTGACCTCAGACATTAATTGTGGGGGATGAGGAAAAAAAGAGCACTTACAAGAAATAAAGACAATTTAACAGCAAGGCCATATCATTCCTTGGGGGAAGGGGGGGGTGGAGATAAATTCCCAGGAATGCACTGTTCTCAGAAATCAGATTTGAACAATCACATATTCTTGATTATTGCTAGTACCCTGAAAATATTTGGACACATAATCAATTTCCCTGAATATTCTGACCAATTTTGAAGCCCATCAAGGAAAATTTGGAGGGAGGAGACCATTAATACATAGTGCAGATGTTGATTTATTAAAATTCAGCCATAATATTGCCCAAGAACTTTAGTGAAACAAAGATATAATAGAGAACAATCAATGGCTGCTAATGGATATTTTATAAGTCGGCCAAACAATGTCGGCTGGCGGCCCCCGGGGGAGCGCCTTCTCTGTGGGAGCACCTACCATCTGGAACAAGCTCCCCCCGGAGATACAGAGGATCCTGGACCTGCGGACCTTCCGCCGCATGCGCAAGACTCACTTATTCCATCAAGCCGGCCTGATTTAAGTCTTTTCCCCCTTTTAAATGGGAATTTTAATTTGTTTTAAATTATTGGGATTTTAAATTTTTCAGCCAAATTATTTAATTTTGTTTTAGTTTATTTTAAATTTTGTATTTATATGTTTTATTTTACTCACTGCCCTGAGTCCTTCGGGAGTAGGGCGGTATATAAATTCAATAAAATCTAAAAATCTAAAAATAAGTCATAAACTTATAAAATAAAGAAAACTGCAATGGGTTCCTAGCAGAGATGGTATTCACTGACCTTCGCTACCAGTTCACAAATGTAAGTATGACCACATGCGCACAGCATCAAAAATGGAACATGATGACATCCAGGCGGGTGGGCAGAGCCTCCCACAGCCACCGCTACCAGTTTGCCTGAACCGGATAGAACTGGCTGAATACCACCACTGGTTCTTAGGCTAAGCCATGATCTGCAATAGATGATAGCGAGACCAATTTGTCTATCAGGCCTGACATGGTCTAAGATTGCATACTTTCTTCCTCAGCTGTCCAATGATCATCTACACTATACAGTATCCTGTACATTTCCCAGAACCATGGAATTGGGTTGGTATCTAAGTAAAACAAATAAAAAAGAAACAAAAGTAGTCAACTAGTTGACTAGAAATGCATACCTAAGTAGGGCTAGAGCTGAATTAGGGGTAAGTAAATGCAAGATGAAAAATAGACTTTCTATAGCTCTTGAAATGTTATTATGCTATTATAGCATTTTAATCAGGATTGCCTTCCAATCTATGAGATTTTTCAGTTCTAAATTAGACATGTAAATAAAATGTTCGAAGATATCAGCATCTATTATCTTTTGTTGTTGCTATTCAAAGTTGGCAAAGAGATCTAGAGTCAGAAATAGTTCTACCAGACTGTAATTTTCTGGAATTAATAACATGGAAGTACTTTTAGGCAATTTTGAGTTCATAAAACTTTTCAAGAATTAAGTGTTCTCACCTAGGCTTCCTGAGTCAGTAAAATTGAGTCCCAAATAGTTGTAAAGAGTCCTTCGGGATAAGGCTGATAATTACTCACCTTTATCTCCCTTGACATGCTGCCAAAGATCTAATTGGCAAAGCCACACAGAGTCCAGAATCAAACAGAGCTTCAGACTTTAAATTGCACAGAATTAACAACATTGCTTCCTGCAAAAGCTCACATGCTCCTCTTTTAAGTCTTACGGGAGGGGCCGGTCATCTCCCAGCCCTACTCCCAAGTCGTCCCTTTTGTTTTAACTGTTCTTGCCTTCTGGCAGCTCTGCGCATGTGTGCACTGGGAATAGGCTCCCCCTGTTCCTCTGCCTTGCTGAGGTCTGACTCTGGAGGCTCTGGAGGCAGCATGTACCTCCCAGATGGCCCTTTCTCTGCCTCCGATGTAGAGCCCTCGTCCGAGCCTTCCCCAGACTCCAGGACTGGCCCATGTTCCTTCCCAGCCTCCTCATTGTCCGACTCTGCTGCCAGCTCTTCAGGCTGCTGGCGGACCACAACACTTAGATATAGCAATAAAATGCAGTGTACAAAATAAAAGATATTGTGCTTTCATATGCATCATACTCCCATTCTGCAATTTCATAATCAGCACCCTCCTCCTCCTCCCCCCAATTGTTTTTAATTTAAAAACAGTGACATATCCGGTGACAAGTTTAAGAGTGCTTTGCTGGTACACTACATTTTTGAAAATGTTTACATTTTGAGGAAAAATGAAAAACCAGACTGCTTCCAAAAAAACTCTTTACTCGCTGCTTTTATCTAATTACATTTTATGGTAAGTATTTTTTTTTTCTCGTTTGGAAAAAGTGCTTGCTGCCAATATGAAAGCATTCTTATTTCTTTGAAGCAGAGCTCGCTGTGTCCAGACACAAACCTTATTACTTATTATCATCAGTAATATGTATTCTCCATCCCACCCCACCCCCACACACAGTTCTTTATAGTGTTACTAAGCAGCCTTTCTGGGGCCATTAGAAATTAACTAATTAGTCTGCTGGTCAGCAGGTAACAGTTGAGTCATTATGTAAATTAAATATCAATTACCTTTTACGTGCCCATACAAAATCCCCATTAGATTGTAAAAGCAGAAAGCAAAATACCTGCCATTAATAGCAGCAGTAGAGAAATATATGGTGAGAGTTTTATAGTGTTGCCATAGTCTTTCCTTATTATTGCTGTAGTACCTGATCATACATCTACAAGCAGGCTGTTTCTGACGTGTGTCTATGAAAAATTTAGAACAATTCTCATTTAAATTCAATAACTGTCTTGGAGTTTCTTCAGTTAACCTAAGAAAAGGCTAATTGTATTAATAATCATAATACTATCAATCCAAAAATACCAATGAGAAATGAGAAATTAAATCTTTTTCTGCATCTGGACAAGGAGTTTCCCTCTAGAAACCATTTTGGTGCATGTCTGTCTGCCTGCCTGTCTTGCCTTCAAGTCAGTTTTGATCTGGACAAGTCCCAACAGTTTTCTTAGCAAGGTTTTTCAGAACTGGTTTGTCCTTGCCCGCTTCTTAGGACTAAAAGAGAGTGACTAGCCTAAGGTCACCTAGCTAGCGTTGTGACTATGACAGGACTAGAATTCCCAGTTTCCCAGATTCTAACCTAGAGAATAGAGTAGAGTAGAGTAGAGTAGAGTAGAGTAGAGTAGAGTAGAGTAGAGTAGAGTAGAGTAGAGTAGAACAGAACAGTTGGAAGGGATCTTGTAGTTCAACCCCCTGCTCAAGCAAGAGAACCTATACCATTTCTGGTAGATGGCTGCCGGTCTCTTCTTGAAAGCTTCCAGTGATGAAGCACCACAACTTCTGAAGATAAACTGTTCCACTGGTTGATTGTTCTCAGAGCAGAAAATTTATCTTTATTTCTAGGTTGAATCTCTCCTTGACCAGTTTCCATCCATTATTCCTTGTCTGGCCTTAACCCCTACACCAAACTGACTGTCAGAAGCTGTGCCATGGCAGAATATTCTATCTCCACTGCTAATCTGTCAAAAAACCAGATAGAAGAAAGGAAGGGCTGGCACAGTGGTGATATTCAGCAGGTTCTGACCAGTTCTGGAGAACCAGTAGTGGAAATTTTGAGTAGTTCAGAGAACAGATAAATACCACCTCTGACTGGCCCCTCCCCAATCTATTCTCTGTCTCTCGAGTCCCAGCTGATCGGGAGGAAATGGGGATTTTGCAGTAACCTTCCCCTGGAGTGGGGAGGGAATGGATATTTTACACTATCCTTCCGCTGCCATGTCCACCAAGCCACGCCCACAGAACCGGTATTAAAAAAAAACTGAATCCCACCACTGGGTTGGCAGCTTATTACAAGACTTCCAAAGCCCTCATTTTCCCCAACATTCTATACTAAAAATACTTTTAAAAGAATGGAAGTCTGGACATACAGAATGTCCTCAACTTATATCCATAACTGAGCCCAGAGTTATTGTGGTTATAAATTGTGGTTATATTGTGGTTATAAGCATAGCAGGACTGGATTTGAAATTATGACTGTTATTTTTTTGGTGATGTTTGTTAAGCAATCATAGTGGCCATTAAGCAAATCCATTTACCTCAGTGTAGTAGTGGGTTTCAATTTTTTTTACTACCGATTCAGTGGGTGTGGCTTAGTGAGCGTGGCAGGGGAAGGATACTGGAAAATCTCCATTCTCTCCCAATCAGCTGGGACTCGGGAGGCAGAGAATAGATGGGGGTGAGGCCAGTCAGAGGCGGTATTTACCGGTTCTCCGAACTACTCAAAATTTCCACTACTGGTTCTCCAGAAGTGGTCAGTACCTGCTAAAACCCACCTCTGCCTCAGTGAGTGTTTTTTGTTGGACACTAGAAGTAAATACCAGAACCTGCAACAACAATTGTAAATTGTGGACACATGACCTCAAGGCATTGGAAGTGGCCATAAAGGTAAGTCAATTGCCAAGTGTCCAAAATATGATCACATGACCATGGGGTATGTGAGGCCATCATAACTCCACAAGTAGGTCATAAGTAACTCTAGGAAGATCTCTCATGGCTCATTAAGCAACCAATCATAAACAGAAGACTACCAGTTCTTATTTTTCATTCCCACTAAAAAAGTGGGACAATGTAGTAGACAATGTTAGTAAAGCAACCAAAAAGAAAAACAGGCAAGAAGGGGCTAGGAAAGGCCCCTTCTTACACATACATGCACACACATTCCTTCTGCCCTGGCCAGCATGAGCCCAACAAGTTTTAAGAAAAGGACTAGATTGTTCCCAGTTACTCATAGCATAGTTCAGTGGTGGGTTGCCCCCGGTTCGCACCGATTCTATAGAACCGGTAGTAAAACTGGTGGGAGGCTCTGCCCACCAACCCCCACCTCATCAAAATGTTTCTGCACATGCACAGAAGAGCGTGTGCATGAGCAAAGCTCGCATGTGCACGCAGCCCTACTGTAAACCAGTAGTAAAGGTAAGTACAACCCATCCCTGACATAGTTCTATTTATAACTTATACTTTTTTTGCTATTATTTGCTATGTTCACACAGGCTGCTATAAACTACCCTTTTAAAGAAGAAAATAAATTATTTGAAAGGATTCTCTTCTCAGTACTTTGTACCCAAAATGGCTTTATGTGAACATGCTGTACCATGGTGTCAACAGTGGATAGTGCCCATTTTTCTGATTCTGTATTTCTTTGAATGTATTTGTTGAACCAGCAAAATCCATCCTCAACAGCTTGCTTCTATCTGAGCCTTAGGATATTTTTTCCTCTGAAAGATAAATGAATGTCCTCTTGATTAAAGGGGGGGATCTAATCTACAGCAGATTAACTGAAAGTATAAGCTGCTATCTTCTCAAATATAGCTGTTATTGAAACAGTTGTTATCAACCAGAAGGAATAATAGAAAATCAACCCACGGAATCTTTCTGCAACTTCATTTTATAATGATGGATGTGTTGGTATCATAACTGTGAGATTCACAGGTGAATGAATACATATCCTAATATGTTCAAATAGAAAAATTATATTTCTCCACCTCAGAACAGGTAACATGAGTAAGAATAAAATAGAAAACATATTCAAATTAAAATCTCATTAAACTACATTGGCTCAACACGTTGCTTTTATTGTAACAACAGCCAATCAGTTTTGAAGAGTGCCTGCAAGAAATATCAGAAAAATCCGGATGGCACACATATCAATGTAATCAAAGCTCTGTGTCAACTTGCAAAGCTTTCAAGTTGCCATGAGCAGGAGGGAGGGAGAACAGATAGAGCTGATTGACTAACTGAAGTTACATTCCATACATTCTTCCTGACCGCAATCAGAGGGAGGGTGTTGAATTTCACAGCCAGCCAAAGTGGTTAATTGGAGAATGTGATTTATGACATGGCCAGGGAGGAGGGGAGAGACACGGTCATAGGGGAACGTAAATCTACATGGGATTAGTTCTAACTGTATCCAAATATTGCTGGAATGGTGCTCCTAATAAATGACTGTATTTCTTTTGAAGTTTGACTCATGGCTCATGAATTAATTAGGGCATCTTTCAGAAACTTCACAGACGCTTAGAACTACTTTTAAAAATCTGTAAAGATTACCAGGTTTCCTGAATCCTGGACTCTCCAATCACTCCCCGATGCCTGGGGTGCTGGGAGGGAAAATAAGGCAACCATGGCCGAAGATGGGCTATCTGAAGAGAGCCTAATTGCAGCCAGAGTGCAGCCTTCCTCAGACATCAAAGCTGAGATTGTTCAAAGTCTGGACTGACCACAAAAACCTGGAGGCCCTCAGGACCCCATGAAAACTATCACCCAAACAAGTCCGTTGGGCTCAATACTTCAACTGCTTTGACTTTGTGCTAAAGCACATCCCAGGGGGGAGGAACTTTCTAGCCGATGCCCTCTCCCGCATGCCCCAGTACAAATGTGAATGGGAGCAGATAGTGGATGCCATCGTTCCCCTTACCCAAATAGTGGGTCAAGTAACCACCAGACGACAATGCCACAATTGGCAAAACCGACCAACAAGCGATCTAACAGCAAAACTCAAAACTGAAGTGCTGACGGACCTCTGGTTCCGAGACAACCAACACATTCTGACAAAAAGGGATGATCTCGCTTGGAAGGGGACAAAGTTCTATGTCCTGGAATCCCTATGCACCCTGATCCTCCAGAGAAGCCACGATGTTAATCCGATGTTAAACTTTGGATTCCTAAAGACTTTACACTTAGCACAGAGGCAGTTCTGCTGGCCCAGCATAAAGAAAGACATGGACAGTTATGTGAAAAGTTGCACCATCTGCGCCATGATGAAGAAGCGACCAGGAAACCTCCCCCCCCCCCCCCGGACTGCTACAATCAGTAGCAGAGCCTACAAGACCATGGGAGGAGATTGCAATGGACTTTATAGTGGAGTTGCCGAAAAGTGGGGGAAACACGGTGATCTGGACTGTAATAGATTTATTTTCCAAACAGGCACACTTCATACCTTGCAGTAGACTACCTTCAGCCCATCAGCTGGCCAAACTGTTCCTGAAACACATCTACCGCCTCCATGGAGTACCAAGAAGAATTATCTCTGACAGAGGGGTCCAGTTCACGGCTAAGTTCTGGAGGGCGTTCCTACAGTCCACTGGGTCATCCCAGGGCCTTAGCTCAGCCTTTCATCCAAGCACCAACAGGGGGGCAGAGAGACTGAATGCCATGGTAGAGCAGTACCTGAGGTGCTACATGAACTATCAACAGTCCAATTGGGCAGAGCTCCTTTCTTTCGCTGAGGTCGCCTATAATAATGCTGTTCACAGTAGCACAGGGCTAACCCTGTTTAAGGTAGTGAGTGGCATGGACTTTGTCCCAATGCCTGAGTACCCAAGGGAGCCTCCCTCCTCAGTCAGCTTGACCGATTGGATGGCGACACTGAAAGCAACCTGGGAGAATGTCAAGAAACCACTAGCTAAAGCAGTACAAACCTATAAGAAATAGGCAGACAAACATCGAGCTCCTCAAAGACTATTTTAATTGGGGGAGAAAGTTTACCTCTCCACAAAATATTTGAGGTTAAACTTCCTAGCAAGAAATTGGGATCAAAGTTTATGGGACCCTTCCCCATAGTAAAGATAATCAACCCAGTCACAGTGCAATTGAAGTTGTCCAGACTGCTAGGGAAGATACACCCGGTATTCCATAGTAGTCTCTTAAAACCCGTGGTCGAATCGACCCTGAGGCCACTACCCCATGAGCCCCCAGACCCCATGGTCATAGAGGGCCAGACCCATTATGAGGTGCAGCAAATCCCCAATTTGAGGTGGCACAGGAGACAACTCCAATATTTAATCAAGTGGAAGGGTTACCCCTTATCAGAGGCATCTTAGGTAAAGAATCAAAACATCCAAGCTGATCGCCTTATAGCCAAATTTCATGCAGAAAATCCAAACAAGCCAGGTGGGGGGGGGGTCACATCCCTAAACTCTGCATCTGTACTCAAATTGTTTTGCTTTGTGAAGGTCGCCCTCGGGAAGTGAGGGGAGCCGAATGTCAACTTGCAAAGCTTTCAAGTTGCCATGAGCAGGAGGAAGGGAGAACTGATAGAGCTGATTGACTAACTGAAGTTACATTCCATACATGCTTCCTGACCGCAATCAGGGGGAGGGTGTTGAATTTCACAGCCAGCCAAAGTGGTTAATTGGAAAATGTGATTTATGACATGGCCAGGGAGGAGGGGAGAGACAGGATCATAGGGAACATAAATCTATGTGGGATTAGTTCTAACTGTATCCAAATATTGCCAGAATGGTGCTCCTAATAAATGACTGTATTTCTTTTGAAGTTTGGCTCATGGCTCATGAATTAATTAGGGCATCTTTCAGAAACTTCACACTCTGCCTGTATCCATCACGAAGACTCTCTCTTCTCATTGTCATCATCAGCCATTCAGTCATGTCCGACCCTCGGCCACTCTATGGATCAGCACTCTCCTTGCCGCTCTGTATCATATTTTCTCCTTCAGAGACCATACCTACCATGGTCATCCCAGTGTCATCGTTTATAATGTTCAAGTAGTGGGTACGAGGATGGCCCCTTCTCCTTTTTCCACTGATCATTCTCAGCATGATTGACTTTTCAAGTGAGTCAGCTCTCATGACATTGCCAAAGTATTTATTTATTTTATTATTAAAATTTACATGCTGCCCTTCTTCCGAGGGACTCAGGGCAGCTCACATAATAAAAACAACAATAAAATTCTAAAATTCAATCAATTTAAAATCCCCAAATTAAAAACCCCATAATCGGTCAGGGTATTTGGTGAAAAAGCCATGTCTTCAGGCCAGCACGGAAAGTGCGGAGATCAGGAGCCATCTGGAGCTCGGTGGGTAACCCATTTCAGAGGGCCGGTGTGGCCACAAAGAATGCCCTCATCCTGGGGGCCACCAGACAGCATTGTTGGGCCAACAGCACCCAGAGGGCTGTTCTATGAGAGCGCAGGGTGGTGGGAGGGTGGTAGAAGGTGGTCCTGCAAGTACCTCGGGAACATGCCATGAAGGGCTTTATAGGTGAGTACCAGCAACTTGAATCGGATCCAGAAGGCCACAGGCAGCCAGTGCAGGTCATGTAGGAGAGGTGTTGCCTGGGAGTAATGGCAAGCTCCTGTAATAACCCACACAGCTGCATTCTGGACCAGCTGGAGCCTCCGGGTGCACCCCAAGGCAGCCCCATGTAGTGGGCATTGCAGTAATCCAACTGAGAGACAATGAGAGCTTGAGTGACTGTGTGAAGGACATCTCTTCCTAGGAAAAGCCACAACTGGCGCACTAGGCAAACCTGTGCAAAAGCCCCCCTTGTCGTGGCCGTTAGATGATCCGCCAAGGACAGTCATGAATCAAGAAGGATGCCAAGATTGCGAGCCCTTTCAGACGGAGTCAACAACTCCCCCCATCATAAATTACAGGGTAGCTAGATCAGGAAATGCTGGAATCCACAGCCACTCAGTCTTGGAGGGGTTGAGTTGGAGCCTGTTTCTGCCCATCCAGACCCATACTGCCTCCAGGCACTTCAATATCATGGAAAGGGCATCCCTGGGTTGATCTGGGGTGGAGATGTACAGTTGGGTATTATCAGCATATTCATGGTATCCCATCCTGAAACTATGAATGATCTCACCCAGTGGCTTTGTGTAGATGTTGAAAAGCAGGGGGAGAGAGAACTGACCCGAAACTATGAATGATCTCACCTAGCGGCTTCATGTAGATGTTGAAAAGCAGGGGGGAGAGAACTGACCCCTGCGGCACCCCACAGGTGAGGGGCCTCGGGGAGGCTCTCTGACCCCTGCTCAAACAAACTGCATATGGCCTGAGAGGTAGGAGGAGAATCACTATAAAACAGTGCCCCCACTCCCAACCCCCGGAGCCATTGCAGTAAGATACCATGGTCAATGGTATCAAAAGCCACTGAGAGGTCAAATAGCACCAGGATGGAGGAACAACCCCTATCCCAGGCCCGCCCGAAATCATTCACCAGGGCAACCATGCCATTTCCATGCTGTGGCCACTCCTGAAGCCTGATTGGTATGGGTCTAAATATGACAGCTTCTGATTGGTGATCTTGGTTTTGAGTGGATATTTTTTGCTGAGATTCGATCTATCTCTCCTACCCTCACCAAATTATTGAGACAAGTACATTTCTCAATTTAAGCCCATGAAGACATAGGCTATTTTCTGAAGGTTGAAAAAAGACCCAATAAATGTCAAACTTGCACCAACCTCCAACTCTGCTCAATCTGCAGCGGAACACAACCTTTTCTTGTCTATTGCAACAGCATCTGGATGGATCCTGTGCAGCCAACTTTTCTTTTGGCAAACTGGGAAATGAAAAAGATGGCTTCCAGTATGAGTCATGGCTGACTGAAGACATCTCTGCAGTATAATTGGAGATGGCAATAGCCATAGAGAATAAAAAACCAGCAAGCAAACAGGTCCTTCAAATTCTCATTCTGGTGAGAAGGAGAGATTGGGAGATTGCCCACAAGTACTCTGAATGGCAGCTCTTCAGGAAGATGTATAAAACAATGGTCTCTTGTGGATTTGAGCAGCAGGAGATGAGGGAAACAATACCTTTGCTTTTAGCAGTGGCAGACCTTTTAATAAGGGCATAAAGACACTCATTTACTTTCAAATCATTTTTGCAAATGTTCAATTTAACTTTATAAAATAGCTTTATAGCTATTAGAGGCTCTCAAAACATACAGCTGTATTTGACACCTGCTGGTGAGTTTTACTTTTTTAAAATAAAGAGTCTCAAAAACTTAAAATAATATATAATTGGCAAAAACCGGGGCGGGGGAATTTAATTTAAGAAACTTTTAAATAGATTGGGAGACCAGAGAGATTTTAAAATGTTGGTTATGTTTGCTGCAAATCTTAAAAAGCAAATATACGTTTAGGAAATTATTGAAAAGGAACTAAATCCATATTAAGAACTGAGGTTTGATGAAAGTTGAAACTGGAACTAGGGGGAACCAAAGGACCAGGCAGGAAAAAGTTAAAATTGGTAAGTGATTATAACATGTTCTTATCTTAACTAATATCTCAGAGAACATACAGACTTCAATGGATAAACTTCTAATTCTTTTTTAAAAAATCTTCTACCTGACATAGACATTATAGAATTTGAAGGCATGGAAGACAACAAAATTGAGATTACTAAAATGGGAATACAAGACACAAATCAAGAAAAGCATCTGGATGTAGAACGCCTGCAACAAGAAATCGTGGCTGAAATCTCTTTATGGAATTTAGTAGGCTACTGGAAGCTTTGAAGACTCCCTTTAAATGCCAAAGAGTGATGAAAGATTAAATCTTGCAGTGCCATAGGAAAGATTTAAAGATCAAAATCTTTAAATGCTAAAATTTTTGCAGAACAAAAAAAAAAAGGAATATAAAGTTGGACTATTTGACCAGGGATAAACTATTCGTTGGATATTTCTGGCACTCCTAATGGAATTTCTCTGCACTTGGATTGAAAAGATTTCTGGACTGTGTATAGATAAAAATCAGGCTATGGAGAGAAAGCTTTGTTTTTATTTGTAACTTTAAAGGAGGGTGAAAACCTAATATATTAGCTTATGCTCAGAAGGCATAAGCTAATTAATTATTACAATACATAATTAAAAATGCATAATTTTTAATTTTAAAAAATACATAATTTTTTAATTATCTTTTTCTCTTCTCTATTCTGCACTTTCTGACTTTACCTTTCTCTCTTTTTTTAAATTTTAGTTAGCTCATATTAGTTTTAACTATGTTTAGTAGGAGCCATGGTGATGCAGTGGTTAGAATGCAGTATTAGAGGCTAACTCTGCCCACTGCCAGTTCAATCCTGACTGGGTCAAGGTTGACTCTGCCTTCCATCCTTTCAAAGTCAGTAAAATGAGGATCTAAATTGTTGGGGACAATATGCTGACATTGTAAACTCACTCAGAGAGTGCGGTAAAGCACTATGAAGTGGTATATAAGTCTAAGTGCTATTGCTTTTAAAATTTTAATAAAATTATTTTTTAAAAGGAAATGAAAAACATGATATAGCTAGAGGTGGGTTTCAGCAGGTGAAACCCAATTCTGGAGAACCGGTAAGGGAAATTTTTAGTAGTTCAGAGAACCAGTAAATACCACCTCTGACTGGCCCTGCCCCCATCTATTATCCGCCTCCCAAGTCAGAGAATTAGGAGGAAATGGAGATTTTGCAGTAACCTTCCCCTGGAGTGGGGAGGGAATGGAGATTTTACAATACCCTTCCCCTATCACACCAACCAAGCCACACCCACAGAACTGGTAGTAAAAAAATTTGAAACCCACCACTGATATAGCCTATAACTTTTTCTGTTTTCTGTAATTGAGGTTATAAAAGATTAATATTTAAAAGACTGAAAGTGTCCAAAATCTTGTTCCAAACTATTAAGAGAAAAATATTATATGTTCTGATCAACTATCACATTTTTGACAAACCTGAACTGAAATGAAGCCAACAGCCAATACAATCTATCCAGACAAATCAATAGATGAGTGACCATCTTTCATTTAAGATTCATGATGGTCAGTCAAGTATTGATTTATCATCACAGATGGCATTCTTTTCTTCTCTTTGACAATGTATCTATTGCTATCACTATTTTGTGTTTTATTCTTTTTCTTTTACTAATTAAAGAACAATATGGAGAGAGAGAGAGAGAGAGAGAGAGAGAGAGAGAGAGAGAGAGAGAGAGAGAAAGAAAGAAAATAGATGGCATGGATTAGAAGAAGACTATTTCTACCAGAAAAATATAATGAAAACTATTGATTTAAAATATAAAATAGACTATCTTCTTAGCTATACTCTGAAAATGTACAAATATCAATATTTCTTTTAAAATTCATCACTTTACATTAAAGGGACATAAATATTTAGAACAAAGAAGACATTAAGTCTACAGGCTCCTCAAAATGTAGCCTGCTCATAATTAAATCACGAGGGACACTTTCTACTCAAAGTATACTTTTGTAGAAAAAGGTTATTTTTCATTTTGAGCCAGGCACTGCCTTGATTTCATTGTGCCAAATTGTGGATTAATGCTAATACTTAAATCATAGTTTACTATATGCTAATACATGCATCATAGTTTACTAACCAGAATAGCTGGATTGGCAGTGGTAAACCAATTTCAGGAATAAATGCCTGAATAGCTGTAATCTTAGGAAAGGTAGAAAACAACATGTAATTGTCAGTTTATAGGTCATTCCTGTGTTTTTCACTACAAAAAGCATGAAATGACATCACTATACTGCAATGTTTCATCATTCTATTAGCATCTGCCCATGAAACATAGGTACAGAAGAAGTGCCAATATCATGCTGTAGGAAGAAATATCCTTCTGGGTTCTGCTCCAAGTGGGGAAAAAGACACTGGAAACATGGAGACTACTTGGAAAGCTGGCTTAATGGTGGACAGGATCACATAGCTTGAGTTCCTGAACAGAAAAGGGCAGATACAGCAAGTCACCGGGTTTTATGCTTTCTCTGGCTTTGAACTTCCTGGGGCCCAGAAAAAATATCCTGATTGGTTGTCAGACTCCCAAGGGGTGGGGGTCTTAGTTAGCCTTGCTGGCTGATGTAATGTTCCCAGGTCACATGTGGTGGCTTTCTGCTGCTATTGTGTTGCAGATGGGTCCTATTGTGTTGTGATGGTCCATTGACAAAGATTGAGTTTCTGCCTCTGGCCCATTAACAAAGAGTGGGGGGCAAAAACGTGGGAACTGCTTTAAAACATGCTTCTCCATTTCTCATCCAGGGAAACATAATATTTGCCTTTTTATATTTCCTAAAATATTTCATTCCTCTAGGAAAGGGGTGGGTGCTAACTTCCTACAATGCATAAGAAATTTGCAGAGAAGGGAGTCTGTGCTGTCCGGAAATTCACTTTTGGGGAAACCACTGATGCCACAAGAACCAGTTTCGTGTAGTGGTTAAAATATCAGGCTGGGAAACCATGAATTCCCATCCCACCATAGGCATAAATCCAACTAGATGACTTTGGGCCAGTCACTCTCTCCAGCTCCGGGAAAAAAGCAAGGACAAACTACTGGTACTTTTCAAAACCTCGTTAAGAAAACTGCAGGGACTTGTCCAGGCAATCACCAGGAGTTAACACTAATTTGAAGTCACACACATCGCATTGATATCATGCCTTATCATACCTCTTTTAATATGCCAATGTTGTTGCTAAGTCATGTCTGCAGATGTGCTCGTGAGTGAGCTTTACACCAAAATGAAAAACATATGGGAACTCTTCAAAAGCAACCAAAACAAATGTGTACATTTCATTCTTTCCTTGTTAGTAACATTATTCTTATCACCACAACTTCCTAGTATGATTTTTTTTAAAAGGGCAGTTATGGACTATGTCCCATTAATAATAATAATAATAATAATAACAACCAGAGGGATAATTGGTTTCATACTGAGTCCCAATCTTCCATATAAACCTAAAAAGCTTAGCTGTGCTCTATATGTGTGTCTTAAAGTTTTTTCATGTGTGACTTTATCCTACAGCCACATCTTTTATTCAATTCCTGACCTAACAATGAATAATCCTTTTCATAAAAAAGCATCTCACCTAATGATTCATGAAATCCGAAAATGAAAGGCCTAAGGAGCAAACAATAGTTGCTTTCAGCGCTTGCTGGATGGCTCTCTAAATACAATAGCACCGCAGGATTTTGATAATAGCTTTTTTTAAAAAAATTCTAAAGGAAACCTGCTGCATATCATGTTAGAAAATCTCTTTGCATTGTGCTAAGAAATTGAAGCTGGGCCAAATATAAGCCCCTTCTGGCCCATGAACTCAAGAATATTAAGTTAAATTTACTCCTGATTTAAGATCAACTTTTTTTAGTTTTTCTCCTGTAGATTTTCCAACAGAATGTTCATGTTGCTGAAACAACTGTTAAAATTTTGCAGTAAACAATATAATACCTAAGGGATATGAAAAAGAGAATGTTTTTTGTTTATCCTCCATGCAATTGTTTTTCCTATTCCTTTCAGTGATGAATTTATACATCAGTGGCTCAATATTATCTTTGATTTGTTTTCTGAAATGTTTCAATCTCATTTGTCAGGCATTTTCTCATTTCTCGGCCAAATTATATAGTTGTGTGTATGTGTGCAAATCAAGCCCACCGTAGAATGAATATGTTTAGCTATGTATTAGCACAGGGTAAAGTAGTGTAGAACTGGGGAAGGAGCTGTGGCAGGAAATAAAATATAGAAGATTAAGAACAGTTCTATCTTCTTTTTCTCCCTCTAACTGTGAATTTGGGCAATGAAGCAAACAGAAATAGAGCCAAAATAGGATGCTGGGAACAAAAGGGATAACTGCATGATTCAACAAATCCAAAAGCTGGCATACCTGCAATTTTTCAGAGAGAGAATAAGCAGCATTTTTGGAAAAAATAAAAGGATAACATGGATGGGGTATGTTTGGCGGACTGAAGTGGGTTGCTTCGCTTGAAGGTATGGCTGACTGGAAGTCTTGTGAACAAGAATATTTTGTTGCAGATTCCATTTCCTCTGTTCTGTGGTGAAAGTCCCTTTAATTTAATAATGTACGTGTGATAGGTTTTATATCCAAAATTATTTTCTTCTTTATGCTGTTTCCATATTCCCTTAAAACATTAACAGAAGTCACAATGGCCTGAGAATCAGCGTCTCCACTGGATAATTGACAGTCAAGCTGAAACTAAATTAATCAAGTAAAAATAGCAAACGGAGGGAAATCTTTTACCCAAATTTCCTCAAACTCCCAAATAAGTCACCCAGACCTAATCCACATATCAAAGGATAAGGTCTGCAAACACAAGTAGAGTTAATTAATTTACAACTCCGAGCAGAACAGGGATTATTCTTCTGATATACAGTATGCATTAAGAAATAACATGTAATATTGGAATTAGAGTACCCTATGACTATCATTAAATGTTGTACCTTATGATTCTTGATGAACGTATCTTTTCTTTTATGTACATGGAGAGCCTATGCACCAAGACAAATTTTTTGGATGTCCAATCACACTTGGCCAATAAAAAATTCTATTCTATTCTATTCTATTCTATTCTATTCTATTCTATTCTATTCTATTCTATTCTATTCTATTCTATTCTATTCTATTCTAGAGTACCGCACAATTCTACTGCAATTCAGTCTTACAATGTTCAAAAGCATAAATTATTTTGTCTGCTTTAATTTTTTCTAATGGTTATAAAGAAGAAAACAACTGACGATTATTTATTTATTTATTTTCTTTATTTATGTGATTTATATGCCGCCATTCTCCCCAAGGACTCAGGGCGGCTTACAAAAACAATCATGAATACAAATCACAATAAAGATTATATTATATAATTATATGAGATTATATGTCTCTGCCATAAATTCATGTCTTGATTTTATTTTCCATTCCCCTTGACCAAATTATAGTATCCCAGGATACGTTAGCCATTTGTGTCTGCTTATTATTTCTCATCTATAAAATGAGAACTGAGAGCTACAAAGATACTTTCAAATACAACCTAGGTCCACACCTATTCCATATTCTTAATACGGCACATATAACAAAATGATTTTTAAAATCCTCATTAACTTTATCATATCAAACATTACAACGTTGCTTTGAGAGATGGAAGAAAAAGGGCTGATCGCTTTTGATCGCTTTCATTTTATAAGCAGTCACAGAATCTGACATGTGCTGTTCTGACCCAGCTCCCTAAACCCTCTGAGGTTAACTCAAAAGATTCCTTTATTAGGAATACCGGCAGCCCCGGCAAAGTTTCTCTCTCACTGCAGGTTAAGAAGTCCATCCAGCCAGAAGATGAACAGTTGTCTGCCACATCTATTCATCTCTGCCCCCTGCCTTTTATCCCCAGAGCTAGGATGGGGCTTCACTAGCAGTGGTGGCTCTTCCTTCCCAAGGATTGGCCCACAGATTTCCACTGCTCTCCTCTCCTCTGCCTTCTGCGCATTCGTGCATCAGGAACAGGACCCAGCTGTTCCTCCTCCTCCTCCTCATCCACTCCAAACTTGGGGACTGTTGATTCTCCATCTGAGGGTTGATGGATGGCCCAGGCTCCACTTCTGTCTGTCTGTCTGTCTCTCTCTCTCTCTCTGCCAGCTCCACTCCCTCTTTCCCCTCGGCGCTCTCAGGTTGCCTTGATGCTGACCCTGACTCCCACACCTCCTCCTCCTTTGATTCGGCTGCTGGAGGGGCCAGTGGCCGACAAGCCACATGTGCATTCTTTCAGACTTAACACCTCTGGGGAAAAGTAATGGAACAGAACCACTTTGGATGAACCAAAGTCCAGAGCTTTTACTCCATTCTTTTAGACTAAACACAAGAACTGTTTTTTTGCCTGAACACCATCACTCTGCTGAACAAATAATTCCCTCAACACTGTCAAACTATTCAGTAAGTCTGCATTACTATTACTATTAATCTTCTCCTCGTTCCTATCACTCATCATCTCCCACTTACGACTGTATGACTGTAACTTGTTGCTGTATCCTTACGGATATATTGATTGTTTCCTAGTATGATTTCATTGCTTATTTGTACTCTATGACCATCATTAAGTGTTGTACCTTATAGCAATAGCAATAGCACTTAGACTTATATACTGCTTCATAGTGCTTTACAGCCCTCTCTAAGTGCTTTACAGAGTCAGCATATTTCTCCCAACAATCTGGATCCTCATTTTACTGATCTCAGAAGGATGGAAGGCTGAGTCAACTTTGGTGAGATTCGATCTGCCAAACTGCTGGTAGCCAGTGATCAGCAGAAGTAGCCTGCAGTACTGAACTCTAACCACTGCACCACCATGGCATCTTTTCTTTTTATGTACACTGAGAGCATATGCACCAAAGACAAATTCCTTGTGTGTCCAATCACTCTTGGCCAATAAAGAATTCTAATTCTAATTAATTGAATTTATATGCTGCCCACCTTATGGTTTATACATCAGCCAAAAGAATTCACATTAAGTCCTACATGTCATTTTCCAAAATGTGACAAACAGAATACAATGGCACTGGCTTACTCTGGCTGTTACACTCAAAAGACATGGACTGAGGAATGTGCTGCCTCTGAGCTGAGGATGGATGCTATGCAGGGAAACAGTTAGTTACTTCCTTCCCCATCAATTAATCTAATGCCTATTTAAAACCTGATCATCATAATCACATCTTGCTAAAACAATTTATTTTACCTCTCTGTACTCTCATTGTTGGATGATGCCAAATTCTAGAATTGGAAGAGAGACAGAAAAGCCTTATCTTTATTGATTTTATCACTGCTGCACATAATTTTATAATTTTTTATAAAGCATTGAAAAATCCGCCCTCATTTAAGGTGACATCTTTCCAAAATTGCAATCTTGACTTGTAGGAAAAGTGCAGCAGTTCCTGATTTCCCTACTAGCTCCCAGCTACTGGATTTATCTCCTTCCAAGTTATTCTGTTTTTAATAAAGCTCAAAAGCAAAGATGCCCTTTTGGATAATATAGAAAGAAATATAATCTAGCAAAATCTGACCCTGAAAGCTGAAAAGACCCAGCAGTTAATTTAAGGAAATACTTTATATACCATATTTTTCAGTGTATAAGATGACTTTTTAACACATGAAAATCTTCTCAAAAGTCGGGGGTCATCTTATACACCGGGTGTCGTTTTATAAACTGGTGTACGGCTTGCTGAAACGATGGCGGCAGGCAGTTTGGAGAACCAGTAGCAAAAATCCCTGCCCCCGCCCCCCCTGCCCAGCTGAGCCAAGCGATCATCGGAGTCTTTTTTTTCTTTTAAATGGCTCTGACGATCCCAGCTGAGTTGCCTGCTAATCAAGCAACTCAGCTGGGATCGTCAGACCCATTTAAAGTTTTTTTCTTTTAAATGGCTTTGACCATCCAAGTTCTGATGATCCCAGCTGAGTTGCCTGCTAACTGGTAGCAAAAATCCCCACACACACCCCACCCCCACCCCCGCCTCCAGCTTGCTTATCTTAGCTGCTGGTAGCAACCCCTGCCTTGCTTCATTTGCTGTAATACTTGCAATCCATTGCATCAGAAAGCAACTGAATCTCCCTGCCTGCAATCAAGCCCATCGGTGAGCAGCTCTATCTGTCTGCCTGCCTTCCTGCCTGCCTTGTACCTTCTAATGCAGAGGTCTCCAATCTTGGCAACTTTAAGACTTGTGGACTTCAACTCCCAGCAAAGCTGGCTGAGGAATTCTGGGAGTTGAAGTCCAGAAGTCTTAAAGTTGCCAAGGTTGGAGACCTCTGTTCTATTGGGTAAGTTTTTTTTCCCCTTTGGGAGCTTTAAAAAAATAGTTAATTGGGGTTTTTTTAGTTATTCTTTTTTTAGACCTAGCCATTTAAAGTTTAGGAAGTTTTAAATTTAGCTGCTTTTATATAAAAATAAAAATAAATTAAAATAATATTTGTGCAGCTTTCTGAGATTTAGTGTGTTTCTGTAGTGTTTCACTCTAACTATACAAACACACAAAATCTCACAAAGCTGTATGTGTAATTTTGTGTGTGTAAAGTGTGAAAGTTGGTTTTTGGGGGGGCTTTTTGTGGCTGTGTGAGGTTCCTGCTTGTTGCAGGGGCCATTTTGGGTCTAGCACAGCTGCTTTTACATGGTGAGTGAGCCAGTTGTGTTATGTTGTGTTTTGCAGGTTAAAAAAGGGCAAACATATAATTGACTTGTCCACTTATATGTTTATAAGTGACAGTTTTCTTGCTAAGTACCTGCATGTCATAAGCATTTGAATTAAAATTACCATATTGAAATCAAATCTGATGTTTTTTAATTTTTATTTGGTATGCATTGGAAGAGGGGTAGTCTTATACGGCGAGTATAGCCAAAATCCTATATTATAACAGGAAAAATAGGGGGTCGTCTTATACACCCAGTCGTCTTATACGCTGGAAAATACGGTATGCCTAGGAATAATTATTAACATTTATACATGTTATGAAACTATTTATAAACAGTATTTTTTTCTCTCAGAGCCAGGCATAATACGAGTTTCAAAACAATAAGTTTAGCACATTCAGTGGAGGGAAGCACTTAACTGATCTTTCCTATCTCAAAAGCTCAGTTGATTAAAGCTTGGATGGGGATACAGACCAGAGTTTCAGGTCTGAAGGCTAGACATACAGTTAAAAAAACCCCATCAAGGTCAATTCAAGGATGTTATTCATTTAATTATTTAACTTATTGGCCAGATCCTGAAGATGAAACTCAAATACTTTGGCCACTTAATGAGAAGGAAGGACTCACTGGAGAAGAACCTAATGCTGGGAACGATTGAGGGCAAAAGAAGAACGGGATGACACAGAATGAGGTGGCTGGATGGAATCACTGAAGCAGTAGGCGTGAGCTTAAATGGACTCCAGAGGATGGTAGAGGACAGGAAGGCCTGGAGAATGGTGTCCATGGGGTCATGATGGGTCGGATATGACTTCGCAACTAACAACAAAAAGCCACCCATATTATGAAGCACAGTCCTGGACAACTCACAGAAGAATAAAAATATAATTTGAAAACTTTTAACATTTTAACTAAGTACTATTCAAAAGAAGCAATGTTTTCCATCATTACCAGAAAAAAATTCTGAAATCAGAGATCTATATTTTGAAATCTAGGATGAGAAAATCTGAGATGCAAATAAAATAATAACGTATACTGTACATGAAGTAACTCTGGCTTGACAACACTTGAAAAGCGTTTTTTTTTTTTTTTTTGCTGATATATTGTTGCTAGGTTGCTACAATCCTTTTGGCTAGCCAATAAGATTCAATACATCTCTGATCAATTGAAATGTGCTATTCAGGAGTTTCCCCTGAATGGAAACTACATGAAGAAGACAAAATGAAAGAACATGATGAGGAGGATCCCGAAATAACAGAATAACAGAGTTGGAAGGGACCTTAGAGATCTTCTAGTCCAACCCCCTGCCTATACCATTTCAGAAAATAGTAAGGTTCTATGCTTCTAGCAGATGATGTTTTTCAAAAGGTTGATATAATGGGATGCATGGGTGAGCATGAGGAAAGGAGAGGAGAGATGCTGCCTAGGAAACAATCAGGCAAGAGAAGCCCCCAGTGGTTTAACTGTCAGAGAAAGAAACTTACAAAGGACCTACTCTAATGGATCAAGCAGTTAAAAGGTGGGGGAAGGAAGATTTGCAAGATTCTGTTAATGTAACCTTACAACAGTGGTGGAATTCAATTTTTTTTTTACTACTGGTTCTGGGGGGCGTGACTTGGTGGTCATGGTGTGGCTTGGTGGGCGTGGCAAAATCTCCATTCCCACCCCACTCCAGGGGAAGGATACTGCAAAATCTCCATTCCCACCCCACACCGGAGGAAGGATACTGCAAAATCCCCATTCCCTCCCCACCCCTGGGGGAAGGATATTGCAAAATCTCCATTCCCACTCCAGTCCGGGGCCAGCCAGAGGTGGTATTTGCCAGTTCTCCGAACTACTCAAAATTTCTGCTACTGGTTCTCCAGAACCTGTCAGAACCTGCTGAATGCAGTGGTGGGTTGCTACTGGTTTGTCCCGGATCGGACGAACTGATAGCAGTGGTGAGAAGCTCCGCCCACCTTCCTGGACGCTTCTGCACATGTGCAGAAGCATCGCGTGAGCACGCAAGCACCCACAAGCGAACTGGTAGCGACAGGATTTGCAACCCAGTACTAGCTGAATAGCACCCCGGCCTTACAATATAGTAGAAGTAGCTCATCTAGATATGTTTCCTTTCTGGTTTAGCTGTGAGCGCTAACACTAGTCTTGCAAGGAACAACCTTCTGAGCTATGATTCTTATATTTAGAGAACCTCCTACTGTGTCTTGTGTCTTGCTTTTTCTATTTATCAACCTCATGAAATCAATAGCATGTGTTTGAAGATTTGGCCTGAAGCACCTGGGTCTTTACAAATCAGTAGGCATGACCATCCCAGAAAGTCTTTATAATAAGAATCATAGTCTCGAGGCACCATGGAGGGCTTCTACCTTGTATTCTCTGGTTCCATCTCACTAATACTTTGTGAGGTTTCTTGATTTTCTAGAGGGGCCCTTTCTTTGGGCCAGCATGAAATCCAGATGTCCAATTCTCACTGTTATCTGTAACAGGGAAAAAGAACTGAAATTGGGAATTAGAGCATGGAGGTTAAAAAGGTGTCCCTATGGGTTTTACCCCAATAGTCATGACTGACTTTAGGGGGCGGTGCTCATTTCTGTTTCTTAAGCCAAAAAACCAGCAATGCCTGAAGACATTTATATGGCCATGTAGCTGGCATGACATCACACAGCAACACAGAATATGCAGCAAAACATGGAACACTGTTACCTTTCCGTATACTTACAGTATATGCCGTATCTAGTCATCTACTTGCATTTGCATGCTTTCAAACTGCTAGGAAGGAAATGTGCTATCCTGATCTCTCTCTCTCTCTCTCTCTCTCTCTCTCCCTCCCTCCCTCCCTCCCTCCCTCCCTCTCTCTCTCTCTCTCTCTCTCTCTCTCTCCCTCCCTCCCTCCCTCCCTCCCTCCCTCTCTCTCTCTCTCTCTCTCTCTCTCTCTCTCTCTCCCCCCTCCCCCCCCGCCTCTCTCTCACTCTCTCTCAAACAGGGGTGTCAAACTCAGTTTCATTGAGGGCTGCATCAGAGTTGTGTTTGACTTTGGGGGGTGGAGGGCGTGCAGCCAGTATGGGTGTGGCCAGCTCAATGTCACTTGTGTCCCGGGGCACCTGTGGTGGCCCGAGTGCTCTGCCAGAGAAAATAGGCCCCCGAGCTCTGTTTTTGACTGTGATAGCTTCCTGCAACCCTCTGCCAGTGAAAGCGGAGTTCAGGAGGGCCACATGTGGACCCTCCCATGGCAGAGGCACAGTGGGCCAATTCTTCGCTGTTTCCAGAGCAGCCCCGCAGGCCAGATCTAAGCAATCCCATGGGCCCCCGGGCCTTGAGTTTGACACCCCTGCTCTAGAGAAAGATGCATAGCTCCCAGACAGAATCACCTTCATTGTACAAGAGATTTGCCTGCCCTTGGTGATGTCAGTGTAATTACATGTATTAATATAGTAACAGAATCTACTTGATTCCTTATTGGGTAAAATTCCTCCTTTTTTTATTTTTGATACCTTTAATTTCTTCCAACTAGATAAACATCTTAAAAGGCATTTCTCAATGTGTCTTTGAGAAATCTGAATGTGGAAAAAGTCAGGTAAGCAGACAGTTCTGGTGGGAATTGCAAGGACATAAAACTGGTGTATGGCAGAAGGAAGTTTTAATGAAGTGTGGTTAATAAAGCTTTTTCCTCTGCTAAGCATATTCCATCCATGGTTAGACTGATGCACTCTCAAAGTGCTGAGGCTTTTTTCTTGTTAACTGTAGTCTTGTAAAAACTTACATTATAGGTCACCAGATGATTGCAACCAAAACATCTTTTCTATTCTTAGTCTATAAAGAGCTGCTAAGATCCAATTGAAGAGTTTGGCCTTTCATATTAAGTTCAAGATTTTGTCACTTATCTAAGTGGGTGTTTCCAGTTCACACTTTCTCCTGCGGTAACAGACAAGTCTCTTTTCACACCTTATAGACAGCTATTCTAATTTTAAACTGTCGCTATTTAATTGTCTCATTTTCAAGAGGCATACCAACGCAAAAAAATTCTATCCCCAATAAAGTTTAATGATTAATGAACTGACTTCTTCCAACTCTACCTTAAGCTCTGCTCTAACCACAGGTGACAGATTTTATTGTTCACGCTAGCTATATCCAACACTGAATGAGTTCACTCCTATTTACACAATGAGATGCCCTCTGGAGCAAATGTGGCACAGTCTACAGGGGGTGGCATATTAAGAAACTATTCCATTATTGCAATGGCATCTGTTAAGAGAATGATGCTACTGGATTCATCCCTAGTGGATAAGAGTTGTGAGTCAACACTACAGGAGGTAACAAACAAGCAATAATATGCCAACAGCCAAGGATAGTGTGAGATACGTACACAGTTCTAAAATGGCCCTTGAAATGTCATGTAGGACTGCAATAGATTAAATTGAAAATTAATACTGAGAGATAAGAAATCAAAAAAAGTTCCCTCCAGCCAAAGCATGCATAAACACAACAGAAATACACATGTGAGACCGTGTAGGGCCCAGTCAGATAATACAACAGTTTTAATCTTTCTTGTAAAAAACTAAAATTAAAAGAGGATTCCAAGGTTTTTTTTAATCCCTTTATGACAAAACTGTAAAACATATAGTCACATACAATATATACTCTGCCAGTGATATTTTTACCACCCTAAGAATAGATAGAGCCCAAAATATGTCACTTTCTTACATTTTGGAGTAATTTAGAATATTTTCAGGGGTGAAATGAGTCCCTTAAAATTTAGATGCTTCCAGTATTGATTTTGCAACTTAAAATTCCAGAAACAATCCCTCTTCTGAGCACTTTGGGAGTGTGACATTTGGCATGCTACACAAAATCTGGTGGGCTGTCCATAAGATCTCTCTCCTCATCATGGCCTAGCCATGATGATATGGTGGGATGTGATAATGTAGCAATGAACGTATTATTGATTTCCAATATAACATTTTGATGTCAATAGCTACCAAACTCTTCAGAGAGATCGATAGTCTTAAGGAATAAATCTAAAACTAGCTTCCTCAGGATAGTTAATTAAGCTGTTGGTCACCAGTCCATCACAAAGTTTCAGTTCTATCAATCAGCAGCTTCTCCTATTGCAAAAAATCTGATAATTATGTTTGATGGTATTCTTTCCCATTTCTTCTTTTTCCAAGATGTAGTTATATGGGCAAAAACCTTGAGAACTTAGAAGCTGCAACCATAGGCTTCCTAAATTTCTGAACATCCTACAGAAGTTTTCACTTCAACAACAGATAAATTTGTTACTTGCTAAGAATTTTCAGTCCCCCTCCCCCACCTGAAGGTTGGGATGGAAGAAAGACATCTCTGCCTTCTATGGTAGTTACAGCAGCTCAGAAATGAATGAATAATCACATCCTCCTGAAATGTATAACACACATCACTGACACTGCTTAATTGCTTTGTATGGAATCTTGTAATGAGAATAAATCATCCAGCATAATTGGTTGCTTAGCATAGCCAACTTTCTACTGGATTTCTGTACCATCTGCCCTTGTATAAAACTGTATCTGTGTTTGAATGCGAGGTCCTTAACTTCAACATTTGTGCAGAGGGAATGCAACGGAAACCATAAAGCTCCTCACCAAATCTTTTGCTCAAACTTAAATTTCCACAGGGAAATTTCTAGGGTCTCTAGTTTTTCATTGAAAGTGGTGCCAAGCAGCATTTATGAATGCCATGGCATTGCTTCATTCTCAATAGAATTTGTTTCCTTCCAAAATGCAAAATGAAAGCATCTGAACAATGAAGGTCAATACAATAAATAAAAGATAATGTAACTGTGCATTTCCATTTATTTGAAGAAATAGAGGTCCTCAGAACATTTCTTGTTTATATAAATGTGGAACTAGCTTTCTGTATAAATGGCATACACATACCCACATTCTGTTATTACCAAATGGAAATTTCTAAAAAATTGAGAGCAAATATTTAAATCTAACATCACTTACTTCCCAGTCTTTAGGTTAAACATGCATTTCAGACAATAATTAGAAGGAACTTGGTGACTACGATGTTATTTATTTATTTATTTTATTTATTTATTTGTTTAGATTTGTATACCGCCCTTCTCCTTGCGGACTCAGGGCGGTGAACAGCCAAATAAAAATAGTACACAAAAGTTAAACAATTTCTTTAAAAAAAGCATGTAACTTTGGCTAAAAATTAAAACCATTAACCATTAAATATTTAAAATACCCAACCCTATAATACAGATCTTAAAAATTCAGCGGGGTCAGGCTAGACCAGCAAGCTGAAAGAGATGAGTTTTCAGGGCCCGACGAAAAGTCCAGAGGTCAGCAATTGTTCTCAGTTTTGGAGGAAGATCGTTCCAGAGGGTAGGGGCTGCCACAGAGAAGGCCCTCCCCCTGGGGGTTGCCAGCCGGCATTGTCTGGCTGACGGCACCCTGAGGAGACCCTCTCTGTGGGAACGCACCGGCCGGTGGGAGGCTATTGGCGGCAGAAGGCGCTCCCGTAAGTACCCTGGTCCTAAGCCATGGAGCGCTTTAAAGGTGGTCACCAACACCTTGAAACGCACCCGGAAGTCCACGGCTAGCCAATGCAGCTCGCGCAGGAGAGGTGTCACATGGGAGCGTCCCATCGCTCCCATAATCCCCCGCGCAGCCGCATTCTGCACTAGTTGGAGCCTCCGGGTGCATCCCAAGGGGAGCCCCATGTAGAGAGCATTGCAGTAGTCCAGGCGAGAGGTGACGAGTGCCTGAGTGACTGTGCATAGGGAGTCCCGATCTAGAAAGGGCCGCAACTGGCGTATCAGGCGAACCTGATAGAAAGCTCCCCTGGCCACAGCTGTCGTGTGATCTTCCAAAGACAGCCGTGGGTCCAGGAGGACGCCCAAGTTGCGCACCCTTTCCGTGGGGGCCAATGATTCGCCCCCAATAACCAGTGATGGTGTCAGCTGGCTATATCGGGACGCCAGCAGCCACAGCCACTCGGTCTTGGAGGGGTTGAGTCGAAGCCTGTTTCTCCCCATCCAGGCCCGCACGGCTTCAAGGCACTGGGACATCACTTCCACGGCATTGTTGGGGTGGTCTGGGGTGGAAATGTACAGCTGCATATCATCAGCGTACTGATGGAACTCCACCCCAAAACCACGGATTATCTCACCCAGCGGCTTTACATAAATGTTGAACAGGAGAGGCGAGAGGACCGATCCCTGCGGCACCCCACACACTAGGTGCCTCGGGGTCGACCGCTGCCCCCCTGTCAACACAGATTGCGACCGGTCGGAGAGGTAGGAGGAGAACCACCGTAAAACGGTGCCTCCCACCCCCAGTCCCTCCAATCGGCGCAACATGATACCATGGTCGATGGTATCAAAAGCCGCTGAGAGGTCTAATAACACCAGGATAGAGGAATAACCCCTACCCCGGGCCCGCCAGAGATCATCCACCAACGCGACCAATGCCGTTTCAGTGCTGTATCCAGGCCTGAAGCCGGACTGGAGCAGGTCTAAATAGACAGCTTCATCCAGGTACCGAGGGAGCTGCCATGCAACCACACTCTCAACAACCTTCGCTAAAAAGGGAAGGTTGGAGACTGGACGGTAATTAGCCAAAATAGCCGGGTCCAGGGAGGGCTTCTTGAGGAGGGGCCTCACCACCGCCTCCTTCAAGGTGGCCGGTAGGGCACCCTCACGCAAAGAAGCATTTATGATCTCCTGGAGCCAGCCTCGTGTAACCTCCCGGGAGGCCAGCACCAACCAGGAGGGACACGGGTCCAATAAACATGTGGTTGCATTCAGTCTCCCCAAGGTCCTGTCCACGTCCTCGGGAGCCACAGGATCAAACTCAGCCCAGATAACACTCTCAAGACCTGCCTCAGTCACCTCGCCCGAACTAACCCAGTCGGCGGCCAAGTCATCCCGAATCTGAGTTATTTTGTCATCCAGATATTGAACAAAATCCTCAGCACGACCCTGCAAGGGATCCTCCCGTGCTCCCGAATGAAGGAGGGAGCGGGTCACCCTAAACAGGGCGGCTGGGCGATTATCTGATGATGCGATAAGGGCGGCAAAATAGTTAGATTTTGCCGCTTTTATCGCCACTAAGTAAGTCTTAATGTGAGCTCTTACTAGTGTCAAGTCAGATTCAGAGCGACTGGCCCTCCAACCGCTCTCTAGGCGTCTTCTCCGGCGTTTCATCTCCCTCAGCTCCTCGGTAAACCAAGGAGATAAGTGAGTTCGGCGCCGGGTCAGAGGCCGCGAAGGCACGACACGGTCCAAGGCCCCACCGGCTGCCCTATTCCAGGCAGCCACCAGATCCTCAGCCGAGTCGTGTGTCAGTGTCTCAGGAAATGGCCCAAGCTCCGTCTGGAACCTATCAGGATCCATCAGGCACCTGGGGCGGAACCACCTAGTCGGTTCCGCCTCCCTGCGGTGAGGTGCAGCGGTCTGAAAGTCGAGTCGAAGGAGCGAGTGGTCAGTCCATGACAAGGGCTCCATAACTATATCCCCAATATCTAGACCACTCAACCACTGACCAGAGACAAAAACTAGATCCAGGGTGTGTCCACCAACGTGGGTCGGGCCCTGAATTACCTGGGTCAGGTCCGTGGCCGTCATGGAAGCCATGAACTCCCGGGCTAACTCAGATGTTTCACCGATAGATGGCAGGTTGAAATCCCCCGTGACCATAAGCCTAGGGGTATCAACCGCCACTTCGGCTACAACATTGAGAAGCTCGGGCAGGGTCGTTGCCACGTGGCAGGGAGCCAGGTACGTGACTAACAGACCCATCTGCCCACCACGACCCCACCTCACGAAGATGGACTC
The DNA here is from genome assembly GCA_030761175.1 of Masticophis lateralis. Classification (NCBI taxonomy): domain Eukaryota; kingdom Metazoa; phylum Chordata; class Lepidosauria; order Squamata; family Colubridae; genus Masticophis; species Masticophis lateralis. The sequence goes on from JAUDYJ010000002.1 coordinate 49,658,768, forward strand.
ACACCCGGCTATCTGCGGTACAGTGGTCTTTAGCCTCTACTCTACTCGGTTCCAGAAAGCCATATGTTTAACTCCTGGATGTGAGGACATGATTCCTAAATAATTCCAATACCTCTGCCAAACAAATCAAAATAAGAGTAAGTTGCTTAATTTTGCTGCTTTCTCTTGTAATAAAGCAAAGGAAAAAGGAAAAGAAGTACTATATTTGAGTATATCAATGGAAATTCTCATGTCATTGTTGTCCCTAAGATGCTTTTTCAACTGGACTTCCTTGTTTTTCCTGGAAGGCATTTCTCATCCAAGAAGCTTCTTCAGTTTTGACTGTATTTGAGACTGTTGAGTTCTCAGAAAAGCAAACTCATATTTCTTTTTTCTACAAATCAGATTTTTAGGAAAAGCAAATATGGAACAAAGCACTTGGTTAAAGGATAAACAAAGCACTTGATTAAAGTTTATAGAGAATGTCCACAAATTCCATGTAGATGTCATTCTAACAATGACAACTTAGTCTCCATTCTGCACACCTGTTGTGAATTTATACATAATATTGTAGTATTCCATCAGAGAGGCTCTGTAACATAGTTAGAATATAAATGCTGGAGCTACATTAGAACACCCAAACTATGCTTACATCGCATTTGTAAATATTGTAGGAATTCACTCTGCTTAAAATTGCTACTTTCTGGGTTATCTGATGATATGATTCCCTCATTATCCTATCCTACAAAATGAACTCAAAGGTATTGCAAAACAATTCCAATTTGACATGAATCTGTGAAGTAAATCAGAAATAGACATAACTCTGGTCTGTGACTGTAGTGAAGTCTAAAAGGCTTTAGGTGGCATCATCTGGTCAAAGCTGTTTTGAAAATAGAATATGCCTCAGAAACCCAAAGAAACTGAATGAAAAATGAAGGAACTACTGGTCTGCCATGAAGTAAGTGTTATCATGAAATTATTAAGGCTTTCCCTGATGCCATGTTTAAGATAAAGACAGAATGGAATTTGTTTTGAGAATGGTGTTCGGTTTTGTTTCACTAAAGGTCAGCACTAAAGACTGGCTAAATTACACATGAATAGTCTAAGCAGGCTATTTAAGTAGGAACTTGTACGTTGAGATCCAACTGTGTTCATAATGTCAGGTCTCACAGAAGCTCTCTAGTGACTGTAATGGCATGTTGCTTAGCACTATAGATTGCTTCCTATGTTGAACTCGGGGGATTGTTGGGTTCATTCCAAATATTGAGTTATTCTATGCTTTCACTTAGTATGTGATAGAACATGAAATCAGCTACTGTGGTTTATCAACATGTGTCAACCCAGATAATTGCTCCTTATACAATAATTGTGATTAGGCAAACTAAAGTCTGACAAACATATGCATCTAACTTTATTGTGTCCAGAAAGAAATTCCCACTGAACTGAGAGAAAAATCTGCATGCCGAACGCTTTAGAATTTCCTTCTTTTGATTATTACTAATTATATGGAGTTCTTTTCAAGATTGGGAAGAACTAATTATTATTATTTTTTTTTTTTTTATTGAAAAAGTTTTACAATAAAAAAATTTTTCCCCCTTTTTTCACCCCTGCCCCCACCCCCCCTCCCATCCCCTCCAACCTCCCCCCAACCCCAGCCCCTCCCTCCCCATCCCACCCCTGACTTCCGCTGCATATTTCTTAAAAAGAAAAACAACAACGAAAATTTTTAACAGCCAGAAAAACAAATACTATTATATACTCAATTCTATTCTGATCTAAGTTGAGAGGAAGAGAAAAGAGAGAAAGAAAAGAATTAAAAAAAAAAAAAAAAAGATGAAAGAAAAAAAATAAAATAAAATGAAATAATACAAAGAGAAACCTATAAACATGAATATCTGTCTAAAATTAACAATATTATAATAAAAGAAGGCACCAAAAAAGAATAGCCATTATAATATTTAAGCCAATTTAGAAACAAAAAGAAGAAAAAAATAAAATAAAATAAGAAAAACATTACTAACATTACTAATCCTATACCATACTCGATCACTCCAAAATTCTATACCTTACTTATTCATATTAGATAATGCCAGCTAGTTTAATCCGAACTACTCCCCCTAATTCAAAAACACTAAAATCCCCCCTTCAGGGAAAAAACATGCAATATAATATAATCATACATATATTATTATAATTTTCCATAACTCGAATTACAGTCTTCTCTTCTTCCTGATTGAAGTTAATTCTTCTTTCTTCACCTATATCCAATTGCGATACTCTTCATTTTCTGTCTGCCCCCATCAGTAAAACAAAACATTCCATATAAACCCCCCGTGTGACTTTATATGAATAACATCCAACCAAGAAGATGTTCACTCCTGTAGGTAGAATCATTCAGGCTAACGTATTCTATTTCAGCAAAAAAGAAAAACCCCAATGCAGCTCCACCAAGCCTTAACAAAAGAATAAGAAAAAAAGGGAAATAGAAATCCTTGAGACTGCATCCAAATGTTCTTGTAAAAACTGTTTCAAATCCTGCCACCCTTTGTTATCCACTCTTGGTTGTAAGACGTTTTCATTTCCATTCTTTCCTCTTAGATAATAATTTCCAAAAAAAACCATGATAGGGTAATCACAAAACACTGCTACTATATAGATAACATCCAACCACGAAGATATTCACTCCTCCAGGTAGAAACATTCAAACTAACGTATTCTATTACGACATAAAAAAAATAAAAAAACCCCAATGCAGCTCCACCAAACCTTAATGACAAAAAAATCAAAAAGAAAAAAAAGTTCTAGCAGCTGCATTCCCAGATGTTCTTATAACAACTATTTCAAATCCTGCCACCCGTTATTATTCACTCCTTCTGGTTGTGAGATATTTTCATTTCCATTCCTTCCTCTTAGATTGTAAGTTCCAAAAAAAACTATAATAGGATAATCACAGAACGCTGCTAGTTCCAAAAGAAAAACTATAATCGGATAATCACAGAATGCTGCTACCATTGCAGCCCTCTGTTAAACTTGCTCAAGATGTTAAATCCAATTCAGAATAAAAAAAAGAAACTCCAAGTCAGGATGAAGACTTTATAATCCATAAATCCAAATCCATATAAACTTTAGGAATTTTATAACCGGTATCCAAGATTGTCCAAGCTTTCTGATAACAACTGCATCTGATGAAGGACTTTAAGACACTCATTAGTTAACTCTCGAATTTCCTCGTTAGAATCTGGTTCCTGCTGTTCGATATCACCATCCTTTTCTTGCGGAGCATTGGACCTCTGCTGCTGATCATCTTGAATAATAGTATTTCTTGAATCTTGCTCCAGCAGTTCAAGGTCCAGTGCTCCTAGATTAGGTTCACTGATGTAGTTTATTTTCCCATCTGAGAAGTCCATAGTAAGATCCTCCAAGAAACCAGATTGCGCTCCTTGTTCTTTTAACATTCTTTGGTTCATTCTTTGAGTCTCATCCTTCTGTTTACCTTTTACAAGCTCTCTTTCTTGTTTCTTATTCTTAAGGTCTTTCGAAGCTCCCTTAAAAATATTTTTATAAAAATGTTCCGCTTTTTCAATAGTATTCAAGCAATATCTCACTCCGTGATATCTAAAAATTATACCGGCTGGTAAGTCCCATCTAAATGGGATATTACTTTTCTTCAATTCTTTAGTTAAGAAAGCAAATTCTTTCCTTTTCTTTAAAACCTTCGATGGTAATTCTTTAAAAATATTAATTTGTTCACCTTCTACTTGCACTCTGGCAGAGTAGGACCTTTGTAAGATGTCATCTCTCAACCTTTTATCAGTAAAGTAGACAACAACATCTCTGGATAAGTTCCTTTGTTTGGCTACTCGTGAGTTGACTCTGTAAGCTTTCTCTATACAACCAAGAATTATCTCATCCTCAAGCTCTAGTAGTTCAGCAAGAACCTTTGCAATAGTTGCTTTTAAATCTCTCTGGTTTTCTTTAATACCTCTTACTCTAATAGCAGAGGCCATAGTTTTAATTTGAAGCATGATAATATCATTCTGTGTAGTCTGATTACTAATCTCAGCTTTCACAAACCTTTCTTGTATTTCTTGAATCTGGGAGCCAATTTCACTGCTAATTTCAGTTACTTTCTCCTCCATTTCAATCACCACATTTGAAAGGTCTGAAATTACTTTAACAATAGTTTGACTTAATTGGTCATGCTTTCCAGCAATCAAATCCACAAGATTCTTCTGTGAGTTTTTAATTTTGTCAACTACACTCAATAAAGGAGTTGTTATAAGTTCTTTTAAGTCCCCTTCTGCCAATCCAGACAATTGCATCATCTCAGCTTTATTCTTTAACTGGCTCAAGGGGGAGCCCCCCCTTCCTTTAGTCATCTTTATTTTACTTTAAATGGCTTTAGTATACTACTTCACTTTGCCATACTTTACTTTAAAAAAGATATCCAAGAAAAAAGGGAAGAGAGAAAAAAAAAATTCTGTTTACTTTAAGTGACTCTCCCATAGGAAGGCATTCATTTCAAAGCTTCCGTTTTCAATCACTCTGGCATTCTTTCAATTAAGACCAGTCGCCATTTTTTAAAAAAAAACTTTCTTAGGAACTTTCACTTCTCTTCCTCTCCTTCCCCCCTCCTCTCGTTACTCTTCCAAAAAATCAGTAGAAAAATCAGTTTTAAAAATCCATACTTGCTTCATCTTTGCTTCTTTCTTTTCTTTTCTTTTGCTTCTTTCTTATTCAGCTTACTCCATAGACGCTGTGGTGTTGCTTCCAGCGTCTGGCTCCGCTAATTGCTTAGCGGAGGACAGTCCCGTCGCGGAGCTTCTCTGGAGGTATGGAGGGGGCCATCCTTCTGAGCCCTCCCCAGGACAAACGAAACGATCCTGGGGCGACTCAGGGGGCCCTGCCTCACCCCCAGGAGCTCTGCCTGCTCCTCCCGCTGAGGAGCAGGTTGTTCGAGCCGCCTGCCAGCTGTGAGGCGGCTCTAACGCGGCGGGATGCCGGCGGGCATGGAGGAGCCCGCCGCCGACGAGGAAGGCGCCACCGGAAGTCCATTATTATTTTTAAAAAAACAAAATCCACCACTGATTATTAGAAACCCCAAGACAATTTACGACATGACTGAGCACAACAGGGTTACTTCCTAAAGAATTTTCTGCAATATAATAATAGGAAATAGATGAATACTTAGTGACGTGCAAACCATTTCAAATATGAAATATTTTAAGCTCCAACGACTCAGCTTAAAACTCAGCTGCTCCAGCTTTACAGAAAGTGCATCGGGGCTGTTCTGACTATGCCATATAGGTTCTAAGTCCAAAATGACACTGTTTCAATTTCAAAACAGAGTTATTTTCAATTCAGACCCCTTTCGGACAGGCCCAAACAATTCCAAAACACTTCCAGTGAGGGCAGAACAACTCATTTCAAACCATGTGCTCAAAATGCACCACTAATTAAACACAGAAGCAGAAAAGAGCATGTGAATGTGATTCACATGACAAACAAAATACCTAAATTGGTATGGGGTAAAAAAAGTGATGTGTCTCATATAATGAGTAAAATTCTTTCAGGAAAGAAAACAGTTGAAAAAGTCAACAGTAGGTAGCAAATTAGAGAGGCTGAAAAATAAGTGGAGAGAGAGGAATGATAAAATTGAACAACAGATGGTGCGTTTAATTATAGACAAAATATGAGTATTTGATCAGTAGCTATTTTCATTTGCAATTTACTGAGAAATAAATGCTTACGCAAGCTAATATACAGGCAAGCAGATTCCCCTGTCGTATTTCTCACAACAGCTCAGCATATCTCATATGCTTTTAAAGTTGAATGAGAAATTGGTACTCCAAAAGTTGGCTCAACTTATTCAACAGTAAGAATAAGATTTTACTTTTTAAAAAATATTCATCACATATGAACGTTGCTTATTGCTTTAAGATTTTAGCAAAAGAAGCAGATCATGGCTAAATCCTACACGAAGTTATTCTCAGAAAATTCTACCTTAATGTGGTTTTTTTCTCCATTGTATTGCACACTAGATCCTAGATATACTCTATGTATTTTAAAGTTATAACCAGAAGCAATGCCTTTCAATATGTTTTCAAAAAAATTCTAACAACTTTACCCATTCACTCTCCTTCACTCCACCCCATAACTGTAATCTTCTGGGTCCAATTTGGATCAGTCACCAGGACCAGAGGTTTATTCTTTTGGACTTGTTCTAGAGCCCATCCTCAGGGAACTCCTGTCTCACCACGATGGGCTCCAGCACAAACCAGAAAATTTGGCAGATTAAACGTCTGGTCCCAGTGACCAACCCGGATTTGGATTCTGCAACATTATCCTGGGACACATATATTTGCTCAGTTCAGGGGAGTGGAACGGGGGGGGGGGGGGGGGAAAGACTTCTTGGGAGACTATAATATCATAAAAATCAAAGAACCATGGAATTGGAGAAAAAAAGTTGGAGCTCTTTGGAACCATGGTGGCACAGTGGTTAGAATGCAGTACTGCAAGCTACTTCTGCTGACTGACTGCTGCCAGCAGTTTGGCAGTTCAAATTTCATCAGGCTCAAGGTTGACTCAGCCGTCCAATCTTTCGACATCAATAAACTGTGGACCCAGACTGTTGTGGGCAATATGCTGACTCTGTAAATCACTTAGGGAGGGCTATAAAGCACTGTGAAGCGGTATATAAGTCTAAGTGTTATTGCTATTCTAATACAAAACCCAGCACAGGAAACCTCAGGCTATCCTGTCCCATACAAATAATTGAGCAATCTTTGTTTGAAAATTGCCAGTGATAGATGGTTTAGGAATCTAGGAAGAAGGCCATTTCACTACTTAATAGTTTCACAATCAGGAAATTATTCCTCCAGTTTCTTAAATTCTCTCCCTAATCAGGAATTATGTCATTGATAATGCATACAACAATGCAGTAATCATAGGCAGAATTAAGGGAGAAGAAGCCAAGCTGGTCAAGAGATGGCTGGCTCAAATCCATTTAAAGAGAGGGTACGGTATAAAATGCTTGTTTCTTGGTCAGCTTGATCCTAATTTAACTATATTTTCATCAGGTTTCCACCAAACAGTACTCTGCAATCATCTCTGGAATATTTCTACTTGTGCATCTGTCCCCAAAGTGGTATCTTTTGAAATTTGCCAAGAGATGATCTTTACACCAAATTTTAATACAGCTGGAGCTCAATGTTTCAACAGCAGAGTGGAAATGAAAAAATGCAAAACAAAATTCCTTCCCCCGGAGTGAAAATTCCACCAAGTATTTCTATACTCTAAAGGACCTGTGAAATTACAGCTGCCTTATAGCCTCCATCAAATTTAATTTCACCTTGTTTCACAACCATGTTAAAAAAATAATCAATGTCTGACTGTATTTGTTTGTTTGACTATAGTTGTCAACATATAAACCAATAGGCTACATTCCCTCCTTTATTTAGCCTTCAAATCTGCCCCTCCATATATGCATATCAATATCTTTCCTCTATACATACATGCATCGGCCTCTTTGTAGCATTCTATCCAGTCTAAGATGAGGTCATTATAAATTAACATTGACATGATAGAAGAAGTGTAACCTTGGTGACTTGTGCGCAATTAATTACTACTATTCTCACTGAGGCAAGAAAATAGTTAGCCCCCTTTATACTGAGAGGAATATCTCTTCCTTCCCTGTTAAGCAGTGACCTATAAATAATACATTGGTGAACTGGGCAGGCAAGTGACTGCAATTTGTGGTACCAAGAGGTTAGAGAGGGGATCGTAATGTAGCATTGATTTTCTAGATGTTAGTGATTTAATCATTAGTAACAACCTTGCTGTTGACACTGAATAAGTGTTTTGCCAGAGATTCTTTCATACTGTGTTCAAACTCATGCTGCTCTGCTTTCAGATTTTTTTAAAGAAAAGGGGAAAAAAGACCCCCCCTGGATATTCCTAAAATAGTGAGAATGGGAAGTGTTCTTTCCTGATGGCCAGAATGCATGCTGATCAGAATTGGGGGGGGGGATGTTCCTAGTCATTTATTATTCTACATACATACAAAATAAGAATATTTTACACTAAACGCCATGTCTCTGTCAATATGAATTGGTACCTGCAGTATTAATGCATGGTAAACCACAAATGATGTAAACAGGCATTTTAAAAAGGGCAAATTTAGTTATGAACAATTATCTTATGATCTATTTCTGCTAAAGCAGATGAAAGTGGTTGCATTTCTAACCTTTCTTTTCAGAAGAAAAGAAAAAAGGACTCAAGCAAGCAGGTTTTTCAAGATGGATCATGTTAGATCACTTTTGTGCACATGGCTGATAATATCAAATATATATATATATATATAGTAAATTTTAAAATAAAGATCAGTGTTGGGCATTTTTCATAGATGTAGTATTCCGTCTTTTAAAGACAAGCAGTCTCTTAAGCCATTTGATTGATAGTTTGACATGTAGAGATGCATTGGATATTAAACCTTCTACAAAATGGGCTAATGTATCCAGTCAAGGTGAAATAGAAAAGAAAAAACTCATAAAGAACAGCAAGAAAGAATGGCATAGCCAACACATTTGATACAATAAAAGGAGTGAGTTTCTTTGGTTTAGGTGCAGAGATAGGTCTCTAGTTTGTCTGGGACAAAAAAAAAATCTGTGAACAAAAATTGTATTCTATAAAGCAGTGACCTATCTTGCCTGCTATAAGTGCAGTAACAGGTGGAGTGATTGGTGGTAACTGAAAAGGAAAAATCTTTCAGGAAAGATAGAAAGACTATCAGAAAACTCAGTAGCTCTGAAACAGTCCCTTTCACCTTCCATCACTTTTCTGAGATGCTCCCTCAAAGAAACATTCTTTCTTAGTACAGGTCATTCCACATAATTTGATTTGAATGGGTTTTTTTTTAACCTACTACAATGTCTGACTGAACTTGTAAGTCATTGAAGCCAAGCCAGAATGGACCCTGTTAATATAAAAAGAATTACAGGTTTGAAGTCTGTAAAGTTTAATCTTGGGAAGATTAAAAGTACTGGAAGAATGTAATGCCAAACTACATTCATTTTGTTGGAAAGAAAACTGGATGGATGGATGGATGGATGGATGGATGGATGGATCCCATCTAGTCACCAAGAGTCAACTTCAAAATTATATCTAACTTTTATAATACAAAGATTGCTGGATTCATTTCTCCTTTTTTCCATTCATGCCAATATATTTATACTAGTTGGATACTTGTGCTTCGCTATGAAACTATGTGATGGGGCTTGATAAATCAACACTTACAGCTTGAAAATTAACAAGTAGTTATGATCGGCCTCTCCTCTCCCCTTCTCTCCCTCAGCCTTGCCCCACAGAACCCTATCCTATCCTATCCCCTTCTCTCCCTCAGGCTTGCCCCACAGAAGCCTCCTCTATCCTATCCCCTGGTTGTTTCTTTAAAAGTAAAACTGAAACTGAAACACCTTCCTCCGCTTGTGTTTTGGAAATCTGTGGAACAGATTTCTTTTCAGGTGGGGAAGATGAGTAGAACTCGTTAACATCAGAGGGCTGTTTGGAAAGTGAAACAATATTTGCTGTGTAAGCAAGAAAGAAACAGGAAGGAGCCTGGCCGTGGCTTAACTCAAGTGTTCTGTATTAAAGCTGCTTCCTACTGTGAAAGTAAAAGTGAAAGTGAAACTCCTGTCCTCTGCTTGTGTTTTTCATTTGGAACATATTTCTTTTCAGGTGGGGAGGGGGAGTAGAACTCCTTAGCATCAGAGTGTGTTAATAATAATATAGGAAATAGTAATGCTCTGAAAAATCCTTTCTTAGTGAGCATCTAGAAGGCAAGAGGAACATATGTGCCAAATTTCAAGTTTGTAGGCTTTATGGTTCTGGAGATTTCGTGATTATGGTGTGAGTGGTTTTCGCTTTTATATATATAGATTTTCTGAAATGGAAGATTTATTGTGTGCTCTTTCCTATCAGGTTTTGGGACAACCACCAATCAAATATTACCATATCTGATGAGCCTGAACCAGTCCAGGGAGAAGCCATAGTTTCAAAAAAATGTCTTGGTCTCTCAATTCAAATCTGTGTGGCTTTTTGCTAAGGCAAAGATAAGAATTTTCTCATTACCAATAAAAATGCATGTGTTTACTTGGAAAGTTGTTTAGAAAGTAAATGAATAGAAAAGCAATTTTTTATTTACCTGAAGTTTTTTTTAAAAAAACAACAACCTCTGCATAAGATTTTGCAGTATCAGATCTTAAAGACAGAAGGTGTTGTTCCAAAGCATATTGCCTTTCTGAAATATTGCTATTTTCAGGCCAAATTGAATGTGAGGATAATTACGTTGGTGCAATACATACATATTCACACATCAGGCTGCAGTTTCTGAGTAAGCAACATTATGTAATGGTCAAGAAAAGATTAAGAAATAGGATGCGAAATAAATTGGAGACAGGAGATAAAGGAAAATCTAACAAAATTTAATTTACATCAATACAATTCATTACCTCTCTGCATTTGTTATTTGCAAGCCATTTTTGCAACCTCATCTCCAAATCACTTCATGCATTCCTTGAAAGCCATCCAAGATGATGGAAGGGGTTTAGGTAAAGAGTGCTGTTGAGCCAATAACTTCAAGCTGTGTTCCAATCCAAATGAAGCTGGCCGTTTTTATATGAACTCCAAATAAGCTGCACATTTTATGTTACTGTGGAGCTCTGTGGAGCTCCATCCTTTTGCTTTAGATATATTTGGCAATCTTGTAGAATGATTAATCCATAGTTCTTACTGATAATTTTATGGCTTCATGGGAAATCATAAAAGCAGCCTTTATGGATCAGAGAACAATGGCTGAAGGTAGCCATAAACCATGGAAGTAGATTCTCACTTGAAGGTATATCATCATAGACATACCCCAGAATAAATCCAAACAATACCATTTGGGAGTTCTATTATCACAGTGTAGGAAGAAATATCCTTCTGGGTTCAGCTCCAAGTAGGGAAAAAGACACTGGAAACATGGAGACTGCTTGGAAAGATGGTTTAATGGTGGACAGGATCACATGGCTTGAGTTCCTGAATAGAAAAGGGGTGAAATACAGTGAGTTCCCAGGTTTTATGCTCTCTCTGGCTTTGAACTTCCTGGGGCCCAGAAAGAGTATCCTGATTGGTTGTCAGACTCCCAGGGGGTGGGGGTCTTAGCTAGCCTTTCTGGCTGATGTAATCTTCCTAGGTGCCATGTGGTGTGTTTCTGTCCTAGATAGGTCCCATTGTGTTGCAGGTGATGGTCCATTGACAAAGATTGAGTTTCTGCCTCTGACCCATTAACAAAAGGGTGGGGGCAGGAAGGTGGGAGCTGCTTTGTCTTTAAAAACATGCTTCTCCATTTCTCATACAGAGAAACATAATATTCTGCCTTTTTAATATTGCCCAAAATATTTCATTCTTCTAGGAAAGGGGTGGGTGCTAACTTCCTACAATCCCCTCTCTTTTTTTTTCAAAATGTTGGTTTTGAAACATTTTCTTGGCAAAAGATTAAAATTGATCAGGTCAGGGAGACTTGATGGGTGTTTTTAATTGTTCGAATGCAAAGGGGAAGGCAGTGATAGAGGCAACAGAAAAGATTCCTTCAGTGGCTCCCAAAAGCTTTCAACCATGAAAGTCTAGCAGCCAGCAGAAAAGTTCTGGTAAATTTTTACAGTATCCAATTTCTATGCCAATTAATTTCAGATATCAGATATCACTTTTTGTGAGCTTCCAGTCAGGTTTCAAGCAAGCACATGTCCCAAAAATTTTTCATAGCCATGGTTTTCCTTTAAATTACAGGCTGCCCATTTCCAAGGGATGGTTACCTTGACCCTGCCCTAGCTCTTACTTTAGTGTATCCAGGATTTGTGAGTCCAAATTGAGGTTAGTCAGTGTGCAATCCAGGCCTTTTTTTTTTTGGTATTATTACACATAATGGGCCCTGGGACTTCTACTCATGAGACCACCAATGCAAAATATATTTCTTTACTGGGCAACATCATTTTTGAGTCATAGTCAGGGCTTGGGTTTTGGTATCACTTTTCTGCTATCTCTCCAAGTGAGGGAATTGCCTGAGGGGGATGGTCCACTCCCCATGGAATTAGCAGGGAGAAATGACTCCTTGGGCATTTAGTGTCACTGAGAAAAAATCAACCTAGGAGAAGCTTTGTGTGGAGGTAAGTGAAGGGAATAGTTTCAGTCTAATTCTGAATGGTGTGTCTCTCTGTGTGTGCATGTGTATGCAGCTACCTTTACAATACAGGCAATACAAACATTTTGGACATATTTCTCCTTCCCACCAGACAGAAATCTAAGGTGTACATAACTTGCTGTGGCAACCACTCCCAAATACAATTCTTACAATAAACTGATTACAATATAAATGAGACAAGGGAAAAAAACCTTACAATGAATTTCCACCCTCCCCCATTGTCTTTCCAGCTGTCTTCTGGGGATTGAAAAGAGTCTTTTAGTCTTTACTTGTCCATCTCAGAATCTTTTCTTTCATGTCTGCTGGGTGGCAGGCTTGGTGGTAAGGCTGGTCGGTCAGGCTTGGGAAGATCTCTGGTTGCTGTGGTGACTTTCAGTGGAGGCTGGATTCAAACCCAATTCCTAGTTCAAACAGATGGATGGAAGGTCTCCTCTGGAGGCAGCATCTGGATCCATGTGCTCTGCTTCCACGGTTGCAAATTCATCTGTGCAGGGCTGAAAGATAATAGAACAGGGTCCCCTCCCCTCTTTGTGGGTAATCTTCCCAGGAAAGGCATTGTGTAAGGATTAGGGATGGGGGGGAGGTAGATAGCTTGCAGGCAGAGTTTGAAAAGAAACAACACAACAGTTGCAGTTTAGTATTGCAGTTACTAAACAGATAATGCAGTTTCAACAAAATGGAGACACAACAGATGAGAAAGAAAACTGGATTCACATACTTCAGGAAAGAGATGAACAGGTAAAACCATTTAAACACATAAAGTAAATGCAAGACTATTTTTTTTTCTTTTCTTGTAAATGAACTTAAAACGTTTCCTCATAAACTTGAGTTATTACTTTAAGATATAGAGAGGGAAAGAGGAAAAAATAGAAATAAAATGTCTCTTTATCCTGTTCTTGTTGGCCAGACAAATACAGGGCAAAGGCTCTTTCTTTTCTCTCTCTCTCTCTGTCTCCCCCATTTTCCATTGTTTCAATCTTTTTTTCTTTTTTTTTTCTCTAACAATTTCAAATTCTTGTCTCTAGGGATCAGATACATTTTACAGTTACAATTACCTCAAGGGTGCACAAAGACTTAGACATACAGACATAAAAACAAGGAAGACAAAGAGAAGAAAACAGAACTCTGAGATTTACACACACACACTGATTGTTCCTGCCATAAATCTCAGTTAAATTAGGGAAGGCATAAATCTTAAACATTCCAGGTGGTTGCATAGAAGACAAGAGAGACAACCAAACAAACAAAACAAACAAAACCCCCAACATTCCTATTTATATATTTCCCCCTTTTTTAAAGTACCTTTATTTAGCCAAATTTATTTTCCCGGTTTCATCTAAGCAAAGCCTATTTTTGACACAATTTTCCTGCTCTCTTCTTACTCATGCCACTCAAAATGGGCATCTGCCTCATGTCCTAAGCCTTGAGCAATTTTCCCAAGGGGGTTCCTGCCACCTGCGAACTACCACTACCCATGATCCTTTAGGTATAAGGATCACTTTGACTTAGCCGTGTGGCCCGCTGTCAGTTTTCAGAGAAAAGGCTCTGGGAAGGACTTTGATTCCCTTATTTTATTTATTTTATATATTTCAATTTATAAACCGCCCTTCTCCTTGTGGACTCAGGGCGGTGAACAGCCAGAATAAAACATGGTATACAAAAGTTAAAAACAATTAAATATTATTAAATATTATTCGGCCAAGAATTAAAACAACCCAATTTAAAATCAATTTCAAATTTAAAAACGAAGGATGGGGTCAAGCTAGCCCAGCTAGATGGAATAAATGGGTTTTAAGGGCCCGATGAAAGGTCCGGAGATCTGGAATCCTTCATCCCTTATGAAGTATGGGCCCCTTCCTTAGGGAGGAATAGGTTTTCAGACCCAAAAAGGGGATCTGGGAGGATCTGCTGCCCCCAGCAGTGAGTACTGGCACCTCCTCACACTATCTTTGCTTCTGAGCTTTTGTACTTTTAGACACACCAGGATTCCCTTCTACTTTTTTATTACCCTTTTCACTTTCATTTGACATTTGCTCGGCTTCCGTTCCCTTTAAACACAGAGTTCCACATTCAGTGACACCCCCCCCACACACACACACCTTGCTTTCTCTATCCTACCGATCATGGCTCAGTGGAACTAGCAGTAGGCAGAGGTGCAGCTAGAGGTCACTCAAAGAGGTGAAATCAGACTGTTTTCCAGATGGAATCTCACACACACTCTTCCTCCTTCCCTAACAGAAGGTCCTGTGCTCTGGCAAAACCCCCATGCTCTCCAGACTGTTGGTCTTTCTGCATTGGAAATGTTGGAAATGCACAGAGGAAGCAAGATCCAGCTGTGATTGGGAGAAGGATCCTCACACACATACAAGGGAGCTGACCTGGGCCTGGTCCATTGGTTAGGTTAGCTTGGAGTACCATCTGGGTCACCAAATTGTAGGAAGAAATATCCTTCTGGGTTCTGCTCCAAGTGGGGGAAAAGACACTGGAAACATGGAGACTGCTTGGAAAGATGGTTTAATGGTGGACAGGATCACATGGCTTGAGTTCCTGAACAGAAAAGGGGTGAGATACAGCGAATCCCTGGGTTTTATGCTTTCTCTGGCTTTGAACTTCCTGGGGCCCAGAAAAAGTATCCTGATTGGTTGTCAGACTCCCAGAGGGTGGGGGTTTTAATTTAGTTTAGTTTAGTTTATTCATACTTATATGCCGTCCTTCTCCCGAAGGACTCAGGATGGCTCACAAAGATAAAATAATGGAACAATAAAATTAATACTAAAATAATCCAATTAAAATCCCCAAGAAGTTAAAACTAAGACTGCCAGCAGATAAGGCAATTTGTTGGAAAAGCCATGTCTTCAGGTCAGCGCGGAAAGAGCAGAGGTCTGGGGTCATCCAGAGCTCAGTGGGTAACCCATTCCAGAGGGTCAGTGCGCCCACAGAGAATGCCCTCATCCTGGGTGCCATTAGCTGTCTGGCCAAAGGCACCCGGAGGAGGGCAGTCCTATGTGAACGCACTGGGTGGTGTGAGGCCAGTAGGAGATGATCCTGCAAGTACCCCAGGCCCGTGCCATGGAGGGCTTTATAGGTAAGTACCAGCACCTTGAAGTGGATCCGAAGGACTACCGGTAACCAGTGCAGCTTGCACATGAATGGTGTAACACAGGAGTAGCAGGAAGCTCCTGTAACAACCCACACGGCTGCATTCTGGACCAGCTGGAACCTCCGGGTGCACCACAAGGGCAGCCCCATGTAGAGGGCATTGCAGTAATCCAAATGCAAGACAACAACAGCATGAGTGCGGCACTCATGGAGGGCATCCCTGTCTAGGAAAGGGCGCAACTGGTGTACCAGGCGAACCTGTTCAAAAGCTCCCCTTGTCACAGCCATAAGTGGTCCACCAAGGACAGCCACCAATCTAGGAGAATGCCAAGATGGTGAACCTTTTCAGAGGGAGTAAGCAACTCCCCCCCCCAATCTGGAGTGATGGGGGTACTAGACCATTTATTTATTTTATTTTTATTTTTAATTTGATTTATATGCCGCCCTTCTCCGGAGACTCAGGGCGGCTTACAATGCGTTAAGCAATAGCCTTCATACTTTTGTATATTTATACAAAGTCAGCTTATTGCCCCCACAAACTGGGTCCTCAATTTACCCACCTTAGAAAGGATGGAAAGCTGAGTCGACCTTGAGCCTGGCTAGGATTGAACTCAGAGAAATTACAGGCAGCTGGTGTTAATTGCTGCCTTTAGTAGGAGGCATTAGCTCCCTACGCTACACAGGCTCATATGACCATGAGATGCTGGCATCCACAGCCATTCAGTCTTGGAGGGGTTGAGCCTGTTCCTATCCATCCAGACCCACACCGCCTCCAGGCACGTAGACATCACCAAAAGGGCATCCCTGGCTTGATCCGGGGTGGAGATGTAGAGCTGGGTATCATTAGCATTCTGATAAAATCTCACCCCAAAACTGCGAATGATCTCACCCAGCAGCTTCATGTAGATGTTAAAGAGCAAGGGGAAGAGAACCAACCCCTGAGGCACCCCACAGGTGAGGGGCCTCAGGGAGGATTCATTCATTTTTCTTTTCTTTTTTTCATTTTATTAGGTTTATATATTGCCCTACTCCCGAAGGAGTAGAGAGATAAAACACACAAATTACAAAATTTAAAAGACAATATAAAACCCATTAAATAATTTGGCCCAGAACAACTTAAAACACCCCCAATGTTTTAAAACCAATTTTAAAATTTACAATTAAAGGGAAGTTAAGCCAGGCCAGCTGTTGAAATAAATAGGTCTTGAGGACATGACGGAAGGTGTGACCAGGATAGAGGAATAACCCTCATTGTGGGCCCACCAGAAATCATTCACCAAGGCGACCAATGCCGTTTCCGTGCTGTGTCCATACCTGAAACCCAATTGGTATGGGTCTAGATAATCTGTTTCCTCCAGGAATTGTGGAAGTTGGTGTGCCACCACAGACTCAACAACCTTCGCTATAAAGTGAAGGTTGGAGATGGGACGAAAGTTATTCAGGGTGGCTGGATCCAGGGCAGGCTTCTTGAGAAGGGGTCGAACCATTGCCTCCTTAAGCATGGCAGGGAACTTCATCCCTCAATGAAGCATTGACAATCACCTGGATCCAGTCTCCAGTCACCTCTCTGGTTGCCGCAACAAGCCAGGAGGGACAAGGGTCCAACAAACATGTGGAGGCCCCCAATCTACCCCCAATCCTGTCCACTTCATCTATGGATACTGGGTCAAAGTCAACCCAGATGTTGCCTTCAAGACTTGCTCCCATGTCCCCATCAGGTCCTGCCCAGTCAGAGTCTAGTTTTAGCTAGCCTTGCTGGCTGATATAATCTTCCCAGGTGCCATGTGGTGAGTTTCTGTCCTGGATGGGTCCCATTGTGTTGCAGATGATGGTCCATTGACAAAGATTGAGTTTCTGCCTCTGGCCCATTAACAAAAGGGTGGGGGGAGGAAGGTGGGAGCTGCTTTGTTTTTAAAAATATGCTTCTCCATTTCTCATACAGGGAAACATAATATTCTGCCTTTTTAATATTGCCCAAAATATTTCATTTTTCTAGGAAAGGGGTGGGTGCTAACTTCCTACAACAGGTTCAAAGTACTTTCTTAAAAGGCAACTGGACTGTGGTTTTTTCCTTGAGGAAGAAGAGGAAGATGTTTCACTTCTCATCCAAGACACTACATTGGTTCTGGCAGGATGGTGGGGCTATGGATGGATTAGTTCTGACAGGATACGGGGGGGGGGGGGGGCGGATTAGAAGGATCATAATTCTTTTTTTTTTTTCTTTGCAGTCCTCTGGTCTTAGCACTCTCCATGTGAACTCCGTGGCCTCAAGAGCTCTCAGGGAGAGTGCTAAGACCAGAGGACTGCAGAGGAAAAAAAAAGAAATATGATTGTTCCACCCACCCAACCCACCCCCATCCTGTCAGAACTAAGCCTTCCATAGCCTCCATCATCCTGATGGAACCAACAAAGCTTCTTGGATGAGAAGTGAAACATCTTCTTCCTCAAGGAAAAAAAACAGCCCAGTTGCCTTTTACAAAAGCATCTTTAACACAACTATGACCTGGATCATTGAGAATCTCACAGATGTTCACAGGTTCAAGTTACATCATCCGCTTCTTTTCAAACTGCAATTTGTATCTGAGCTTGTTGATCGAAAGGTGGGCAGTTCAGCAGTTCAAATCCCTAGTGCTGGGGTGAGCTCCCGTTACTTGTCCCAGCTTCTGCCAACCTAGCAGTTTGAAAGCACATAAAAAATGCAAGAAGAAAAATAGTGAAAACCTTTGGTGGGAAGGGAACAGCGTTCCGTGCATCTGTGGTGTTTAGTCATGCCAGCCACATGACCACGGAGACGTCTTCGGACAGCATTGGCTCTTCGGCTTTGAAACAGAGGAGAGCACCGCCCCCTAAAGTCAGGAATGACTAGCACATATGTGCGAGGGGAACCTTTACCTTTACTTTTAGTGCAGTCGTTCTCAACCGTGGGTTGCGATCCCTTTAGGGGTCGAATGACCCTTTCACAGGGGTCGCCTAAGACCATTGGAAACGCATATTTTCATATTTTGAGGTCACCACAACATGAGGAACTGTATTAAAGGGTCGCGGCATTAGTAAAGTTGCTTTAGTGGGTACTTTCCTGAAAGGTGCAAAATGCCTGCTTCAAAAAGGCAATTTTTAATGACAGGGAGAGGAAGTGTTAAATTCTACCTTATCCAGGTTCTAGGAGTTCTCAAGCTTTCTCATAGTTGCTTGTATGTAACAGTAATATATATTCAGTGGTGTTATTTAGCTGATGTAAAATATGGTTATTCCATCCCTCCCCTTCCCTGCTTTTTGGATTGCAGACACCCTGGGTACTGAGGCTAAACCTACAAGGGTACTCCAGCCCCTAAGTATTGTGACTCCTGTATTGCTTCAACATTTTAGAAGAAAAGCAGCAACCAGAGGCCAGCAGACTGAGCAGCTCAGAGTATTGCGTTTACCTTACAGTTAGATCTGGGATAGGCAGGTGACAGGTAGAAATACTGTATCATCTTTGGGGTGTATATAGATGGGAGAGAATGAAAGCAGCCTGACTTTGTTTAATGATTCAGAATTGAAGTGAACCATTGTTGCCTAATTTAGATAACACCTCTGCGTACATCAACCTCATCTATACGATTAACAGTGTCATATATAGTTTGCTTCTGAATTTGATGGTTTATTGAATTTGACAGTAGAATGTGAATATTTTTTGTATGCGCCAAGTGAAAAATGGAAGGCAATTATAAACTCCAGCAATGTAAGGCAAACTGTTTTGGAAGGAGACAGGTTTGATGAGGAGATAACATGTTATCACCAAATGTTTTAAAACAGACAAGAAGCCAAATATTTTTCAATACTGTATTTCAGGTTTTCAGCAAGTCATCGGAGAAGACTTCAACACTTAGCGTGCCACTTTAAGGCTAAGGAAATATGAATCTGTCTTATGACTTCTAAAAAAAATCCTAATTCAACAATCAACAGAGGAAAAAATGGATTCTGATCATCTACAAGTACATTGCACAATTAATTGAATTGTATGAAAGGACATCAATGAAAGATCATCAGTGCAATTCTACGGGCAGATCTACCAGTGCTACTACTAAATTGGCATGGTTTAAAAGGCACTTTAAATAGTCTTCAAATTTCTGGAATATTTGTATTCGGAAATTTCTGAAATAGTATTTCTAAGTATTCTGAACTTCTTGGGGTCTTTTAATTGCAAAAGAATAAAGATGCTAAATTCCTGACTAGAACATTGACTAAGGCATTAGGGTCAAAGTTGCAACAGAAACAAGACTATTTGTGGCAAAAATTACAGTTATGGAACAGGAAATGTCCTTTCATAAAAAAACAAAGCTTGTGAGAGACACTGTGTCATGTTAAAATATTATAATAGAGGGTTGGTTCTAGGACTAAGTACTAACTGCTTATTTAGACTGAATGTCCAGTTTTATTTTTTAAAAAATGTAAATATGTTCATAGAAAGCAAGAGGAATAAAAGAGCTATGTTTAAATTCTTATTGGTCTTAGACAGGCATGTTAATCTTCACAGGTTCTCACTGCAGTAATAATACAGATGCTTATAGTCCTAAAAATATTCCCTGGACCTATAACTCACTTCTTAAAAGTTTTAAAAAATGATATTGCGAAAGCAAATCTCAAAAGTATCTGCATAATAATATATAGTAGTATTAGTTTTTTAAATTATATTTAATTTTAAGATATACCAATTTCAATATCACTGTTTCTATTTTCCTTCCTTCCTTCCTTCCTTCCTTCCTTCCTTCCTTCCTTCCTTCCTTCCTTCGAAAATTTGTAAGCCCAAGGCACTGTGTATTGGCTACCCTAAGGAACAGTTCCACCCAATATCTTGGAGGACCTTTAAGCCTCTTGGCATTCTAGAAGACTGCAAAGATTTTATTTTTCCTGCAGGCATGGTCCCAAAATGTTCAATAAGTACAACATACATTTCCTCTGGTCTGTGAGATGTTATGTGATGCCTTGGTTATCATGTTTTGATCATTTTAATTGCACCCTTTGTTTGTTTATAGATGTTTTATTGCAATAGTGGTTTTTGCTTATGAGCTACCCATAATTATTTATGCAAAATAACATCCATATAAATTTTCTCAATAACATAAAAATAAATTAAATTAATTAATATGCTTCAAGTGGATAATACAGGCCTGGGAATGTACCACTATTGAAAATGCAACAACGGTAAAGGGAAAGTCTTTGTGATATTGCACAATTCCAAAATAGGTCTTCCTCTGAAACCAACATATTTACCAGGGGTGAAATGCTCCCGGTTCGGACCGGATCACTCGATCCAGTAGCAATGGAGGCAGAGGGTTCGGAGAACTGGTAGCAAAAATCCCTGCCCCCCTCCCCCAAGCCCAGCTGAGCCGCACAATCATCAGAGCTTTTTTTTTACTTTTAAAAGCATTTTTTCTACAACCTCTTTGGCCGAAAAAATGCTTTTAAAAGTAAAAAAAAAAAGCCTCTGATGATTGCGCGGCTCAGCTTAGATCGTCAGAGGCATTTAAAATAAAAAAAAGCCTCTGCCGATCAGGCAACTCAGCTGGGATCGTCAGAGCCTTTTGAAAGCATTTTTTTACAACTTCTTCGCCAACGAGGTTGTAGAAAAAATGGTTTAAAAGTAAAAAAAAATTGACCATTCCCACCCAGTCACATTACCCCCACCACCACCAAGCCACGCCCACAGAACTGATAGTAACAAATTTTAGATTTCACAACTGATATTTACCATATCCCCACTCTCAGCAGCATGATGAGTTGAACTGCTTATTAGATACAATTCTCATTTAATATATTATATTAAACAGATATTTAATATATTTGTTGAAGAGAAGAGGAGAGGAGAGGAGAGTTGGAAGGGATCTTGGAGGTCTTCTAGTCCAGCCCCCTGCTTAGGCAGGAAACCCTACACTTCAGACAAATGGTTATCCAATCTTTTCTTAAAAATTTTCAGTGTTGGAGCATCAACAACTTCTGGAGGCAAGTTGTTCCACTGATTAATTGTTCTAACTGTCAAGAAATTTGTCCTTAGTTCCATGGGTGCCGAAAGCACAAGCGTGCATGCAACACTAATCGCGTGCATGCAGACACCCATAATGCAATGCCCCCCGCAGGCACCACCCCACCCCCATGCATGCACCCATGACACCTATGTTCCCCGCACCCTCCACGCATGAGCACGGAACCCCCATTTTTGTGCTAGCAGGCCTCCCTGAAGCTTCCTGGAACCAAGCACAGGGTAGGCAGGGGCACCTCACCCCCCCCCCCTCGGTGCATGTGCACACGACCCCCCCCCCACACACATGCCCATGTGTCTCCCAGCAGAGACCCAAAAATCAGCTGGCTGGGAGAAGGCATGCGGGCATGCATGTTGGAGCTGACCTGGGCATCGGCTCGCATGCCCGCAGAGATGGCTTCATGTGCCATCTGTGGCATGCATGCCATAGGTTCACCATCATGGACCTAGCACATACCAAGCACAATAACTAACAGGCTAATTCGTTTTGCAAGCTTATTCTTCAAACATTTTTACAAAGCTTGTGCTTCATTTTCAATTAACATTGCCTCCCCTACTTCTGTCATGACAATTTAAATGGATTGTAATTCATGATTCTACAAACAGGCATGACTCTGAAAAATTATTACTCAGAATGTTTATTATTCTATTTCTCTTGTTTATATTTAACTATATACATAAACTATCATAATAATATATGTTAAACTTCTGATGCTTATATTGTGTTGGCTGTATGGTTATCTTAAGTACAGCTTAAACATAAGTAGCTCTATGATTACAATGCTGTAAGAAAACCAACAAACAGCTATGTCCAGTCACACGTACATAGATTGATGTCTCATTTGAATTTGATTTTTGTCTTGGGTGCTCAATGGTAGCAATTATGGGGCAATCTTTCCAATGTGTCGCACTACCTTTTCCAGCTGTTTTCCTGTTCACATTTCCAGCACTGCAAACTCTACAAAGAAGATTTACTCCTAGACTGTTTTAGCGTGGTCTGTCTGGGGCCTATATTATATGGACAGAGCTTGCCTAGTCATACATTCCAGTTTGGCACATCAACGTGCTAAGTCAAAATGGCAAGTATCATTTTTTTTTTACAAACCTTTAATTTTTATGGTATGGTGTATGAAACACTGGTTTATTCATCATATTTAAATAAACCAAGATTTCCCACATGATGTGAACCATAGCTGTCCTTTTACACAGGCTAAATGTAAAGGAGAACAAGGAAAAACTGTATAGATTTCTTTTGAAAAAGGCTGTTGAATATTGATAATATCCCTTTTTTGTATAGAAAATCAACCTATGCTTTTCCACCTTCTCCTTGTTTAGCAAGTGCAATCCACAGTTCCTTAAATCAGAAACAAAATGGTCGCTAAGTGAACAGGTAGGTGTGTGTGTGAGAGAGAGAGAGACAGAGAGAGAAAGAGACAGACAGAGACAGAGAGAGACACAGACACAGAGACACAGAAAGATGAACAGACAGACAGAGATGCTGCAAAGATCACTGGTTCCTACCATCTCATTTAAATAAAGTTCTCTCATACACTGTCCTGTGCCTGAATCCCATATCCAAGTGCTACCTGCAAGTTAACAAACTCAATTCTGTGAATTTAATCAGTTGACAAGGATCCAGATTGTTGGGACTGCTGACTCTGTAAACCACTTAGAAAGGGCTTTAAAGCACTGCAAAGTGGTATATAAATCTAAGTGCTATTGCTATTGCTATTAAAATCATCCATAGGAAGGGTGGGTAATCTATGGCCCCTTTATCCCCTGTGGACTTCAATTCTCAGAATTCCTGAGTCAACATTGAAGTCCACAGGTCATAAAAGGGCCATAGATGTTTACACCTGCTCCATAGACTTATACAGCTACCACGTGTTAATCAGTTTCACAGTGAAGGCTTTGGTTGTCAGGCACATGAAAACGTGGGTAAATGTTGGAAAGGAGTCCTGGTGGTGCAGTGGTTAGAATGCAGTATTGCAAGGAAACTCTGCCCACAGCCTGGAGTTCGATCCTGATGGGTTCGAGGTTGACTCAACCTTCCATCCTTCCTAGGTTGGTAAAATGAGGTCCCATATTGTTGGGGGCAATATGCTGACACCCAGAGAATAGTGTAAAGCACCATGGAGCAGTATGTACATCTGAGTGCTATTGCTATTGCTAAAATGATTAGTTTTTATTACCATGATATTGTGAACAGTGACTAAACAAGAGTAGCTATATGTATATACTGTATAGATATTTGTACCTATATCTATTTTATCTTATATGACTGAGCAGTTCCGTGTTTGTATCATAAACATCCTAAGTGACCCATCTAGGTTTTTTAACCCTGGAGACAGAAATCAATGTGTCAGGGCAGAAGTGGCTAAGCAGCTGCACATTTGGTGAAATGGCCAAAGTTCTTGTTAAACAGGTTTTGTTTTGGGGAAAATTTGAATGGTTTTAAGGCAAAAGGCTTCTCTTCCCATTTCTAAATCCCACTGCAACACCAAAGGCTGTTTTAAGCCCTCAACAGGTCAGGAGGCTGAGTTCCAGTGGTGGGTTCCTCCCGGTTCCATCGAACCGGTAGCTGTGACAATATGACGTCACCGAACCGATTCTGCCCACCCCGCCCTCATCCCCCACCCCCACATTATTCTTACCTTTTATTTGGCCACACCCCCAATCTATTGCTGCCTCCTGAGTCCCAGCTGATGGCTAGAGGGGAAAAAACTGTTTAAATTCTTGCTGCTGGGCTTCAAAGGGCCGCCCTACAGCTGATCAGTGTTAAAAGAAAACAAATGAGTAGACTGGTGCCTGCAAAAATAAATGGGTAGATCCAGTGGTGGGATTCAGCCAGTTCGCACCACTTCATGAGAACCGGCTGTTAATTTTCTGAGCAGTTTGGCAAACTGATTGTTGGAAGAAATCATTAGGGCAGAGAATCTGTTGTTAAATTACTTGAATGTCACCACTGGGTAGATCGGTACAGCTCTGCAAGCAGTTAAAAGCCTGGTAGACCAGTATCCCTGCTAAATCCTAAATAATTGTCACATGACCATCAAGTCACACCCACAAAATAAGCCACACCCACAGAACCAGTAGTAAAAAAAATTAGAACCCACCCCTGCTGAGTTCCAACAGGTTCTGATAAGTTCTGGAGAACCGGTAGTGGAAATTTTGAGTAGTTTGGAGAACCTGTAAATACCACCTCTGACTGGCTCCACCCTCATTTATTCTCTGCCTCCCGAGTCCCAGCTGATTGGGAGGCAATGGGGATTTTGCAATAACCTTCCCCTGGATTGGGAAGGGAATGGGAATTTTACAGTATTGTTCCCCTGCCACGCCCACCAAGCCACATCCACAGAACCGGTAGTAAAAATTTTTGAAACCCATCACTGGTTCCAACCCCAACAAGAACCATGTTTTCCACCCTCCGAAAGATCAACTGTCAAAGACAATTTACCCCCTTGCCTTCTGATAATCCTTCTGCAACCTCTTTCTTTCCCACTGATGAGAAAAATGGAAATATATCCCAGAGATCAGCTTGTTCCATCTTCACAGAATGGTTTTTTTTTCCTGCTGCTTTCTCTGTTTGACTTTGATAATACGTTCCTCTTGGCAGCTTTACAAAATGATCTTGATAGGTCAAAGAACACACTACAATAGGATCAAAATTCCATGCTTTAGAGTGCTTTGTTTTGTTTATTTCATTACAAGCAAGCAGGGCTATAAACACAGATGCAGATGAATAGGAGAACAATATACATCAAACTAAATGAAGTTAAAAATACTAACCGGAGTATTATTGATTATAAGCCCCTTACTCATCTACAGCCAATCCCTTCCGGGGGTGGGGGGAATCATTCTTTTGTCCTAAGAACAAAAGAGTGTGACTGTCATATTTTCTTAAACTATGGACAAAATTACTACCACTGATGCATTTCTGGACCGTCTTACCAAGTATATGCATATTTCTGGACCTTCTTACCAAGTATATGCCTACAAAATGTAACAAAGAATCATGCCAAGTGTAGGTAACTAGGATGAAGCTGTCCTAAACAAACATCTTTCACAAGAGTGTCATTGATCTGTTTTAATAACATCTTTGGAGACCCAATGCAGTAGGTAAGCTGGCCTAGAACAGCTGCATTCCAGAATAAAGCATTCAATTTTACCTGTTAAGATTCATGCTTCAAAAGAAGGCTCCATGCTGATGGAGATGTGTGTGTGTGTGACTAAGGAACAACAACAACAAAAGGTCCAGTGAAGCACAACCAACCTAAATCTAGTTGGTTCAGTCAGCAATTTTGTCCGATTGATTGATGATGTACCATCAAGTCATTGACAATGACTGTAGAGATAGCTTTCTCCATGATCTTTTCTAGTGTTTTAGATTGGGTTTTTTTAAAAAAACATGACAGTTTCTAATACCTGAAAAAGTTTGAAATGACTAATAGGTTCAGTCCAATTTGTGAAAATCAGACTGATTCTACCAAGGAAGACGGGAAGGAAAACCTAGAATAGTCTTTACAAAAATTAAGTTTTGCAGGTACTGGCATCCTGATAAGACTACATTCTTGGTTTTACAGACAAATGTTTTTATCCAGGTAGATAGAGAAAAATGTGAATTTACTTCTTAGCTCTAATCGCATTGAAAATGTGGGAAGAAAGAATATAAGCTCTCCACATTTCTTTTTAAAGAATTTGCTGTGCACAACTGTGATTTAGGGTTTTTGTGCTTTTTTAGTTTAGTCAGATTCTGATACAGAAATGTACTACATCAAGTAAGTTCTAAGAAGTATTTAGGATTGCAGCTGATATTAGCAGCAATTATGTCATATATTATGTCATATATTGTCATTATTTTAGAGACATAAAAATGTAAACTATTTCTAAGGTAAAATAGACACATGCATAAAACTAACTTCAATATACCTTTTCTCAAAGGTATCTTGCCAGTTGTCAGTAGTTAATAAAAGATCAGTAACAAGAGCCATTTCTTTTGCCTTTCAATGTGCACAACATGCCAAAGGAAAATTTAACAGGTTGAACTTTGTTGACTCCTTCAGTTTAGCAAATTATTCTGAATTCTGCTTTAAACCGGAGATACGTTTTGCTCAATTCTTGTTTTCTCCTTATCAGCTTTGACATTCAGAAAGCAACCTACCTTCAGTTTTGCAATAAAACAGCGCAGATAAAGGAGGTGCACAGGGTCATTCTTGCTGGAATATTTTGTCTCTCTGAGCAAAATATATTCCTTTTGAGGGAATAAATCTCTTTTCACAGAAATGCACCACATCCCTTTCCTTTCTGTGTAATGTCATCCTTCAGCGCTAATGTCAGTGTGAATTTTCCCTGTTCTCTTGCAGTCATGCTCTGTCAGGGCCTATAATAACGTCTGTAATTTTATTCTGCTGCTGCCTCTTCCATAAGCATCAGAAAGGAGGGAAAGCAGTCAGGCGATAGCAGCAAATTCACACAGGCACAAGCAGCTGTAGGCTGTCGCACAAACGTGGGGGATGAACAGCACAAAGTTAGTTCAAACATTGCAACAGAGCTTAATGTTGTGCTGATCTGCAGTCTATTTGTAGCTCTCTGAGAAAGGAAACTTATGTTAGAAAGCATGACAGTTAGAAGGTGTATGATTACATAAACATCATTTTTAGGATTTCATGTATGTTTCAGTTCCACCTTTCCATAAAAATTGGTCAAACAATCATCTACTTCTAATACTACATTAATTTAAAACATGATTGTGAACATCGATTGGCTACACGTTCTGTTAAACTGCATAGGAGGATTTACAAACTACAATTGCTGACTTCACTGACATTTACAAACTTCAATTCCTGACATATATCAAAAGCAAACAAGCCACATTTTCACTAAGCACAATATGTAATTCTAGCTATTTGGTTCAGTACGAGCTACTCGGCTCATGGGATTTATTTGGTTTGTTCTAAAGTTCATCCACTGACACTTAAAAAAAGTAGATATAGAAATTAACCATAAGGTGTCTCTGAGCAGATGGTCAACCCAGAAATTTGTTTCTACTCCTCAAATTGGAGGCCTTACACAGATCTGTTCCAGTATTCCCCTACAGCTCAGTTTCTTGGGAAGGTTTCGTTATCATTAATATTAATCCTTTTTAGACAGAAATCATAGTTGATCTCCTGCAAATGAACTAGAAATCTACCAATAAATCCAAAGCTGTTTTCTATTCACCACTGGTTATTCTGAATCTGCTCTCTCTTTGCCAAATGAGATTTTTATCCCATCTTAAATCTGAGAATGTCTTATTGTAAAATAGGGGCTTTACTGCAAAGCTATGTGTACTATCTTCCTTCAGGCCTTAAATGATCATGACAAAGAATGCAACGGACATCTAAAACTGAGCAATTATTTCTTTAATAAATAAAAACCCTACTTGACATTCTACTATCATGGTAGGTATATCTTTACAAAAAAAAAAAAAAAAACCAAACAGATTCTATGTATGTATGTATGTACAGTATATACCATGTTTCCCTGAAAACAAGACCTACCCTAAAAACAAGCCCTAGTGAAGGGGATGGGCATGGCCAGGACAGGAGGCGGTAAATATGCATGGGCTGATGGTGCCCGTCAGCAACCACAGCCCACGCAGCGCATGTGAGTTGATTCCCTGTCCAAGCAGCAGGCAGAGGTGAGGCACGCAATCTGGATGCACTGGGCCAGCTGCAGGAAAGTCAGGAGTTGGTAGGCCAGAGTGGTGGGCAGCTGCGGGAGACTCATCTTCATGTCTCTCAGCTTGCAGCCCACATGGCACATACAGATCACCTGCCTTTCACCCCATCCCTTTGTCTCCATCTGCTGCTGGTGCCACTGTGCGAAGATGAGCCTCCCACAGCCGACTGCTTCAGCCCACTGACTCCCAGCTTTCCCGTAGCCCACAAGGCGCATCCAGATAGCCTTCCTCCCCACTGCACCTCTGCCTCTGTCTTCTGCATGGACAAGGAATCAACTCACCTGCGCTGCACAGGGTTTGCAGCCCCAGAGTGCACCAACCAAGGATCCAGTGGGCTGCAGCTGCTGCTGGATACCATTGGTCCCATGCACTTGCCACTTCTTTTGTGCGTGCCAGGAGGGTAGGGTGTCGAGCCAGGCTGATCACCCTGAAATTGTGTTTCCCCAATAATAAGACCTAGTGCTCATTTTGGAGCCCCCCCCCCAAAATAAGACCAGGTCTTATTTTGGGGGAAACACAGTATGTATGTATGTGTATGTGCATATTGATAGAGATCTAGCAGAGAGTACACATTTGAACCAAATTGTTGGTGATACAAAAATGGTGCGTATTCTGAGGGAAAAGATCAACAGGTTTTTTTTTTCAATTAAAAAAAAGCTCTTTTAAAGGGGGGTGTTTCAAAGTTGGGGTTCCTTTCAATCCACTAACTATTTTGTTGGCCATGAATTCTGTTAAAGATCTGTGAGCATCATCTGAGGTCTATATAACTTTGTGGTTTTTTTCCTGAGATATGGATTCTGATGGATAAAGATGCTTTAGTTAATTTTAATTTATAAACCTTTTCATACACAGCAGAGGGCAACAATATCATGCCGATTTAAATTCTACACCGAGGCAGGAAGTCTGCAGGGTATGGTTAAAAAAAAGTTGGGATGGTAGCTATGATGATACAGTGGTTTCAGCATGCATGAAAAAGAGGGAGAGCTTCAATCGCAGAATCATAGCCATCATTGCTATTCTTATACCAAGGGATAGTAGTTGTCAGAAGTCGACTTGATCTGGTGAAGTAAAGCTTTTCTTTCTCTAAATTGCTCTCCTAACAGCTCTCTTGCCAGTCCCTAGCCAAATCTGTCTTCTGACTTTGAAAAACGACTTCAAGACAGACCTGGTTAGCACTTGGATGTCAGAACACTAGGAAACAGCAGGAAACAGCAGGCTAGGCAGGGAGGGAAAACAAAAAATCTGGAAGAAAACAGTAGTAACTACTTCCATACCACTGCCAAGAAAACTAAGCAACAGTTTCTATGAAGCTGAAGCTCAACATATATCTTAAATAACGGAGAGCCAACCAGAAGTCCATAATCTGGTTTGTTTTGCATGAAATGGCAAAATACAACAGATTTGTCAATGTTTGCTTTGAGACTGAAGCCAAAACATGGAAAAGCATACATACATTTGCAGTTCTACTTTGATCAGTTACCTGAAAACGAAAGGAAATTGTTATTAAGGGAAAGAAGAATCAAGGAGAAGCAGTTTTATTGGTCAATATGATTCAAAACCCACTTCCACCTGTAATGGTTTGGTGCTGTATTTCTCAACATGGGCAGCCATAAAACATATGGACTTCAATTCTCATAATTCTGGGAGTTCAAATGCACAGTTCTTAAAATTGCCAGTGCTGAGAAATACTGGTTTAGTGTATAATACAGTTGAACGATCACCTCATGTCTGAGATCGTAAGAAACAAGATGGATGACTAAATAAAATAAAATGTTTTTTGTAATCGAAGGAAAAGCCCAAGAACAAATCCTGGGCATGTTACTGAAATAAAGCTGAGCATTCTTCAGAAATGATTCAGAAATGTTTTGGCTCATATAAAAAAAGCCAGTTTGGTCTAGTGGTTAGGACATTAGGCTAGAAGGCAGGAGACGGTGAGTTCAAGTCTTGCCTTAGCTATGAAAGTCAGCTGGGTGACTTTGAGTCAGTTACTCTCTTTAAGCCCAACCCACCTCACAGGATTGTTGTTGAGAGCAAAATAGGAGGAGGAAGGTATGTTGAACATGAAAACCACCCTGAGTTATTTGTAAAAATAATAATAATAATATTTGTAAAAATAGTAATAATATTTGTAAAAATAATAAAGATGGGAAATAAATAAATAACAATATAGTAGATGACCTCTTTTATTCTTTAAAGTCCTATGCTGCTTAAAGAGTCATATTAATTTTAATGAGGGGATTCCTTCAAGTAGCGATATCTTTTTTTTTTTTTTTTGGTAGATTTATATGTATGCATTTTAATGTAGAGCAAAAAGGTTAATTATCAACCACTAGAACAGCTACCTTAACTTTTAGCCAGTGCTGGTTACTGATCCTCTTCCTCAGTGTATTATTCAACAAATACATTTATTCATTGGCATTTTTACTTTGCCAAGAAAAAATGCAACAAGGCAATTATGTCTTTGTAGCTAAAATGTTCACGCATTTAAAATCAAATGCACAAATAATAATAATAATAATAATAATAATAATAATAATAATAATAACAACAACAACAACAACAACAACTATTACTGGTTAATCTGTAGTGAGATTCACAGCCTTTGAGGCTGGTTAATAGCTCAGCAGCTCGAGTCCTAACCAAGGACCTAGGAACTGTTAAGGTATCATCGGAGGATGTAAGCTGTTCCGAGTAAGGTGTTTTTTTGTAGAGTCAAGATGTTCAAGTCCGGTAAATTTAGAATTTCTAAATAGCGGGGTAGTCCTTTGGGTATTGCTCCAAGGGCTCCAATTATAATCGGGACAACAATCGGGATTTCTTTTTCCACAGTTGCTCAACTTCAATTTGCAAGTCCCGGTACTTTGTGATTTTTTCTTGCTGCTTATCTTCAATCCGTGCATCACCAGGTATTGCAATGTCAATGAACCATACTTTTTTCTTTTCAACTACTGTTATGTCAGGTGTGCTGTGGACCAAGTGCCTATCAGTCTGAATCCTAAAGTCCCACAAGATCTTGAGTTTCTCATTCTCTAAAACTTTCTCAACCTGATGTTCCCAGTGGTTTTTGCTGTACTCAAATCCAAACTTCTGGCACAATTTCCAGTGAATGATCTTAGCAACGTGGTCATCATCATCACAACTTCTTTGTCTTTCCTACTTGCTTTTCTCCCGAATGGATATCTTCAATTTAGACCTAGGAAGTGTGCTGCTTTGCCACATTCTTGTCCTATGGAGGAGCATCTCACAGAGAGACATACAAACTCCACTCTCATGACATTTAGAAAGTCACTGCAAACTTGGCTGCTTTCCCAGGCCTTAGGAAAGAGTGGTAGTTGAGCCCCTGGAAGGTTTTTTAGCTTGTTAAAACAGGTAGTCATTGATATACAACCATTCATTTAGTGACTGAAGTTTCAATGGTACTGAAAAAGGAATTTATGACCGCTTTGAACACTTGGGACCATTGTAGCAATCCCAAGGTCATGTAGTCAAATTCAGGTGCTTGGCAACTGGGATGTATTTATGATGGTTGCAGGTTTTGTGGTTACTGTCAGATCTGCCCCAGTCATATCCCTTAGGAAAAAAAGACCCACAACTCCATTTGGATGAAATGATAGGTTATTTTACTAAAGGCTACTGGCTTCAGTAAAGTCGGGCTAGAACTAAATTTTCTGTGTGAAAAAGTTACAGTTTTCCCCTCATCCCAGCCCTCCCACCATGACCAGTTCGTCTTCAGCCAATGAAGAGCCGCATAAGTATTTTGAGAAACATTGAGATTTTGGAGCAGTTCACATTCCAATTTCAGGGTGCATGGCCTTGAGTTCTGGTACAAACTGGTTCCATATTTCTCTGGTCTTCATCAAGCTGTCATCCCTCCTTCCTATTTCCCATCACATCCCCATACATGTTTATTGCCCATTTGTTCCCCTCATGCCCCTTCCCTGTAGCCTTTGATGGCAGGATGCCAGCAACGTGCCAAGCCAAATATGGCAGTATGATATTTGCAATCTTCCCAGCCAGCTTTTGACAAGCAAAGACAATGGGGAAGCCAGATTTGCTTAATGACTGCATGATTCATTTAACAATGAATCATGATGAGTCCCTCTGGGAGTAGGGCGGTATACAAATTTAAACAAACAAACAAACAAACAAATAAATAATAAACAACTGCAGTGATTACGTAACGACTGCCGCAAAAAAGGTTGTAAAATGGTTCCTTGCTTAGGAACAGAAATTTTGGGGTCAATTCTGGTCATAAATCAAGGACTACTTGTAGTAAGTTTGCCTGCTGTGGATGTTGTGTTACCTATTTTTTAAAATTATTATTATTATTCTTACTTTCTTTTTTAAATTTAAATTACCCAAGATCAGTTGGAGTTTGGTAATCTCTACATTGCATTAAACAAATAAAATATGTATGTATCTATACAATGGTTATGTAAAAAAATTATAATGTAGGATAGGAGAGAAACTGTTATTAATCTATAATGAAAATTCACTTGTGTTATCTGAGACTCTAAGTCTGTCACTTAATTATTCTAATCCCTAAGAACATTCCAGAAGCTACTTTAATGGTCATTTTAGGAACTATCAATATTAAATGACTTTTAAACTTGTGTGACTTGCATTCTCTTGAAAAACGCATGAGGAAAATGTGAGCATCAGTGAGAGAAGTTGTATGTGTGAGGATGCTAATTGTGTCTGGCAAAGGAACTCAAATGTTGATTCAATGGGCTATGTTAACAGCAGCCTCATTCTCGGGTTGTCAATAAAGTGCTAAATCATAATAGCACCCTCATTGTTACATCATCTAAATAATATCACCAAGGAGGGCATTATGTTCCACCACAGCGGCACATTTGAAAGAAAATATGCTTGGAAAATATGCTTGGAATCATTTGCCTTTCTTAACAAGGAGAGCAAGACTGAATGCCAAAATGCTATATAATAAAATTGGCACAGGGAGAGCCTTTTAAATATCAATATTTCCATTACCTTTGCTAAAACTAAAGATAGCTTTTAAAAATACGGTACAATTGTTTCCTGGTCATCAAATACTGTATCCTATCACTATTTCTGGATTTTGTTTATTCATTAGGTCTGATCAGGATCCTTCAGTTTCTGCTGAATATTACTCCAGGAAAAAGATAAGTAACAACTCTGAAACCTTATGCTATATTCTTACCTCACACTCAGGAAATCAATGCAGAAAGAACCTTTTTAAAAAATTAACTAGTTGTTTATCTCCTTCGTCCCTTCAGCAAAAAATGTGTGTGAGAGAAAGGGAGATAAGGGAGGGGGAGAGAGAAATAACATTATAATAAAAACTTGAAATAAACTTAAAGCTGGGTTAACATTTATTCCTCAAAATTGCAGAAGGTTTGATTAAAAAAGAGAGAGAGAAAGACTAATAGATACTCCGTTAGTTAACTGCAGTCTGTGCACATATTAGAAAATTAAGGATATTTTTTTTTTGTCATCTTTTGAGACTACCAGCTGGAATTCATGGATACAGTCTGCCAATCTTTTATTTGTTTGACCTTCATAGTCCTTACCCTGCATGTTGTAGATGACTCCTGCCTTTTGCTGTCTGGTTATTTGGCCTTTTGGTTTGTTGATTATATCATATGTCTTCTCTAATTAACCAATAGAATCTGTCCAAAAATCTTAAGCAAACCAATAACCAGAGGAAAAGAAGGCAGGAGTAATCTGCAACACACAAAGGAAGTCATTTGATGGAACATTCCCAAACTAGTACTGATTCCACAATGCTAAAGATAGTTCCTGCATCTTGTGGGAAAGTTAGCATCATTGCTGAATATATATTGTTATCTGAGCTTGAACTAGTTCTACAGCCCTGGAGAATGGGATAATGATTGCAGACCTGGAAATAACATTTGCAATTGCCCTCACAAAAATGATTTTTGTCCACAGCCAGCCAATCTTGCCAATGGAATTGACAATATTGTCTCTCTATATATATTAAGAAGCAGAGATACATCAATCTTCAGAACTACTTGACTGGAACCTTAGAATAAAAGCAATTTTTTTAAGAACCAAAGAAAACATTGCAGCATTTTCTTTAGGGTTTTTTTTTATGCATCTCTCTTGCATTCTTTGCTGTAATTCATATGATAACTGCAACAGGACAATTATAAATATATGTGCTCACATAAATTAAGCAGTTCTGCTATAACCAATTAGTATAACAATGCTTACTTGGCCATTAACTCTGCTTTGTTTGGTGGTATTTAGAACACTTTCTAGAGAGTAGGATGTTTCTCTTACCTTTAACCTAATACTCAGTTATGCAAGAATAATTTATTTCAATTGACTACTTGCAACAAATCCAGTAATTAATCATTATTACGGCTTTGTTACAATATTGTTCTCCTTTTAACCAAGGAGTTGATAATTTAACCAAATGACTTAATTTTTCTAGCATTATATTATTTCATCATATAACAAACAAATGCCAATAAATTTGAATATCACTTGGTCCAAAGATAGCAGTTCAAGTCCTGACTGCCCCTGGTTTCTATGATTAGCTAGTATTTTCTATCTGTAATTGGTAACCAATACAGTACATGGCCTGTATTTTTCAATGCAAAATGATACTTTTAAGGTATAAAGACATGTGGTTTGACCCCTAGATACTTTAAGGATTATCTACTGCAACAAAGTTGATCTATTAAAATTCTGCAGAAAATTGCTTGAAGTGCCCAATTTTGTGAGGTCAGCAGTCTATACTGTATATACACACATATATACTATTATTATTATTAAAAAGCTTCAGTAGAGTTGACCGTATTTCATTTCAATAATTCACACATACTGTAGTCTAGTTTGCTGGGTAATTGGGACCATGAATTTATTTATTTTTTAATATTAAAAGTAAAATCCCTTAGCCATAAGAAGGATGTGAAGAATCTTATTTCCGCTGGCCAGATGTTAGTTTTTTTGTTTTTGTTTAGGCACACATTTCAAAAGAGGAGGGACATCCAAAAATATTAAGGTCGATCTTAAATTCAAGTGAACATACTTAGTGGCTTCTTCCCCAAGTATAATGATTTTAAGATCAGACAAAAATATGCTTACTGTGTATTGTAACATGTCAGTTCCAACTTGGATTAATATGCACACCCCTATTGTATGGAAATCCAAAATACAGCTTGCATAGGGTTAAAATATAACAAAATAAAGCAAAAGGAAATTGTCTATATGCATTGAAAAATATTGGTATTGGTTTTTTTTTTAAATAAACCCTATTTTTAAAACAGCAATGGAATGGAATGGAATGGAATGGAATGGAATGGAATGGAATAGAATAGAATAGAATAGAATAGAATAGAATAGAATAGAATAGAATAGAATAGAATAACAAGAGTTGGAAGGGACCTTGGAGGTCTTCTAGTCCAACCCCCTTCTCAAGCAGGAAACCCAATACCATTTCAAACAAATGGTTTTCCAATCTCTTCTTTAAAATTTCCAGTGTCGGAACATTCACAACTTCTGGAGGCAAGTTGTTCCACTGATTAATTGTTCTAACTGTCAGGAAATTTCTCCTTAGTTCTAAGTTGCTTCTCCGCAGGGGGAGAGCCTTCTCTGTGGTAGCCCCTACCCTCTGGAACGAATTACCCACAGAGTTACGAACGATCTCAGACCTCCGGACTTTTCGTCGGGCCCTAAAAACTTACTTCTTTCAGCTAGCCGGGCTGGCCTGATTCTATGATAATTTTAAAGTTTGATATCGATTTTAATTGAAATGTTTTAAATTATGGGCCAAAACTTTATTTAGTTACTTTTAAAATTATTTTAACTTTTCTGTACAAATGTTTTTACTTCTGGCTGTTCACCGCCCTGAGTCAGTAAGGAGAAGGGCGGTATATAAATCTAATAAAACTAAAACTAAACTAAACTCTCCTTGATACAATACAATGCAATGCAATGCAATGCAATGCAATGCAATGCAATACAATACAAATATATCTGTAAAATAAAATTGCCTAATTTAGTTTAAAACATTAACCTAACTTGTTATAAAAACAGAAACCAGATAATCAACATGAATCTAAAAAAAATTAATACCTATACTAAACTATCTACTGGGGGAAATTTAAAAAAACAACAACTAGTAAGCAGGAAAAAAAACTGAAATAGTTAAACTTTTAGCAGTTAAAACTCCCTTCCTGCCCTCTTCCCTATCAAATTAGGTACATATCTCTGTCTAATAGCAGAGAAAAGGCTATTTTGGAATCTAAATGTTGGAATTAGGACAAGACTGAATAGCAGCAGATTTACTTTTTAAAATACCTCCTTGCCAGCATTTAGCAAACTGCCATATTTTTGCAGCCCAAATATGATGGCTAAAGGCTGGTATCTATTGGAGTTTATTTATTTATTTTTCACATTTCAGAAATGCCCATCACCCTCAAAGAGTTAATGCACATTATGAAATTCCTCTCAGTCTGAAATATGCCACATGTCTTAATGAAGCCTCTATTTCTCAAAAGCATTTCAAACTTCCTCAAATATCAAAGCAGGCATGGGAGGAAAAAGTCTGCACAGGATGGTAGCATCAACATCAGTCTATTTTCCTCTTTTTTGTCAAAGAAAATACCTGAAAATAATGGCTGCATTAAGAGACCAGAGGCCAATGCCGATTATGCAACAAACATTCAGCTGTTTTGAGCATTGTAATATCACATACCAGAAGAAAAATATACTATCAACAGCAGGAAGGATTTTAAAGAGATCTATTCTAAGCTTCATATGTTTAAATCATTACCACCTTCTATCCATAATTCACATGAAAGGAAGTAGTTTGATGTGTACACAGTCCTGAATTTTATAATCTTTCCTTGACTTCTTAGCCTCTATTCTCTTCCTCTCCCTCTTTCCTACATGCACAAGCAGACACACCCACACCCACACAACACATACACACTGCTGCCAAGTTATAGGAAAGGGACCTAGAAGGAAAATAAGAAAGAAAGAGAGAAAGATATAAGAGAAAAGATTGTAAAGAAGCAGTTTCTGATCTCCTTAATAGTGGTTATAAATGTGTTTATATTTTGCCTTCTGACTTTCTAAAATTGCTTCATAATTTCCTTCTTTGCATATTCCAACTAATAATCAAATCCACAGTGATTATTTTCTTTGTCCAGAATGGTGTAGGCAGAGGTGGGTTCTACTTATCTTTAAAACTGGTTCGCAATGAGATTGCGCGCCTTGCTTCTGCGCATGCACAGAACACTGATGACAACATCCGGGGTGGTGGGCAGGGCCTCCTGCCAGTTTTACTACCGGTTCTTGCGAACTGGTCCAAACTGGGGGCAACCCATCACTGGTGTAGGGTTTCCTGCTTGTGCAGGGGGTTGGTCTAGAACCGTGATGGCGAACCTATGGCACAGGAGCCACAGGTGACACACAGAGCCATATCTGTGGGCATGGGAGTGTTGCCCTACCTCAGTCCAGCATGCATGTCTGCACTGGCCAGCTGATTTTCAGGCGTTCCGGGCCCACTGGAAGTCGGGAAATGGGCTGTTTCTGGGCCTCTGAAGGCCTCCGGAGGTAGGTAGGAAAGGCTGTTTTCGCCCTCCCCAGGTGCCTAGAAAGCTTCTGGAGCCCGGGGAGGGCAAAAAAAATTGGCCTATCGGGCCTACTGTGCCATCACGTGCCAAAAGTGGGGGGAGAGCGGGGGGGGGTCCCGCATGCCTGCATGGGGGGACGGGGCACATTGAATTATGGGTGTGGGCACACGCATGTGCAATCCCCCCCACTCTTCCCACTTGTGGCACGCGACGGCAAAAAGGTTAGCCATCACTGGACTAGAAGACCTACAAGGTCCCTTCCATTCCTATTATTCTGTTATTATTATTCTTTCTTTTTTCAGCAGAAAGTCCATAGAATCCAGCATAGTCCAAATCCAGCATAGATTTGAAGTACTTTCCAGTTTCCAGTCCCTAATAAATGTAATAAAAGTCTCTAATCAAACAAGCCAATTTTGCCATCTCTAATAATTATCACGTTCAGTCTGTTGCGGGTATTTCTTTGGATAGCAAGGTAACCAACAAGCAAGTACTGGAGCACATAACACCAGACATGCCACTGGAAAGAAAAATCACAAAACTGTGTCTCACTTATTTTGGTCATGTAATGCGGGGAAATTCAATGGAGAAAGCAATTATGTTTGGAAGAGTTAGAAGTAAAAGGGAACAGGACCGCCAAAGAACACGATGGCTGGACACAATCAAAGCTGACACCAGCCAGAATATAGAAAAAGTCAGAGAGGTAGTGCAAGGGAAGAGGTGAAGGCTCTGGTGGACTGGTGCAATAAAAGTAACCTGCTTATAAATGTTAATAAAACAAAGGAGATCATTTTACATTTTAGAAAGAGCTGGCATAGTCATACTCCACTCCGTATCAAGCTGTAGAGGTGGTCAACAGTATTAAGTATCCGGGGATGCAGACAGGGGTGAAATCCACTTACCTTCACTACCGGTTCGCAAATGGGAGCATATATATGTGCGCTTGCTTCGCTTGTGTGCAACATCTCTGCGCACACAGAGGACCTTCTGCGCATGTGCAAAGCATAAAAAATGGGGTATGATGACGTCTGGGTGGATGGGC
Source organism: Masticophis lateralis (assembly GCA_030761175.1). Lineage (NCBI taxonomy): Eukaryota > Metazoa > Chordata > Lepidosauria > Squamata > Colubridae > Masticophis > Masticophis lateralis. The sequence continues at coordinate 49,697,453 of JAUDYJ010000002.1, forward strand.
AGAGCCTCCCGCCACCAGCCCTACTGATTCACCCGAGCCGGATAGAACTGGCTGCATTTCACCTCTGGGTGCAGATAACTAACAATCTGAACTGGCCTCTCCACACGCCTGCAAACCAGGGTCAGCATTTCCTGCATCGGATGAGGAAAGCGCATCTTTCTCCTTCTGTCCTGGCCACTTTTTACAAAGGCACAATTGAGAGCGTTTTAACAAACTGCATCACTGTTTGGTTTGGTAGCAGCAGTGCCACAGATAGAAAGTCCATTCAGAGAGTGGTGAGGACAGCCGAGAAGGTTATAGGAAACTCACTTCCTGTTATTTAGGATACTGCTTATAAAAACTTAGAGCTTAGAGCTCAAAGCATTGTTAGATGCTACACACCCACTTTACAGTCTGTTTCTTTTGCTCCCCTCTGGGAGGAAGTTTCGAAGTATTTCTAGCAGAACTGCTGATTCTGTAACAGCTTTGTCCCTATGTCATCTGTCTGGTAAACTCGCAAGATTTGTTTTTCTCACCATGTGTATGTATACATCCAGATTAGACTGTGTTGTCTGTCTTAATCATATACAGTAATACATATGGGCATATGCATAATTATGTGTTTATTTATTTTGTCATGTTTATGCAATGTATATTGGAAGCAGTGATCCTTTGAGAGCTGTATGAAATGAAATTTCATTTTAATGTATGCCAATTAGTGTACATTCAAAGTGACAATAAAGTTATTCTAAATCTAAGTCAAGATCAGAAGATGTGGAAAGAACTGGCCCATAGAATTGCCAAGAGCTGGACATGCATGACTGATTATAACATCATAATCATCGTTATAAAAATTCTTTCTATCACTGTGTGTATTTGAACTCAAAATTTCCTAGCTCACTTACAAGTTCAGCAGGCATGATAAAATACTCCTTTACATTGTGCACATTTCCAGCATAGATCTGAGGTACTTTCACATATTTTGAATATTTTTTCAGAAATCATATCCCAATTTTACAAAAAAAAATATTTTTTTATATATAATGTAAATTTCAGTCTTTTCCACAACATATTTTCTCCCATTGTGCCATCAATATATTTTATTCAAAATTCTTAGACCATTTTATCATATAATTTTTGACTTGTTCCTCTGTTTCAAATTTTAACAAAAGTTTCTACATTTTAGCAATTACATGTTCATCATTTATGCATAGCTCATTTTCATATTCTATCTTGTGCTGTTGAATTATAAATGTCCTATTATCTACCTTAAATCTCTGTCTTAACTGTGCATATGAAAACCATAGGAAACTAAATCCCTCTGCAGCTGTTCTTTAAATTTCATTTTGTATTCGCCATCCTTTTGGTTTTAACAGTTCTCTATATGCTATCCATTCCTCTTTGCTTGCTGTTTCTTTTCTATAAAATGCTTTTTGTGCTGAGTCTCATAAAGGCATTCTCCGGCACTATCTGAATTTATATCTATTCCATACTCTCAGTATAGCATTTCTAATATATTGATTTTTAAAAGCTACATTAATCTTAACTTTATTGTACCATACAAAGCCATGCCAACCAAATCCCAAATTATGCTCTTCTACTTCTAAATTTCTTTTACTTCTCGGCGCACCCACGCCTTTATCCAAGTCGAACAGCAAGCTGCGAAGTACAGTTTCAAATCAGTCTTCCTCATTCCTTTGCATCTTGGAGGATTAGCCCTTCACTTTTTCCCTTGGTTTGCTGTACAAACCAAGTTATGTCTTTCTGTCATTGCTTAAATAGTGCATCAGTTCAGAATAAGGTACTCTGAGTCAAAATCATGTCATATCAGCAACATGTAAAGCAGGAAAATGACCCACCATGTCATCAATCCCCCAAAGCTTTCCAAGATCTTGGTTGCTTTCCTGAAAGCAACAGCAGCAGTGCGGAACTGCCAGTGAATGGAGCACCATTTTGAATAATAGGAACAGCGACAGAAAGTCATGTTCTTGTGATTCCCGAGAACAGCAAGTCCTCAAAGATGTGTCAAAAAGAGTCCTTCTCTAAAGGATCGTGCTGGATGGGCAGAAACCACTAGAAGAACTTAGTCACCCCAATATCTATGAAATAACGTTTATTTCCCCCCTTAATTTCAACCATACATTTAGGTCAAATTTTACCTGAGATATTTAAATGTAGGCAACCACAAAAGAATGATGAATAATTGTTCCTAGATATTTAAAAAAAATCAACGGTACCCAAAATAGCAATTCTTACAATTTGCCAAAGAAATATTAGATGATATCATGAGATTCCAGTTGAAACAATAACTTGATAACTTAATAAATTGTTGCATGGAAACAGTACATTATATCATTGAAAATACATAAATAACAATGATTAATTGTAATCATTTCTTTTCAGCTCCCATCACAGTTATATCTGAAATGTCCTCTGTCCTCATACAAAGTTCTACTGCTGTATTAAAAACAAAGGAGATAAAGGACGTGAAGGCATCTTAGTAGACAAAGAGCTCATTCAAAGAAGAGAGAATCATATGGCTGGAAGGGACCTCAGAGGTCTTCTAGTTCAATTACCTGCCCAAAGTAGAAGACTTTCTTTTATCCCAGTCAAATGTTGTCCAATCTTTTCTTGAAAACCTCCAGCAATGAAGCTTCCCTGACTCCAAAATGCAAACTGTTCATTAATTGTTCCCAGTGTCAGGAAATGTCCCTTAGTTGTAAGTTGGATCTCTGTTTAATGATCCCTCACCTATTACTTCTTCTCCTGCCCTCAAATGCATTGGAGAATACTCTAGGTCCGTGATGGCGAACCTATGGCACGGGTGCCAAGCTGGCATGCGGAACAATATTGATGTGCACGCGAGCTCAGCTCTGGCATGCATGCATGCGCCAGCCAGCTGATTTTCGGGCCTTATGGGCACACCAGAAGTCAGGAAACACACTGTTTCTGGCCTCTAGGAGGGGAGGATGCCATTTTTGCCCTCCCCAGGCTCCTAGAAAGGCTCTGGAGCCTGGGGAAAGCAAAAAACGGGCCTACCGGGCCCACCGGGCCATCGCGTGCCAAAAGCGGGGGGAGCACGGGGGGGGGCAGGACACATAGAATTATGGATGTGGGCACACATGCCTGTGACCCCACCACGCTCCCCCCGCTTTTGGCACGCGATGGCAAAAATGTTAGCCATTACTGCTCTAGGTTGACACCCAGGGAAGGAAGGAATCATGAACAGATGGTGCTTCTTATTGTATTTCAAAGCACCTTTTCTCCTCCAACTCTCAACTCTTCTCTTTAACAATTCCTCAAGCATTGTAAGACAGTTATCATGTCACCCCTAATCTTTCTCTTCATAGGCTACATGTACCTACCTCCCATAACCGTTCATCATATGGTTAAGCCTCCAGACTCCTTATCATTTGCTGCTTTTCTCAGCACACTTTCTAATTTACAAATTCCATTTGTAAGAAAACTAACAAAGTGAGTAAAGTACCATATTGATCCAACTAATTAAAAGAAGAAGAAATCCATATTCAGGCAAGACTTGGCTTGTGTCTGCACTCAGAATACACATTTCCCCATCTCAGACAGAATAGCCATAGCACTTAGACTTATATACCACCCATAATCCTTTACAGCACTCTCTGGGTGGTTTACAAAAGTCAGCATATTGCCTCCAACAATCTGGGTCCTCATTTTACTAACTTTGAAAGGATGGAAGGTTGAGTCAACCTTGAGCCCTATCAGAATTGAACTCCAGGGCTCAGAACGAAGAATAGTTCTTGCTCATATAAACAAGGGATCAGTCTCTTTCTTTGTGGAGGTATAAAATTGAGTTCCTTAAAAGTATTGAGATGAAGCTGGGAATTGAGGGTGAGTAAAGCAGTGGAATAAGGTTTCTCAGGATCTCATATTAAAGCCTAATTTAATTACAGGAAAAAGGAAGATCCAAGAAGAGAAGCAAAGAATTCTTGCTGTTTTCAGAAGGAATAAATAAACAATCTAACAGAAGGTGCATTAAATCTTTAATTTCTGTTTGTGTTTGTTGCAATAAATTGAGACTGATTGTGTTATCATCCTGTACTAATCAGAAAATTCTGTTTTATATCAGCCTTTACTGATAGATCTTCTGGCATGTCCAAAAGAGATAGTATTTTTCCCTTTAAAAATATAACTTGGGAAGAGTATATTTCTAGGATGGAAAATTCTATTTGTGGCAGACCGTGGCATCTGTTGTGTGGTCTGCCTGTTATATTACATCTTTTTTTTATAAATATTCTTTTTTAAAAAAAAATCGAGCTTGCTTTTCCCTCTTGTAATTTGAATAGGCTCTCACTATTGAATGTTTGCGTTTTGGATCTTTAAATTAAAAAGAGAGGTTGTATTTTATTTCTTCTTTTTTGTAAAAAAACATAAACCAATTTTGCTTAGCTCTTGTCTCCCAAGGAAGGGAGAAACGAGGCATGCCAATTTTCAGCAAAACCATTTTAAAACACGGTCATGTGACTGTGGGATGCCGCAAACATCCCTTAAATGTTGCCAAGCGCCCAAAATATGATCACATTTTAATGGGACGGGGGAATGACCGTTGGAACTTCCGATCCAGTTCTTTTTCAGGCAGGTTGTAACTTCTAATGGTTGCTAAGCAACAAGTCATAAATCAAGGACTACCTGTAGTGTATAATATATTCTGATTTAATAGTCTTCTGATTTAAGACACTCGGAACATTTGCTCGTAACATAGACCTATACTTGCTTATTACGAGCAAGTCCCAATCTGTTGCAAGAAGCTTATTCTTTTATGTGTTTAAGACTGCAACATTAAAGCCAGAATGTGTTCTTTAGCTCCAAGTAGCTAGCCCTGCAGAATACAAATTTTATGCAATGGGATTTCTCTAATTGGATTTTATTTTTATTTATATTATTTGTTTGCCATTAACTTCAGCAGATTATGTGACTGAAACAATAAAACATCAATTATACCTTCAACCCCTAAAATTAGCATACAATTATAGGACTACCAAGTCACCAGATAGCGAACAGAATTTCTAACTTCTGAAGATAAAAATAGCAGCAAGCGTTTTATCAATCTTTTCCCCCAAGAGACTTGAATTGATGGGCTGTGTAAAATCAGTGACCTTAAAACATTTTTAAACTGTTAGAAAAAATGAAATACAAGTGATAACTCAAATAAATAAAAAGAAAAAAATATTAAAATTAATATTACTTTTTAATTAAAAGTTTGGAATAAAATTTAAAAATGAAATAAAAATAAAAATAAAAAATGCGTTTGGACTGTGACCTATTTCTGAGAGAACAGTAAATTTGAGAGGTACTCCCAAGCAGATGAACAACAGACTCTAGCTATAATTGGGCAAAGCATACAACAACATAACCCTTTGCTGAAGGGTGCAATTTTTCAGATTCAAAAGCAAAACAACTATACAGACATTGTCTGTATAGTGTCCATCTGCAAATTCTTAATGCAGTTGCCTTTTGGATGTGATTGTGTTATTCTTTGTAATCCTGAGGGAAAGATGTTTTGTTTAAAAAGCATCTAACAGGTGCTACTTCAGGGGCCAGAGGTGGGTTTCAGGAGGTTCTGACCAGTTCTGGAGAACTGGTAGAGGAAATTTTGAGTAGTTCGGAAAATTGGTAATAAAAATTCTGACTGGCCCCGCCCCCATCTATTCTCTGCCTCCCAAGTCCTAGCTGATTGGGAGGAAATGGTGATTTTGCAGTAATCTTCCCCCGGATTGGGGAGGGAATGGAGATTTTACAGTATCCTTCCCCAGCCACACCCATCAAGCCATGCCCACGAAGCCACACCCACAAAACTGGTAGTAAAAATTTTTGAAACCCACCACTGTTCGGGGGTTAAATCCAGCAAATTCTGGAGAACCGTTAGAGGAAATTTTGAGTAGTTCGGAGAACTGGCAAATACTCCCTCTGGCTGGTCCCAGAGAGGGTGGGAATGGAGATTTTGTAGTATCCTTCCCCTGGAGTAGGGTGGGAATGGAGATTTTGCAGTACTCTTCCCCTGCCACGCCCACCAAGCCACGCCCACAGAACCGGTAGTAAAAAAAATTGAATTTCACTATGCTCTGATATACCTTTTGTGAATATGGTACAGGTAGTCCTCAAATTACAACCACAATTGAGCCCAATATTTCTGTTGTTAAGTGAGTTTTGCTCCATTTTACGACTTTTCTTGTCGCAGTTTAAGTGAATCACTGAAATTGTTGAATTAGTAACTTGGTTGTTAGGTGAATTTGGCTTCCCCACTGACTTTGCTTGTCAGAAGGTCACCGGGGGGTGGTCAAGTGACCCCAGGACACTGAACCCATCATAAATATGAGTCAGTTGCCCAGAATCTGAACTTTGATCACATGACCATGGGGATGCCGCAATGGTCATAAGTATGAAAAACAGTCATAAGTTCCTTTTTTCAATCCTGTTGCAACTTTGAATGGTTACTAAATGAACTGTTGTAAATCAAGGACTACCTGGATTGGGCCAAACATATATTTTCTACCTGTTCTTTCTTTTGGGGAGTGTTATTCCTAAATTCAGGGTTCTTATTTTTTTCCACTAACTATGGGATTTTTCTTCTCCTTATACCAAAGAATCTATGGCATAGACCAGTGATGGCTAACCTTTTTGCCATCGCGTGCCAAAAGTGGGGGGAGCGCATGCGCATCCATAATTCTATGTGCCCCGCCCCCCGTGCTTCCCCCCCCCCCCGCTTTTAATATGTGATGGCACAGTGGGCCCGGTTGGCCCGTTTTTTGCTCTCCCCAGGCTCCAGAGCCTTTCTAGGAGGGCAAAAATGCCCTCCCCCCGCCCCCCAAGAGGCCCTCCGGAGGCCAGAAACAGTGTGTTTCCTGACTTCTGATGGGCCCAGAAGGCCCAAAAATCAGCTGGAGCTGAGCTCGCATGCCCACCGATATGGCTCTGCGTGCCACCTTGTGCACCCATGCTATAGGTTCGCCGTTACGGGCATAGACAATCTTTTTCTTTTTGTTTTCTGTGTGCAGTTGTATTAACATTTATTTCAATGCTATGAGCTGGAGAAGTAATGTCTTAAACATGAAATAAAACTATGGAGATATGACTGAAATAATAAATCTTCTGCCAGTTCCCAGAAGAATCTGTGGAATTAAAAAAAGATGTATCAGTTATTGCAAGCATTATAATCAGAGCTCTATGAAGTATAACAAAAGCACTAAATAAGAGGCAAATAGATGGAAAGACAAAGTTAATAAGCCAAGTAAGGTGGAAAGACTAAATAATAAACACATTATGATGGGGTGGGGTGAGGTAGGGGAGGAACCATTTAAAGCTATGTGGGAGTTTGGCAAATTGCCACAAAATATATAGCAGGTCAAATCCTATTTAGCCCTTGGAATGCTACATGTAGGCTTTTTAAAAGATGTATTTCAGAAGGATTCTAATTCAATGACTCTTTATTAGGTAAAGAGTACTTATACTCTTATTAGGTATAAAAAAAATCTCAGTGAAAGATAGAGGAGAAGGAGAAAAAGTCCATCTAATACAGCAGCTGCAGTCATGGGGAATGGGATGAGGGGGAAGGCTGAATACCCCAAACCTCATCCTTTTTGTATACATGTTGACACTGCATGCACAAAAAAGGCTTCAATCACATTTTGACTTTATTTAACACGCCCTCCCCTGTTAGATACCATTGCTGTAGAAATATAAACAAATGTATTTTCCAAAATAAAGTGCTAGTTGAATTCAGATATCAAACTGTAGGGTTCTTCACGCTCTCTGAGCTTGGTAATTTCCTTGCAGACATTTCATTACCAAACTAGGTAGTACCATCAGAGCCAGTCTGCAAGGAAACTACCAAGCTCAGAGAGCGTGAAGAACCCTACAGTTTGATATCTGAAGCTCAGAGAGCACCAAAGATCCCACAATTCAACCCTGAGCTACAAATATTCTTTTCCATAAATATCAAACTTGGTCTTCATACACAAATGTAGTTCTGTGCTATTGATGTGCTTAAATTTTTTATCTTAATCTAAGGAATTTTTATTTATTCAATAAAAACCACAGAAACCAAAGGCAGCTTCCATCCAATCTAAAGTGCTTTAATGTAATCTACAGCCCTCTGTATTATCTTTGTCGTCATTATTGTTTCAGTAGTAACATACTGTACATTCTTTTTCATTAACCCAATTTATGCTTTACATTTGTCTCTGGTAGGAATATGATGTAAGTCCGTGATGGCGAACCTATGGCACGCGTGCCACAGGTGGCACACGGAGCCATATCAGTGAGCACATGAGCGTTGCCATAGCTCAGCTCCAGCAGGTATCTGTGTGCCTGCCAACTGATTTTTGGGCCTTTCGGTCCCATCGGAAGTTGGGAAATGGGCCTCCAGTGGGGTGGGGAAGGCCATTTCCTAGAAAGTCTCTGGAGCCTGGGGAGGGTGAGAAACAGGCCTACCGGGCCCACCGGGCCATCACGTACTAAAAGTGGGGGGAGGACACGCACATGCGCAGGGGCGGGATGCATTGAATTATGGGTGTTGGGACACATTGAGGGTGACCTCCCCGTGCTCCCCCAGCTTTTGGCACGCGACGGAAAAAAGATTAGCCATCACTGATGTAGGTTGTTCCTCATTGAGCATCTCTGCCCCTGATGTTAGACACCCTTCTCCCTGTTGTCCAAAGATAGGGTGAGTTGCAGGAAGAATTCAAAATGTTTAATCAAGAAAACTCCCTTTATTAACAGTCAGCATTGCAGGGAGTAAGAAAGATGACCTTGATGGAAATATGTAGGAACTGTTACCTAGACAAAAGGTTTAGTTAAACCCTAGATGAGTGGAGGGAGTTATTGTAACTTCAAACATATCTAACCTATTTTGAGTTAATTGGCTATGATGATTGACATTTTTCCTAATACCTATTTCATGACTTAGTTACGAAAGTTGCATAGAGCCAAACAGAATACACTGACCCTTTAAAGGTACAGTGCAGCAGTGAAATGCATTTACCTTTCCTACAGATTTGGAAATGTGAGCATGCATGCCTCTTCTGCGTATGTGCAGAGCCTTTTGCACATGCACAGAAGGTCAAAAAGGGACGTAATGATATCCCAGCAGGTGGGCGGAGCCTCCCGCCACTGGCCCTACCGGTTTGCGTGAGCTGAATAGATCCAGCTGGATTTCACCGCTGGTACAGTATCCACTCAGTAGAGAGCCAGTTAGGTGCAGTGGTTAAGGCATCAGTCTAGGCACCAAGAGAGTTCTAGTTCTGCTTTCGGCGCAAAGCCAGCTGGCCAGGTGACTTTGGGCCTGTCACTTTCTCTCAGTTCTAGGAAAGAGACAAGGCTACAGCACTTCTGGAAAAACCTTGCTATGAAAACTGCAAGGATTTGTCTAGGCAGTCTTCAAGAATTTGACATGATTGAACAAGAAAAAAAAATACACTAAGTAGAACCTTTAGAAACAGCTTTGCCAGATCAAGCCAACCTGCGGTCTCTGGGAAGCTCATAAACAAGATAGAAAGCTCCTTCACTCTTGTTGCTGTTGCCTTGTAACCAGCATTTTGAAGGATGTTGCCTCTAACCTGAGTTTCCAAGATTGATAGACTTATCCTTCATGAATTTATCTAGTCTGTCCAGTCGTCCAAATTAGCAGTCTTTGTAACATCTTTTGTAATTGATTCTACAAGTTAATTGTGCCCTCTATGAAGTTACAATATATCCATTACTTGTTCTAAATCTCCTTCCAGTTAGGCACCCTGAATGGTTCTGGTTAGTAGTGTTTTGAGAAAGGAAGAATAATCAATTTCTTTATGCTTCCATATAATAAGAGCCATGGTGGTGCAGTGGTTAGAATGCAGTATTGCGGGCTAATTCTGCTGACTGCCAGTAGTTCAATTCTCACTGACTTAAGGTTGACTCAGCCTTCCATCCTTCCGAGGTCGGTAAAATCAAGACCCAGACTGTTGGAGGCAATATGCTGACTCTGTAAACCACCTAGAGAGGGCTGTAAAGCACTGTGAAACGTTATATAAGTCAAAGTGCTATTGTTATTGCTATTAAATGAGTGTTGTGATTCAAGCTCGATTCTAATTTATGCACTGTAGTATTATACACATATCCAAAATGGCCAGTGCTTGGCCTTTCATTACAACTACAACACTTGTTTTCTATCTCTTTTTTTCCTTTTATCTCACTATTTTCATATTCAACTCAAGGCAGCAAACATACCTTGACTTTCCCCACAACAAATAAACATGTGAACCTGACAGAGAGTGACTGGTCCAAAATTACCCAGCGAATTTTTTATGTCCAAGGTAGGATTAGAACTCCCCACCTCCTGGTTTCTAAACCAGCACCTTAACCATTACACCAAACTGGATTTCATTTTAGGAAAATTGTCAGACTCTGTGAGTGCCTCTAATCTCAATGCTGTGTCTCCCAGTTGTTTTTCTTTCTAAGCCAAAATGTCCCACACATTCTATCACTTCCTCGAAGCGAAGGTGCTTGAGTTCTCTGATCATTTTGGTTGCCCTCTTCCATACTTTTCACAACTTGGTTGTATTCTTTGTTAAATGCAGGTACCAGAATTGTACACATTATTCGGATTATATAGCTGTATGACAGATCTACAGAAGGGCATGATAATATTAGCATTTTCCCTTTCCTTTTTTTCCCTAGTATGAAATTTGCCTTTTTTTTCCATAACTGCCAGGTAGTAAATTAGCATCCTCAACCCACTATGCTCCCAAGATCTTTTTTATGCTTAGTTACAGTCAGTTCAGACCCTATCGATATATATGTGAAGTTAGTATTTTCATCTAATGTACCTGAGGTTTCATTATCTCTGACTGAATACTCTGCTCTCGTCCAATAAGAGTTGCATTATTTCTTGCCCTTTCATATTGAGCTACCTAAATTTTTGTCTTTTGCACTCCTGCTAAGATCCCTAATGCAAAACAGTGGAGCACACAGGCATACAGTACAAGGGTTGGGACAAAAGAGCCAGAGGTGTTGCCATTTTAGTCATAAAGGGAACATAAGCTGGTGGTAGAGATGAAATAAGCTAGCAAAGGGGAAAAGAAATGATCTGGGCAGCTGGCTTTACAAACAGCTGTAAATTAAAGTTACATAATTAGATCATTAAACCAATTCAGTCAGAATGAATGAAGAGACTAGTTTCCTATTGGGAAACTGGCTTTAAAAGGGAAGTCAGAAAAATGACAAAACGGTAGCGATCATGGATTCCAAAGGACAAGTAGATGCCACATCGTTTAAATTCAAATGAAGAACAGTGATATGATCAAAGAGTCCAATTTAGGGCACACAAGAACAGGTTACAACAGGCAGTTGTACCAACCATTAAGTGCAAGCTCTCAGCTTCTACATTTGTGGGTTTTTGATCCTAATTACATATTAATTGCATATTTATTTATTTATTTATTTGTTTGTTTGTTTGTTTAGATTTGTATACCGCCCTTCTCCTTGCGGACTCAGGGCGGTGAACAGCCAAATAAAAATAGTACACAAAAGTTAAACAATTTCTTTAAAAAGCATATAATTTTGGCTAAAAATTAAAACCATTAACCATTAAATATTTAAAATACCCAACCCTATAATACAGATCTTAAAAATTCAGCGGGGTCAGGCTAGACCAGCATGCTGAAAGAGATGAGTTTTCAGGGCCCGATGAAAAGTCCGGAGGTCAGCAATTGTTCTCAGTTTTGGAGGAAGATCGTTCCAGAGGGTAGGGGCTGCCACAGAGAAGGCCCTCCCCCTGGGGGTCGCCAGCCGGCATTGTCTGGCTGACGGCACCCTGAGGAGACCCTCTCTGTGGGAACGCACCAGCCGGTGGGAAGCTATTGGCGGCAGAAGGCGGTCCCGTAAGTACCCTGGTCCTAAGCCATGGAGCGCTTTAAAGGTGGTCACCAACACCTTGAAACGCACCCAGAAGTCCACTGGTAGCCAATGCAGCTCGCGCAGGAGAGGTGTCACATGGGAGCGTCCCGTCGCTCCCATAATCCCCCGCGCGGCCGCATTCTGCACTAGTTGGAGCCTCCGGATGCACCCCAAGGGGAGCCCCATGTAGAGAGCATTGCAGTAGTCCAGGCGAGAGGTGACGAGTGCCTGAGTGACTGTGCGTAGGGAGTCCCGATCTAGAAAGGGCTGCAACTGGCGTATCAGGCGAACCTGATAGAAAGCTCCCCTGGCCACAGCTGTCGTGTGATCTTCCAAAGACAGCCGTGGGTCCAGGAGGATGCCCAAGTTGCGCACCCTTTCTGTGGGGGCCAATGATTCGCCCCCAATAACCAGTGATGGTGTCAGCTGGCTATATCGGGACGCTGGCAGCCACAGCCACTCGGTCTTGGAGGGGTTGAGTCGAAGCCTGTTTCTCCCCATCCAGGCCCGCACGGCTTCAAGGCACTGGGACATCACTTCCACGGCATCGTTGGGGTGGTCTGGGGTGGAAATGTACAGCTGCATATCATCAGCGTACTGATGGAACTCCACCCTAAAACCACGGATGATCTCACCCAGCGGCTTTACATAAATGTTGAACAGGAGGGGCGAGAGGACCGATCCCTGTGGCACCCCACACACTAGGCGCCTCGGGGTCGACCGCTGCCCCCCTGTCAACACAGATTGCGACCGGTCGGAGAGGTAGGAGGAGAACCACCGTAAAACGGTGCCTCCCACCCCCAGTCCCTCCAACCGGCGCAACATGATACCATGGTCGATGGTATCAAAAGCCGCTGAGAGGTCTAATAACACCAGGATAGAGGAATAACCCCTACCCCGGGCCCGCCAGACATCATCCACCAACGCGACCAATGCCGTTTCAGTGCTGTATCCAGGCCTGAAGCCGGACTGGAGTGGGTCTAAATAGACAGCTTCATCCAGGTACCGAGGGAGCTGCCATGCAACCACACTCTCAACAACCTTCGCTAAAAAGGGAAGGTTGGAGACTGGACGGTAATTAGCCAAAATAGCCGGGTCCAGGGAGGGCTTCTTGAGGAGGGGCCTCACCACCGCCTCCTTCAAGGCGGCCGGTAGGGCACCCTCATGCAAAGAAGCATTTATGATCTCCTGGAGCCAGCCTCATGTAACCTCCCGGGAGGCCAGCACCAACCAGGAGGGACACGGGTCCAATAAACATGTGGTTGCATTCAGTCTCCCCAAGGTCCTGTCCACGTCCTCGGGAGCCACAGGATCGAACTCAGCCCAGATAACACTCTCAAGACCTGCCTCAGTCACCTCGCCCGAACTAACCCAGTCAGCGGCCAAGTCATCCCGAATCTGAGTTATTTTGTCATCCAGATATTGAACAAAATCCTCAGCACGACCCTGCAAGGGATCCTCCCGCGCTCCCGAGTGAAGGAGGGAGCGGGTCACCCTAAACAGGGCGGCTGGGCGATTATCTGATGATGCGATAAGGGCGGCAAAATAGTTAGATTTTGCCGCTTTTATCGCCACTAAGTCTTAATGTGAGCTCTTACTAGTATCAAGTCAGATTCAGAGCGACTGGCCCTCCAACCGCTCTCTAGGCGTCTTCTCCGGTGTTTCATCTCCCTCAGCTCCTCGGTAAACCAAGGAGATAAGTGAGTTCGGCGCCGGGTCAGAGGCCGCGAAGGCACGACACGGTCCAAGGCCCCACCGGCTGCCCTATTCCAGGCAGCCACCAGATCCTCAGCCAAGTCGTGTGTCAGTGTCTCAGGAAATGGCCCAAGCTCCGTCTGGAACCTATCAGGATCCATCAGGCGCCTGGGGCGGAACCACCTAGTCTGTTCCGCCTCCCTGCGGTGAGGTGCAGCGGTCTGAAAGTCGAGTCGAAGGAGCGAGTGGTCAGTCCATGACAAGGGCTCCATAACTATATCCCCAATATCTAGACCACTCAACCACTGACCAGAGACAAAAACTAGATCCAGGGTGTGTCCACCAACGTGGGTCGGGCCCTGAATTACCTGGGTCAGGTCCATGGCCGTCATGGAAGCCATGAACTCCCGGGCTAACTCAGATGTTTCACCGATAGATGGCAGGTTGAAATCCCCCATGACCATAAGCCTAGGGGTATCAACCGCCACTTCGGCTACAACATTGAGAAGCTCGGGCAGGGTCGTTGCCACGTGGCAGGGAGCCAGGTACGTGACTAACAGACCCATCTGCCCACCACGACCCCACCTCACGAAGATGGACTTACACCCGGCTATCTGCGATACAGTGGTCTCCCTCGGACTCAGATCTTCCTTAATAATGACCGCTACTCCCCCACCCCTCCCCTGAGCTCTCGGCTGGTGGAATGCAAGGAAACCTGGTGGGCACATCTCCACGAGGGGAACCCCCCCCTCGTGGCCCAACCAGGTCTCAGTAATGCCAGCCAGGTCCACACACCCCTCTTGGAGAAGGTCACATATGAGGGGGGCCTTATTAACAACGGACCTCGCGTTGCATAACAACAGCCGGAGCTTCGGGTCCTGAGACTTTAAACAACCCGGGGAACGGGAATGGCTCGGGGGACCAGGGCACGCAATCGCTCTAAGACAGCGAGTGCGAGCCCCCACCACATGATATGGTCCCCTACCCACGCCATATCTGCCCCTCCCACACAATATCTTGATCGCACAGCCCTCGACAAACGGCTTAGTAGACGCCCTCTTGCCTCCAGAATCTTGACCCCCCGCGGCCCCATAAACAGCTGGACCTAACCTTCCCCCCTGTGGGTTCTCCCCCAAACCCAAACCCACTCCCACCCCCACCCCTGAACCCCTTAAAAATTTAGTAAAACAAGAGCTTAAAAAACCCCTCAATCCCCGTTTTTTGGCATGCCACCTCTCAGGGTCCCAAAACCCATCATTAAGGTGGGCCCTCGATAATGTGGAGGGCCAAATTTGCGAGAGGGGGGAGTCTCGCAATGCCAAGAGTTCGGTCGCCAAATATATCTAGTAAGTCAGATGGGTACAGCATTTGGGTCTGGTCCAATAGTCTGATGTAAGAGTCTTGAGGCAGTCGAGTAATAAATTCAGTGTGGGTAAGAAACTGGTCTCCCTTGCCCTCTCACGGCAGGGGGAAGGAGTTTAATGCAATCTCAGGATAAGCAGAGGATAAAAATCTAGTCATCCTCTAACGGCGGCTCGTTCTGAATAAGATGGTCGTAATAAGTTTGTTGTTCTGTCTGCTCAATGATGTCAGTAATTCGAAACTCCCTCAGCATCCACATTAGTAGCTGCCCAGACAACATATGACAAGAGGGTGGCTCAGTTGGAAATAATGCCAAACAGTGAAGGTAGAATGATAATAGCTCCATGGGGGGGGGCATAGTTGTATATATAAAGAGGGAAGGTTGTCTAGGTGGTGAAAGTATAGCCTGGAGGCAGCGAGGTCAGTGTCAAAATCAAGGTGGTAATGTATAAGCTGGAGGCGGCTGGGTTAGGAACTAGCCGAGGCAGAGAATTGAGAAAGGTGGGGGAGGCCTCCAAGGTGACCAGGTAGATAGTCTTTTATCAACCTCTGGCCTCTCCTACTCTCAGCATATTGAATAGTCCTTTGCATATATTGCCAGGCTCCAGACTTTAAATTATAATGATGTCTTCCAATTCCAGCAAGGGTCTAAACACCTTGTGTGATTCAGGGCACTCAAGGCACTCCAGGGGTCAATAGTTTTTAGATTCCCTCTGATGACATTGCAAGCTGTCACTGGCCTTAGCTCAGGCCTCTCAAAGAGGCAGTCATTCAGGTTCAGGTTTCCCTGAACTTGAAGAGGCAGTCATTCAGCTTCAGGTATCCAGCAAGTCCCCAAACCAATTCGGAGCCCCCAGGGTGTCTAGGGCTCGACAGGGACTGCCATGCTGCCATTCGTCGCTGCCGCCTGCTGCCATTGTCGTTCCAACTGCTGTTGCTTTAAGAATGGAGGAACTGATGTAACTGCCATTAACGGAACTGCTAGAATTAGCCTCCCATGGTGCCTTCACATGCCAATATATGCCCAGCTCCGATGATCCAGAGGGTGAGAGAAACCTCGCTGAGCTGGGAAAAGGCTCCCCTAGTTGATGCTGGGGCTGAAGGGAGTTAAATCAGCCCCAGTGGACCTCCAAACGACCCAAAGCCGCCCCATCATCAGACAGAGATTAGGCGAGAGCTGCCATCTTGGCGCATTATTATTACTTACTAGTGGTTTCCCCCATGTTTTGGGTGTCTGCCACTAAGTTGAATTGTTTCTTATGGTCTTCTGTCTGCAGCTGGTGATTCTCTTTTACGCTAGTTAGGCTGGTCTTTAATTCAAAAACAGAACTTGGGCTGAAATGCTATCTGAAATAACCTTTTCAACATCGCTAGCCTGAGCCTACTGTATCAGAGCTGCTAATGGGATGACACTTTCTGTGTCATCTTGGCCAGAAGCCCATTTGTGTTCCATTTCTTCATCCAAAGAGAAATCATAGGCTGGCGCCATGTCAGGAAATGAGAGAGCTCATAAATATTTTCTTTCTGATTTACTTTCCAACCGACTGCTTGAATGAAAAACCACTGGGCCATAAAATGCTGTTCTTTATTTTCAGGTGAGTAACTTGAAAAGCCTTTGTGACCTGGGATTTAAGACTGGGTGGACGAGTTGATTTGGTTTGTGAAATTGAAACCAGGTTGAGCTAAACCAACTGGGGGATGGGTTTAAGCCAATTTGACCCATTCTCTCCCCCTCTCTGCCCCAAAAAAAGCAATACCGAGCAGTACCGTGAGGTGACATGGCAGGGAATTATTGGGTAGAAACACGATATTCCTTTTACAGAAACATGTAAGGGAGAAGAAGAAAGAGGCAAGTAAAATAAAAGTCAATCCTGGAAAAAAGGAAGGCATGAGAAAGAAATTCAGAATAACTCTGCCATGAGTCTGCTTCAAATAAGAGGGAAACTGACAGGCTTTCTGTCAAAGATTCTGTTGTTATTATAACCTACAACAATGCTTCTTAACCTTAGTAAGTTTAAAATGTGTCTGGGGAATTCTGGGAGTTGAAGTCCATACAATTTAAAGTCGCTGAGGTTGAGAAACACTGCCCTTCAACAATATAGTAGCATTCCTGTACTCCTTGCTGTCTGTTTTTCCTGATCTGGGCTAATTTAAACGCCTGACAATTATCATGCATCCATTTTCCTGGCTAAAGGCAATAATAAAACTGAAACTGAACCATACATTCTTCCTCTTACTATAGTGCAGCTCTTTTATTGTAGCTCTCCGCTTACCATTTTCTTGACAGTGTGCCATACAATTACGCATGCTTTGCAAATCATTGAAGAAAGTGCTCCCTACCACCTGCAAAGCTTAACAACTTTTCAGGCCCAAATCTGAAAAGAAGATGCTGCCACTTGGAGATGGTGAAAAAAAAAAATCTTTCTTCAAAGCCTGAAAAAAGGCTGCTTCAATGAATAGCAGAGAGAATCTTTTGTTAAACTTGCAGATGATTCAAAGCAATTTTTTTTTTCCAAATTATTTTCAAAACACACAGACCTACGGTGTGCACTCGGTAATTAATGGAACTTCAAAGCAGAATTGGGATTCTGTTAAGGTACCACCCATTCCACTCTTCAACAATGCCCTTGCCTGGTGTTGTTGTGGTGATGATTCATCTCAAGAAAATAGTGTTGGATGATATAATCATTTATCTTGAAGCACTTTAATCTAAAGCATTTTAGGAGTCCCTGGCTCCATAGCAGACACGTCTTAATATCCAGAGCAGCTATGACAATAAGAAATTTAGCTTAATCACCATCCAATCCCAGCTAGATAATAGTTTCCTGATGATGCCCACATTACCTTAACCCAGGGGTGTCAAACTGGATTTCTTCGAGGGCCAGATCAGCATTGTAGTTCTCCACGGGCCCACTGAGAGGGGGGAAAGATGGGGCGGACGCCTCCTGCAGCATCCTGCCAGCCAAAATAGGGTGGGTGGGGACTGCATGTGGCCCCCTCACATCCCATTTTCAGCCTGAACGGCTTCCTGCAGCACTTTGCTGGCCAAAACAGCATGTTCCATTTTGGCTGGAGGTCGTCCAGATCAAAAACGGGTTGTGGGACCCCCATTTTTGCTAGCAGAGGTACCGTGGGCCGGTACTTTGCTATTTCCAGATGGCCCCATGGGCCAGATTTAAGTACCCCATGGCAGTGGTGAAATCTGAACCGGTTTGTTATCAGTTTTCTGTTTGCACATGCGTGCTGCACGCCAAGCACGTGCTGCATGTGCTCATTCGCAGTTTGCACCAAACATGTGCTGTGCACACATGCACAGTACACACCAAAGGGACACCTGGGAAGGTAAGTAGAACAGGGGAGGGGGGAATCAACTGTGGCGTGCAATCTTTTTAAAAAACTTTTTAAAGCATTTTTTTACTACCGGTTCGGGCGAATAGGTAGTAAAAAAATGTTTTAAAAGGTTTTTTTAAAAAAAGGTTCTGACTATCGCACAGCAAAGCTGTGATCTTGGAAACCTTTTTTTTAAAATCTTTTTAAAGCATTTTTTTTACTACTGGTTCAGGCGAATAGGTAGTTTAAAAAAATGCTTTAAAGAAGTTTTAAAAAAAAGAGCGGCTCAGACGATCACAGATGTGCTGCGTGATCGTCCAAACCTTTTTAAAAACCTTTTTAAAGCATTTTTTTTACTACCTATTCTCCTGAACCGGTAGTTTAAAAATGCTTAAAAAGTAAATTAAAACAAAGATCCGACAATCAGTTGAGAGACGCACGATCGTCAGAATTTTTTTTTTTTTACTTTTTACTTTTTAAAGCATTTTTAACTACCAGTTCGGGCAAATAGGTAATAAAAGAAATGCTTAAAAAGTTAAAAAAAAAAAGTTCTGACAATCGCGTGTCACTCAGCTGATTGTCAGAACTTTTTTACATTTTTTTACTACTGGTTCAGCGAACCAGTAGCATTTTTCATTACCTGTTTGGGCAAATTGGCCCGAACCGGTAGCATTTCACCCTGCCCCGTCGGCCTTGAGTTTGACACCCCTGCCTTAACCAAATCAACTTAGGGTAGAGTCTTGAAATCCCAGCAGCAGTCAAAATCAGAGATAAACCTGAGTGAACTGACTGAATTTCTGTTTTTACTCTGACAGTGTGATCGGATGTTGTTCTTCTCTAGTTATGCAAGATGCCCCCTACTACCTTTGCAGCAAGAAGACCAAAAAGTTGTGTTGGTGGAGGAAATCAATAAATTGGGGCAGTTTATACAATGCAAAGCAATGCTGCATGAGTCTCTAGGTCAGGGATCTTCAACCTTGGTAACTTTAAGACTTGTGGACTTCAACTCCCAGAATTCCTCAGCCAGCTTTGCTGTGGCTGAGAAATTCTGGGAGTTGAAGTCCACAAGTCTTAAAGTTACCAAGGTTGAAGACCCCTGCTCTAGGTGGTATGCACCAAGGAAAGAAAATAAGCAATAAAGTATTTTATTAATAAAATATCAGAGTTCTATAGATGTTAATAATATTTATCATCTCACTGGGACAGATGTAAGGAGCATAAATTCTAAGTAGCAGCATGCGCAGCAGAAGGAGTGAGCAGAATAAATGCTAAGCCACAGATATATGGGCTAGTCTCTGATCAGGCATCCTCTAACACAAGTCAGTCTGTTGGGTATCTCTTGTAAGGTTTATTTCATAGCAATTGCTTCATGAATATTTGTGATCTCAGAAGAAAGTGACTCCACTCTGCCTCTTAGTCAGTAGGCTGGAAAATTGGTTTACATTATGTTGAGTTGAATTTAATAGGATGCAATGGCTTCTAGTTATGTATAATTATGTTTATTAGTCTTCCAGAAGGAATAGGCATCCATATTTTCCAGAATCTCTGAAATGAAACAAATCTCATGGAGGGAGAACAACAAGCATCATTGAATCTTGCAAATACTGTCTGCTTATTCCTTGATAGAGCCTTTCAAAGAAGGATACTGAAAATACATTTTAGAAAAGAACAGGAAAGACTTCAAACTTTAGCAAGATTAGGAGAGGTTGCCGAAAGAACACCAGTAACTAGCGTCTCAGTGTGGTTAATCAGATCAAATAAGTGATAATTTATGATATTTTTATTACTCCCACAATTTAACTCTATCTGATATTTTCCAGACTGCTTATATTTAGAAAAGCCTCTTCCTGAGAGAGATGGCTTTCATAAGACTCAGCAGACTAAAATACTCACCCAATCATTTACTTAGAGGATTAGCAATTTGTTAGTTTCATCATGCCTGAATAACAGGATTTGTCAACCAGAAGCTTCAGGATCACTTGAGGCCCTGCAAACATTTTTGTAGACATTTGAGAGCAAAATCTTGATTACTTGGGATTATTTTAATGAGGAAGTTGCCTCCCAAAAAATCATCAGTATAATAATAATAAATATTGGGACTGGGCAAATTTTTAAAGCCACTGCTTGAAGCCTTTAAGCACCTTCTCTTGTTGAAGGCTCAGTCTGGCTCAGGGGTAAAATCCAGCAGGTTCTGACAAGTTCTGGAGAACCAGTAGTGAAAATTTTGAGCAGTTCAGAGAACTGGCAAATATCACCTCTAGCTGGCCCCAGAGTGGGATAGAAATGGAGATTTTGCAATATCCTTCCCCTGCCATGCCCACCAAGCCACATCAACAGAACCAGTAGTAAAAAAAATTTGGATTTCACCATTGGTCTGGCTTCTGTTGAAG
The DNA here is from genome assembly GCA_030761175.1 of Masticophis lateralis. Taxonomy (NCBI): domain Eukaryota; kingdom Metazoa; phylum Chordata; class Lepidosauria; order Squamata; family Colubridae; genus Masticophis; species Masticophis lateralis. Next base: position 49,718,113 of record JAUDYJ010000002.1, read on the forward strand.
ACCTGCCTGGACTTGCATTCGCCTTTGCTTCAGTAACAATCCTGGATTTGCAATTTTGGCTTGTTAACAGTTTGTTAACAAATTGTGGCTTAGATATGTTGATGACACTTTTGTGATCTGGCCGCATGGAAGATAGAAACTAGAAAACTTCTTAATATATTTGAACAGCCTCCATCCCAAAATAAAGTTCACCATGGAGATAGAATCAGAAAACCAGTTACTTTTCCTCGATGTATTAATTTATAAAAAATCTGATGGCACCTTAGGACATACCATCTATCAAAAGAAGACACATACGAACCACTATCTCAACGCTAAAACACACCACCATCCAGCACAAATAAACTCTGTTGCCAAAACATGAACCAGAAGAACTAAACGTCTGGCTGGTAAAGCACATTTACAAACAGAATTATATACATTAACTAACGTACTGACATCAAATGGGTTCTGTAGAAATAAAATCATCAGTATGATCCAGCATGCAACACCCAGACAGAAGAGAAATCAACAAGAGGAACAAAACAATGGGAAAGCCATCTTGCAATGGGAAAGGAACAACAGATAAAATTAGCGAAGTACTGCATAGACACAACATCAAAACCATATTTTGCACAGATAGAAAGATATTGTCTATTTTGAGAAACCCTAAAGACAAAATAGAATTAGAAGATCAAGGCATATATGAAATCCCGTGTGCTTCCTGCCCCTCAACATATATTGGACAGACCAACAGAAGAATGAGTGTGCGCATCGAGGAACATAAAAACTCAGTACAGAAGAAAGAACACACATCATCATTAGTAAATGCCACAGGACATAATATTAACTTTAATAACACAAAAACAGTTGCAAAAATAGAACATCTCAATGGCAGAATAATCAGAGAGGCCATTGAAATAGAGAAAAGACCATATTGTATGAATAAACGTGATGACACTTCCCGTCTGCCTTCTATTTGGAAACCTGCTCTCATAGATAGATGAATCTTAACACAAAATATAAACCATAGATCAAAGGTTCATCAAAAAAGCCTGTGTTGCCACCATTTCCAACATAACTTATCCATCAACCCACAACCTAGCAACAGTGTTTCCACCCAATCAAAATACAACTACTACTACATCAGCCAATCAGAATACAACAGTCAACCAATCAGAATAAACCTTCGCCTCTTTTCATAGAAAAACGTCAGTTAAGATCACACAGTTTGTCCATAAGCACCAAACTGAGAACATCAGCCAGAAGATGACGAATGTGATTTCATTGAAACATCGCTACTACCCTTCTAAAGATATGTTTACAATTACATGGGAAGAAACCCGAGATATTACCTGTACACATATATATACCAGTGAAAACTTACATATATGTGTGTGTGTGTGTGTGTGTGTGTGTGTGTGTAGGTCTTTGGTTATTTGGGTCTTCTCCCGCATAAAATTGGAAGTGTCTTGGCGACGTTTCGGCGAAGTTTCATTCGTCATCTTCAGGCTGGTGTTCTCGGCTTCGTGCTTAGCTCCTGGAAGCACGAAGCCGAGAACACCAGCCTGAAGATGACGAATGAGACTTCGTTGAAATGTCGCCAAGACACTTCCAATTTTACACGGGAGAAGACCCGAATAACCAAAGACCTACATACAAACACCCGCGAAAACCTCAAAAAACAAATGTATGTATGTATGTATGTATGTATGTATGTATGTATGTATGTATGTATGAATGTATTTCTCTTAGCCAGGTTTTTCCTACATAAGCCAAGATTTTTCTGCAGCCCTAGTTCAGTGAAATCACAATCTTTTTTTTTTCTGGCAGCCAGCAGGCCCTATGCTGCCCATTGGGCCTGCTGGCTGCCAGAAGAAAAAAAAAAAGAAAAAGAAAAAAGAAAAAAAAGCCAAGAAACTAGTGGATTGTGATTTCACTGAACTAGGGCTACAGAAAAATCTTGGCTTATGTAGGAAAAGCCTGGCTAAGAGAAATACACATAAATCCTACGAAAAAGTAAGAAAACAGATAGATAGATAGATGATAGATAGATAGATAGATAGATAGATAGATAGATAGATAGATAGATAGATAGATAGACAGACAGACAGACAGACAGACAGATTGTGTTTTTCTATCTGGGCACCTCGATAGCACCTAGAGGTTAATACAACTGCCTAACATGCAGGCTGCCCAAGTTCGAATCCAAATAAGGGTTTGGCTAGCTAATGAGAGCTAAATAGCTTGAAGTAGATCTGTGTATGTATGTATGCATGTATGTATATACGTTTGTATGTACATGCTTTCGTAGATTTTCAAGGGTAGGGGTATACATACATACATACATACGTACATACATACATACATACATGGTTGCCAAGTGCCCAAAATGCAGCCACATGGTTGCAGGGGGAAAGGAAAGTCAAAACTTTGAATTCAGGTTGTAAGACCCCTTTTAAGGGTTCATCATAAGTTTGAACGATCACTAAGCGACTCATTGTAAGTCTAGGACTACCTGTATATTCTGTAAAAAATTTATGATTAATAATTGGATATGACCTCATGAAGCTTCAGTCAGAGGGTTTGAAGGGTCTTCAGTCCTCTGGAAAGCCTTACACAGCTCTAAGAGATTAAAACAACAAAGAAACAGCATCAGTTTTCCAGCATTTAAAATAAGAAATATATGAGATTTCTATTGTAAGCCTTTAAAACATTTTTTGAAAAATAAAATAAAATCCAAAGACTACCCTATCCACCACCATCATGGAACACCTCCCCCCCCCAAAAAAAACCACCTAAAACCCACAAACAAACAAAGGAAAAATATAAAGTTCTGGTTCCATTTCCTTTACATTGTTTTTAAAGGATTATTTTGGAGGTGTCGTGGAGGATGTAATTTGCAGTGTGTAACCGTTGTTTGTATGTAACAGAACATATTTTCTGTTAACAGATTGAAAATCACTAGTAAACTTTTAAAATAAATATAACTATGTGCAAGAGTAAAATTAATAAGTAAAACTATAGCCTATAATAATTTCAATGTCTGTTACTAAAAATCTGATCTGCTTTTGACATCCTGTGAAATTAGAACACAGACTCTGAGCCTAGAGGAACATAAATTGTAACACGGAACAAATCCATATCATAAATTGTAATCTAGAAATGGTTTTCAGTTTGAACTGAATTCTATGTCAGGTTTGTTGTTATGATATGAAGCTATTCTAGAGGTTGAAGCACATTCCCTTAACTCAGCCATTTGTTTATTAAAAGAATCAAATAATCTTTGTATTATTACTTCATTACAGCCTTCAGAATGTTAAACATTGTATATCCCCGGCCACCAAAAGGTTACCCATTTTTGCCTTAGGAAGTGAAGATATAATAACTAGCTGTTGACATACATCAAGATCATGTCACAATAATATTTTTTGACATATTCTGGAATATGAACTCTGTGAGGTAGCAGAGACTGAAATTTTCATCAGAATATGGGGAACCACATCATAATCCCCATTCCATCATGAAATTCACCAGTCAAATTAATTGGCTGCTATACATAGTCACCCATTTTCTTCACATAGCATGGTGACTCTGGTCCCTGTAGTCCTTAACAAAGCAGTTTATACACAAAGTCAGATTTATCGGTTATTGTGACAATGAGCAAAATATAGTGACATCATGCTGACAAAAAGGATGTTGTTTTGCTGGAACCACTATGGCAAAAATGAAACTCTGAAGATATAGGTTTATGGAACCTTATTCCTTAGGAAAGCTAATTAGTGTCTTCCTAGTGTTTGAATCGAACATGATTTTACTGCCATCTTTTGGAAAACAGATACACAGCAGAGGAACTGGCAGGTTGCTAAGATGCCTCTGGACTGGAAGGGATTAAATATCTAATTCCACAACGATGACAAATGAGAAAATGCTAATGGCTAGAACAATAGAGGGAAAAGATTAAGGTCACTGTGACGATGAAGGCAGAAATTCTGCAGGAACAATTAGATCTAAGAAACATGATTCCCATCCTTGGCTGTACTGTAGCAGTAGCCTTGATTAACATTAATAGATTTCTTCACTAGAGTAAGGACAAGAACTTTATAAGAAATACAAAAAAAAATAATTTCCTTGGGACTTTTTTTTTAATGAGAATTTTTTTCAGGGGCAAATAATAGTTGAGTATAATTTTCAGAACGAAAACACTCACTGTTCCTGCCAAAGTTCTTATTCCTATGCAAGGACCACCCAACCACTTTGTAGTCAGATTTTCAGCTTTAAAAAAAGAGCCTAAGGCTCTTTCTCTCAGTCTGTTTAGGAAACTCAGCTGTGCTCATCTGGATTCTGAACATGAACCAGGAAAAAAAAAATCAAAGCCCAGATTCCTGTCAACTACCATGGGACCAAAAGAGGATTGCACTTTCAAAAAGCTGTAAATGAACAGATATGCTAAACGCCCTAGAAATCCATGTAGGAGATTCAGAACGACTTTTGGAGCGATATCTATTTGTTAACATTTGAATCATGTTTTAGCTTTTGACTAAAATAGAACATTTGTAGGCAGGGTTGACTGCTATTAAGAGATGTGGGAATAAGACCTTTTACATATCATCCTCAACTTGAAACTGTTTAACAACTGTTCGAAGTTATATTACTGAAAACGTGACCTACAATTGGTCTGGGTCTATGATAATATGCCATGGCCAACTTGCCACAGCCAACTCACCAAGACTAACTCGCCCCAACCAACTTGCTGCAGGACAACTTGGCACGGCCATCTCACCGTAGGACAAGTCACTGCAGGACAAGAGTTATCAGGACTAATATCAAAGAAATGGCGTAATAGAATCTTTAAAGAAAGGATGGAAAAGGAGGGATAGGATGAAATGTGAATGGCAAACATTAAAATAATTTTTATCTATTTTAAAATAATTAAATAGAATTGTTAAATTGTCCTACAGTGAGTTGCACCGTGACCATGGCCAATTGTCCCCTGGCGAGTTGACGGTGGTGAGTTGCCATGTTGAGTTGGCCGCAGCAAGTTGCCTGTAGCAAGTTGTCCCACCCCTCATACTTAGAACCAGGGGTGAAATGCTCCCGGTTCAGACTGGATCGCCCGATCCGGTAACGATGGCAGCGGGTGGTTTGGAGAACCGGTAGCAAAAATCCCTCCACCATGCTCAGCTGAGCTGCACAATCATCAGAGGCTTTTTTTTTACTTTTAAAAGTAAAAAAGTTACTTTTCTACAACTTCTTCTGCCGAAAAAATGCTTTTAAAAGTTTTTTAAAAAGCCTCTGATGATTGTGCGGCTCAGCTGGGATGTCAGAGGCTTTTCAAAGCATTTTTTTCTGCCACCTCTTGGGGAAGATGTGGTTTAAAAAATGCTTTGAAAAGGCTCTGACAATCAGGCAACACAGCTAGGATCATCAGAGGCTTTTCAAAGCATTTCTTTAACCACCTCTTCCCCGGAAGTGGCTGCAGAAAAAAATGCTTTAAAAGTCTCTCTGACGATCCCAGCTGAGTTGCCTGATCATCAGAGAGACTTTTCAAAGCATTTTTTAAAACGATCAGACAACTCAGCTGGGATCATCAGAGAGACTTTTAAAGCATTTTTTTCTGCAACATGTTTTTTTTTTTTACTTTTAAAAAAAAGTAAAACGTCTTCCGCAGAAGAGGTGGTTAAAAAAGTGCTTTGAAAAGGCTCTGATGAACTCAGCTGTGTTCCTGATCGGCAGAGGCTTTTCAAAACATTTTTTTGCATTTGCAGAAAAAATGCTTTGAAAAGTTAAATTTTTTTTAAAGTTGGCCACGCCCACCCAGTCACATTAGCACCCCCACCAAGCTATGCCCACAGAACCGGTAGTAACAAATTTTACATTTCACCCCTGCTTAGAACCATTGCAGCATCTCTATGGCAACGTAATCAGAATTGGGATGCTTGGCAACAGGCATGTATTTACAATGGTTGCAGCATGTGATTGTCATTTGTGACCTTCCCAGCTGGCTTATGACAAGCAAACTCAATGAGGCAAGCCAGATTTGCTTAACGACAGCATGATTCACGCTGAACAACTGTGGCAATAAAAAAAGGTTGCAAAATTGGGCACAGTTTACTTAACAACCATCTTGCTTAGCAATGGAAATTCTGGTCCCAAAGTTGGGTTATAAATCAAGTGAGGCTTGGAAGCCATCTGTATAGAATGCAGACCAGAGGATTACAAACAACAGTCATTGACCTATGACCACAATCGAGCCCACCATTTCTGCCGCTAAGTGAGACATATGTTAAGTGAGTTTTGCCCCAATTTACGATCTTTCTTGACACATTTATTAAGTGAATCCAGTTTCCCCATTGACTTTGCTTGTCAGAAGGTCGCAAAAAGGGATCACATGACCCCAGGACACTGCAACCGTCATAAACATGAGTCAGTTGCCAAGCATCTGAATTTTGATTACATGATCTTGGGGAGGCCTCAATGGTCATAAGTGTGAAAAATGGTCCTCAGTCACTTTTTTCAGTGCCATTGTAACTTCGAATGGTCACTAAATGAACTGTTGTTAAGTCGAAGACTACCTGTACATTCAGATGTTACAAAAGAAGTGTCAATATTGTTGTTTGTTTCAAACAACGTATGGAAAGATGAGCTGTTGTTCCTTTTTTGCCATCCTCCCAAAAGATTTTGCCTGCCAAGGAGCTTTGAGCATCAACTCATGATAACATGTTCCCTCATTATTGAGTGTCTCATGCTTTTGCCCCACCAAATAAATCAGGATTAGGGTTATCAATCCATGGTGGATGGTTCCCTCTGCAAATTTATGCACACGTGCTACCATCATAGCATGAATATTACACCGGTAGATTCTGTCTTCAGTAAACCAAAACTTTTGGACATGAGATGATCATCCTAGTGGTGGACTAAACAAGAACAAAAGCCAAAATTGCAGAAATCCTATAGTGAGCAGTATCTGTAACAAATTCAGGGCAAAGAATTATAGCTTTTTATGCAAAGGGAAAGTTGGTGACAAAGAATAATTATGCAGTGCACTTCCTCAAGATAGTACATCTGACTGTGAGGGATGGAAGGAGAGGAGAAGCATAAATAATATTTAACTAGGTCATACATCTGGATCTTACAGTACTTTAGGCTGCCAAGTATAACATCTGACTTCAGTTCTGAAACATTATTTTAGTGCCTATCTTTTATAGGTCACCTCCCCCCTCCTCCCTTAACAGCCAACTTGCAACTTGCTAATTTTATGAAGTTGTGTCATTAAATTCATATTAAGATTTTGCTAAAATTAGCATGGCGCTGTGCCTGCAGTAAAGATTTTACTTAGCTTTCTTGAAGTGATCTAATCAGCAGAGGAACCTGGGAATTGGGGGGGGGGTCTTTGCAAACCTCCTTGTTATGGATGATGAATGGGTAAAATATACAGAGTTCATTACTAAATCAGAAAATGAGTAAGTCAGAGCACTGCCTGGGGACGTTCTGGGGTAAGAAGCAGGCAGTTACGGTACTTTGTCTTATCTAAAGAACTAATAACACGGCAATATTCAGCATTTGAGAGTGCTTCTCACTGCACGTAAAGGAAAGAAAGAAAAAATAAAATCTATAGCTGGCAGTTTTTCCTGCCTATCTCTGCAGTGAGAGTGTCTTCTAGGGACAGGATAATAAGAACTGAGCACAAGGCATGCCAGCCTATCAGAACAGCACAGATATTTTTGTAGGTGTCCACATCTGCAATAGGGACATAGTGGCTAAGACGCTGAGCTTGCCGATCGAAAAGTCAGCAGTTCAACGGTTCAAATTCCTAGTGTCACGTAATGGGGTTAGCTCCCATTACTTGTCCCAGCTTCTGCCAACCTAGCAGTTCGAAAGCACGTAAAAAATGCAAGTAGAAAAATAAGGACCACCTTTGGTGGGAAGGTAACAGCATTCCGTGCGGGAACGACTAGCACATAAGTCGTTGTGTGGGTAAATGTGAGGGTAACATTTACCTTTACCTAAACATCTATAATGTAGTTTATAATTCATAAGAATAAGGAACTCTTAATAACTTTACTTTCATACGTACACAAATATACGTATCTTATCTGCTACATAATCCAACCTAAGTAATTCTCTTTTTATAATAGAAAAAATCCATTCAGCAGGGAACCTGGTAAACTTGTAGGATGTACCACAGGGGTTTCAATGCAGATACAAGCGTTCTGACATTTAGATAATTATGCATTTCTCCCTTTGTCATCTGGCCCACTTCCCCCTGAGGGCAACCCAATCTTTCCCATGGTTAGTTTAAGAGATTTTGCATCCTGGCTGACTGACAAGATGAGACCTTTCCTCATGGCACACGAAGAAAGAAACTGGACTGATAGTTGGATCTTATTTCAGTGATAACAGAATCGTTTCTGTCATCAATCCCTAAGGGGCTGCTACAAAGAAGAGGTCAACCTTGCATGCACATGCGCGGGGGTGTGTGTGCGGTGTCCTCCCCATACCCTGTGTTTGGTTCCAGGAGGCTTCAGGGAGGCCTGCTAGCACAAAAATGGGGATCTCGTGCACATGCACAGGGGGCGGGGGGAGCATGGGAGTCACAGAGATCACAGGCTCATGCATGGGGGGGCGGAGCCTGTGGGGGGCATTGCATTATGGGTGTCAGCACTCATGCACATGCGCTTTCGGCACCCAAGGAAAAAAAGGTTCACCATCACTGTGCTAGGTGTTGATCAAGGGAATCTGCTAAATTATGTTCAGTTGTGTCACTAAGGAAACATTAGGGGACTGGAGGCTTAAACATATGAAGAAAGGTTGCAGGAACTGGGTATGTCTAGTTTAATGAAAAGGACTAAGGGAGACATGATAGCAGTGTTCCAATATCTCAGGGGCTGCCACAAAGAACAGGGAATCCAAAGCACCTGAAGGCAGGACAAGAAGCGATGGATGGAACTAATCAAGGACAGAAGCAACCTAGAACTAAGGAGAAATTTCCCGAGAGTTAAAACAATTAATCAGTGAAATGACTTGCCTCCAGAAGTTGTGCATGCTCCAACACTGGAGGTTTTAAAGAAGTGATTGGACAACCATTTGTCTGAAATGCTACAGAGTTTCCTGTTTGAGCAGGGGGTTGGACTAGAAGACCCCCAAGATTCCTTCCAACTCTCTTATTCTGTTGTTATTTTTTTTCATTCATGCCAAATTAGGGGGCCATGGTTCAAGCCTTATGTTATTAAAAGTTATGCCCTCTCACAAAGGGGAAGTCATTGCTAGCCTATCTGAGAGGCCATCTTGTTCTGCCAGATGGACTATGTCAGTCTTGTTCTTGATAGAAATTAGATGCCAATAGGGAAAGAATTCTCTATTTCTCAACAGTCTCTGTTGGAAAGGAGATTTTTAGTAGATACCAGTGTAGATTTATTCATTTATATGTTAATTCATCTTTAATTTTAATCAAGAAAATTTTATTCAAGGAAATATACACATCTAAGGCTCTTGTCTTCTGTTTTCTCCATAACAAACCTGTAACGTGGGATGTGCTGAGGCAGAGAAAGAGAATGGCCCAAATTTACCCAGCCAGCTTTTACTCCTACGGAAAGATTAAAATTCACAATCTTCCAGTTTGTAGCCAACACCTTAGCTCCTACTAAGATAGAGTTGAACCTTTTTTTCCTGCACAATTGCCCTATTGTTGTCAAATTTACTGAAAACTGACCAAGCCAATGAATTAAAGCTACCAGTGTTGTCTTCCAGAAATATAACTGAAATACTGTAAGATTTTTTTTTAAGTCATTGAAGGGAGAGGGGCAAGCAAGGAAGAGTAGACCAAAGTGAGAATTAGTCTTGCAGACAACTTTTAAAAGGTGTTTTTCCATAGTCCATAAATCAGTTTATTTTCAACACTGTGGCAATGCCCTTGGATATTGCGTTATTACCATAGTAACTATGGTAAGAACAAAGGATTTATTTCAGGATTAATAGAGAATGATTTAGAATTCACTGTTTAAATAAATGACAATAAAAGCTTAAGTGGTCCAGTAACCAGAGCATTGAAAAATCTCAAAATCAATTTATTCCCAGCCCAGCCCAATTCACAAGTTTAGGATGAGGAAGGTGTATTAGGAATGTTCACTGCCTTGAGATACTTATAAAGTAATAAAGGCAGGATAAAGATCTAATAAAACAACTAATTAATAAAATTTGCAATATTAATCTAAAACTAATTTTAAATATTTTAATACCAGTATTTATTTTTCAAAATGCACAAGTCAGCCTTATATGTTGTTCAACTGTTTGGCTATCTGTTCAAAAATGCTATGAAAGGAAGGTGGGATACCAATTTAACCAATAAATAAACTATTCTTCCCCTTGTCTTAAGGGAGGTGATCAGATTGGACATCTCTTTAAGGCAGAAGTGCAAATCAGGCTGCACAACTCTGAGTGACCACTAGTCGGCAGAATAGAATTACTGTAGAAATTTTTGAACAGTATCTCTACATCTTTTTGCAGTCCAGATTTAAGATACTTACAGATGTCTTCCCAAGTGCTATTTATCCTATATCTATTTATTTTGAAATGCAAAAAACATGAATCTGAAACCATCTTTTTCTTTTTCTACAATATTCATTCTTGGTTAAGCAAACAATGGCTTAAACAACATATCAGATAATTATAAATTGAGCATTCACATTTTGCTGCTCAGGTCTGCCCAGTGAAATTGTTGGTTTGCCATCTCCTCAGAGAACCATAATTTCACACCTCCAGAAGACACCAGAAACTTTCTCTGCAAATCTTTTCATTTCAAAACCATTTTGTGAAGTGATAAGGGGAAATATAAAGGAAGTGGACGTTTCATAAACTAGGACTGTGTGATTTCCCCGCCCCACCATACTTATGGGGAGAATCAGAATAAAACTTAAAGTTGATTTAATGTATAGATAAATATAATTAAAAGGATGCATAGTTAATGTGATTATTTTACACATTATAATTTGAAAACAACTTTTGGAAATCCCAGCAGCAGCCTCAGAGATTTTGAGAACTCCTTCAGCCTCATAGTTTCTAATTTTCCACTTCTATCCTAAATGTTTAGTAATTTCATATTTGCTTGTCAAAATACTAGAAAAAACTTACAGGTGGATTTCAAAATTGTGTTTTAATGTATTATATTTCATGAAGCTCCCTTAGAATCAATACATGTCTCTATCAACTTTAACTATTATTTGTATCTTGCTACCCAGAAGGATGCAGTTCTTATATGTAGAGAAAGTAAACCTTATCAGAGAAGAAGAAAGTTCATACATCCACTTTTATTTTGAATAATAGTTCGAGTTGAAGAAACTAGAAGTTTTGCTAATATATAAATTTCATGTTAATGTCAGAACAAAGTCTAGGTAGACCCACAAGTGGAAAACTTAAACATATCTGACATTAGACCTCAAAATATATTTGATATGATGAAGGGGATTGTGGCATATATGGTAATAAATACAATAGAATAAAATGACTTAGAATGGACCTTGTAGGTTATCTAATCCAATCCCCTGCTCAAGCAGAAGACCCTATACCATGGATGTCAGACTTGTGACTTCACATTGTCATCACATGATGTATCGTGACTTTTTTCCCCCTCACTAAAATGGGGATGAGCGTGGCCAGCACATGATGCATATGGCCCACAGGCTGCAAGTTTGACACCTCCGCCCTATACCATTTCTGACAGATAGCTGTCCAGTCTCTTCTTAAAAGCTTCCAGTAATGAAGCACCCACAACTTCTGAAGGCAATTTATTCCACTGGTTGATTGTTCTCACTGTCAGAAAATTTATCCTTGTTTCTAGATTGAATCTCTCCTTGATCAGTTTCCATCCATTATTCCTTGTCTGGCCTTCAGGTCCTTTAGAAAATAGGGTGACCCCCTCCTCTCTGTGACAGCCCCTCAAATATTGGAACACTGCTATCATATCACCCCTGACACTGCTATCATGTCACCCCTGATATATTAGTTTTGTCACAAGAAGAAGTATCCACATTATTTTTGGTTACCATTAGGGTTGTAAAACTTTAACAAAAACTTCAAAGGATGACACTGGCAGTTTAACTAAGTCTATTTAGCCAAGGTGATTTCATTTTCATTTAAAATTGAGATTAGTTTCAGTTTGACAATAGCTATTCTTCTTGAGGTGTTAAAGTAATTTTTCATGTTAACTAATTGGTATAACTATTTCCGCTGTACATAATGAGGTTGGAACCTATCCAAGGGGTGCATTAGGATTCCAGGAGTCAATACCTTGTCTACCTCTCTTCTCAGTTGTACATGAGAAGCTGTGGTGACTTTTTTTTTTGACATTGTGACATCTCATGGATTTGATGGTTCCTCCGCCTCTAATGTGCTTCATTAGGGCTGCACATCTCCCTAGTAAACAGTAGGGTGCCTCAACTATTTGTTAGGGCTTTGAAAATGATCTTTGGCTGCTCATCAAAGAAAAGTCCAGCTCTAACCCACTGCTAATGAGCTTGGCCTTATAACAGGGGGTCCACTGAGAAGCCAGTAGCTGTTTCTTTCACAGAAAATGTGTCATTAGACATTTATAAAATGAGCAGCTATTGTGTATTTTCAGACACTTGGCAAAAAGTCTGAAAAATAACAAATAGGCTGGCTGCAATTTGCCTTGGGACTAAATTAATGGTCAGTATTAATTACATTTTTAAAGTACACCAAGCACTTTTAAAGTACACCAAGCATTTTCACCCAGCTGTTTGTTTATTCATTTATTTAGTATCCTGCCTTTATTATTTTTAGAAATAAGAAGGCGAACGTATCCCTACTACTACTTCCCCTATAATAAGAACCCTGTGAGGTGAGTTGGGCTGAGAGAGAGTAATTGGCCCAAAGTTACCCAGCCAACTTTCATGGTTAAGTTGGGATTTAAACTCACGGTCTCCTGCTTTCTAGCCTGGTGCCTTAACCACTAGACCAAACTCACTCTTTTCATGAAAACTTGGCTGTTTCCTTTCAGCAGGTATGAGGACTGCTTATTAAACTTATTAAACAAGCAAACTTTTTAGGTTTTATGTTCCAGGTGTTATCGTATATAATTTCTTTTTTCTGTTGCTTACAAAAAAAAATCCACCTTGAGTCTTGGGCAGTACATAAAGTGTTGTAATTAATAAATAAATACATGAAAATCTCACTTATCATCTCTAGGTTTGTAAAGACCAAAACAACTGTGCTAAGACTGGGGCAGTGAAGCTTGGTAAGTTTGTGAGCAAGTTCGTGCTACGACAATTATCATTTTAGCTGTGAGTGATGGGCATTGGACAGCAAGAATCCGTCCAGGAGTCCTTCAACTAACTTGGTTCCACAGCATGATGGGCTTTCTAGGTCATTATCAGCACCCTGAATTGAACCTGGAAGCATACTATAACCAATACAGCTTACAGGACAAGGTATAACATGCGCTGATCAAGGAGCGTACTTGATTGCCCACACTGTTGAATTCTGTACCAGAAGTTGCTTATGATTGTTCTTTAAGGGTAACTCCACACGTAGCATAGTGTAGTAATTTGGGAGATGATGAAAACTTGAGCCTCTCCACTGGCACAAAGTTGTGCAAAGGCCTTCCTGGCCTCGGTTAGTATCTGGTCCTCAAGCACGAGCCAGGAGCAAATCCAAATTCTTAGTTGACACTGCCTACAACCAGTGATCGTTTGAAGTTACAACAGCACTGAAAAAGTGACTTATGACTGTTTTTTACACTTACGACCATTGCAACAGGTCACATCAGTGGTGGATTGATTGATTGATTGATTGATTATTTATTATTTATTTATTTATTTATTTATTTATTTATTTATTTATTTATTTATTTATTTATTTGAATTTATATACCGCCCTTCTCCCCGAAGGGACTCAGTTGCCCCCGGTTCGGAACCGTTTCTATAGAACCGGTAGTAAAACTGGCAGGAGGCTCCGCCCATTGACCCCAACGTCATCAGGAAGCTTCTGTACATGTGCAAAAGCTTCTGCGTATGCACACGAGCGCGCATGCAGGTGGCCCCGTTGCAAGCCGGTAGTAAAGGTAAGTAGAACCCACCCCTAGGTCACATGATCAAAATTCAGATGCTTGCCATCTGGCCTGTATTTATGATGGTTTCAGTGTCCTGGGGTCATGTGATCACCTTTTGCCAACTTTTGACAAGCAAAGTTAATGGCTAAGCCAGATTCACTTAACAACTGTGTTCCTAACTTCACAACTCCAGTGATTCACTTAACAATTGTGGCAAGAAAAGTCATAAAATGTAGCAACAACTCACTTAACAACTGTCTTGCTTAGCAACAGAAATTTTGGGCTCAATTTTAATTGTGAGTCAAGGACTAATACCTATGTATAGGCTCTTTCTGAGGTAGTGCAATGCCATCCAGAAGAGATGGAAGGATCAGGGGGCCGTTATGCCCAAAACCACTTATATATACACTATGGCCAAGTAAATGACATAGTATATTGTGTGGTAACACTGTCTGGATCCATTTGTAGCCCAGCACCTTAGCCCCGACTAAGAGAAGAGGTGATTCATGAAATTTCATTTTAATGTATGCCAATTACTGTACATTCAAAGTGACAATGAAGTTATTGTTTTATTCTATTCTATTCTATTCTATTCTATTCTATTCTAGTCTAGTCTAGTCTAGTCTAGTCTAGTCTAGTCTAGTCTAGTCTAGTCTAGTCTAGTCTAGTCTAGTCTAGTCTTCTAATTCTCATTCTCTAATTCTATTATATGCTATTTCTCAAATTCTAATTCTTCTATTCTATAATTCTAATTCTTCTGTTCTATTCTGTTCTATTCTGTTCTATTGTTAGGGTGTGTGTAAAAAGCATTTGTTGCTTGTGCAACGAGCAGAGTAGAAACACACAGGGAAGGAGATAAACGTACAGCTCGTGTGAGAAAAATACTTTATATACAAGATAAGATGCAGTCTCGGTGTAGGTAAAACAGTCCAAGGTCATAAACAGTAATATCAGTCCAGTAGGAATCCTCCCTTACCAAAGCAAACAGACTTTAGTAACTCTTGGTATCGTACCATATAACGATCCAGTCAAACACCAGCAGCAGGAAGACGCAGGAAGCAACAATCAGGAACAAGAAGGAAGGAACGCTTCTCTGCCTGCTTACTTATGCACTGTAGCCTAATTACAGGGTTCAGCAAACCCTGATTACTTGGCTCAGTTGTTTCTTAAAGTAACAGATATATATTGCCTGACCAACAGTTAGGAATAAGCTACAGGCTGACCCTAACACTATTCTCAACACGTTTTTACCAATTTACGGTTGCCTATAGTACTTACTACACACTTAACCCCAAGTCACTGTTTAGAAACTTTTTACAGGCGACAATAGCCCTGTTCACCCACTACACAAAACTAGGGCTACGCCGCAAAAAGCTAGAGGGGCAGCAAAGAGAGAATGAATTCTATGATAGCAGTACTAGGCCAAAATCAAACAAACTAATTATGGATTAGTGCAACATATGAATCAAGTATATTTGTTTTGTTTTGTTTTTTAAAGTAGCCTGGCACTTTGGAGCAACAAATCTGAAGTACTTTCACTTATCCCAAACACATGCAAACAAAATCTAACTAAGAACGATCAATCGCATTTCTATAGTCGACGTGTATTTCCTCATCAAGCTTTTTAAAATCAATATCCAAATAATTCTTGAAATGGACAGTCGCAGCAATGCCTGAAAAGTGTATAGAGCAGGGGTCTCCAACCTTGGCCACTTTAAGCCTTGGCGGACTTCAACTCCCAGAATTCCCGCAAAGCTGGCTGGGGAATTCTGGGAGTTGAAGTCCACCAAGGCTTAAAGTGGCCAAGGTTGGAGACCCCTGGCATAGAGATATGAATCTGTGAGTGGAATTTGGCCCGTTTAGGGTATTTTCCTCCTTTTCCCACGATAAGAGCGACAGTTTGCTCCGCAGAAGACAACCCGATATTTGAGAGTGGGGAAAACCAACTATTACTAGCTAAAACCCCGTCTTCTCTTCTTCCACATTAATCTTTTCCAGCAAAAGGAAAAGAGGTGAAGAGAAAGTGTCAAATGAAACCCAGAAGCACTACTTCTGCACTACCCTGAACTACTCTACTAAATTAGTCCTGAAAAGACACCGAGGGACGTTCCCAAAGTTCTTCCCTTTTGCCATTGGCTGAAGCTTCGCTATTGGTAAAACGAAACTGGCACGGCAGCCAATCCCGGCAGAAAGGGCGGGGTAAAGGAAGGCCGAAGGGACTGCAGTTTCCCCCGCAACTAGAACCGGATTATGGACGTGAGTCGCGGGCTGGAGCCTCTGCCGGTCTCCGTGTGGCCGCGGTTGGAGAAACTTCCGGATTTCCAGGTGAGAGAGGAGGAAGTAGAAAATCCAAAATCCAGCAGCAGCCTGCGGCAGGGACCGCTAGAAAGTTATGCTTTGTAGGACGAAACGTAGGGCTTTTTAAAACTGCGGCGGTGGCATCGAAAGGGACGCTGGGAATTAGAGTTTTCTGTGGGCTGGTTGTTCCTATATCTGCAGCGGAAGCCTTAAGCTTCTGAAAACTACAATGCCTAGAGTTCAGCAGTCGTGGGGCGGGGCCGGAGAATAGAACTGTGTTTACGGGGTTTGCGTAAACGGCGCTTTTAACGCACCTGCGAGAGTAAATCCCAAAGGTGCTTTTTCAGGGAGGCAACTGGACTTTCGGGTTTTTCTTTGAAGACGTTTCACTTCTCATCCGAGAAGCTTCTTCAGCTCTGGATGGATGGTGAGGAATGGAAGGATTTATACTTTATAGCTTCTTGGATGAGAAGCGAAACGTCTTCAGAGGAAAGTCCAGTTGCCTCTTGATAAAAAAGCACCTTTGGGACAACCATAACCTGGATGACTGAGAATCTCCATAGACATTTAGCAATGCACTTTGGGATGATCACCCTTCGAATGGTGCGGGAGTATGGACGGATTTCTCCAAAAAATGCAAACTACAGGAACCGTTTGCCCTTCAGTTTGAGATGCAAATAGTACAGACTCATCCCCAACAGCCTGCACCTGTGCTCAACAGTGAAGGGACACAGGGCAGAAAACATCCTGCAGAAAGCACAGCTCCAACAGAGCTGAAGAATCTTCTTGGATGAGAAGTGAAACGTCTTCAAAGAAAAACCCAGGAGCCTAGTTTAGTTCTGCAGACTAAAGCACCGTAATTAACATCCAGCTGTCTGCAATTACACCAGTTCGAATCTCCCCAGGCCCAAGGTCGACTCAGCCTTCCATCCTTTCTAAGGTAGGTAAATTGAGGACCCAGTTTGTGGGGGCAATAAGCTGACTTTGTATAAATATACAAAAGTATGAAGGCTATTGCTTAACGCATTGTAAGCCGCCCTGAGTCTTGGAGAAAGGCGGCATATAAATCAAATAATTAAAAAAAAGTCCAATTGCCTGTTGAAAAAGCCACCTCTGGGACAACCATGACCTGGATGACTGAGAATCTCCATAGACATTCTGCGAGAGTAAGGAGATCGTATTTCAAAAAGAGTCAAGGATATGGTTTCGTTTTGGACGATGACTCCCCTCCCGCCCTTTACGTTTCCGAGCTTCAGTTATCCATGGTTTTCTCTACCTCTCACATGCAGAGGTGTGTGTGTGTGTGTGTGTGTGTATACATACATACATACATACATAATGTATGTATCTTTTGTGATCACCGACTTTAAAATAATGATCCATATAACAAACAGGAAGAAAAAGGATATCCAAAGCCAAAGACATCAAGGGAAGCTTAAGAGTTTGTCCTGATTATATATTGCACTGAGTTAATTGGTTTTCACACTTCTGAATATTTTCAGAGAAATGCATAGGGTTTGAAAAACCACATGGCAAAAGCCTATCTTTTTTAAAAAAGCAATAAAACTACCAATTGATAAGGTGGTTCTGAAATGTCTATAAGCAGCTTGAGGCTGATAGGTTGATCAAACTCCATTAATATAAGTAGATTTCAGATGTTCATTGGTCAAGAGTAGATTAGGTTAGATGTATCTATAGAGCCTAAGTTATTTTTTTCTTGAATTAAAATATTTTTGAAGTGTTTGAAAACACTAAAAGTGTTTGAAACACTTTTAAAGAAAGTATACACTGAAAATAATTACCTCAGTCTTAACATAATCCTTAAAAGTGCAGATCAATTCCATTCTTCAGTTTTGACAATGAGGAATAGCTTTTCCTGCACTGGTTTACAAGTAGTTTATTCATTAGATCTATGATTTGGTTTGTAGTGCAGTCTCCTATTTTGCTTCCACAATAATCTTGTGAGGTGTTAGGGTTGAGAGTGAATGACTGGTCCAACCAATCTTCTTGCCACTGTCACCCAACAAGCTTTCATGCCTAAGGTGAAACCAGAACTCATTGTCTCCTAGTTTCTAGCCTGGTGACTTAACCACCTGACAAACTAATTTGCTTTGTATGCGGGGCATAAATTCAAAATATGGTTTTCGTTATATCTCTAATGTATACTTTTGATGCAGACGATAAAGAAACTTTATACCACTCTTTGTGCAAAAAAGTCAGTTTTGCTTTGCTTCGAGTTAGTGTAAATTGAGTAATCGTAAAATCCATTAGATGTCACTCTTGTTCTGGCAAAACTATTGTATTCTGTTACCTCAAGAAATGTTTCACTGCACGTTTTTACTGAAATAAATACTGTACCAAGTATTTTAATGTAAGATTTTTAATGTGACTAAATATAAATGTTCTTAATATAAAAGATTAAAAAAAATGATTTTGCAGTTGAGTGTGGCTGATCATGACTGGGCTCACCTAAGAAGAGGTAGGCATGGTTTGTACTTGGATAAGAAAAATATACAACTGGATATCAGCATACTGATATTTGCTCACATTTCATCAGATGATCTCACCCAGCATCAGGCTTAACTGGAAGGGGAAAGTGTTGAACTCCAAGAAACCCTATTGTGCAGTGCCCTAGAATTATATATCACCTCTATGCCCACCCCCAGCACTGGATGGAACTAGTCCCAGGAAAGAGAACAATACCTTCAACTCTCGGGGCCTTTAGCTAGTCAAAAAAAAAAAGATATTATTTCAGTCGGTTCTGAAAAATGCTAAGAGGTCATGGTCAGTAATCCGCAATTGTCATCATCATTGCTATCTAAGTTCTATACTGAAAAGTTGAAAGTGAGGTGGAACAATAGCAATAGTACTTAGACTTTCGTATACCGCTTTACAGCCTCTTAAGTCAGCATATTGCCCCAACAATCTGGGTCCTCATTTTACTGACCTTGGAAGGATGGAAGACTGAATCAATCTTGAGCTGGTGGGGTTCAAATTGCCGAACTTCTGGCAATTGAGAGCCAGCAGTATTAGCCTGCAGTACTGAATTCTAACTACTGTGCCACCTATAGCTTGTAAAGTAGTGGTGTCAAACTCACGGCATCACAGCGACATCACATGACCAATCGGGACTTTGTTCCCCTTCGCTAAACCGGACATGGCCAGTGCATGACGCATCTGGTCTGTGGGCTGGGAGTTTGACAGCCCTGTTGTAAAGGAATAACTTTGAAGGATATAGGCAGCAACAGTTAAGGAAAATAAGGAGTCTCTGTCCTGGGCAAAAGGGGATGTGAGACTCGGAATAACCTCACCTTAGGTCTTGATATGATGTAAGAGGAGACAGGAAAGTTGTGGCAAGTTTCCAAGCTTCTGAGATTATATCAACAATAAAGTTGCATCCCTGAACTCCTTGTGCTGCTTCTTGACTTGGCCTTCCTCAAACAACTGATACTTATTAAGGAGAGGACACCTAGTGCCAGTTTCAATGCAGGTGGAACTACATCTTTACTCAAAGGTGAATTCACCACTGCTTAGACACAACTACATGTCTCTCTGGTGGCTTTGACCAGTTTGGAGAGATGTGAATTTTAACTGCTTATTGATGCTTATCTAACACCATCAAGAACACTCCCCACTTTATCAATACCCAAGCTCCTAGAAAACAGAAGAAGATCTGTTTGGATGGAGTCCAGTTCAGAACACATATGAGCAATTTTGTCCACTGATTTCTTAAAATGGTTTTAACAATATTCAAATTCAAGTATTTTTCTGACCTTTCCCTCCTAAACATGACTGCTTGCTAAGATGGATGCAAAGGAGAGCCAATTTGATGTAGTGATTAAGGTATCAGACTAGAAACCAGGAGGTCAAGCATTCTGGTCCCACTTTAGACATGAAGCTAACTGTCACTCAGTCCTAGAAAGTAGGCAATGGCAAACCACTTCTTGCCAAGGAAACTGCCTGACTAGGCTAGGCAGTCCTCAGGAATAGGCACTGAAGGCACTTCCACCTCCCATTCCCACACATGGATGCATTTTCTGTATGAGCAGAAAAATATTTAGGCTTCTCTTATTGTCACAACATAGTCCTTCATGCTGGCTTTTACATGTGTTGGATTGGCTTCTTATCTTTCTGTAGCAGTACTTTAGGTGTGTCTTCCGATGTTTCATCTACCAGAGCTCATTTGTGCATCAAGGTAATCCCTAGGGTTGATGTATAATGGAGAGGACATTAGGAGCTATCTAATTAAACTTTCATTCCTAGTAGAGACTACAGCTTTAGTTAATCAGAGTGTCAGAGAATTTACCAAGCTGCTTTTGAAGCCCAGTTGTATTTATCAAATGAATAGATCCTTACATATGATAAAATATGGGCATTTTTAAAATCTTTATTTCTGTGACATCAGCATTTTTGGAAACTTAAGATGCACTATATAAGAAACATAGCTATCTTCCTTTAATATCCTTGGTTATTATTTTCAAACCATCACCCAGTCTAAATGCACAAGATTGCTTTAGCAGTAGCACTTAAACTTATATACCACTTCACAGTGCTTTTTACAGCCCTCTCTGAGCAGTTTACTGAGTCAATATTGTCCCCAACAATCTGGGTTCTCATTTTACCGACCTCAGAAGGATGGAAGGATTGGTCAACCTTGAGCCCGGTGATATTCGAACTGCCAAAATGCAGTCAGCTGGCAGTCAGCAGAAGTAGCCTGCAGTAATGCATTCTGACCACTGCACCACAGCACTCTTTTAATGTTCACTTCAGTTACGGTAGATCATTTAGAATCCTTCCATGAAAAAATGGTGAATTAGTAGCAACCTGATTGAGCACCGCATTCCCATAGCACTGTTTTCATGCATATTAAATCAGTTGTAATTTTGTCTCACATCTCCCCGTTTGTGGTTTCGTTTCAGTATGTGGAATAACAGCTTTTTCCAAATTTTTCTTTCTGTAATTAAAGGATACATTTGTAATCTTAAATGTCCGAAATCATGGCTTGTCCTATCACATAAAATTAGAAACAAGGGATTTGGTAGGCTGGCGAGATAATTTTATTCTTGCTTCGGCTAATAAGCTACTTTAGAGGAATTAAATTATGAATGCATCCTCAATTGAGCCCTGTGGGTAAGCATCTGCATAGTAAGAAATAAATTCTGTAGAAATCATGCTCGAAGCAAGGGAGGAAAATGTTAAAATGACAATTATCTAGTTTGCTTTAGTGTACTGCCAAGTAGCAAACTGATATTGGTTTAAAAAGAGGAACATTTTCTTCTGTGGTTATTTGACATAATTTGTTCTTTTTAAAAAAAGTAAAATACTGTTCATATCTGATTAATGTTTCTTTCCAAACCTCTCTTGTTCCTCATGTTTTTTTGTCTTACTTTCATACATGTTCATTTTGAAAACAAAACTATTGCAAGGAATAATTCATTTGTTAACTAGAAATTGAATGCATGAATCATAGACTTTTAAAAGGAGAATATACTGCATCCCTTTTTGACCTCACATGAGTTATTTCCCAGAGTCTGAATGAAAGTATTGGTGCAATTTAACAATTAATATCACTGAAATCTGTTCTCATCATAGACAAATACTCAATTTTTCCATGTAAGTTGTCATAATAAAGTAGATAGCATTGTATATAAACACAACAGAGATGGTGATAGACTATCTAGAAATAGATGGTCTCTTAAGATATTTCACCACTAATTAAATCTTTTTATCACTTTAAATCTATTTCTTGATAGAATTTCTTGTTAGATTGCCAACACAATCCTAAACTGCATTAATAGAAGGATGGAATCAAGATCATGTGAAGTATTAATACAGCTTTATAAAGCCTTAGTAAGACCACATCTGGAATATTGCATTCAATTTTGGTACCACAATATAAAAAAGATGCTGAGATTCTGTAAAGAATGCAGAGAAGATCAACAAGAATGATTAGGGGACTGGAGACTAGAACATATGAAAAACAGTTGCAGGAATTAGTTGCAGTCTAGTGAAAAGAGGATTAGGAGAGAATGAAAGCAGTGTTTCAGTATTTGAGGGGCTGCCACAAAGAAGAGGAGATCAATCTATTTTTAAAAGCACCAGAAGGCAAGAAAAGAAACAATGGATAGAAAATAAGGAGAGAAGCAACCTGAAACAAAGGAGAAATTTCCTAATAGTGAGAAACAATTAACCAGTGGAACAGTTTGCCTTTAGAAGTTGAGGGCGCTCCATCATTGGAGGCTTTTAAGAAAAGACTGGACAGCCAATTGTCTGAAATGGTATAGGGTATCCTGCTTTTTCAGGAAGATAAACTAGAAGATCTCCAAGGTCTCTTCCAACTGTATTATTCTGTATTCTTTTGCCTTTTTACACAATATATTATGCCGGCCTCTTCAGTTATGAATATATAGCCTTCAAGATGATTTCCTCTGTTTTCTTTTTCAGTACAGTCCCGATCATGTGCCTGGACCTGGAGGCAAACCAGACCCATCTGAGATCTCCTTCTCTGGATGCAGCTGTCGTTCTGCTTCCTGCGTGGCCCCAACATGTTCTTGTCTTTACTATGGAGAAAATTATAAAAACTTATCTGTTGAGACTGAAGGAAGTGAACTGGGATTTTCAAAGCCTATTTTTGAATGCAACACTATGTGCCACTGTGGAGAGATGTGTCAAAATAGAATAGTTCAACGGGGCTTACAATTCCAGCTTGAAGTATTCAAGACCACTGAGAAAGGGTGGGGTCTTCGCACCTTGGAATTCATACCCAAAGGACGATTTGTGTGTGAATATGCTGGGGAAATTCTAGACATTAATGAAGCACGTAAAAGGATTCAGTTACAGACATCGAGCGATTCAAATTACATTATAGCAGTTAGGGAACACTTGTATGATGGGACGACAATAGAGACTTTTGTAGACCCCACATATATCGGCAATGTTGGTAGATTCCTGAACCACTCCTGTGAGCCCAACCTCTTTATGGTGCCTGTCCGAATAGATTCAATGGTGCCTAAGTTAGCACTTTTTGCTGACCGTGACATCTGCGCAGGTGAAGAGCTTTCATACGATTATTCTGGAAGGTATCATAATTTTTTGCCCATAGAAGAGCAAGGCAGCAAGCAAGAAGGGACAGGATCAAAGAAACCTTGCTTTTGTAGAACTAAATCATGTACAGGTTTCTTGCCTTTTGACAGTTCTTTATTCCACAAAGATGGTACGAGAAAGTAATGCTGAAGGAAAAGTCTGAAGGTGAAAAGAGCAGCTGGGTGAATGTCCATAGGTGATAAAATCAGCCTTAAATACACATATCCCCACACACAAAATGCAGAGATGTTTGTTAAAGGTGGCTGAACGAGTTTGTTTATGCACCAATGAAATATTTTTCCATTCAGAATGTCAGTTGTAACATGAAATATTTCAGTATCAGATAAGTTGTAAATACTGTATCAAACAGATTGGTTGAAATCTTGCCCTGAAGAATGTGCAAGAAGTGATAATGGAATATCAAGAGATATTGGGACATATCTCTTGGGTGAGCTACCCTTTTTCCTTTCAAGCCATATTGCCTTGTGGTGGGTTGGGATCATTAAATCAACCTTTAACAATTTCTCTCATTGCCATGGGATTCTGCTAAGGAGTCGTCATCCTCACATGTTCTTTTTTTCAGTTGGATGATGTTCCCAGTCTTCAAATAATTACAGGATTAGGCAACATCTTATTAGGGCAGGGGTGTCAAACCCAAGGCCTGTGGGCTAGATCCGGCCCGTGGAATGATTAGATCCATCCTGCGGGGTGCTTAGATCCGGCCTGCGGGGCTAGATCTGGAAACAGCAAAGCACCGGCCTACGGTGCCTCTGCCAGTGAAAATGGAGCTCCGTTTTCACTGGCAGAGCACTCAGGCCACCACAGGCACCCCTAACACAAGTGACATCAAGCTGGCCGTGCCCACCGTGGCCATCCTCACCTCCTCCCCGATGCAACCCTCAATGAAATCAAGTTTGACATCCCTATACTAGGGGGAGAGGTTACAATTGTGCTCTTTTCCCCACAGTATAATTCCACAATACAGAGAGGGAGGGGTTTTTATGCGGGATGGGGGGGGGGAGCCAATGTGCACTTTCTAGTTGCCATTTCTTTTGTTAATACTTATGGTTATGCCCAACCATTGATAATAAAGATATTGGCTGCATATCATTCCTCTTTGTGTGTTGGCATTAAAAATTAAAGGAAAAGGGGCAGCAGGTCAGATTAGTGAATGAATGTACAGTAACAATTTGCTAGATTGTTTACTGGAAAAAATACTATATGAGCTATCAGTTAACATATATAAGTGGCCACCTGGTATGAGCTGGTACTCTGGGTTTAAAAATATTTTTCCCTCTAATCCCAAAGGTGCTTTTTTCAAAAGGCAACTGGACTTTCTGTTTTTACTTTGAAGACATTCAGAACTGAAGAAGCTTCTTAGATGAGAAGCGAAACGTCTTCAAAGAAAAACCAGACAGTCCAGTTGCCTCTTGAAAAAAGTACCTTTGGGACAACCATGACCTGGATGACTGAGAATCTCCATAGACAATTTCTCCCTAATGTTTCTCTGGATCAAAATTCATTTACCACCCTGTAAATCTTTTAAAGAGAGAAGAAGGTAGAATTCTTCCATGCTCTGTTTTTGTCATTTCATGCCTTTGTTAATAGTGGTGTTTGACAGTTCTAAATTGACCTACTCATCTTCAGTGCTGTCTAAGCTGTGAAAGAAAATATTTCTAAGAGGTATCGCTGCTGCTAAGCATCAACATTTAAACATATGGTATTTATTTTTGTAATGGATGTGTCCAACATTTTATAACAGTACTTATTCTCTTATTCCTGATCAGACGGGTCAATTTCATATTCTTTTCTCTTATACAGTAATCTGGCAGTATTAATCTTTAAATTGGCGTTAAGATAATTGTAGTAAGACCTGGTCACTTGTCATCTTGCAAACAAAGTGCACAAATATATTTCTTAGTACATTTAGCTTTCCATTTCTTGTATTGACTCTGTATACCTGGTCCACTTCTGTATCCAGGTCTTCATCTTCCCATTTAAGGCTTCAGCAGTTTTTAATCTCAAGCAAAATTATTTTTTAAATCCAGTAGTGTCACATTCTTCATCTTCTTCATCTATTTGTTTAATGTTTCTATCTCATTTATATTGCAGGTTCTTCATATTTTTAATTCATTTTTCATATTGGTAAATCTTGCATCCCCTCCCCATAAATGTCATTAAATCTCTCTGAACAGATAAATGTCTTTTCTTCTTCTTTTTTCTCTTTTAGTTCCAGAAAAAAACTAAAAGTTAGGTTCCCCCCTTTCTCTGAGATATGAGGAATATAATTATATAATGATATCTATATTATAGCTATCATTGGGAAATGGGTGGTATACATTCAATATGTCATTTGAAAACATGTTACAATCAACAGTTTGAAAACAAGTTTATATCCCTAATTAGATTAGTGAGTTCATCAATTAAAATGATCTCTTTCAAACCCCAAATATGAAATAATAGTCATTGCTGTCCATCAAACCTCAGAAGTCAATCCATCTTTTTTTTTCTGGTATGGAATAGCAGATATTAGAAAGACAATATCAGATTCTGAAAAGGTTGATGTCATATTTATGCAACAAGTAAGAGAAAAAAAACCAAGTATTTATCCTTCAGTTTGTGGCTATGAAAATAGTCTTGACTCTTGTTTCTGTTCAACTGTATCATGGTAACTTTCCAGTCTAACATGAAATAAATAGTTACACTTAAAATTTAAAGGACATTTGATACTGTAAAGCAGAAAATATTAACCTACTGGGATATAGATTTAAAAAATGCAGTGCAAATTCAGATATTGTCACCCCCTGTAATAAGACTCATTTAGAAGAGAATATGACTCTTAATTATAAAGAAACATGAACAGAAGTTCATATCCTACTTCTGAACTTTCCATAATCTTCCATTATGGATTATATAGTTTGCATTCTCTAGTATATTCTTTACCTAAAGAATAGCAATTGAAACTCAGCCAAAACTAAGTGTCTGCATCTTGGGGAACCCTGAAACAGATGGTAAAACATGAAATATTTGAGAAAATTGCCTAAAAGCTGGATGTTTTTAATTATCACTAAATTAACTACTTAGAAACTTGGCAAAAACAAATGTTAAGATATGAGCAAGTCCTACGTACATAATTTGTGACATCTATGTAACAGACAGGCAGATAGTATTGGTAGGATAAATCTTTGAAGTGCTTAATTCACTCTGAGGAACCTAACTGCCATCTGTATTTTATTTTCTGTTATAGCCATGTTTTACATTTTTGCTGGGGAAAAAATGTAAAACATGTTTTTCTAGTAACAGAATTTTAAAATGTCATTTATACCTCTTGTAATATATGTAAAAAGCCACATGTTCCAAATTGAAAAGGAAAGGCCCACCAAGAGAATCTCAAGAGTTTGTACAGATGAAATCATAGATGGATGGGAAAACAAGGATGTCATGTGAGGTTTGCTGGATGTAGCTCTTATTTTCAGGGCTTGTGACTTGATTGTTTTACCCATCGCTCTCTTTCTTGGCAAAACAGGTCTGGGAAAGCCACCAATTGCAGCTAACAGATGAAGACGTAAGCTAATCCTATCATAACAGTGCGGCCACCATTGCCTTTTCAGGCGTCATGTGAATGCCTTCAAGTTCCATACCCTATAAGGTGTTTTCCTTTCCCCCACAGTCTTGCAATTGGTAAAAGGATGAAATGCTGGCTCCTGGTTTTTCCCTTTTCCTAAGACTACATATTAATTAGCACCTCTTCCTTTCCTTTCTCTTCACTTGAGACTAGTGAGAGCTACAAAGTTCATCAAGCAACATCTCTACAAATATGGAAGCAATACAGTGTTTTCCAAAGCATAATTGCAAGTGTTTTATCCAAAATGCATTCCTTTACTGCACAACAGATGCCCTTGTCTTCCCTCCATCCCCGCAATCAAATTTCAATTCCTTTTATCAATCAACACATAAAAGCTTGACTACCTTCAGTTTGCATGTTTATTGGTGAGTTTGAGCTTGCCAAGGGAAACTCATATAAGTTATATCGTTGCTTTATTTGGTGAATGCTTTGAATGCTTCGAAGACATTTTTCTTTGTAACATGAAGATATCTGCCTCTTTCAGGAGCCTTAAGCAGCTGGAATTCAACAATAAAGTTCCAGATCTTCTCTCATGTTGAGGATTTGTTCTTGGCAAACTATTACTCTCTTTTAAACCACTGCTTTCATCAAGATAAAAGATAAGCTGAGTTGACTTCCAAAACAATTTGGGGGATGTCAATAGCTAGTTCACAGAATAAAATTATGGACATGGAAACACAGCCAATTGTACAGAGTAGCCAGAGTTAACACATAAAATAAAATCAAGTAATTACTGTTTATTTTGGCCACGGATTTAACACACATTTTGATAATCATTTGTTTTTAAATGACATATTGAATTATTTGGAGTGCTGATGACATTTAGATGTAAAGCCCCTTATTTAATGGAAAAACAATAAGCTTGGGTAAATCTTGATCTTGTCCTTTTCTCTAGTGAGACAGAAGTTTTGCTCCTAATTTCAGTTGAATTGAAAGTGAAGGTTTGAAGTTGGTTGGCTGTCTGAAAACCCTAGGGCATTTTTTCACCCAACTACTTAACTGATTAATCAAAAACAAGCAAAGGTTTATTCAAGACTAGGAGTAGAAGTTTGTACAAACTTCTTAGTTTAATGCAATGTAATGTCCAAGTGGAGCCATCTTATTACAGAACATAATCTTGCAACTGTTCTTCACGTTTTTGTTTGCCAGCCCTTAATCATTTTAGTTGCTCTTCTTTGCACTTTTTCCAAAGTCTCAATATCTTTTTTATAATATGGTGACCAAAACTGGATGCAGTATTCCAGGTGTGGTCTTACTAGAATAATAAAACAGTATTAATGCTTCACATGATTTTGATTCTATGCCTGTTTATAGAACCAAGGATTATATTAGCTTTTTTGGTTGCTGTTGTACACTGCTGGCTCATGTTTAAGTTCAAGTTTAACTAAGATTCCAAGGTCCCTCACAGGGACTGTTTTGAGCCAGCTTTTGCTTAATCTGTACTTGTACCTTTGGTTTCTCCTACCTAGGAATAAAACCTTGCTTTTCTCCACATTAAATTTCATGTTGCTTGATAGGGCCCATTGTTCAAGTCTGTCAAGATCTTTTTGGATCCTGAGCTTGTCTTCTGGGTATTGTCTATTCCTGCTAGCTTACTGTTATCATACATATCATATTAAATTACATACATGAGGGCTCCTGCAGTAGAAGTGGCATTGCTTCGTGGCTTCTACCAATCCATTTAAAGGGGTTAGTGATATTCTCTAGCAAATTTGGCAGAAATGCAGAGAGAGGGAGAAACAGCAAGATAGTTATACAATGTTCTGTGAAACCTTTTTTTTTCTTAGCACCTGGAAAACAAGGAACGAAATCTGCATTGAGAGTTAGAAGGACAATGGGACTATGTTCCATCTTTTTTTTTAGCAACTTTAATAGACTATTTCCCAAAATAAGATCTCTTTTAAGGTCTTTTTCTGAGATGCCCTTCTTTCCCGTCTTCCCAATCTTTTAAAAGAACAATACATTTTACACAGAACTCTTTATTATTGCTAATAATTCATACAATGCACAAAAGAGGATTCAGAAAGATGGAAGCTGACTGGACTTAAAGATGTTTGCACATGATGAATTTGTGAACAGAAATATATATGTAAGAGACAGAAATATAGACTAGATGCCAAAATTGCTTTGAGTTAATACAGACATCTGTTTTTATTTCTTATCAATCTTCTTTCTAAGGAAGGACGTTCTAATTGCAAAGTGGGAGTGTCTTGCAAGATACTGGAGTGCTGCATAGATGAAAATGTTTCTTTCATTTCTCATATATTCCATTAAGCCAAGGAGGCAAAAATTATGACCACAGCAGTAGTTGTGAAGATACATCCAAGCCCAGACAGTTTTTCCATCTGAGTTAAAAGTCCATTCTGCCATGCTCTCTAGTAATGAAATAAAATACTTCCAGTACTAGAAACTGGTATTAGGAAGCAACTGTACTTACAATTACTTACTTCATTACAATTTTGGTTGATTAAATATAAATTATTTATTATTTATTTATTTATTTATTTATTTATTATTACATGTATTTATATGCCGCCCTTCTCCTGAAGGACTCAGGGCGGCGAACACAAGTTAAGAAACATGTACAATAAAATCGCATTATAAATCAAATAACTAATTAATGATAAATAATAAACCCAGAATCAGAGTCAGCCTATTTGCTTGAACAGCCAAGTCTTCAGCTCCCGACGAAAGGAGCAGAGATCAGGAGCCGTCCGGAGCTCGGTAGGTAATTCATTCCAGAGGGTGGGAGCACCCACAGAGAATGCCCTACCCCTGGGCACCGCTAGATGACATTGGCTCGCCGTCGGGACCCTGAGGAGAGCGGCCCTATGTGAGCGAACAGGATGGGAAGCAGGCAGAAGAAGGTCCTGTAAATATCCTGGACCTAAATCATGTAGGGCCTTATAGGTGAGAACTAGTACCTTGAAGCGGACCCGGAGAACCACTGGTAACCAGTGCAGCTGACGCAGGAGGGGTGTTATATGGGAGTAACGAGGGGCTCCTGTAACAACCTGTGCGGCTGCATTCTTGATCAGCTGGAGTCTCCGGGTGCATCTCAGGGGCAGGCCCATGTAGAAGGAATTGCAGTAATCCAAGCGGGAAGTAACCAGGGCATGAGTGACTGTGCGAAGGTCATCTCGGTCCAGGAAAGGGCGCAACTGGCGCACCAGGCGAAGCTGTGAGAAGGCCCCCCTGGTCACAGCCATTAGATGGTCTTCTAGGGACAACCGAGCATCCAGGAGGACACCCAAGTTGCGAGCCCTATCAACGGGGGCAAGTTTTTCTCCATCCAAATTTATGCAAGAGATCAGCAACTAATTTATCATCCTGAAGATATCTTTAAA
Organism: Masticophis lateralis; assembly: GCA_030761175.1. Classification (NCBI taxonomy): domain Eukaryota; kingdom Metazoa; phylum Chordata; class Lepidosauria; order Squamata; family Colubridae; genus Masticophis; species Masticophis lateralis. The sequence goes on from JAUDYJ010000002.1 coordinate 49,748,510, forward strand.
ATAAAAGTCAACTAATTTATCAAGATATAGCATGATCTAATATTTTACCAATATTGTACACTACAATGCAATTGCAATGGTCAAGTCTACCATCATGAGACTGGCTGTGTTGGGATTTATAGATGCGTAGTTGGACTGGAAAGCAAAGTATTCAGAACTGTTGAATATATTTGAACTTAATCCCCCCTGAAGAGATTTATTCAATCCTCTGAAAAAACTTGAACATTTTGTCATATATGGATGGAAGATTAAATAACAAAATCAGCAGTATTTTCAGCTCCTACAAATATTCTAGTGGCAATTGAAGTAAACCTTCCAGCTCTTAAGCTGATAACAAGCCAACTTTTATTCTTTATGGTTCATAATGTATGTGAGATACATGCAGTACAGTATTTATTGTTGTATAGAGATTAGGTAGCAATGTGAACATTACAGGCTGAATATGAATGAGTAATGTGATGTGGCTGCTATCTGATACTGCATGGAAGAACTATCATCTCCAAATCACCGAAAGAACTAATTCCATTATTGCACTTAGCCAGACCACATTCTCCAATATTGTACTCAATTCCGGTCAATTGAAGGAAGGATTCACATAAAATGGAACTAGTCAGAGAGGAAGTCTTACAGAAGAGGAAGAAAAAAAGCAGCACGTGGCCACATTATGTACCAGAGGAATTGCTACATAGAAGGTATTGGTTTGTACCATGCCAGCCAAAGAGAATAATAGCTAAGTTACAGGAAAGCAGATTTAAGGAAATTGTACACAGACAAAAAAAAATTCTCAGTGCTGAGAATATTTTAATAATGGAACATAATTGTATCGGGAAATGGTCAGCTCTTTTGTTGGATGGATTGAAACAAATGGATGTCCCCACTAAGGCAAGTGTGAACACAAGCATGGCCCCTTCCAGTGCTCTGCCATTCTGTTATTTGCCTGCAGGGGTCGTATTTCCACAATAATCATACGTTGGTACAGCAGGGATCTGAATGTTCACTTGATTGCTTGTCAAACATAGATAGCTCCCAAGTTCAGATGTGAACTGGAAGGGGAACAATATGAAGACTTCTAATTTATGATTATATGCCATCAGATCAGTATGGACTCTTAGTTACCATACATAGCTTTTTTCCAGGGGGATTTGTTCCCAACCTGATCTTTCGGTAGTGATGACATCTGCAGAAATGCTATACTATCAATACTGTATCTTACACTCCCATCCCAAAATCTATTTCTGTATAGATTCATACAGAACTATCAATCGAAGCTACTAATTTAAGCAGGCCTCAGATACACAAAATCCCCTCTTCCCTGTAGTATCATGAGATAGGAGAAGAGGAATGCTTTAATAATAACTTCATAGTGCAAAGAAAAACCACAATGTGTGTATTATAATAATAACTAAAGATGCCAACCTCAGCTGTTGGTGAATCATCAGGACAAAGAACAGTAGCCCTTGGCATTCAGCATGAAAGCTCATTACTGCTTCAAAGAGCATAATACCCCTTTTGCATTAAGACTTTGATTACTTGTGACATAAACTAATACAGATTTTGTAGGAGAAGTTGTAATTTACTTACTTCCCAGCTGGACTGACAAAAATTTTCGATGATGTGGATGGATAAGCAAACGGTCAAGAATTACACAAATTATACAGATATTCTAATGGGCCTCTATCCAAAGGCCAAGTAGTTAAGAGTACTGTACATATTTTTCAGTGTGGAAACATTAATAGATTGGTACTTCATTCATTCACTACATAATGAAATGAAAAGCCTTCAAGTGGGCCAGTTTTTATTCCGGACAGATGTTTAATTCAGATAATTAGAAAGCTTTTCACTGGAATTTTGCAAAAATCTACTAGATGAATAGTATAAACATCCACTCACATTCATTCCTAACTTGAAATTCCAACATAAAAAATGATCCACATTCAGGAATGCCTCTATGAATCTGCCCACAGGAGGCTTCATTTAAGCTTCTTATATTCAAGTCAGTTTCTCAAAGCATTGCAGGGCCAGTGTGAGCTTTTCCTTCCCTTTGTTTCCTTCCCTGGGACTTTAAGACCGCCTGAAGAGCATTGCACCATACCCGGTTTTCAATCATTAAAGGAAAACGAATAAGCACCTGAGTGTGTGTTGAAGGATGACTTGTGTTGTGAGAGAGAACAGAGGAAGAATTTGCAGTTGAGGGAGTGAAGCAGCCATTAGCTCAAATGGTTATGTCTGTTTGTTCAGAACTGTTTAAAATCATGATGGCAATGAAAAAAAAAATGGAGTTATGACTAGTCCTCAAAATTCTGGCTGTCCCAGCATTACTGGGTCAGCCCACATTTGATTACTATGCTGCTGCTGCCCATGAAGCTTAGTTTCAGCTTTGGAAGCCATATTAAGCTGGAAGCTTCCATGATGCCACCTTCTCATGTGTGGGAAAGTAGGAGAGGGGATTTAGTAGAGGGGTTGTCTTTAGGCATAATAGCATTCTTCCTGTCGGTCAAAGTCAGACGATGGAGAAGGAGTGGTCCGAGTGCTATCTCGAGATGGGACAGATGGTGATTGGAGCATGTGATCGACTGAAGAGTGAGGGGGTGGTTTTGGGGCTTTTGATTTACTGAGGGAAAACCCGACCTCTCAGATTTGGGTTTTCTCAGATGTGCCAGTTTACCTATTCTAGTAAATAGAACTTTGAAAAATGCTTGCTTCCGAGTTTTTACTTGGAGTTGGGTTTTTTCCTGGAACGCTGACACTTAGTGCCCACTTATGCTCTCTAGCATCACCCTATAGGACTCACTCTCCTGTGGCACCTAGGCGGGCCCCTCCCCCCAGTAGGTTTCACCCACTGGTTTGCTTGCCTGGGACTCCTGTCTCTTCCCACTTAATGATCCACATGGTCATGGAGATATCACAGCAAGTACCACTACTAGAATTGCTGTTGCCAAGTGAAGCAATCATAGGATGTCATGCTTTATGTCCATATTGCTTAGCAATGGAAATTCCGATCTCAGGTGCCGTTATGAGAACTACCTATACACCAAACTGGTCCCCAAATGTCAAGGGAGAAATTTGGAAAATAAGTAAACTTGTTAAATTGTATAGAATGAAAAATTGCCTGGAAATACAGAAAAGATAACCTTTCAATTGATGATTTATACTATTTCCCAAAGAATTTCCTCACATCCTTGGAGCATAATTTTCCTTTTGGTGTCAAGAAAGTTACCGGAACAGTTTAGCTATCAAAGCTATGAGACAAATACATCTATGAAGTTCAGAACATTAGTGCTTTCTAGTTTTCATTTTCTCCCAGCCCATTTTGTTTTGTGGTGTAGAAAAATGCTACAATCTGAAAAGCATTCCTTAAGGTAACTGGAGAAAGCTTTTAAAAAAGTGAAGTTCAAAAGTTGCATCTCATGAAAAAATTATATAAATGTCTTTCCTTAGGGAAAGGGTACTTATGGCTGCTTGATTGTCTACCTGTTTCTAGCTGGTGTTCTTAGTCCTAGTCAAAGATGAGGGGGGCAAACTATTCTTCAAAGCACCTGAGGACAGAACAAGAACCAATGGATGGAAACTAATCAAGGAGAGAAGCAAGCTAGAACTAAGGAGAAATTTCCTGACAGCGAGAACAACTAACCAGTGGAACAGCTTGCCTTCACAATTCGTGGATGCTCCATCACCGGAGGCTTTCAAGAAGAGATTGGCAGCCATTTTTCTGAAATGGTATAGGTTCAAGCAAGGGGTTGGACTAGATGACCTCCAAGGTTCCTTCCAATTCTGTTATTCTATTTTAAATATGTTGAGAAATCACCCTCATTTTGTCCTCAAGTAAGTGGGGAACTTTTTTGAAAACAGCACTTGCTAAAAGCTCTGAAGACAGTAAGCCAGGATTTGGGCTGCATCGCATTATTTACTATACATACTGCTTGCTTCATTTTGTCATCCCAATGATTTATATATGCCTTTAAATAACCACACTTAGCCAAGGAGTTCCAAAGTTTTATTAGATACCTCCCACAGCTCTACAAAGATCTGCTGAAAAGAAATATCAACAGAATACTTTGTAATAAGAGTAGACAGGAAAATATAACCTGAGATACCTTTATGCACATTTTCCATATTTGCATTATACGGATGATTTATCTCAGAATTGTCATAGTAATTCTCTGAAAAGATATTGGCAGCTACTTCCATCTATAGCCCTCAGGTTCTTTAAATACAGACTCTATAGTTAAAAGGAGCCATTTAAAGAAAGAATACATTATTCCTTACATCAGCTGGTGGAAAATTCTGTTGTAATAGAGTGAGGCGCCTGCTCCTCAGAGGACCCTAAAATAACTGTCCTCTTCCAAGGAGAGACAAGATGGGATTCAGTGACAAGGAGTTAGAAGTTACTTGTCCCCAGAGGTTGTTCAATGGAAGCTCTCAGAGAAGAAGTGGCTTGAAGTGTGTGCTTCCTGATTGGGTATGGGATTTAGCTTCAGAGCCTCAAGACTATTGGAACTGGTCAAATCAAGATGGCAGGCACATCAGGGTTGCTGTCCTTAATGCGGTTCCTTCCTTCCCTTCCCTTTTAGCTTCCTAGCTTCCTAATATTTGATACAACTGTCTTATTCCCCAATAACTTTGTCACAGTTTCTTTTACATATATCCAGGTCAATGGGCTCCAAAACCTCAGAGCTCCAACACAACCATACCAGTCTCTAGGCAACATACCCACAAGCACTTAAAAAAGCTAGTGCACACTATTTACTCTACCATTCTTCTCCAATTCTATACAACTCATGTTCTTCCACGACTTCTCTTTGTGACCCCTAACTTCTGGCGAACGATAATTCTTCTATTTGCTTTAGGCTGCTTCAGACTTCTGCAATCTTCCAAATACAAACCAGCTTCCCTCTCATACCAAGAACACCTAGTTGCCTTTCTACTCAGCTTTCATAGCCACAAATTGCTGGGCTACTTCAGGAGAGATTTTAAAGGGGTGAGGCACCACAGCCCAGATGCTGGCTATTTTGCAGGCAGCCTGCCCCCCATAGGCTTATTTTATGTTAAATAAAAATAGTTTATTTTCTATTATTCCTGGTAGGGGAGGAGGTCTCCACATGTTTCAACACTGCTTGGGCCCTGTAATCTTAATTAGATTACAAACTGGGGACCATCTAATAAAAACCTTATCCTTGTGAAGAGGGAGCTCTTTTGCTGCCCCACATAGAATCCAGTGCCCACAGGGGGAAGCTGCCTCTTGAACACAACACTTACTGTAAATATTTGCCCCATAGAACTCTTTCGGTGAGGAGGGGGGCAAGAAAAAGTGCCCCTCAAAATTTGGGTACTGAGGCTGAAAAATGGAGGTCCTAGGAAGTTATCTGCAAAGGCTTGGGTCAGGAATGGTTCTCTGCTATATCTGCTGAAGAAATCAATAATTATAAGAACAATCTTCACGAAAAGCAACAATAACTCATACTAATTCAAACATAAAGTACATCAGTGTATTTCAGAAAACAGATAATGGCTTATTTTCAAAATTAAATTAAAACAGGTAATCTTGAAGAATGTGAATTGGATTTAAGAGCAGTGAATTGATTTGAAACCAATGGAACAAGAAACTAAGATAAACATAACATAAATAACATACAAACAGCTTTGAAATTTCTTTGGATCAGAGTAATCTGATGTATTTTTTATCCCCACAAACACTGTATGCTATTCCATCTTAATTAGAGGCATATTTTCATAAAAAATAAATAAATATAAGATGCTTAATTACTTCTGTAAATTGATCTATCATTTGAATGGTAATGTCTTTTATTAAAAAAAAACAAAACTATGTCTGACATGATTTAGTTCTTAAATTTAAAGCAACTCAATAATCAAATGTATTTCACGTAAGGCTCATTAAATGAAAAGGCAACCTAGGTTCTTTACCAACCAGGGATCAAAGAAAACAAAAGCTGCTGGATGAAATATTCAGAATTTCCAGTATCTTCTATTTTGGCGAGACAAATGTAGAATCATTTGAGTTGCATCCTTTTTTGCAGATCTCTCTGTCCTCCAGGGCTGTCAAGCTTTGTCACTTTAAGTAGGCTGGCAGACTGTCAGCAGCACAGCGGAACCCCAGATTGGAAGCTGAGCTGTCAGGCGTATTTTGGCTTCGGGCTGCACATCGATATCTATAGCAATAGGACTAGGAAGGAGAACGAGAGGATTACCACAAGTGTTCCCATGGATGAAACGTATCATAGCAGCTTTGCCAAGATGGCAATGCAATAGCTGCCAGGAAGACTATTAGTCATTGAAGGGAATCATTCTCTACCTAGACTTCTAAACAGGTGTCCACAAAGGTCCTTCCCATCATGACAGAAACAAGTAGCACCCAAAGATAATTTGATTCCTGCCAGTTTGAAGACACAGGTTAATTTCTTTTTAACTTCCTCCTCACTTTTTAACACCTCTTTAATTTTATTCCATGACTCCTCGTGCCCTCCCAGCAACCACTTTAGTTTCCTTGAAAAAGAAATTACTTTATCATTCGAAAATTGCAGCTGTAGGCAAATAAGAAGATCTTTGTTGCCATAGTGATTTCAGTGTCCTGTCACAGTGGAGTGTCACAGTGTCTATGCCAGACAGCGAGTATTTGTGGTGATACATTGAGATGAAAAAAATGATAGATAGAAATGCATTCTGTCTCCATTCTTAACGCCTCCAATCTCCAAGTTAATCATAATCCTGGGGTTATTGGGCTAAATGAATCACATGGAACCACTGCTTCTCCTCACAGCAGCTTTTGATTGGAACTAGCTGTATATTTTCGGATGTATTTTGCCAGGCTTTTTTGGGGTGTGTGTGTGGGGAGGAATACAAGAACTACTGTTTGTTTGCAATGTCAAAAAAAATAATCTCTGACTTGAATGTCTATGGACATAAAGTTTAGTGGGAGCAAACATCAATCTATTTCAATGGGTAAAATTTTATGACTTATTATTTAATCTTTTGCATATTAAAATTCCTATTTTAACTTTATCTTAAAAGTGCTGTACTATCCTACACTGAATACACATTTTTTGAATTTTCATAATTTAGATTTTAAAGCTTTGCACAGTATACCTTCTTGTGCAATTATTTTTTTTCTCCCAAGAAATTTAAGGCTTTTGATATGGCTTGCCAGAATTTTGCCAGTAATGAGCCACAAGCTATTTTTTATAGATAGATAGATAGATAGACAGACAGACAGACAGACAGACAGAGATTTCTCTACTATAGTGGAGCTATACCAATGAGCACAATCAGCAAAAATATCTTTAAGTTCTTCTGTATAATATTTGTATCTTTCGTAACATCATTTTGATAAAGAAAACCTATGCTTATACCTGATACTTGTCCTAATAAAATAATGTAGTAAGTCTTATGTCATTTAAACATAAAGAAAATAATAGCTTTAAATATATATAATTTTGCATATCATGCATTTGGGTTTCTTTTTCAGTTCTTAAGAGAGAATGTCGAATGCTTGCATATTTCGGATTAGCAAAAATATATGAAACTTCAGAGAAAAAGGAATATGTTTGTATGATGCCTGCTTCTCTTAAGCAGAACATTTTTATGCAAATATGAGATACATATTTGTACAGCACAAAATAATTTTCTTAGTATAAAGGTTTCTTAAATAATACTTTGTATCACAGTTTGTGCGGTTGGGGTTCTATTTTCACAATAAGCATTTGCTGGCAGGCAAAATAACAAAAATAAGTCAGTATTTAATAATTCTAAATCTAGAAGTGTTACTTTATCTCTCATCAACTGTTCTTACTGTCATAAAATAAATTAGAATATGATCAAAATCCAGTTTTTTAAAAAATCTAACAGAATTTATGCATTTGTGCTTTTCTGATAAAATAGTATAGCAAAAGAGTAAGTTGCAGGAACTTAATACAACGAAAAAAAGAGAAAAAAGATTCACTAGGATTTTCCTTTTTATATTTAAGGAAAAGTGCTTCACATAATTGTACAGTTCCCTCACATCCTGGACATAAACTGTTTCAACTCCTACCCTCAAAACGATGCTATAGAGCACTGCACACCAGAACAACTAGACACAAGAACTGTTTTTTCCCGAACGCCATCACTCTGCTAAACAAATAATTCCCTCAACACTGTCAAACTATTTACTAAATCTGCTATTAATCTTCCCATCTTCTCATCGTTCCCATCACCCATCTCCTCCCAGTTATGACTGTATGACTATAACCTTGTTGCTGGTATCCTTATGATTTATTTTGACATTGTTTCCTGACTGCTTATTTGTACCCTATGACTATCATTAAGTGTTGCACCTTATGATTCTTGACGAATGTATCTTTTCTTTTATGTATATTGAAAGCGTATGCATCAAGACAAATTCCTTGTGTGCCCAATCACACTTGGCCAAAAAAAAAAAATTCCATTCCATTCCATTCCATTCCATTCCATTCCATTCCATTCCATTCCATTCCATTCTATTCTATTCTATTCTATTCTATTCTATTCTATTCTATTCTATTCTATTCTATTCTATTCTATTCTATTCTAATGCAAGGTAAGAAGTCTTGGCTACCTTTGATTTGTATTTAGCTTTATTATGTCTATACACTTAAGATGGACAGAGACTTTATGAAACTATTTTTCATAAATGTGCTATTTAACTATGCTTTCAAGTTTTGAAAGTAGCGGGAACTTTTAGCAGCCTTAATAAAGAAAACCTATCTTATATACAGTAGACTAAAATGGGCCATATTACTTATCTCTAAAGAAAACTTTTATCCTGTTAATTTAATCAGATCTGCTAATTAATGTATGACATTAATTTCACCTCCAAATAAGATCAAGTAGAATATTTGATCTCACAAAAGAAAAATGGCAACTGTGTTACACAGAAAGTTTTTTCAATGCTTATTAAATAAGATTTTTTAAAACATTACAGAAGCAAAAGTGCATTGTTTTTAATTAGAATAAATTAAACAGGGAACGTTATTTTGCTTTGCACAGGATTTTTCAAATACCTTGGCATTCGTTGCATTGGGAATTAGCCAAATGAATGCATAGGCACATGGACACCTTCCCATTTATAAAATTGGCTTAGGACTTATTTTAAATCAGTTGCTGACTGCTAAGAGTCAATATTTTGTTTAAAATGGATTTATCTTCAATTTTCCAGATGTTCTCTTTTTAGGCAACACTTTCACGATTTTCCATATGCTGATGAATACACTATAAGAAGAACTTCCTTAAGTGCAATTCTTTCCTTTTTGTGCACCATGGGAGAAGTGAGTGGCCTTTGAGGGAGGGCATGAGGGCTGCAGCCCAAGAAATGAGTAAGGCAAAGAAAAAGGCAAAGCCAGGACAACAACTGAACTACATTTAATTTGAATTATATTTTAAAGGGATGCATCATTTTAACTAAAAACAATTTAATGTAATTAAACGCAATTAAAATAAAATGATTATTTATCATGTTCGTGATTCATTTTCCTGTGTGTCATTTTAAAAATCACAATTTGGCAGGGACTGCTCAAGGGAGAGATGGCAACTGTGGTGAGGAGACCTTTGTATAGTTCATCCTATGGTTAGGTTGTGTCCCTTCCCAGACTGGGGGTGGGAAGAGTCCTTCAGATGCCCTAATCATCTCATAACTGGACTACTGCAACATATACTACCGGACTGCCCATGTAGACCCTCTGGAATCAACAATTGTTGATTGTCATCTATAAAGCCCTTCACGGCAAAGAGCCTAGTTATCTGAAGGACCGCCTAGCTCCATGATTCCAGCCTGTCCAATAAGGTCAGAGTGAGATGCTCCAGGTTCATTCAATTAAACATATTGACTGGAAATTCATGTGCCTCTCACCCAATTAAGAGTCCTGCAAGATTTTAAAACATAGTTTTATTTCTAGATCTGGAATAAGGCTGTCTGTTGAGCCCCTGACAAATTTTGTATAGCATGGCTTTGTTTTGCTGATTTGGGGGTTATTTTTATCTAAGCATACATACTGTATATTCTTGGTTTTGTTTTTGCTTTTTTCCCATTTTGTAAATTGCCCAGAGTATAAGTGGACATCCTTCTAAATCTAACACAACAAGCAAACAAGCAAAATGTTTATGGAAGCCTTGTGGTTGCCAAATGTGTATCTTTGGGGCCTCAATTTCTCTGCCTCTGCTAAAAGGGTCTTCACCCCCATTCAATATGGCTAGTGAAACTATAAAAATTTCTACAGAGGTTGCCTGAGATCCTATTATTGTAATTGTTTGTGACTGAACATAATAGGGATGCGAATGGCCAAACTGATCCTCAGCCACAGAAATCAATGGAATGACTTTGGAGCAGTCACCATTTTTCTATCCTGCCAATTCTATAGGATTATTGTGGGGAAAATTGGAAGAGAGTAGTATTAAATAAGTAATAAATAGCAAAACAAAAGCAGAGCTTGGCTTCTTCATTTCCTCTTAGGTTAAATAGATTTTAACATATTGTTAGCTGTGACCCAAAGAAGGGACCACTGAGCTTCCATTCAATTATACTGCTCTTGCAGTATCTGGCTGCATCTTTTATATATTACAGTAATGGTTCTGGAAATTTTCTTAGAATAGAAACCTTGGGCTGAGTAATGAAAAGCCTTGGAGACAAAAACTGGATGAAAAATCAGTCTGCAACCCTAGAGCTCCCCCATGAAGATTAGCTTGTGGTCCAATGTTTGTTGTACCTGTGATGGCCATAATGGTTTCTCTTTGCCTCAAAATGGCATTTTGATATTCTTTAAAAACTCTAAAACCCCACAAGCTGGCAGTTTTAGAGACTAATTGCTGGAAACTGTCAAGTTCATTGTTGTCTTAAGAAGACGGGACAGCTAAATTACCGTCAAGCTAAAATTAGAAGACAATTGGCATTTTATCTCAGCTCAAATAAACTCCAACTAGAGCTTGCTTATTTATCAAGTTATTTCTATTTGACGTGCCACTTCCAATAGGCTCCAAATGTTCACAATTTAGTTTTTATTAGCTTTTACTGGATACACAAATAAAGACTGCAGATTACTATCATCAATAATATAGAAGGTGTTTTATCATTACCTTATGGCACATGTAGGATCCACCTTTCTTCACTCGGTCTGACCCTTCTGAAGGTCCTTTCTGGGGACAAAGGGATACCTATTATTGTTGATCCATCCAAGACTAACTGTAAGTACCAATCAAAGGAATTCAGAGAGATTTCTTGGAGGGCCGAATATGTCATTGTTCACAAGCATATTATAGTTAATTTTTATAGCAAGAAATAACAATTGCAATGTTTCAGGAAAGATGACTGGAAGATAACTTGGTATAATTGCTCTAGCCTCAATACACAGCTATTTCAGTTTTAAATAGTGGCTCTTCTGTCAAGTCTGCATGCAGCATTCTATTTTCGTTTCCCTGTGCAAGCGTGTAATGCATAGCTAGGACTTGATGACAATATTGAATCTGTGATAATGGATGGAAAATGAAAAGGGATTAGCAAAAAAAAATCCCCTTTTTATGGAGCTATAAAAGATGTGGTGGCTCAGTCGCTAAGATGCTGAGCTTGTCGATCAGAAGTTTGGCAGCTTAGCGGTTCGAATCCCTAGTGCCGCATAACGGGGTGAGCTCCTGTTACTTGTCCCAGATTCTGCCAACCTAGCAGTTCGAAAGCACATAAAAAAATGCAAGTAGAAAAATAGGGACCACTTTGGTAAGGTAACAGCGCTCTGTGCGCCTTTGGCATCGAGTCATGCCGGCCACATGACCACGGAGACGTCTTTGGACAGTGCTGGCTCTTCGGTTTAGAAAAGGAGATGAGCACTGCCCCTAGAGCCAGAAACGACTAACATGCATTGCAGGGGAACCTTTACTTTTACCTAGTTTTATGCTGATTTAAGAGTTGAAGATCTCTGGTTAATTTGGCTTTTGCTGAAAACTAATTGAATTATGGCTTTGGTAGTTGATCAACATTCTAATAACATTTCTTGAAGCTCAGCATTATGGAAGTCTCGTTCTTCACACTAGTTTGGAAGGCAAATTCCCAAAGTTTAACATTCCCTAATTAGATTATCTCTGCTTGAAATTTGTTTTTTTGAAATAAATGAATAGCAAATTAATTAATTAATTAAACTCCTGGGCAATCCCCATCTCTTCCCCTGCAAAATCCTAGGAGCTTCTTGGCCTCACTTATTCAGTGTAATTAGCAGCAGTGGCTAAGTTTGTAATGTTTCAATTACCTCATAGCCAAGATTTTCGGGGCAAACAGGTGCTTTAAATCTGTTTGCCCCTTTCATACATACATTTAAAAGACCTAAACACCTCTCGAGATGGAAAAGAAGTAACAGAGTAGGGATGATACCTGACAACAATTCTAAACTTGTTACTGAGATTTTATCGTGTTCATGATTGGGTGTAAATAACAGAGTTAAATAAAAATTTAACACCCCTAACTACTTTTAGTTCTCCTTGTATTAATATGTTATTTAAAAACTGATCTAAGAACTCTTCTTGGCCCTGCAAAAGCAAACATTAATTTAAAATCCAATAATTCTTAATGTAACTGAATTTTACACTGTCATGCTCCATGTATATAATTTTACATGATGTCTACCCTTTCTCTTTGGAGCAGAGGGGATATTTTTCTATTTTTACATTATACATAGAACCGGTAGTAAAACTGGTGGGAGGCTCCGCCCACTGACCCTGATGTCATCAGAAGCAATCTGTGCATGCACAGAAGCAAGGCGCTTGTGCGAGCGAAGCAAGCACATGCACGCGATCCCGTTACAAACCGGTAGTAAAGGTAAGTAGAACACACCCCTGTACTATATGACTGCTTTCGCCCTATAGGTAGTCAGATGTTATTCTATGGAATTTAAGCTCTGTACTGTAACATCCATTGCTTTCTACTTTGAGAGCTTATGTAAAGGTGGATTACAGATGCCATTCTCATAAATTCTGTGTATCCCTTCTGGCAACCAAAGAGGATTAGGTAGCTCCTAAAATCCTAAAAGAGGATAGCTCCTGAAAAATAATCGTGTAAATGAATTCACTTCCAAGAAAAGGTTCGAATCCCATAGAATAACATCTAACTACCACTACTAGTGTGAGATAGGATGGACCAGGTCATATAATGCTACAAGTGTGATTGTAACTTCTTCCTCCAAGCTCTACTTAGTATTTGAAAAAAAGAGAGAGGTCTGACCCTAGATCCCTGGATTGTGAAATAATTTAGGGACTGACTAACTATTTAATATCTACATAAGCTTCTGGTACCAGTTTTCTATTGGCATGGAGTGAATTATGCAGCTGTAGCTTTCTGTTCTCAGCTGCCCAAGTGATGCCATGGTAGTTTGCAGTGCCTGGAGGCTATGGGACTCTGGCTGGGGAAAACAGGCTTTGACACAACCACAGCAAGACTGAATGGCTGGGTTTTATTTTCCATGACTGGAAGGACTGCACTTCATTAGAAAATTACAGTTTGGGAATCCTTCTAGACTAATGGTTTCTGGTTCTTGATTATCAGGGGTCAGCCCTGGACGTTAGGGTTTTTGTACAAATCCGTCTTGCACATCAATTGTGCTTGTTCCCATAGGACCATGATGGCAATCCTATGGCATGTGTGCCAGAGGTGGCATGCAGAGCTCCCTCTGTGGGCACGCATGGCGTCGCCAGCTGCTTTTCTGGTTTCCGGCGCACACATGTGCACTTTGCGGACGCCGGAATGCCACAAAACAGCTTGAAAACTGCCTGAAAACAGCCAAAAAACAGGCATGTGCATGCCAGCCAGCTGGTCTTTGGGTTTCCGGTGCTCTGGCGCACACAACGACCAGCTGGCTGGCACACATGCGTGTGCCAGAAACCAGAAGACCAGCTGGCTGGTGCGTGCATGTGCACTGGCCAGCTGGTCTTTGGGTTTCTGTGGCACGCACATGCACATCAGTGGTGAGTTGCCCCCAGTTCACACCGGTTCTATAGAACTGGTAGTAAAACTGGCGGGAGGCTCTACCCACTGACCCCAACATCATCAGAACGCTTTTGCGCATGTGCAGAAGAGTGCACACGTGCACGAGCGAAGCTAGCATGCGTTGGCGGCCCCAATGCGAACCAATAGAACCCACCCCTGATGCACATGCGTTCCGGTTTGGTCACTTGGTGTCGAAAACGTTCACCATCACTACCATAGGAGGTGATTCTGCTCATGATAATTTACCTCTTTGTCATTTATTGGTTGCTCAAAAGGCATACTCACCCACCCTCATCTCGAAAAGCAATACCGGGGCAAAAATATATATATCAAGATGCAGTTGGCTGTAAAATAAGCTAACCCATTTGTAAAATTGATTTCCCATCTGCACATACCAACATTTTTCTTAAACAAACTTAAATCGCTTTCACAGAGAAACATGGAGGCATGTCCATACATACAGGTAGTTTTCAATGTATGACCACAATTAAGCCCTAAATCTTGATCGTTGAATAAAATGGTTAAGAGTAACACCTTCACTCAACAACTGCAATCCCAGAATTCCTGGTTGCAGTCATTAAGTGATTAAGTGGAGGGAGTCTCAGGGAAGTAGCGCAGGATGCCTGGAAAGATGAACCCTAAAAGACTCAATTTTGGGGCTGGAAATCCGCCCTGCTGAAATCCAAGCAGGATTTTTAGCTCCTGAGTGAAAGACATTTGCACGCAGCCTCATTGGACCTTTTAGGACCACCCCGCCCTCTCGTCAATCTGAGGCACACAGTGCTTCTTATCTTATTGCATGGCCTCTCTACTCTCTGCTTGGATTTTGGCTCCCTCTCATTTCTAGGGGCTAACTAAAAGAGCTGCCTGTCAAAGAATCTCATCTCTCCCCTATGCATGGAGGGCAACTCCTTTGTCAGGGTACAGAAAGAGCTAAAATCATCAGAAACTAAGCTCTGTTCTCAACACCAGTAAAGGAATTCAGCTCCCCTTGGCAGGCAGCTCTTTCAGCCGACCCCCAGAGATGAGAAGGAGGCCTCTCGGCAGACAGCAACAGCAGCTAGCAATCTTCCCTGCCAGCTTCCCCTTTGATTTTCTTTGGAAGCCGGCAGAGAAATTGCAAATGGTGATCACATGATCATGGGGCGCTTGGCAACGGATCGTAAGTGTGAACAGGTTGCCAACCACCCAGATTGTAATCATGTGACTGCAGGGGGAGCAAAAGGCAGAGAAGCATGATTCTCCCTAACAGCATTTGAAAAAGCTTGTTGTCCAGCTTTTTTTTTTAAACAAAATAAACAATCTATACATCATTTAAACTTATAGAACAATAGAAAATGATTTTGAATAATTCTAAACTTCCACTTGTACAAAAGGAGCTGTGATGCATAGACTGAAATAGATACTGAATAGATCTGTTCAGCAACCATCTATTTCCAAAAGCAGAAAGGCTAAAATTACAGCCATCTCTAAGTTAAGAAGAAGCACTTATCATGTTCATGCTTGAATGCTTCTTGGCAATCTGATAATTTTCAGTTAACAAAACAAGATCAGGTCATCATTCTCTTCTTCTTTTTCACATACATTCAGACATAATGGCACCATCAACCATTTTTCATTACTTTGAGCAGCAAAATCTTACTGGCTTTCTACTAGTAACCGAAAGAAATTGTGTTCTGCCATTAATAGATTAAGTTGCCATGCTCATTAATATATTAGTCTCATGACCGGCAGTGTTTAGTCATTTCACACCTCACAGTAACTTTGTCTACATCTATTTAATAGACACCCATATTTTATCCTAGTAAATTTATGCAGTGTGACAAAGAGTACTAACTTTTATCTACCTTGAATGCCCAGAGCATTTTGGTAGACAAAGTCCAGACCCCGATTTTGAAAGGCTCCAAAGAAGAGAAATGGATATGAAATCCTAAAGTAGTCACAGATAATGACTCTCACTGCAGCTGGAAGGCTAAGCATTTTCAATTTCAAATAAATACATATATGAATAAGTCAAACAGATTTATTCAATTCAATAAATCAATAGCGTTAGTAAACAATCACTTAAATACAAGCCAACAGTGTGCTGAAGCTGCCAAAAAAGCCAACACACTCCTAGGTTGCATTAACAGAGGAACAGAATCAAGATCATGTGAAATGTTAATTATCACTTTATAATGCCTCGCTAAGACCACACTTGGCATATTGCATCCAGTTTTGGTCACCATGATATAAAAGAGATGCTGAGACTCTAGAAAGTGAGTAGAGAAAGGCAACAAAGATGATTAGGGGACTGGAGGCTAAAACATATGAAGAATGGTTGCAGGAATTGGGTATGTCTAGTTTAATAAAAAGAAGGAATATATATAGAATAGAATAGAATTACAGATTTGAAGGGATCTTGGAGGTCTTCTAGTTCAACCCCCTGCTCAGGCAAGAAACCCTATACCATTTCAGACAAATGATTGTCTAATCTTTTCTTAAAATCTTCCAGTGTTGGAGCATATATATACTGTGTTTCCCTGAAAATAAGACCCTGTCTTATATTTTTTTGAACCCTGAAATAAGTGGTTGGCCTTATTGCCATGTGCTCAAAAGCCCAATTAGATTTATTATCAGGGGATGTCTTATTTTGGGGAAAACAGGGTATAAGAAGGCATAATAACAGTGTTCCAATATTTGAACACAAGGAAATGGAGGTCAACTTGTTCTCCAAAGCACCTGAAGGAAGGAAACTAATCAAAGAGAGAACCAACCTAGTGCTAAGGAGAAATTTCCTGACAGTTAGAACGATTAATCAGTGGAACAACTTGCCTCCAGAAGTTCTGGGTGCTCCAACACTTGAGATTTTTAAGAAGAGATTTGGAGAACTATTTGTCTGAAATGGTATAAGGTTTCTCGTTTGTAGGTTGGACTAAAAGATCTCCAAGGTCCCTTCCAAGTCTGTTATTCTGTTAACTTCATGTATGAATAAATCAGCAGTCTAGGAAGACACGACTGTCCAGCAGAGACTGAGTTGAAACACTGGGATTCACCAGCAGAGGGCGGAGATATGCAAATCTGAAGATTTGGTCCTATGCTGCACAGAAGAGTCTTTTCCCATGCCTGACTGCTGTTTCTTTCCAATGAGGAGAACTACACTAGTGATTATTAGGCAGAGGTGAAATGTAAAATGTGTTACTACCAGTTCTGTGGCCGTGGCTTGGTGGTGGTGGTGGTGGTAATGTGACTGGGTGGGTGTGGCCAACTTTTTTTTTTTAACTTTTCAAAGCATTTTTTCTAATGCTTTGAAAAGCCTCTGGCGATTAGGCAACTCAGCTGGGATCGTCAGAGAGGCTTTTTAAAAAAATGCTTTGAAAAGCCTCTCTGCCAATCAGGCAACTCAGCTGGGATCGTCAGAGAGGCTTTTCAAAGCATTTTTTTTACCACCTCTTCAGCCAAGAGGTTGCAGAAAAAAATGCTTTGAAAAGTAAAAAAAAAAAAGCCTCTGATGATTGTGCGACTCAGCTGAGCATCGTGGTGGGGATGCAGGGATTTTTGCTACAGGTTCTCTGAACCTCCCGCCGCCATCGCTACCAGATCGGGCGATCCGGTCTGAACCGGGAGCATTTCACCCCTGGTATTAGTACTAGGTCTTGTCAGAACAGATGCCTCATTAGACAAGGGAAATATTTCCTAGTATGATGCTGAAGCATTGCCAAGTATCCTGAAGGGAGCATGGTGGCTTAGGAAAGTCTCAAGTAGAAATAAATGGGGAAAAAAAGTTGCATTAATGAGAAATTAAGTATCAACAAGTGGAAGGTATCTTTGCATGTATAGAATATTTGGAAAGATGTGCCTTGGATAGTGCCCACATTTATTATACTTACTGACACATCTGCATTAAGGCAACATGTTTGTTTCAGAAAATGCAAATGAACACAAGTACTTTAAATTCTAATCTCAAATTGATACACAAACTATATCATAAAAATAGAAGCTATTACAAAAGAAATTCTTGACAGGAGCCTTAATTACAGTAACAAAGCATTCTGCTTGTTTGTCTGTGCAATCTGGAAGAATTTGTATTTACTACTTCATAAGAATTGATTGATTTTATATCCCGCCTTAATTATCTTTATAAATGATTCAGAGTGGCAAACACACACAATACTCCTTCCTCTTCTTATTCTCCCCAAAGCAATAACTCAGTGAGGTGACCTGGGCTGAGAAAGAATGAGTGGCACAAAATCATGGTGCTTTGGAGGTCTAAACAACCAACACAAAATAAGCAATTTTCCAGTCAATACCTAATTAAACAAGCAGTTCTATTTTGCCAGTTATTTAAGCTCGCTGTTTTGAAATGCCCCCATACATGGTTAATAGAATCTTGGACAAAAAAGACTGAACAAATTTGGCAATGGTTTATTTCATCATGTTTTACTGAGTTTCCACAACTGACTGAGTTTCCAAAGCAGTATGCAAACTGAAACCGTACCGTTCAAATTTGAGAGAAGTCCGTGAAAACAATCACATGCATTTTGAGCCAGAGAAGGCTCTTTGCCAAAACAAACCAAACGCCTATCTAAAGCAACCCCATGCAGCTTTCCACAATGACTAACCATCTGCCTCCTGGAAAACCCACAAAGGATATGTGGACAGCTATGGCAATCTTCCTAAACCTGTTGCCCTGCGTCTTACTCTGAATGTATCATTTGAGACTATGAACTGGAGTTCCAAAGTGAGTTAGCTTGAAACAGAAGAATGAAGCTTCTTTCAAATTTAGCCCTTGGATGAAACAGGGGCAGGAAGTTCCTTCCAGAGAGACAATCATTCCATTTTACAGGCAGTTCTTTTTTTTTTGAAAGAAGGGGGCTTCCAGATTTAAAAAGCACTCAAGAATTGTAAGCCAATTGAATTGAGTGGTTTTAGAAATCGAATAAATACATCAATGAAAAATAGATAGAAAGCCCACAATAACATTGGTCAGAGGAGGGTTTTTTTCTTTCTACTTTATTTTTCATTTTCATTTACTTTTTCTCTCTCCCAGACTCTAGGTTTTTTTTATTATTATTATTTCAGAAATACATAAACAATAACATTCCTTGCATATTACAATATACATATAAGTCCCCTAGGTCAATTTATCTGACCATGTATTTTATTTAGGTAGCTCACCCTCCAAATTTGGACTCCTCAGTTAACAGGTGATAATTGTATACTGAATGAGGTGGCTGGATGGAGTCACTGAAGCAGTAGGTGTGAGCTTAAATGGACTCCAGAGGATGGTAGAGGACAGGAAGGCCTGGAGGAATGTTGTCCATGGGGTCGCAATGGGTCGGACGTGACTTTGCAACTAACAACAACAAATTGTATACTGGAAACTTGATTAAATGCCTTAATGTATTTAATGGCATTTGACAAACCAACTCCTATCCTTGTGTTCAAACAATGCAAGAAGATTCACAAGTTTTGATTCTATTCTGGAGACTGAATAGAATAGACTGACTACAAAATTGTTGTAGTCAGATTAGGCATTATTGAGACACTAAATGAACCAATAATCATATTTACCATAAAGCAGCTTCAGGCATTTAAGAGAGATCTTTAACCTGCCTGGCCCAGAGATACTCCAATCTGAGACTGCAAAAGCTAAATAATTCAAGAATAATTCTGTGGTACTTATATTTAACAACACAAAGGTAACATACATGCATACAGACATATTCAAGTTAAAGGAAGTACAAAGTTTAATAGCGTTTGACTGCAGTAGATATTTTATATTTTCTCTTTTAAAAAATAGAACTTGAGCAGGTAGTTCTGTTATGAGCCCTGGCGGCACAGTGGTTAGAAGGCAGTATTGCAGACTAATTCTGCTGACTGCCAGGAGTTTGATCTTGACTGGCTCAAGGTTGACTCAGCCTTCCATCCTTCCGAACTTAATAAAATGAGGACCCAGATTGTTGGGGGCAATATGCTGACTCTGTAAATCGCTTAGAGAGGGCTGTAAAACACTGTGAAACATTATATACGTCTAAGTGCTAGTGCTATTGCTATTAAATGAGGGTTGTGATTCAAGCTCCACTCTGTAGTGGAGTGCATAATGTATACAAACATCCAAAAGGGCCAGTGCTTGGCCCTTCAGTACAACTACAACTCTTGTTTTCTATCTCTTTTTTCTTTGTCTTTTCTTTCACTTTTTTCATATTCAACTCAAGGCAGCAAACATATCTTGATTTTCCCCACAACAAAGACAGAGAGTGACTGGTATATAAGTCTAAGTACTATTGCTATCTCAAGTTTAAAGAAGCAAAGATATGGTGACTTGCTATTAATGCTTGTACTCCCTCCAAGAAGAAAAATCATTCTATAACTTTATTAGAAGATTTCTAGTTTTACTGTAAAAACTTAAAGTCAGCAACAAGAAGGAACTGTGCAGAATTCTCTCATGTGCCTAATGTTCAGGGCTAGAGACATCGACTCACAGCACTTATATTTTTATCTATTTTCACATTTTGTCATCATTATTTTGGAGAAAAATAATTCCCGTCACTCCTACAAATCATTCCATTGTACAAAACATTCACTCAACTTCATCTCAAAGTACATAAAAGCAGTTTGGAAAAAACACTTTTGAAGCTCCATCTTCTGTTGGAAAATGGATACTCCTCTTGCAAGTCTAAGTCAATAACAGCTAAGCTGGAAAATACATCTACTGGTAATCAGGCTTGCTGCTCCATATCAACCATGCAGCGTATCAAATTCTATAACGTGAACTAGGAAATTAGTTGGAAGAGAGGCAAATCAGCAGCTGGAGATACTCACTGGGCTGTATGTTTCATCTGCAGAATGATTAATTCCCCACCAATCTGATGTCCACTCCCAGGCATTTCCCACAATGTTGTACAGGCCATAACCATTTGGAGGAAATGCTGTTACCTGCCTCAGGAAAAAAAGAAGTGGTTAATGTTGCAGTAAAATTAGATTATTTATCCTGTTAATCACCAATGAATTTACTGAGTGGGAAAGAAGAATTCATCCGTACAATATAGCTTTTTTGTTCTTAATGAATATGATGATCTATGTTGCAATTTTCTCATTATTTAGAAAATAAAAAATCTTCCTTTAACACATTTCCTAAATTTTCATGTTTTACAGACAGATCCCTTGCCAGATCTTCAGGTACTCTGGCCACAGAAGAATATCTAATTATCCATTTGACCAATTTTGATATATAACAGTTTCTTTTTTAATGTCATTTTGCTTCAGCTCTGAATCATCAACATTCTTTTGATGGATTCTTCGTTCTAGCAGTTCGATAGCCTTGCTGAAGATGTTTCTTTAGAAAGTGCCAATTCTCTCTTGCTGCCAACAACAACAACAACAACAACAACCCCACTATTTAGAAATTCTAAATTTACCGGACTTGAACATTTTGACTCTACAAAAAACCACCTTACTCGGAACAGCTTACATCCTCCAACTATACCTTAACAGTTCCTAGGTCCTTGGTTAGGACTCGAGCTGCTGAGCTATTAACCAGCCTCAAAGGCTGTGAATCTCACTACAGATTAACCAATAATAATAATATTAATAATACGAAACCCAGCATGGTTATCTTGTTTGCTGTGTATACTGTCAAGTTTGTGTATAATAATAATAATAATAATAATAATAATAATAATAATAATAATAATAATAATAATAATAATAATAATAATAATAGTAAATTGTAATACCAAGGAAAATAGGTGGATGTGGAATGTTCCAAGTTTATCAGACATTTAAAGAAGGAAAAAAGGGCATTGGAAGAATATCTGAAGATAGTGAAGAAGATATAAGGAAGTTAGTATATCAGGAACACTTATGAATACTAGAGAAACCAAACTATCCTACAAGAAAATTCAAATGAAGAGAAGAAAAGGGACATTGCAAGGTCAAGTTTTACATGCCCAATATATAGAAAATCTAGCAGGCAAAGTAGATAACGACAAACTCAGCAATGGATAAGAGCAGGAAAGTTGAAGAAGGAGACATAAGATCTCATTCTGGCTGTAGAAGACCAAGCCTTAAGAACAAATGCATAGAAATCCAGAATTGAGAAGGCAGCCACAGAGACCAAATGCTGCCTCTGCAAAGAAGTTGAAGAAACAGTGGACCACCTAGTAGTTACCTATTTAAATATATATACCATAAATGTATTGTATTTATGGTATATTTTATGGTATATTTATGGTATATTTTATGGTACCTATTTAAATATATATACCGTAAATTTATAAATGTATGGGAAGGACTCGACTGGTAAATGCAATTCCAAACCTAGTCTAAACATCTGGTTGACTGTGAAACCAATCACAAAAACAATATACACTAAATGTATATGATGCCAGACTGCCAGCAACTCTGGCCAATTTACACAGTTGTTAAAAACATTTAAAAATACAAAAACAATATGAGGAGGTTACCTTTTTACTGCATGGATAGAGGTTTCCTATCCAATTCTCAGAAATACACAGTCATGCACAGGAAATCATTTGTGAGAATTTATGTTAGTCCTGGATCAATAATGCAGAAGGCAAAGCAATCCATTTTAAAAACAACAACATCTTGACCTTTTTCTTGGTAGGCGATAATCAAAATACATCAGTATTAAGGACCAAAACAACTCATTTTCATTGCATGTGCAGATATGACTGTTAAGTTATAAATTGTCTTTTTTTTTTTTTATGCTGACCCTGACATTTGTGATTGGAGAACGGCTTGTGAGAAGAGAGAAGTGTATTACAAAGCTCTCTATCCAGCAGACATAGGAGAGAAAAGCCAGATGTACCTCATTAACTTTTTTCCTACAAATTAATAGGGGTGAAGTTGCAATCAATATATAGAGTCAGCAGGTTCTACTCTCTCTGCCTATTCTCTATTTTTTACCAGAAGAAAATTAAAATGGCTCTCAACCTTCCCTCCCCCTTCTATTTATATTTAGGCTTAATGGCAGAGGATCATTTCTTAGTGATTCTTCTTACCAGTTCAGAAATGGTGACTCTGTTGAAAATATCTTACAAAGTGACAATGTACATTACTACACTTCTGAAAATATCTCTTTCTTTATTGTTGATATTGGTACTAAGTATAGATAATGGAATAGCCAGAGCTGGAATAATTTCTGCCTTAGGTCACATTAGAAAGAATAACTGATGGGAACTTTTGTAGAAACTCTGGGGGCTGTACACAAGATTTGGGGGCAGGCCTAGATGTAGTTCTGAGACCTCAGATTGTACCCCCCTCCCCAGGTAAATAGATCTGGGCTCCAAAAATCCAGAAGCCTGCTAGATGACAACAAAAGATGCTTGACACTTACTTTTTGCTTAATATCTGGTTGTTAAAACTTTGCACCTTAAATGCCTCATTTAAATTATTTGCTACTATCACAGTACAATATAGAGAACCACCCAAATGAGGCATTGAGTTGGACTAATCCCTCTGGTTTCTTTCTCATGGGGACCAATTCTTCAGCAAACAGCAGTCTGTTTCTGCACCAAGACAACAAGATGGGAAGATATGTTGAAATAGGACATAAATTGGTAGTCTTCTCCAAGTATCTCAAGAATGCATCTGTACTAGGCTTCAGAAATCATAGGAGAAGAATCTGAGTATCTGGGTCTCATAAGGGCTAACTGAAAGACCCAGAGAGCCTTCTACTGAGACCTTGTATTGAGTATCCTCAGGAACTCTGCTTGGACTCATTATTATTATTTGGCGTACTCAGCATAGACACCTCAAGAACCTGTTTAAGTTTGCTCAGTCTCAGATAGTAAAGCAAGTTCAAACATAACAAAGATCTGGATTGGAGTCAACCAAGAAATACCACAGTTGTAGACTGAAAAACAGCACAGAAGAAAGTAATGGCAACCACTTCTGTTTTATTGTTGCCAGGATAACAACATGGATATGTCCATAAATTTACCAGGAATCAAATTCAATTTAAGTGGAATCTAATTTAAATGTTGTATTTGAATTAAGGTCTATTACTGCTTACCTACGCTCTACTCATAGCAAGAAATGTCAGAATTAAATAAAAATATATCTTGTGCAACATAAGCTTTTTTCTGTTTTTTTAATGGGAAACACTAATTCCTTTACCATGGAATTATGTAATTTGGGCTGTCCTCTTTACTTATAAAGACACAATGCTTTATGGAAGGAAACTGACATTTGCTAGTAGCTTAATGGGCTTCCTTGGCCACCATGAAAACAGATGGATGGACTAGATGGGACAGAGATCCAATCCAGCAGGCACTGTTCATATTATGTTCTTAGAAAAACAATATCTATTTTAACAGCTGGATACAAGTAAAAGCATGAATTATTTTTCATTGACCATCATTGCTTAACTTCCTTGTATCCTTATTAAACTGTTGAGTACAACAATGTGGTATAGTTAGATGATTTTACACTCTAATTAATAATCTAAGCAAGCTCTCTTGGGATGCACAGGCTGTTACAGTTCAAAACAACTTGGTTTAAAACGCTATCCCTGTGTGAATTTCCTTCTGATTTTCCTGACATCTATTTCCTTACAGATTATCCAAACATTGTGTGAGGAGAAATATTTCTCTTATCTACAGTATGCCCGTCACCATTTTGTAGGATCCTTGCATCTTTCATTTTAAATTGCTTTAAGGTTCCTAACTTAGGGACAGCACTATTATATGCTTCCACACAAAATTACTCTGGCCCATAGGGAGGGTAAATGATCTACATTTTAGAATAGAATAGAATTTTTTATTGGCCAAGTGTAATTGGACACACAAGGAATTTGTCTTGATGCATATGCTCTCAGTGTACATAAAAGAAAAGATACGTTCATCAAGAATCATAAGGTACAACACTTAATGTTAGTCATAGGGTACAAATAAGCAATCAGGAAATTTCCCTCCACTTTTAAAGATACCTTATACAAAACCATCATACTTCACCTGCCTGTCATTTCTTAGGCCTCATTCCCTAGAAAGGACAACTCTGCCTGCAAATGGCATCCAATTTTCTCAAACAGTCAATAATGATTGTCATAGAAGTCAAAAAGAATCAGAAAAAGCTTTTCATTGGGAGGGGGAACAACAAGATCCTGCTGCAGATCCAACATAGAATGATCACAGCTGTCATCAACCTATTTTTCCAAATGGGATCCATATCTCTACTGATACACCTGATGATTTACATGGACCTGCCTCAATTGAGAGATGGATCTTGGAGGCCTAGTGGACAATCACTTAAATATGACCCAGCAGTGTGCTGCAGCTGCCAAAAAACCCAACAGAGTCCTAGGCTGCATAAATAGAGGGATAGAATCAAGATCATGTGAAGTGACAGTAACACTTTATAATGCCTTGGTAAAACCATACTTGGAATATTACATTAAATTCTGTTCTCTATGATACAAAAAAAGATGTTGAGACTCTAGAAATAATGCAGAGAAGAACAACAAAATTGATTAGGGGACAGGAGGCTAAAACATACAAAGAACAGTTGAAGGAATTGAGTTAATTCTAGTTTAATGAAAAGAAGGACTAGGGGAGACATGATAGCAGTGTTCCAATATTTGAGGTGCTGCCACAAAGAAGAGGGAGTCAAGCTATTCTCCAAACAAGCTGAAGGCAGGCCAAGAAGCAATGGATGGAAACAATGAGAGAACCAAACTAGAACTAAGGAGAAATTTGCTGACAGAACAATTAATCAGTGGAATAACTTGCCTCCAGAAGTTGTGAGTGCTCCAACACTGGAGGTTTTAAAAATGAGATTGGACAACCATTTGTCTGAAATGATGTAGGGTTTCCTAATTGAGCAGGAGGTTGGACTAGGACACCTCCAATTCTGTTAACACATCACTAACTTACAGGTGCGGTGCCTTTGTAGCCGTCTTCCTCTGTATTGCTTCTAGGGAATTCTCCCTGCCAAATATTTGCATAGTGCTGACCATTTGGATGAAGTTTGTTTCCCCATGGAAAAAGTCTGTCAAAAGGAGCATAGGCAAAAGTTAAGGAAGACAGTTGTGCAATTGTAATATTTAATCGTATTACTATAAAAATAAGATTATTATAAAAACATTGTTAGCTACTAGCATATCAGGAGAGAAAGAGAAAGAGACAGAGAGGGAGGGAGGGAGGGAGTGTGTGTGTGTGTGTGTGTGTGTGTGTGTGTGAGAGAGAGAGAGATGACATCACCACCACTTAAAATGTGGTATTAGCAGCTTGCACTGTTACAGAAGTTTTACAATACAGCATTAAATTCAATACCATTGACTCTGCATTAACTTAACTTCTGGGGAAAAAGTGATTTTTCAGGTTTAGAGACTAAGTAGAAGATATACTATAGCTTCTTTGCTTAATTTATTTTTCTGGAAAATTACAAAATATTGATGAGTACCTGTTTTCACGACCTCCCCGACAGCTATATTCCCATTCAGCTTCAGTTGGTAACCGTTTTCCTGCCCAACTGCAAAAGGCCACAGCATCATTCCAAGAAACATGAAGAACTGGGTGATCCATCCTGAGAGATATACAGACAAAGCCAATGATACAGCAAGGAAAGCAAAAGAGGATTGGCAACTTTTTAAGATTCAGCATAAGGAAAAGGTTATAATATCTTACCAAACCAAAGAATTGTGTGAAACAACGTGTGCCAGTAACAAAACAAATAAAGGGAAAACATTGTTGCTTACCCTTAAGAGTTAGATTCGACCTAATGGATACAACTTTAAAAACAAAAATCAGACATGATGAAAGCAAAAGATAAAAGTAAAGCAGTTCAGTTTAGAAAAGCTTGTGGAAAAAGACAATGAAAATAACAAATGAAATGGTAATATTAATTTTATGCTTCTGAAAGGAAAATGGAATAAATTAGCTACCAAATGTCATGTGTTAGCAGCAGTGGTAGAATTCTATTTTTTTTACTACTGGTTCTGTGGGTGTGGCTTGGTGGGCATGGCAGGGGAAGGATACTGCAAAATCTCCATTCCCACCCCACTCCAGAGGAAGAATACTGCAAAATCTTCATTCCCACCCCACTCCAGGGGAAGAATATTGCAAAATCTCCA
Source organism: Masticophis lateralis (assembly GCA_030761175.1). Taxonomy (NCBI): domain Eukaryota; kingdom Metazoa; phylum Chordata; class Lepidosauria; order Squamata; family Colubridae; genus Masticophis; species Masticophis lateralis. The sequence continues at coordinate 49,775,572 of JAUDYJ010000002.1, forward strand.
TTCCCACCCCACCCTGGGGCCAGCCAGAGGTAGTATTTACTAGTTCTCCGAACTACTCAAAATTTCCGCTACTGGTTCTCCAAACCTGTCAGAAACTGCTGAATTTCAATTCTGGTTAACAGTACACACAATACCTTTGATAGTGTGATTTAGGCCTTTCAGAAGCCTGCTTACTTCTTGCCTCCAAAAGTCATGGGTGCTCTAACATAGACATTTTTAAAAAGAGATTGGACAGCCATCTGTCTGAAATGGTATACGGTTTCTTGCTTGAGCAGGCGCTTGGACTAGAAGGCCACCCTTCCAATTCTGTTTTTCTGTTATTCTTTTATACAACATCTCAACTAAACCTGTATTGCAAATAAAACTAGTGTGTTGTGAGAAGCATTCCTTCTGATCATTTCTCCAAACCAGACCAGTACTATTATCTTTCAGTATATAGAATGACATATGAACCTGTCAGGAATCCTCTCACCCTTTTTCTAGCTAATCAAGGACACATAACCCTTTCCAATCCAGTTAATATTGGGATGAAGGAAATCCAGCAGAGGGTCCAAGTATACAGGCAGAGGATTTATTCTGTATGCCTCTATGAGGCAATACGCTATTATGTAACTTGGTTGAAAATGGTTTTGAACAATGACCACTATGAATCATAAAAATCACTAAAAATGGCCCGGGGGGGGGCACCACTCCCCACATCCTATTTTGGGCCTAGTAGGCCTCCTTGCAGCCTTCTGGGAGCAAAAAGGGGCCAGGGGAGAAGGCTACGCCGCACCCCTCATGCCCCGTTTTGGATCTAGTAGGCCTCCCTGCACTTACCTAGGAGCCAAAATGGGGCACATGGGGACTCCTGGAAGAGGCAGGGAGGGGAGGGGCAGAGCCAGCCAGCAATTTAACAACTGGTTTACCCGAACCGGCCTGAACCAACTGAATCCCACCACTGCTTCAGTGCCTTACTATTTATTAGTGTATCTCTAAGATGAGACTGCAGACAATTAATATGGTGCTGCAAGCAGTCTTTATTCAGTTCTAATTTAAGCTATTAAAAGGGGGTGAAACTTTCAAGAAATCATGTTCTTAGTGTAATTCATTAATCAGAAATGAATGCCAGGCTCACATATTGTTGTACAGTGTTTAAGGCATGACCATGAAGGAAAAGATGGTAAGGGTAAAGGTAAGGGTAAGGGTACGGATACAAGTTAGGGTTGAGCCTGGACCAAGCAGTAGTTCTGTCTATATGGCATTGGTTTCTTGGTCTAGTCTATCTTGTTGGACTGACACATATATCATTCTTACCAACATTTAACCTTGTCCCTTTTTGTCTTAGTTTCAGTGCTTGATTCTGATTAGTCTAAAGTGCATTTGTCCACTACCTTTGAAAGAGACACCTTCAGTTTAATGTCTTATTTGATCCCATTTTAAAAAGACATTACACAGGATATACCGTATATATGATACACTTAATTCCTCTATGTATGAGCATAGCATAGGGTGCCAAGCTATAACAACTAATCATTTCCTTTGTAGAGAGTCAAGATGCAATAACCAGTCAAGCAATAATAACCAAATAGGCAATGAACATGTCAATAAATCACACTAAATCCAAGTACCTAATTAAGAAACCCAGATTTATCATTAACCAGCTTTAGCACTGTAAAAAGACACAAAAATGCACAGACATTATAGGCATTATTCTTCAATTTAGTACAGTATGTAAGTTCTTATAACTTACATACCCTGTGACATATCCCAATGGCAACAAGGAATTACTAACTTAACGAAGAATTGAAAAGAGAAGAAAATACCCAGTTAACTTTTGATATTGCTTCATCATGGGAAGTGTTTTTTGAGTGTCCAAACAGATGCAGAAATGCCCTTCAAATTTAAGATGAACTTCAGGATCATCATTTTACTCAACTATTAAAGCTACCAAACAAATCATCAGAACAATACCAAAGTTTTGAAATTGGTCAGGTCAAACACATACAAACTCTTCCCTATAGCCTAGCTATAATTGAAAAGCTACTATAGATCCAAAGGTGTTTTTTCCCCCAAAAAGGCAACTGGACTTTGAGGGGTTTTTTTTATTTTTTTAAAAAACATTTTATCAATTTTAAGTGACTGGTGTGGAATGGAAGGTTTTACATTCTTTGCAATTATTCCGCACCAGTCAGTTAGAACTGAAGAAGCTTCTTGGATGAGAAGCGAAAAGTTTTCAACGAAAAAAACAAAAACAAAACAAAACGAAGTCCAGTTGCCTTTTGAGAACAGTTGTCTTTTGTGACAACCGTGGCCTGGATGACTGAGAATCTCCATAGACATTGAGCCACTGTAGTGTTGTCTATGGAGATTCTCAGTCATCCAGGTCACGGTTGTCCCAAAGGTGCTTTTTTTTTCAAGAGGCAACTGGACTTTCTGGGTTTTTTTTGAAGACGTTTCACTTCTCATCCAAGAAGCTTCTTCAGCTATTCTCAGCTCAGCTTCTTCAGCTCACTCTCAGCTCAGAGCTTTGGGACTACCATAGTGGTGTTGTTTTTTCGCAATGCCTGTAACTCGTCTTTCTCACCTCTCGCCAAAGTTCTGCCCCCCACAACCTTCTTTCTCATCTGCCTTGTCTGAGCTCTGGACCTGGACCCCTTGTTTCATCCCCACATTGTATGAAATGAGAATTCTTTGCTCTAAGCACGGTAGAAGATAGCCTCTTCTTCTTAAGTGTCCTCATTTCAAAACTCTAGTCTGGAACACTCAAGACTAATAAATCGGTGTTATGACCTAGATCAGGAAAATAAACTTTCACATGGCATTAAGGTTAAAGTGAGCAGATATCTAGAACACTTATTTAGAACTTATTTTGACCCTTCTTTCTTTTCCCTTTAATTCCCTGATGACAATGGATGCTTCTATTTTTGCAATCAGTTCATTTTCATTCTTTCCCATTGGAGACTAAGTAAGAGAAGTACACTCAAGATGGTATTACCATGATATGGTTCTTGTCATAAAAGATTTTTTTTGGGGGGGGGGGAAAGAAAAAAAAGCCAAATGCTTTTACCAGCCCTGAGGGGAAGAGACTGATTAATACTATGTAATGACAGACTATGAAGGCCATTTCACTGCTTTTAGTTTTCTCCAAAATAAATCTGGGGGGGAAAAAATGAGAACTTCATATTCAAAGTTCTGCTTTATTTTAATAAAAAGAGGTACAGGGTGGGGTACTGAATTTGGGGAGCAAATCTATTGGCACAAACAAATGCACACATATTTCTAACGTTTCAACCTTTTTATATATTCTTTAAAAAATAATTTTAGTTATATACTGTGGTTTTCTGTAGTTTGATAATATAAATGTATACTTGAGATGTGATAATACTAGAACACTAGAAATAAAATATATACCAACAGCTAACATCTAACTTAAAATTGCAATGAAAAGCGAAAATACAACCTTCCCAAAATTTGAATACAGGTGTTCCTTGGGTTATGATCCCTCTTTCTATGACTGTTCAAATTTGTGATGGCACTGAATGAGGATAGTTATGACTTAGTCCTTGAGTTCTGGCTGTCTCAATGTCCCTACAATCAAATGATCTAGGCAATCAGTGTCTGCCTTGCAATTATGATGTCATAGCAAGTCATGTCACATGACTATGATTTCCAACATTCACTGCAGTCAAAGGGAAAGAAAACAAGAACTTGGAAATTGCAATCAAGTGAGGTCCTTGCTTAATGACACGTGCAGTCCTTGCCTAACAACAGCACTTGGGACTGAGGAACTGTGGTCACTAAGTGGTGCAGTCATATGATGTAACTTTTACAATCATGTTGCTTACCAATGGCAATTTTGATCCCAAGTGTTATCGTAAACCAAGGAATATCGGTCTCCTTGCAAACTTCATAACCAATACATGCATATGTTTTGTATTTATTTACTGAAACTGTAATGAGAAGCAAGCAAGCAAAACCACAATTATCAGATACAGGACAGATATATATGAGTAGATACATTTACATATGCAAAGACCCCTAATACGTCTTCGAACACCAAAAGATTCTTCTTCTTAGTGATTAGCAATTATAGGACCTCCCCTTCCTCATATAAAAGGAGATGTAGCATATCTCAAGAAATCAATGACCTTTGAAACATCAGTTGGTACTTGTCTCAGCCAATGGTTAGCTTTGGGGTTCTCATAGAATAACAGCGTTGGAAGGGACCTTGGAGGTCTTGTAATTCAACCCCTGCTCAAGTAGGAGCCCCTTTACCATTTCAGGCAAATGGCTGTCTGGTCTCTTCTTAAAAGCCTCCAGTGATGGAGCACCCACAATTTCTGAATGCAAGCCATTCCACTAGTTAACTGTTTTCACCATTAGGAAATTTCTCCTTTGTTTCAGGTTGCTTCTCTCCTTGTTTATTTTCCATCCATAGTTTCTTTTCTTGCCTTCCGATACTTTGAAAAATAGATTGATCCCCTCTTCTTTGTGGCAGCCCCTCAAATACTGAAACGCTGCTTTCATTCTCTCCTAATCCTCTTTTCACTAGACTGCAACTAATTCCTGCAACTGTTTTTCATATGTTCTAGTCTCCAGTCCCCTAATCATTCTTGTTGATCTTCTCTGCATTCTTTTCAGAATCTCAGCATCTTTTTTATATTGTGGTACCAAAATTGAATGCAATATTCCAAGTGTGGTCATACTAAGGCTTTATAAAGTGGTATTAATACTTCACATGATCTTGATTCCATCCCTCTATTAATGCAGTTTAGGATTCTGTTGGCAATCTAACAAGAAATTCTATCAAGAAATTCTAACAAAAATTCTATCAAGAAATTCTAACAAAAATTCTAACAAGAAATTCTAACAAAAATTCTAACAAGAAATTTTTCACCCCATCCACAAATAAAATCTGATCTATGATAGGTTCCTTTATTCTGACACCAACTTATTTGTGATTATTTGTCCAGTGATGCTTAGTTCAGGGTAATAAAGTACTTCTCAGCAACTCTGATACATTTTCAGCAAAATATCGGTTGAGACTCAATACTGTTTGGGGCTCACCTCTTTAAGATATGAGAATCAGGGCCTTCTGGGTGCTTCCAATTTGCTCCTTTAACTGGTAGCCACCAAGGAGCAATTGCAACCTAAAAAACAGGCAAAGAAAATATTGGCATTCTTTCGAAGTGCCTACCCATCCAGCAAATTATATTAGGCAGCTGCCATCAGCAATAAGAAAACAAAGACAAGACACATATGACTCGGTGCTTTCAGTGATGGTCTTTGGATGACGAGTATATGTCCATTTAAATAAATCATTTGCTGTGTATCCAGGTTTTTGACAGTGTAAGCAATTTAACCAAAACCAACTAAAATGACCACCAACCCCACTTCAAATTAATTATAGTTTCAATGTTACCCAAATAAGGAAAGTGTAATCATTTACTTCTAAAAAAGCCAGTATCTTAACATAATTTCAAACCATAGTTCAAATCTTTCATAGATGAACTTAGCTTTCCAATTTAAAGTAAATTATGAAATCAATCTCTTTATGCTATTTGATATCAGTGATTATATCTCTACAGGATGTCCTCGAGTTACAACCACTAGCTTAGCGAATGTTCAAAATTAAAAGTGCACTGAAAAAAATGACTTGCAACCAGTCCTCGCGGGTATGATTGTTGCAGCATCCCCACAGTCACGTGATCAAAAATTGGATGCTTGGCAAATGGCATGTATTTAGAATGGTTGCAGTATACCCAAGTCACGTGATGACCATTTGCAACCTTCCCAACAAGTAAAGTCAGTAGGGGAGCTGGATTTGCATAACGACCATGTGATTCACCTGCAATGATTTGTTAACAATTGTGCCAAAAAAGATCACAAAATTGGGTGTGGCTCACTTAACAACCAACTTGCTTAGCAATGGAAATTCTCGTCCCAATTATGGTTGTAAGTCAATTGGCCACAAAACTAGCATATTTTTTATTATTTATTTATTTATTTATTTATTTATTTATTTTTTATTTATTTATTAAATTTATATACCACCCTTCTCCTAATGGACTCAGGGCGGTGTACAGCCAATAAAAGCACTCCAATACAAAATTTAAAATATTAATAAAAGAATTAAATAATTTTGGCCCAACAAATTTAAAAAACCAATAGACAATTAAAATTTAAAACCCATAAAACTTTAGACTTAAAAAGAGGGGGGGGGGTTACACCAGCCCAGCTTGACAAAATAAAAAAGTTTTTAGGGCACGGCGAAAAGCCCTGAGATCAGGTATCGTACGGATCTCTGGGGGCAAATCGTTCCAGAGGGCTGGTGCTGCCACAGAGAAAGCTTTTCCCCTGGGTGTCGCCAGCCGACATTGTCTGGCTGACGGCACTCTGAGGAGTCCCTCTCTGTGGGAGCATACTGGCTGGTGGGAGGCTATCGGTGGCAGAAGGCGGTCCTGCAAGTACCCAGGCCCTATGCCATGGAGCGCTTTAAAGGTGGTCACCAACACCTTGAAGCGCACCCGGAAGACCACCGGAAGCCAATGCAGCTCACGCAGGAGAGGTGTCACATGGGAGCGCCCCCTTGCTCCCATAATCCCCCCCGCGGCCGCATTCTGCACCAGTTGGAGCCTCCGGGCACACCTCAAGGGTACACTGCAAGGGGAGCCCCATGTAGAGAGCATTGCAGTAGTCCAGGCGGGAAACGACGAGTGCCTGAGTGACTGTGCGTAAGGAGTCCCGATCTAGATAGGGACGCAACTGGCGTATCAGGTGAACCTGATAAAAAGCCCCACTGGCCACGGCTGTCACATGCTCCTCTAAAGACAGGAGGATGCCCAAGTTGCGGGCCCTATCCGTGGGGGCCAATGACTTGCCCCCAATGGTCAGTGATGGAATCAACTGGCCATATCGGGACGCCGGAAGCCACAGCCACTCGGTCTTGGAGGGGTTGAGTTGGAGCCTGTTGCCCCCCATCCAGATCCGCACGGCCTCCAGGCACCGGAACATCACTTCCATGGCATCGTTGGGGTGGCCTGGGGTGGAGAAGTACAGCTGAGTATCATCAGCGTACTGATGGAACCTCACCCCAAAGCCACGGATGATCTCGCCCAGCGGCTTCACATAGATGTTGAACAGAAGGGGCGAAAGGACTGACCCTTGCGGCACCCCACAAGTGAGGCGCCTCGGGGTCGACCTCTGCCCCCCTGCCAACACCGTCTGCGACCGGTCGGAGAGATAGGAGGAGAACCACCGCAAAACGGTGCCCCCCACTCCCAGCCCCTCCAGCCGGCGCAGCATGATACCATGGTCGATGGTATCAAAAGCTGCTGAGAGATCTAACAGGACCAGGATAGAGGAGCAACCCCTATCCCGCGCCCTCCAGAGATCACCACTAACACGACCAATGCCGTTTCCGTGCTGTACCCGGGCCTGAAGCCGGACTGGAGCGGATCCAGATAGACAGCTTCATCCAGATACCCAGGAAGCTGATGCGCCACCACACTCTCAACAACCTTCGCCAAGAAGGGAAGGTTGGAGACTGGATGATAATTAGCCAAAATAGCTGGGTCCAGAGAAGGCTTCTTGAGGAGAGGCCTCACCACCGCCTCTTTCAAGGCAACTGGCAAGACACCCTCACTCAAAGAAGCGTTAATAATCCTCTGGAGCCAGCCTCGTGTAACCTCCTGGGAGGCCAGCACCAACCAGGAGGGACACGGGTCCAATAAACATGTGGTCACATTCAGCCGCCTCAGTATTCTGTCCACATCCTCAGGAGCAACAGGATCGAACTCCTCCCAGATGATATCCTCAAGACCGGCCTCCGTCATCCCACCCGTATCTACCCAGTTGGAGACCAGACCATCCCGAATCTGAGTGATTTTATCGTGCAGAAACTGAACAAAATCCTCAGCACGACCCTGCAAGGGGTCCTCCCACGCTCCCGGATGAAGGAGGGAGCGGGTCACCCTGAACAGGGCGGCTGGGCGGTTATCTGCCGATGCAATAAGAGCGGAAAAATGGTTACGTTTTGCCGCTTTTATCGCCACTAGGTAAGTCTTAATATGAGCTCTTACCAGTGTTCGGTTGGACTCGGAACGGCTGGACCTCCAACTGCTCTCTAGGTGTCTTTTCCGGCGCTTCATCTCCCTTAGCTCCTCGGAGCCAGGTAAGCTTGGCGACGGGTCAGAGGCCGCAAAGGCACGACTCGGTCTAAAGCATCAGCGGCCGCCCTATCCCAGGCGGCCACCAACCCTTCAGCCGAGCCATGTGTCAGATCCTCAGGAAATGGCCCAAGCTCCGTCTGGAACCTCTCCGGGTCCATCAGGCGCCTGGGGCGGAACCATCTAATCTGTTCCGCCTCCCTGCAGCGGGGTGTGGTGGTTAGAAAGTCGAGCCTAAGGAGGGAATGATCTGACCATGACAAGGGCTCAATCACTATCTCCCCTAATTCAAGATCATTTATCCACTGACCAGAGACAAAAATCAAGTCCAGAGTGTGTCCTCCCGTGTGAGTGGGTTCATGAATTAATTGGGTCAGGTCCATGGCCGTCATGGAAGCCATGAACTCCTGAGCCAACTCAGACGCCTCGCCAACGGATGGCAGGTTGAAATCCCCCATGACCATAAGCCATTAAACATTCTGTTTTCTTCTGAAACTTTTCTTCTCTTGGATTTATCCATGATTGGCCTACTGGGGGTTGGAAAGCTCAATAAATCGTGTGCCGGTGGGTTGCACATTGGCAGGTGTGATGCATATTTTGAGTGACAGGGAGCTGTAGCAGAGGGGTGAAAGAGCTACATGCAGCTCCAGAACCACATGTTGCTGACCCCTGAGCTACAGCCGTCTTTCTCTGTCCTGGAGGCCGAATCTGGCCTGCGGGGTGCTTAGATATGGCCCGCGGGGCTGCCCTGGAAACAGCAAAGGACTGGTCTGCAGGGCCTCTGCCAGTGAAAACGGAGTTCAGGAGGCTGCATGCGGGTCCTCCCGAGCTCTGTTTTCGCTGGCAGAAGATTGCAGGAGGCCGTCATAGCCAAAAACAGAGCTCAGGAGCCCATTTTCTCTGGCAGAGTGCTCAGGTCACCACAGGGGCCCCTGATAGGACATCACAGGGGGCCCTGACACCACAGGGGGCCCTGATATCCTGGGACCCTAAGGTCAAACAAAATCCTAATGCAGCCCTCAATGAAATTGAGTTTGACACCCTGGGTCTGCATAGATTGTCTGCTTGGGATTTGATAATATTAAGCAACCACAATGAAGACTGCAACGTGCAACAGTGTGCTACTTAGAGTTATTCAAAAACCACTCTGGTATTCAAAGACAGATATGTTACTGGCATAACATTTCAAGATTTTCTCTTCAGCTATGAAGGTTCAAAAACTGTATTAATTTTAAATACGTAAATACCATAATTTTTTGGTCCATCAGTTCCAAAGATCACAGGCGGAGAATATGATGTATGGTTTATACTCTGTACTGCAATACAGAGAATGTGGATATCACTTACTATAAATAATGAAATCCTCACATAAGCTATCAATATGCTTAATAGAAACTTGCTTCTAAACTTGCTTCTTGCTAAAGCAGGGGTGAAATGCTACCGGTTCGGACTAGTTCAGCTGAACCGGTAGTGATAGCGGCGAGTGATTCGGAGAACCACTAGCGACGGCAGCGCGAGGCTCCCCCCACCCACCTGGTCATTGTTACTTCCTAGTTTTATCCAGGAATTAACCTGTTTTTTACAGGTTACAAGCGCAAGCACTTCCAAACCGGTAGGGAAGGTAAGTAGATTTCATCCCTGTGCTAAAATGACTGTTATTCATTGACATCATCTATGTTTCAAGTTGCTTGTTCTAAAAATAAGGTAAATGTTTAAATGTACAACTCCCAATTTTTTTCGAGAATTCTGAAAAGCTTTTAATTAGCTTTTGTTCTAATTAGGGAAAAGATTAAAAACAAGATTATGTAACACACAACCCTTCTCTTACAATCAAGAAACTTAATTGCTTTTTTAATGCACAGCATTTTTTAAAGTCTCATGGTGTTACCTAAGAGCATACAAGATGAGCTGAAAATTAACTTAAGCAGCATTACATACCAATAGAAAAAAGTACTTATTGATGACATTTACACCCTGTCTTCCTCTCCAAAATGAAACCTTAAGCAGTTAGCCTTCTCTTACCATTAGGGAAAACCAGAATTCACTTCATGTTAGTTAAATACCCGTTTGTGTAATTTATGACTTATATCAGGTGCTTGGTATCATTTTTGAGAGGTTGAATATGTTCTTTAGCAATTGCCTTGATCCCTGATGTAACAAAAAAACCAGCAGATCTATGAACTGAATTTTCAAGATCATGCCCATGTATTGTGCTAGCTATACAGATATCAGAATCTATCAGAATTGATAGATCTCTGAAAGGTCCTTGGTGCTCTCTGAGCTTGGTGGTTTTCTTGAGACATTGCATTACCCAAACTACGTAACATCATCTGTGCTAGACTAGCACTAATGATGTTACCTAGTTTGAGTAATGAAACATCTGCAATCACCAAGCTCAGAGAGCACCAAGGACCCCTCATTTCAACACTGGGGTACAAATATTCTCCTTTATTGATAGATCTCTCCTTTGACATACCGTATTTTTCAGAGTATAAGATGCACCTTCCTCCCCCCCTTAAAAGGGGATGAAAATTTAGGTGTGTCTTATACATCAAATGTAACCCTGCCCACCCACTGACCCCCACCCTTTGGCCTCTGCCTCCCAGCAGTTACCTCCTTGCAGCAAGCAGCAAGAAAAAACAGCTCCTTTTAGCTTCAGGACAGCCTAATTAGCACAAGTTGATTGGATCAGTCTCCTGACTCTCAGCTGTTTTGCTCTCAGCTGTTTTGTGCCGGCCTCTGCTGCTTGCTGTAAGGAGGTAAATTGCTGGAGCAGATTTTTTTTTCCTTTTTTATTTTTTTTTCCTTTTTTTATTCCTACCAGCATAGCTTGGTAATCAAGCTATGCTGAAAACGAAAATGAAAGTAAAGCAAGCTGTTTGCTGTTTCCTGCAAGGAGGCAAAATTGCTGGGAGGCAGAGGCAGATTTCTTTTTCTTGTTTTTCTCACCAAAAAAGGCAGGTGTGTCTTATAGTCCGGTGCGTCTTATACTCTGAAAAATACGGTAATCTCATCTTTTTTATTATCATTAAATCTTTAGCCAAACATAAAGCAGGGTGAACTCTAAACTCTGTCAAGTATATACGTTTTGCATTATCCACACAGATCCCAATGCTACTCTTTAGAAGAGTTACCAGATTTGGGCTGCAGAAATCCAGATGACCAGAAGCTGGCAGGGAAGTTACTGTTTTCTATATCTCTTTTCTAGCATCTCCTGGATTCCTAAAACAAAGATTTGATAGACATGTACTCTTTATAGAATGTTCACCAGTACTTCCAAATTTAGAAGCAGAACTGTAGAAGTTCATTCAAGTTTTTGATTTAACCTCTGGCCTTCTCAAGTTTGACTAGGAAATATTCCTGCTTGAACAACTGAACAGCTATATCGACAAGTATCTGATCTGCTATCAAGAAGTCTTCCCTGTTGCTTTTTTAAGAATATGAGATCTTTTTCCTGAAAAATAATATAAAGTTGTCAAATAGACAAAATACAAGTGATGTTGCCTCCTCCGTTTATTATAAGTTCAACCAAAAGAAGAGATAAAAGGTATTGCTTTCTATAAAGTCAGACATTCATCAAGCTAGCCAGTTAACTGTAAATTTTCTGGAGTAAAAAAGAATCAGAAACAGCTGAATGCAAAGAATCTGTATGATTTAAAAGCTATTATTTCCTCTCCAAATTCCAAAGCATTGCAATTGCCTAAGCAATCTAGGACCCCTTATATAGGTACCCCAATGTAAGAATCACTGAGCCTTATACTGAAAAACAAGGCAGAATCTTTTTCATTGTAATGCCTTTCAAATATACATACCCCATTATCACTACCACTAGCGGCCTTTATAGATAATTACAAGCTATCTAAAGCAAGTAATTTGATAGCAGAATACTTTGATCATTGACAGAGAAGATAATCAGTCTTGAAAGTAACAGATACATCCTCAAAGAAAATGTCCACTAATATATGGGAGTATTAGGCCAGCCAGGAAGTCATGTCAATCCCAAGAATTGGACGGATCACTCAGCAATAAAATAAAGGCAGCAATCCACATTAGATGTGTTTTATGCCTCCAAGATTACATTTCAGGGCTGAAATTTAACATTAAAAATACACTCTGTTACTCAAGGTAGTTCTTGGCATACTTCTGTATCATTTGATTCTTTGCATTTTAACTGATTTATAGTTTATTAAAGGGCCCAAGATGAAAACTTGGGGGAAAATGCTTTATAATTGTCAATGTATTTTATCATGTATTTCAAACATAGAAAATTGTTGGCATCAATATAACTAAATGACATTCTTGAGGACAGCTGTATCACTAAATACTGCAAGGAACTCTTATCATTGATAAGGTATTAGGACATTATCTAGCTTCCCTTAAAATGTAAACCGTTTTCTTTTTTTTAACTTCCATGGCTTTTAACGTAAGTATCTTGCTCTCCCATTAAGCAAAATAAAAAGTTACATGGTAAAAAGTGCAACCTATACTGAGAAATAAAAGAGGAGAGGAATGGAAGCAGAAAGATTCACAAAATGTAGCATTTAAACAATACCTTGCAATATGTACGGAAGACAAATTAAACTGATGTGATGATGCTAAGCATTTTCTTACACTGAGAACTGTCTGCCTCTCACCTGTCCCATTCATCTTCTCAAGACTTCCCTGGATTCCTTGGCCATTTGTAAGTAGGCAAGAAGTAACAAGAAGGTCTTTTTATTATAGTACCAGAACATATCCTAGTTGAGATTTTCTAAATCTATACAACAGTTAAAACAATTACAAACAATAAACATTTTAGTTATTTTTGCAATGTCTGATTCTTCCAATAAATAATATTCCATTATTAACATGTTAAGATGTCTCACAAACATGTTCACTTCGCTTTGGGAATTTTATAAGTTGTTATTGCTATTAATCTCTAGATGGGGCTTTTTTGTTGGTCTTGTTTTGCTTTTATGGTAGTAGTGCCTTCCCACACTTGTCAAATATGTTAAATGGATTTAATTTCATTGTACATTTTATTGTTGAGAGCTATTTTGATTAGTTTTATAAAAACAGGAGTAATATAACTGAATGATTGAACTAGAATAATTTAAGGGCTATGAAATAATCCCACTGAACAAGTTGAGATAATTCATTATAGAGCATATATGTTCAAGGCTTTGAATGGAAAAAAGTCTAAAAGTTTATGGCAAAAGTTATGGATGCTACCCAAAAAATCACTAGACTACCTACAATCCAAAGTGGGTTGTAATCCTGGACAGAACATAATTAGCAAAGATAAAAATATTGTCTAACAGCTAAAGTGACCAAGATGACCAAATCAGTAATGACTTGATATCATGTAAAAGTCAACAATATTCTCAATACAGAGTGTTCTTAAGGATGAAGGAAAAGATAAAGTGTACGTTGGAAAAGAACAAAAACTGGCATACTGCCATAAACATTGGACTTTTAAGAATGGCATATTCCCTTCTTAAATTAATCCAGTTTCTTTAACACCTTTATTATTTTAAAGTTGTAGTGATGATATCATACTGAAAATTCAAATTTTAATATCAGAGAATTTGAAGACCAAGATTTCCATTCTTAACATACATCTGCAATTGACAGAAATTACTGGTAGACAGACAATTATGAATATGAAATGTGAACTTCTCCCACTTCTCAGGGCCTGAAACTATTTGCTCATAACTTATAGCTTTACTTATATTAACCTATATATGCTTTTACATGAACACCTAAAACATATAGCGTAAAACTACAGACATAACAAATGTTTTTGCAACAGCTGGGTCATACATTGACTTGAGATCAAAACCCACAGGTTTGTCTGCACTTTTCCCAGAGAATTCTCTAAAGCCAGGTTTGCTCTATTGTCGTGTTTGTCATTGTCATAATAACATTTAATATACATGTAATACACGATACTAGAGGTGACTGCATTCTCTTAGTTTCACTACACCTTTTCTCCATCTAAAAAATGAGAATAACAGACACATAATGTCCTCAGGTAAACAATATATTCTCAGTACAGTACATTGCAAAGAATAATTTTGCTCTTTTCAAAAGTGTACAATTTAAATCTAAGGCTTTGTTGTAAGAAAGATAAAGGCACAGCTTTTTGTGCCTTTACCAGCAAAAATGTGAGTTTATAAATGTCATGAGCTGTGCCACCATTATCATATCAGCCTAATCAAAGGTTGTCATAGTATTACATTAACAAAGGGATGGATATTGTTGTGGCATATTTGTTCTGAAGCTGAGTGTTCACTTAGGTAGTTGTTTACAAATTCATGAAAATACTTCTAGTTCTTTTTGGTTAATTGACATGTATCTCCAAGTTGAAAATGTTTTTTTTAAAGTGAAATGTTTGCTTTATCTCATTACACTTAACTCACAAAAATACCAGGAATATCTAGCAATTGAAAACTGAAAAGAGAGACTTTTAAGAATTGATTGTACTTAACCCAATTATGTTTTTTCACAATCAGGATCAATCACAAGACGGAAACTCAAGAACTCATTGCCTTCAGATCCCAGAAAAAGGCAGGATTTAGATATAATAAACATATTTAAAATGACAGTTAAAGTTACCATGAGTTTATATAACAGATTTTTATATTTAACCAAGTCAGAGAAGCTCTGGGTAAATTACACTATTGACCCTACTGAAAGCAAATGAAGTTCTGGACTTCTCAGAGACCTCCATCTGACTCCTTTGGAAATAAAATGTTGAAATAGATGGATTTTTGGCTTAAGAAATGTATCCATAAATACATAGCTATTAGTACCTGGCAATTAATATTCACTCTATACGGTAGAAACACTAAGGAAGCTCTCAGTTGATTTTGAGGTTGCCGAACATCAGACCCAAAACAATTGCCCAATCCTAGCTAGTAAAATAGGATACTGTAATCAACAGTACAATAAATTTTTATTCTGTGATATAACCCTGAAATAACATGGAAGATTGCCAGGTGGTGGCACATAAAATTGGACAAAGAATATTTAAGAGCAACTGGACTTGTGTGAGTAGATAATGGCTTTGCCTTAGCACTACCCTGGTCATTCTTCTATGTCAGCAATTGTACTGTATCTTCCTCAGACTTGCCAGGGCGCTATAACTTTATGTTTTAAGTTAGTTTCAACTAATAAGAAGCCTTTTGGCATATTTTTTTATGAATCATTCCAGTGGTGGGTTGCCCCCAGTTCGGACTGGTTTGCAAGAACCAGTAGTAAAACTAGCAGGAAGCCCCGCCCACCGCCCCTTATGTCATCATCAGTGATCTGCGCATGTGGAGAAGCAAGGTGTGTGCATGAGCAAAGCGAGCGAGCGTGTGCGATCCCATCGCGAACCAGTGGTAAAGGTAAGTAGAACCCACCCCTAGATCATTCCTTGTTTATTTACATTTGGATGGTCTGAATACTTGAAAATTATCTCTTTTCTTTCTTCATTCCTTCTACTGGTTAATGACTGCAATAAAGTCATTTGATTTGAATATCACACCTACATTGAAATGAAGAAAAAAAAAAGTCATAGTCTGGTATTTTTCCAGACAAGCTTTCCACTTAGATAGCTAAGATAGTGGAGACACAATGTAGATCTCTTGTTATTTATTGGTCAAAATGCACTGCTTCTAGGAACAAGGACACACTTTTTTTTTTTTTGCAACTTTTAGCTAGATGACCTTCTGCAATGTTTACTTTCAGGAGCTATCATTTAAAGAATGGTATTAAAAATGTTTTAAGGCTACTGATGAAAAAGGCAGTCCCTTGATAGAAATAGACAGAGGAAAGATAAATTATTTGTCACTTGGTAAATAGCACTTGATTTTCCAATAACCTGGACAGATTCAATACATACAAAGGTAATTATCACCTTTGTGCCTTAAAACACCCTGATATTTAAGGTATAACTAGTCTGCTATTTTCAGCCCCAATTCTTTCTTTCCAATTATCTCAAGGAAATACGACAACCATTCAATCCTGATTATTTCATTGTGGGTGCCTTGCTTGCAAGGACAAATGTATTTTTGTCCTTCCAAATCAGAAAGATTCAGTCATAAAGCCTGGCTGAAAGGAAAGTGAGTGTTTACAAGATGAAGTATCTTAGGTGTTCACTTTTCCCCAGCTAGGTTTTCCAAAGCACCTCCAAAATTATACTGAAATGACCTACTTCTGTTCAGCATTTTGCCGCCATGGCAACTGCATTGGATTTCTGGTGAAAATCATCTGCTGCCTGTACAAGCAGTCCACCTGCAAACAGTGCTAAACAGGACAAAATACTCACAGTTCAAGACAAAAAAGCAATGGCTGGACAGGTGACAAACTCTGATTCTACATACAATAGAGGCATTTCCGGGTGATGTTTGACAGTAGTCCGCAACATGAATTAGCGTTTGTGTGTGTGTAGTGTAACAGATCCAATGCTTCAAGTGGTGCATCATAACTCAGTGAGAAAAGGGCAGTATGCAACTCAGATTTATTTTTTTAATAATTGCATAGAAACAATGACCATAAATACAGGAATAGATCCAAAACACGCTAAATCAGGGACAGTGCTAGCGTGACTGATTTCCCACAGTGAGGAAGTGCCAGTTCATGCTTCCCAATCACATTCCCAAAACATGGAGTAGATATTACAAATAATCAGAAAATAACTATAGGCCTAGCTAAGAAAGTGAAATCTGCAGTTCAGACACACTCCTGGGATTGATGATACCAATCCAAATGCAATCTTGAATGCACATATGAAATTTGTAGCCATCCGTCCGTCCGTCCATTTTATATAGCTGCCCATCTCAACTAAGGACTCTAGGAGGCTTACAATTCTAAATTTATACAACAGTTAAAACAATTACAAACAATAAAAATATCCAGAAAATGAAAGGCAATAATAGTCTAGAATAATGCTGTTATAACTCATTATTCTTGAACAAAAGAGTTGACTCACACTAACTTTGCTATGATCATAAATTCTCAATACAGATAGTCCTCGAGTTACAAATTCCATGAGCCTGCCCATTCAATTCGCTAATCAAATGTGAGGCTCATTAGATGCACATGAGGTATTTCAGGGTGGGGAAGGAAATAGTGGTGGAACAGGCCACCTGCTTAAGACCACCCAAGGCCTCCTCGACCCACTGAAATATCTCATGCTCCCCATAAATGCTTCCCCCCCTCGCTTGTGGGGGGTCACTTACCAGGTGAAGATCTAGCAAACTGTCTACTCTCCAGCCACTCAGCTGCGTGCAGCCCTCTGCAGCTCCATTTTGGTGTGTGCAGGTCTCACTTGGCGGCCAAAAAGGAGCTCCATTTAGACCTGTGCAGGCCTGACCCGGCACTTGGCAGGCCTAAAGAGAGCATCAGAGGGGCGGGCTCGCCCCTCCAAAGATCAGTTTTGGCTGGCAAAGTGCAGGAGAAATATTACAGTGCCTCTGCAAATGTTCGTAAGAGCAAACAACTGTGATGGTGCTGCAAGATTCGTAGTTTCGGGACTTGTTCGTGTACACTAGGGGGGCGCTGATCGTGTAACTTCGAACGTTCGAATGTTCACTAAGGGAACACTCGTAACCCGGAGATTACCTGTATTCTTAGATTCTACAGTTCTACTGTGAATGAATCCGATACTAAACAAGATTAATTTTGCTTGCTGTTTGGGCTTGGCCATTTTGTGCTTGGACTAAGCTCCTAATGGGTAAATCAAGCTTTCAAGCTTTATCCTTAATAAACCCCTAGATGATATCAAAAGCTATGTCTATAATGCTTGAATATGATGCTGAAGAAATCAGTCTCCTGACTTATTTTATACTGTCATATAGCTTGAAGGGGGCAGGTCAAGGACAACATATAGCTAAAGCTTTAAATTTTAAAAACTATTAATACCATTTTGATTTAACTTTTTAAAGCTCTTTTAAAAACAAAGAAAAGAAACAAATGTTATCGCTTCAGATTTATTTTTATATTTTATAGCCTGCATACTTATAAGAGGAACCACATTTGGCTAAACTAAAATTCTAAATTAACGAGAAAAATAGTCTCTGCCTTGCTAGGCTGCTGGCCAAAATAATCAGAATGGTATCCTTTTTCCATGCCTACTAGATGATGTTCTGCATGCCAAAATGTCCTAATAATACATGTTGAAAAACAAGGCAAAAGAAAAGTCCTCTAAAAATTATTCTAACCAAATAGGGGAAATCTTTCAAAGGAAGCAGCAGAGCTCAACAATTTGGGCTGAATGCCAGTTCCAACCTGCCTCTGATACAAACATCAGGGAGAGGAATTCCCAGTTCAGGCAGGGATCATATAATACCCTGTGTAGCTGCTCTGAGGATTGACATTTGACTCACAGTAGTAAAGCAAAACACACACAAAATTTAAAAAACAACTTCTTCCTGCAAAATGTCCTACAGAAGGCAGGTTGTCATTCTACAAACGTTCACTGCAAGGGATTTATGTGCATGGTTTAATTCTCTGTCTTTATGCTTTCAGGCATGTCAATAAGTCCTATTCCGTTTTAGATCTTTTCCTTTCCTAAGACAAGCATCGTAATTTCTTTGAAGGGATACAGTAGCAGAATGCAAAGCAAATCCTTGTGACAAAGGCACAAATTTCCCTTCTGCCTAAAAGAGAGAGATCAACCTAAGGTGGACTTGCTGTTCTACTTTACATCTGGATGGTCAAGCACTACTTATGAAGGAACAAGTCTACAACCTGGGTTTTCTTCCAGACTCACAGTTCTTACCTGGAGGCTGTGGCTAGAGGGCCCTTTATGCTGCACCAATTGCAAATATACCTGGTTGTAGAAAGCTAGCACCCACACCTCTCCTAGAAGAATGAAATATTTTGGGAAATATTAAAAAAAAGGCAGAATATTTCCCTGGATGACAAATGGAAAATCATGCTCTTGGAAAGCAGCCCCCACCTTCCTGAATAGCCCACAGCAGATGTCTGCATCAAGAGATAAAGAGATAGCTTGCTCTATTCATAAGCAAATTCCCTACAGCAAGGTCTGAACAAAGGTAGGATTAGCCCTCAGCCACAATAGGAATTGCCTAACAGTTTGGTTGAAGTTTGGACTGCTGATGTAAACTTAGCTCAAACTCCTAGAATTTGTACATGGCATCATGTGAGTCTGAGAACATTCAACAGAATACATGTTCTTGCACAGGAACAGGATGCTCAAGTGCAAAGCCCAAGAGAAGGTATAAACAGCCCTCACTCTCAACTCCATGCAGTCAGCTGCCCAGAACCCAGGACTGCTGGTGGTTCTGCTTCATCATTAAACCATCTTTCCAAGCAGCCTCCATGTTTCCAGTCTTTCTCCCAGCTTGGAACTGAACCAGATGAATATTTTTTCCAACATAGTGCAGAAGAACCTAATTACTGTAATTCAAACCTCCATTATCACCCAGTTGGATACTGTGATGCACTTTTCATTGGGCTCCCCTTAGAAATTATACAGGGATTGCAACTAGTTCTGACTCGCTGATTTTAGTTTCGGCAGTATATAAATCAGTTCTGTGGGTTCTGCATTTGATTATTTCTTTCCAGGTACAAATCAAGGTGCTGGCATTAACTTATATATAAGCAAACAGCCATGGCGATTACCCTGCAGAAACGATGTAGGGATGTGCCAAAAAAAAAAAAATGCTTTTGAGCCCAGAAAACTAGGAAAATGTTAGGAAGAGATTCAGACTGGTTCCTCCCTGTGCAATAAAAATTTAGTTTGAAAATGACCATCGTATAGGCATGAAGAGGGATCACAGAATTTCTGGGCAGAGAGCTAAGGTTGCCAAGACAATTTCATTTAGGATCACTGGCTGTGAGCCAGAATCAGAAATCTGCCCACCAATTCAGAGTGTATAAAAACCAGAACTCTGAAGGGGCTAAGGTTGCATCAGTTCCATCTGGAGAGACAGCAAGTGTTTCATCTCCCATCTGTCTTTCCTGTGTCCCTCATACTTCCTTCTGTGTCCAAATGCTTTATTCTGTCTCCTGATCTGATTGTTCTGATTCCTCCTTACAATTGCCTGATCAACCTGGTGTACATCACTCATTTCCTTATCCATATAAGTTGACTATTAAATGACAGCATAAATCTCTATTTAATTTTACTATTAACTAATCAATGTTGTTTCTATCTAGACATTTTTTATATTTCCACATCCTA
Organism: Masticophis lateralis; assembly: GCA_030761175.1. Taxonomy (NCBI): domain Eukaryota; kingdom Metazoa; phylum Chordata; class Lepidosauria; order Squamata; family Colubridae; genus Masticophis; species Masticophis lateralis. Next base: position 49,795,897 of record JAUDYJ010000002.1, read on the forward strand.
AAATAACCTGTTTGAATGTTTGTTCTCTTATCAGTTCCCTTTGCTGACAGGATTGTACATCATTCCTGCTCCAGCGCCCACAAGCCACAGGCTGGGACTAACACCATGACCCTATGGATTTGGATAGTGAGAATAAGTGTTGGCACACGCATCCCTAAAAATAGTAAGAGAAATGTGATTGTTACTAAACAGGACAGCATGTGTGAATGTCTAAATAAATGGCCTTCAGAGGAGGTGCGATGGTGGTGGGGAGACACACACACAATCAGGTTGAAAGATTCTGCTGCAGTATTTTTTTTTTCGGTAAAGTATGGTTCTAGTCTTCTTGTGTAATCTGTTTCTTGATCTGGTTAGCCTCAAAGGGCTAACATCAGTCTTGCTGGATGGTTGAAATGGGGTGATGGAAGGCTAAAAGCAGTCTCTACATTACTCATCCCTGCTCTGTATTATTTAACTTATGCAAGTTATTACTTGTTAGTTAATAAATTATCATTAATTATGCAAGTTTATTTGCACAAATGCTTTCCTATACTTTAGCACCGTTTGACTACTTTTGTGTTTCGTTTAAGAGAACAACTAGAAAGAAATTTAACACTGTTTTTCAGGTTTCTGAGTACGGAGATTCCCAGAAATTCAAACATGAAGAATTCAATACATACATGAAAAGAATCGATCAGTTCCAAAGTAAATCACCATTTTCTCCAACCACAGAGCTGAATTTAAAATAAACCAATATATATTGTCCTACATGGACAAGTTGTATAACTTCATATAATATCAACAGCAGAAACAAGAGTGTTTTCTCAGACAGACAAAAATATTTTTGGTCACATATACCATGTCATAGCCAAACACCACATCAATGGATAAACTGCAGCTGAAGAATCTTTTCAAGTTTTCTTCCTTCTTGTTTTATTCAAAAATTATATTTCTTCAACAAAGTGTACAGACTGTAGGATGTAATTATTCTAAAAAGCCCCATATGGTGCTTTAATGTGTGTTATTTTTACTCCCGTACATAACATTTTCATTTTGGTGCATAAAAGGAACATGTTAAGATGAAATACTCAAGTGAAATTTAAACTAATTATCTGCCACAATATTAAACCACCTGGAACTTCCCAACAGACTGCCAAAATGCAATTGAAAACACACAAGTGGTTTCCAATCTACGTTGGAAGGTTAATATGTTACTGCCCTATTGAACATACTTCACAGATAAAAAGTCAAATCCCCCTCAAATTAAGTTTCACTTCTGAAGATCTGATTGGTTTTTAGGGACTAGCTCTTGATTTTATGAAATAATTCAGGAGGTTACCCAGTGATGCTGACAGTATCAAAAGATACATTACATATTTGTTCAGCTATGTTCTTAAGGTGGAAATGGAGTAGGAGGCATCCCTGATAAATACTGTTTCAGTTTTTAAAGACCTCAAATCTATAAAAACCTGGCTTTTGAATCCTACTGCTTTTAGATTCATTTTTGTTACCCTGTTTCCCCGAAAATAGGACCTAGCATGATTTTTCAGGATGCTTGTAATACCCCTACCCCCAAAATAAGACCCAGTTAAGATTGTCAGTCAGATGGATGCATTTAGTATCGTATTTCCCTCCAAAATAAGACCTAACCAGAAAATAAGCTCTAATGCATCTTTTGGAGCAAAAATTAATATAAGACCCGGTCTTATTTTCCGGGAAACACAGTATATATAATTCATAAGCATATACAGATACACACTTGTAATGATCATCTATGAAAGGGTCATTTTATTTTTTAGAATTAAGCTCTGTTCCTTCGTGCCATATTTGTAGATATAGGTTCATTTTTCAAGAATGTTTGTGGGGTTTTTTACTTCCCATAAATATATCTCTATCTCCATCTCCATCTATATAGATAGTTCTCGACTTATGACAATTCATGTAATGACCATTCAGAGTTATCACGGTACTGAAAAAAGCGATTTATGACCATTTTTTAAATTTACAACCATTGCAGCATCACCATGATCATGTGATCAAAATTTAGATGCTTCGCAACTGACTCATATTTATGGTGGATTGCAGTGCTCCAGGATCACCTTTTGCAACCTTCTGACAAGCAAAGTCAAGGGAAGCCAGATTCACTTAACAACTGTGTTATTAACTTAAGAACTGCAGTGACTCATTTCAGAAGTGGCAGGAAAGGTTCTGTTGCTAAGTGAGTCATTTGTTAGGTGAAGTACATTCGCTTAACAAATGACTCACCTAGCAACAGAAATTTTGGGCTCCATTTTGGTTGTAAGTCAAGATGTATCTATATCTATATATACCGGTATATGGATTTATATATATCCATATACCTATCTATATCTATATCTATAATCTATATCTATATATCTACATCTATACACACACAGACCACATATGGAAATTAATAACAACAACAACAACAATAACAATAATAATATCAGAAACTATTAGAATAAAACAACAATGCAATAATTCCTACATTTTAAAAATGAATATTCATGTAAGAGGATAAGACTACATAAAGAAGTATTTAATACACTATGAAAACAACTATTTTAACCTCTTTCTCTCTCTCTCTTTTTCTCTCAGTCCCGAAATAATCTGAATCTTACACGGGAAAAGACCTGAATATACCAAGACTTACATACCTGTACCCGTGAAAATCTACGAAAACGAATTCTCTCTCTCTCTCTCTCTCTCTCTCTTCTGGACAAGTTATGTATTAGCACAAAGTTTCACCCAATCTTGCAATATCTTTTCAAATGTGGGTTCTCTGAAAGCTTTTTGTGAGTGAGTTTCCAGGCCATTTGTCAGCTGATTAGCACCATATTTTGGGAAGCAATTGTTACAATTAAACATAGCAGTTTTAAGGCTGGGTAAGTAGAAAAAGGGAGGGATCAAAATAAATGTACAGGATAGACTCTGTTGTCAAAGCAGTCCTTGTTCTAACTGCACATATTTGGATGTAAACCAGCACTGGTACTGTGGGCACACATACCTATGAACTCTGAACGTTCAGTTCGTAAGACTGTCAAACAAAGATGACAACACTTACTGTTTGTAAGGAAGAGTACAGCTTTGTAGTGATTGCAGATGACATGGGCCATCACAACATGCCAAAAAAGGACAGAAAGTCACCCTGTTTACTTCTGAGGTTTTACATTAGTATCTCCTCTTAGAACACACAATTTCACAACACTAACACTGTCCTCAAAATTAGTCAAACACTTACTACTGCAAGTCTCATACAGCATAGTAATGGTTTTTAAAAACGCAATATATTATTGTGGTTACAATAGTTTGTTTCCAACTCTGAATCATTGTAATATGTACAAAACATATTAATATATATAACTTACAGCTTGCTGAATTCCATTCTTCACTTCTTTACTCAACATGCCTTCAAATACAAAGGAATCACCAAATCTTTCTGCCTGAGGAAGGAAGGAAGGAAGGAAGGAAGGAAGGAAGGAAGGAAGGAAGGAAGGAAGGAAGGAAGGAAGGAAGGAAGGAAGGAAGGAAAAATCAAATCAGTTAATTAAGTAGCAATTATCTTCCCAATTGCAATTTACTATTACTGTAAAAGGAAACAACACACATTATTTCACAACTGAATACCCTTCAAATAATAAACTTCCTTTCACTTCTAACCCTGAAAACCAAAGGTTATGATTTTACAGCAGACTCCCTTGGAATAAAAATATTACATTATTCAAAGACATTGCTCTTCATTGAGCTAAAATACTCCTAAAACAGATAGTGGCTTTTAGAATGGGCTTTGTCTTACCTGAAAGCCATTTCTGATTGAGGTGGGTCCGGTGGTCATGATGATGGGAGGTGCTCCTCCGATGACATGGATCGGGTCTAATAGCTGAAAAGCTCCTCCCCTTCCTGTAGCTTCCCAGCTTTTGAAGAGATTCGATTTGAGATAGACCCGCACGGTGAGCTGCAACAAAGGAGAACAGAGAGAGAAAAACCCCCGGACCACGCCAGGCCGGACCCGGCATCCAAAGGGTGGGGCTGACCACCGGACCCACCTCAATCAGAAATGGCTTTCAGGTAAGACAAAGCCCATTCTAATTGATCGTGGGTCCGGTGGTCATGATGATGGGACATACCAAAGCCCTGGACTAACGGGAGGGAGATGTCGGGCCCCCTGGCGTGGACCTATGAAGAACCTGCTGAAGAACCCGACGGCCGAAGGCTGCATCCGAAGATGCAAACCGATCGAGCCGATAATGGCGTATGAAAGGAGTAGGGGAAGACCAGGCAGCCGCCCGGCAAATTTCCTCTAGGGGTGCCTGGGTGGCCCATGCAGCCGAGGTAGCTGCGCTGCGGGTGGAGTGAGCAGTGATGCGAGGGGGTATGGGAAGGGCCTGGACCCCATACGCAGTGGCTATGGTGGCCCTAATCCAGCGGCCCACAGAGGTGGAAGAGGCCTTCTGGCCCATAGAGGAGGGTTGGAAAGATACGAGCAGCGACTCGGACCTTCTGAAGTCAGACGTCCTGTGAAGGTAGATCTTAAGAGACCTTCTGACATCTAGGGTGTGCCAAGCCCGTTCCCTAGGGTGACTAGGCCTGGGGCAGAAACTAGGGAGAACCCATTCCTGAGCCCTGTGGAAGGGAGTATTGAGTTTGGGAATGAAGGAAGGGTCCAAGCGAAGGACCACCCTGTCTGAGTGGAAAATACAGAGGTCGTCTCTAATGGAGAGGGCAGCCAATTCTGATATTCTCCTAGCCGAGGTGATGGCCAGGAGAAAGGAGACCTTGTAAGTTAAGAAACGGAGTCCTACCTCTCGAAGAGGCTCGAAGGGAGCCTTGGTGAGAGCCTCTAAAACCAACGGCAGGTCCCAGGAAGGATACCGGTGGATGGTACCTGGGCGAAGGTTTGAAGCCCCTCTCAGGAAGAGGTGAATTAGGGTGCGGCTGGCCAAGGGGTTCCTGGAGCCGCAGCAGAGAATGGAGGAAAGAGCCGAGACCTGTCTGCGTAAAGTATTAGGGGCCAACCCCTCCTTGAACCCATGGTGAAGGAACTGTAGTACCTGTACCGTGGTAGCCTTTGTAGCGACGATGGAACGATGCTCACACCATGCCGCGAACGCCCTCCAAGTGGAGTCGTAGATCCGGGCCGTAGATGGTCGCCGGGCTGCCTGTATAATGGGAATCACCTCCGCAGGAACTCTGGCCCTGGTCAGAATCTGCCGCTCAATCTCCAGGCGGTCAGCTGAAGCCACGCCGGATCTGGATGGAGTAGGGGGCCTTGATGTAGGACCACCTTGTCCGCTGGAAGACGCCACGGATGACGAATGGATAGTCCCTGAAGATCCGCAAACCAAGGGCGGCGGGGCCAAAAGGGCGCGATCAGTAGAAGCTCTGCCCGTAGAATGAGCATCCGCCTGATGACTTTGGGAATCAGAGGAAGCGGAGGAAAGGCGTAGAGAAGACCTGTCGGCCAGTCGCTGAGAAGAGCATCGACCGCTTCGGCCCCGGGTTCCGGATACCGGGAGAAGAAACGCTCCGTCTGTCGATTCGCCCGAGTGGCGAATAGGTCTACCTCCGGGACCCCGAACCGACCGGTGATCATCTGGAAGAGGCTCGGGTCTAGACTCCACTCCCCCTGGTCCACCGCTTCCCGGCTGAGCCAATCTGCTTGTGTGTTGGTGACTCCCGATATGTGTGACGCCTTGAGGGATCTCAGGTGTGTCTCCGCCCAGGCTCCCAAACTCACCGCCTCCTCGAGGAGTAGGCGAGAACGGGTCCCCCCCAGGCGGTTCACGTGAGCCTTGGCGGCCACGTTGTCCGTCCGAATTAGGACGTGTTGGCCCCTCACCTTCTCCTGGAAGACTCTTAGTGCCAGGTGAATGGCCCGAAGCTCCAGCCAATTGATGTTGTGGGCTAGGTCGGCTGGGGACCACCGACCCTGAGCCAGGGAGGAGCCCAGGTGAGCTCCCCAGCCCTGAAGACTGGCGTCCGTCGTGAGGACCAGGTAGTGAGGTTCCCAAAATTCCCTCCCCTTGAGTAAAGCTCCCGAGGCCCACCAGCAAAGGGAGAGAAGAACTCTGGGAGGAAGGGAGACCTTGATGTTTGAGGCTCCTAACTGTCTCTTCTGGTACGGAAGCAGGAACCACTGGAGGTCCCTGCAGTGAAGACGAGCCCAAGGAACTATCCCTATACAGGAAACCATCTTCCCGAGGAGTTTGGACAAGGATGCTAGGGAAACGGGCCTCCCTGATGAAACCGCTCGGACCAAAGCCCGCAGGCTGTCCAGGCGGTCGCTGGAAAGATAGACCTTGCCCTCCCCCGAGTCTATTAGGGCACCGAGGTGTTGAATGCGTGTGGTGGGCAGAAGCTGACTCTTGGCCCTGTTGACGGAAAACCCGTGGGCTTCCAGTACCCGAAGAGTGGTTGTCAGATCCTGGAGTGCCAGAGCCTCCGAGGTCGACAGGACGAGCAGATCGTCCAGATAAGCCTGGATCCTTATGGGCAGAGATCTGAGATAGCCCACTAACGCAGCCATGATCTTCGTAAAGACCCGGGGGGCCGATGACAGGCCAGAGGGAAGGGCGCGATACTGATAGTGACGGCCTGCATAATGGAAGCGAAGGTACCTCCGAAAGGATGGGTGGATCAGGACATGGAGGTAAGCCTCTGTCAGGTCTATTGATGAGAGGAAATCCCCGGGCCGAATCCCTTCCAGGATGGAGGAGAGGCTGTGCATTTTGAACCGACGGTAGACGACCCGCCGGTTCAGGGATTTGAGATCTAGGATAGCCCTCCATCCTCCTGAAGGCTTCTGGATTACGAACAGGCGGGAATAGAAACCTTGTCCTAGCTGCCCCAGAGGTACAGGTTCTACTGCCTGAATGTCTAACAGGTGCTGAATGGCCGACTTCATCAGGAGCCGACGAGCCCGGTCCCGGGATATCGGACACCTGAGAAACCGATCTGGAGGAAGGGAGAGGAATTCTAGGGAAAGACCCTCCCAAACCGTCCTTCTGACCCAAGCGTCCGATGACATGGCCTCCCATTGGCTGGCGAAGGAAGCCAGGCGGCCCCCAATGGGAGAACCAGGCGCACCGTCAGCGAGATCTGCGGGCAGGGCGCCCGCGGTCCCCCCGGAAGGACCTCTGGAACTGACCTCTCTGGGATTGGAACCCCTGTCTGTCCTGAGGGCGGGCCTGTCTGGGCGGAAAGGACCTGTAGTTTCTACGGACTGGGAAGGCGGAGTCCGACCCTCGAAAGGACCGAAAGGAAGCCGACTGGCGGAGGTCAGACCTACGGGAAGTAGCAGGAAGGAATTTCCGCTTATCCCTGGTCTCCGCCAAGAGAGGCTCTAACGGAGAACCAAAAAGTTGAGAACCTTCAAAAGGGGAAGAAGACAGGCGCCATTTGGATTTAACATCCGCCTGCCACTGCCTGAGCCAGAGAAGTCTACGGGCTGAAACTGCTGCCCCCATGGCCTTAGCTGTGAAACGGGAGGAATTTAGAGTGGCATCGGCCGAAAACTCTAAGGCTGCCAGTACCTTACTTATGTCCTGGTGCGTGCGTGTGTCGGACACTGGAAGGCGGTCCTGAAGCTGCCTCAGCCACAGGATTGAGGCTCGGTTGAAGAAAGAAGCAGCCAAGGTGGATTTCACTGACCAAGCAGCAGCCTGGTGCGATTTGACCAAGGCATGTTCCATGCGGCGTTCCTCCGGCCGGAGACTCTCCTCGGGAGGACCAGTAGCATATGGTGAAGTGGCCGACAACGATGCAATAGGTGCATCAACTTTAGGAACCTGTAGAAGGTTAGAAATCTCGGGGGCCAAATTATAAATGCGTTTATCCAGAGAATTAGGTTTTGGCCCGGAAGAAGGAGCCTGCCATTGCTTAGAAAGCACATCCCTAAACAGTTTAGGACCGGGGATCTCCTCGGTCTCCACCGTAGGCTCCTCGAATAGGGGCACTGAAGAAGAAGCCGACTGGCCCTCTCCCCCTGAGGCTGCCTGAGGGATGCCTAGGCCTGTGGTGAGTTTAGCTTTATGGAGCAGGGATCTGAACATATGAGGTTTGAAAAGGCCTACAAACAAGGGTTGGTCAGGTGATAAGTCCTCATCATCTGACAATTCCCCCTCTCTAAGATCCCTTACATCCTCCCCCTCCATAGAAACCTGAGCAGAAGAAGCCGAAGAATGAGCCCTGGCAATAGGAAGGGCCCTTTCAGCCGTGAGGCAGGAACCTTCCACATCAATCTGAGATGGGGACTCAGAAACCCATGAGGCAGTCCTAACATTTCTCTCTGCCTGAATACCCTGCTGAATGGCCTGGCGAATGAAGGCTGCGAGTTCAGGGGTAATAGAAGGCCCTGGTGGCTGGTCCCTAGAGGCCTGAGCCTCCCCAATTCCCTGGGAGGAAGAGGGATTGGGATCTTTAGGGGTTGGTAACTCCTGAGCCCCAAAGAGGGCCTCATTAACCTGTCCCTGAGCAGACAAAACAGCCCCATCCCCATCAGGGGACAAGGCCAAGGCCTGATCAGAGTGGGCAGAAGAGGGCCTGGCTGGAGAAGAGGCCTGGACAGGGGTAGGATCAGGCTGATTGGACTCCTTAATAGAGGATTCTTTAAGGGCTTTTTGGATGGATCGCTCAATAGCTTCATGGAGTCTTTGTTCCTCCTTAGATCTATCCTCAGTAGATTTGGAGGAAGCCTTTTTGCTTTTCTTAGCAGGGATGGATGCAGGCCCTGGTTGCTCTGCAGAAGAGGAGCCCTGTCTCTTAGATTTAGAACGAGACATGGAACTGGAGTGTCTTGAGGCCATGATGGGAATACTGGAGGAAGTTCCGCCTCTCTGTGATCCGCTGTGTCAGCGCTGCCTCCACAAAGACTTGCTCCTCTGCGTTTGGGCAAAGCCCAGGGAAACGCTGATCCAGCTCCTCAGGTTGCCTGCGATCGCTCCTCACCAAATCGCAGTTAGCGCTTCAATCGGTGCGCTTAGGAGACCCAGAGGCGCTGCAATTGCCAGGAAGCAGCCTCGAAATGCAGCGCCACGCGGAGAGAGCTACCAAAACCGCTCCGAGCTCCGCAGATGCCGAGGAGCAAGGGGGAAGTGCGCGCGTGTCTAGCGCGCCTTGCCGGCGCCTCGCTAACAAGCGCTGTTGTTGCAGCCGGCAAGCAACCTCCCACGCTGCCTGGAGCGAGGGAGATTCAAACTGCAGCAGAAATCAGCAAAGGAATTTCTGCTGGGGCAGGCTCAACCTGAGGGGAGCCCAGCCACTCACCGCTCAGAGCGGTCTTCAGCGGTGTGGGGCCGAAGCCTGTCTCGCTGGCAGTCTAAGAAACAATTTGGAAAAGTCAAATTAAGCCAAAATAAACCTATCTGAAAGTCTGAAATTTCAGGAGCAGCTCCAACCGTGACTGATCCAAATCGGATCGAGTCTAAAAGCTGGGAAGCTACAGGAAGGGGAGGAGCTTTTCAGCTATTAGACCCGATCCATGTCATCGGAGGAGCACCTCCCATCATCATGACCACCGGACCCACGATCAATTAGAAGATCTATAAACATTTCTACTAACTGGATGAAATTCTAATGTAGGAAAGAAAAAATATCTATAAAATATATGCATTTTACTTATCTATTAACAGATTTATTATTTAATCATTTGTGCTGGCATAAGTTCGGAAGTGAGGCTGAATGGAAATCAGTATGTTTCAACAGCTTTTCACTAACATGAGATTTGAAAACCTTTTGATGTGTAAATATTTCTATCATATCAACTCCATTTTTGCTTTTTATCACTTGGGTTTATTTTTAATTAATAATTGTATTTGAAATGGTTCAGCCATTTCATATAACCATATCTTAAAGACACATGATAAAACAATAAAAAATTTATTGCATTATTGGTATGTGTATTTTTGGAAGGGTAGAGCAAAGGTGAATGAGTACTTCAAATTTGAATAGCAGAAGACTCTGAGTTCCATTTCTGACATACTTTGAGACAGAAAAAACTAAAATAACTACATTTGCAAACCTTTTCTGTCCTCAACCTTGAGAAACTAGGTACTGCAAGAGATGTCACATAATTTAAGACCAGTTGATCCAATAGCATGACAGCTTTATGTGTTTGAAATTACAACAGTCATGCAATTTGTGGCTTTCAAAATTTTGAACTCAAATGTCTACATTATTTCTTGCAATCATCCCTGTAAGTAATTCTGCTTATTATTAGGTTACCAAAACTAATAGTGTCCATCCCCATCCCTTTGTCCCAGAGAATTAGACTACTGAGATTATATCAGTTTTAGGGAGGAAAGCAGTATTGTTGGTACAGAACTTTTAAAAAAATGGTTCTGTTTGGAATTCTACTCAAAATTTCCACCGATAAATATCAAAGGAAGTTGAAATTAAAAAGTGTGTTAATGGTGGAATAAAGTGTAAATCATCTACCACATTTTGAAATGACAAAGCAGTCAAATGTGTGCAGAAACAGCTTAATTGCTGTTACTCATAATTACTAGGGATGTTTCTATGTATGTATGTGTCAGGGGTGGGTTCTAAATTTTTTACTACCGGTTCTGTGGGCGTGGCTTATTTTATGGGTGTGGCTTTGAGGTAATGTGACTGGGTGGGCGTGGCTAGCTGGTCATGTGCCCGGGTGGCCATGGCTATGTGTATAGGGACTACTCAGAGGGCTGAAAAAAGTCATTTCTGACAGGTCTTCACACTTTTGACTGGTCCTCACACTTATGACCATCGTCACATTTATGCCCGTGCAGCATTCTTAACAACCATGTTACTCATTTCACAACTGCTTCTCTTCACCATGGTGATAAGATAGGGCAAAAAACGTAAAATGTGAGGACTGTCGTAAATTCGAGGACTGGTCAAAAGTGCAAGGACCAGTCAAAAATAACCTTTTCAGCCCTCTGAGTAGTCCATATGCACAATAGGATACAGCAATAGAGAGGGATGAAGGAAGGGAAGGGAAATTAGAGTAGGAGTGAGGGTAAGAGAGGGAGGAAGAGGAAGTGGGGAGGAGAAGAAGAGGGGGAAGAGAAAGTAAGAAGGAAAGAAAAGAGAGAGGTGGTAGGTTTGAGGAGAAAGATTGCTGTACAATAAAGAAGATGAAAGGGAAGAAAGGCAACTCCAAACAAATATAAAGATATTAAGATAAAGAATGAATTGTTAAACTTTAAAGAATAAAAGAGAACAAACAGCAATAATTAGAAACACACATACAAACATACAATATATTTTCTTTGAACAGAGTATTTGGCCGGTTCACAAATTTAAACAGTGTTTAGTCATTTCAATTAAATTTACAATTTCTATATTTCCTTTTTGCCATATTTATTCCTCATCTATTTTTTTAAAAAAACCAATATTACTCTTCATCCTCATTAATAATCTTAATCATATTCAATTTTTCCCTTCTATTCTATATTATACTCCTTCCCATTGTCATCTATTTTTATATCCATCCTCACATTGGTTAATTATGTAATATTACAGTTTAATACAAATTCAACATTTTAATATAAATCAATTAGTTATATAACTATCTTTTTTGTATATTAATCAATATGAACATGAATATTCCAATTATTTCCCTGCAATCCAATTTCTTACAAATCAATTCATTATATTTACCAATAATAATAAACCAAATAATTTTCCCCATAGATTCCTCCAAACCACAACTTAACCATTTCTGCTTTCAACACAATATACAATTAATAGTATCTCAATTATTATAATTCCCTAGTTAAATAGAGCTTTTTTTCTTTTGTGTTTTAAAATCTTGAACTCTCCTCTTTTGCCCTAAATTTCCCATTGTTTGAAGCTACCTTTTTTGGTGAGGAAAAAGAAAAAGAAATTTCTGTCTGCCTCATTTTGTCACACTGCAACAAAGACCCTGCTTTACTTTCAGTTTTGTTTTTTCAGCATAGCTAGGGGGAAAAAAAATCTGCTCCAGCACTCTTTGCAGCTAGCAACAGAGCCCTGCGCAAAACAGCTGAGAGTAAATCAGCTGAGAGCCGGGAGGCCGATATAATCAACTTGTGCTAATTAACCTATATTGAAGCTGAAAGGGGCTGTTTTTTCTATTTTTGCAGGCACCGGTCTACTCATTTGTTTTCTTTTAACACTGATCAGCTGTAGGGCGGCCCTCTGAAGCCCTGCGGCAAGAGTTTAAACAGTTTTTTCCCCCTCTTTTCCCTCCGATCAGCTGGGACTGAGGAGGCAGCAATAGATTGGGAGTGGGCAGGGTAAGCGACTGGTGAGCGGGCTGGGAACCAGTTTGGGAGCATGGCCAGCCAATCTTATTACTGGTTCTCCGAACTATTAAAATTTTTTACTACCGGTTCTTGCGAACCGGGAGCAACCCACCACTGGTATGTACGTTATTATTGCATTATTGATGATGGTGGAAGGGAAGATTAGCCTTGTCAGGATTAAACTCCAGGATGTGGGCAGAGTTTGCCTGCAATTCTGCATTCTATCCACTGCACCACCAGCGCTCCTAACCTGTTCCTTACTCAAACTACCTTTCCTCATCAATGTCCTTTTAAAAGTAACCTCATAATTGCTTTTTGAAGTATGTCTTTAGTGATGACTTAGACATTTTTTAGATTTAGATTTACAGAACGTTCTTTTGTTTTCATGTTGTCATATGTGTCCTGAACTAATAAAAATTATAGGTAATTTCAGAAGTGGGTTTTTTTCCCCATTGGTAAAAGCAAAAATGTTTGACCTGCAAGTCAGCAACTGACTCTTAAATCTGTTCTATCCATATACTGCAATAGCAGAAGATGCAGGGAACAGATATAATAAGCACATACATTTGAAATAAACATATGCATAATTAGTGATAATGTCTTTCACATTGCTAGAAAGCAGTAGTATTTTAAGACTGCTATATAAGTTTATCCACTACTCTGGAACTACTTACTTTTTGTCTAGCAATACTATTTTGAAGTGTCTATCTCTGTGGTAACATATAACAGAAAGATATTCAATGTACCAAAATCAGGAATTCTGAATTCCCAGCAGTTATACTATTTCAGTAAGGGATGCAGTGACTCAGTGGCTAAAATGCTGAGCTTGTTGATCGAAAGATCAGCAGTTCAGCAGTTCGAATCCCTAGTGCCGCATAAGTTACTTGTCCCAGCTTCTGCCAACCTAGCAGTTTGAAAGCACATAAAAAAATGCAAGTAGAAAAATAGGGACCACCTTTGGTGGGAAGGTAACAGTGTTCCGTGCGCCTTTGGCATTTAGTCATGCTGGCCACATGACCACGGAGATGTCTTCGGATAGCACTGGTTCTTCGGCTTTGAAACGGAGATGAGCACTGCCCCCTAGAGCCAGGAACGACTAGCACATATGTGCGAGGGGAACCTTTACCTTTACCTTTATACTATTTCAAAGATAATTGCAACATAATACTTGCAGGTTTACCGAGTTCTGTTCTGTCCTGAAATGTACATAGCAGTTTATTTCTGAGCTGGATATATTACAAAAACATGCTAAGCCTAAGCAAAACAGACCTTATGATGGGATGCATAAACCAAGACATTCCTGAGCTGAAACTTAAGGAATTTGCCCAGGAGTTTCTCCATTATAAAATATAGTGGCACCTGTTAGTGTAACTAAATTTTATTAGCTATAATTATATTAGGCGCTGATTCCTATTGATCACCCAATCCAAGCCCACGTTTAAAAAATATTTACATAAGCTTCTTAAAAATTAAGTAAAGTTTAGAAACCTCTTTTTACTTCAGTAGACTCTTCAAATAATTTAAGCATTCAGCATTCAAATAATTTAAGCATTCAGCATTAAGCATAATACTGAGTTCTTAAAAAACCCACTTTGGGACAATTTTTGTTATTAACTATTGTAGGCAGGTGAATCAATATTGTAACTATTTTTGGTTGATACATATTTTAAATGTCAACATTTCCCAGGATTTTGCCTTCCAGGGGTATGTAAATTTAGTTCCCATTCCAGCACGCTGGTTTAGGATGTCAGACAGAGTATCCCATCATATTTCAACATCATCAATGGAATAATGTAAAATAGGGTTTGGCATTTGCTTCAGGATTCTGCCTCCTGAGAATCTTCATTCTCTGCCAATTCTTCCTGACTGCTAAAAACACTGTGGAGAGCATTTGGTAACATCTTAAGAAACAGATTGGAAGAGTGATTTGTCACAGATTAGCAAAGCTGAATGCCATATTGCTGGACTGTAAAATGCTGCAATCACAAATTTGTATTTATCTAACTCATCTAGAACTTGGTCCCTAATTAATTTTGACTTTAAGAGCTCACATTATATAGAATAGAATAACAGAGTTGGAAGGGACCTTGGAGGTCTTCTAGTCCAACCCCCTGCTTAGGCAGGAAACCCTATACCATTTCAGACAAATGGTTGTCCAATCTCTTCTTAAAAACTTCCAGTGTTGAAGCGTTCACGATTTCTGGAGGCAAGTTCTTCCACTGATTAATTGTTCTAACCAGGAAATTTCTTCTTAGTTCTAGGTTGCTTCTCTCCTTGATTAGTTCCCATCCTTTGCTTCTTGTCCTACCCTCAGGTGCTTTGGAGATATGCACACTGATCTTTATTTTCATATCCTTTCCTAGGCTCTTTAGTTATGTATTCTAGTTTTTCTTCTTTATTCAAGCTTTTAATAAACAATAAAGGTCTTTTTTTTTTTACTGCTAGCTGGAAACTGCAAGGATATAAATAGGCCAAAACAAGCCCTGATTAAATTGCACGAAGTCAGAACTGCTAACTGTTAACAGACATCAAGGCAACTTAATAACATTGGTTCCCCCAAAGGAGTTGGTTTATGACTGAGATTCTCCTGCATTCTCAGCTCCTACTTAAACAGCAGTTGGAAACCAGGGTCTTTCCTTAGTTCCAAAGGATGTTCTGATCTATTGGGACCAATATGTTCTGATGATAGTAATCCTGTTGTACTATGATACATTCTGTGTGAAGTGAATTCAAAATGCAGCAACTAAACCAGGGGTGTCAAACTCAAGGCCCGGAGGGCGGATCCGGCCCACCAGGTGCTTTGATGCGACCTGCAGGGCTGCCTTCAAAACAGTGAAGGATTGGTCCACAGTGCCTCTGCGAGCAAAAATGGAGCTCCAGGGCTGCAGAAGGCTGTTGCAGTCAAAAATGGGGCCCCGGGGGCACCCGTGGCCCACCTGAGCTCTGTTTTTGCTGTGTAGCGTTTGGGCCACCATATCTGCCCCCACCCATGCCGATCCCTGAGTTCAAACACAGTCCTGATGCGGCCCTCAATGAAATCAAGTTTGACACCCCTGAACTAAACTACTGATGGGACAACACCAACAAGCTAGGATAATTCTTATTTTGAAGCTGCTATTTTGATTGCCTGTAGGTTCCTAGGCTTAATTAAATGTACTGGTTATTATCATTAAAGTTCTGTATAGCTGAGCTTTGGGATCTGTAGTATGCAACACACTGCCAAAATTGAATGTCTACTGATGACATCCAATTTGGTGATCAAGAGAGCCTTTTGTAGCTCCCCTTCCTTAAAAGGCCTTCTCAGTGCAAGTCACCATTTTATGGAATACCCTTCTTTTAGAAGTATAAATAGTCCTGATTTAACTAAAATTCTACAAGCAAGCTAAATCATCTCTATTCCAATGTGTGTCTGACCCTTAGAAGAAATTAGTTTCATTTTAATGATACCTTTAGTAATTATTGGCTTTTAATCATATTATTTTTTTACTGATTTTTTTACTTTGGTACTTGCACATAGTTTGTTGTTCCCTACCTACAGTTCACTGCAAATAGGAGGACTACAAATTTTGTAAAAGAAAGTATGTTTTGTTTTGTTGTATTTTTAAATTTTAAATCACTTTGTAATATGCCCAGAAAACTCTCGTTGTTGGCCAAATTAAAGGAGCCCTGATGGCGCAGTGGTTAGAATGCCATACTGCAGGCTAACTCTGCCCACATCCAGGAGTTCAATCATGACTGGCCAAGGTTGATTCAGCCATCCTTTTAAAGTTTGCAAAATGAGGACCCAGATTCTTGAGAGCAATATGCTGACATTGTAAGCCACTCAGAGGGTGGTGTAAAGCACTATGAAGTGGTATAGAAGTCCACGTGCTATTGCTATTGCTAAAGATCCAATAAATAGAAAGCTTACCAAAAAAAAGGCATGCTTACGACTGCTTTTTTGATAGCTCTTTTGGTCTTCTGATGGAAGACTGATGGGTTGCATCACCCACTCACATCTTCAATTACACCTACAGACACCATAGTTAATGACCACCCTTTCTGTAGATATCAGGAGTCATCTAAAGGAATATGCACTGAAGAAGGCAGATCATTAAGCAGCAACTTTGCAGTGCCGATTGAATGGGAAAGAAAGGGACATCCTGACAGACACCGGTAAAACATTTCCATATGCTACTTTTCTGGCAAAATTACATAGTAGCCCTTGCTAAGACTATAAGACATGATACTAACTATTGGCCCTGGATAAAGGAGGAGAACTGAGGGATAAATGGACCAAAACAGGTGTTTGTTCCACACAGAAAACTTGATGAAATCTTCTATCATCCTGGATTGATACTGTAATTTGAATCAGTCATCCATCATATAAACTATGAGCAGTTTCCCAGGTTATGATTTCTCCTAGAGGTTTATAATGGTAGCCTGAGAATAGGAACGTAAACTGTTGAAGATGCATGAGGATATCATTTTTGATGTGTCCAACATTTATCTGCCACTGTCTTATAATAAGCAATAGTGGTGCTTGAACTTGTACCTCCTGCTTTACAAGTTGGTCCACTATTCAATATGCTCCTCTACAATGCTGCTACTGATAACTAATTAAGGCTCCCTTTATTGCTTTTGTTGGGTGGGGCAAAAGTTTTTTTTTTCTGTGCAGATTTTAGGTTTTCTCTCCAGAAACACTGTGTTCACCCCTCAATTTTCAGTAAATTATGTGGGTGTCTTTGTGTGGGTTATTCCCTTTCCTTTGTGAAGATAGGAGGTGCAGACTCCAAATGAAGACTTCTGGGACCTGTTTGTGGCAGGGTCCTTTCTTAGAATAATTGTTATAAAGAGGTACACAGGGAATTGGTTTTAGTGTTTTGAAAAGATCAAGCCCCTCTAATGTGGGGGTGTCAAACTCGCATCATCACGTGATGTATTGTGACTTTTTTCCCCTTCACTAAACCTGGGGTGGCCGTGGCTAGCGTGTGATGAATTGGGCCTGTTTGATACCCCTGCTCAAATGTATTGACAATAGGAAGTAAATTGCTGGCACTGCTAGGTTTTCCTAGTATGTCCAAGGATACTGAAGACTTTTCCCAATTTTATACCATTTGGGAATTTTTGTGGAGGAATATCTTCCCTTTTCCCCAGGCCAACCAGATACCTGAGAAAAAAGACGTTCCTCTGATATAGCAGAAGTTTATCTTCAACTCTCAAGCTCTATTTGGACACAAACAAGACTGCTTTGCAAAAACACCAACTTCTTTCATTTACCTCTGTAACATAGCCAGTAGCATTCACAAACTTCTCAAACTCTGCATTGCTGGCTTCGTAGCGATCCATGAAAAAATGACCAATGTGGACTCTCCTTCCAGGCCCTTCTCCATCTTGTTTTATAATGGGCTCATCAGTTCCCATTGTAAAGACTCCAGCTGGAATAGGGACCATCTGCAAATTGAAGAAGACTCTTTCAGGCATAATTAAATATTCAAATGTCTTCTCTGTTTTTTCTTACAGGATGTAGAAATAACTACTGATCAATATCTTCAAAGTTCAGAATATCATCAGACAAGAAATGGGCAGCACATACATTGAATAGATAAATAAGATATTGTGTAAAACATACTCAGTGAACTGCAGTAACAAAACATAAACACAGGACCCCCTGTCCAGAAAATCTGTGTGATTAGGCAGAAAAAACAGAGGTATAAAAAGAAGGAAATGGAGAAGACAGTCCAAAGGACTGAGCAGGAATTTCAGCTGTGAGATCTTCAATTCAAAGGATATATCAAAATGGCGACTTCACATTGTATGTAGTGACTAATGACAAATATTGTAAGTGTCATACATTTTTAAATCACACACGCAGCTCTGAAAACAAAACAAAGTGAAACTTTTTTTCACAATGAAATTTTCTGAAGTTGAGATGGAACTTATCTGATCATGGGAAAGAATTTCTGGTTATAGAAAACAATAGAGCTAGAGGCATCCACACCTGAGTACATGGGGAAAGAGACAACTTTGTTTCACTTCACACATTCAGCAGTCACCCAAGTAGTGACACCAACTCAACATCACAGGTTGCTGCTAATTTGTACACTATTCACAAATTGGTCTCGGCAATATTCAGACTTCTATATCTTTCCATGTATTGCTTGTTGTTCCATGTCTTTTTGGCATGTGTTTGTAAACAAGATCTTCGGCTTAATGGAACAACAAGCAAGAAGAGAGAAAAATTAATGATGTTGTTTAGATCCCTCTCTAGAGAACTATTTCAACAGAATACCTCAGTGGATAACTAATTTGCTCTTGTCCCTGAATTATTAAGTCAGACTACTAAAAACCTCTGTAAATCTGCAAGAAAGATACTAATTTAAAGCTAACTTGTGGGCTAAATAATAAGATTAAAAAACATTGGGCCATATTCAGTTGTAGTTTGTTTATTTTAAAATTCCATCTTCTTGTAAAAAATAAATCTTTGGTTAACTGTGTTACTTGAATCAATATCTTTTCCTTACTAAAACATGTTAAAAGGAATTAATATTAATAGGTGGCAGTATCATAATGTTCTAAGTAAATAAAAAAAATTGGATGAGTTCTAGAAACATTAAGACAATTCTTATCAAACAAGTCATACAATATCAAGAGAAAAAAAAATTTCACTTCAGCTCTAGCCCAACTAATTTTGTGAGTCAATATTTATTTATTTATTTATTTGCTAGATTTATATGCTGCCCTTCTCCGGAGACTCAAGGCGGCTTACAATGCATTAAGCAATAACCTTCATACTTTTGTATATACCTGCTTAGTAGGGCTTTCGGCTCCCCCTAAGCGGTGTTCTTTTTTATACAAAGTCAGCTTATTGCTCCCAAAATCCGGGTCCTCATTTCACCTACCTCGACAGGATGGAAGGCTGAGTCAACTTTGAGCCTGGTGAGATTTGAACTTGCAATAATTGCAGGCAGCTGGCAACTAAGTGCTACTTTAACAGTACTTAGTCCACTGCGCCACCAGGCTCTTGTAAAATATTGTTTTTCTCATGCAATTAATGTAATGCAATTGTCTTGTTTTGATTAGATTTCTGACGCATGTTCTCAAAAATATGATACTGCTGCACTGGCCATCTCTAAATGTAACTATACCTACTGCAATATGCTAGAATTTCAAAAAATTTAGGGCACGTACAAAAAAAGCCCAAGTATGATTTGTGAAAAATTGCCATGAAACCACAGAAAAACAAGTATTAAACATAAAAAGACATAAGTATGAAATATAACCAAGCTACACAAGCAGGACTAAATTTCTAAGGAAATGTTACCACATAAATTCCTTTTAACGGCAGATATTATTGGTAAGACAGGGACTCCCAACTTTGGAGAGTCCAATAGATCAAAGTGGAATTCTCACAAAAGAGTTACTTGTCTCCCTCTACTCATTAGATCAAGAAAATGATATTGGGGTTGAGCTGAAAGCAGCAGGATATGATGGCATTCCTTCTAAGATCAACAATGCACTAGACCCAAATGCTTTCCAAGACATCTTGGCAGACATGTGGTTGACAGGGAAGATGCTGGATGACTTCCATGATACCCTCATTTGTGGCTCTCAGTAAAAAAAAAAAAAAGTGTGTGTGTGGGGGGGAACTAAATCAGATTGCAGAAACTACAGAGGTATTTCACTGCTGTCCATTGAGGCAAGATTTTTGCCCACATTCTCCTGAACAGGCTTGTCACTGTCTTGGAAAGAAACTCCTGAAGGCACAGTGTGGTTTTCGGCCAGAAGGGAGTACAGCAGATATAATATTTGCCATGAGGCAAGTCAAGAGAAGGACATTGAGGAGAACAAGATTCTTTACTCTGTGTTCATTGAACTGACAAAGGCATTTGACACCATAAACAGAGAGGCTCTCTGGATCATCCTGAGATGTTATGGATGCCTGAAGAAACTCATGAAGTTGATCAACTACTTCATAATGGAATGACAGAACAGATTGTATACAACAGTGATTCATAGGCTGGATTTGCTATTTCTAATTGGATGAAACAAGGCTGTGTGCTAGATCCAGTCCTGTTCAATTTGTTCTTGCATGTTGCATGTTGTCATGTGCTGTCCAGGGTTTGAAAGAAGGTGTGTACATCAGGTACTGATTGGACATCTCGGTCTTTGATGTTTGCTGCTTGAATGCACAGAAGAAGTGCCCCCATACAGTCTTTCAAAAACCCCTATTTGATGACTGTGCACTTCTGGTTCACAAAGACACCAGTGCGTAGTTGATGCTGAACAAATTCTCAAATGCTGCTATGCTCTTTGGTCTATGCTCTTTAGTCTTCCTTCCTTCCTTCCTTCCTTCCTTCCTTCCTTCCTTCCTTCCTTCCTTCCTTCCTTCCTTCTCTTTCCTTCTTTCTTTCTCCCTCCCTCTCCCCTTCCCTCTCTTAAAAATGAAGTTTCAGCAGCTTTCTTGTTTAAAAAAATTCACAAGAAACCATTACACCCAAAGCTTGGAACAAAAAATAAAAAACATACATTTACAAAAGGACTTTCATTGAGAGTCTATTTATTCCCAAAGGTTAGACTAGGTATGAGATTAGCCATGTTTCCACATCTCTAATGACCAGCAGGTATTTACGTACACAGAAATCAGTGTCAACAACTGGGAAGGCAAAATTTTCTAAATGTAATTCTTAAAATTTTCCTTAATTCCTTAATATTATTTTTTGTTTCCATCTTTGTTTCTTTTGATCAAAACAAAACATGCAACAATGGAGCAGATATGCAGTCTATCTTTCCCATTCTTCATGACAGGCGACAATTGAAGTCCTTGTTCCAATCTGAGCAGATATTCAAAGATTAATAGCTCACCATCAGTTGCTTTTGGAAAACACAGGAAAACAGAATTTCAAGTCTTTGGGGATTAAATCAACCAACAGTCAGGAATCAGTGCACAAGCTTGCCTAGTACTGTCAACATGCATAAAAGAGGAGGAAGAGGATGAGGAAGAAAGAGGAAGAAGAGGAAGAGTCAGGAGGAAGAAGAAGAGGAAGAAAAGAGAGAAAGAAGAGGAAGGAGGAAGAGGAGGACTTGGACGTCTCATGGCTCAACACTGCCTTAGAACCCTATTGCAGCAAGCTTTCACTCTGTACCCACATAGCTTATTTTAAATATAAATGTAAATCTATGTTTTTCAACCTTGGCATCTTTAAGATATGTGAACTTCAACTTCAACTCCCAGAATGTCTCACTGGTATAAATCTAATACTTCCATTATATACAGTTATTAATATTACTCTTGAACATGAGGGTTGGTTAATTCTCCACTCAGAATTAAGACACTTACCAAACTTTTGATCTCTCCCCGCCCCCCAACCTCCAAAACAAGTCCATGAATATATTCCACTATCTTAGTCCAGTGGTTAAGGCATCGGCTAAAAACCAGGAGACTGTAAATTCTAGTCCAACCTCTGCATGAATGCCAGCTGGGTGACTTTGGGCCAGTTACCCTCTCAGCCAAAATCACCTCACAGAGTTGTTGTGATGGTGAAAATAGGAGGAAGGAGAAGCATGGGGTATGTTTGCTGCCTTGAATTACTTATACAAATAATAAATGTGGACTATAATTAACGAACTAAAATCTGCTTTGAAAGAAGACAGGTTAGAGAGTTCTTGCGATGATTCTTTGCTCCACTTTTTCTGAAGCAGAGATGATGGCCCCATCTGTTACAAAGAGCTGGCCCTGCAAGCTTGTAAGGCAGAAGGTTGGGAGTGGGAGGAAAATATCATCAAAGATGGAAAGAACTGCAATGTGACAAAAGTACACACAAAGCTTCCTTCCTGCCTGCCTGCCTTTACAATTAGAAAATATGCTAATATTAATAAAATTAAAGGCAGGAGGAGGAAGATTCTTCTTCAAGATTCTTTTTAGGGATTTATTTATTTATTTATTAAATTTATTTGTCACCCATCTTGCCTCAAGGCAACTAGAGATAGACCACAATGGCTATTCCTAAAGTAATTTGATCTGATCACATGAATTTTCTTATTATAATTTTGGAGTAAATCTGATGTGATGCTACTATCACTATTACTATTACTATGTCGTAGTAATAACACATACAAGTATAAAATAAAGGCCTTTATTAATTTTGATGTAAGAATTCCCAGTTGATAAATTCTCAGTTTCAAATCCTCTGAGCTTATCCCCTCTGTTGAAACAAATTAAACTAGGAGACAGAATGCCTAATATTTGTGATAATAAAAATGTGATCAAAATAAATTTAATTCCAAAGCTGATTTATATTTTGAAACATCTTTTATTTATTAAGTCATATTAAAAAATAAAAAATAAAATCTTTATTATGGTCAAAAGCCAATTTAAGAAGGGTGAGATACAGACAATAAAAGAAGCATAAAAATACACCAGAACCTAAAAAATAATTGTTATAAAATGCTGCAAGGTATAAAATATAAGGGTATATTTAAAAATAAAAGTCTAAAAGGAATCTTAGAGGAGGAACAGGAGCATTAAATGGCTGTAGGGTAACATAAAGATAGTACATATGCAGACTATCACAATACAGAGCACTATAGATTGATGATGCCCATTAAAACTAGTTTATGGCACCCCAGATTTTAAGTGCTGCTGTCCAAAACTGGCAACATTATAGGTTGTACAATAGTAGGTTTGATATCTGAGTGTAGCAGGGAGGTGTAGAATTGTCTTATCCATTAGATATTTATGCAATAATGCTAATACAAACATTATTATAATACAGGCACTGGAGTCTTACTGGGTGCTCTATTGTTTCTTTGTGTCCAGAGTTACAGGGACATTGTCTCTCCAGGTAGAGTATCTTCAAGGACAGATGAGAGGGTAGCATGACATCATTTATTTACTTATTTATTAGTTCAATTTATATGCCGCCCTTCTCCGGAGACTCAGGCTGGCTTACAATACGTTAAGCAACAGCCTTCATACTTTTGTATATACCTGCTTAGTAGGGCTTTCGGGGGCCCCTAAGCGGTGTCCTTTTTTATACAAAGTCAGCTTATTGCCCCCACAATCTGGGTCCTCATTTTACCTACCTCGAAAGGATGGAAGGCTGAGTCAACCTTGAGCCTGGTGAGATTCAAACTTGCAGTAATTGCAGGCAGCTGGTGCTAATTAACAGCACTTTAGTCTGCTGAGCCACCAAGGCTCATACCTGTAGGAGATGAGCCGGGTGAGCTGGAAGGCTGGGTTAAATATGTCAATAGTTTGGAGTCATTGCATAATCACAAGAATCCAAGTCCAGCCCCCTGTGAATTCCACTGACCCTTATCTAGCACCAATTTAGGCTGAACTGTTAGTTACTCAGATTCTTGTAAGTATGCTGCAACAATTATCAATTCTATGATTTGAACTGAACAAATACTCCTAGTAATTTGTGCCTTACAAAGCTAGATGAATGCCCTCTGAGTTTAGATACTTTGACATTAGTTTAAGTGTGCAATAGGATTCACTTGTTAGATTTACTGTCAATAAAGGTTGGCAACATGGCTTAGTATTAAACAAATGAACTGAAGGCTAGCTTTAGTCATTGGCTAAAATTGTCAACATATAGCCCTTCTTTGGCTCATCTTAAGCAATTAGTATTTGGCCTATTGAATCCTGAGAAGTTCTGAGATCCTTGTTTGTGCGGGATCAATTTGAATATATGCACTTAATCCCAAAGCTATATATGGAAAATATTTGGCTATAGCTTCAATTTTGACCAATTTCCCATGAAGATGTGACATTAAGGGATAATCCCTGTTTAAAAATAGTGGATAAATTCCTCTCCTCATATTTTTAGTTTGGATCAGTTCAATTGCAAGAAAGCCAATCTTAGATTTGGGGGGGCGGGTAGTTTTACATCAGTGTCTTGCAGTGTTCTTGGCAAACAGATGGGGAAGAAATGGAGGTAGTGACAGATTTTATTTTCCTGGGCTCCAAGATCACTGCAGATGGGGACTGTAGCCAAGAAATTAAAAGGCGCTTGATCCTGGGGAGGAAAACTATGGCAAATCTAGACAGCATACTAAAAAGCAGAGACATCACCCTGCCAACAAAAGCGCGTATAGTCTAGGCCATACTTTTCCCAGTTGCAATGTACGGCTGTGAAAGTTGGATCATAAGAAAGGCTGAGCACCAAAGAATTGTGGCCTTTGAACTATGGTGCTGGAGAAGACTCTTGCGAGTCCCTTGGACTGCAAGGTGATCAAACCGGTCAATCCTAGAGGAGATCAACTCTGACTGCTCTTTAGAAGGCCAGATCCTGAAGACGAAACTCAAATACTTTGGCCACCTAATGAGAAGGAAGGATCACTAGAGAAGAGCCTAATGCTGGGAAAGATTGAGGGCAAAAGAAGAAAGGGATGACGGAGAATGAGGTGGCTGGATGGAGTCACTGAAGTAGTAGGCGTGAGCTTAAATGATCTCCGGGAGGGATGGTAGAGGACAGGAAGGCTTGGAGGAAAGTTGTCTATGGGATTGCGATGGGTTGGACATGACTTCGCAACTAACAACAATAAGCAGAGAGCTGGATTGTCCTTAAATGAGGATTCAGATTTATGATACTTTTGCCTTAATAGAAGCTTTAACTCTGGAATTTCTTGGCATTTTGTCACTTTAAACAGAAGATTAGTTGGAAGACATGTGGGCCCAATTCATAAATGTATAACATTACTTCTCAAAAGTAAGCTTAAATGGACTCCAGAGTATGGTAGGAGGCCTGGAGGAATGTTGTCCATGGGGTCGCGAGGGGTCGGACACGACTTCGCAACTAACAACAACAACTTGCAGTGTATCCAACTTAAGTATTGTACTCAAGCAATGTACTCAACTTAAGCATTTGTATCCTGCTCATAAAGACTATAATTCTACTGAATTTCTCTGTGATTCTTCTGAACATAGTTCTTTAATGTATAATGCACAAACATTGATAAATACTGTATCAGGTAGCACCAGACAAAATAAAAGGCATTTGATTTGATCACAGTAAGAAATCTTTGCCTTCTAAGTGGTTTTTCATTATAGGTTGAATATGTTCATTACAGACAGAATGATAGCAGTCAAGGAGTGTTTTGTACATTTAAAGTATCCAGGAGTGTAAGCACTGCCTTGCTAAAATCAGGAAAGATTAAAAAACAGTAATAATACCCACTTTATCCTTGGAAAGTACCATTATTTTTACGCTACCAACGATACTTCCTGGTATATTGCCAGTTTGGTTTGAGGTAACAGACAAATCTCATAAATAAATAAATCCATCAAAGCAGACATTGTTACTTCATTGATATGCCCCACCTTTATTATTTCATAAGTAACTCAAGGTAGAGAACATACATAATACTCGTTTGTCTTATTTTTCTCAGAGTAACAACTCTGTGTTCTAAGTTTGTCTGAGAGAGAATGATTGGCCTAAAGGCACCCAGCCCAGCTTTCATGGTTAAGGCAGTCTTAGAACTCACAATCTGAAAACCAGTTCAGACCAGTTCAGACCAGCACCTTAATCACTAGACCAAACTGGCTATTAAAATTACTTCCCTAATTCTCTAGCCTAAAGAGAACTACGAAGGATTAAGGTAAATAGTATAGTTCACACAGTACATGAGAATGGGTTAGTGATGTTCAAGGAGATCAAGTAGCAGGACCTTGTCCTCCAAGTCAGAGATCGCTATGATGAAACAATCAATATCTTTGAAGGAATATAATTACAAAGGAAAAAATAACAACACACTATCTTTTCTGGATATCCCCATCAGCAGAGGAAATTATGGCAAATTAAACATTCAAGTCTATCAAAAAAAACCCAACCCACATTAACCAAGCGCTCCATTATTAAAATAATAACCCAACCTCCCACAAGAGGAGCTGTGCAAGAACATTATTCAGGCAAGCACATACAGCAGCAGCCTAGAACACCAAAAAAAGTCTTGCAACATCTTGCAATAAAATGGACACTCACACAACTTTTATCAAAAAGAATCTGACCGATAAAACCCATTACAGCACAGCCAACACAAGCTATGAAAAGAATAACATCAAAAATATCTCAGAACTATGCAGAAACAGGATTTGGTTTAGCTTCTCATTAAAAGATGATCATATATGCAGGTGGTCTAAAAGAAGATACCAGAAGATCAGAAAGGATTCTAGGATTGATTTGATTTAATTTGATTTATTGGATTTATATACCACCCTTCTCCTTGCAGACTCAGGGCGGTGAGCCAGATAAAAAACAGTACATAAAAGTTAAAAAATTTTAAAAATCCATATAAATTTTGGCTAAGATTAAAACAATTAAATATTTAAAATACCACAACCCTACAATACACAAGATCTTAAAAGTTCAACAGGGGTCAGGCTAGACCGGCGAGCTGATCAGCTGAGAACATAGTTCTGATTGGCAATTACAAGTGCTCCAATGTCTGTTGGAAATGAATTTGTTGTCTGTTGGTTTCTATTCTGAGTAAGTTGGTAGACAATTTTCAGATGGGTGAAACTAACTTGAATTTAAAGGTTAGGTTTTCTTACTGCTTTTTTTATTGTTTTAATTGTTTTTAACCTGTAAAAATGAAGTGTTTTAATATTGTGTGTGACCAGCCATACGCTAAATAAATAAATGTACACTAATTTAAAATTAAATTAAAATGTCTTCTATTCAACATTGAATAGGAATGTAATTAAGAACTAATTTATCTATTTTGTTTTGCTAAATAACAAGTCAGCAGCCTGGATTACAATCCACTAAACTTTAGGCAATCTCAGCCATTGAAGTGTCACTAACTGAGAACACAACTTTCAAGTTATTCTGATTCCATAGTTACTGAATATGCACCAGGGAACGACTGAAGTTGTAATATAATATTCTGTGTGTACCACAATTCTGTAGCAGACATATTATAATTTAGCAGTTTATAGCTTAATTGAAAAGTCATTTAAAACTCTTTTATCCACATAGAAACAAGTAGACCTCCTGTACACCTCTCTGTAAATGTTTCCTCCCACTGAAGAAACTGAAAAAGAGAAATTCCCTATAACTTTCCTTCTAGACAAACAGTAACAAATAATGAGAATTAGGCTGACCTTGCCACTGGCAATCATTGCTATAATCTAAACTGACACTGCAAAGCCCAGTCTGCAATTTAACAAAGCGAGTATCAAAATCTTGCCTTAAAATACAGTTTAAATCTAAACATTTGGCAAATAATAAGTATGTGAAGGGGTATTCTCACAAAACACAGCTACAGAAATGTTCAAATTAATCAGGACAAAATTGGCTGAGCTAAAGAAAACCTTTAACATATTGCCGAAGAATCCAATTCATCTCTTTCAAAGATGGCCATTATTTCTAATGACCTTTATAGTGCAAATCAATGAAGCTGTAGCAGTATTAAGACCAGCAAGTTTACTGAAAACATCCAATACAGCCTTAAAATTTGTATCAAAGACTTGGCAGAACAATCAATTATACAGCAAAATGGATGGAGCAGCTTGATTTTTGATGATAGCTTGAGACACCTAGTCTCTTTTGAGTTTACAAATCCTTCAGAAATGGAACCACCACATAAATGCTGTGCCTTAAAAAAGTTCTAATCTCTTATTACTTATATATGTTCTAATCAAGAAAGATATAATCATATGAAGTTGTGGAATTGGTTGCTGCCATGAAAGCCCTCCCTTTGCTTTTCTCAACTTGAAAATTTTCTCTTGCCTCCTTAAATTTTTTAATAATTTGATACTTTTTAAAATTTCCAATTTTAAAATTTTAACTCTAACATTTTAATTTGACATATTTTGATGCTGTATTGTACAACCATCCTATATCCCTCTTTAAGGGAAATGGGCCATTCAGAAATGTGAAATATGTATAAATAAATAAACTGCTTAACAAACCATGTTAAAACAGAGGGAGCAAGACACTTAAAGGAGGAAGCAGGACCATTTCAAATGGGATTATGGAGTCCAGGGGAGGGGAAAATGTGAGACTGTAATTCTAGCTTAACTCTATAGATCATGCACAATTACTTTGGTAGACTTTCAAGATTATGTTACGTTACCCTAATAACATGGTGGCGCGGGTTCTGTGGTTAAGATGCTAGGCTTGTCAGCTGAAAAACTGGTATCCCAAGTTCGAGACCCAAGGGTTGATGGATGAGCTCCCACCCTTATCCAGATTCTGCCAATTTAACAGTTTGAAAGCATGCAAATATGAGTAGATAAATAGGTACCACTTTGGTGGGAAGGCAACAGCATTCCATGACATCATATTGGCAATATGACCTCAGAAATGTCTTTGGACAGCGCTGGCTCAATGGTCTTGAAATGGAGATGAGCACCATCCTCTAGAGCCAGCAACAACTAGTGGAGTAAAATTCATAGGGACTCCTTTACATTACCCTAATAATAATAAAGATCTTTCAAGAAATCTAGGGTTGGTTTTTTTTCTTGATGCATTTGCCCTGAATGACTTGATGGAAATAAGATAAATGAAAAACTAAGTCAGATGGTTTGTGGAGAATGCTAATTTTATTCTCAATACAACTGAAATGGACCATTATACAGATTTAAATAGTTGCTGATTAAACACTGCTTTAGAATCACATGCCATTCTTATAATGTAAACTATTTTAATCAATGACAGCATGTTTTAATCCAGCAAAATGGTATTTGAATCAAATTCTACATATTTAACAGAAGCATGAAAAGGAAAAATACACAAGAGCTAACTAATCAATTGAAGGCAAAAAGAAGAGGAAGCAGCCAAGGATGAGATGATTGCATAGTGTCACTGATGCAAAAAACATGAATTTGGGAAATTCAAACAGTGGAGGCCTGGTGTGCTACACTCCATGGGGTCACGAAGAGTCAGACACAACTTAATGACTGAACAACAATAACAATTGTAGTCAGCATTGTATCTTAATCCTATAACTAAAAGTACTTCCAGAAAAAGTCATCTTGACAATCCCTTCTAATGCTGTACTGATCTTAAAATTATGGATATGTTGTTTAAAATAAAGTCTTAAACCAAATCTGGCATCAGCATGACATCATCTAGCCAATCTTGGCTGCTGTCAGAAGCTAAAGAAAGCTAACCTGTTTAATACTTGGATGGGGATTATTTGAGAAACCCAAGGAAGTTGGCTTAGACCAGGATATTAAAACAAAATCTAGCACAAGAGAATGGCAAATAACCCCTATCACGATGCCAAGAAAATTGCAAGGATGCAGGTAATAGAAGGTGAGTTTCATTTGATGATAACTTTAACTTTTATTCAAAATTCACCTGTTCAGATAGCTTACCTTCATTGTGCTTTGCTCTTTACTAAATAGTAGTGCAAAGGGGAGAAATTAACCTTCATTAGCTCTTAGAAAGCTGTTATATTGTTGAAAACAGAGTGAATATACATGTTCCAGATGTGAACTAAATACATATTCCATCTCCTACACAAAAATAACCTATAGAATTAGGGGAAACACTCTTCCCTATTTTATGGACAAGCAAGGATAATTTTATATCTCTTGAGCCTACTGATTCTTGTTCTCAAGCAGGAAGAGAAAATAACAGTTTGGTGCTGAAGGGATTAAAGTTCTTCCTTGAAAGATCAAGCAGATCACTCTGTCTTCCAAGAAACTCTGAGCTAAAGCAGTGGGGGTGAAGACTTTGATCTCTGCCTCCTTCTGAACAGGGAAGGGCAGAATACTCTGACCTCCCTTCTCAGCACAAATTGCCAGGAAGTGAATGGAAGCTGTCAAATGATCTATGATCCTCTGATCAGGCCTCCATCATGTCCGTTTCCTGATCTGTCAGTACTTATGCTACACAATGCCATATATTGCTTTATCTATGGTTAGTTGATTCATCCACAATTTGCTGGATATATATATATATATATATATATATATATACGCATACAGTACCTCCAAAATTTAAAAGAAAGTATATATTTTGCATTGCCAGATTGGCTGAAGAAAAACTTCAATTATAAATAAATAGTACGTATCTTGATTTATAATTTTTTTTTAAATCTCCAGATGTTTCATGTGATAAAAGCACACACACATGGTAGTTAAACATATTTTTGCAGTATTTTCTGATTAATCATGTTTTAGAATTAGATGCTAGAAAATCCAGTGATCAGGATAGTCTAAGTCAACATAATACCTTACAAATATTTTGGAATTCAACTCCCATAAGTGGCATTGATTTCTTTTGGTGAGTAGTGATTGATGGTATTGAGATACCACAATTTATTTATAAAAGGAAGAGGCTGGTCATGGGGACACTGATATTACTTTACCCCATCCATAGAACCTTGAATGTTACATACTGCAACATATAAAAAGAACCCTCCCCACACGGCTGCTTTTGGCTGAGTCCCATTACAGCCATCCTATTCCAGCCTCTACCTTTCAGAACCTGCTCTCACTTGAGTCTAACAGATGCAGACATCCCTATAATTCTCAATCCAATAAAGAAGAGCACTTCATTACCACTCTGCCACAAATTGTTCTCATCATAAATTATTCCATCTATTCTTCCTCCAATCCAATCTACTGTAATATCTTTCAGTACCAGTTTTTGTTGTTCACTTTTATGTCTCTTCCACTTTCACCAACTTTCGAGAGCAGACTTTCAACTATTCTTCAGCCCTTGTTTTTGGCACTTTGGCTACTCATCTACATAATAAACTATAATAACTATCACATTGGCCACCATTCTTCAGACCCTGCGGATATGGTTGGTCACTTAAAGTTTTTCTTTTCATGGATCCCAGTTCCACAATGGCATAATACCTATCAACAGATCAATGGCTTTCTATACAATTGCAACTTTCTGCTTCCACCCAAAACTCACAAACACCAGTAACTTTGAGATCTTCCAAGGCATGTAGGCAGTGGCCAGATTATTGGCTTCTCCTGTAATGGGTAGTTTTAGGGTCCCTCATACTTCCTTTACTCAGGTAATCCAGTTTTCCAACTCTCTTGTCATCCTCTGTCACCATTCTATTGCAGTATTTTGGTCATTTAAACATTTTCAATTCTCTAACCCATATGACCCAAAAGAAAAAAAAACATTTTCCCTTTCTTTATTCAAATTACTTTCACCTCTCACCTGAATACACAATCTTACCTCACTCAGTGCCATTTTAGCTAAGATACAAAGTAGAAATAATGCCAATTCAAGTGTTTTTTAAAAATGTATTAGGGCTCAACTGTGTGACAGTTCATGCTTTTGTACATTATCTCTAAAATGGAAAAGAAAGCACAGCATATTTTCAGCTGAAAGTATTCCTAATGCAAATGGGATTTTTCAAGGTAACTGATTTGGCTAAGATTATTGGTTTGTGCTGGATCCTTGCCAAATGGATAGTCGGGAATGTCCTATTTTTAATTATCCTTGTTATAATGCATTTTTAATGCTAGTAAACATAAAGCTTCACATAGGTTAGGACCTCAGCATGTCTTAACCTAGACCTGGGTAAAATTCAACATAGTTCGATAATGCCACGTTAGCAAAGGCTGGAATCTCTTGGCATGAGGGCTTAAGTTATAAATTGCTTGCTACACGTGACTGAGATGGTTGTTCCTTAGTTTTGTTTTTCATACTGAATTGAAAAATACATCTAGCAATCACGTTTTAAGTTATGTCAGACGCTCCAGCAACGCTGTTACACTCGCTGTTCGCCATCCCATCATTAAACCTTCATTCCTCATTTAAAGCCACCAACTTATCGCCCCGTTTACCTACCTTCATACCCTCGTTCTTTGAGCGGTCATCTCCACGGCGATCATTTGGCTGCTGGGAAACATTCGCCTCCAGAGAGTATTTCTGTGCTGCTCTTTCCGTGCCGCTTGCCCGACTGTTGCTGCAACCACAGGCTCCCTGATCCTCCTCTTCCCCGGACTTCCCTTCTTCTTCACTATCGTCCAAGCACTCTGCGGACCGCAGCCACAGAAGCCAGCAAGTGTAAATCACCCGAAGCAAACTGTGCCTGGGCGCAGCCATAGTGTAAGGAAAGTCACGTGAAAGAGAAGAGGTCAGCTGACCACTTTCCTCCCTCTATCGGTTCTTCTTCGCCCCAAAATATACTGTATACTTACTCACTCGGGATTTTCCTCCCAGCGCGCGCAGGTTCGCGACGGCAGGAAAATCCGGACGCCTGTTTGTTTTTTGCTAAATGACTTTATAAACTGAAACTAAGGATGAATTCTATTTTGGAGAAAGCTGCTTCAGTTGCTTGGCTTTAGGAAGTGAAAGGAATATAAAGCAGAAAATACAGGTGTGTAAATGAGTTACTAGATACTTTAGTGCTACTGGGATTAAGAGCTCCTGGAATATGATTTTTTAAAATCGTATTTCAATAAACGGAAGGTTTATCTTCCACCCCAGCTGGTCATTTCCAGTAATCAGACAGTCCAAAAATTAAAGAATCTATAAAATGCAATAAAAGGACAAGGATGATGTGCCCACAAGAGATAGGAAAAATTTTCTGAAACTCTTTAGAAAATCATAAAAGCTGAAAAATACTTGCAAATCAATGGAAATCACACACTGGCTATCTTTAATGTTGTAATCTTAAATATTACAAACTGTCCAGTGTCTTTTTGGAATAAGATAGCCTTGAAACCCAATAAATAAATACTTTCCATTGAAAGGATTTTAAAACTGAATGAAATAGGACACACACTCATCTGTGATTTTTTAAGATTTAGTTGACTAAATTCTTAGGAAATGAAAGCATACACTTCTTTTGCTAAGCTGTACGTTTTCCCAAGAGCTTCCGAAACTGATGAATTCAAAGAAGCATTTGCTTTAATCCAATTTAATACAATTTTGGAATGCAGCATTAAATTCCATTGCATACATTCATATGAGCCAAATTTTGGAAGATTTTTCCTATGTAAGGGGTAAAAACAATGTGGCATATAAAAATATATTTATTTACACCTCAAGTTTCCAACTTAAAAAAATTCCTGTAGCTAAATAGTGTACACAAATTTTCTAAGTGTCCTACCGTAGCTTATTCCTTGTATTGTCCTAGAGATAAGCATATGCAATTTGCAGATCACATTAAGCCAAAAAGATAGCATTTGTCTGTCACATGTGATTGATTGATTATGTGCTGTCAAGTCAGTGTGGACTCTTAAGCAATCACTGTGCTGCTTCATTATGGTGATGGAGGACGGGATGTTCCTGGGAAGGATGAGTGAAGAATTCTAGCACTGTATATCAAACGGAATCTAGCATGGTTACCTAAAGGTCATCCCAGTTAAAGCAATATAGGACCCCAAACTGGTGAATTAATTCATCCAGCAATTTCATGTAAGTGTTGGAAAGGAGGGGGGAAAGAATAGACTTCTAGGGCATGTCACAAAGGAGAGACCTACCAATACCAACTGTACCCAGTCCTTGAGACAGGAAAAGAAGAACCACTATAACACAGAACCTCCAACCCCTTGGAGCTGGCTCAAAAGGATACTGTGGTCAATGATACCTAAAGCCACTAAGGAGAACAAGGACCACCATCTCAACTCTGCAGGTGGTCAAAGCTGTTGCAATATTAAACTGTACTCTGAAATCTAATGGAAACAGGTCTAGATAATCTGTGCCTCCAGAGCGCTCATCAGATGCAGTTAAATTATCAGATGCATAGAGTAGCTAGATAGCATGGGTAAATTCTCAAATGCAAGCCTTATTATATATACTTGTACTCTTCTTATCAGAGTTAAAACAAGGCTGATCTTATTCATTATGCTAAATGATTGTAAAGGTTGAGCCTGGTGAGGCTGAAATCTCCAATTTTTATGTCAGAGAAAGTTGTTTTATAAACAAAGAACAGATGGCAGAAACTTTTAAGGGCAGGAAATGGGTATCCATATAGCTGTTGGCTCTAGAAGGCAGGAGAAAGAGATAATGGGTTGAAATATTGGGATCAAAAGTGTTGACTTCTGGCTGATGTTAGATGGAATACCACAGTATATACCACTTACATCTTTCTAATTCTCAGCAATACATTTTGGAGCAAAAGAACATGGAACAGAGAGAGCATCTAATCATTATACTAGGTATAAAATCTTTCCAGTACTGATTTTTGTTCATCTTTACTGAATTATTTGGGCTGAGGAGACATCATCAGTGTGCTTTGAATTGTGCTCGTCTGTCATAACAGACGAGCACAATTCAAAGCACATTAACTATGTCTCCTTGAATGGTGAGCTCAGACCAAAAGCCCAACTACCAACCTGAACTACATATATTCAAATACATTTCAATTCTGAATTATATTTATCTGAGTTCATACAACATGGTAAACTCCACACAAGCAAAGCAAATTACATATTTTAACTATGAATCACATATTTTAACTATGAAACACTTTCAGTGGTATATAAATAATATGAAAGAAAATATTAAGGTAAAATACCTTAAATATTTACCTTAAATATTAAAACCTAAGATTTATTAACCTTTGTACATTGAATTAAATAAGAGGTAAAATAAAAAAAGCCTTGGAAACTGAACTAATAAACAAATGCATTCCAAATAAAATTGCTCAGTTTACTAATAGACTTAAATATCA
The DNA here is from genome assembly GCA_030761175.1 of Masticophis lateralis. Taxonomy (NCBI): domain Eukaryota; kingdom Metazoa; phylum Chordata; class Lepidosauria; order Squamata; family Colubridae; genus Masticophis; species Masticophis lateralis. The sequence continues at coordinate 49,830,750 of JAUDYJ010000002.1, forward strand.
ATATCAAGTGTGTTGTAGAAATCTTCAAATCCATAATACTATGTTTAAAATCAGCCTGTTCTCTTCAGATAAATTCCTGATTATAATTCTTTTAATTAAAAATTAATTAACATATAGCATCGGTATCAGTAGAATGATTCTGTGCCCTATGAGCTATTTTTGATAATAAAAATAGTCAATGGCTACAACTTAGTGCTTTATTTATTTTTCAACTTGTTTGCCATACCCAACAATTCTGGGTAGTTTTATTTGAATGGTATCTCCATCTGCCCAGACAAAAGACAAAGTTATGGTAAAACAGATCCGTGGGAGGCACAAGATAAATTCAAAAGTCTTATCAAATACTTAACTTCTTGTAATAGCAGTTTTATGAGAACAGCAGGTCATTTCTCTAAAATTTCATATGTGTTCGCTGACCTCAAAAGTTGCCTATCCCTTTTCTGTGTGCATAATAAACACATGGTAAAGGTGAACAAAGTGAGATTACACATCTCTTTCACTGGGAGAAAGTCTGAAGAGAGGAGAAAAACAATCCTCGCTTTACTGAACAAATATTTCTAAGACACCATGATGAAATGCACTTTTCTGGCTATTTACCTGTTCACTGACTGTCCAAAAGTGCTGGGAACTGTATCAGCAAATATTTTTTTTAAACAGGGATGTCTTGAAATCAAAGCATAATTTTGCCTTGCATCATGATAAAATTGTGATTGATCTTTTTTTTTTAAATTAAGCAATGGAGAAGGGCTCTGAGAATAATCAGCATGCAAATAAGGATCCTTATGTACAGTAGGTGTGCATCCAAATTGCACATTAAAATTTAACTTAATAATACGATGTCTTGCTTATTAATTAAAGAAAATTGATATACAATTTTTTTTATTAAAAAAGCCTAATATATTTAATATTTGGGAAAAATGGCTACAAATAAATCAAACAACATTTTTTGTTGTATCAGTGTATAAGAAGTCACTGACACTGAAGTATAAAAACTAGATGTAGGTTTATTTTTTTGTATCATATAGTAACTACTCTGATCATCCTCCTATGCATGAGAAGTCTGCAGTTCTTGATGCTTTTATCAGTTCCAGATGCTGGTGATATAGCCCGTCAGAATATGTGCATTCTTGACTAACTAAACTAAACTCATGTTAAGAGTGTTGTGGATTTCAGCCAAAATATATCAAATATATGTGCAGACCAGTGGTGGGTTTCAAATTTTTTTACTACTGGTTCTGTGAGTGTGGCTTGGTGGGCGTGACATGGCTTGTGGGTGCGGCTTGGTGGGCGTGGCAGGGGAAGGATACTATAAAATCTTCATTCCCACCCCAATCCAGGGGAAGGTTACTGCAAAATCCCCATTTCCTCCCAATCAGCTGGGACTTGGGAGGCAGAGAATAGATGGGGGGGGAGCAGTCAGAGGTGGTATTTACCGGTTCTCCAAACTACTCAAAATTTCCGCTACCAGTTCTCCAGAAATTTCAATTGATTCTTATCAAGCATTCTCTGATGTCTCTTATATGGGGAAGGCAGGCGATCCTGATGCTCCATGTGGGCTGCAAGCAAGCAGAGAGACATGAAGACGAGCCACCCGCAGCCACCCGCCCACTCCATCCTGTCTCTCATGTTGCTTTCAGCCCATGCAGCATGTCCGGATTATGTGCCTCTCCCGTGCCTCTTCCGCCATCTGCTGCTTGGACAGATAATCAACTCACACTGCACGGGCTGCGCCAACCAAGGGGCCAGTGGGTTGCAGCTGCTGCCAGACATCGGGCCCCGTGCGCTCACCGCCTTTTGTGTGCATGCTGGGGGTGGGGGTGGGGGGTGGGACACCCATCCAGGCTGTTCACTCTGAAATTGTGTTTCCCCAAAAATAAACCTTAGTGCTTATTTTGGAGCCCAAAAAAATATAAGACCGGATCTTATTTTTGGGAAAACACGGATATTTATATATATACCTATTACCACTTTCTAACAAACACAGACAGTGCTGAGGTCTAGGTCCCACTACATAGGACCAGTCTAGCAACAACCCTAATCTGTATCCAAGGCAGAGACCAGTGAGTCGGTTCCATTTCTTTTCAGCATGTTTTAAAAGAGGCCTTTTTAAATGAGGATATAGAAATGTTTTGTTTATATTAGAAATTTGGATAATTCAATTCAATTCAAATCTTTATTGTCAGTGCACAACATATGCACAATGAGATTGGTTGAGCTTCCTCAGTGCACCCCCTCCCCAACACAATACAACTCACAGTGAAGACAGAAAATCCCTAACACAATAAATCATATTAACAAAACACCCAGTCCTATCACACCAGTGTGAACATGTTACATATTGCGCCGGCCCTGCAGTCCATCATCTTATTAACAAAGTATGTTTCCATAGTTTGGGAAATCTCCAGTGGGCCAGGAATACACGCTAACTTTCATCACCAGGGATTCTTTTTATTTGTCTGGGACTCTCCATTGTTGTGACATTCTTAGCAAAGCAAGCAGATTAAATGAAAACAATGAAATTTGCAGTCAAATCTCCCTAGAGAGCTACAAGTAAAATTCCCAGGTTACAAAACTCTCCTGCTGTTCCCTCCAGCAACAGATATTCATAATCAAGTGTGATATCCATATAAGTCTGCTGCAGTGAAAACAATATATCTTGGAACTTCGTAAAATGACACAGGTTTGTGTCTTTTAAATGGGAGGGGGAGATACCTTCAAGAATGAAGTCAAAAGGAAATTAAATCTAGAAAGTGCCCATTGTTTTTTGGTGGTTCTGTGTTTTCCTTGTTTTTACTATCTGTTTATGTTTTATCCTGTAAATTCCCAGGAATTGTCTTCTGAGTCCGGTGGCATAGAAACACAACAAACAATATTTTATAGCACGAGAATCAGATTCCTTACACTTCAATCCATACACTTATGCAGAAAGGAGAAGGATACTGCATAGAAGGTCATAATGTCTGGCAGCTACATTCCTCAGTGGAACAGGGATGGCTTGGGCACAGTAGCCCTTACTCTGTTAACTTTCCATTGTGGAAGAAAGATGTGGATCTGCCTTGAGGAGGGCTCAGGAGCTGCTATCTCAACCACAATAAGCAAAAATAATACTGATTTTAGTAAGCGACTATTTAACTATGAACTACTGAACAGAATCTTGGCAACTGATAGATACCTCCAATTTTTATTTATTAGGGCAGGGGTGTCAAACTGGATTTCTTCGGGGGCTGGATCAACATTGTAGTTTTTCTCCGTGGGTCGGCTGGCAGGTGGGGGAGATGGGACAGACGCCTCCTGCAAAGTGGTGGGTTTCAAATTTTTGAACTACTTGTTCTGGGGGTGTGGCTTGGTAGACATGACATGGCTTGGTGGGCGTGGCTTGGTGAGCATGGCAGGGGAAAGATACTGGAAAATCTCCATTCCCACCCCACTCCAGGGGAAGGTTACTGCAAAATCCCCATTTCTTCCTGATCAACTGGGATTTGGGAGGCAGAGAATAGATGGGGGTGGAGCCAGTCAGAGATGGTATTTACCGGTTCTCCAAACTACTCAAAATTTCTGCTACCGGTTCTCTGAACTACTCAAAATTTCTATTACCGGTTCTCCAAACTCAAAATTTCTGCTACTGGTTTTCCAGAACCGGTTAGAACCTGCTGAAATCCACCACTGCTCCTGCAGCACCCTGCTGGCCAAAATGGGGCATTCCAGGCCGAAAACTGGTTGCGGGCCCCCCATTTTCGCTAGGAGAAACACCTTTTTATTTCCAGGCCGGTCCTGCAGTCCAGATTTAAGCACCCCATGGACTGCATCCGGCCAGCAGGCCTTGAGTGTGACACCCTGTATTAGGTGATTGTTTGAGGGTCTTTCAGTACTTGGAAACAATTCCAAGTACTTGGAAACAATTCCTCCCTGCACTGAATTGCCAGTGATGAAATAATCTACTAATGAAGTCCTCTTCCACTTGTTGGTTATGTCTAACATTCCTCCTGGTACTTTTCCAACTCTTCAGCTTCTTACATTAGGTGGTGAGAATACAGGAATGAGACTGTTCTTTGATATATGCTTTAGAGACCACATAATATCAGCTCTAAGGAAAGTACACCAGTTCCTGCATATTAGCAATCAGACTTCAAAGTTTTAGTATTGGATTTTAAGGCTATTAATTGTTAGGATCCAGATACTGAAGAATTACCTCTTTTACTATTAGGATATGTAAGATTCAAAATCCCACAGCTGAGAGACTGCATTATGTGGGCAAAAAGAGATTGGTGTTTCTGTTGGGGCAATCTAGTTTTGTGTTATCTTTTTACTGGAAGCCAGGTTGATACTCATTCTGTCTGACTTTCCTAAACAGGTAAAAATCTGGCTTTTTCCTGTGATATCCAAAATCTACATTGCCAAAACTTCAACAACTTTTTGTTTTCTTTTATTGTCTTTATTGCTTTTTAAAATTATTTATTTATACTCCATTTTGGATTATTATCTACTATAGGATCTTGATAATGTGGAAACTATAAACATTTTTAAGAAATCAATCCAATTTTAGAAGATGGGGTTTAATAATAAACAAGTAAATGGATCTTCAGACAAATCAACCCAGAATTCTCACTTGAGGCACAAATTATCAAACTAAAATTATTGTACTTAAACAACACATTGTATAAAGACCTAGTTTTCTGAAGATGTCAGTAATGCTGGGAAAGGAGGAGGAGGAGGAGGAAGAGGAGGAGAACCAGCAACTGAATGCGCTCGTTACAATGGTAATGAACCAATGGTGAAATCCAAATTTTTTTACTACTGTGGGTGTGGGCGTGGCTTGGTGGAAGTGGCAGGGGAAGGATATTGCAAAATCTCCATTCCCACCACACTCTGAGGCCAGCCAGAGGTGGTATTTGCCTGTTCTCCGAACTGCTCAAAATTTCTGCTACAGGTTCTCCAGAACGTGTCAGAACCTGCTGGATTTCACCCCTGCAATGAACGTACTGTTGGAAGGGCCAAGTTAGGGGCAGATCATCATGGAGAAAAATCTATCAATGTAGTCAACAAGAATCAACACCAACTTGATAGATGATAATGAAAAAAACCCCGATACTGTACATTTAATGTTCTAGAAGTTTCTTAAGACCTACAGTACTTACGTCACCAGCTTGGTGTTTCTATCCTAAGATGTCAAGTGACTCTAGGCAGCTTACAACATTTTGTAACCATTACTATGGTTGATAGTTTCACTTTCTCCATGCTTTGTGGTTTGTATGTTTTAAGTTTCACTAATACTTTTTAATAATGGCGGCTTAAATTTTTATAATTAAGTGTATTTATATTGTTTTGAGTATTGTATGCTGGCCAATGTAACTTCTTGGGAGATGGGTACCCATATACATTTGATACATAAAACAAATAAAATAAAATCCAATTACATCACTGAATTCTATTACGGTTTTATCACAGTCTCTCATGATGCCACAGATAATCTGAATTCTTGGCTCGTTCCAGGAAGTTCGGAAAAGACCAGTTGCAAAACACCGGCGAGGGGGCTGAAGAAAAACACTCCCCCCACAAAATTTCCTCCCCTCCTTCTATAGCGGAACCGGGGTGAGGGAGTATTACTGGACCGAAGAATTAGTTAAGCGGCAGCTGGAAGAGAAAAGCGAAAAAGAAAGGGGGGGAGGCTCAACCAACGGCCGTGAAGGGAGAAATTTCACTTCTTCCACCGTCCCCTTGTTGAAACATTCCTTTTGATTTGACAGAGAAACATTGCTCTGTTTTGCCGAACCTCTCGAAGGCGCCCCGTTCTTCCAGCCGAGAGCATGCTGGGAGCGGTAGTCCTTTTCTGAGACACTATCGGCTGGCAGAGGGCGGTAGCATTCGTTCGGTGAGAACTACATTGCCCATGAAACCCGTCGGGTGTATATAATCAGCTGCACCCGAGCTGGAGAAGTGCAGTAACCATGTGGCTGTGCTGTTGAGCTCGCTCTCTCTCCCCCGCTGAGATTTAAGCTGGAGCAGGAGCTGCTGAGCCTGCATCCCTAACGGAATTCGGCAAATTCAGGGACATGGGATTACCAAGCTGCTAATGACTCTTTTCTCGCTCCAGCTCCAGGGCGAGCCGAGCCCCCAATGCAATCAGGTAAAAGGCAACAGAGGGTGGTGGAGATGACATCCCAGCTAAAGTGTGTGTGTCCCCCCTCCCCGGCTCTGCAAGCTTCTTTAAACGCTGTATCCCAATGAAAGCGCTCCCCACCCCAAACCCCCCGTTTCCTCATCAGGCTTCCCCGATTCTGTTTCTGGCGAAGGGACCGTGGCTTTGGCGGCTGTGGGAAGAAGCAACAGTTCAAAGGACGCCGCTTTCCTCCCACCCCAAAGTTTGCAGCCCCGGTCACCCGAAGCAAAGAGCGTTTCGAGGAGGGCGGGAGGCGACGCTGCAAGGAGAAACAAACCTCGTTTAAAGGACGTCGTTTGTGAGAAGGTGGTCTCTCCTCGGTCCGTTCAAAAAACAAAACAACCCCCCCCCCCCCAAAACCTGCCTGGACGCTGATGCAGCAAACCGTTTATAAGGGTGCGGATAAGTTGAGGGAGATGTGAACGAGGCTGGTGATGCTTGGCGAACAAAGCAGAGGGAAAGCCTCGGGGGTTCCCGGGCGTTCTTTAAAACTCGCGTGTGGCTCCGCATCCGCTGCTTTTCCCCTTTAAACGGGTCTGGTTTCGTGCAAATGCCGTCCTTAGGTCCCGGCTTTCTTCTCTTTTTTTTGCGCGGGAGCAGCTTGAGAGGAGGCTTCGTCCGGCCCGGTTGGGTTGGGTTAGGAAACTTTTGACTTCTGAGGAGCGACGGGACTTCCTAAGTTTCGATCGCGTTTATTTCAAGACGAGCGGAAGAAAGCTGACCCCGATTGGCTGAACGAAGTTAGAGTGAACAGTTGCGTTGCATAGATGCTCCAACTTCGCTTGGAGATTTAACTTGTGAGAGTTAATTAAGCGATTGAGTTGTAACGTACAAGCCTACTAGCCTGCATTTCCTGGAGAGAGAGAGAAAATATAAACCAAGATACAGCCATACAAGCAATAGCAAACCTTGCTGTGGAAATCTTAGGCATTTGGGTGTCTCAGTCCTGCCTTGTTTGCATATGTAGAAGCCTCTGTGAGTGTGTGGATATAAAGCCATTAAAGAGAGCCATGTTTTTAATAGCTCTTAGTATGGTGATACTTTGTGTTTATTTAAAGATAACACAAGCAGTTAAAACATCAATCCCTTTCCTGATCTATAGTATGGGATTAACTATTCTCTATTCTACTGCATACTGAAGGGACATTATTTTGTTGTTGTTGTGCTTTCCACCACAACCCAATTCCTATGATTGTTTATACTGTGTCCAGTTTTTGCACAAAGCCATCGTTTCTTTAATTACTTTTTATTCAGTGAGCATAAATTGACTGAACTGATGAGATGCTAAACTGTGTAACAAAACACAATAATTAAATTTACACATTGTAGTAAATTAATAATGACAGACCACTTTACAGCTTTTCCATGATGTGTGAATAAGGTCAAAAAAGTTGTTCAACTTAAAGTAATTGATTGACTTACAACCATCTTGCATAAAACTTCGGCTACTATTTTATTGCCACCTGCCTTATGATATTTAGGCATTTAAAATGTTGTCACCTGCAAACTTTGGTCTCTTGTTTGCTTATCCTCACCCAGATGTGTACAGCCTTTGCTTCCTGCTTTTGCAAAAAAAAAAAAAACCCAAGAGGCCTTAGTTGGGTTGCTTAATATTTTTTTTTTAGCAATGAATACTTCCGAACTGTTTACTTGAATTGCTTACTTGTGATTAACTGTTTATTCAATTCACTGTTTTCTGAGTGTGCACAGTATGCTTGTCTAAAGTGTCATTGTGTTGTGTAGGCAAAGCTAGTATGATTTGCTAGCTATGGCTTATGTTATATGAAATGAGCCAATTGTGGCTTAGTCACTAAACTGGCTTTGAACAAACCAAGGCTTACAAAGTAATTTAAGTAATTGCCCAAGGCAGAAGTCTTATAGATTTCTCTTCAACATGGTTTACACTCTGTAAATGGTTTCTCTTCCACCTTTTTTACATGTAGGTATTATGTTAGCTGCTCTGTCATTTACTGCTTTCTCTCTGGATTCCTTTTACAAAATTAATTTTGTAGTTAGTAGCTTCTAATCCCAGGTAAGAAGGCTGGTTTAATGAGCAAGGTTATTCATGAAGGTGTTTCTTTTGTACTTTACATAGCTCAGTGTGCTTATAATAACCCAACCATTTGCAGAACAACCAATCACACTTTGCATTTGCTCTCCAGACTGTACTTGGTGTAATATTCCAATAACTCCAGTTTTCTTTGAAGCCCACAGAGCAAATGAAGTCAAAAGTTGTTTTTGCAGTTTGAAAGACTTGAAAGGGCAAAAATGGGTGCCTTAAGGCTAGCACACTGTTATGGAACACCCCAAATATCCCGAGTGCAGTTCCAAAATGGGACCTTTTCCTACTCACTTTTGGAGACATGCAACATAAAGATTAAGTTTAGGCTAGCTCCCTTTTCTTTGACATATGTGGTTTGTTGGGTTTGGGTTTGGGTTTAGCAAGCAGGTTGTATGAAAACAGCCATTGTGGATTTGCAAACCATAATTGAACAGAACATTAAGTTACTACTGGGGGCTCTCATTTTATTAAGGAACATGGAGTAGTTGCTACATTGGTTACTAAGAAGGTTTCAGGTACAGTTTGAAAGGCTATTTTGATTTGAACAGCCATCTATGTCTTGACCCTAGCAAATCTTCCCTGATAGAAGTGACCCAGCCTGGGCAAAACTTCTTGAGATCCTTTTAATCTCAGCAGAGACCTGCAGACACTGTTGCTCAATTGTGGCCCCGAGATCCTGGAATAGGCTCCTTCTCAAGCACAAGTCAGCTAGCCTTATTGATGGCCTTCCAGAATGCCTTTGAAGACTGAAGATTGGATTGCATTTTGTACTCGTATTCATTTGTACTTATTTAGTATTTGGTCCTTATTGATACTGTGGCTCTCTATTGGTGTTTTTATTTTTTATTCATGATTCTATGCCCCTCCATTTGCAATTGGTATAAATTACATGATTTGCATTATGATGTCACAATATGCCAGGCATGGTTCTCTCCCTTCTTTGCCCATCCAACTATTAAAGGACCACCATCAGTGAGCTGTTGGACAGTATTACTTGGTCTGTTGTGTGGATGTTTGGGTGGTTTGGGGTGGAGAATTGTGGTGGGTGGGTGGGGGGTGTTTGGAGATCGTTATGTGTGTTGGACCTGGTCTTTGGGTGTTAAGTGAATTTCGTTGTATGGGTATACTGTGTATACATGTAAAATGACAATAAAGTTATTTTATTTTATTTATTTATTTTATTATGATGCAGAGATTGAACTATGGGGCACATGTCAGATGGAACTACAATTTTCTTGGACTAAGTATATATGTGTGTGTTTAACTAACTGTGATTTGCTAAGTCCATGCAATTCATTAAGCCATGAATCATATAATTGAAAGTGGCTGAGTTTATATAAAATGCTACCATGCCATAAAATCATAGTTCATGAATGAAAATATTTGAGTTTATACAACATACTAATCCAATACACACAAACCATATGACATAGCACACTGTTTAAATCTACCCCAAAATAAATAATCTTCACTATATCCCTTCAAGATAGGTTTTGTCTCCTTTTAAGGCAGATTAGATTACCTTTTGTCATTAGATGTGAGACTCCTTGGTAGCATTTTTTTCTACTGCTGTGAAATGAGTTTATGGATAAACTGGGAATTCAACTAAGAGCTCATCAGTCATTTCTCTCAGTCTTAGGCTGCATTCTGTATGCATAGAGGTTCTCTAATATTTTCCCATGTCAAAAAAGAACTCTTATGTTACCAATATAATTGTAAATATTAAAGATTCTTTTCTAAAATGGATAAACTGCCTATTTTCTTTTCTGATAATATTCCACTGCCATTAAAAATGTTTGTGATATACATTAGAATAGTAATTTGAGTGCTTGCTGGCTCTTGCTTCTATCAAGCTTTTAAAAATATTTGCTGTATAGGTTGAAGGATGTGTTATATAAACATGCATGAATGTTGTTCCAAATGTGGCTATGAATGGTCTTAAATGGTCAAAAGATGGGTGACTTTGGTTGCCTAATTCTTTAAAGTCTTGGTAACTAACGATCTAAATATTTAGTTGTTACCTGGACTACTATAATTGGACCTTTTAAATAAAAAGTTCTTACATACTTCCCAATGTGTATTTTGTAACTTCCTGTTGATATTCTACTGCTATTAAAAGAATGTATGTGATATATATTAAAATAGTGGTAAGTTAAGTGCATGCTGCCTCTTGTTTTCTTTCAACCCTATGATTCTTATTAAAGACTAATAATCAGACATTGCTCAAAATACCTGAAGCAGAAAATGCAATATTTCCAATACATAACGGAAAAGAAATATAATAGTAATGAAATAATGGTTTGACATTACTAAGTACACCAACATGGTATAGCCTGACCTGAGGAGTTGTGTGCTAGTAGGTTAAGTTAGTGTCTGGAAGTTAGGATATAAGAAATTGCCTTGCATTGAAAGGGACTATTGATTATGCTAGACAAGAGGTGTCCCACTCAAGGCCCAGGGGTGGGATCCAGCCTTCAGGGTGCTTAGATCTGGTCCAGGGGGCTGCCCTGGAAACAGTGAAGGATCGGCTCACAAAGTGCTTCTGCCAGTGAAGGACCAGCCCGTGAAATGCCTCGGCCAGCAAAAATGGAGCTCGGGAGGGTCAGGGTCAGCCCACCTGAGCTCTGTTTTGGCTGGCAGAGGGTTGCAGGAGGCCACTGCAGCCAAAACAGAGTTCCAGAGCCCGTTTTTGCTGGCAGAGCACTAGGGCCACCACAGGTGCCCCCGACATGTGAATTGAGCTGGCCCCTCCCACCCGGGCCCCCAGAGATCAAACACAGCCCTGTTGTAACCCTCAATGAGTTGGACACCTCTGTGCTAGACCACTGATGGAGACCCAGCATTTGTAGCTCTTGAACATTGTAGTTCAGCAGTTTTTGAAGGCTGCAGGTTCTCTATTCCTGGTGTAGACTTTGTTAGATTTAACTACCATGTTAAATCTTGATTTATTTAACCTTGATTTATTTAATTTATATAGCTGCCTATCAAACACAAGATTCCAGGCTGCTTACAATATGCTACAGTTACTTAGTTTATTTGTCATACCATACATGATTATATAATGCTTTGATTTATAGCTGGTTTACTGAACAATCTATAGTAGCCTGGCTCAATATAATTGCTAAATAGACCATAATATGGCTTAGCAGACAGTTTGAATTCAGTTAATGGTGATCAGTATGGCTTGCTTCAAGACACAACAGTTATTATAAATCAACCTGGATTTAACAATAAACTATAACTCAACTAAGACTGGAATGGAAGTTTCCAGTCTTCTCAAAGGTGACCCTCTCCTCTTTGTGGCAACCTCTCACTACACAATATCTTCATCACTAGGAATAAACCCATGTCTTTTTTAGTCTTGAAATGTTCAGGAAGCTCTAATGGGCAAATATTTGTAGCATATGAAAAACAGCTGTGTAATAGCTGTAATGAAAAATCTAAATAGGGAGATGCACTATGGAAGCCTAGAAATAGATATTTATTAAACAGTTAGTGAGCAGCAGTATATCAAGTGTCCTATATGGTGGAGTAAAAAGTGGTCATGCCACAGTCATATAAAATCGAGAAAATGGAGAAGATTTTTAGAAGAATGGAGTTATATAGCACACCTCTGCTTTGCTGCTAATCTTAATAAGGATAGAGAATTTTAAATGGAAACAAGTGATAAAAGCAACAGATAGTCTGGAAAAAGTGACTTATTCCCAGAACCTCTCAAAAGAAAATGCTGCCATAACTCTCTGCCAACACACATTAGGATGCTAGTTTAATTAAATCAGGTCAAGGTCACAGAATAGCATGCAAGCTTTTAAGTTCTAGATAACTCTTTTTCTAGGAAGATGCAGCTAATGATAATCAAATGAGTCATCAAAACTAAGGGTCTTTCCTTCACATCAACTTTTATCATCTAAAATTAAAACATCTCCCCCCTCCCCCACAGATATAACATCACTTTCCAGTATCAGTGCTAGATCCAGAAGAAACCCCAGCCTAAAAAACCTTTAAGGGGAAATGCCCTTTTATTCTGAAGTTCAGCCCCCAGAGTCACTTTTAACTTCTCTGAATTAAGTTTCAGCTCTTTCACCAACATCCAGTCTTTTGTAGCCTGGAGATGCATAGACGCCCTGTGGAGATGATCAACTCTGAACTAGTTGGATATTAAGATAATTGCTGGCAGTTAGTTCAAAACCGACAATTGATCTTGGGGTTCATTAGGGTGTGATTCATTTAGATGGTTAATAAAATGGAAGAGAAGACTGTTCTAATGATCTGAGCAGAAATTTCCCTTTAATGCTTTTTCTTCATGCTGAGGGAAATAGAAGGAAAAACCCCCTCAACCATCCCCAAGCTCTTCAACAAGATACTGTGATGGATGGTATCATAAACCATCAAGGGTTTCCTCATTGTCAACAAGATCTCAGTTCTTCTGTCTCTCCTAGTAGATAGATCATTCTTCAAAGCCATCTTTTGAACCCAAACTGGAAAGGATTGGCATAATCATTTCATCTAAGAGCCTCTGGAACTGCACATGATTTATAGGCAATACCCTCTTGATAAATTTGGTCAGTTTGTGTAGCTCAGTTCTACATATCTTTCAGCTGAGATCTAATAGAGCAACGTATTTGTTATGAAAAATTTGAGTTTCCTTGGAGATAGCTTGTATATGACACACACACTCTCAATACAGACTGGTGGGGTGGAGAAAATTAATAGAGATGTATGTTTAAAATCCATCCCTGAGGCTAATATATACCATGGCACTGTTTGTAGAACATGCACATTATGCTTTAGAATTACTCAGTCCTTCTCCCTTTTGGTTGTTGCTTTCTGGACAGAAAGAACTGCCATCTGTAGGGAGGGCTGTGGGTAAAATCTTCCAGCCTCTTTATTTTCAGAATAAAGCCTCACCATGTCTTTACTGGTGCAAAAATTGAAAAATGAAGTGGGAACAATAAAAGCAGAGTTCCCCCCCCCCCCACCCCACTTCACATCATTTTTACTGTTTGCGAAAATGTGACTTAAGTGAAGCCAGTTAACAACATGTTTACAGGTCAATAACTCATAATTTGGCCCATGGTCTGGGTTTAGAAGATATAGTAAGATAAACTGCAATATAACTTAATGCGTCATACGAATTAGGTCACAATAAGTAGTATGTTCATTTGTACAAGTTGGGAACTTGTTTTCTCAAACTTTGATTGGGATCACACTGCATTCAGCCACTGTTAGTTTTAACCACGCTTCCTTACATACAGCTAGGTTACTGGATGTACTGAGTGCAGTAAAATATTTCCAATTGAGAAATTTGAGTCATTTCCTGGTAACCCATTAAGTCCCTGGTCTGTTTTGTTTGAATGGGTTTGCAGTTCTTGTCCATTCCTGTTTGTCCAAAACTCAAAAAAGTGTGGTGCACATTATGTCTATATGGAGATAAATTGTATATTTGGTGGCATGCTACAGTTTGCACATTCCTGTTGATTTGTGGGAACCAGTGAAGGTTGGCTTATGTGGCATTTCAAAATTGATGATAAATAACGCTTGGTGTCAAAATATATTTGTCAGTGTTTGGGAATGAAAATGATGATGATATAAAGGTGCATTAAACCAATAAGTTACAGCAATCCACATATACCCACAATTGCATATGTTGAGGCTTAGCCTCTTACGTTCCTAGACGCATATTTAAATGTGACAAGACTTATTTCACTTTCTCAAAGCATTTTTTAAAAATATAACAATGAAGGATGCTACTGACATGCGGCGACTATCCCAACCACACATCAGTTATCAGACTGAAACAGGCTGGTTTAGCAGGCAGCAAGCTTCAGTTTTCTCAAGGCTGTAATGCAGCATTTGAGGATTTGACAGATACTGTACATTTTTGATAAAATGAGTTGATTTGTGTAACTCACTGGGAATAAAGGAACAAGTATTCTAGCTGTTAGTTCTCAGTTTGATATATTGTGAGAAGTGCAGTTTCTGTCTTCTCGGAGCTAATTTTGGGCTCTGACAGGCTTTCAGGTTCTAAATAAGGAATTATTTCTGTGAATATAAAACACCAGTGTGCATTATCTTGACTCCTGTTTCTTTGGTGCCTCTGCCTGAAACTCACAATACTGACAATTAGTGTTGGAGTCCACGCTAAAAATACTTAGCATGGCAAGGTGTTCATCATGCTGAACTTTTTGGCAGAAAAAAATGATTAACTATAGAAGTGTAATGGGGGAGGGAAGGGAAAATGTGGAGTAATGAGGGGGAACAAAAGTATAGCTCCCTTTTTTTTTGTTAGTCCAATTACTTAGACAAAAAAAGAATTTTGGATTACTTTTGGTGGGATTGGATGGGAAAACGGCATCCATCCTGGTTTTTCCTGACCTCTCAGTAGCTTTTGTCACAATCAATGATGGTATCCAGCTGTACTGGTTCTGGAGATTGGGAATGGGTGACACTGTATTGTGTTAGTTCTCCATCCTCCATGATCAGTTCTTGTTGTCGATGAGGTATAGCCCACTGTCTGGGGTTTGGGCTGTACGTGGGGTGCCACAGGACTTCAGATTTCTCCTCTCTTAACATGACACAGTTCATCTGACTGTTTGGGGTGAGATATCATCAGTATGCCTATGTCACTCATTTTTATTTCATCATCCCAAGCTATCTGAGTGATTCCATGGACATCCTGTCTCAGTGTCCGAAGGCTGTGGAGACCTGGATGGGATACAACAGGCTTCAGTTCAGCCAAAGCAGGACCAAACGACTTTGGAAATCCAGTGCCAGGGATCTTACATCTTTTGTCCTGGGTGGGCTGGCACTGTCTCAGACTGATCCAATGTGCAATCTGGTCAAATTTTTTTACTACCGGTTCTGTGGGTGTGGCTTGGCAGGCGTGGCTTGGTGGGCATGGCAGGGGAAGGATACTGTAAAATCTCCATTCCCACCCCACTCTGGGGCCAGGCAGAGGTGATATTTGCCAGTTCTCCGAACTGCTCAAAATTTCCACTACCAGTTCTTCAGAACCTGTCAGAACCTGCTGGATTTCACCCCTGATTCTAAACTCAACCCACTTCAATGCAATCTTCGTGTTCATTTTCTGCTAATAGAAATTGTGCTAACAACACAAGATCCAGGAAGGCAACCACTGACATTTTGGGCCATCATTCTGATCTGCTTAACCGTGTCTGGACTCTTCATTGGAGGATATGTTGGTTGCTGTTTCCTCTGGAAAGTAAGTCAGGAGACCCAGTTTTCCTCAGATCAATGGGAGGTTCTTCATGGCTTGATCAGAGCAAGTGTAAAATTTATGAGACATAAAACACCTCCTCCTCCCAATCAGTAAAGCTATTCTGCAATATAAATATTTACATTTTTTAAAAAATTTTAAATTCTGCAGTTGTTAGCTCCTCGGATAATGTATTAAGGAGCGTGAGAGTTGAGACATGATGTTGTGCAGTGCAAACTTATAAGTCTGCAGCTGGGGCTTAGTGTATTGCCACAAATATAAAATGAGCCAGTTTAAATGGGCTACCCACATGTTTTACATTTCTGGAAAACACACCTATCACCCAGAATGATTTGCTTGTTTACAAAAGTTTATGAAGTTGTGGGGACCTGTGTGCAGTGCCACTGACTATCCATGGAGCTGCATTCTGCACCAGTTGATGTTTCCAAATGTCCTTCAAGGGCAGCTCCATTTAAAGTGCATTGCAGTAGTCCAAATGGAAAATTACAAGAGTATTTGTAACCATGAGCAGTTCAGAAACAGTCCCAACTGCCACACAACCTGAAGATATGCTGTTAACTAAGAGCTGCACATCTAAGAGACCACCAGATTCAGAGGTGAAATGCTCCCGGTTCGGACCGGATCGCCCGATCCAGTAGCGATGGTGGCGGGTGGTTCAGAGAACTGGTAGCAAAAATCCCTGCGGCCCCCTCCCCCGCCCAGCTGAGCCGCACAATCATCAGAGGCTGTTTTTTTTTTTTTACTTTTAAAAGCATTATTTCTACAACCTCTTCAGTCGAAAAAAATGCTTTTAAAAATATTTTTTGAAAAGTTGGCCACGCCCACCCAGTCACATTACCCCCCCCCCCCCACCAAGCCATGCCCACAGAACCAGTAGTAACAAATTTTAGATTTCACCCCTGGGTTACACTCTGTTTTCATTTTGTTTCATTTTTTGATGATTGTTTGAAAATGATATCCCAAAGAGATTATGATCCAAACTAGAGTCAATTATGTCAGCATTGGCAGAGGAAGATTCTCTTTTTTTGACAGTACATCACCACTGTATTTATCTCTGCCCAGAACCAAGCAAATTACCACATGAAAAACCAAGGACTCCCGACTGTAGCACTGATGATGTTACCTAGTTTGGATAACGAAACATCTGCAAGAAAACTAGTAAGCTCAGAGAGCACCAAGGACCCTTTATTCTATATCCATCCATCCATCTTCTCTTTTGTTTGTTAATAGCCCAGCCTAACCTAGATTAGATCTTTTGTGGGACCTTATTTGAATCATTATTTGTTGAAGGAAAAGTATTGCTGGATTCTATCTTCCTAGACTTGGCAGCCTCCACATATGTTTTGACTAGTTCTCTGCTTGGAGCAAGGCTCTGGGGACAAAACTGGCAACTATAGAGCAGGGGTGAAATCTACTTACCTTCCCTACCGGTGCATGCGCAGTGCATGCACAGTGGGTAAAATACAGGTTACTTCCTGGTTAAAACCAGGAAGTAATGATGACCGGGTGGGTGGAGCGTCACACTGCCGTTGCTACCGGTTCTCCAAACCACCCGTTGCCATCGCTACCGGTTCAGTCGAACCAGTCCGAACTGGTAGCATTTCACCCCTGCTATAGAGGAAATATATATCCTGGCTGAGAGAAGTGACATTATTTAGTATTTAGTATTTATTAAATTTGTATACTGCCCTTCTCCCGAAGGACTCAGGGCGGTGAACAGCCAAAAATTAAAATATATACAATATGAAAATTAAGATAGTTTAAAACATAATTAAATCGATTTTGGCTTCCCAAGCTAAAACCCCTCACCTATAAAATTAACCCATTAACCTATTTGTTATGTACTGGAGAAGCCTTCATTCAGGACAAATTTTCATGTCTCACTTGCTGGCTTCTTTAGATTTTGGAGATATCTCTGATTCATTGTGAGGACTTAGAGATGAACAAAAGGGTATCTTTGAATATATGTATTGGATTCTAATTTTTTTTTCTCCTTCCACATTGATGAAAGATGATGTTTCTTCTCTGTTGTTGATTGGTTGTTAGAGCTACTTGTTAGATCTACTTGTTAGATCTGTTGATATAATGTTTTTGAATGAATTAAGTGTGGACATAGTTTTACCCTTGAAAATAGGGATGCATGTGTGTCCTGCATGGCTTTTTGACTGCTGCAGTGATCAAGATGAAAATGGCTCAGATCTCTTATTTTCTTTGTTTTTTGAATGTCATTGCTCCCAGCCCAGGAAGATTGAGAAGTGGTGATATGGAACTTTTCTAAAAGACTACTGACCTTTGTAGTAGTTGCCTGAAAAATGCCATAGGAGAAGAATATATCAGGCTGTGTTGAAATCAATGTTTCTTTTGCTTTTTAGTCCCCTCATGCTTGCTCCCAATATCTGCTTCTGTATGTTTCGTTTGCCTAAAATGGAAATTTTCCTTTCAACTCAGGATTTGTAGAGACGGTCATATTTTAGAAAATGTTTTGGAATGCAGGAAAAAGGTTTATATCGGTACAAGTTTTCTAGTTGGCAATTTCTTGTGTCTGACTTCTATTTCTATTTTTCTACCTGTTGAAGAATGACATTTTTTTTTAATTTTCTTCCCAAGAATTAGAGAGTGAGGTATGGATCTAAGGAATAGAATTGATGCTGATGTTCACTTAGGACTTAGATTGCTTTGGAATCAGCTGTTTCCAATTGAAAAATCTGTCCAATGGAGCTAAATAAATAGATAGTATTTTCTCTGTTAATAGGTGAGGGTATTTCCTCAGTGAAATTTTAGTCACCTAAAATGTTTGTGCAGAATAGCTTCCAAAAACTTAGTTGCTGCTAAGGATATTCTACCCACTTCTACAAAAAATAAATAAATAAATAAATAAATAAATAAATAAAATAAAAAAAAATGAAATTTTGAAATAGGCTCTTGCACTTAGGAACCTCAGAAAAGCCAAATATAATACAGGCAGTTCTAGTCTTACAACCGTTCATTTAACAACAGTTTAAAGTTACAACAGTCTTGGAAAAAGTGACTTACAACCTGTCGTGAAAGTATAATGATCACGCCACTCCTGCAGTCACATGATCACAATTTGGGTGCTTAGTATTTATGACAATTGTAGAGTCTTGCATCATGTGATTGCAATTTGTGATTTCAACTCATGGCCTAAACAAAATAAATTGGGAAAGCTGAATTTATTTAGTAAGCATGGTAAAAATGGTCATAAAATTGAGTCTTCTTGTGTCATGACTCACTCTATGACTGCGTGACTCACTCTACAATTGCATTGACTTAGGATGGAAATTCCAGTCTGAATTGTGGTCGTAGATCAAGGACTACCTATGCCTTGTTTCTTTTTGAGAAGCTAATTTGTTACTTTACTAGCACTTCTCTACATGCTTGAATTGCTTCAAATAGTATCTATATAGAGTATATAATTAAATAAATGCTGGACTAAAATAATATCTACAATACAGGCTATTATGAGAAGTTTCTGTTCCAGGGACCCTCCTGGCTACACACAGCCTAGAATGAAAATTAGTATGCTGATATATTAGCTCTGCTTGTAAGGTATTGTTTCTATGAAATAGATAGGTACCACCTTGTCAGATTTTGTCTTGACCTGTCCACCAATAAGTCTTCTGAAGACATCCCTATAATTTTTTTAATCCATCAAATTTATTCATTGTCTTCCCTTCTTCAGCTTCCCTCAGTCTTTTCAAGCATAGTAGCTTTTACTAATCATCATTCATTTGCCATGTCTTCCTTCCTAGAATTAATCTCTTTTTTGATATTCCAACATACCGTCAATCTAGCTGTATTTTTCAGGCCATATTCACCTCTTCTCTATCAAATGTAAGTATGCCGAGCATTTTGACTGACTTATCTTTCTATTCTCAATAGTTAACATTAACCACATCAAATGGAATGTTTTTCTCATTTCATTTTCGTATTCATAATAGGCTTTGAGGCAAGATTGTCACCAGTGATTTGTATTGTCTTCTACAAGTTGGGACTGTAGAAGGCTTGTTGTCTTTGGCACAATCATGGTTGGCTGGCTGTACAAGAACATCGTGATGCCATCTACTTATTTCACTTTGTGACCTTCAGTTTTGATACCAGCCAGTCTCACATTCATGCACATCTTCATAAATACATTCAGAAATATATTCTATTAGCATATGCAGTGATGGGTATGCCTCCTTGTCTTTATTCTTTCCCTATTCAGGGAAAAAGAAACACCCACTCTGTTTCTCTACCTTCACCTCTTACAATAGTTTCTTGTTAACCACAAAGGTTCCTCAAAAGAGTAATTAGGTATTCTGGCAGTCTTGCTAGCCTTAATATATTCCTTATTCTGGCATGATCTATATATTCAACCCTTGCTGTAGTCAGTAATGCAAAAATAATCCTCCTTGTATTCTTCTATTCATTCCATTATCCTCATTTTAATTTTCTTGTTATTTTTTTTTTTTTTTGCTCTATTTCTTGATCCTCTCGATTGAACTTTTTTTCCCTTGTCCATTTTTGCTTGGCGCTAGAAGTCTCAGTTCAGTTGTTATGTTCTTATTATTCAGCATTGTTATCATCTGTAGGTTTTTTTTTAAAAAAACTATTGTGATAGTTTGATCTGAAAACCACTTGATTTTTTTTTCTTTTTGAAATATTGGATTTTTATTTTTTATTTTTTTTAAAGAGCAACAGCAGATGAATATTCTAATTCTGGGAAATTCAGATTATTGCAACTAAATAGATTGTGATTGTTTTATTAATGGCCTAGCTAATTGGGTACAATTTTTAGGATCCGTGGCAGTAGATGTGCTGCAGACTGATGAAAGCCAATGTATCCATAGCGATTAACACACTGCCTCACTTCATCGTATTTGGAAGCATAACTTGAACCAAGTTTACAGATGAAAATGTTATGCTCCCGTTTTTTGCCAAGAGCGACAAGAATAAATCTTCCTTTTCCTTTTTTTCCCCCTTTTGCTCAAATACCCCATGAAATAAATTTTGCAGATGTATTATGTGTGGAAACGATGATATTCTTTCTTTAGGATTGATTGAATTCAGGACAATATGTATTTTTACTGAAGGCGTATTTTTTCTTGATGCATTTTTCTGATTGCTTTATCACAAATGCAGAAAACTTACTGAAACTCAATATTTATAGCCGATAAAAGTGCTGTTGAATTTATACGCACATTTTCTCTGTAGAGGTTGAATCAGGGTTTTCTCAAACCTTGCTCATTCCACTCCCCACCCCACAAAACCTTTTGAGCCTATGAAGTATAACAATTCTTTTTATCCATATGGTGATTGTAAGCTAATGTTTATTAATTGGGTCTATCCTGTCCCTGTCCCTTCAGCTTGAGGCCATCTGTGATTTGCCACAACTTGCACTGTGTGTTTTTGTTTGTTTCTTTGTTTTTGCATAAGGTAAGGAATGACACATAGGTAACCTGTCTGATAATTTTTAGAAGATATTTTGCCCCCTTTCCCCATTATTAGATAGAGGCTGAAGAAGAAACCTACTATTTTTGTCCTTTATTGTTCACATTCTTAAAAAAAAGAGTGCTTTCACATTAAAGTGCTTTTTACCGTGCTTTGAAATATGTGGACTTCAGATCAAAAAAATACATTCTCAGCTTTGCTAATTTTTAAAGTGTTCTTATCATTAAAGAAAATTATTTTAGCCTCATTCTTCATAACTACTTTACAGATAACAGTAGGAATCCTTACAGTACATGTCTTAGATGAATGCCAGCTGTCAGGAGTTACATCTGGCTGGGAACTGCTTGGCTACAATAAAACCCCTATATCCGTGATGGTGAACCTATGGCACGCGTGCCACAGGTGGCACTGTAGCCATATCAGTGGGCATGCCAGCTCAGTTCTGGCGCACATGTGTGTGCTGGCCACCTGAATTTCAGGCCTTTTGGGTCCACCAGAAGTAGGGAAACAGGCTGTTTTCTGCCTCCAGAGGGCCTGGGTGTAGGTAGGGAAGGCTGTTTTTGCCCTCCCCATATGCATAGAGAGAATCTGGAGCCAGGTGACAAAGAAAAACGGTTCAGGAGCAAGGGGGGAGGGGGATTGGGCGTGCATGCACGGGGGGGGGGGCGCATAGAATTATGGGTGTGGGCACGCACGTGCGTGAACCTCCCCCATGCCCCCCCTTCCTGGCACGCCATGGCAAAAAGGTTAGCCATCACTGCCTTATATAGTATATTAGTAAAGAGAAATCTTATGGCAATTACAGTCTAACAGATGTATTACATTTTAATTCTTTGTGGATCTAACTTTATTTAACATGGTTATACTATGGTAACCTCCAGTACTGTTATTCCCCAAAATGTAGGATGCATTTGGGAAATTAGAGAGGGGGACACAGGCCAATCTTACTATTCTGTCACCTACTATTACTACTCTGTCACCTGGTAACTGATTTATGATTGTCCATGCCTATTATGGCAGCCATTCTGTCAGCTGGCAAATTTTCCCCAAGGAAGATATTTTATAAGTGGTCATGGCATACTTTGAATATTCCAAATGTTTCAAAAAATGTTATCTATTATAATCTGAAAAATAATTAATTTCTCCCCTTATCCTACATTAGGATCACTATGAAAATTCCTCCAAAGGGTAAGGAAGATAATATTGATATTTAATACATTCCATACATTTATTGAATGATGTCTCAATGACAGAACAGCAGTTGTGACTAAGACTTCGGCAGATAGTAGTTTACTAGACTTTTCTTCCAAACCAAGAGAAGAGGAATCGTTGGTGTACTTGTCTAGTTAAGTTTTGTTTGCCAAAACCAAAAATGTTTTTGATGTTTGATTTAAGTGTTGTCATGCAGACAATATTTGGGATCATTGGTAGTGAAGAGAAATGTAATACTGGAAATCAGTAGGGAAAAGAAACACGGTTTCTATTACAGATAACAAAGTTTTATGTAGCACCTAAGAACATGTAATGTGCCACTCTCAAAAATGACACCTGAGGTTTCTATAAGGATAA
Organism: Masticophis lateralis; assembly: GCA_030761175.1. Lineage (NCBI taxonomy): Eukaryota > Metazoa > Chordata > Lepidosauria > Squamata > Colubridae > Masticophis > Masticophis lateralis. Next base: position 49,853,226 of record JAUDYJ010000002.1, read on the forward strand.
AAGGATTTATAACAACACACCAGCTAGGGGAATGCTTCTTTAGTCTCTGTGGTGCACAAAATACCTGTAGAAGACTCAACTTCACTATTGGGCTGTTAACTGAAGTGCAAATTGTAGGTAAGAATGATTCCTGCTTCACTTGAACAATTTGCTAGAACATTTATAGCTTCAAATCACTGAAATAAAAGAGACATTATCTTTTCTTAGATATAGGGTTTTTATGAAACATACAGGTTGTATGTATTCCTTTTTATAGTGCTGTGATTAATATAAATTTGCCTTTTCTATAGAGCAGAAAGCTATTTTGATGCAATATAGTATGTTTTAAAAGGTTTCTTTTTATTTAGCATATGTTTTATTAAAATGTGGTCTAAATAACATGACTGTGGATTGTCCATAACTGTAGTCCAACCTGGGTTTTAATAGGGAATTTAACAAATGAAATGCTGATGAGACGGGTGTTGTGTTTTAGACTGTTGGTTGACTAACCTTTTAGGATTGGGTTCAAGGATTCTTTGGAAATGGATCTTCTTGCAACCCCTTGATCGCTGTAGAAACAGTAAATGTTCTGTGCACCATGTCGTTGCAGAGATTTTTTTAAAGAAATGGACCTGCACAGTTTAACAAACACATCATAGAATTCACATTTCTGATTCTTTTCTGATTCAATCCCTTTAGGGATAAATCCAAGTTCGAATCAGCATACAGGGAAGAAGTCCACATGGTGTTCAAAAAACAACCTACCCGTATTTTTGGAGTATAAGACGCACCTTAGTTTTTGGGGAGGAAATAGGAAAACAAAATTCTGCCTTCTAGGTATTCATCTGTCTAGTCCTTAGCCTGGTCAGATTCAGCACATTAGTTCGCTCACTGGTTTTGAGGTTGGGCTTGGTTGGGGCTAAAAAACAGCTTCTAAAGCACAGCTGATCGTTGGAGGGAGCAGCAATTAGAAAAGCAGGCAAAGCATGGAAGATCGCTTTGCTCGTGTTGGGGCTGAAAAACAGCTTCTAAAGCACAGCTGATCATCAGAGGGAGCTCCAGTGACTAAAGCAGGTGAATTGCGGAAGGGGTAAGAGAAGGCAGCAGCTGTTCCGGGTAGCCATTTTGAACACTGCGCTTCATGTTTTCAGTCTCCAAATGTGTCACGTTTTTTGGGCGGCGATCAATGGCAATGTGCTTTGGTGATCCCCGCAGCCTTGAAGGGCTCTCAAAAGGAGCATTTGGAGGCTGAAAATGTGATGCACGGAGCCCAAAAACACAAGCCATTGTTGGTGGCAATCTCTGCAGCCAGGAAGAGGACGCACGGAGGCCAAAGAGTGGGGGCCGGCAGGTGGGCAGGTTTACTTTTGGCATATAAGATGCACCCAATTTTTCAGCCTCTTTTAGGAGGGAAAAAGTGTGTCTTACATTCTGAAAAATGCGGTACATCTAAACACTAGCAAATCAAAGGAGGTGCTGGATTTCTGGAAGCAAAGAGAGGAACTTGCCCCATTGTATATCAAGGGGAGGGACGTGTCGAGAGGGTTTCTTCTTTTAAATTCTTGGGAGTGCTCATTAGTCAAGACCTCACCTGGAAAAACAACACATCCCTGGTGGTTAGTAAGGCTCAACAGAGATTTCATTTCCTTAGAGTCCTGTGGAAAAATCAGGTGGCTGATGACTTCTTTCTATCGGTCCACAATAGAAAGTGATCTCACATACTGTATAATAGTATTGTATGCTGGTTTAACAGCCGCAGACAGGAAGGCACTACAGAGTGATTAATTCAGCACAAGAAACCATTGGTTGCCCCCTAACACCATTGGATAACATCGCCAAGTCTTGCTGTTTCAGCAGAATAAGGAAGATACTTAAGGATGATTCACACTCTGGCCAGTGTCTTTTTCCACTTTTACCATCGGGCAGAAGACACAGAAGTATAGCCAGCTAGACAAACAGGTTTAAAAACAGCTTCTACCCATGGGCTGTCAGACTCCTAAACACAGTATAGCACCATAAACAGATTAATACGATGAATTTCACTGGTGCCAGTTTAATGTGTAGTATGCATATACAGTAGTACCATGATAGAAGATTACACACCAGAGTAATACACATGTTGCACAGAATATGACATACATATGGAAATGTATGACTAGTTTTTTTCCTTAATTACTTGTGTAAGGATTATTCTTATATTATTCGTGTTGTCTTGTATTCTTGTATGGACTGCACCAGTAGAGGCTAAACCAATTTCGTTGTATACATGATATACAATGACAATAAAGGCTTTGAACTTCTTCAAAAGTTGAAAAGCAAATTCAGTTACAGTTCTATGACTTTTCTTCTTAATATGTGTTTGGGTAGTATGGAAAAGCTAGACTTATGTGGGCCAAAACAGAAACTAGAACTTCATTTAAACAAGTATCCCACTGGGATTTTTCCTTCCTATTTTGAAAGTAGGTTTCTTGGCCACCCATGACTCTCTACGTAAGGCACATGCCGCACTGCTTCAGAGATGCTGAACATCTGCCTTGCACAACCACTGTAAGACTTTATTACTGTACAGACTTTGGATGTTTGTACAAGCAGTTGTAAAGGAGAAGAGAAGAGTTTCCCTTGCAGTTAAGGACATCTTTATCTTCTAACAAGAGAGGGCAGATACAGCTGAGAAAAACTACCTACTACCTGCAGAAATTCGAGAAATTTGGAAGAGCAAGTAGCAGTTCTCCAGGTTTCTTCCCAGAAAATTGCTACTGAAGAAGGACCATGGCGGCATCTAAAATGAGGTGCTTTGGGGGAGGCAAAGGGGATTGGATATTGTTGGGCAAAGTGAAGGGGGCAGTGTAGATTGGAAAATACTTTTGACTAATGTGATGCGTTTTTCCTCTGTTGGAGGTCAGAGGATTTTTAACAGAAATTTTAGCGAGAATTAATTTTGTTTCATAAGTTGAAAATAAATGTGGGTAATGTTATGTTAGATGTAGATTAAAATTGCTTTGAGAAAAAGGAAGTATAGTAAAATGCTAGTCTTTAGTTATAAGTGAAGGGCAAGAGTTGATTGTACTGGTTTATATTGAGATGAATGCATAAGTTGTGCTGTTCTTTGGTTTTTTAAAAAAACTTTCTGGCATGTCTTTTCTTTTTAATATCATTAAAAACTTTTTGGCAGGATTGCTTCCTCAGCAGTTTGGTATTTTTCTCCTTCATACTGCTATTTAACCCACCTGCTCTTTTTCATTTTTCTTCAGCAATATGAGTAAGTGCTTTCTATATTTAATTCAGCTTTATGGCAGCTTTCAGAGATATCAGACTGCGGTCCCCATAACCTCTGTCACCATGGGCAAGATGTCTGTAAGGAATGGAAATTGCGTCCCATCAATGTTGGGAGACTATCATGTTGGAAAGTATTGCTTTAATGAGTTAATGACTTTCCAGATCATAATTGTGCATAGGATCCCATTGAAAAGTTCTAGCCTACTTTTTATATCCTGAACTATATCACTATCCATAGATAATGAATTGATATTACTGCTCTTTGAGGTCATGGTTTATAGTGACCTATTATAGTCAAGAAAACCAATGATTAAATTAGGAGCTCTACCATTTTCAGTGAGCGATAGTTAAAGCTGCAATTACTGAATATCCTCACTTATCTGGAGAAAATTATTTTTAATTTTATTATATTAAATTAATGGAAGAAAAATACACATAGATGCAATGGTGTTTCAAAATAATATACCTTCAAAAAACAGAAAAAAAGACCCTTAAATATTATGTCAAAAAAATAGCTGCAACTTTTTTATTGTATTGCTTGAAAATTGTCTTTCTTAATACTTTGTTTATCTTCTTCCTCCCAGTTCTGACATTTATAGGTAATTCGTATTTCCTGGCCAACAAATTACCATTTTTCCTTTTAATTGGCCTTTTAATTCCATCATTAATTTTAAATAATGTACACATAATCAAAACTCGCTATAAGAATGTTTTTTAAAAAAAAACCTTGATAAAATTCAAATTCATCCATTTATTTGTTCATTCTTTCATTCTGTCATGAAGGGTTTTATAGGAAGAAAGGAACTCCTTAAATTAGAGTCAGAAATCATGTGGCAACTGGTGCAGACCCTATAATTTTTTTTAATTAATTTATATGCCGCCCTTCTCCGGAGACTCAGGGCGCCTTACAATGCGTTAAGCAATAGCCTTCATACTTTTGTATATTTATACAAAGTCAGCTTATTGCCCCCACAAACTGGGTCCTCAATTTACTACCTTAGAAAGGACGGAAGGCTGAGTCAACCTTGAGCCTTGAACTTGCAATAATTGCAGACAGCTAAATGTTAATAACAGGCTATCTAGCCTGTTGAGCTATCTGAGGCTCAGATAATGTGGAAGTGCACTCAAATGTTCACTCAAACCATGACCAAAAAAAAAAAAAAAAAAAGTTTAGTTATAAAGCTCCTCCTGTACCTTGTCTTATTGGAATAATGATAACACTGGTACTATGTCTTGTGATGGGATATAATCTTTTTATTAATATGATTTTTGACATTCCTGTCACTTCCTTTAAGAATGTTTCATAGCACAATTTGATAAGAAATTTGCAAGATAACTGTGATGAGCCAGTTTCACATGTGGAGACCTTGGTGCTCTCTAAGCTCTGTTGTTTGTTTGCAGATATTACCTTAGCCTTAACATCTTCATAACAATAACCTAATTAAGGAACTACCAACACAGACAAACAAGCAATAAAGAACAGCTTAATCAAGGAACTTCCAAAGGAAAACATTACACGCTGATCAACACTGACAAGAGAAGCTACTATATATAAATAGAGATCAAACCCCACTATTCTTCTAGTCAAGTAATAAAATGTCTGCGAAACAATTAAGCTCGAGGAATGCCAAGGGATCCACAGTTCAATCCTGAGTTAGTAGATATTCTCTTCTATTGATAATCACATATTTTTCTGTATGGCGGGAGATTGCTCACCAAGTCATCCTAGAACTGTGTTGTAATGGGTAACTGTCCTCATTGCTTGAATAAAAATAATTTATTTATACAGGATGTCCCTGGGTTAAGAATGTCTAATTAAAGGACAACCCTTACGTATGAATGGTGGACAGCACTCTCCTTCAAGCCGACAAGTAATTGAAGCCACATGATGCTTTCAGGAACCACTGAAGCTGTGTGATTTTAGCAATTCCTGAGAAAATGGTGTGGCTTCAGTCTTCATGAGCTTGAGGAAGGACAATTGCGTCCAGCATTTTTAGTAATAAATAGTCAATCTGTTTATAAGCAAAAGTTCCGTCATAAAAACAAATTTGAGTTAAAGCCAATTAGGAATGGAATTTGTCTTAACCCCAGAGACTGCCTGTATGCTGCTGGACTCTACAGGTAAGGAATTGATATTTTGGGTAACCTTGATTTACTTTATTATTGCTGCCCTATATAGTTAGTTTTTACCTAAAGTTGGATGTGTATTGCTATATTTCTGAACACTTTTTTTGTTTGTGTGTTTTATTATGCTAAACTAACTCAGAAAAGGAAATTTTGAATCATGCAACAGCAAGATTCAAATTTTGAATCGTGCTGTTGATAAACAATTAAAAAAACAGAATTGATAAACAATTAAAAAAACAGAGACATAGGCCTAAAAATTACGTTAAAAACAAAACAACTCCAGAAAAAGTAGCCATATTGCTAAATCATCTTTGTTGACCCTTTGTCAAATAATTAAATAATAAGAGTTCCTTGACAGTGAGATAGGCGGCATATACATTTAAAAATGAGTAAACATTTACGGTAATTTACTCAATCATTTCATTTAATCAATCAATCATCATTAATTGCTTAATTGTAAGGCTACTTCAAATATTAGGAAAATATTTAAATCATTTATTTTTATTCATTTATTGGAATTTGTCAAACAAAAATGAGAACAAGAATAAGATAATAAAAATACAGTGATGGGGACGATAGGCACGTTAGTGCACTTATGCACGTCCCCTCTACTGACTGCTTAAGTATGACATAAGGCCCATGGAAGTCAATTTGTGACTGAAACTGTGAAAATTTGAAGCTGAGGCAACTGACTCAGGTAGAGCATTCCAGACTTTGACAACTCTATTACAGAAATCGTATTTTTTACAGTCAAGTTTAGAATGATTTACATTGAGTTTAAAGCAGTTGTTCCCGCCCGTATTATTGCGATTAAAACAGAAGAAGTCATTTACAGGTAAAACATTACTATGTATAATTTTGTATGCAATACCTAGGTCAGACCGCAAGAGAGGCAGTTCTAAATTATCCAAATTACAGGTGCTAATGAATAAGGTATTTGTAATCTGGTCCTTATATGTAACCTGTATCTACAAAACCATTTTCCTATCCTTTTCCCCATTTTTCTTTCCACCTTCCCCCAATTTAAACCTTATCATCAGTCTATCTATTCACTGTGTCTAATAGTGAGCTACAGTTCATGAAAGTTTCTGCCTTTAAATAAAATGTGTTAGAAAAGGTTCTAACAGACCTGTTCTGATTTTTTTCAACATAGAGTAACATAGCTCTCCTCCTACAATCCTTCCAATGTTGTATAATAATAATAATGTTGATTTTATTTTAGTCAACCCCCATGCCTGCTAAAATCTTCAGTCTCTGGTGTTATCCTTAACAAGTTTTAAAATGTAGACATAGGAACAAGTTTCCAACAAAATTATATTTCTCTTCTGTCCTTAATGATGGACACAAGGAACCACTTTGGTGGTCCTAGTTTGAATATATTCTAATAATTTAGGTCTGGGGTGGAGAACTATGGCTCCTTTGTGACTTGTGTACTTCAAATCCCAGAATTTGAAGAGGCAGCATGGCTGGCTCAGGAATTCTGGGAGTTGACGTACGCAGTTCAGAATGGGGCCATAGTTCCCCACCCCTGATTTAGGTGAATTTATAGTTTATTTTATAAGTCAATTAAATGAAATTTCAATAATCATAGGCAGTCCATCTTTGAATGTCAGATGGTGAAGGTACACAAATTAAGTCTACTTTTATTCTTTGTCTTTTCTAAAAGCATTTGACTAATGTACAGAAGAACAAGAATTGTGATATTGATCAACGAAGCCTGTGATATGCCAACACTCTTCTTATGACTCTCAGTATCTCCACCCCCAAACTGACAAGACCAGAAATAATACCTCTCTGCTTTTATTTCCCCATTGTGAGTGGAAAATATTGAGCATTTTGCAAAATTAGAACACCCATTTCTCTCTTGAAAATGTACTGGATTTGGCTAGCATATCCTTGTGGTAGATGGATAGTGATGAAAACATCCCACAACAAATTTTAGAAAGACAGCCTTAGATAAGGAAGTCTCCAACTGTCCTTTTTAGGGGAGGTTGTTGAGAAGGTGGTTGGGCTTCAGACCAATTTCAAGCAGATTTCAGATCTGAATATAGTAATGAGACAGTGCTAATTGCATTGTCATTGACCTCCTTGGGATGGGAGTGGTGTGGCTGTTCTAGTTCTCCTTGATCCCTCTGAACATTTAAAGTAATTGATCGTGGTATCCTTCTGAACCATCAACAGGGTATGGGGTGGATAGCACTAGGTTGCAACGATTCTCAGTTCTCTGTGGGTGACTCCAGTTGCAATTGACACAAGCAGGCAGGGACAATTGAACCCAAGGCCTCTCACTTGTGGTGTTCTTTAGGACTCAGTGCTGCAGACCAGGGGTGAAATGCTCCTGGTTCGGACCGGATTGCCTGATCTGGTAGCGATGGCAGTGGGTAGTTTGGAGAACCAGTAGCAAAAATTCCTGCCCCCCCATGCCCAGCTGAGCCTCCCGATCATCAGAGACTTTTTTTTTTACTTTTAAAAGCATTTTTTCCACAACCTCTTCCGACGAAAAAATGCTTTTAAAAGTAAAAAAAATCAGCTGGGATCATCAGAGGCTTTTCAAAGCATTTTTTTTCTGCAACCTCTTGGACAAAGTGGTGGTAAAAAAAAATGCTTTGAAAAGTCTCTGACGATCCCAGCTGAAAAAATACCTCTTTGCAGATCAGGCAACTCAGCTGGGATCGTCAGAGTGGTATTTTTTAATTAGAAAAATGCTTTGAAAAGTTAAAAAAAAAAGTTGGCCATGCCCACCCAGTCACATTACCCACCCCCCCAAGCCATGCCCATAGAACCAGTAGTAACAAATTTTACATTTCACCCCTGCTGCAGACTCTGTTTAAGATCTTTCTAAGGGTGCTGGATGAGATCGTCAATTAGTTTGAGGTCCGTAGTGATCTAGTTGTCTTTTAATTATGCTAACAAAAATAGTCTGTTGTCAATGCTTCTGTTTCAAAATAATCATTATCATGATTTCTATAATATCCGCTTCAGTGTTCGAATACCTCCCAAGAATCCTACTCCATATAAAATATTGTAACTTCTGTATGTATAGTTGGCTTATTTTGCAAATATATGGAGTTCTAAGAATGGATAAGAGTTTTGATAGAGTTAATGACTGTACAGAGTGTGGTATGAGAATTGAAGCATAATATTTAACAGAATATTGGTGAATGTTTTGGATTTGTTTGTATATATGGGCAGAAATAATAAATTCTATATGCTAGTGCAATACACATTTAATTATATCAGCTTTGTGTGGTCTTTTAGTATATTGCTATTTTTAATTGCTTAATTTGATGTAATCTCTATTTTTATTATAAAAGGTGGCTTCCCACAAATTGATGGATATATGATGTGCTATCATAAACAATACATTAATTTAGTAGATCAAATTGCAAATTCACACTATTTCTGAAATGGAACTCTAGTGTTTATTTTTCCTACAAACCAACCACTTCTAATATTCCAGGAAATACTTCATTGCTTTGAACGGAAATGACTAAATGTGACTTTGTGCACTCTCTGAAAGTTATTTATTGGGAAGAGGAGAAGAAAATTATCTTAAAATAAAGCTGCACCAGGATTTATTTCTGTAATGGGATGGTTGATATTCTTTTATAATTCATCTTGTTGTGATATTTATATCTGCCTTTTTCTTCAGAATTTCAAGGCAGCATATATGACACTCATTTCTGCTAGGGTTTTTTTTTTTTTTTACAATCGCAATCCCGTGAGGAAAGTTGAAAATTACTATTCCAAAATTGCATAATGAACTGAAGGATGAGTAGAATCTCAGATTCTGACCTTACACCAGGGGTGAAATCTACTTACCTTCCCTACAGGTTCGGAAGTACACGCTCTGCATGAGCATCGTGTGTGCTTTGTGTGCATGCTTAAAACCAGGAAGTAACGATGTCTGGGCGGGTGGGCGGAGCCTTGCACTGTTGCCAGTACCGGTTCGGCTGAACCAGTAGCATTTCACCCTTGGCTTACATTATGCTGTTTCTTAGAATATATATTTTTACATTCTTCGAATGCAGATTTTTATAAATTGTTATGTAAAATAAGCCAAGCAATTTAATATATGTAGTCAGCACAAGGAACAGTGGTGGGTTGCCCCCAGTTCGGACCGGTTCACAAGAACCGATAGTAAAACTGGCAGGAGGCTCCACCCACTGACCCAGACTTCATCATAGGTGATCTACGCATGCACAGAAGAGTGGGTGCAATGCGAACTGTTAGTAAAGTTAAGTAGAACTCACCCCTGACAAGGATGTCATTTAGATCATAAGGATGACTAGATATAAGGTCCTGGCTTCTTCTGGCTTCCTTTCCTTTATGTATGATGATTAAAATCTCTTGATTGTAGCTAATTTAGAAGCCATGTTTAATTCCATGTTGATCTTCAATTTTGGGTATATATGAGTCAGGAATAAGGAAAATGATCTTGACAAGACATATGCAGGATCCATTGGCTAGGTAAAAGAGACTAAAGCATTTCTTAAAACACAGCGAAATAATATCTGGAAGTGGTTCAGGTAGAGGCGCCTCTAATTCATTAAACTACAAGAAACAGTAGGAGATACAGAACAGTAAGACTTGCAAGATTCTGTTGCTATGACCAATCTCCATAAAAGTAGCTTCTTGAGAAGTTGGTTGCCTAGTCTGGTCTGCCAAGAGGGGCTGAGAAAAAAAATGATTTATTTATAGTTTATAGACTTGAGAATTATGCAAAACAAATTGTAACGATACTTTAATGCATGGAACACCAGACTAGGGCAATGTGTAGATCAAAAAACATAACTCTGGAATATGCATATTGGAGGTAGAACCAGAACATATATATATCCTGGAACCAAATATTAAAATATAGGAGACAGTGGGGAAAAAGGCCAAACCACGATGGCATGCAGTTCACAATGCTACCAAGAGAATGGTAAAGGGAGGGAAAGCATTGAGATGATTGAAGAAGAAATGGATATTTGTGGACTGTTGGGTTAGGCTAGCTTGAATTCAAATATGGTGGCAACAGTAGCAAATTGGAGATGAAAATACTGATGCTGGAATGATCAGGGAAAAGAAGCATGTGAGCATGGGCCATCAGTTATGCTACCCAGAGATTGAAGAGCCATGGTGTCAAAGAGAAAAGCTAGGGGGAAGAGAGTGCCGGTACAATCTGGGGAAGAAGCAGCAGGTGGGTATGAAAGAACTGAGAGAAGGACAAGGACTAGAACATCTTCAAGTCCCTGGAACTTTGCGTCCTGGATACCCAGAAGTTCTAGGTTTTGATTTGGTTAGTGAGCTGCCTGGAGCCAGTCCAGCCAAACACTTGAGTGCAGTGAGTTTATTCCATGCCTGCAGTAAAACACATTTGCTGTTTGGTGTTCTTTGGATGATCAATCACTGGCTTTACACATATTGTAAGTCATTGTTATGCATCCATATAGTTCAATCATTAGAGGCTTAGCCTTTGCTGTCAATGTGACTATCCTAATTAGCGTTTGGGAGGAAACTATAAAAAGGATTAGCTGTATAGTAAGAGAAGGTGCCAAAATCAGCCTTTGATACATGTTGATAAAATGAAATGTTTTCACAAGTTCCATCTGATATACCCAGTAGAGCTGTGATGGCGAACCTAAGGCATGCGTGCCAGAGGTGGCATGCAGCACCCTTTCTGATGGCACATGGGCCGTCGCCCCAGTTCAACTCTGCTGTGCTTGTGTGTGCACCTTGCACCTGCCAGCTGGTCTTTGGGTCTCTGCCATGCATCCGTGGGGGGGGCACATGCTGGGGGGTCATGTGCACATATGGGGGTGGGGAGCATGCAGGACCTGTACACGTGTGGGGGTGGGTGGGGCACATGGGAGTGCGCACACATGCAGGGGGCTGCACATGCATGCAAGGGGGTGGGTGCATGTAGGGCGTAGGGCGGGGCGCATGCAGGGGCTGTGTATGCATGCAGCGCATGCACAGGGGCCATGCACGCATTGCATTTTGGGGTTTCGGGCACGCACTTTGGGCACTTGGTACACCACTGCTGTAGGTTACTAATCTAGTAGCCCATGGTTGGGTTTCTCTAGTTTCGAGTGTTTTTGAATACAGTAGGAATTAAAGTGGATAACAATTAAATTTCAGTTTTGGAATGTATGATAAAAATTTTTTAACTGCTATTATTCCTTGATCCACCATTCAGGTTTATTAAGCTTTTTTGACGCCTTTAATGTAAAAGAGTTAATAATCAGTGAAATGAAGTTTATAGTTTGAAGGCTGTATTTTTGAAGAAGTGCAAATCTTCTTGCTGCTGAAACTTTGAATCCAAATAGGCAGAAATAGTTTTCATGCCTTCATGACTGATTTCAGTTCTAGTTGAGAGGTGGGAGTGGAGGAGCCTTGCCCACATTCTTGAAAAACTGCCGATTTGTTCCTCAAATCCATTATCACATTTTGCAGCCTCAAAGGATGAAAATGACTAAGCAGAGCTTTATAAAGACCAATGTTGAATGTTGATTTGCTGATAAAAGTTGCCAAAAGTACTTCTTTCCTTTTGAGGTTAACATCACAAGATTTCAGGGTCCATTCATTTGATTATTTTCTTTGTGACTATAAAGTTGACATTCTTACACCGTTTTTAAGAACAAAGTAAAAAAGTTTGAAAATTAAAACTATACTGTAATAATTGTATCCAACTTTGCTGCTACCATAGCCTCCATTCGTTGATGCTACGTTAACACAACTTGACTAATTTGTTCTGCTGTTCTCATTCATAAAAGCTTGTCTTTTAACAGCATTTGTTAGATCACAACCAGACTTCTTCTGTGAACTTTTTGCTGATACTGAAACCATACAAACTCTCACAAGTAATGCAAATGGTCTAGGAACTATACTGTATATAAAGAAACCATATATAAAAATATTTTTATCCTCGGATAGGATAGGATAGGATAGGATAGGATAGGATAGGATAGGATAGGATAGGATAGGACAGGACAGGACAGGACAGGACAGGACAGGACAGGACAGGACAGGACAGGACAGGACAGGAACTTGGAGGTCTTCTAGTCCAGCCTCCTGCTCAAGCAGGAGACCCTATACCCATGATGGCGAACCTATGGCACATGTGCCACAGGTGGCACGCAGAGCTCTCTCTGCAGGCATGCCAGCCGTCGCTCCAGCCCAGCTCCACCGCGCATGCGAGTGCGCCTCTCGCCAGCCTGTTGGTCTTTGTGTCACTGTCCCGCATGTGTGGGGGACGGGGCGCATGTGGGGATGCACATGTGCATGCGTAGTGGGACGGGCGCATGCACACGAGTGTGTGTGTGTGCAGGTTGGTGCAGGAGGCTTTCCAGGCCCCAAACGGGGCAACTTCATGTTATTCACCAGTTGTGCCCTTTCCTGGATCACAAGGCTCTGTTCTCAATCAGTCTTGTCCTGGTCTTGCCTCATTTAGACTACTGCAATGTACTCTGCATGGGGCTACCCTTGAAGAATTTGTGGAAATTACAGCTGGCATAGAACATAGTTGTATGGACAGTTCAAGGCATGAAAAGAAAAGAGGGAGGGATGGAAGAAGGAAGGAAGGAATGATACATCAATAAATCCTTTAAAAAAAAAAGTTACTTATATAGTGTAAATTTAAAAAAATGGTTTTGACAATAATATATCACATCACTCTTTCAAAATTGCAAATATTGAAATACTTAATAATTAGGACATACCATGCCTTATTATAATTTTCTTTAGAAACAGTGGCTTGTTTGATTATTGCAACAGATATAAAAATGCAGGTCACAACACCACAAGTTAGATAGAGGTTATCTAATTTTGTCATGCTGCGAACCACTGACATCTTAAAAGACAGAGCATTCTTACTAACTTGATATCACAAATTTAGGAATCTGCAGTTATTAATTTAATGAGCTAAATTGAAAACCTTGAAATGCTGTCATTTTGAAATGTACTACGGGGAAAACTCCCCTTGAGTTGGTCGACTCTTCTTAATAATAAAAGGTTAGAAAATTACTTTTACTTTTACTTGGAGAATTGAAGTTAACAGAAGAAATGGCTTAATATCCCCCTTGGGTGCGGACAATGAAAGCGTGGGTGCTTAAAAATAATTTCTTTCCCTTATATAAGCATTTCTCCCTTCTTTTAATATTGTTGATATGGTACACAGTTTGATAATTAAAACAATTTCTAGGACTGTACTACTTAAGACTTCTCAGTTGGAATCCTAAATTCAGTAGCAACACTTATTAGAACAGATTTGACATAATACAATTCTGTAGCCAGAATTCTGATCTAAGTATATACCTATAGAAAAATGTGATGAGAAATTTGTTCAGCAAGCCGTAGTTATGCACATGTTCTGTTAAAAATGATTCAGTAGAAATTACATTTTTGTCAGTATTTTAAATACAATTATTGTACAGCTAAGGTGATAGCTTGCATTTTCTCCTCTCTGCCTAGTCAGGTTGTCTATTTGTAAAGCCCAAAGGACAGTCCAACCAGGCTTGTCTCTGCCTGATCTTGCAAATACTGCTCTGTGACACAGTGGGATCCAGATTATCCTTCCAGTTCTGCTTACATAAACCAAAGATCAAAAAAAGAAAAAGGCTAAATGAAATGCAACAATAATTGTCTCTATGTAAAAACCCTGTTTATATAGAATCCATGACTGAATATGGACCAAAAATCACATTCTATGGAATGGAATGGAATGGAATGGAATGGAATGGAATGGAATGGAATGGAATGGAATAGAATAGAATAGAATAGAATAGAATAGAATAGAATAGAATAGAATAGAATAGAATAGAATAGAATAGAATATAAAAAATTCAATACAATACAAAATTCAATACAATACAAAATTCAATTCAATTCTTTATTGGCCAAGAGTGATTGGACACACAAGGAATTTGTCTGAGGTGTATATGCTCTCAGTGTACATAAGGAGAATAAAATGCATTCATGAAGAATAAAAAGATACAACACTTAGTAAAAGTTGTAAGTGGGAAGAGATAGATACTAGTAAGGAAGGGAATAATAATAGTAATACAGTCTTAGTAAATTATTTGACAGTGTTGTGGGAATTAGTTTTTAGCAGAGTGATGGCATTTGGGGAAAAACTGTCCTTGTAAATTAAAGAATAGAATAGAAAAGAATTCTTTATTGGCCGAATGTGATTGGACACACAAGGAATTTGGTGTGTATGCTCTCAGTGTACATAAAAAGACAAGATATACTCGTCAAGAATCACAAGGCACAACACCCAGTGACAGTCATACAGTACAATAAGTAATCAAATCATACTACGAAACAATATCAATATAAATTGCAAGGACACAAGCAGCAACGTTACAGTCATGCAGTCGTAAGCGGGAGGAGATGGGTGACAGGAACGATGAGAAGACCAAAAGCAATAGTAATGCAGCCTAATGTGAATAGTTTGACAGTGTTGAGGGAATTATTTATTTATATTATCTTGGTGTGCAGTGCTCTATAGTGTCGTTTTGAGGGTAGGAGTTGAAACAATTTATGTCCAGGATGCAAGGGGATCTGTAAATATTTTCCCAGCCCTCTTTTTGACTTGTGCAGTATACAGGTCCTCAATGGAAGGCAGGTTGGTAGTAATTGTTTCTGCAGTTCCAATTATCCTCTGAAGTCTGTGTCTGTCTTGTTAGGTTGCAGAATCAAACCAGACAGTTATAGAGGTGCAGATGACAGACTCAATAATTCCTCTGTCAAACTGTATCAACAGCTCCCTGGGCACTTTGAGCTTCCTGAGTTGGTGCAAAAAGAACATTCTTTGTTGTGCTTTTTTGATGACATTTTTGATGTGTCCATTTTAGATCTTGAAATATAATCTCAATACAATCTCAAAAGTTGAAACATGACACATTTCATCAAACAACCTTTGGTGGTGACACATAAGTCTTTCCCAGAACATTTGATGACCTTTTTGGCAATAGTCCAAGCACAGTAAATCCAAAATTCATAATAAATTGACATATTCCGTATTTCTGAAATATTATTGTCTTACATTAATTCCATTAAATCTTAAATGCCTCCTGAGAACATGTTGGATTGTACAAGTACTCCTTAATTTAAGACCATTTGTTTAGTGCCATTGAAAGTTACTACTATGCTGAAAAAAGTGACTTATGATCAATCCTCATACTTATATGACAGTTTATTTATTTATAAAATTTATTGGCTGCCCATCTTACTATAGCCGTGATGGTGAACCTATGGCACGTGTGCCCAAAGTGGCACTTGGAGCCATGTTGCCTGGCATGCCAGCTGTCACCCCAGCCCAGCTTCACTGTGCATCCATGCACACCTCCTGCTGGCCAGCTGGTCTTCAAGACTCTGCTGCGCATAAGCATAAGGGGGTGGGGCGCATGTGCAGGGGGCGCTCACAGTGCATTTGGGGCTTCATACTTGTGCCCCTCATGCCCCATTTTGAGCCTGGAAGGCCACCTGCACCAACCTGGAAGCCAAAATGGGGCACAGGGAGCTGTGCAAAGCCCCTCCGCACCCTATTTTGGGCCTGTAAAGCTTCCTGCACCAACATGAAAGACAAAATGGGGGGCTGTGGCACATGGGTGGGGAAGGCATGGGGGATGCATGCACATGCATGGGGGAGGGGTGCATGAATGGGGTGTTCGCATTGCATTTTGGAGATCCAGGCATGCGCGCACATGCTTTGAGCACTCGGCAGCGAAAAGGTTAACCATCACTGTACTGCAGGGTAACTCTGGGATCTGCGGTCACATGATCAAAATTTAGGTACTTTGCAATCAGAATGTATTTATAACATTTGCAAGGTCCTGGGGTCATGTGACTGCTATTTATGATTTTTCCATCCAGCTTCCAATAAGCAGTATCAATGGCAGAAGCCAGATTTGCTAATGATTGTGGTAAAAAAAAAAAAGTTTGTAAAATTGGGCGTGACTCATTTAATGACCACTTCATTTAGCAATGAAAGTTCTGCTCCCAATTATGGTCATAAATCGAGGTCTTCCTGTATATTAAAACCTGATGCCATCGAATTTGTATTTTAGGAAACACCAGCAATCTGTTCCAGATTCCTTTTATATTGTCCATATTTATTTAGTATTTTTAAATTTTTCAGTCAAACTGACTTTGTTGGTGTAGCTTTCTAAAACGTTTTTCTTAATAGATTTGTATTGATGTAGATTACAGCAGTGACAATAGCTCTGATCCATGCAGAGCATAATAGGTGCTTTAAATAAAGGTATTACCATTCAACTACTTTCGGTGAGTTATAGTTGTTGGTTTTTTAATTTCCAAGATTTTAAAAATATCATTAATCATGAGACAATTACAGGAGTTGTCCCATTTTCTACCCACACTTTTGAAAGAACAAAACAAAACAAAAACATTTGCCATTTTTAGTTAATTATTCCAGGAAGTGAAATTCTCATGAGAATGGGGATCAGATTTTAATTTCCTATTCAATATTGTCGAAAGATATGTAAAATAAATTCAGTGCTAGAAATGCAACAGATTTTCCATTATTCTTAGAACAAAACATTTGCTGGGATTTCATAGGTGCTACACTCTATTGTCATCTTCATTTCAGTACAATAAAGAGGAAAACAAGTATAACCAAATAATATAACTGGAAATCAGGAAAATTAAAACTGCCATTTTCATATGAAAATCCGAGCTTTAAAAGAAAGTGCCTTGGAGTTTGACTATTCAATAATAAGATAATAATTAGCGTACAAATTTATTTAAAGTCTCTAAGTGTCCCCATACAATCATAAATCCTCTTAGTAAAAAAAAAAAGCTGCAGTTGTTTCAATTTTCTTTAATAGCTGTCCAGTTATTTTAAAGTATAATAATAATAATATTTTAGAAGACTTTAGGTTGCCTATATTTATGATGTTATCTCTCATTTAGGCCACTTGCAATATTGGTTTGCTTGGGAGAAAGATAGGTGCCGAGGTATGGCTCCAAATGCCTTCCTTTGACTTGATGCCTCTCCTTGTACAAACATAAAAGAAAAGAAAAAAGGCTGGCAATTTTTTCCTCAGCGGGGTTATAAATAAAGTCGTCTGGACTTTTAAACACATCTTTCAGAGGTTCTCCCCCATGTTGCTACCCAAAGTGGGGAAGCTCAGATGCCAAGCTTGCGACCTCGTTGACTCTAACAATTCCTTAAGTGCTCCATTTCATTTTATTTGTATCCTTTATTACTTTTACTCAAGGTGCAGAATATATCCAGCACACCTTCCTCCTCTTATTTTCTGCACAATAACAAACCTGAGGTGAGGTGAGTTGGGCTAAGGCAGAGTCATCCAGAATAAAGCCTGGCTAGGTGGCTCAGTGGCTAAGACCCTGAGCTTGTCAATCAGAAAGTTCGGCGGTTTGAATCCCTAGTATAGGACTCCTGCGTGAGCAGGGGGTTGGACTAGATGACCTCCAAGGTTCCTTCCAACTCTGTTACTGTTAATCTGTTAATCATCCAGCTGGCTTTCATGCTTAAAGTGAGGCTAGAACTCACAGTCTCCTGGTTTCTAGTCTGGTGTCTTAACCACTAGACCAAACTGTTTTTCTCATTTCCTGGCTTCTTATTGTCTCACTTCCTGTATTGGATCATCGATTGCTGCAAAAAAATGTAGAAAAGTCATGTGATACCTTGACGTATGACCACAATAATTTAGGACAAGGTGAAATGTGAAATTTGTTACTACCGGTTCTAGCGTGGCTTGGTGGAGGGGGTAATGTGACTGGGTGGGCGTGGCCAACTTTTTTTTAAAAAAAATACTTTCCAAAGCATTTTTTCTAATGCTTTGAAAAGCCTCTGCTGATCAGGCAACTCAGCTGGGATCGTCAGAGACTTTTCAAAGCATTTTTTTTACCACCTCTTCGGCCAAGAGGTTGCAGAAAAAAATGCTTTGAAAAGTCTTTGAGGATCCCAGCTGAGCCGCACAATCATCAGAGGCTTTTTTTTAACTTTTAAAAGCAATTTTTCGTTGGAAGAGATTGTAGAAAAAATGCTTTTAAAAGTAAAAAAAAAAGCCTCTGATGATCGTGCGGCTCAGCTAGGCATGGGGGTGGGGTGCAGGGATTTTTGCTACCGGTTCTCCGAACCACCCGCCACCATCGCTACCGGATTTAGGACCATAATTCTGGCCTCAATGACAGTCATGACTAATGTTATCTGATATTGCTTGAAATTAACAAAAAATATGAAAGGCTAGAATAAAGTGTAGCAATTGGTAACATCTTCTATCTTAGTGTATGTGTATCTTTGTTTTTGTCCTATGAAAAGTAAAAATTTGTGTTTTTCTATAGTATAACTAAATATATTTTGTTATAACTTACACATTAAATCAATGAAATGCATTTTCATTTGGTAAGAGGATAAGTAATTGAAACATTTCAAAATAGTCCCAGCTTTAATTGTTTTGGAAAGAAAACTAGAAATAATCCTTTTCCATGATTTCAAAAATCTCGAGAACATTGATTTTCTTTTAAAATGTGAAAATATTGTTCCAAATGTAATATAGGTAGTCCTCAATTTACAACAGTTCATTAGTGACTGAAGTTACAATGGCACTGAAAAAACTGATTTATGACCATTTTTCACACTTATGACCATTGCAATATCTCCAGGGTCATGTGATCACAATTCAGACACTTGGCAGCTGACTCATACTTATGACAACTGCAGTGTCCCAGGATTATGTGATCACCCTTTGTGACCCTTGGCCGCGTGATCAAAATTTGGAAGCTTGGCAACTGGCTCATATTTATGATGTCTTTATGACACAGTGCCTCAAGGTCATTTGACCACTTTTTGTGACCTTCTGGCAAGCAAAGTCAATGGAGAAACTAGATTCACTTAACAACCATGTTACTAACTTAACAACTGCAGTGATTTACTTAACAATCGTGGCAAGAAAGGGCGTAAATTGGAATAAAACTCACTTAACAATCGTCTCATTTGGCAAAAGAAATTTTGAGCTCAACTGTGGTCGTAAGTCAAGGAGTATCTACACTAACTTGTAGTGGGACAATTTTTATTACATTTGCTATACTTCTATTAAAATTAATGTTAAAAATTATTTGCGACTTAAGCAGGAGTGAAATCCACTTAGCTTTGCTACCAGTTCGCAAATGGGACAGTGCTGGGTTCCTCCCGGTTCGGCCCGGTTCTCCTGAGCCGGTAGGGGTGACAATATGTCACCGAACCGGTTGTGCCCCCCCACCCCCTGCATTATTCTTATCTTTTATTTGACCCCACTCCCAATTATTGCTGCCTCCTGAGTCCCAGATGATGGCTAGAGGGAAAAAAACTGTTTAAACTCTTGCCATGGGGCTTCAAAGGGCCGCTCTACAGCTGATCAGTGTTAAAAGAAAACAAATGAGTAGATCAGTGCCTGCAAAATTAAATGGGTAGACCAGTACCTCTGCTAAATCCTAAAGAATTATCACATGACCATCAAGCCATGCCCACAAAATGAGCCACACCCACAGAACCGATAGTAAAAAATTTTAGAAGCCACCCCTGAAGTGGGAACGTGCGTGTGACACCTCTGCGCATGTGCAGGACCGCAGAGCATCAAAAATGGGATGTGATGATGTCCAGGCAGGTGGGCAGAGCCTCTTGCCGCTGGTGCTACTGGTCCGCCTGAGCTGTATAGAACCAGTTGCGTTTCACCACAACTTAAGGCTTGTTGAAACTTAAGGCTTGTTGAAACTAGTGAGAAATAATAGCAACTTTTGGAATGGCATTGCTTAGATTCAGCTAAGTGTTTCCTTTGCTGTCCCTAATCTTCAGCTTATGACCACCGTTGAGCCCAAAATTTCTTGTTGCTAAACAAGACAGTTGTTAAGTGAATTTTACCCCATTTCGCGACCTTTCATGCCACAGTTGTTAACTGAATCCCTGCAGTAGTTAAGTTAGTAATATGGTTGTAAAATGCATCTGGCTTCCCCCCCACCCCCATTGACTTTGCTTGCCAAAAGTTCGCAAAAGGTGGTCACATGACCTTGATGCACTGCGTCATAAAGGCATCATAAATATGAGCCTGTTGCCAAGCTTCCAAATTTTGATAATCTATCCATGGGGATGCCGAATTGGTCGTAACTGTGAAAAACGGTCATAAGTCACTTTTCATTGACATTGTAGCACTAAGCTAATGGTTGTAAGTCTAGGACTCCCTATACATTTCTCTATGGTTGTGTGTAACTCATGTGAATTTACATTGGTGACAAACTTTCCTTGAACTTCAGCCACCGTAACAAACACTGCTGTTGAACTGGTTAATATTAATAAATTCTTTTTCCCTCCTCTTAGAGCCAGCAAGCCCCAGATGTCTGACAAGATGTCAAGTTTTTTGCACATTGGAGACATTTGTTCTTTGTATGCAGAAGGTTCAACAAATGGATTTATCAGCACTTTGGGGTAAGAGCCACTATTTTCTTTTGCTGCATAGCATATATTTCTTGACTGTCATTTGAGAAATACAGGACTAATCATCTAATAGTGTATGCCAGTGGTTCTCAACCTGTGATCCACGGACTCCTGGGAGGGCCATGAAGGCTTGAAGAAATGTTACAATTTAAATTTTGGGTTAAGACTTAGGTGTCCATGGCAGTGGTGAAATCCTACCAGTTCGCACCGGTTCGGGCAATAAAATCTACCGGTTCGGTGAACCAGTAGTAAAAAAAAGCTACTGATTGGTCCAGACCGGTATTTCCATTGATCAGCTGTGCCGCACGATTTATATTCGCTAGAAAGCAGGAAATCCTGCTTTCTAGCGAATCTAAATCGTGCGGCACAGTTGTTCCCCCCCCCCCCCCCCCGTTGTTCTACTTATCTTCAAAAGGCTCCTTTTTCTGTGCAAAGCACGTGTTTGGTGTGCACTGCGCATGTGTGTGTGCAGCACATGTTTGATGCACACTACACATGCGTGCGCATCGTGCATTTGGGGTGCACCGCGCATGCGTGGGTAGCGAACTGGTGGCAACCCGTGGAGGATTTCACCACTGGTCCGTGGCCAGAAAAGGTATTTAAAGTGGGTCCGTGATGAAGAAAGGGTTGAGAACCACTGGTGTATGCCATCATCCAGTGTTTAACAGTACTGGGTATCTCTTTTTCCCCCTACAGCTATAAATCCTGGGTTAAGAAGTTTCCCAGGTGAGTGAATGCATTTCAGCCAAATCTAAATATTTTTCTTTAAAAAAAAACACCTGCCTCTTACTTTCCTTCATTTTTGATGCTCTGAGGACATTCTTAAAAGGGATATCAAAGAAGGGAACTGCTTAAATTTATATTCTGGGTGAAGAATTGGGAATGAAAGATATTTAGAAGGGGTTCTTGTTAGCAATGAAGTAATGAAGATGGTACACAGTGGGTTTTTTTTTCTTGACACTTTATGAATTTGAGACAAATCTGTTATTTTGCAGACCTGATAGCAATTATTAGCAAACTTTTTTCAGTAAACTTGGAACTGAGTAAGTGGGAGGCATTTATGTATTGCTTTATTTATTTTACATCATCCGATTCCCACCCGACTGTGGGCACCTTATAGATGAAAGCACTCAGGATAATAAAATAGTATAGTGATAAAAATCAGAGAACGATAGATGGCAAAATCCGAGCAACAAGCAAACATAATATGGGATCTTTTAGTCACCCTCGCCAAAAGCCTGAGTGAAGATCCATCTCTTTAAGGCTCTGCAAAACACCAGCAGGATGGATCTGTGGGAGTGGGCAGGTGCTGTTATAGGTCCCAATAGATGCCATTGATTAATTGAAGGAACCCAGGCCATGCCAACTTTCCAAGATCAAATTATCTGGGCAGATACTATGGGAGGTGGGCGGTTCTTCGAGTACCAAAACTCTATGCCGTTCATTTATATTACAGTAGTGGCCAAAATTGTGGAAACCTTTTGGGAAAAGTGTATTTTTGAGGTTTGATGGCTAATAACACCACTTTTTTTTTGGAGTTTCAAGATAATCCTATTCCACTGCTAGAATGGCCTCGGAATAGCCCAGATCTTAACCCAGTTGAAAATCTATGGAGCCGACTAAGGAAACTTGTTAGTCAGAAGCGACCCAGCAATAAAATCCAGTTAATATAAGCAATCATTCAATCTTGGTTTCACATTATAACAGCTTCAGAACTAAAAGACTTGGTTCACCCGATGGGAAGATGTTGTAAAGTCGTAATTCATGCTAAAGGTTACCCAACTAAGTATTAACTGACATGGTGATAATTTTTGCATATCTCATTTTTTCTATGGTGATCATTTTTGTATATCTCGTTTTTTCTATGTTTCACTTTTCTTCTTTATACTGTAACAGGTATTCTAATAGCAAATTCTTCATAAAAGTTATTACATTACATTCTTGATTAAATTATTTTTCCACTGTTATATAATTTTATAGCACTACTCCAAAAAAAGTGGTGTTATTAGCTAGTTTTAGAAAATGCACTTTTCCCAAAAGGTTTCCACAATTTTGGCCACTACTGTAAATAGATAATCCTTGATTTACAACTTCAATTGAGCCCCAAATTTCTGTTTTGCTAAGTGAAACATTTATTAAGTCAGTTTTGCTCCATTTTACCCTCTTTCTTGCCAGAGTTGTTAAGTGAATCAGGGCAGTTGTTAATTCAGTAATACGGTTATTAAGTGAATCTGGCTTCCCCATTGACTTTACTTGTCAGAAAGTCACAAAAGGAGATCATCTGATTTGCAGCTCATAAATATGAGTCAGTTGCCAAGGGTCTGAATTTTGATCATGAGACTGTGGGGATGCTACAACTGTCGTAAGTGTGAAAAACAGTCATATGTTACTTTTTTCAGTACCTTTGTAACTTTGGTCACTAAATGAACTGTTGTAAGTCGAGGACTATCTACTAAATACAGAATTTTATATGCCTACTCTTAGGAGTTTGGTAGAGTGTATGAATTCTGAATTAAAATTGTTTGGTGAACTTACACCTCAAATTATGCAAAGCTATGCTTTATTTTAATTACTGAGTAAGACAGAATGGTCTAGTTTTTATATTGAATCAAAAAATAGTTTATGTACTATATACTGTAATAACCATGCTTCATTAGACTATGTCAAAATTAAGCAAACAACATTGTGGCTTAGTGTGATATTTGAACTCAGCCATTGGCTGTGTGTGGACTTTGTATTATGAACAGATGATGAAACACAAATAACAGAGAGCCTTGGCTCATATATCACCTATCTTCTCCAACACCTGTTCCGCCCCAGCTACGGACCCCAAAGAATACAGCACACACAAAGTTTGTACAAAATTTAATTTACTAAAATAACTCAGTCTTTTTCAAAACAAAGACTTTTAATAAACTTTCTTAACAGCCTACAAGAAACCAAAGATAAAGTAATCACAATCTTACTAAGGTTGGCAGAAAGCCCAGAAGCAATTTGCAGAGAATCAAGACGCGAAGAAGATTGAAATAAAGTTGTTCCCTACAAATTGCTTCAGTCAGCATTCCTACTTAAATAGGCTAAGGGAGTGGCCAATTAGCCCCAAGCCGTACACTCGAGGAGACCTCCTCCTGAGGAGCCACTCCTGCCTTTTGGCCGCTCTGCGCACCCGTGCATCGAGAAGAGGCTCCTCTTCGTCATCCTCTTCACTTAAAGGAGCTTCTGGAGGTTCTGAAGGCCCTGGCTGAATCCCTGCCTCTGGCACCACATCTTCTACAGCCTCCTCATTGTCTGATTCAGGTGCCAACTGCACAGGCTGCTGGCGCAGCACCACACCAGCCTCCTCGCTGTCTGAATCAGCTACAATCCGCACCGGCCACTGACGGGCCACAACAACACCATTTTTAGTCTTCATTGCCCATACCTTGCTATTACTTGAATCTGCCAAATTTCAAACAGTATAATTTGTTTTTTGCTTGCAGAGGACCAATCTCAACCTGTAGGTTATGAAACTGATTTGTTTAAACAAGTCATATAGTAGTTAACATAAAATGAAGTATACTTCTTCAAAATTTATATTTCCCTAGTAGCTATGAAAGAAGAGATAGGATAAACACTGATATGAATGCTTTCTATAAGTTAGTTTCATACTAAGATTTGGTTTCATGCTCGGCAATGCTCCTGGAAGTATGAAGCCGAGAACACCGGCCTGAAGATGATGAATGAGACTTCGTCAAAACATTGCCAAGACACACCCAATTCTACGTGGGAGAACACCCGAATAACCAAAGACCTACATATAAACACCCGCAAAAACCTCAGAAAACACACACACACACACACACACACATACACACACCAGTGGTGAAATGTAAAATTTCTTACTACCGGTTCTGTGTGCGTGGTGTGATGGTGGTGGGGTGTCAATGTGACTGGGTAGGCGTGGCCAACTTTTTTTAAAAAAAAAAACTTTTAAAAGCATTTTTTTACAACCTTAAAAGATTGCAAAAAAAAAAATGTTTTTAAAAGCCTCTGACGATCCCAACTGAGCC
Source organism: Masticophis lateralis (assembly GCA_030761175.1). NCBI lineage: Eukaryota > Metazoa > Chordata > Lepidosauria > Squamata > Colubridae > Masticophis > Masticophis lateralis. The sequence goes on from JAUDYJ010000002.1 coordinate 49,878,102, forward strand.
ACGTGATCATCAGAGGCTTTTTTTTTTTTTTACTTTTAAAAGCATATTTTCGGCCAAAGAGGTTGTAAAAAAAATGCTTTTAAAAGTAAAAAGAAAGCCTCTAATGATCGCGTGGCTCAGCTGGGCATGGGTGGGGCAGGGATTTTTGTTACCGGTTCTCGGAACCACCCGCCACCATCGCTACCGGATTGGGCAATCCAGTCCTAACCGGGAGCATTTCACCCCTTATATAAACACATACACAAAAACACACACACACATAAATGGTACTTTTGAGAAGTGATTTATATAGAGTGTTTATATAGTTTATAGTTTATATTTAGTTTATATAGTTTAGTTATATACTATATATATAGTAATATATAGTTTATATATTATTTACTAACTTCCCTTTAGAAATATGGGAAGCATTCTTTGTATGCTTGCAGAAGGCAGTAAAATAATATAAAATGTTAAATTTTGATAAGGAACTTTGATAAGGCAGTGTTACTTCTGAAAGTAATTAGATAATAACAAGAAATCAGAGAAGCAACAAATCTTATACAAAATACTTTTTTTTAACAGATGGCCTTAAACTATTGCATGCTAATTACAAAAAGAAAAACAGCATTGCTTTTCTTATATATCTATGTTGCTTTTCTGGCAATGTATTCATTGGATAACAATTTAAATATTAAACTAAGAAATAAGTTATTTATTTACAGAGGTAATAAATTTTTTCATAACCTTTTCGGAAGCAAAGCATTTAGTTTCTGGCACCTATATTTCTTCAGCAGAACAAAATCTCAAATATAACAAGATACAATATATATTACCCAGGACCTTAAAAACACACACAACATTAGTAGCAGCAATTCTTAATTAAATTCAATAGAAATTGCTAATTGGACAATCTAAAAGTGTTTATATACATATGTAAATATAGGACATATAAGATAAAATCAAATTTCACCGTCCTACTATATTACCACATTTTTAAGAACCTTCAAACAATAAGAGATTTAGTACATAGAATATAAATTTACAAAACTGAAATACTGTTGTCACAAACTTCTCTAGATGAAAAATTATGGGAAAAAAACTGTGTTTCTTTGAACATAGGAAGAGCCTGAATTTTTTAAGCTCAGAGCATATGTATCCAGGATGGGAAACCAAGACTAATATCACATACAGACTTGAAGTCTCATCTGTTCTGGAGGATTTGCAGGTCTCACCTTTTGATTCACAATTGAATAAGTTTTTTTTTTAAATGAAAATGCTAGTTATTAATGAGTACAGTGTTTTTTGCTTTAGCAGATGGTAGCACCTACTTTGGCTGAACTTAGAAGAGAAAAATATTCTTGGTACTATGAGAATGGGAGTATTCCAGGAATGTTAGCTAGATTGGGAAAGTGAAAGGGACATTTTAGAAAAAGACAGTGGCAAATCACTTTTATCAGGCCTGGAAGCCATCTTTTTCATTGGAACTTCAGGCCTGCCACTTTTACTACTGTGGGAAACTGGAAGGGGGGATCGTATGGAGCATGGGTGATATATAGTCATAATAACATTCCTTTCTCAGAAAGTCAAGGACATCTTGCCCTGCACCTGGAGGGCTGGAACTGGGAGGCATCTCCAGATGGCACGGTATTTGGATTGGATCATGTGATGGCCATGTGGGTGTTGGGTAGGGTCTTGAACTATCCTTTCGGTGGGGAAAACCTGGAAGCCTTCAGATTCGGGTTTTCCCAGATGTGGCAATATGACATCCCGAATAAAGTAGAACTTCAAGGAAACTCAAGCCTCGGAGTGTTTTCTCATTAGGGGTGTTACTTGGAACCCTGACAACTTTTGCATTATTGCCCCAAAATCTACATAGATGTATCCATGTAATCATGGGCTTGACTCAAAGGAATTGTTATATATTTGTTTACAGTATTTTTAAGTACCCTTGACAAAAGTGTGGACAACTGCAATATGCAATATCCTGTTTATTAAACATACTTTGAGTTGCTGAATTATATTTCTCTGCAGGCAACTCTATTTTTATTGCAAAGAAGAACTGAAGCACTTGAGAACTGAAAACGAATAGATGAAGAAAGTTATGGGGAACTGAGAACCTTCTATTGAGAAGGCAGGAAGGAAATCGTTATAGACGTTGCAGTTGCTTTATCTGCTAAAAGAAGCAGTTATGAGATAAACAGGGAAGTTAAATAGAATTGTGAATGCCTTCCCAAAATCTTCAAGTATTAATACATAGGCCGTTGTGATCACATAGATATTAATAATTGCCTTTTTTGTGTGAGCAGAACTGATTTGGTATTAATTCTTGGGTAGTTTTATTAAGCGTCAATTATTTGAAGTTCCATTTGATGCTTTTGTTGGAAAAAGCTGCTGTGTTGAATTGTAAGCCACTGCTTAGATGGAATTAGTATTTTCTTTAATAAAGTATAGAAGTGAGATGAAGCTTCAGTTAAAATTCTCTTCTGTATAACTGGAATCTGGCATTAGACGGCATATGGTTTCTTCATTGTGTCACTTCCTTCTGTGCATGGATACCAATAATATTCTATTTCACTGTATAAGACCGGTACTACTGAGCTGAAGTCAGAACTTTACTTTCTTCTGGACTTTAGATCACAAAGCTATGATGTAAACTTTCAAAAATTTTAAAGCCATATGATTCCTTTACATAACTACCCACTGAGATTTAGGATTTTCTGTTCTTTTTGTTTTGCTTGCTACAGCTGATCTAGCAAGTAGCTGGACCATTAAAAGCTCTGAGCTTTAAATTAAAATGAACTATTTTGCAACAGAGACTAAAGTATTGCAGAAGTTTACTCTTTGCAAATCAGTGGAGGTTTGGCACTTTCTTCATCATAGCATAAGGTTTTTAAAAACTGAATTGAAATGAAGTAAATTGGGGGTGCAAATTTGCAAAAGAAAGATCAATTTTAAATCCAACTGGGGGCTAAAAGAAAATAATTCAATTCTCCCAGTGCATCCCTGTAAAAGAGCCAATTGGGCAGTGACTTGGAATGTAAACTTTTTATTCTAAGTCCCTGGTTCTTTCTCCTAATCACACGTGATTTTCTCTCTGCATGTCCCACCAGTGCTGAGATGGTCCTACCTTTAGACAATGATATAGAGTTTGTGCCTTCTCTATCTCTGTGCCTATCCTGGAGATCCAATAGGCCCCCCGTGACCCCTTTGGTCTTTTCAAAGTCATAAACGATCTGGATTTTAAACAACACTTGGGCCAAGAGGTTGAATAAGCCAAGCTGCTTACTTTCAAGTTGTTTCAGTGAGTGAATGAGGATTTTTGAATAAGGGACAATGAAGATGTGGTGGATAGCTTCTGTTTTTTAGGATCAACAATAAGGGAACAAGCAATATACTGCAGACTAGAGCAACCATGAAGATATTCAAATGCTGTCATGTGTCTATACCTACAAAGATCAGAATTGTACAAAACCATGGTATTTTCCAGTGTGCTGCGTCTACACTCCATAGCTGGGATCAATCCTCCTTTTCTGACAACAACTGAGAGAACTTTTTTTTTTTTACGTCACTCTGTGCTCTAGCTCCACCCCCCTTCTCCCTTTACCTCCTCAGTCTTTCTCTCAGTTGCTGACAGACTGGGTGGATTTTTGATTCCTCTGTGCTCTAGAGTAGTTCGTTAGGCCTTTAGTTATTTTTGAATAGAAAATTTTTTATAATTTCATCAATTCGGTTTAGATTAGGGTTTCGTTTGTTTTTTGTTGCTGTTGCTGTCTGGATTGCCTGCCTCTGCTGTGTGACCGACTCCGTGCCTGGTAAGCCAGGTCGGGTCCGCTTCGCGCTTTTAGCGCTCACAGCTGCCGGTCTCTGTCCCTGCGGGGCGGATCCGGCTTGAAGAGCCTGCTGCCGGTGGAGGGGGGGCTGGGCGGTTCGCCGTCGTAACCCCTGCCTCAAGCTTATCAGATCGGAAGCTCCCAGCAAGAAAGAGAGGCGGCGGCAAGGCAAGTACTTAGCGTTTAGCCTGCCTATAGCCGGTGTGTGTTCCCGGCTTCTCTTTCAGCCGGCTCCCGTCCCGTCAGGGATCTGCAGACGGGGCCGTGATTTAAAGGGCCAGGGACTTCGGAGCTCCCTCCCTGAAGGAAGGCGAGTTGTTTGGAGGGCCGAGCGGCAGTTTTGGGAGTCCCAGCCGCCCACGCCGTGGTCCAGTGGCCGGTGCTCTCCTCGCAGTGAGCGCAGCCTGAGTGGCGCGGAGGCGCGGCCGCCATTTTGGGGGCGCCTCCTCAGCTAATTTTCGCGCCCTTTCTGGCGCCTGCAAAACTGCTTGCCTGACCCTGCTATTCAGTGGGGGGGGGCACAAGTAATTGGCAGTTGTTGGGACAAGTACCTGGTTGGGTGTTTCTGGCTGTAGTTGGTCAGTGCACTTGTAGTTTCTGTCCCACGCCCTGGGGAGGCCGGCGGGCTTTCCTCACGTGGCTGTTCCTCTTGGAGCTTGACTTTGCATATCACTGCAACCCTGCAGAGCAGAGCAAAGGGTTGCAAAGCAAAGCAAACTAGCAAAGCGAGGCTAGTAAGGCAAGCTAAGCTAAGCCAGCTAAGCAAAGCAAAGCAAAGCTAAGCAGAGCAGAGCAAGGCAAGGCAAAGCAAGGCAAGGCAAAGCAAAGCAGAGCAAAGCAAAGCAAAGCAAAGCAAAAGCAAACACAGCAAAGCAAAGCACAGCGAAGCACAGCACAGCACAGCACAGCACAGCACAGCACAGCACAGCACAGCAGAGCAGAGCAACGCAAAGCATAGTTGAGCAAGCAAAGCAAAGCAAAGCAAAGCATAGCAACGCATAGAAAGCAAAGCTAAACAAAGCAAAGCAAAGCAAAGCGAAGCAAAGCAAGCTAAGCAAAGCAGGCTAAGCTAAGCAAGGCAAGGCAAGCTATACTAGCTAGGCCTAGCTAGACCCAGCTAAGCAGAGCAAGCTGAGCAAAGCTAAGCTAAACTAAACAAACACGCTGAGCACAGCCAAGTGAAGCAAAGCTAGGAGAGGGAATTACCTAACCTAACCTAATCGGATACCCATTATCTTCCATCCATGGCTGATTCCTCTCTATCATCTGACCTCGAGCAGGAGGTCAGCCCTGTTCGATCAACAAGATCACATAAGAAAAAGAGGGACAAGAGGTCGGCTAGTTCCAGCCATCAATCACGCCTCCCAAAGAAGTCAGGGGGAGAGGACAGGGACGCCCTTCGCCATCATAAGGCGTTTGAGAAACAATTCGAGAAGGCCAGATTGGCCGCAGCCTTGTTGGTGCATCCTGAGACGGGCAGAGCCCAGACCTTGGCTACAGATCTCGAGGCGGGGATGTCTGGCCAGATGTCCCCAGCTCCTCTGGCTATGAGTAAGAGGGTATCTCAGTCTATGCCCGATGTCTCTACTGCAGGGGCGGACCTTCTAAGGCCACCCGCCAGACAAGCTCCTTCGGCTACCTTTATGCCCACAGCGGCGGGCCTGCGCCCAGTGGATCCAGCTCCCGCGAGCCCACAGGTCGATTTTCAGACCATGCTGTCCTCGGCCCTAGCCACGATCATGGCGGCCGGAGCCCATCAACCGGTTCAGCCTCAGTCAACGGGGGGGGGGCAGCCGGAGTCATCTGCCGCACACAGGGCGCACAGATCAAGGTCCCCGCTTCGGCAGGTGTCAGATTCCTCAGACGGTTCGGAGGAGGGGGAGGAGACGTATCCGGAGGATCCCGAGTTTTCCGAGGATGAGGGCCTGCTTCCTGATACTCCTGCCTTCTCGGGCCTGTTTCGCCCATCATTGTTTAAATCTCTCCTCCATAAGGCTCGTTTAACGACTAATCTGGGATCGGTGGGGGCGCAACTCCCTCCGTCTCAGCCCGAGACTGGCCCACACGATGCATTGTTCAAACAGGCCAAACGTGAAAAGGATTTTGTGCCTTGTCCCCAGTTGTTCACTGATGTACTCCAAGCCCCGTGGGCTCAGCCTGGGTCTCTGACTGCGCCCAACAATCTGGACAAGAAATTATACTGCTCCGCCCCCGAATTGGAGGCTCTCATAGATCTGCCGTCTGTTGATGCTCCGGTGGCGACACTCACCTCTCATTCGGTGGTCTCGACCAACCCGCTAGACGCTCTGAAGGCGGAGGACCGGAGGATGGAACTGGCCTTGCGTAAGTCACATCAGGCGGGGGCCCGGGCGGTTAGGACCACTACGGCTACATCATTCTTCAACCGCGCTTCACTGATCTGGCTGCGCCAGCTACAGGAGCGTCTTCCCCCAGAAGAGACACGCTTACATCAAGATGTGAATAAAATCATTGCGGCCACTGAGTACTCTGCCGACGCTTCCCTAAACTCGGTCAAGTTTGTCTCTAGAGCCTTGGCTTCCTCCGTGACGGCTCGCCGTATTTTCTGGCTTCTCCCCTGGAAGGCGGACATCAAAACCAAGTGGAAGCTGGCATCGGCACCTTATAAGGGATCCTCTCTGTTTGGACCCGCGTTGGATCCTCTTCTTGTGGAAGATAAGGACAAGCGGAAGGTCCTCCCATCGACCTTCCGTAGGCAGGACAGGCGATTTCACCCGTATTCACAACGCCAGTCCTTTCGGAGCTATTCCAGGCCCGGAGGGTCCTCGGCCTACCGTCCTTCATTCCACCCTGCCGACCGTCCTTCAGACAGACAACGCTTCCGTGATAGGGGCAGGGCGCAAGCTCCTTCGAAGCGTCCGTTCTGTGGGGCAGGCTCCAGGCCCTATCGAAGGGGCAAATGACTCACCGCCGGAAGGCCCGGTGGGAGGTCGCCTCCGGGACTTCCACAGTCAATGGGCATTGTCGACCTCGGACGCTTGGATTCGCAGTACGGTCTCCGACGGCCTTCGTATAGAGTTTATCTCCCGACTCCCAAACCGGTTTGTCCAGTGTCCCGTTCCACGTTCCGCACGAGAAGTTCGTCTCATGGCGGCAGAGATCGCTCACCTGTTAGAAATCAAGGCCATAGAACAGGTCCCGTTGGACCAGCAAGGGGCCGGCGTTTACTCCATCCTGTTCCTGGTGCCGAAGAGCTCCGGAGGGGTCAGAGGCATCCTCAATTTAAAGCAATTGAATTTGGCAGTCCGGTATCGACGCTTCAAAATGCACTCGCTACGCTCCATTCTAGCTTCAGTGCGCCAGGGAGACTGGATGCAATCAGTGGACCTTCGGGAGGCCTACCTCCACGTTCCGGTGCACCCGTCACATCGTCGCTACGTGCGGTTCGAGTTTGCTGGGATTCACTACCAGTACTGTGCCATGCCGTTTGGACTCTCCTCTGCGCCCAGGGTTTTCACCAAGCTGGTGGCAGCCCTAGCGGCCTCGCTTCATGCTATTCCAGTGAGGCTGCTCTGCTACCTAGACGATGTGTTGATCCTGTCGTCCTCCCGGGAGCGAGCAGTTCGGGACAGGGAGTTGGTGCTCCACGCCTTCCGTGCGCACGGCTTCACTGTGAACATGGAGAAGAGCCACCTCGTTCCATCAACGTCCATCTTACACCTTGGGTCCGTGATAGATTCGGCGAGAGGCCAGGTGTTCCTGTCCCCGGAGAGGATACAGAATGTCTCGGCGTTGGTGGACAAGGTCTTGTCCCTGAGGTCAGTGTCCCTAGCGACCCTGTCTCAACTGCTGGGGAAGCTCGTGTCCTGTATACACATCGTACCGTGGGCACGCAGACACTCCCGGCAGTTGCAGTGGCTACTCCTGCCGTATCAGTGGAAAGGCTGCGCGACTTCGTCAAAAAAAGTGTTCCTGCCCCCTCAGGTCCGGCTGTCTCTTCGCTGGTGGAAAGCCCCTGCCATCCTTCGGGGCAGCCATTTCCTGGATCTGGACCGAGTGGTGATAACCACGGATGCCAGCTTGCACGGTTGGGGGGGCCACATGGTGAACAAGGTGGCCCAAGGCAGGGGGTCCCGGTCAGAGCGTCAACACAACATCAATCTCCTCGAGCTTCGGGCAATCCACCTGGCTCTACTTCACTTCAAGTCGGAGGTCCAGGGTCGCCACGTGTTGATCCTCACGGACAACACGTCAGCGAAGGCGCATGTGAACAAAGAAGGAGGAACGAGGTCTCGAGCCTTGATGTTCGAATCGGAGGGCCTGTTCAACTGGGCGGAGCGCCATCTTCTGTCGATCCGGGCGGACCACATTTCCAGGATGGCAAACGTTCAGGCAGACTGGCTAAGCAGAGAGCTGATCGACCCGGCGGAATGGCAGCTTCACCCGCGGCTGTTTCGGGAGTTGACTCTCAGGTTCGGGACTCCCGTGATCGACCTATTCGCCAGCCCCTCCAATGCTCAGCTTCCTCGCTTCATGTCACGCTATCCCAGCCTGGCGGCGGAAGGTGTGGATGCGCTCAGGTGTCGTTGGCCGAGGGGGCTGCTGTATGCCTTTCCACCAGTCGTTCTGATCCAACAGGTGGTGTGGAAGTTAGTGGCGGAACGAGCAGAGCTGGTACTGATAGCTCCCAATTGGCCTCGCCAGCCCTGGTTCGCAGATCTCGTCGAGTTCTCCATCGACAGGCCGTGGATCATCCCGCCTCATCGGATCGTGCTGTGCCAAGGGGCCATTTTCCATCCAGAGCCACAGTGGCTCCAGTTGGCCGCGTGGCGTTTGAGCGGGTCCTCTTGAGGAAGAGTAGGTTGTCCGATGATGTGATCGGGACAATGCAGGCGTCTCGTCGTCCTTCCACTACACGAATTTACGAGGCGACATGGAAGGCGTTCTGTCGCTGGGCGGCGAATCAGCATGTGGACCCGACCTCCGCGGTCATCCAAGATGTTTTGGATTTTCTTCAGGCCGGATTGGCGAAAGGCTTGGGCCCCGCCACCTTGAGGCGTCAGGTGGCGGCTTTGTCCACGGTCATCTCTTGCCCGCCGTACCGGTCTTTGTCTCATCACCCGTGGGTTCGGGATTTTCTGCATGGAGCTACTAACATCCGTCCCCCTACAGTTCATAGATATCCTTCCTGGGACCTGCCGCTGGTTTTGCAAGCTTTAACGGCTCCACCGTTCGAGCCCCTGGGTTCGGTGTCACTGAAGTTCCTGTCCTTTAAAGTTGCATTTCTGCTGGCGATCACATCGGCTCGCCGTGTGTCGGAGTTGGCGGCCTTGTCGGTCCGGAAGGACTTGTGTATCTTTCACGCCAACACGGTTGTTCTGCGGCTTGACCCAGCATTTACTCCTAAAGTTAACACCTGGTTTCATCGTTCTCAAGAAATAGTACTCCCGGACTTTTGCCCTAACCCGAGGCATCAGCGGGAGGTCCAGAGACGTTACATCCGTCGTACAGCCTCGTTTCGGAGATCAGAGGCGCTGCTCATTTCCTTCCATCCGGCGTCCATGGGCCAGAAGATCTCGTCGGCTACGGTGGGTCGGTGGATTAAGGCCTGCATTTCCTTGGCGTACCAGCAGCAGGCCTGTCCCGTTCCTGCGAGGATTTTGGCTCATTCGACAAGGAGTGCAGCTGCGTCGGCGGCTTGGGCGACACAGGCATCTGTATTGGACATCTGTCGAGCGGCTACCTGGACCTCTCTGTCACCTTTCATCCGGCATTATAGAATCGATGCTTATGCTTCTGCGGAGGCGTCCTTTGGCCGGAGAGTTTTGCAGAGTGTGGTTGGGGCCCCTTCTGAGGGCAGTCAGCCTCCCGCCCCTGGGGTTTAGGCTTGGGTATGTCCCAGCTATGGAGTGTAGACGCAGCACACTGGAAAATGGACGTTGTCTTACCTGAACGTCCATTTTCTGGGTGCTGCGGATACACTCCATTCCCTCCCTTGATGGGCTTCCTGCATTGTTGATTGTTTGGTTGTTTTTGGTTAATAAAATTGAGTTGTATCATATGCTGTTCTGCACCTTCGTTCAAGACTGAGGAGGGAAAGGGAGAAGGGGGGTGGAGCTAGAGCACAGAGTGACGTAAAAAAAAAAAGTTCTCTCAGTTGTTGTCAGAAAAGGAGGATTGATCCCAGCTATGGAGTGTATCCGCAGCACCCAGAAAATGGACGTTCAGGTAAGACAACGTCCGTTCCCCATGATAATCTATGGAAGCAAAAGTTGGTTTTTTAAAGAAGTAGGAGAGGAAGAATATTGGTGCCTTTGAGCATTGGTGCTGGACAAGACTCTTGAGTACACCATGGACAGCTAAAAAAACAAATCAATGGATCATCAAACAAATCAACCTAGGGTTCTCAGTCAGGGCATAAATGACTAAGTTTAAATCATTCTACCATGTTTCCCTGAAAATAAGATTAATTTTTGTTCCAAAAGATACATTGGGGCTTATTCTCCAGTTAGGTCTTATTTTGGGGAAAATACAGTACTAAATGCATCTGGCTGATAATCTTAAATGGGGCTTATTTTGGGGGTAGGCCTCATATTACGAGCATTCTGAAAAATCATGCTAGGGCTTATTTTCCAGCTGGGTCTTATTTTGGGGAAACCATGATATTTTGGACACATTATGGGAAGGCCCAGAACTCTGGAAAATGCTCTAGTGCTGAGAAAAGTGGAAGGAAAGAGAAGAAGAGGACAACCAGCAGCAAGGTGGAGAAATTCAGTTACATTACAATGACTGTACCTTTGGAAGACTTGAAAGAACATGTTAGGGATAGATTGTCAGGAGAAAACCTGTCCTTGTGGGTCATTATGGGTTGAACACTTAATGACACACAACCAATTAAATTTATGCTAAGTGGAAGGGTAATTAAAAAACAGGAGCTTTTTGCTTCTTTTCAAAAGAAAAGATGAAAATTTAGGAGGAGCCAGAAATAGTAAAGGTTCAGATGCATAAAATGAACTGTATCCTACTGAACGTTCTAATTCAGTAGATTGGAACTCTTGGATTCCTTGGAGCCAAAACTCTCTTGTAGTTTGTAAACTAAATTCTTCATCTTAGCAAAGATCAGCCTCATGTTCTTCTGAAAGTTTCCATATTTATAGAATGAAACCTGCCAGATGTTAGAGATAGCCAAGACCATGCTAAATTTCACTTAAAAGCATAGAGGCCACCACAAACCTTCTGCCAAATTGTCTCCAGCCTGCAATATATAAGGCTTGGTTTTTTTCTATTTTTAGAATAAATTAGAAAAACAGTGAAATGTATGGACACTTCTCTCTCTGGATCTTCTGCTTTTGACTTGGCCCAAATTACTTCCAGAAGCAAAGTGTATTTCTAATCTTGTAATATGTGCACCTACACTGATGTTTATTTACAGGAAGTAGCTTGCTCTGAGATAAGACAGTATCTGGTTTCCTAGGAGTTAACAAACATGAATATCTGTCAACACATGTAATTACTTATATATATCTATACAGCCAATGGGTTGCCTTGTCAACAGCCTTTTGATGTAAAAGTTAAGAGTACTGAAGCTTCTATAATGCCAATACCTTCTATGGTCACTTTAACATTTCTGGTTATAACTGGTCATTTTGCTATCAGAAATTAGTTCACTATCTTGTCTTTTTAAACTTTTATTACTTTCTAGTAGAGCACTTATCCTGACTCAGTTTGTTTGTACATGACAATGATACATTTACCACTGTTTATGGTTTTTGATAAGTACATATAATCATGCAAGCTATCTTCTGCCATTAGATTTGTGCAACTCATCAGTGATCATTGCTGACTTACACAGGGTGCCCATGGTTTTCTTGCTATACAAAGCCAGACACAAAAAATCCATGATTGTGATTTCAAGGGATGTAGGCTGATGTATCCATTCCCACAAATGCAGAACTATTGCTTTACATGGGCATTTTTCTACATCAGAGCTAAGTTCGATTGGTGGATGCATGCATAAGGTTTTTAATGAAAAAATTAACAAAGTTATTTCATTATATAATAAATATGCACTATATGCAGTCCTTAAATATAAAATTTTCCAAGGGAAGATACAAGCATATGAAATTCATATGTATAAAAAAATTAAATGAACATATTAAGTCAATAAGAGAGTGAAAGAAACAGCATCATTAGAACAATACAGGAACCATATGATGTGAAATATATGTTAAATATTTAATTAAATTTATATAAAGTTTTTTTATTCAGTCCATTCAAATGAATTAAAAGAATAACAGTTTGCCATAATAGGAAATGGACAAATAAGTAGATAGATGTTCTTTATTAGCTTTTTGTAATTTTTCTGGCCATACTCAGAAATCTAAAATAACAATGTTTATTTAGTAAAATGGTCACAATTAAATCAGTAGATCAGTTCTGTTGTCTATTTCTAAAGGGGTTATAACAGTGTTGATAATAATAGTAGTCCTTGACTTATGACAACAATTGGGACTCAAATTTCCATTATTAAACAAGGCAGTTGGTAAGTGAGTTGTAAAATATAGTAAAACAATAGTAAAAAAAATATATTATTTTTGTCATTGGTTGTTCAATGAATCATTACAGTTTTTAAGTGAAGCATGCAATAATTAAGCAAATGTGGCTTTATCCAATGATTTTTGCCTGTTGGAACCTGTCTAACAAGGTCACACATATTGATTACATGATCCTATGTCACCGCACCCATCATAAATACATGTTGGCTTCCAAGCACCCACATTTTGATCACATCACCATGGGGAGGCTACAACAGTGTGAGGAGCAGTTGTAAGTCACTATTTTCAATGCTGTTGTAACTTCAAATGGTCACTAAATGAATGATGGTAAGTCAATTATATGTAGTTAGTAGGAAATAATAGCACCCACATAGCATATACCCATTGTCTCATGCCACGCAGCAAGACACATTAATTAAAACGTATATAATTTATAACTTTTATCTTCACTGGGATATTCTCACAAAATAAATTTAATTCTTATCCAGTGGATAAGAATTCATTTTATAGCTATTGGCTGTTTCCCATTTTGGTATAAATTTGATTTGAATGCCATTTTATTTTATGCAAGAAGGAGGGTGCCACTGCAGGTAGAAAAGCACTTTTATTATTTCTCTGTATGTTCAGAGATACGTGTATAAACAGCCTGCTCTCTAGTGTCAAAAATTACTCTTTGAAGATTCATATTTTTCTCACCTTTATTTCATCTTCTGGTTTTTGAAATTCAACTATGTCAGAGTTTGTGCAGCACATCCGACCAGCACACAAGTAAATGAACTTCTGCAGGATTCAATTACAAAAGAAAATGTCTTTATATACAATACCATACATCAGAATTCAGCATCAACATCAGGAACACAGAAGCAATATTCATAGAAGCAAGTCATCACAGAGTAGAGAGATACAGAGACTAATATTGTACAGAGGCACCCATTACAGAGGCCAACTCTTACATACAGTTCAGCAAGTCTAAGCCACGCCCAGACTCTAAACTGTCTCTTATGGCCCCATACAAACAAATACTATGTTTCAGTTTCCAAACAGTCCCCATTAGCTGACATATTACCATTTCTATCCAAATAGTCCCCATTGACTGACTTGTTACCATGTCTATCCAAACAGTCCCCATTGGCTGACCTGTTACTATATTCCAATCTATAAATATTCATACTCTGATTAACTACACTTGCCATTAGATGTTAAATTTATATTTACCAACAAAGAAATAAAGGGAGGCTAGTATAGATCTATTTCAAGCTATTTAGCTCTTGTCAGCTAGCCATACTCTTCTGGGATTCAAACCTAGGATATTTACATATAGGTAGATGTATTCACCTCTAAGCCATGGACTCTCCTAGCTTTGTTGGCTATACCAGGGGAGAATTAAGTATTTTTTATCAGGGCAACCTGGACTACCCAAACATGGGACGGAGCATCCCGCCTTCGCCTTTCAGCCCCAATCCAGGAGCCTTCACAGGTACCCACTTGCCATTAGACTTACAGATGTTTCCCGAGTGGAAATGAAGTTGCGTTTTTGAGGAACACAAATAAAAATAAGAACACTTGAACTTAATCTTCGATGATTTATCAGTATTTCTCTTTCCTTCTTCAAAGGGATCTTAAACTGGTATCTGAAAAATATTCGTTTGGATATTGTAATGTTAAGTTTTAATTCTGTTCCCCATTTTTGCTTATTGCAGACTTGTTGATGACCGATGTGTTGTACAACCAGAAACAGGTGATCTTAACAGTCCTCCTAAAAAATTCAGAGGTAAGACATTCAACTGCACCTTCACTTACACATTCAAATAGTATTTCTCTGCTGGTGGATAACAAAAATTAATGGTTTTACTGAATGTTATGTTATAGAACATAAAGATGTTTTGTCACTTTTCATTGAGTTTTTAAGGCCTTTTTTTAAAATCAAATGTATTGAAGAATTTTACCCATTACAGCAAGCATTTATTTTTTTAAAAAAATATTTTTTATTAATCATTTTCTATGCCGCCCACTCTCTGAGGACTCTGGGCGGCTTACAACAATCGACAGTATACTAAATAGCATATTGCCCCCAACAATCTGGGTTGTACATTTGTTTCCCTTTTTATTTCACTGATTTATCTATGCTGACAGCTATCCTAATGGCATTTCCCCACCAACAGTTCAAAGTGGTATCCATCATCCTTGAGTCATTTGTGCACTGAAAAGTCTATTAAATGGTCCAGTTTTCTTCGTTAAAACAGATGTAGAGGTTTAAAACCTACAGTGCCCCTACATATGCTGTTCCGCTGTTGTATATAACTTATTATCAGAAAGTAGTTCCTTATATTAAATGAAAAATAGGTAGCAACCAATATCCATTATTTCTGGTTTTGGTTTCTGTAGCAATGGACAATAGTTCTCCATGGCACCCTGCAATGTACTTGAGTGCTGATATCATGTCTCTTCTTAATCTATAAAGTACATACATGCATAACATACATCTTCTTTCCTTCTGACAGTCCTTATAGAATATGCTCTCAGTTCCCTATATTGTCATCATTGCCATATTCTGATCTGTTCTAATTTGTCACTTTTTCTGGAAATGTGGTTCCCAGACTGATATTTCAGCACATAATCACCACACTCAGAATAGGAGTGCATCTGACTTAAGTTTAGCTTCACCATCCTTTCTGGGGTTCATTTTACACACCATTCTGTCATAATTCAAACCAGATAAAGTTAAAAAAAAAAGTCATGAGAGAAACTAAGTCACAAGCAGCACTTTTATTTAGCATTTCCCTCCCTTCTTCTCCCTAACTGTTCCCTTCCCTTTCTATGTAATCCACTATCACTGGTATTTCATCTGTGCTTGGGGCATTTTTGCTTGACAGCTGGTTTATTGCTTCTTATTCTCCACTTTCTAATAGAGTCAGGTCCAGAAAATATTTTCTCTCTACAAATATTTCTTTTATTGTGTAATCCCATTTATAAATAGTTTCTATATTCCTATAGTTTTTTTGTGTGTGTTCTTGTAACTTCATTGCTTCTTTTAGATTTCTGCCAGTACTGTTCTTGAATAACCTTATCTGTAAATATCTTTGTGATTTTCCTTCTCTTGTTATTTTTCTCTGTTGACATTTTCAGTTAAAATGGTATATTTTGTCCCTTTTTACTGGAAAGCTTACATTCAATTATTATACTTCTTGTTTGTCTATGGCTTTCATCCACTGTCCTTTCTTTGTTTCAAGCTGTTTGGATCTTTTTGTTTACCATTTTTTTCTGCTTGATTCGTTTATCTTTTATCTCTTCACCTGCCTCTACAGATTCTCTTTTGCTAGAGTTAAAAGTATTGATTTTGTATTTTATATTAAGCTTAAAATCTGACAGTATGTCCTCCATGTAAAGTTTTGTTGGTGTACCAATGATCCTTTTTAAATTTAATACACCTAATAGTACCTGTGTATAATGCTCGTAATTCATGGTTTGTTTTATAATTGGACTTATATGCCGCTCTATCTCCGCAAGGACTCAGGGTGGCTCACAACAATAAAACCAGTCCAGATTAAAATTCAGACATTAAAAACAAAAATTCCCATTAAAACCCCAATCAGTCCAGGCCAGCCTAACGAAACAACCATGTTTTAAGGTCACGGTGGAAGGAGCGAAGGTCGGGGGCTACCCGGAGCTCCAAGGAGAGCTGATTCCAGAGGGTAGGTGCGCCCACGGAGAATGCTCGCTCCCTAGGGGCCGTCAGCTGACATTGCCTGGCCGATGGGACCCCAAGTAGGTCCTCTCTGTATGAGCGCACCGGGCGATGGGGAGCTGTTGCTGGCCGCAGATGTTCCGCCAAATACCCTGGACCTAAGCCCTTTGGGTTTTGCTGCACCTGGAAATATTTTGGTTGGCTGGATGGCTTTCCGCTCCACTTTTGTTTCTCATTATACAGTCAATTTGATTCCAATGTTGTCCATATGGTGATCTTCAGGCATATAGTATGCATTTACATGTCTTGAAGCAGATGTTGACAATGAACAAAGAATTACCTTTCCAAATATAATATCTTTATTAACTCTGCATAATTGTGTTTGCCCAGTTAAATTTTCCAGGTTCTCCTATTTCTTCAATTTTAATGTTCCAAATATACGCCTTTTCTGGGTAATGCCCTTAGCAATTCTTGAAACTTGCTATTGATTTATTAGGTGTCATCAAGTAGTTTTCCATTCCCAGCAACCACAAGATAAATTTTCCTTCATGATCATCCAGCCCTGACTTGTTCTTTTCAAGTCTATCAATGGTGCACACATAACCATTGATATGTGGTCCACCATAACAGAGTCCATCTACCTTTTTGCTGGTGGTCTTCCTCCTCTGTTTTTTCTACCTTTCACATAATTCCTCAATGTTTGCAACATTTGCACTTTTAGTAAAGGCATAGACATCAGCTTATTCCTATTGTCATTGTTGTGCAGTTTATTGGGTTATAACCAAGAATGTATCTCCTTTCAATGTGTGAAGATCATCTTTGCAACTTTGTAAATATCCATTCTGTAGGCAGAATGTTCTGCCTTTGTTTATTTGGTTGTCCTCCACAGCCTATATAACTGATTATATTGTTACTGTAAATAAGTTTTAATCCTACTCTAGAATCATTCAAATCAGTTAATAATTGGAGAAGCATATGAACTTGGTTAGGAAAATAAATATTGCCATTTTAGCAGTGGAAATAAAAATAGAACAGAAACAGAAATAAAAATAGAACAGAAACAGACAAACAGAAACCACACATTGTATAACAAATGAAAAAAAACAAACAAACCAGTTTTGAAGTCAAATTATTATGAGAAGTCTCCCTAAGAACGCAAAGATTGGTTGATAGCTCTTCCTTGGTTTTGCAAATCATATTGCATGGTCATTCTTAATAACTAATATGGTGTCAGGGTTCCGACGGAAGCCAACTCTGACCCCATGTAATTTACAGCCCTAACCATGACCCTGTTTCATCCCTCCCACCAGGGTGTGTCATCAATCATATTCGCCAACAGAGCAATTTTACAGGTTGTAGAGATCACTCCAATCCGGCTGCTGTAGGTAACCCTGGGAGACATCCTTGAGAAAGATATGTCTGGAATGTGCTCCTGTCTTTGACTGCCACATTGCTTCATCGGTTTCCCATCCCCCTTGCCTATAGCAACTCGAGAGCAGGCCAGGGATGTCTAATTCTGATAAGAAACAACAGGACTCAACATGCTAAATAATTATGGAAGCCCTACATCTGTGATTTTCATACCATTATATTATTACTGTTTTAAATTTGTTTCCCCACTTTCTTTCCAAACAAACTAATGAAGTTCTCTCTTATTTTGAGCTTGATTCCTGGTGATTTCATATAAATTTCATAAAGTTTATTTGGCTGAATTATTTGCTGTTATTGCCTTTGGAAATACTGCTCTTATATCCCAGTCTAGCTTTTAGACCTGATACAATTTACTGGTCCTATTAATATTTAATACTTATGAAGATCAATGTGATATAAATAAAGTCTGGCTTGTAATATCTGATACTATACATATACAATAGTGGTATGGAGTTGTATTGAATATTTTTAATCATTTTAATAATTGAAGAATATAGTAAGTAGGACAGTTATTTCAGTGGTGGGATTCATTTTTCTTTACGTTCTGAGGCGTGGCTTGGTGGGTGTGGCTGGGGAAGCATACTGTAAAATCTCCATTTTCCATTGATGGCTGTGGCATCATCCAGACATGGGTTGCTTCAGTCGGATCTGCTGTTGGCTGAGTCATAGTTTTTTGGCCCCGCCCCTTGCTCCTCTCTTTCAGGCTCAGTTTCGACTCTGTTGGCCTGAGAGAAACGTCTCTTGCAGATCTGGCTCTCAGCCCAGGTCTGTTTGATTCCATTAATTTAATTTCAGTTTTTTGACCTTTTAAATTTATTTTTCTATTTTTATTTTTTCAAGGGTGCCGGTCTACTGGGCTACCTATTTAACTTAGTCTGCCGGTCTACCCAGCATTTTTCAGAGGTCCTGGTCTACCAGGCCTCTTCTTCGATCCTGGTGGCCACCATTTTGGGTGACTCCCTTTGCACGGCCATTTTATTTTTTGCTGGTGAGATTGGAGCTCTATACCACCAATGAAATGGCATGCAGGGCTCAGAATGCTATACCATCAACTTAACTAGTGATTCCTGGCAGCAGCTCCAGGATCGCTTATTTCGGCCGCCACCACCCTCAGCAACTTCAAACACCGACAATCAGCTGTAGGGTGGCCCTTTGAAGCGCCGCAGCAATTTAAACAGCACATTTTTGCCACTTTGCCATCTACGAGCTTGACAGAGAGGTTTGGAGGTTTTTTCCTCATTCCCCCATACCACCAACGAGGTTTCTTCTAGTGGAGAGTTGCAAAGTTACTCCTTGCTCTCTCCCTGTGGCATATTCCAGCCATAGTTCTTGGAATCGTGGCTGTGGGTGCTAGATAGTGACTTCCTCTAGAGCCACCTGGACAGTCCCTTTTCAGCAGAATTCTTCCTACTTACATGTGTGCTGGCTGACATCAGTCTTCTCCGACCTAGCCGCCATAGTTTATTCCTCCACGTGGCAAAAGTGTAATTACTTCTTCTCCAGCCAACATTTTGGTCACAGTGAGTATAAATTCAAGATGGTGGATCACTCTTCCCAAGGGGAGGGAGCCAGCAAGGTCACAGGATAGAAAGCCACTTGCAAAAGCAAGCACATTTCTAAAGCAGAGGAGAAGGGTTTGGAAAGAAGGCACAAATCCTTAGAGATCCAAAGCTGTTCCAAATGGCCTGAAAGCAAATCCAAAGCTGTTGCAAATGGCCTGAAAAAAAGGTTCCTGATCTTCCCACGACTCCTTTTCTCCCTATTCCTGCAGTTAACCAGGCTTGGTCATCAGAAGGGGAGGGAGGAGTTCTTCTTCATGAAGAACAAGGCACAATTCAAAATCCCTTAGCATGCCAATTGATTACTCCTACAACTCCTGAATCTGGGAGGATTTTTGCCACAACACCTTCTGCAAAGGACTCTCCTTTACCAGAAAGACCCCCAGAGGATCCATTTAAGAATTTACCAGAAGGATTGCAAATCCTTATTGATCAAGCCATTGCCTCTTGCATGGCTGCTGCCTTACTGGGTCGCCATTCTGGCTCAATAATTTCAGAACTCTCCGCCCCTATCAGAGGTTTTCCTTCAGCTAGTCTTACTGGTTCTCATTCTCCTGCAGCTTCCAGGGCTAGTGAGGCTTTTGTTTTTAATGAAGAATGTCATTCTGATTTATCAGATGATGAACGTGATTCCAGACACACCTGCTTTTACAGGTTTATTTCCCCCAAATATATTCAAGTCCTTATTGCATAAGGCCCGAATCATTGCTGCATTAAAAGAGGATGATTATCTCAAGGAAGTGCAGGAAGCTCAACAGGGACAACCGCAGGCCCTTTTTTCTGAGCCCCCTCCTGAACAGTGTTTTATTCCAACACCGCAACTGTTCATAGATGTTGTTAGAAAACAATGGTCCAGCCCTGCAACCCTATCTTCTGCACATGGTACAGATAAAAAATATTATGCTGAAGCACCTAAGTTTGCCCAACTATAGCAGGTTCCCCCACTGGGCAGTCCTGTAGCAGCTCTTTCCTCTTCCTCTTCATATGTGGCAAGGGATACATCTGAAGGTCTACAACTGGAGGATAAGAAATTTGATATTCTCTTTAAAAAGAATCATCAAGCTGCAGCATGGGCAATTCAAGTGGCCTCCTTGGCCTCCTTTTTTAATAGGACCACTATTTTGTGGCTCCAGCAGTTGCAGGCCAGGGTACCCCCTGGTGAGGCTCGTTTCCATCAGGATATCAATAAGATTATTGCTGCCACTCAGTTTCTGCCAGCACATCGGAAATACCTGCGCTTCAGCTATGCAGGCAAACATCTGCAATACAGGGCTCTGCCTTTGGACTGGCCTCGACCCCAAGATGTTTCACAAAGGTCCTGGTGGTTGTGGCAGCTTACCTATGGTTGAAACCAGACTCCAGGCATACCTTGACGACATTCTAATTCAGGCTCATTCATCTTCTTTAAAGATCTGGACCTCACAATTCGGATCTTGAATGACCACGGTTTCCTGGTCAACTACAAGAAAAGCCAATTGGTTCCAGTCACCAGAATTGTCCATCTTGGCGCCATCATCGATTCCAGGCAGGGAGCAGCCTACTTGTCCTTGGAATGGAGATCTGACATACGGGAATTGGTGACCCAAATTCACAAGAACCCGTCAGTTCCCTTGGCACTTTTTCCAAACTCCTGGGCAAAATGGTTTCATGTCTTCAGATCATTCCCTGGGCATGCCTTCACAATTGACAGATACAGTGGTTCTTGCTTCTCTTCCAACGAAAGCATCAGGATCACACCATGACCACAATCAGAGTTTCCCTTTCTGTCAGGTGATCGCTACATTGGTGGATGTCACCTTCTCTAGACAAGGGATGTCTCTTTGCGGATCACAACAAACTTGTTCTCACTATGGATGCCAGCCTGTCCGGCTGGGGAGCCCATCTTGAATCGCAGGTAGCGCAAGGCCGTTTGTCAGAAGACCAACCCTATCAATTGGCTAGAGCTGAAGGCCATTCGCCTAGCCCTCAGACATTTTCAAAAGACTACAACACAGGCATGTCCTGATATTGACAGACAACATTGCCACAAAGGCACATGTCAATCGTCAAGGGGGGACTCATTCGAGGCGACTCATGGAGGAATCTCTTCGATTTGGCAAGTGGGCCGAGCAACTTCTCCTATCCATTCGGACAGACCACATAGGGACGGAGAATACCCAAGCAGATTTTTTCAGCAGGACTCAGGTGGACAACGCCAAATGGCAGATCCATCCAGACATATTCCAACAGATATACAACAGGTTTGGGACTCTGACCATAGACCTATTCGCGACGAACCTGAACAATCAACTTCCTCAATTCTTCTCAAGGTTCCCGACACCAGGGATGGAGGGGGGTCAACGCTCTC
Organism: Masticophis lateralis; assembly: GCA_030761175.1. Taxonomy (NCBI): domain Eukaryota; kingdom Metazoa; phylum Chordata; class Lepidosauria; order Squamata; family Colubridae; genus Masticophis; species Masticophis lateralis. Next base: position 49,899,470 of record JAUDYJ010000002.1, read on the forward strand.
CGACCCAAATGGGCACCAGGACTTCACTATGCCTTTCTTTCACTACCCCTAATCCAGGTCCTGATTTGGAATGTCATCACTGACAGGGCAGAGATTATCCTCATGGCTCTACATTGGCCACATCGCCCATGGTTTGTGGACCTGGTCAGTCTCTCCATATCGCAACCTTGGAAGATTCTATCAGATCAAGTCATCCTGTACCAATGAGTCCTAATTCATCCGGAACCTGACTGCCTGGCACTTGAAAGGGTCCTTCTAAAATAGGACAAGTATTCGGATAGGGTTATCCACAGCGTGCAAGCCTGCAGATGTAGGTCCACTGTCAGGCTCTACAATGCCACCTGGCTAACCTTTTATAGGTGGTGTAAATCCCGCCAGGTTAACCCTCTTTCAGCCTCTGCTCCCCAGATACTTGAATTCCTGCAGGATGGCTTAGATCGCGGCCTGGCCCATAGCACCCTTGGGAGACACGTGGTTGCCATATCTATGGCCTTGTCCAGTGCCACTGGGGTGCCACTTACTCATCTCCCAGTTATTAAAAAATGTCTAAGAAAAGGCAGTCTCTTACGGCCCTCTTCAATTCATAGATATCCCACTTGGGATTTGTCCAAAGTACTTAAGGCATTAACTGTGGTTCCCTTTGAGCCTCTCCAAACTGTCCACTTCCATTTCCTCACTCTCAAAGTAGCCTTCCTAGTGACCATAACATCAGCTTGATGCATATCTGAGCTTGCAGCCCTTTCTGTTAGGGAAGATCTCTGTGTTTTCAGGCCAGGCACTGTTGTCTTACGCCTGAATCCTTCTATTATACCTAAAGTAAATTCCCTTTTTCACAGGGCTCAGGAGGTTGTTCTTCCTAATTTTTTTCCAAAGCCTTCTCATGACTTGGAGCTGAGGTGGCACACTTTAGATGTATGGAGGGCTCTCAAAATCTACATTAAAAGAACTGCCCCTTTCAAAAAAATCTAAGGCCTTATTTGTTTCCTTTACCAAATTCCATTTTTACCTATTCCTTAGGGTATAAGGTCTCCTCTGCAACAATTGGTCTCTGGATCAGGGCTTACATCGCCTCGGCATATCAAGCTCAGGCGCTTCCCATTCCCAGCCACATCACTGCTCATTCCACACAGAGTGCAGCTACCTCAGTGGCCTGGGCAACTCAAGCCTCCCTTAGGAGGTCTGTAGGGCGGCCACCTGGTCCACTTCCTCACCATTTATTCACCATTATAAATTAGATGTTTTCGTTTTGGCTGAAGTGTCATTTGGCAGGAGGGTATTACAACAGGTGCATCAAGCCAGGGTCTCTCCAGGCCCTTCGGTATCCCGCCCTTAGGACTGCCAAAACTTTGGTATGTCCCATGTCTGGATGATGCCACACCCATCAATGGAAAATGGGCATTAGTCTTATCTTGAATGCCAGTTTTCATTGAAGCTGTAGTATTGTCCAGCCCCTCCCTCTATCTTAGGGCCTGTACCCGACTTTTCTAATGTCCAAGGAGCTTCTTTTCCAGTTGCAGTGTTGGACCGGTTCCTATCTCTAATGGTGTTGGTTCCTATTGGAGATCTTTCTTGTGGCCCTTCTTCACTGAAATTGAGCCTGAAAGGGAGGAGCAAGAGGCGTGGTCAAAAAACTAAGACTAATGCCCATTCCTACCCCATTCTAGGGGAAGGATACTGTAAAATCTCAATTCTCTCCCTACTCCAGGGGAAGGTTACTGCAAAATCCTCATTTCCTCTTGATCAGCTGGAACTCGGGAGACAGAGAACAGATGCGGGCGGGGCCAGTCAGAGGTGATATTTACCGGTTCTCCGAACTACTCAAAATTTCCACTACTGGTTCTTCAGAACTGGTCAGAACCTGCTGAATACCACCTCTGTGTTATTTGTTTTTAAAAAAAGTTTTATTATTTTATTACTACACTGTGTCATAGAAATGGATGAAGCAGTGTGCATGTGTTTTTGTTTGAATTCGGTTGCACTTCATACTTGTGTTTTCCACTGAAAATGTTAGGAAATTATACTGTTTAACTCTGATCCTGGCCAGCAAATTTTCAAAAGAGGAGATGCTGCTTAGAACTCAGGACTAGAGGGGGTGAACTGGAGGACAGCCCTGATCAGAGAGTGTTGCAAGGGAAGTAGCAGGAGGAAAGATACACTGACTGCCAACCCACCTGTCAAGTTTAACTGCTGAGGCTCCTGATATATTACATAAAGCAAAATGTAAAACTGTGATGAATATAGTATGGATTCCTAGGAGGGAGAGGGTGCATTCCAGAGGAATAAGAGGCAACTTGGTTCAGATAGTTTGTGTGAGAGAAAGAGGCTGAAGACAGCCCCTCCCTAATTGTTCCCAGAATGTAGCTTCCTGTAGGTAATAGTTTGCTTCAGTTTGGCAAGATTTTGTCTGTAGGTGTAGAGCAATAAAGAAATCTCTTGGAAGAATCACTGTGTTATTTTCTGGAGTCTAACAAAAACTGTCTCTTAAATCCAACTCTAAAGAAGAACACACACATCTATTAGCAATAAATAATCTGAAGGCAGAAAGTCGATATGGGAAGAGATGATTTCCTGTTCACTGCATAAAGTGCAAAATGTACAACTCTCTAACTGTTTGGCATAGTTTATGTGTTTGTGCTCAGTGCCATGAGCTTCTGGCTGTCAGGAAGCAAATCTGCTCTCTTTAAGCCAAGATTGGTTTCAGTAGAGATGATACAGAGTAGAGAACGAAATGTGATAGCTTTGCCTGATTCTCAGAATGATCACTCCTCTGCTACAATGGAGAATGAAGATCTTGGAGAAGAAGAACCTTTGAGGATGATGGAGATGTTGTCATAGAAGGGATCCAGTCCTTGGATGATAAATTTATATAAAAGATTGTTCTCAGGGGAATAAAATGTTTGTCAGGGTTCAGACAGATGCCCTAATTAAATCATGAGCCTCAAGCCAAGCTTCAAAACAGATCCAGTTATTTATTAGGAGCTTCATGCCGGCATGGACCAGGTGGAGCCAACTCTAACCTTAGTTAATTTGTGCTTTGCCTCTGACCCTGTTTCCCCCTTCCCCCAATATGTGTCATCAGTCACATTCCCCAACAAAGCAATTTTGTGGGTCAGACACCAATTTTTAAAAATAAAAGCAGGGAGGATCTGGAAAATTATAAACCAGGCAGAATAATGTATCTTCTATATAAATGGATAGAAATGACAGTAAAAGAATAAATATCTCAGTATATAGAAGACATTGCCTTATTGATGAAACATCAGCACTGATTCTGCAAAGGTCAATTCTGGTCTCATCATCTTTAGAAAGCTGTTTTAGAATGTCAGCAGGCAAATCTATGGTGGTGACTCTGTTGACATATTATAGTTAGACTTTCAAAAAGCCTTTGACAAGTTTATTATCGAAGTCCCTGGAATAAAGTTAGCTGCCATGGATTAAGTGGGCTGTTCTGTTGATGGACTGTTAACTGATTAAAAATAGAATAGCAATAAGTGGTCTTTTTTTTTCTTTCTCCAGTGGAGAGAAGAAATAAATGGTGTTCTTTAAGAATCAGGCTGGCCTTGTGCTTTTCGATTTGGTCATGAAAGTTTCTCACATAGGGACCAGTGAGCTGACCAACTTTGATGGGTAATAAACTGTTTAGAGTTCAATGGGATTTTGAGGAGCTCCCGAAGGATTTATTTTAACTAGTTGAGTAGTCATCCATATTGCAAATTCAATTCAATTTTACTAACTATAAAGTGATACATGTTGGAACCCAGGCAATTCCTAACTCCTAACTGCATATAGACCTTGATGGTACTATTTATTATTATTCAGGAAAAAGAATCTTAGAATCATAGTATATAGTATATAGTACAATGAATATCTGGCTAACAGCCACGAGAAAGGCACATTGCATACTCAGAAGCAGTAGGAAGTGGTATATATAAAATATATATAAAAATATATATTTTTAACATTGTAATGCCCTTATACAAATCTATGGTGTATCCTCAACTGGAGCACTGTATAGTTCTGGTTATCATATTTGAAGGGTGCGATAGAACTGGAAGAAATGAGCCTGAGTGGCGCAGCAGACTAATGCTACAGTTAAAGATAGTATTTAGCTTCCAGCTGCCTGCAATTACTGCAAGTTCAATTCTCACCAGGCTCAAGCTTGACTCAGCCTTCCATCCTTTCTAAGGTAGGTAAAATGAGGACCCAGTTTGTGGGGGCAATAAGCTGACTTTGTATAAAATATACAAAAGTATGAAGGCTATTGCTTAATGCATTGTAAGCCGCCCTGAGTCTCCGGAGAAGGGCGGCATATAAATCAAAATTTAAAAAACAATTTTTTAAAAAATGTAGAAAAAGGCAACCAAAATTATTAGTTTCCTATGAAACTTTAGCTTTAAATAAAGACAATAGAAAAGAGATAGAGTTGAGGGATATAAAATACAAGGAGGAAAATTGAAACAAATAACAGATAAAACAAATAATTTCTTCAGACAATGCATCCTAATTAACTTATGGAAATCACTATGACATGATATGATAATAGCCACTTTGATTGTTATAGATTAGATGACTAAATAAATTCATGGACAAGGGGCCTATTAAAGGCTATTGGTTTTGAGGGATCAAAATTATCTCTGGATTGGGCAGCATGTTTCCAACAAGTGGTGGCAAATTGTGCTGATATGGGTTAGTACCATCAGTCTTTTAAATTTGTACTTGGGCTGTTCAACCTGGGCTTAATTTTTTATGTCCCAAGAAATATTGTCCTGCATGTGTAATGTAAATCTGAAGATGTGGTAACATTATAGTTACAGTACCCCAACAACTCTCACCTCATGTTGACTGCTGCCCCATTGAGAATGTGATTTGAGTGGCATGGTTGACCAGGAAAGATTTGATTGACTTCTTTAACCTGTGAACACATTACAGTAGCATCTTAATTTGAAGAGAAAATTCACACATACTCCATCCCATCCCTACACATACAGGTCATATGTTTTCATCAGCAAACTGATCTTAGTAATATATTAGTGCCTTAAGTGTGATCTAAAATAAATTAGGAGCTAATTTACAAGATTTAGTCTCCTATATGAAAGCTTCATTTGGAAGATGGGAAATCAAGATTGTTATATTAAGTAATATTAGATTACTTTATACATAATAGCTCTTTTTTTAGTTATAGCTCTCTTTTAGTTATAATTGGAAGTATGTACATTTACTTGGGGAAAACCTTCACAGGTTAACTAGGTGAATAGAGCACTTGTAACAATCCTTACAACAATAGAACAATGCAGTGACAACTTGTGTCATTTAGTGCCAAAAGTCTGATGGGCAAACTTTCTTTATTGTTTGTTCTAGAAGAAATTATCACACTGATGTACCCTCAGATCCTTAATAATATACCTTTTAAAATGGATAATTTAGAGTACATTGATGCTTGGGTTGCTAAGCAACACTTTAAGATGTTAGAGTCCAAGGAATGTACATACTTAAAAATCTCTAAGTAAATCTCTTAGTACTGTAAAGTTTAAGGTAAATACTTTTAAAGTCTGTTTGGCCTTTGAAATCTGTACTCTAAAGTTTCCATGTATTGTTATATGTACATTTTTATAATGCTTTGGTAGCAACACACAGTTCCTTCTTACCATTAAACTATTTGAGCAGGATGTGTAGATAGGCTGTTTGGAAAACACATATTGTGTGCTTCCTATTATAGTGACTTGTAATCTGATTCATATTATGATTTCCCATGTGTAACATTTAAAGTTAGTAGGATTACCCATACAGCTGCTGTGACATTAATAGGGAAACTTTTTTTCCCCTCCTTATCTTATATTAATCAAGACTAGCATTTCTTTTGACTGGAATCCAATAAATAGACGTTAAAATCTATTCTCAATTTCCAAAATGATTTTGATTTGACACCACTGACAATTACAGTGATGGCAGGACATAGTTCCATTTAGAAGAAAGTATCAGTTAGCATATCAATATGTAACCTAGCCAAAAATTGATGAATGCAGCTTTTCTCTCTATTTCAGGGACATTAGTTATATTTAAATTCTTCTTTGTAAAATGTGAAATTAATAATTAAGTTCATATTAAATCCAGAATAAGAATAATTTCTTTATCCAACATTTCTAGGCTCTTCTATTTTGTTCCTTTTATTTTGAAAAATCAGATAATTTTAAAGTTATATACTAGTGTCCCTTATGTTTTGATTTGTATAGCTTTGACAGCAATGCTCTTTCTGATTTAATGGTACATTTTTACATACTGAGGAGTATCCTTCCACCTGAAAATAACATGCGAAGCATTTAAATTAGCATCAATTCTATCAGATTTAACAGATTAACAGAGTTGGAAGGGACCTTATAGGTCAGTGATAGCTAATCTTTTTTTCCTCGGGTGCCAAAAGTGTGTGTGTGTGCGCAACCGCCTGTCCACACGCTGTCGCACATATGCAGTCCTGCAACCGTTCTTCCTATGTTTTAGCCTCCAGTCCCCTAATCATCCTGGTTGCTCTCCTCTGCACTTTTTCCAGAGTCTCAACATCTTTTTTATAGTGTGGTGACCAAAACTGGATGCAGTACTCAAGGTGTGGTCTTACTAGGGCTTTATAGAGTGGCATTAGTACCTCACTTGATCTTGATTGTATCCCTCTGTTAATGCAATTTAGGATTGCATTGGCTTTTTTAGTTGCCACTGCACATTGCTGGCTCATAGTTAGCTGGTTGTCCACTAAGACTCCCAAGATCCCTCTCACAGTTACTGCTATTAAGCCTGGTTTCCTCCAGTTTATATGTGTGCTTTTGGTTTTTCTTACCTAAGTGTAGAACTTTACTTTTCTTTACATTGAATTTCATTTTGTTAGATAGGGCCCAGTGTTCAAGTCTGTCAAGTTCCATCTGGATCTTGAGCTTATCTTCTGGGTTGTTAGCTATTCCTGCCAGCTTAGTATCATCTGTAAATTTGGTGAGTTTCCCTTCTATTCCCTCATCTAAGTCATTTATGAAGATATTGAAGAGTACTGGGCCTAAGACAGAACCTTGTGGCACCCCACTGCTTACTTATCTCCATGTAGACTTAGACCCATTAAGGACTACTCGTTGAGTATGGTTTCTTAGCCAGTTCGGAATCCATCTGGTGGTGAAGCAATCTATCCCACTTTTTTCTAGTTTATGAAGAAGTAGGCTGTGGTCTACTTTGTCGAATGCCTTGCTGAAGTCTAAGTATATTATGTCGACAGTATTTCACTGGTCTACTAATTTAGTCACTATGTTGAAAAATGAAATAAGATTGGTTTGGCATGATCTGTTTTTAACAAACTTGTGCTGACTGCTAGTTATTACTTTACTCGTTTCTAGGTGTTGGCAGATCTGTTTTTTTATTATCTTTTCCAGTATCTTCCTGGGTATTGATGTTAGGCTGATTGGTCTGTAGTTTCCTGGGTCTGTTTTTATTCCTTTTTTGAAGATGGAAACCACATCAGCTTTTTTCCAGTTCTCTGGTAGTTTCCTGGTGTTCCAGGATTTTTGAAAAATATGGTGCAATGGTTCTGAGATGACATCTGCCCGCTCCTTTAGAACTCTGGGATGTAATCCATCAAGTCCTGGTGATTTGTGTTCATCAAGATCAGACAGGTGTTCTCTTACTATTTTTTTGCTTATTTTAACTCTTATTTCCAGTCTGTTTTTTACAGTTATGTTTCTGGTAGGTTGGGCTAAAATTTCTGTTTTGTGTGACCGATGCAAAGACCGATGCAAAGAATGAGTGAAGCAGCTCTGCTTTCTCTCTGTTGCCTGTTACTTCCTTGCTGTCTTCTCTTTTTAGTGGACTGATAGTTTCCTTGATTTTTTGTTCTATTGCTTATGTTTGCTTTATGTTGAATTCTAGTATGACATGGTCACTCTTACCCAAGGTTCCTGCAGTTTCAACTCCCTCTATCACTTTTTCTCTGTTTGTAGGTATTAAGTCCAGTATGGCTGTCCCTCTAGTTCCCTCCTCTACCTTTTGGACAACAAGTTGTCAGCTAGGTTGGTTAGGAACCTATTTCATTTTTCACTTGGTGCAGAATTAGTTTTCCAATTGATATCAGGGTAATTGAAGTCCCCCATTACTAATGTAGTGTGTTTCCTATATATGTTTGTTAATTGGTTGGCAAAAAGGATATCTATTTTTTCTCCTTGATTGGGTGGCCTATAGCATACATTTATGGCCATGTCATTCTTTTTGTCTTTTATGTTGACCCATATGCATTCTAGGAGGTTTTTGTCTTTGGTTTCATGCAATTCTGTAGCAATATAGTGGTCCTTTACATGCAGTGCAACTCCACCTCCTCTTTTATGGGTTTTTTTGAAGAGCTTGTTATCCTTCTATCAGTATGTTCCAGTCATGGGTTTCTCCCCACCAAGTTTCTGTTATTCCTACTATGTCATATCTACCTTTGTGTATTAATAGTTCAAATTTACCTTGTTTGTTCCCCAGATTTTGTGCATTTGTATATAGGCATTTGAGGTCTTTATGCTTGACTCTGGGTATGCTTCCTATGTCTCCTATTTGGTACTTGAGTTTGTCTTCTTTCCCATCCCTCCTTACTTTGTTATTTGTCTTGCTTTCTAGGGTTTTTTGCTTGGAATTAGGTCCTGGAGACCAAAAGACTGGTCACCATACCCCCTATCAGATCATTCTCTTAGTCTAGGACTTCGTAGACAGTCATGAAGCTCTTGGAAAAGATATTCAGATGTCTTAATGTGTCATTAGTTACTGAGATTATAGTAATGTAAGCAGGGGAAGTTAAAATTGAATTAATTAATTCATTTGTTTGTTTGTTCATTCAATCATTCAGTTCAATCCAATTGCCTATGCCATGATTCTGGGCAACTAACAATGAGTAAAAATAAGATAAAAACATAACAAAATGCTAAATAACTTATTTATACTGTGCAGCAACCAAGATACTAATCAACGGCAGCTAGCACAACCATGATACAAACTCAGTTACAGAGCCTGGGTCCCAAACCAGATACGCAAGGATTTAAAAAAGGCCAACAGAGTTCCAGCAAATCTAATCTCCAGAAGAATGATATTCCATAAGACAGATTTTACAACAGAAAATGTTTTCTTCCTAGTTTTCTTCAGATGAGATCTTTAATAGGATCCTACCTCTCCTGCCACGTTTAACAGGGCAGTAGATAAGAACCAGATCCAGATGGTTCCACAAGTAACCCAATCCCAGACCATACAGAAGAAGCAGGATGGAAAGAGTATTGACCCTTTTGAACATTTATTTTGGAGAAGGCTCTTGACTACATCATGCATAGTCAAGAAATAGTAGCAACTAAATGGGTGCACCAGTAGAAGATCTAAAAGACTAGGTTAGGGACAGATCATCAGGAATAAAATCTCTGTGGTCATTAAGGGATGACACTGATCTGATTGCAGATAATAAATCAAAACTAAATTGAGGTCCAACAGTACTTGAATGATTGCAGGCTGCTGAAATTACTAACAGCCTGATTTTAGAATTTGATTATCATTAGTTAACTGAATTTTGTTCCTCTGCATAAGCAGGTTCAATTTTTTCTTATATACGGATAGAATAATTAATCAGTGGAATGACTGATTCAGAAGTTGTGGATCCTCCAACACTGGAGGTTTTTAAGAAGAGGCAACCATTTGTCTGTTTACTTGAGCAGGAGATTGGACTAGAATCGTGATGGTGAACCTATGGCACTTGTGCCACAGGTGGCACGCGGAGCCATATTAGTGGGCACGCCAGCTCAGCTCTGGGGCGCATGTGCGTGCCAGCCAACTGATTTTCGGGCCTTCTGGGCCCACTAGAAGTAGGGAAAGAGGCTGTTTCCTGCCTCTGGAGGGCAGGGGTAGGGGTAGGGAAGGCCCATTTTTCTTTCTTACCTGGTTCCAGATCCTCTCTATTTATCTGGGAAGGGTGAAAACAGCCTTTCCCACTCCCTTGGAGGCTCTATGGAGGCTGAAAGGGCCCATTTCCTGACTCCCGGTGTGACAGGAAGTGACTTTTTTGCTGTTCCCCATCCTCCAGAGACTCCTAGAGAGGCTCTTAGAGACTCCTAGAGAGGTTGTGGAGGCTGGGGACAGCAAAAAATGTCATTTCCTGTCCCACTGGGAGTTGGGAAATGGGCCCTTTCAGCCTCCGTAGGGCCCCCAAGGGAGTGGGAAAGGCTGTTTTCGCCCTTCCCAGATAAATAGAGAGCTCTGGAACCAGGTAAGAAAGAAAAACGGGCCTACCAGCCCATCAGGAGCGGGGGGGGCAGCTCCCCTTCTCCTGGCATGCAATCGCAAAACAGTTAGCCATCACTGGACTAGAAGACCTCCAAGATCCTTTCCATCTCTCTTATTCTGTTATATGAAAATTAATCTTATTCAAATATGAATTGATTGAAATATATTTGTGTAGAAGTAAAATCTTCTAACACAAACAATAAAGTATAAATTTTTAGTATTCTTTAATAAGAATATTCTTTAAAGAATATTCTTATTAAAGAATAAAAAACATGACCTTGACAGTTCCATTACCGAACAAGGAGTAACAAACTTGAAAATGTTACACAATATTGCATGAAGATGTCTTTTTTAACTGCATAGCTTATTTTAACTCCTCTTTTATCTTTATGAGATATTTACCTTTAGTAAAAAATTGAAATCAAGTATCTAAAGACATTATATTAGGTTTATTAGTATTACCATTCCATTTAACAGCTATTTTCCAACATTGTCAACCAAAGACATAATATGTTTTTGTTACCATAGTTTCTGTGTAAGATCTGACCTTACCTTCAATGACATTCTGTTAGAAAGAACTAGATAATCAGTTTTCTATAATTAGTGTGTACCCTACTTAATAAGCCAGTCTGAATATGAATGAAATATTATATGTGGACAATAGACGTCATGAGACTGATGTACCTTGATAAATCTATGAAGAATTAAAATTGGGGCTGCTTAACCTACTTGTAGCTTTTATGTCAGGGAAAATAAAATGCAACCAGTAGCTGAGAACACTTTTAATACAGATTTTAAAATCTGTACTTCAAGTTCGACACATCTGCATAACCCTACGGTTCCCTTCATTTAAGCTTGCAGATTAAGAAAATTGAGAATATAGCCTTTAGTTTGAGATTTCTACTGTTTTCCTGTTTGTGGACCATTAGACCGCTACATAAAGTGAAGGAACATTGGTTTTGGACACCATAGCAAATTTATTTCTCTAGGTCAGTGATGGCTAACCTTTTTGATATCGTGTGCCAAAGGCAGGGGAATGCGAGGGTATTTGTACGCGCACGTGCCCACACCCATAATTCTATGCACCCTGCTCTCCCGCACATGCTCCCACGATCCCCCATGCTCCCCCCACTTTTGGCAAATGATGGCACAGTGGGCTCATTTTTCGCCTTCCCCAGGTTCCAGAGCCTTTCTAGGAGCCTGGGGAGGGTGAAAACGTCCTTCCCCAACCACCGGAGCCTGTTTCCCTACTTCCAGTGAGCCCAGAAGACCCGAAAATGGAGCTGGAATCGCATGCTCACCAATATGGCTCCACGTGCCACAGATTTGCCATCACAGCTCTAGGTGATTGTAAACACAAGATGGGCAAAAAGTCTACAAAAACACACAATATTTGTGTGTGTGCATGTGATATTTGGACGCCACCAAAATCCAAAATGACTGTTCCCATCTGAAGTTCTCTGATGTTTTGTAAAACGGTGCCAAAATTCCATAAGATTTGAGTTCAAAATCATACATGATTTAATGATTTCATGAGAATTGGGCAATTAAAAAGACAAACATATTTTCATTTTTATTCTTGTATCAGGGAGCATTTAGAATCCCTATTATTAGTAATTCCCTGTCTCCTCAAATTATAGTGGTGCCTCTGCCAGTGAAAACAGAGCTCGGGAGGGTCATGTGCGGCCTTCCTGAGCTCCATTTTCATCAGCAGAGGGTTGCAGGATGCCATCGCAGCTGAAAATGAGCTTGGCAGCCCATTTTCGCTGGCAGAGGGCTCGGGCCACCACTTGTAGCCTGGACATGAGTGACATCAAGTTGGCCAAGCAGACTCTAGCCACGCCCACCCAGCCCCCAAGGTCAAACACAAACTTGGTGTGGCCCTCAATGAAATCAGCTTTGACACCCCTGCACTAGAAGATAGGAAAGATGAAGAAAAGGCAGCAAGGGTATCTCATAATTACCTCTTCCTCCGAAGCAGGGAACACTTCTGGGTGGCACATGGACAACTAAAATGGAATTTTAGAATCTTTTGAACACTATTACAATTATATGTTGTCATCTATTTAGCAGGTATAAAATGCTAGGTGCCTGTGATAATATTTTGAAATGTTCTCTTTGAAGAAGAGCAGAAGGGGGGGGGGCAAAGATGAAAGAGAGAGAATGGCAGGGAAAGTATAAAAAACCCAAATAGGAAAGGCTAGCTCCAGAATAGTTCTTAAAATGTGTTGGGTAAAGCAGATGGTTGTCTTCTCCTTAGCTAACTGAACTGTTGTTCAGTTGTAAAACTGAACAAGTTGTAAAAAGTATAGACCAGAAGAGAATAGATCTTCCTGTCAGCACTCCAAGCCGCATTCACTTTAGTGCTGACATAAGAAGGAGAAGAAGGGCATCTGGAAAGAGATGTTTTGACTTTTCACCTACTTATTTTCCCTGGAGATAATATCCCCTAGGAGATGGGATGGGAGGGGGGAAATTCCTTTGAGCTGGAGGGGGGAGATTAGGGAAAGAGTGATTTGGAAGATGGCCAATGAGACCAGAGGAGTGGAGACAGGAAGGGAGGGGTTCGCACCGGGAAGTCAGTGTTGGCTATGTGGAGTCAGAAGATGGAATGTCGTGCTCAATAAATGAAAGATTTTCAGCAAAGATTCTGTTTGAAATGCAATTTATTTGAGACGACCTCGAAACCTGACACTTCCGCTGGTTAAGTGGATGGGAATTGTGGGGCGTGAAATCTGTTCATAATTAATGCCACGTAAAAATCAATTTTAATTGAGTTGAGAGCTAACCGAAGAATAAGAAATTGTGGATTATACACTGAACAAGTCTGAAGCAAGTTCAGAAAAAGTGTGTCCAAACACAGCTTTGTTTTTCCATGATGATAATACAAATGATCTGCCTTTGGATTGATATTATCATGAGCTTTTGCCTTCATGGGCCAAGTGTTGTAGAAAAATAATTTAATGCTTCTCTGGTTTGTCACTGTCCACTCACAGTTAAGTATATAACTATGATCAAAAAGGTAAAGATGGCAGCCACAATAGTGCAACTGGAGCTTCAACTGCACCATTGGTGGTCGCCATTTTGAATGTTTATTAACAATCTTCTGCAGACATCCCTGACACAGACACACCTACCTGGTGTTAAGACAGTTTGTTTACTCATGTATGATGCAAATCATGGCAGAGTCTTGATTTCAGCTCTTAACTATAATCTATAGTTATAAACTTTAAACTATAACAAACTAGAACTAAAGAGAAATCTCTGGACAGTTAGAACAATTAATCATAATTGGAATAAGTGGAACGCTTGCTTCCAGCAGTTTTGGGTGCTCCAACACTGGAAGTTTTTAAGAAAAGATTGGATAACCTTTTGTCTGAAATGATATAGGGTTTCCTGCTTGTGGGTTGGACTAGAAGACCTCCAAAGTCCCTGTTCTGACCTAGGATTCCTTAGAAATTAAACAGCACAAACTTAGTCCCAGCAAATCTGTTTAATTCATACGGCTGTAAATTACTTTAATTTGCAGTCCACAAGGCTTGATAAACAGTCTTTTAGAGGAAGGTTATCAACATCCACCTACCTCATGTGGAACGCTGCCAAAGAGCTAATTTCCAGACATAGGTCAAGGCCAAACTTGGCACAGAGTAACAAACAGAATTTTCAAATCTTGAATCAGCCAGATGAACTAATTGCTTCCTGAAAAAGCTCGCGTCCCGTTCGCTTCTCTGTTATGTCTTATGGGAGGGGCCAATCATCTCCAAGCCTTACTCCCAAGTCGACCCAGTTTCCTTAATTGTTCCTGTCTTCTGGCAGCTCTGCGCATGGGAACACACTGGGAACAGGCTCATACTGTTCTTCTGCCTTGCTGATGTCAGACTCCGGAGACTCCAGAGGCAGCAAAGAACTACCAGATGGCCTTGGCCCCCTCTCTGCCCCCGACTCAGAGCCATCGTCCGAGTCTTCCCGAGACTCCAGGACTGGCCCATGTTCCTCCCCCACCTCCTCGCTGTCCAAATCTGCTGCCAGCTCTGCTGGCCATTGGCGGATCACAACAGTCCAACTCCTGTTCTGTTCTGTTCTGTTCGTTCTGTTCTATTTTACCAAAGCAGTGCACTGCTAATGTGGCCTTTCCTGGAGACTTCATAAATATACCAGTGAGCTTCTTTGTATGTAGACTGTAACTTCGTTAATATATCTATGCAGGAGAGCACTTCAGCCCTTGTTTTCTGTCCTTGACTTTGCCAGTCTCGGTGGTTTTGTTATGCAACCTATCAAAACCAGCCTATCCAGTTCCTCTGTGCCAGCAATTGTCCCACTGTCCTCTGTATTAGCTGTCAAGGTGACATATGCGAGAATTGATGGATTTCACTGAGCCCAGGAAACCACAGAGTGATTCTGTCATCTCTTTGAAGATGGAGAGCTTTTATACAGAAGTTAGATAAAAAACAAATCTACAGCTAGAATTCAGCATAGAAACATCATTTTCAAAGATATTTTAAACCATAAAAAGTGGCTTATTTTTTATCCAGTTGCCAAAGTATACTAATGCTTACTCTTTGAATTTCAGTATCTTCATAAATGGATTTATATCACTTCTCAGTTTTAAAGAAGATTCTGCTTTTAGTAAACAGTCTCATAGTTTCTGCTCTAAACAGAATGTACTATTCGGTTGACTGAATCCTTGTATTATTTCACTGAAATTTGCTAGGTTTGGGGGTGGTGGTGTAGTAATTCTTTTTTTTTTTCCTGAAGTGGTATTTTCTGTGGAATATGTGACAAGATATTTTTCTTCCAATAGTGATTTTAAATGTAACCTATATAATTTTGTGATCTGTAGCTTTTAGAAATATAAAAAACAAACATCCTATCCATTTTTTCAGGTGGAAAGGATTGGTGGGTCTTAGGATCTTAGGCAGTGGTGGGTTTCAAAAATTTTTACTACTGGTTCTGTGGATGTGGCTTGGTGGGTGTGGCATGGCTTGGTGGACGTGGTATGGAAAGGATACTGTAAAATCTCCATTCCCTTCCTACTCCAGGGGAAGGTTACTGCAAATCACCATTTCCTCCCAATCAGCTGGGACTTGGGAGGCAGAGAATAGATGGGGGCAGGGCCAATCAGAATTTTTACTACTGGATCTCGGAAATACTCAAATTTCCGCTACTGGTTCTCCAGAACTGGTCAGAACCTGCTGAAATCCACCTCTGGTTAGCATTTTTTTTTTTTTTTGATAAGGTGTTGGGAATCTTATTTAGAATGTGGGTGGGCTTGCTTTTACTTTCTGCTTCGTGGAGAAATGTAAGAAACTTCAAAACCAAAGAAGAAATGCTTTTACCCATTCATCAATAAAAGTTGCTATAACATTGAGACATTACTTGAATATGCTTGAATAAACTAAATTATTAATGTACCTTAAATAGAAGACTATCTTTAGATAGATTTTTACTCCAAAAACATTTTATTAAAATAAATTTAATAAAAATAAAAAAATCCAATCTAAATAAAATAAATCTGATTTTTATTTTTTTTAAAAAATAATTGTCGATTTTTATCCACCTTGTTCCATAAGTATGTTCCTTTATGTCCTGTTCATAAATATGTAATGTGAAGCTGATATGTTACTAATTTGGGAGACCATCAAATGGTCAAAGACAACTCTCTGAAGAACTGTAAGATTAGTTATGGAACATTCTATTACCAATGGTGGACATGCCCAGTGGAGAAAAAATGTTGGAAGAATTGGATTGAAGAAATAATCCAGAATTCAATAGAGGGAAAACTTGAACAGTTTCTATTAGGGCTGTCAATAGAAAATTATACTAAAGAAACACAGTATCTCATACTACATATATTGACAGCAGCACGTATTATATATGCACAATACTGGAAGAAAGAAGAATCTTCATCAGATAAGGATATAATTAAAAAAATTTTGGAATGTGCAGAACTGGATAAACTAACTAAGAAATTCAGGGGAAAGAGGAAACCAAATACTATAAATTGTGGAATAATTGGTATGAATGGCTGAAAAATAAGGAAATAAAGGAATGAAGAAGAGAAGGAGAAAAATGTGACCGATCAATTAACATGTTAGCAGAAATGAAATATAACAGGAGAAAAAGGCAAAAAAGTTAATATTATAATATCTGTAAATATTAATATATAGTAAGAAATGGATCACTGTTAAGTAGCTGAAAAAGAAACTAAGATTCTTGTATATGTTGTATGTCTATGTATATCTTTTTAACTATGTTTACAATAAAAAACTTTTTTAAAAAAGAAAACTCTCTGCTACTAACTGCTTTAAATTATTTTATATTTAAATCCAATGGCTTTTATGTATTTCTAATGGCATTCTGGGCATGGTGGCCAAGCAATTAAGATACAATCGGAAGGTTGACAGTTCAAGATCTAAGTACTGCATGCTGGGATGAACTCCTGATATTTGTCCCAGCTCCGGCCAACCTAGCAGTTCGAAAACATGCAAGTGCAGGTAGATAAATAGGTATCACTTATGTGGGAAGGTGTTGGTGTATACTGTAGTCATGTTGGCCAGCTGACCATGGAAGCATCTTCAGACAATGCTGGCTCTTCAGCTGTGAATCAGATGTGCACCACTCCCTAGAGTCAGTCCTGACTGGCAGTGGAAACCTTTACATTTTTTAATGGCATTCTATGTCTCTCTATTATTGTCTAATGGAAATTGCATGCTTGTCTATGGGAAGATTTAAAGTTGGTAAAAGCTCAAAGGAAAAAGACAATTTACTGTGTCAAAAGGAGTCCTGCATGTGAAGATTTTGAGATACATTTCCTGTCTACAGTAGCTTAGATCCAGGTTGATTAGCTTCAGAGATAGAATTTCATTGGATTGTTGAGTCTAGTTCTGTACCTTTGCAAAATAAATAAACTGGGTAAGTAAAGACAGAAAATTCATGAATATAACAACGTAAGTCCCCTTTGAGCATTTTACAATCCTTATCTGCAGTTCAGATGGAACTTAAGTGTCCCTTGCCACTCCTCAGTAGTATTGCAGCAAACCCACACATTTATTGCTTTCTCCTGTAATTGTACATTTCTAATATTTTTCCATAGTCTGTTTCCTTTTGCGCTCAATTTTCCTTACATAGATTGTGTAGCCAAACAGTAAGTCAATCTGTCTACCTTGAAGTCTGTTTCTCCCAATCAACATTTGGAGGTGAATAATTTAAAGGAAGATGAAAAATTAACCAATTTTTGCAAACGGATGTAGTAGTAAGTCAAATTCTGGCCTTAAGTTCTGAGGTTTTTTTCCCTTTACAGAACCTGGGAGGGATGGTTTTAAATGTTCTCTGTAGGAGGCCTAATATCAGATGGTGGCATTTTAATGTTCTGTCAATATGGGGAGCCATTTTTTTTTCCTGTGGTACAGAACAGAAATTGGCAAGATAGCTTGGGCAACAATATATCATAGTCACTACTGATGCAGAATAGTGCCAAATTGCTTCTGAAGCCGTATGACCTTGACAATTTGCCAAAATGCTTAAATCAAGAAAATAAGTACAGAATAGTCAATACAATAATTCCTATTTCCTGTATTCCTTCTGTTTTTCCTCCCACTGCTCAAATATCTCTTTTATCTGATTGTTTGTTTATTATAATCCTTTTCTACAGGAGATCAAGGCAATGTACACATCACTCCTTTCTGTATTATTATTATTATTATTTTGCCCAACCACAACTCTGTGAGATGGAATGGGCTGAGTGAATGACTATCGCTGAAGGTAGATTTGAACCAGGGGTGGTGTTCACTTACCTTCATTACTGGTTTGCAAATGTAAACGCGTGCACACAGGACCTTCTGCGCATGCGCAGAGCGTCAGAAACAGGACGTGATGACATCCAGGCAGGTGGCCAGAACCTCCCGCCTCTATCGGTTCGCCCAAACTGGATCGAATCGGCTAAATAGCACCACTGATTTGAGCTCTGCATCACTTTTACATGTATATGTATTTAATTTATTCAGGTAGCAATCCTGTGACCACTTAAAGAGTAATCCCATTTATCTCAACAGAACATATAAGAGTATAGGATTGCACTGGCCTTTTTTTTTTTTTTTTGGTCTGTTATTATGGTGTATTTGCCTAATATTGTGTCAAAAGTACAGAGAAAAAGGAAGCAGTTTTATATGGCTGTAGTACACTGACGGAAGAAACAGTTCTAATAATAAATCTCTAATGGCCATGGAATGTCATATCTTGTGGTTTCACTTTGTTCTTTTATGGAATAAGATGTTATTTCATTTACATTCCAAGACTTGGAGATGAGAAAATCATGTCATTACACTTGGGGGGGGGGGGGAGTTGCTTGTACTTTTGTTTTCATTTGAATGTGCTTGGAATATGCATGTGAAACTTCCCAGTGTACTGCAGGAGTTGTTAATCTGTAGCTTTGTATTAATAGCAACTGATTTAAAGAAAATCAGGGAAAATATAATCTGCTTGATATGGCTTGTTATAGAACTTGGTGTACATTCTTTAGTTTACAATTTAGGAAGCACCTTGGAAAATGCTGAGTGTAATCTCAATCCAAAAATATGTTTTCAGTGTTAAATAATATTTTAAAAAATGAAGGTATCCATTTGTAGAGGCTTCAGTGTAAATCAATGCAAAGTGAACATCTGAAGTTATTCAAAAAGAGGCAAACATTTCGTAATAAATGATGCTTTCTTTTCTTTATAGCTTCTAATGGCCAAAAATCTGAGTTAATAGTAGCTTCTAAATAGCTTTTGCAGCAGCCTAATGTCATTGCACACTCTTAAGTATTTGGTTTATCAGCCATTCAATCACAAGGGCTCTATTGTCCTCATGATTTTGCTGTAAGGTTATGAGGCATTCACCAATCTGTTATGGTGCCCTCCAGATATTTTGAACTAGAATTTCTATATAAATTATCACAAGTAATAAGCAGTATGGTCTAAAAATTCTAGAAAGAAGAGTATTAGGGCAACTGACTTACTCATAACACTCAAATTCTTCTTTTCTGAAAAGAATCCTATAAACCAGTGTACTGATATACTTGGTTACCAAGAAGAGGCCTACATTCAAAAGACATTCATGCATTTGTTGTTTTTGTACATGTACAGCAGGGGTGAGCTGCTGGGGATTCACAGGGGTTCGGGAGAACCTCTAGGTAAGATTCTGTGCAGTTCAGAGAACCCCCAAATCCCACTTTTGACTGGCCCTGCCCACCCCGCCCCTCCCAGGCGTCTCCACATGGCCTGTTTTGGATGCACGTAAGTGCAGGGCACACGGAGAGGCTTGAGGAGGGTGAAAAATGGGCCTACCGGAAGTTTGGGTAGAACTGGTCGCCTCAAGACAGCCTCCGGAGCCTGGAGAGACTGTTTTCGCCCTCCCAGAGACTTGAGGAAAGACTCTGGAGCCCAGGGAGGACAAAAATGTCCCCCCTCTGCCGTGGTACAGGAGGCTCATTAGGCCACGCCCACCCAGCAACTAGGCAGAGAACCCCTTGCTAAAATTTTTGAAGCCCACCCGATGTACAGTCCTATTTAGGTAGTCATTTCCATTACTCTACTAATACAGGGATTGTCCATCATAATATCCCTTTCTCTCTGAGTTTTAATTTGTCCGTTTCCACCTTCTTAGCTGACAACCTAGATAATTTGTTTGTTTGTTTGTTTGTTTATTAGAATTTGACAAACAAGAACAAGAATAAAATAATAAAAATACAATGATAGGGACGATAGGCACGTTAAGGGGATAAAATTGCACCTAACTCAGATTAACTGGGTGTCACCTAAATATTGATATAACTTATTCAGTGACCATAAAGCAAGACTCATTTAACACAAGTTTCATGGACATGTTCGATACACTAGAATGGGATCCCCTTGTGGGGAAAAAAGCTCCAAGGTTTGCCATGTAGTGCCAAGAACAGAAAAATGGATGGATGGACACTTCAAAAAGTAAGAATGGCAATGTTATCTCTTGAGTACATGGAAAATTCATGAATAGATGTCTGATAACTACTAGAGCCAATTTCATGTTTCTGTTCAGACAAATTCCTTTCTAATTGGTTTCTTTCTACTCAGTTTTTTCCCCACAAGTGACTAGGGTTGGGGGATTTTACGGTTAATGTTCCAATAGAGGAAAATATATGTAGCTCAGATTGAACTTTGGAGCCCTATTCATTATCTCATTTTTCTCTCCTTTCTTCCATCCATTTTAATTCTTTGATTTGTAATACACTCTTGATTTGAAGTTATCCAAGTAGAAAGTACTTCAGCAAGTATAAAATTGGTGTCTGAGCTACTCATGGCTCTAGCTAGGTTTACTACTAGATGTTTAACAATATGAATATGGCATACAATTATTTTCATGGAGGAAAGTAGCAAAAAAGGAGCATTTTTAAATAAAACCTAAAGGGCAGTGGCAAAGTTCATAAGAGCCAAGATGGCACAGTGGTTAGAGTGCAGCACTGCAGGCTATTTCAGCTGATTGCTAGCTGCAGTTCAGCAGTTCAAATCTCACTGGCTCAAGGTTGAGTCAGCCTTCCATCCTTCCAAGGTCGGTAAAATGAGGACCCAGATTGTCAGGGGCAATATGCTGACTCTGTAAACCACTTAGAGAGGGCTGTAAAAGTACTGTGAAGCAGTATATAAGTCTAAGTGCTATTGCTATTGCTATAGGAAGCATTCTTCCCTTCCCCCAAGAACCCATGACAGCTACCAATTTTGCAATTCCCAAACTGCTGGGATGAGTTGACCTTTGATACAACCTGTGCATGCCTGAATGAGAAAGTAGGGGAAATTCCCCAAAATAAAATAAATGCTGTTTTGAAACACACATTTATGTCAAGAGCATGTCGTCTATTTTTATTTAAGTGTAATCGTGGAAATGACAAGTATTTGGTGGAGGAGTGTTAAGGCACCTAATGTTCTGTATCACCCTAGGGACGCACTCTGCATTTTAAACTTAGCTGCTAATCAGGTGGATATTTATATCTGATACCAGCCAGGGAAATATTACGTTTTCATTATCGTACTGAATAGGACACTAGATTGATGATTTAACTACAATTTGTAATATTTCTTCTGCATTTAAAAATATACAGCACTTGGCAATTTTATGAAGTCTGGGTTAAATGTTAAGTTCCCTTTGGGAGACACTTTCTTCTCCTCGTGGTTTTTAAACATTTGTTCTTTCCATCTGCATCCTGCCTCTAATAATACTGGTATAAGGACATGTTCTTTTATCCAGCTGCCTGATCTTTAAAACATACACACATGAAACTCAACCGCAACGGGGCCAGTTTCTTTCTGGCATTTCGCTTTAACTTGCCTTATTTGGTAAAGCTGTGTTCCTTGCTGCCTCTGGAAGAAGCTGTTCTGCTAGTTTAGTGATTATTTTCCCACTTTCGTTTCTCCTCTTTTGAAGTCAATGCAATCAATTTTAATCATCGGGAGATCTTCCGTTTTAATGAACCTGGAGTATCATCCCTTGCAAATAAGCTTGACAGGAATTTATTCTGCATTTGATTATGTTATTTGGTTCTTTTTGATTTGAAAGAACTGAAAGCCCTCCCATTGTAATAACTTTCCCAGAAGATAACAAATCCTAGTTCTTTAGAATAATGTTTCTTGAGCCATTTGTTCTCAGGATCCTTTCCCACTTTTAAAAATTATGTAGGACCTTAAAGGACCTTTTGTTTGAATGGGTTGCAATTATCCATATTTACCATATTAAACATTAAAATGGATTCATTCGTAGAATATTTGTTTATTGTGTAAAAATCACAATATTAAACCCATTAAATATTGACATAAATAAAATATTTTTCATGAAAAATCCCTGTATTTTTAAACAAATAAATAGTATTGAGAAGGGTGACATTTGTTTTACATTTTTGTAAATAACTTTAATGTTGGGTAAACAACACCAGTTGTGGAAGCTATATTCATTTAATGGCTCAATTAATAGTGAGACCATACCTGGAATACTCCATCCACTGGAATACGCCATCCATTTTTGGTCACCACTTTATAAAAAAAGATGTTGAGGCTTTGGAAAAAGTGCAGAGAAGAGCAACTAAGATGATCAAACACCTGAAGAATGGTTCCAGGATTTGGGTTTGGTTAGTCTAGAGAAAAGAAGAACTAGGTATGACATGACAGCAGTATTTCAGTATTTGAGGGGTTACCACAAAGACAAAGGGGTCAACTTGTTTTTCAAAATACCAGAAGGCAAGACAAGAAACAATGGATGGAAACTAATCCAGGAGAGAATTAAAGAGAAACTTCCTGACAGCAAGAACAATTAATCAGTGGAACAGCTTGTCATCAGAAGTTGTGGGTGCTTCATCACTGGAGGTCTTTAAGAAGAGACTGGACAGGCACTTGTCTGAAATAGTATAAGGCAGGGGTATCAAACTCAAGGCCCAGGGGCTGGATCTGGCCCACGTGGTGCTTAGAACTGGCCCATGAGACCACCCTGGAAACAGCAAAGGACCAGACCGTGGTCCTCTGCCAACGAAAACGGACCTCGGGAGGGCCACATGCAGCCCCTATGAGCTCTGTTTTCTCTGGCAGAGGGTTGGGTTGCAGGAGGCCATCGCAACCGAAAATGGAGCTCGGGAGCCTGTTTTCGCAGGCAGACCGCTCAGGCCACAACAGGCTCCCCCAACATGAATGATGTCAAGCTGGCCATGCCCCCTGGCCACCTCCCCAAGATCAAACATTACCCTGATTGGCCCTCACTGACACCCTTGGTATAGGGTCGCTTGCTTGAACAGGGGGTTGGACTAGAAAACCTCCAAGGTCCCTTCCAGCTCTGTTCTGATTGATCCCACTTCATGATTCAATTAACAACTCTAGTGTTTCGCTTAATAACTGGCCAAAAAAACCCTTGTAATTTAGCAACTCGCTTGCTTAGCAACAGAAATTCTAGTCCTGATTAAAAAAATAAATAAAAATACTACCTCTTGATTAAATGTGCCCTAAATACATTTAAAGCATTTGATTTATTACATTGGACCTCTAAAAAAGGGACTTTAGAGAAAGATTAATTTGATCAAAAATTTGAGAGACTTATATCTGCAATCGAGCAACATTGTGAAAAAAATAATAATTTGAATTCAAATCCTATTGCACTTCATGGAATGAGACAAGAATGTTGATTATCTCCACAGCTATTTTTATAGCAATGAGAATCTTCGGTTCTCTAGGAATGCAAAATAAAAAATATTAAAGGAGGTATTAGGGTGAGGAATACTTATGAAAGACATGTCCCAATTTTATTTCACTAATGATTCAGATTTACTTGAAACATACTAAACATAAATAGTAGATTTTGAAGGAATTTTCAATCTTTTAATTTTCAGAAATCATAATATGACTTAATGTTTCACTACAAATTCAGAGAAGATGAAAAATATTAGATATTTTATGTAATTCATTGATTAAGTATTTAATTTGGGGATTAAAAATGATAAAAAAATCTCAACTCTTGCAAGCCCAGTTTTAAAACATTGCTAAGTGATGAGAAGTGAATTTGAATAATGACGTGAGATTTTAAGATTTTTCTCTTTGAGTTTGTTTATTTATTCTGGTTCTAAGTTTCGTCATGGGATCTTGTTCTGTGGCTTCTCAAAGCAGTTAAGACGATTTTCGAAGCTTGTGTTGAACCTTACATATTGCAGAAAAGACAAGCAGGAGGCTACCACAATATGTAGATGCAAAGAATACTATTAATAATTGTTATGAGTTTTTAAAACAATGGCTTGGGTTAGATTGGGCAGTGTTCTAATATCTTGGGCAGTGTTCCAATATCTCAGGGGCTGCCACAAAGAAGAGGGAGTCAAGCTATCCTCCAAAGCACCTGAGGATAGGACAAGAAGAAATGGATGGAAACTAATCAAGGAGAGAAGCAACCTAGAACTAAGGAAAAAATTCCTGACAGTGAGAACAATTAATCAGTAGAACAACTTGCCTCCAGAGGTTTTGAATGTTCCAATACTGGAAGTTTTTAAGAATAGTTTGGATAACCATTTGTCTGAAGTGGTGTAGGGTTTCCTGCCTAAGCAGGGGGTTAGACTAGAAGACCTCCAAGGTCTCTTCCAGCTCCTATTCTATTCTATTCTATTCTATTCTATTCTATTCTATTCTATTCTATTCTATTCTATTCTATTCTATTCCATTCCATTCCATTCCATTCCATTCCATTCCATTCCATTCCAGAGTTTTCAACCTGTATTTTATATGGTGCCATGGAAAAATAAGAGCAAAAAACCTGGACTCCAATTCAACCATTTTCGATCAGTGGAGCTATCTCTCTTGATCAGAGGGTTTCAGAATTATTATTATTATTTAACTGGCAGAGTCCATTGTTTGAAAGCGTTTGAAAATCCCTGGTTTAGGTAATTTATGTTCTGTTTCTCTCTGCTGCCTTTGCATTCACTCATGCATGTATGTGCCCATTCCTGCCTGCTCTCATTCTGTTTCGTCCATTATGTACACACAAACATGATTACTTTGGAAAACTGCTTGTAGATATTGATAATGGCTGCATGCCATTTCAAAAGTTGATAGTTAGAGCTAAAACGCATCAAAATGTTATTTTAGGAAAAATATTCTGCCACATTTTTTTTTGTTTTTACTGCCTTTCTCAGTATCTCTGCGTCATCTCTTCAGTCAAGCAAAGGATTGCATAAAGGATTATGATATTTTTCCAGTTATTCCAAAGATTTTTTGTTGTTGTTTGGTGCCTTTAAGTCAGCGATGACTCTTGGTTATTGCTTGGATTAGTGTGTACAATTTTTTTGGCAGGGGTTCAGAAGTGGTTTTCCATTGCCTTCTCCTAAGGCTGAGAGCCAGAGTGTTTGACTCAAGGTCACCCAGCTGGCTTCATGCTTAAGGTGAGACTAGAACTCACAGTCCCCTGTTTTCTACTCTGATGCTTTTAACCACTACACCAACTGACTGTCTATTCCAAAGTGATTAACAGGAGTGTCAGAAAATTATTGTTGTGATTTGTATATTTTTTGTGTGACCCATAGCACGCCATTTTGCCAAGGAGTGATGTGGTGGCCTAGGGGTGGAGCTCTCGCCTCACAATCAAGAGGCTATGAGTTTGATCCTAGAGGCAGAGGCAGATATTTCTCTCTCTGGGCACAATGAGAATATATCTGCTTAACAAAACTCTGCATTGGTGACAGGAAGAACATCCAGCCAGTAAACACTCTGCTAGCTCCATTCAGTTGCCCAGACTCCACCCTGCAAGGGATTATGGATAAAAGAAGATGATAGCATGCTATTTTGCCAATTCTGATTAGATGGGACAGTAGTCCTCAACTCATAACCACAATTGGGGCCAGAATTTCTGTTGCTAAGTAAAGCAGTTGTTAAGTGAGTTGTGCTGACTTTATGAACTTTTTGTTGTTATTAAGTAAGCATGGTAGTTGTTTAGGGAATCTCAAGGTTGTTAAACGACTCCAGTTCTCCCCATTGGCTTCGCTGATTGGAAGCTGGCTCAGAAGGTTGCAAAGGATGCTCCCATGATCTTGAGATCCTGCAACCCTGGTTAATTGCCAAGTGTGCAAATTTTGATCACAGGACCGTGGGGATGCTATAACAGTTGCAAGTAGGAACAGTTTAGGAACAGTTATTTTTTTCCAGTGTCGTCATAACTTCAGATGCATGCTAAATGAATGGTTGTAAACCAATGTCTACCTGTATATGATGCATCAAGTTCCAGAAAATAAAGTAACAGCCATTAGGGAGAAAAGAACTTTTTTTAAAAAAATCCATAGTTGGGTTATTAAATAATTTAGGTGAATAATTGTTCTCAAAATATTTCTTTTCCTATGAAGATTTAATACCAGAGCATATGTGGAACAATCCTACTGCTAGATTCACACTAGTGTACTTTCTCAAGCAGAGAATAAAAGGTTTTGATATAGTCAGGATACTTGGAATAATCGTCAAAGGACTATTTTGAATTGACATACATTTTAAAACAGTGCAGCTTTTCAACCCATGAAGAAGGAAAGCCACAGATGAAACAGATGTATATGTTTTACAGCAGACCCAATACATCTGTATTTTTGCTTCTTATTGTCTGACCAGAACACAATATATGTTATAAGAGTCTATTTGCATTCCCACACGTGTTCCCTATTGTATCATTTTTTAAAAAATTAAGGAATGGGTAAAATATTAATTTGGGAGAGAATACATTGTAGATAATAGAACTCCTGTCTTTGCTTGTTTTGTTGAATTGCTTTCATAGGTATCCTTTTATCCCAAGATTTATATGTAGATGCATTAAATTGAAAAAAAAAACCCTGGCTATCTGTTCTTGGACTATTAAATTAAATGAATATTTAATGGAACTTTAAAAAATTAAATGAAAAATCCTATTCTTGGTAGTCTATAACTCAAAACATTATTTCTTCCAAATCTTCCACATTTCCTCTTTATTTATTTATTTTTTTTAAAAAAAGATAAACAAACTCTTGTGTCAGTCTCAATTCCAGGTGGACTACAAACCTACATAGAGTTTTGTTTATAGCATTACACAACAGGATACCTTTGTTTTCTTTGAATGTTGTGTGCGCTTCCCAGTCTAGCAAAGAATACAGAAGATCGCAAGTGTCTGTCCTCCAAGGAATAACCATGGCTGCCTAGGAATTGCCACTTACATAATAATAGTAATATTGGTAGAATATTGTGATAAAGGCAGTTATCTTTGAGTATTCTGTGAACTTGAATAATTTGAAAATCAGTTTTAAATCCTTTCAAGGAATGGGACCAGGTTACCTTAGGAACTGTCTCATCCCAGTCATGACAGACCCATCCTACCTGGTCAGACATGTTGCAATTCCCATTGATTAAAGAATTTTGACTGGCGGGATCTAGGAAGAGAGCCTTTTCTGGCATTGCCCCTGCCCTCTGGAAAAACTTATCCACAGAGGTAAGGTGGGCCCCCCCTTCTGGCCTTCCAAAAGAATATTAAGACTGAGTTCTGCCAATTGGCATGGAGTTCTAAAATGGATATGTCACCTTGAGGGAGGTTGGTAATGTGAAGCTGCACTTCACTTCACCAGCGGTGAAATCCTCTGAAGTCTGCTACCGAGTGTGCGCTTCACGCAGAACAGCAAGGAGGGTGGGAATCCACTCTGCCACACGATTTAGATTAGCTAGAAATCAGGAAATCCATCGATTCTAGCTAATATAAATCACGTGTCACAGCTGATTGTCAGAAATACCGGTTTGCCCGAACCAGTATAATTTTTTACTACCAGTTCACCCAAACCGGTCAGAACTGATAGTATTTCACCCGTGCTATTCACTTCTGTAATCTTTTAGTAGCTCAGTTTTTTTAAAATTGCAGTTTTAATTTGGCTTTAACTCTATTTTTATTCATGTTTTTTATACCTCAGCATGTTCTTTTTATTAACTGCCTAGTGTCACTTAAATGATATGGGCAGGGTAGAAATGCATTAATAAATAAAAATATATTTGTGATTGGTTCTATCATGAAAGGAGATAAGAACTGGATTAATATTCAATATTGAATGCTGAGCTGAAATATTTTATACATATGATACAATACTGAAGAATGAATTAGGGACAAGTGTAGCCAATAGAAAAATGTATTGTACTAAAATCATAACCTTGTTTTACTTGTCATAGACCAACAAGATAAAATAAGTAAGCATATACAATAAAAGTGAATACATCCTACAAGTTATAAAAATATAAGGTATAATCAGAAATAATTGCTTAACAAATACAACTTTCCTAAGATTCAATAGATATAGTCCTTAGTTCTTATAGACTTAGTTCCTAAGATTCAATAGATATTTAACAGGAAAAATATAGATTGGATTCAAGTAATATTCCTGTATTGTCTGTATTGTCAAGTAATATTAGGTAGCAGCACAGACACACGACATGGGATCATATTTCAGGTGCTTGACAACCAATTTGCATTTACAATTGGTTGCAGCATGCTGTAGTCACGTGATTGCAATTTGTGATTTTTTTTTTCCCCCTGCTGGTTTCTGGAAAAATATGCCCATTTGGGCAAGGGTGCTATTCAGCAGGTTCTGACAGGTTCTGGAGAACCGGTAGCGGAAATTTTGACTAGTTCAGAGAACCGGAAAATACCACCTCTGGCTGGCCCCAGAGTGGGGTGGGAATGGAGATTTTGCACCCTGCCATGTCCACCAAGCTATGCCCACCAAGCCACGCCCACAGAACCGGTAGTAAAAAAAAATTGAATTCCACCACTGCATTTGGGAGAATGAATTCCTTTGACAGTCACAAGGTTCATTAATGACCATGTGATTCCCATAACGGCCATGATTACTAACTTTACAACCATCCTAAAAATAGTCCTAAAAGCAAGTCAGGTTATGTGATGACCTGCTTAAGGACCACAATAAGTCATAATTAAAAATTCTGGGCCCAATTGTCATTCAATGAGAACCAGAGGTAATAATTTCAGTCTGCTATCTTGGTACAAAGCAATAAAATAAAAAATGCGGTAGTGTCTCCACTTTCTGTAGCCAGAAGAACCAAAGTGTCCATTGAAAGGTACATCATTATGCCTCCTCTTTGAAGGGAGCATATTGAGAAGTGTTCATGGAAAAACTCTATGGATCTTTGGAATTTATTTTTTTTTGGGGGGAGGGGTCCCTTTGAGTCAGTGTTGACTCTGGCAACTTCCTGGATATGTCCCTGCATTTTCTTGGCAAGATTTTTGCCAAAGTGGTTTGCCATTATCTTCTTTCTAGGGGATGAGAGAGAATGACTTGCCTAAAATCCTCCAGATGACTTTATATCTAAAACTAGATATTACCATTTCTAACCTGCTGCCTTACCCTCTACACCAGGTGTGTCAAACTCAATTTCATTGAAAGCCACATTAGGGTTGTGTTTAACCTTGGGCTGGGGTGGGCGTGGCCAGGATGGGCATGAGTGGGCCAGTTGAATGTCACTCATGTCAGGGCACCTATGGTGGCCTGAGTACTCGGCCAGCTAAAACAGATTCCCGAACTCCATGTTCGGCTGCGAAGGATTCCTGCAGCCTCTGCCACTGAAAACGGAGCTTGGGGGTTGGGTGGGTTGGGGGGCTGCACACAGATCCGGTCCTTGAGCCTTGAGTTTGACAACTGTGCTCTACACCAAACTGGCATTCTTGTCTTATGAAATGTCTGATGAAAAGAAGGACTAGAGATGACATGATAATAGTATTCCGATATTTCAGAGCCTGCCACAAAGAGGAGGGAATCAAGCTATTCTCCAAAGCACCTGAGGGTAGAATAAGAAGCAATGGGTAGAAACTAATCAAGGAGAGAAGCAACCTAGAACCAAGGAGAAATTTCCTGACAATTAGAACAACTGATCAGTGGAATAACTTGCCTCCAGAAGTTGTAAATGCTCCAACACTGGAAGTTTTTAATAAGAGACTGGATAACCATTTGTCTGAAGTGGTGTAGGGTTTCCTGCCTAAGCAGGGGGTTGGACTAGAAGACCTCCAAGGTCCCCTCCAACTGTGCTATTCTCTTCTCTTCTCTTCTCTTCTCTTCTCTTCTCTTCTCTTCTCTTCTCTTCTCTTCTCTTCTCTTCTCTTCTCTTCCCTTCCCTTCCCTTCCCTTCCCTTCCCTTCCCTTCCCTTCTCTGAATTAAATATTTGGCTGATTCACAAATGCAGATAGCCCATGGGGGGTGGGGTGGGGGGAAATGCTGGGAAGACGTCTCGAGTCTGTTTGCCAATCACAACCTATTTATCTTTATTTAAAAGTAAAAATGTCCTCATCATGCTTGAGATCTTTTTATAAGTTCAGTTTTTCCAGCAATATTATATATTGCCCCTGATTTATGTGACATCCTATTATAAAATTTGATGCTAAGCATGCTCTTTGAAAATTTGATGCTAAGCATGCAATCATTGTTAAAATCTAATTGTTATGGCATATCTATTTTATTAACATTTGGCCAACATGCCCAGTGCTGGAGATTACTGATTCCTCATCAAGATCATGAAGAAAAGACACTTGAGAATTGTTTACTGTTTCCAGTGATTATGTACCCCTATCCTCAGGAAGAGGTATAACAAGGAAGGATTCCCAAAATTCCTTCTTAAACTGAGTTGATTTATACGTATATAAATAACTATTTGTGCTGTAATCTTCTGCAAAGGAATAACTCAAGTACAAAGAAGACTCAATTCTGGGACCAGCCCAATCTTTTCCTGTGAAAGATTTAAGAAAATTTGGAGTTAAATTGGATAATAGCAGAGTGAATGAAGCCAAATATATGTATCCCAGAATAATGTTGCAGGATCCAATCTGGGTCAGTCACTAGAACCAGAAGTTCAGTCTTCCAAGCTTTCAAACTCGTGCTGGAGCCCATCCTCTGGGAATTTTTCTGTTCCAGAATGTTTATAGAGTGGTAGAGTGACCCATTTATTCTCTTCCATAATCTTTTAAGGGCTACTCAGTTCTGAAGTAATCTTTTTTTTCCTCTTTAATGTCATCTTTTTGAAATTTTACTCCTATGCAACACCTATATATAACTAGCAAAATGACAGTACATAATAGAACCGTACATTCTATTGTGTTATCTACTGAATTACATAATGGCAATCTAAAGTTTTATTTCTGCCTAATTGCAAAGAAGCACTTGGAACAGCTGTTCTATTTTTTTCCACATTTCTGGCAGCTAGAAGTTTTAATGGTTACTTTGGAGCAGACAGTTTTGAAAGAGCTTGATTTAATTTTTGCATTATCAGTTGCTTAGCGACCGATGAGAGGAAGTAAGGTGCTCCGAATACTGGAATGAAATCTCTCTTCTTCACTTCCTGTCCCTGCAGTTGTATTTTGCCAAGTTCTTGGTGTAAACGCTATTCTGCTGTAGGAAGTTAGCACTCACCCCTCTTCTAGAAGAATGAAATATTTTAGAAAATATTAAAAAGGCAGAATATTATATTTCTCTGGATGAGAAATGGAGAAACGTGTTTTAAAGACAAAGCAGCTTCCTGCCTCCCCCCACCTTTGTCAATGGGCCAGAGACAGAAACTGATTTCCCCCGATCTTTGCCAATGAACCATCATCTGCAACACAATAGGGCCCATCTAGCAACAAACTCACTAGCAACAGAAACTCACCACATGGCAAAACTCAAGCAAGCTTGGGAGACAACCTAGAAAGTTAGCTAAGACCCCCACCCCTTGGGAGTCTCACAACCAGTCAGGATACATTTCTTATACAGGAACAAGAAACTGAGGTGGGGCACAACCAGAGGGCATAAAACCAAGGAATTCCCGGTATCTCGGCCCTTTTTTTCTACTCAGGAACTCAGGGCATGTGATTCTGTTCAGGAACTCAAGCCATGTGATTCCTGTCCACCATTAAATTATCTTTCCAAGCAGTCTCCATGTTTCCAGTGTCTTTTTCCCCACTTCAAATTGAACCCGGGTGGACATTTTTTCCAACACTGTGACATATATTCAAATGTTTATGTCACCTTGACAGTGTCAAATGGTGGCATAGCAAATAAAGGGATATGCTAGAACTGTTTTTTTAAAATAGTTTTATAAAAATCCAATGCCTGTTTATTTAATTTATATAGCTGCCCATTTCACATTCATGCCTCTGAGTGACTTTACAAAATTTAAACAAACAATACTACCCTCCCCTAAAGTAACCATTCAAACATTAACAGCATTAAACAATTGAAAATTGCGCAAGACAGTCACACGACAGCACAATCAACTTAAGAGTCTTACCAGTGTGGGAAGGATTTCATAACTGGAAATATTTTTTAAAAAATATAATTTTTATTAAACAGTTTGTCTTTAAAAACAACACAAAAAACAACCACACACATATAAAAACAAAACACGTCAAGACATAATGTATTGAACATTATATAACATTAAGGGTAATTTTACAATAATTTTTTCTGTGGAAAGAATTTTAATTCCAATTTAGATTTATACTGTCTCTGACCCTCCTTTCCATATTTACATGACCCACAAATAACCGAAACTAGAAGACCATGTTACAAAGATCACTAATCTACTTTTGGTAATTAATGAGCAGGCTAAACTAATTAACTTGCACAAATAATAGAAAATCCTTTCACAATACAGAATTTCCCTGGGTACACACAGAGGTGGCACCAAAGTCCCCAACACAGAAGCACATCAAAGGGAAAAGATCTACACACTCAGCAAAGTAAATTAAGAATGTTTCCATCACAGCTGCACATCTACCAAATTAAACATTACAAAGGTTACATTCACAAACTTACCCACACCCCATCAAAGAACTACCACTCCCATCCATATGTCTTATCTCTATCCATTTGTAGGTACCTTCTGAAGCAGATTCTTTGCCTCGAAGAAAACTGCCTACCTCTTTTTTAATCTGCTGTCCAGTGTCATTCTTACACAATCCTGCCTGGATTGGATGCTCAGATACTTCTAACACCCACATTTTATGGGTTCTGTATCACTGTGTGTGGATTTATAGATGGCTGTTACATATAAATTGGGTTGACAAAATCAGAAATGAGGTGATAAGCGAGAAATCATCAAAACCACCAGTAACCTCTCACCGACCAGTATGCTCCCATAGAGAGGGGCTTCTCAGGGTGCCGTCGGT
Source organism: Masticophis lateralis (assembly GCA_030761175.1). Classification (NCBI taxonomy): domain Eukaryota; kingdom Metazoa; phylum Chordata; class Lepidosauria; order Squamata; family Colubridae; genus Masticophis; species Masticophis lateralis. Next base: position 49,932,402 of record JAUDYJ010000002.1, read on the forward strand.
CAAACAGTATCGACTGGTGGCCCCCAGGGGGAGAGTCTTCTCTGTGGGGACACATACCATCTGGAACAAGCTCCCACTGGAGATACAGAGGATCCAGGATCTGTGCACTTTCCGCCGTGCCCTTAAAACATTCTTATTCTAACAGGCAGGCCTGGCCTAATTTTCCCTTTTTAAACTGTTTTAAATCTGTCCTAAATTGGGTATTTTAAATTATTGGGCCAAAATACTTATTGTATTCTAAATGTCTTTTAACATTCGTATTATGCATTTCATCTTGGCTGTTCACCGCCCTGAGTCCTTCAGGAGTAGGGCGGTATATAAATTTAATAAAATAAATAATTAAATAAAAAATCATTAAAAAGCAAAAGTTAGAATATTTCGGACATGTGATGCAACACCTAGAAAAATACAGCATACTTCACTTAATCCTCCAAGGAAAGATTGAAAGCAAATGAGGCAGAGGTGGGTTCTACATTTTTTTACTACCGGTTCTGCAGGCGTGGCTTATTTTGTGGGCGTGGCTTGGTGGGGGGTAATGTGACTGGGTGGGCGTGGCCAACTTTTTTTTCTTTTAAAAGCATTTTTTCTACAACCTTAAGAGGTTGCAGAAAAAAATGCTTTTAGGAGCCTCTGACGATCAGGCAACTCAGCTGGGATCGCCAGAAGCTTTTAAAGGCATTTTTTCCCCCTACAACCTCTTCGGCCGAAGAGGTTGCAGAAAAAAAATGCTTTTAAAAGTTAAAAAAAGAAAAAGCCTCTGATGAGGTGGGCGGGTAAGTGAATGGTGACTGGGCCAGGGACCGGATCGGGCGCGTGGCCAGCCAATGTTATTACTGGTTCTCCAAACTACTACAGATTTTTACTACTGGTTCTTGCAAACCGGGAGCAAGCCACCAATGAAATGAGGTCCAGGCAGAAGAAGAACATCATGGCTTCAAAATCGAAGGGACTGGTTTGGACAAAACTCAACAGCACTTTTTCATGGGGCTGTTGATAAAAATAGGATCGCCAACGTCCGATGATGGATATGACACAACAAGAAGAAGCACCACTCTGATCTCTAGCCCTGATGGCAAAGCCAGGTCTTTAGATCTTTGTGGAGACCAGCAAGGCTTTTCATTGAGAGTCTGTGTTAAAGTTGTTAAGAAGAAGATGTGCAAATGCTAGGAGGGGCTTCCTAAATTTGAACATTGTCACTGCTTCTTTTTGTAAGTTTGGTCACCCAGCACAGAAAGCCTTCATTCATTCACAGAAATGCAATCTCTAGTAAATTTCCACAACAAAATCACTCTTTCTTTTCTTTTCTTTTCTTTTCTTTTCTTTTCTTTTCTTTTCTTTTCTTTTCTTTTCTTTTCTTTTCTTTTCTTTTCTTTTCTTTCTTTTTTCTTTCTTTCTTTTTTTCTCCCCCTCCCTCTCTCTCTCTCTTTTTCATTCATTTAATTTTTAAGTCCTGTTAAATCTCACAATGGGACTTCTATGTTCTAATTTGTGAATTTCCTTAGTTATCAAGCCATAGTCTTTGTATAAAAGATACCATTTGTGTATTTGAATTCCCTTTTAACATCCAAAGGGCTGTATTTGTATTCATTTTTCAAACTATTCTGAAAAGAATCCACATTACTTGTGTTGTTTAAGACATTAATGTCTATATCATATAGAAGTTAAGCTTTGATTTAGAGTTAGATTTTTTTTTTACTTTATTTTTCTGAGTCTATAAGAACTTTAGCAAAAACAAGAAACATTAAAACTAGAAGACAATGCCAGATTTTTTTTCCCGATGTAAGGTGTTAAAAACTGTTAAAATGGGTATCAAAGCTTTTAAAATTTAGTTTGGGGGTCAGTACTTCACAAGCATTTCTATTTTATAATGTTTATTATAATCAAGGATTAACAAATATTTCAGTTCAAAATTGCCCAAGATAATTTAGAAATAATTTGCTTTATTATCTCAAAAATTGACCAGTTGACAAATCTTTCCTTCATTTAGGATCACTGTAAGTATTTTTGAGATACAATAAAAAGTAGAAGTTATATCATGGCTTAGTTTTCCTATTGTTTTATTTCTGTTTTGTATTGTATTGTATTATTCCTATTTTCATTCCAAGAACTTTTGATTTCCTGTGACTTGTTTTAAATTGTGTCCTTAAACATAAAATGCACAGATTAATAGTAATAGCCCATGTTAACAGTTGCTACAATAATCCTTTTCTTATGTCTCTTTATAGATTGCCTTTTTAAATTATGCCCCATGAATCGCTATTCTGCACAGAAGCAGTTCTGGAAAGCTGCTAAACCAGGAGCTAATAGCACAACTGATGCGGTTTTGCTCAACAAACTACATGTGAGTATCTGTTCTGGAGTGACTGCCTTCAAGCTGGTCTCAATCTAATTTCAGGGCTACCAATTAGCTGTTCCAAAAGAATGTTGCACTGAGTTCCAACTAAAGATTTGAAAAGGGAACTATTTACCTATGGTAATAAAGATAGATTTAAATATTTTTTGAAAGGTGGACTTTATATTTGAGGCCAGATATGTATGTATTCTTACATTTTTTTTTCAGCATATTTTTTTCAGCATATTACATGCTGAACCTTCCCCTTCTCTCTCCCTTCCTTTCCTCCCTCTTACCCTCCCCTCCCCTCCCCCCTCCATCCCATCCCACTCTGACTCAAACAGTGTGACTCTGGGAGAGCATACAGCTCAAAATAAATAAATAATAAACAAACAAATAAATACAAATAACCCGCCATCTCCCAATTTAATTACAAAATATAAATATTATAGATATAAAATGGCAAATAAGCAATAATCCAAACAACTAAAATGAAACTTTTAGTTAACTGGCCCCTAATGTCCAGGGGAAGAGCCTAGTTTTACATGATTTTCCTATGACAAAACAGAGTTGGGGTGTGTTATATATTGGGGGGGGGGAGGGAAGGGTCAGTCCAAAGAGCAAGACCAATCATACAATGACAAGGTTTAAAAGAAAGAACCAGGAACATGCCCTCTGTAGGAGCATATGTGTTCTTAGAAGAATACGGTCCCTCATGTTTTTGTGAAATGTAGGCTTTAAAATTGATAACCAGCATTTTGAATTGCAGCTGTGAGCCTATTAGAAGTTAGTGCAGTCCATAGAATAGGGTGTTTCATGGGCATAATAAAATGTGTCCATAACTCCTGTGTCATTGCATTCAGAACCAACAGAAGCTTCTGGACAGTCTTCACAGGCAGCTCCATGTAGAACGTATTGCACTAGTTCATCAGAAATGACTAAGGTTGAGTGACCATGAACAGGTCCTCCTGGTCCAGGAATGGATAGAACTGGTACACAAGGTTCAGTTGTGCAAAGCTACTTCCCCTGAACGCAGCTGTCACCAGCTTTTTGAACAGGAGCTGTGAATGCAGGAGAAACCCCCCAAGTTTCAGTGGGGTAGAGCCACCCCACTCCAACCAAAGAGCAAACCCCAGATCTGAGGTACTCCAAACACTTCGCCCCTTTCTCTTGGCAGGGTTGAATCACAACCCATTCCTTCTTGTCAAGTCCTTCACAGCATCCAAATGCTGGAAAAGAAGTTGACCACTTCACTGAATGGCTGAGGACAAAGATGTTGATCATACCATATTCCAAAACGACCTCCTGTATTTATGTAAATATTTTTAAAATGGGAGGAAGGCAGAGCCCTGAGGCAAAGCAGGAGTCTTCAGCTTGACTACTTTCCTTGCACCAATACAGACTGGGACTGGTCTTGGAAGGAGAACCACAGACAGAACAGTGCCTTCCATGCCCAACCCCCTTTGCCTGATATAGTGTGCCAACCCAGAAAATGGCGAAAAAATAAATAAACCATCATTATGACTGGCTTATTTATTGAACCTTATAAACCCAGCCAGTGTTCATTATTTCTGAAAAATTAGAAAGCAAAACAAATATTTACGTTTGTACAAAATGGAAGTAGAAAGTCGAAGCACTTATTTTTAACCAATGAATTATTTAAAATTGCACTCTTCTACAGGGAACAGGTTTTGTTGTTTACTTTATATTCTTCTTTTAAATTGTTTTTAATATGTTGTGAGCCACTCAGAGTTGCATCTGCAACATTTATTAATCGATGGGATAAAAGAATAACAGTAAATATCACTTTTCTATATGTCTGGCCCTTCTGAGGAAGGAAGGAACCAAATTGAATCCAAAGAACTAGCATTATGAGCCACGGTGGCACAGTGGTTAGAGTGCAGCACTGCAAGTTACTTCTGCTGACTGCCAGCTGACTGCAATTTGGCAGTTCGAACCTCAGCAGGCTCAAGATTGAGTCAGAGGTGAGGACCCAAATTGTTGGGGGCAATATGCTGACTCTCTAAACCTTAGCAAGAGCTGTAAAGCACTGTGAAGCGGTATATAAGTCTAAGTACTATGGCTCGTACAGTACGTGTGACTGAAAATGTGTAACTTCTGTTCAGGGAACATAATTACAAATTATTTGATCCTTTATGTTGGTTCAATTCCTGGTATTAAAAATGCCTTTGGTAATCTTGTAAACATTTCATGTGGTTAGAGGAGATTAAGAACCTGTTCTTTATTGTCCAGGAGTGCATACAGTCTCAGTTGAATTGAAACAGAGGAGTGTTTCAAAAATAGCTTGATGGGATCTAAGGTTGGGTAAGAATACAAAACAGTCAGGCAAGCCCAAGCAAGCATTTGGATCTTAGCCATATTTAGCAGCACTAAGAAAAGGCGTCCTTTTTGTGTGTATGTAAGATTATTTGAAATGCTACAGGGCTCTTGGCTGCAGCAGGATGAGCCTCTTCTGAACAGAGGAATGCAATAGAGAAAGCACAGATAACACGGTGGTTGGTTTTTAAATGAATAATTTGTCCCAGTATAAGGAATATACAACATCTGGATGCAGAGCGTTCATTGAGAATCAAGGCTGTTTCCTGTCTTGTACTTTTTCTTCCATGTGGTTTGAAGTAATCTGTAAAAAAATGTTCAACATGCATTTTTAGTCATATGCATTTTTGGCTTGTGTATCTAATGGTGGAATTCAGGATCTTCTGCTGTAGATCAAGCTGTGCTAAGGGTCAGGTTATTTTAAACTAATACCATTTAAGGGATTTAGGAATCTGGGACGGGTTTTAACTGGAATACAAAATCAATTCTTCTTTTAACAAAGTGACACCTAGTGGCTGCTACACAGAATGATTCCTTTGCTTGTTTAAAAAAAGGTACTAAAAATGACATCCTTTAAAAAAAAATAACAGAAATCATGCTACAACCTCATCAACAACAACAAAAACAATGTTAAACATGCACACTTTTTATTTTAAAAAAATCTCAAAAGGATTTAATAATTTGAAAAAGATGCACCGGTTTAGGGTTTCCTAAAAATCAAGACAAGAAGGAAAGAGAAAGCTAGAGAAAATAATTTGCATGTTGGCTGTATCAGGTTGCAGTGCCAGCAGCACTGAAAAAAGTGACTTATGATCATTTTTCACACTTAAGACTGTTGCAGCATCCCCCATGGCCAAGTGATCAAAATTTGGATGCTGTGCAACTGGCTGTTATGATTGACAGTTGAAGTTTCCTGGGCCCTTGTGGTCAGCTTTTGCGACCTTCTGACAAGCAGAGTCAATGGGGAAGCCAGATTCACTTAACAACTGTGGCAAGAAAAGTCATAAAATGGGGGATAACTCACTTCACAACTGTCTTACTGGGCAATGGAAATTTTGGGCTAAGTTGTGTCAAGGACTATCTTTTTAGACCAGTAATTCTTAAACTTTTTGCTCTAAGGACACTTTCCCACTTTTAAAAATTATGAAGGATCCCAAAAGAACTTTTGTTGTATATAGCAATAGCACTTAGACTTATACAGGTAGTCCTCAATTTATGACCACAGTTGAGCCCAAAATTTATGTCATTAAATGAGACAATTGTTACGTGAGTTTGTCCCATTTTATGACCTTTCTTGCCACATTTGTTAAGTGACATTGCAACTGTCATAAATATGAACCACTTGTCAAACATCCAAATGTAAACCACATGACCATGGGGATGCTGCAACAAACCTAAGTGTGAAAAATAATCATAAGTCACTTTTTAAAATTCTGTGGTAACTTCGAGTAGTCACTAAATGAACTGTTGTAAGTCAAGGACTACTTGTACACTACCCCACAGTATTTTACAGCAGTCTCTAGGCAATTTAAAACATCAGCATATTGCCCCCAACAATCTGGCTCCTCATTTTACCAACCTTGGAAGGATGGAAGACTGAATCAATCTTGAGCCCTGTGTAGATCGAACTCTAGGCTGTGGGCAGAGTTTTCCTGCAATCCTGCATTTTAACCACTGTACCAATAGGACCAGTGGTGGGATTCAGCCAGTTCGCACCACTTCAGGAGAATCGGTTGTTAACTTTCTGAGCAGTTTGGTGAACTGGTTGTTGGAAGAAATCATTAGGGCAGAGAACTAGTTGTTAAATTATTTGAATCCCACCACTGAATAGGAATCCTATATAACATCCTGTGCTAAGCACATTGGGCTAGAGGTTCACTCCACAATTCTTGGTCCACAGCTACAATCTCCACATCCTTCCATTTAAGACTGATATTCTTCAGATCTTCCTGAAATGTTTGGTCCAGGTTTTCTTTGGACTTTCTCTTTTTCTCTGGCCATCTGGTGGTATCCAATTGATTGTGATCTTTGCTGGATCGTTGTTCACTCATGAGGAGCAGATGTCCAGCAAAAGGCAATGTTTGTTCTGTCACTATCTCAGAGAGTATTCGGAAATTACTTCTTTGTAGAATAAGTTCCTTTGTGACAAGGTCCCAATATGAGGTAAGAAGTATCCTTCTGAGGCAACATTGTTGGAAGTCGTTGATCTGATGAATAATTCTTGAGGTAGATTTACAGGACCCGCTCGTGTAGATGGCAGTCAGTATGACAATGGCATTAAATGATCTGATCTTGGTTGCTGTGTTTATGGTGGACGTGAGCTCCTTTGTTGGAAGACAGCAGTAGCTTTGCCTATTCAGCATTTTTATTGTATGGGTGATATTTATCAGGATTTACTATATAGTATTAAAAATTAAAATTGTATTTATAGGGGTGGTCGTGGGATGCACCCAGGGCTCGTAGACCACATTTTAACAAACACGGATTTTAGCAATAACAATAGCACTTTTACTTAATACTGCTTCATTATGCTTTTACAGCCCTCTCTAAATGGTTTACAGAGTCAGCATATTGCTCCAAACAATCTGGGTCCTCATTTTACCGACCTCAGAAAGATGGAAGGCTGAGTTAACTTTGAGCTGGTCAGGATCGAACTTCTGGCAGTTAGTAGTGAGTTAGCCTGCAATACTGCATTCTAACCACTGCGCCACCACAGCTCCTTGGATTTTGATGGTTACTTAGCATTAGAATCTAGATAGAAAGCTTATTGTCATTGCAATAAATTGGCCATTTTGGTTTTTATATTTTTCCTGTCCATCCTTTCCTTCAATTTGTATGGTGGAATTTAAAATATTCTTCCAAGTCAGTGTTGAATGTACATTATTTTCAGCAGCAGCTTGTGGCCAGCTTATAGAACTATACTTGAAATGCAATTTTTGTCTTACTATTATCTGGTGGAAGAAAGATACCTTATTTCTAAAAATAGGGCTTTAATTTATTATAAAATTTGCTCTACAGGTTCTTGGGATTTTATCTTTGTTTTTCTTCTGTGGTTCATTTTTATTCTTGAAATTAATTTAGATGGGATAACTTGTTATTAAGTTCTTGTTTGATGTTGTACACCAGCCAAAGTTCTTCTGGGCAGATTAGAAATATAATGCATAAATAATTATTTTGGATTTGTATTCTGTCCAAAATTTCAAATTCTGTCTGTGTTCATTGGAAGGAGTTCTAAAATGGGTTGGAATATTTTGGATTAATCCACATGCTTATATAGGCTATTTCATTTCTAATGTCATCTTTTTAGTTGTATAGGAATAAATATGGATGCAATAATGGTTCTGTCCTTATAGACTTATATAACCTGTTTTTTTAAACCTCAGAATGAAAGTGAGGTTTAGAAAGAAATTTCACTGCTGTTTCTGATATAAATCTGAATGTTAATCTGAATTTATCATCTGTGTCTGATTTTTAGTAAATGTGTCTTTGTTTCCTTTTATGTTTTCCTACCACTTTTCCCTGCTTTATACTTCCATTTACTTTTCTTCCTCTTCCCTTTATTTCTCTTCAACTTTACCATTTATTAAAATCAAGGGACCAGCATTTCTGACTTGGGTTAAAAAACAACTAATGACTGAAAGCAGGAATTTTAAAATATGAATTTCAAAAACTGGAAATGGGAGTGGAATTACAGTGGAACAGTCAAATTTTACATAGCAACATAAGCCTTGATACTTGAGAATGGAGTTGGATCCGTTGGAGTTTAGCATATTCTGAGGGGATTAATTACATTTAAAATGCTTTAGTTAGTCATGAGTTACAAGCATGAGTTCAGTGGGTGAACGTGTTGTTAAATTCAATTACTGGTATGCTTTTTTTTTTTTTTTTTTTGAGGGATTGAAGTATTGATTGTAACATCTTTCATTTTAAAAAGCAACTCATTGCAGATTTTCCCATCCTTGCTTAACAGCAAATCTTTTGTTTGTTTATTAAATTTAGCATGCTGCAGATTTGGAAAAAAAGCAAAATGAGACAGAAAATAGGAAGCTTCTTGGTACAGTTATCCAGTATGGTAACGTTATTCAGGTAAGCAGTGTCTTCCACAAGTTGTGTGTAGTACAGGTAATTTAAATTATTTTCAAACCAGTGCACCGAAAAATGCAAAATGATATTTCTGAAAACATTTTGATTTTAAAATTTCTGTGGAAAACAAGAAAAAAATAAATTAGTATTGCTACTTTTATTTGTTCAGAGATTATATCCTAGTTAGCAGTTCAGTCAGAATGAGAAACCTTTGGTTCTCAAGATGTTGCTGACATCCAACAACCAGCAGCCTCTGCTTGTGTGGCCAAAGTGAGGGATTTCATCAGCAACTTTTGAGATGTTACAGGTTCCCTCCAACATAAGTTAAGTTGTTAGACTATGTCATCCTTAAACCACCTATTTCTCTGTCCTCTTAGAAGCATTAATATTCTGGGAGAGAGAGGTCTACCTGTTGGGATGATAGGAAGCACCCACTCCTACCTGCTGCTTCCTTTGCCTCAGAGTAAATTACTGGGTGTTGGCAACCAAGAAGCAGAATTGTAACTCAGAGTTAGGGCTTTGCAGGGGTGATCTGTTGAACATCTGCAGGATAGCTATGGGATATGCCAGTTCTTTCAGACTCTTGCTCTGTTTCATCAAATAAACTGGCTACTAAGTATTCATGTTTCAATGTCAGGATGTAAATTTGATTCTGCAGTGGCTGAAATGCCACTGAGAGAGGGGAGGGGGCTCCCAATTTTCTCATGTTTTTTCTTTGCTAAAATTAGTATCTGATAGAAGCTTTTTGAGATTATGATTTTTCCAAGTTCCACGTCTGGCTTTATTGGTATAGGAAGCTTGACTGGTGCTCGGAGTTGAATTTTTTCCCAGTATCAACATCATATCTTCATCTTCATCATGTTTCCATTACCCAAATATTTATTTAACATGGAAACATTCTTTAAATACTTTGAGAGAGTCATATGGTGTACTGATTTCAGTAGCATAAAAAATCCAGTTGAAAATTCCTGCGATGTCATGAAAATTGTCGGGAAACCTGGAGTGGAAGGTTTGAGAGAGAAGAAAAGCTTTTAAGCATATTAAATGTCTACTTGTCGAGTGCCAGCAACTATTCTGCATGACTGATGTAACTGTACAAGTCTTCAACAAGTCTTGAAGTAACTATACAAGTCTTCAATAAACTTCTTCCTAAAGTGGGAAATATTGCTAGAACTGTAGAAAATTGTGGGTGGAATACTCAACTGTTGCATATCATTCTGCATTATAATATGAACAGTACAGGAATTTTAAAAGCATCAATAAATTACATTTCCACTTCGAACAGTAATCAGCTGTTAAGCTATGGTTTGAGTAACCATTGCTGCCTATGCCACAATGTGATGATTTCTCACATTACCCCATTACTTGTGATCCCCAAGTGAACATTGTAGTAAGCCAAAAGCAAATCAAATGATGATTTATATCAGGGGGGTCAAACTTGATTTCATTGAGGGCTGCATCAGTGCTGTGTTTGACTTCCAGGGGCCAGGGTGAACATGGCCAGAATGGGCGTGGTCAGCTCAACTTCACATGTGTCAGGGGGCCTGTGGTGGCCCTAGTGCTCTGCCGGTGAAAACGGGCTTCTGAGCTCCATTTTTGACTGCCATGGCCTGCAACTCTCTGCCAGTGAAAACAAAGCTCCCTTTTCACTGGCAAAGGGTTGTAGGAGGCCATGGCAGCCGAAAACGGAGTTTGGGAGCCCGTTTTTGCTGTTAGAAGCACTGCGGGCTGGTCCTCCACTGGTTCCAGGGCAGCCCCACAGGCCAGAACTAAGTACCCCATGGGCCAAATTCCCCAGTCTTGAGTTTGACAACCCTGATCTATATAAAATCTCAGCCTTGTGAACAATTATTGCAGTAGGCACAACAATTTTAATTTGTTGTTGCTTTTCTTTCTTTCTTTCCAGCTTCTGCATTTAAAAAGCAACAAATATTTAACAGTAAATAAGAGACTTCCAGCTCTGCTAGAGAAGAATGCTATGAGAGTGACTCTAGATGAAGCTGGCAATGAAGGTTCCTGGTTTTATATACAACCCTTCTACAAACTGCGTTCTATAGGAGACAGTGTAAGTTTACAGAACTGTCAGGGAAAATGGTTTGCAATATGAAATGTTGAACGTTTTCTTCATTGCATACATTCTTGTAATTAATTTAATGCATTGTTTATATAATGCAGTGCTTCTTTTCCTTGCCCTCCTATGAAAACAATTGTGCATGAGAGAAAGAAAATTACTATAGAAACAAATGTTTTGGAAACAAACATATTTAAAGAGTACAAGAGTAACTGTTTAGATGTTGAATGATTATGAAAATAAAGTCATCCTGTTCACTTAAGAACTCCTGTGCTGGATATTTTAGTTTATATCAATGCATCAGTAATCTATTTATTTATTGCAATAAATATTAGCCTCAAGGCTCCCTAGAATTCTTTCTCTTCTTTCTATTCACTGTGGCTTATTTAATGCATTTAATTACTCTCTTTATTAAATTCATTCAATTTATTTTAAGTAAATTATCTGTGCCATTCTTCAGCAACTCATTAAATTCATGTATACCAAAAACTGTTATTGTGGTATATCAGAATAAAAATAGTATACTCAACTTTGCCAATCCCTGAAAGAATTAGCAAGACTAAAAGCTAGAGAGGGAATTCCTAAAGTCTCTGTGTGTCACCATCTCTTTGGTCACCACCTTCCTAATCTTGGATGGTATGAGTATTGAGGATACTCTCTAAAGATGATCTTGGTTTATGTGAACAAAAGCCATGGAAGATGTCAAGACAAGTCTGAATGGCATGGCTTAAATAATGTTATTTTTACTTAAAATGTTACTTTATTTTCTTAATACTTTTGATACCCTAAATCCAACGATGTTAATTTCGAAATAAATTTGCAGCCAATTCCCAGGAATGGTAGCTTTATATTGCCTTTGTAAAGGTAAATGAAAATGAAATGGAAACCTTGTTTTACAGGTGGTGATTGGGGACAAGGTAGTCTTAAATCCTGTTAATGCTGGCCAGCCTTTGCACGCCAGTAGCCATCAACTAGTGGATAACCCGGGCTGCAATGAGGTAAGTTAAGAGCTCATGAGAGTTAGGAATAATTGAAGCGCCATTTAGTTTTCCACAGAATTGTCAAGAGGGACAATTAATTTGTGCATCATGGTGTGTCTTTGTACTCTTGTTTTATCTGAGGCATTCTATTTTTATAGGTAAATTCAGTGAATTGCAATACAAGCTGGAAAATAGTTCTTTTTATGAAATGGAGTGACAATAAGGATGATATTCTCAAAGGAGTAAGTTGAAAGATGTACCTCATCATAAGTTTTTCACAAAAACACAACCTGAAACTTCTGTTGATTGATCTCTCATTGTCCTCACAGGGGGATGTGGTACGGTTGTTCCATGCAGAGCAGGAGAAATTTCTTACTTGTGATGAACATCGAAAGAAGCAACATGTTTTTCTGAGAACTACTGGGAGGCAGTCAGCCACTTCAGCAACTAGCTCAAAAGCTCTGTGGGAAGTTGAGGTAAAGATGGGATTAAAAATAGCTAATGTAGCTTTCTAATGAGTATTCCTACACTGAGAATTTCAAACCTTGATGAAAAGCTGAAAGCTGTGCTGAAACACAGGTCGCTCTGTTCTTGATTATCATATTTCTAACATGGCAGGATTGTTTCATATAGAATAGAATAGGTTTTTCTCCAGGATGGATTAGGATGCTCCCAATGAATAAAAGGAAATTCAGATTTATGTTTTGATTATTTGCTTGGTACTCTTTATTCTACAGCTGGATGTTCACACAGTGTGTTGCTGCTGAGCAATGGAAAATAAAACATTGATGTCTTCCAAAGCAAACAGTAGTGCTTCCTATTAATAGAAGTGGTATTGCTTAAAATTATTTTAATTGCAATAAAATAAAATAACATACTTGTTTTCATACAACTATCTGATTTAAGATTTCACAGAAAAGACCACAACAATTAATCTTCTATGAATGCAGCAATGGTAATTTCAGCTAGTATCACTGTATTGTGTGTTACAAAGAAATTTGCCTTTTTATTATGTACATCTTCTTTCTTTAAGAAGTCCTTGAAAGCATCCCACTAGGAACGGCAATTACTGTAAGACAGAGCAACATTTTAGGGTAATACAAATATTCAGGGGAAATGGAAAGGGCTGCGATGATGGAACGTTGTTAGAAAGAGGGAGACCATTCCGCACATGTAAATCTAGTTTCTAGGACACTGTATCCGTGGCTTTTATTTGTTTAGTAGGAAAAGTTGTTACCAGTTTCAGAAAAATTGAATCCCAGGAGTTGCAAAAGGAAAGTAATGTTTGTGGTCTTGAGATCATAGAGTGCCTACTTCTAATTTAATGCTCTTTAATGTATGGGAACATAGTGCTCAAATAAGAATTCTTTCTACTCCATGTGACAGCACCTCTTATCTAATATTAGCAGAGTCTCTTCTTTTCTTTAAAATCAAATCAACCACACAGTAGTTAACAAAGCCATCCTATATATATATATATATCTACTGAAAAGTCTCATAAAGCCAATAGTCTTCTTTCTAAATAAGTGTGTATGGGATTGCAGCAGGGTGGGTTCTACTTACCTTTACAACCGGTTTGCAGTGGGGCCATGCACACGCTCTTCTGCACATGTGCAGAAGCATTCTGATGACGTTGGGGTTGGTGCTGGTTTCTACAGAACCGGTCTGAACCGAGGGCAACCCACCATTGGATTGCAGCTATAGTCGCCAGCTGCTACAAGCATACATTTGGAAAAAGCTGAACAATAGTGCAGAGAATGGAACACCTCTTTAACAATCCAGTATAAAACTTTGACAAGACAAATGATTTAATAAAATTTGCTTGCATATATTTTAGTTTATTTTTTTTCCTTTTAAAGGATATATGCTTTATTAAGACATATTTTGAGAAATCATGGTATTATCTTAGTCTTTTTCCAGAAAAAGATTGTATTGTTATACAATACAAAGGAATATTAAGAAGCTCTATAAAAATAATTTTCCCATGCCTAATGTAGAACCTGGACAAATTTAGAAAATAAGTGGAAGCACAGCTGGTCATCCCCCCCCCCTCCCGGTCCATGAATATTATGAGTGTTCATATCAATATATATGTTATATCTCTGGAGTCATTCAGTAAATATTTCTGTCCCAAAGGTACTTTTTCAAAAGGCAACTGAACTTTCTGGTTTTTCTTTGAAGATGTATCACTTCTATCCAAGAATCTTCTTCAGCTCTGACTGGATGGTTGGAATGGAAGGATTTATACTCCTTGCAGACGGTTGCTTATTTGCATCCAGTCAGAGCTAAAGAAGCTTCTTGGATGAGAAGTGAAATGTCTTCAAAGAAAAACTAGAAAGTCCAGTTGCCTCTTGAAAAAGCACCTTTGGAACAACTATGACCTGGATGACTGAGAATCTCCATAGATAGTAAACATTTCTTTTAAACAGGTTGAAGAATTCATCCAGCAAATACAGCCAAACTTGGGCTTGTGAATGTTTCCATCTTTATTAAGCAATAAAAAATATAAACTCCAAAGTGATTAAATGTTTGGTTTGGTTTAATTGAATCTTGAGTCCATAAAAGACTACATTAAGAGTTCTGAGTTTGGTGGAATACCATAACACCCAGCTGTTTGCAAGAGACTGCAAAAATATCAGTTCTTACTATCTATTCACTCAATTCCCACGGCTCTCCAGAGTATATATGGATAATCTCAAATTCTCTCCTTGGTCTGGAGAGAATTTTTAGCAATCTGGATCCAGCATCCAGCTGTCTTTCAGTTGTAATGTTTTCCACTATTCACGGGGCACCAATTTACCACTCCTCACTGAAAGCAACGGTGCACAACTATTGAATATTCTTGATTTAGAAAATATACTTTCTCATTTTTCACATATATTTTCCATAGACAAAATATAACATTACAAATAAGTTGAAGTAACCAGTCATTTTTGGATGAATCCTATTATCCTCTTGATTTTCTATCTAATGTTTTGTAGCTAATTTAAATAAGATTTTGGTTTGTTTATTCCCTTTTCTTTTTCTAAAGTACTATTTTTGGGCATTTTGTTGACAACCCTATCTGTTTAAGGAGAAATGACCAATACTATTCAGAAAGGCAATTCTCAAGAATTATTATTTCTTTATAGGTAGTACAACATGATCCTTGTCGTGGTGGTGCAGGCTATTGGAATAGTCTTTTTCGGTTTAAACATCTTGCTACTGGACATTACTTAGCAGCTGAGGTATGTAATCACAAGAAATCCTCTTAGAATTTTTTTTTCTTATGTTCCAAATACAGATACATTTACCAGGTAACTATCAAGAGTTGCAAATGATTAGAAAGCTGATGTGTTATTTGGAAATATCACACGTCAATACCATTGGCATTTATTTGCAAGTAATTATGAAAATGTGCTAAAATCTATGCCAATGACTTTTTGTTACTACTGCTAATAATATACCTTCTAATAATAGAAACTAGTATTGAAAAAAAAATACTGGTCACATCTTTCCACTAAATGAATGAATTGATATATTCACATATCCCATATAATTTTGCTGATAACTGTTTTTGAAATGATCTTGCATGTCTCAGATTTTTCCTTTCAAACTTTTTGGGTGTCCGCTTTGATTTTTATGAATGAATTACGCAGCATGGAGTTTTCTGAGGGTGTAATATTTATACAACAAATATATTTCACTACAGTATTTAGGTTTTGAGAAGGGAGAAGTCCAGTTGGCCTTTTTCTTTTCTTTTGGCCTGCTTGTGATTTTTTTCCATCAGATAAATCCTGACTATATGGAAGATAACCAGGAATGTCAGTCTTCAGTAAGTATAGGGAAGAAAACACTCAATTAAAAAGTGTTGACCAATGTTCAAATTACTGGGATAACAAGAAGAAAGGCTGGTGATGGAATCTATGTGCTCCATCTCCTGTCTCTGAATTTTGGTCTAATTATGGCCTTTGTGTGGCTTTTCTGTTTCTAATAGGAGTCTATAAGGAGACTGCCACAGATGTAATAGGGGCAAGTCCCTACTGGTTGCCCCAGTAGGGAATTTGAATATTCCTCCTGGTATGATATTTACTGGGAAGGATAAATCAATGCTGCAAATGTTGCAGAGGACAGATTTACCATGGTGTTACAATATTCAGTATTGTGACTAATGAATATTGAAAACAAGGCAATGATAATTTTAGACATCTAAGTAAGCAAATTTACTTTTATTCTTGCCACCCTAAATTATATCAACTTCTGGGGTTTGACTCAAACAATGTTTTCCTAAATTACATCTTCTTAAATAATAGGGTTTTTAGTTGATGGAGAGATAGGCAGGGAAACATTTTTGGTGGGAGAGGGTAGAGTGCATGATAAGGTAATACAGTTTTCCTTACCCAGAAAGAGACAATATACTTTCTGGACAATATACTTTTTGACTACATTAATTCATGTTCTTATCCCATGCTTGGATTAACCACAATTCTTTCTAAAAAAGACTGTTATTGAAGGCAAGTTGAAATCTACATTTGGACAAGAATTGTTTGCTGTCCACTCTACAAGTAGAATAATTGTGATTCAGTTGGAACTGCATTGACTAGCAATATGTTTTCAGCTTCAATTCAAAGCGCTGCTTTATTTGTTTATTTTGTTTGGTCATTTATTTATTATTATCCCTTTTATTCATTAAACATGAAACTCAGTCAACTGAACATTTAAAAATGTATCACAGATATCATTGACTGGCGCTGGTGATTGATACAGGTTGCTGCTAGCATCCAAGGTATCAACCAAGTATCTTCTTAAAATGTGCTGCTATTGTTGTTGTTGTTGTTGTTGTTGTTGTTGTTGTTATTTAATCTGTAGTGAGATTCACAGCCTTTGAGGATGGTTAATAGCTCAGCAGCTCGAGTCCTAACCAAGGACCTAGGAACTGTTAAGGTATCATCGGAGGATGTAAGCTGTTCCGAGTAAGGTGGTTTTTTGTAGAGTCAAAATGTTCAAGTCCGGTAAATTTAGAATTTCTAAATAGCGGGGTAGCCCTTTGGGTATTGCTCCAACGGCTCCAATTACAATCGGGACAACACATGATTTCTTTTTCCACAGTCGCTCAACTTGTTGTTGTTGTTGATGTTGTTGTTGATGTTGATGTTGTTGTTGTTGTTATTATTATTAGGCTCCTGACTTTTAGGCTGGTGCTTTCACTATTCCAAATTGGCTTATTTTTAATACTGCTTTTAGGATCTGATTTTGCGCAATTTTTTGGCTCAGGTAGTTTCTGCCTGCCCACTTTATGCTAGTTGATAATCTCTACTGGATGAGAAGTCAAGAGGAAACCACACAGTTCTTTCAAGTGATGTTGAACATGGCAGTCAGGTTCCAAGACTATTATTGGCACTTCAAAGGTTGGATTTCCCTGGTTTAATATGTTAGTGGGAGATTTGATTTAATTTAATTTATAATTTAATTTAATTTAATTTAATTTAATTTAATTTAATTTAATTTAATTTAATTTAATTTAATTTAATTTAATTTAATTTAATTTAATTTAATTTAATTTAATTTAATTTAATTTAATTTAATTTAATTTTTTAATTTAATTTAATTAACTTTTTAATTTAATATCGCATTTATGTGCCACCCAACTCCCAAGGGACTCTGAGATGGTTAGGAGCTTGAATTTGTAAGAGTTTTGTGGTCAGGATATGACTATGAAACTGCTTATTTTTGCTAACAGGGCACATGGGATGCAGGGAAAATATCTGCACACACTATTGAGATACAGTACCAATTTTATTTCTTTTAAGTAGACGGATTATCCATGGGGCATAAGCACCTGAAAACCAAATACTATATAAATTTCTCAACTTAAGTAGTATGTAGTGTGTGTATGAAAGAGCTACTATATTTTAGATAATAATGTCCAGTTGGTACATTAGGGTGTTGAGCAGAAAGATGGCATTTCAATATTAATTCAGGAGGATCATCTGGAATTTTATAGAAACTGTTTGTGGTTTCTCCTTGTGTATACACAACAGATCTCAGATTCTTTGCTATCAGGAAATGTCAAGGCATACAGAAAGAGTTAGTGGAAAGTAGGAAAATCAAGGAAGAGGTTTTTTGTATGTTTGGTTTTTTTTAGTTAGTTTTTCTTCACTTTGCAATCCCATGAAAACTGCCCCAGAGAGGAAGAGTATTGCATTAGAGCACCATCTTTGTTCATGGATTGGCAGCTTCAGGAAGGTGAATGGAATGCTTGCTGATTATTGTCATGTGATGGTCAAATTAGCCCACATATTATTTTAATTTGCTTAAAGTGATAGAATGTAGCCAAATCTAACTATAGCTTTTCAAAGAAAACAATAAAATATTATACTATGTTACTATTGATACTTAGATGGATGATCACCAGGAAACCTCTAGGCTGTTGATTATAATCAAAATTGAACAAATATCTGTAAAATACTAATGGCAAACTGCCCTTTTCCTGAGAAAATTATTCTGGGTAGTTACCAGGGGTCAATTTAAATGGAAAGGGAGATTTTACATGTAGAAAAATACCTCAGTACCCTTGAAAGGAAGAATCAATGACTCTTGGACAACAAATCAAATCAACAAATGGTCATTTATCGCGCAAAACCTATCATGGAGAAATAGCTTCTGTCAAACTGCCGTTTTTCATTACTTGCTTTTCTCCACCAGAGGGCAAAATTAAAGTAAGATAAATGTAAAGGTATCCTTCAAATTAAGCAATTCTCGTTAGACACATCTGTGCAGTTATCTTGACAACAATATGAAAGTGGTTTGCCATCTCCATCTTCATGTTTTTCAACTTTATGTACTATTTATTCTATGGAGTGTCCAAATGTATAAATAATTCTAAGTGTACACATGTATTTCAAGTAATTTTGCTTACTTAAACTCATGGCTGCAAAGGATGATCAATAGTCTTTCCAAAGAACATGTCATTCTGCTTTTTGTAAAGGAAACTGTTTTTCCTTTTCCCTCCACTTCAGTCTTTCATTTGAACCATATGTCTTCTACTAAGCTCTGTGTTTGAAGGGAATGCTGGGAAAAATCCAGCACAGCTGATAAATGCACCTGTCTTTTGTTTTGGTGAAGTGCTTCCAGTTTAAACATGTCTAATCCATTCATTATGTTTTGTACTAATTGTATTAAATTGCATGAAAATTCATGTGGTTGGTTGAGGTTAACATTTTCCCCAGGCAATTTCTTAATGAAAAATGAAGAAGTTCAGGAATAGCTTCTTATGACATATGGAGGACACATTCCATATTATCTTACGACATATGGAGGATCTACTTGTACTTATTCATTTTATCTATGTGCTACAATAGAACATTCTTCAGATATCATCACAGAAGTGAAAAAAAACTGATTTTACTGTATTATTGCTATACTGTAATCCGCTTTCTAACCATTATTGTTTCAGAATGCAATTTTGATACTTTCCTTTGTTTCTTACTCTCCCAAAAAACTCTGCTAATTAAAATGTGATTCTGTGGTTTTATTTTATAATTTGCATCCATAATAATAATGCCACATAAATACTTACCAATAAAATTAATATTAATACCTATTAATGTTTGACCATTATTTAAAAGCTCTTAGATGTTTTTAAATTGAAGTCTAGATCATGTGATGATTTCTTAATTGCTATAAACACATGTATTAAGCTATGGTTTGTTGTACATGTTATAAACAAGCCAGAGTAAGTTTTACAGCCATATGAGTGCGACACTTTTTGTTAGATTTCGGTTTCTTTAACTTTTTAGCACTTTTTGCTTTAAAATTATAAAGATTGATTAATGATTTTAAGGGTCATTAAGGGTGGAGAAGAAAGAAAGGAAGCCAGGAGTAAGCTTGGTAATCATAAACTACATTCATCCATTAACATACTGTATTACCATATCATGCTAAGCTAAATTACAGTCTGTAAGCGAACAATAGCATAATTTATTTTATTCTTCTGAAACAAGCCATGCTTTATTCACTGATGACATTTACCCCATGAAGTCAAATAGAAACAAAATCTATTTTACTTTAGCACAATATATGAACATATTCAAAATTTAGAAGCAACTGAGCTTGATGGTAGCTTTTATACGAGATTGATTAAAACCTGAGAGTTAATGATACAGATGTCAGCATTCCAGAAAAACCTCTGCTCCAATTAAAAACTCTGAGGCAAGCATTTTCTCAAAGTTCCATTTATTAGAGAAGGTATACTGGCACATCTTGGGAAAACCCGAATCTGAGAGTTCTAGGTTTTCCCTCAATAAATCAAAACCCCCAAAACCATCCCCTCACTCATCAGTCCATCACATGCTCCAATCACCATCTTTCCCATCACGAGGCAGCACTCCAACCACTCCTTCTCCAGATGCAGGCTCGTCCTGACCTTGACTGATGGGAAGAATACTATTTTGTCTAAATACAAACCTTCAGTTAAATTCCCTCTCCTACTGTCCCACACATAAGAAGATGGCAGCTTGGAAGCTTCCGGCCTAATATGGCTTCCAAAGTTGACAACAGATACAGATTAACAAGTTGGAAGGGACCTTGTAGGTCATCTGTCCCCACCCAAGCAGACCCTACACTTTTTTTGACAGATGGCAGTCCATCTCTTCTTGAAAGCTTCCAGTGATGGAGCTCCCAGCTCCTGAAGGCAATCTCTGTTCCACGGGTTGATTGCTCTCACTGTCAGAAAATTTCTCCTTATTTCCAGGTTGAATCTCTCCTTGTTCAGTTCCCATCCATTATTCCTTGATATGTAGCATGATATGGTTTCTATGTCTACACTTGAATTGGAGGTGTGAATTCCAAGACTGAGTTTCTGCATAGCACTTCATCGTTGTATCTGAAAAAATCATTGCAATTTTGTCTGATTTGAAATTCTCTACACAGCTGGATCCTGACCAAGAGGCAGACAGAAGGGGACTCCATAATACTTCAGAGAAGATGGTATACTCTTTAGTCTCTGTGCCTGAAGGAAATGACATTTCTTCCATCTTTGAGCTTGATCCCACCACACTGCGAGGAGGAGACAGCTTAGTCCCAAGGTATGATGCTAAGAATAATGAAGAAATGTGTGTGTTTGTAACTGAGGTGATTTACCTAGGCAGATTGTCGTAGAGAACAGCATTTTAATAGAAATAGATTGAATAAATTTCAACTCAAGATTTCTCTTTATATGATTATTTTTTGTAAAGATTGTAAATCACTCTGTTCATTCCAGCTTGTTGTTAGTTGCGAAGTTGTGTCTGACCCATCGCAACCCCATGGACAACATTCCGCCAGGCCTTCCATTTAAGCTCATGCCTACTGCTTCAGTGGTTCCATCCAGCCACCTCATTCTCTGTCATCCTCTTCTTCTTTTGCTCTCAATCTTTCCCAACATTAGGCTTGTCTCCAGTGAGTCCTTCCTTCTCATTAGGTGGCCAAAATATTTGAGTTTCATCTTCAGGATCTGGCCTTCTAAAGAGCAGTCAGGGTTGATCTCTTGGACTGACCAGTTTGAGCACCTTGCAGTCCAAGGAACTCGCAGGAGTCTTCTCCAGCACAATAGTTCAAAGGACTCAATTCTTTGGCGCTCAGCCTTCCTTATGGTCCAACTTTCACATTTTCACATAATTCATCATTTTCACATCATTCCAGCTTAGTATATAGCAAAGCAAGAAACATCAAACATTACAACAATGAAATAATAATAAATTAGCCACATCTGATCATCAAAGGAATGCTTGAGCGTATAGTCTTAGACCTTGCTATGCAAGGAAAGTCAATGCCAAATGTACTTGCAGGAGAAAGGTGTTCCAAAGCATGAAGGCTACCACTGAATAGAACTGTCAACTGGTCCATATTCCATGAACTTCGGGAAGGTTTGAGACATTCAGTGAGCCCTCTCTCTATTAATAAGGCCTTACCTGATGCACCTTGAAGCTATGTTGTAAACGTTAAATAACAGAATTCTGTGGGAAAGATGAAGAACTGAGACCTGACCCTACTTTGTGTTTGACATCATCCAATGAGAAACCATTTAGTTGCTTCAGCAGGAAAGGAATTGTGGTTAGGCCAAAGCAATTCATTGCAAACGTCCTCTGTTCCCAGGTATTCCTTGTTTCCTTACCAGAAATATATGTAGGTTTTAGTCACAAAAGTACATTAAGAGTTCTGAATCTAGTCTGATTCTTAGTAAATAAACAAGTGACATCTGGGCGAGAGGTCTGAACATTTTTTTAAAAAAAAATTGTGATGCTAAACTAGTTTATTTCAAACTGTTTCAAGTGCAACATTTCATTGGCATGAAATGGAATATTCTGAACAGTTTCTAACTGCTAATGTTTGAAACAGCTCTTTCTAAGCTCAAAGTACTTCATTTCATGCTTGAATCAGCAGTTTAGTGCTTAAAACGGCATTTTATGAAATTTTGTGTTCAGAGCAGGTAGAAATGAAACATTTTCCATAATCCATTAATTCCATGGTATGAACTGGGCATTTGAATGGGCCCTTAAAAAGTGGAGTGATACTTAAAAAGCAAAAGCAAGATGTTCCAGAAGTAAATTTAAATCTACAACTTTATCAGCGATTTCAGATTTAGACCGATGCTGGCAATATTATCTGGGACAGATATTCCACTCTTCAAAGAAGCGTTTTGATGCAAAATGCCTGGTTGTTTCAATTCAGCTTCATTCACTACCATGCCATGAAAATTGATTGTTTGAAAAGTTCATTTTATTTATTTTGTTTTTCACAAACATCTTCAGAAATTACTACAGATATGTGCATCTGGAATCTCTTTAATGTAAATGTATCTAATCCTTTCAGGAACTCTTACGTCAGGCTTAGACATCTATGTACAAACACCTGGGTTCACAGCACAAATATCCCGATTGATAAAGAAGAAGAAAAACCTGTGATGCTTAAAGTAAGTCCTGCAAGGAACTCAGTTCATGGAACTGATATAGAGAACAAAATTAGCAAGTCTAAGATTGTCACATGTTTGACCTACCAATAAAGGAGGATAGAATCAAGATCATGTGAAGTTTTAATACCACTTTATAATTCCTTGGTAAGGCCACACTTGGAATACTGAATCCAGTTTTGGTCACCACGATGTAAAAAAGATGTTGAGAGTCTAGAAAGAGTGCAGAGAAGAGCAATAGAGATCATTAGGGGACTGGAGGCTAAAACATATAAAGAACGGTTGTTAGAATTGGGTATGTTTAGTTTAATGAAAAGAAGGACTAGGGATGGCATGATAGCAGGATTCCAATATCTCAGGGGTTGTCACAAAGAAGACGGAGTCAAGCTATTCTCCAAAGCACCTAAAGGCAGGACAAGAAGCAATGGATGGAAACTAATCAAGGAGAGAAACAATCTAGAACTAAGGAGAAATTTCCTGACAGTTAGAACAATTAACCAGTGGAACAATTTGCCTCCAGAAGTTGTGAATTCTCTAACACTGGAAGTTTTTTAAAAAGAGTTTAGACAACCATTTGTCTGAAATGGTATAAGGTTTCCTGCCTGAGCAGGGGATTGGACTAAAAGACTTCCAAGATCCCTGCCAACTCTGTTATTCTATTCTATTTGTAGCTCAAGGTTGAAATTAAGGGTCATTGATGCTTTCTGAGCTAGTTGTTCACCCCAAACCAGATAACATCATCATTGATGATGTTACAAAGTTTGGGTAATGAAACATCTGCAAGAAAACAACCAAGCTCAGAGATCACCAAGGACCCATCAAATTTGACCTAACACATTACTTATAAAGTTGTAATAATGTTTAATTGAGCAGCTTACGGTAGTGCATAGGCATCAGGTTAGAAACTAGGGGAACATGAGTTCTAGTCTTGCCTTAGGCACTGAGCCAGTTTAGGCCAGTCACTTTCTCTGAGACCTGGAAAGAAGAAAGCAGTGGCAAATCATTCTGAAAACTGTTGTTCAGAGAAGTACATGAACTTGCCTATGTATATAGATATTGATACAAGTCTGATTGAAGACATGAAAGTGTTTATGTATTGCATGTTTATAATTGAATATCTTTTAAATTTTTTTAACTTTTGTGTTTATGTTGTTTTTATTATTGGCTGTACACCGCCCTGAGTCCCTCAGGAGAAGGGTTTGAGTTTGAGTTTGAGTTTTATTGGATTTATATACCGCCCTACTCCTGAAGGACTCAGGGCGGTGTACAGCCAACAATAAAAATACATACATACAAAATTTAAAACCAACTAAAAACAGATTAAATGAATTTGGCCCGGACAGAATTAAAACACCCCAATATAATTTAATTTTTTTTTTAAATTTGACACTAAAAACGGGGAGTGGTTAGGCCAGGCCCGCCTGGCGAAATAGAAAAGTCTTAAGAGCGCGGCGGAAGGTGGGCAGATCCGGGATCCTCCGTATCTCTGGGGGGAGCTCATTCCAGATAGTAGGTGCCCCCACAGAGAAAGTTCTCCCCCTGGGGCTGCCAGCCGACATTGTTTGGCTGACGGCACCCAGAGGAGCCCCTCTCTATGAGAGCGTACTGGCCGGTGGGAGGCTATTGGTGGTAGTAGGCGGTCCTGCAAGTACCCAGGTCCTAAGCCATGGAGCGCTTTAAAGGTAGTAACCAGGACCTTGAAGCGCACCCGGAAGACCACCGGGAGCCAGTGCAGCTTGCGCAGGAGAGGTGTCACATGGGAACGCCATGTCGCTCCCATCACCACCCGCGTGGCCGCACTCTGCACCAGTTGGAGCCTCCGGGTGCTCCTCAAGGGGAGACCCATGTAGAGAGCATTACAGTAGTCTAGACGGGAAGTGACAAGGGCGTGAGTGACCGTGAGCAAGGAGTCCCGATCCAGAAAGGGACATAACTGGCGGATCAGGCGAACCTGATAGAAAATCCTCCCGGCCACGGCCGTCAGATGCCCTTCCAAGGACAGCCGTGAATCCAGGAGGACGCCCAAGTTATGAACCCTCTCCGTGGGGGTCAGTGATTCGCCCCCAATAGTCAGTGATGGCGCCAACTGACTATATCGGGACGTCGGAAACCACAGCCACTCGGTCTTGGATGGGTTGAGCCTGAGCCTGTTCCTCCCCATCCAGATCCGCACGGCCTCCAGGCACCGGGACATCACTTCAAGGGCATCGTTGGGGTGGTCTGGGGTGGAGATGTACAGCTGAGTGTCATCAGCGTACTGATGGTACTTCACCCCAAAACCACGGATGATCTCACCCAGCGGCTTCACATAAATGTTGAACAGGAGGGGCGAGAGGACCGATCCTTGTGGCACCCCGCATATAAGGGGCCTCGGGGTCGACCTCTGCCCCCCTGCCAACACAGACTTCGACCGGTCGGAGAGATAGGAGGAGAACCACCGCAACACAGTGCCTCCCACCCCCATCTCTACCAACCGGTGCAGCATGATACCATGGTCGATGGTATCAAAAGCCGCTGAGAGGTCTAACAGGACCAGGACAGAGGAGCACCCCCTGTCCTGAGCCCTCCAGAGATCATCAACCAACGCGACCAATGCCATTTCCGTGCTGTACCCGGGCCTGAAACCCGACTGGAACGGATCTAGATACGTCGCTTCATCCAGGTGCTGGGGAAACTGTTTCGCAACCACGCTCTCAACAACCTTTGCCACAAAGCGAAGGTTGGAGACCGGACGATAATTTACCAACATTGCCGGGTCCAGGGAAGGCTTCTTGAGGAGAGGCCTCACTACCGCCTCTTTCAAGGCGGCAGGAAAGACACCCTCCCCCAATGAAGCCTTTATAATCCCCTGGAGCCAGCCTCGTGTCACTTCCCGGGAAGCCAGCACTAACCAGGAAGGACACGGGTCCAATAAACACGTGGTCGCGTTCAGTCCACCCAGTATCCTGTCCACATCCTCAGGGGTCACAGGATCAAACTCAGTCCAGATAAAATTCTCAAGACCTGCCCCGGTCCCTTCCCCCGAGACCACCCAGTCGGAGTCCAAATCTTCCCGAATCTGAGTGATTTTGTCATGCAGATATTGAACAAAATCCTCGGCTCTACTCTCCAAGGGGTCCTCCCGCGCTTCCTGGTGGAGCAGGGAGCGGGTGGTATAAAAGTTTAATTAATTAATTAATTAATTAATTAATAATTCAGTGTAGGTTCAGTGCAGTGGTAAAATCCAATTTTTTTTACTACCAGTTCTGTAGGCGTGGCTTGGTGGGCATGGTATGACTTAGTGGGTGTGGCTTGGTGGGCATAGCAGGGGAAGGATTCTGCAAAATCTCCATTCCCACCCCACTCTGGGTCCAGCCAGAGGTGGTATTTGCCTGTTCTCCGAACTGCTCAAAATTTCCGCTACCGGTTCTCCAGAACCCGTTAAAACCTGCTGGATTTCACCCCTGGTTCAGTGTAGATACAATTTACAATTAAGCACAATACAGTAAATCATTTAAATAAAGCACTTCTATCCAGCCTCACTCATTACTGGGACAAGAGGATAACCTGCTTTAAGTGCATATATTTGTAGAAAGAAAATAAACATTATTCAAAAGGCTTTTGGATCGTGGCACTTGCTCCCAATGTCTCATAAATGATGCACGCTGGATTATTAATTTATTTTAAAGATTTGTAGGGCTGCCCAACTAAAACTGTGTAACTCTGGACAGTGTATTAATAATAACAAACCATATATCAAAAAAGGAAAAAAGTAACAATGAACATTACAGTACATAAATAGAAATTGCTAACAAATCATATAACTAAAGAACTATAAGGGGACTCCCACTCCTCTGGCACCAATGCCTGGCTGAAGAGCCAGGTTTTAAGAACTTTCCTAAAGGTAAGAAGAGTTGGGGATCTCTCACACATCGTGGGGAGATCATTCCAGAGAACAGGTACAACTGCAGAAAAGGCCAAACTTCCTTGGTCCCAAAAGAAGGAACCTGGATCATACTCTTCCCGTGGAAGCATGTAGGGCACACACATGTTCTTATGAGAATGTGACCCCTCAAATAGCCCAGTCTTATGCCACAAAAGGCTCTAGAGGTAATAATCATCACCCTGAATTGCATGAGGAAACCTATTGGGAGTCAGTACCAGGTATTACAAGAGCATAATGAGATGTACCCATAATTATCTTTATCTGCTGCATTAGGATAAATTGAAGCTTCTGGATAGCTTTCAAAGTAGTTCTATGTAGAGCTTGTTGTAACAATCCAATTGGGAGGTGACCAAGGTGTAAGTGACCATACTTGTACCAATCCTGTTCTGATTATATAGACCCTGTGCTGATTGCTAGCTTTTTGGCCTGATATACTTGGCAAGCTTCCCCATTATTGTAACAGCCTTGAACCTATTATTTTTGTATTTTTTGTAGTGTTACGATTTCTGCTAATGACAAACCTGGCACTTATTAATGTAATGCATACCGGCACAACTCTCCTAAATAAATAATTGAAATACATAAGATATGTGTTTCATGTATATCTTATAAAAAAAAAGAAATTGAATTACGCATTACAGTGTTTCCTATTAACCACTATATCTCTAATGCATTCCTGACCACCATTTCTTTTGTTTTTAAGTACTAAATTCTTTTTTTTTAAAAAAAAAGATTGGCACCTCTCCTGTAAAAGAGGACAAAGAAGCTTTTGCCGTGGTACCAGTTTCTCCTGCCGAAGTTCGAGATTTGGACTTTGCAAACGATGCAAGCAAAGTATTGGGCTCCATTGCTGGCAAACTGGAGAAAGGAACAGTAACTCAGAATGAAAGGAGGTAAGAGGGTCATAATCTGGTTTTTTTTTTTTTTAAGAGAATTACCATTCAAGAAATATAGTTTTTATATCCATTTTTGCAGCATCAATATGAAAGCTGCAAAGCTCCAGAAGTAGTTAGAGAGATCAAAATGAAATGAAAATAGGCACTTTAAAAATGGCTAAAACTGTATCAGATGATTCAGTCTTACAGAATCTCCATGTTCGCATTAGTAATTTTGTGAGAGCATGTCAAGATCACAACCAGATTGAAAATCTTACGTTAGTTTAGGCAGTGGTGAAATGTAAAAATTTGTTACTACCAGTTCTGTGGGCATGGCTGGGGTGGTGGTGGTGGTGGTGGTGGTGGTAATGTGACTGGGTGGGCGTGACCAACTCTTTTTTTAACTTTTAAAAGCATTTTTTCTACAACCTCTTCAGCCGAAGAGGTTGCAGAAAAAAATGCTTTTTAAAAGGCTCTGACGATCCCAGCTGAGCCGCACAATCATCAGAGGCTTTTAAAAAAAAAAACTTTTAAAAGCATTTTTTCAGCCAAAGAAAAAATGCTTTTAACAGTAAAAAAAACCCTCTGATGATCATGCAGCTCAGTTGGGCATTGGGGAGAGGGCAGGGATTTTTGCTACCAGTTCTCTGAACCATGTGCCGCCATCGCTACCAGATCAGGTGATCCGGTCCGAACCGGGAGCATTTCACCCCTGAATTTAGGCAATAGAAAATATTACTAAATTCATCTTGGATTTGCACTTCTGAAATGTTTTTTTTTAAGAATTTAAAGAAATTTTGAGGCTCGTTTTGGATTAAATATTCTTAATACAGTATGCACCTGTCTTCTTAACTGAATAGAGATACAGAATGCATTACTGTGTGAGGATATGCTGGTATTTAATTTCGGACTAAGAACTAGATTTTCTTTTTTTAAAAAAAAATATCTCTAGGTCTGTTACAAAGTTGCTGGAAGATTTGGTATATTTTGTTACCGGTGGAACAAATTCTGGTCAAGATGTACTCGAAGTCATGTTCTCAAAGCCAAACCGAGAACGGCAAAAACTAATGAGAGAGCAAAATATTCTAAAGCAGGTAGAGTGCACAACTTCTGTAATTGCTAAGAGCTTATACACATTTCTGATTGTGATAATAGGAAAGGTAATTTCTTCCTTCCTCACATAATGCTCCAGATTTTCAAGTTATTGCAAGCACCATTTACTGACTGTGGAGATGGGCCAATGTTAAGATTGGAGGAACTTGGAGATCAACGCCATGCTCCGTTCAGACATATCTGCCGCCTCTGTTACAGAGTGTTAAGACATTCCCAACAAGACTACAGGAAAAATCAAGTGAGTAAAATTTGAAAGAATTTAAGCTTATCAGGCTGCAACACCTAGCTAGCCTTAGCTGATCTAAAAAAATAAACTTAACAGAAATGCTTTTCTATGGACCAAATGAGACCTCAGCGTTGAATCTGAGGCGTCCTGAGGTAAAAAGTTCACAGAATTTCCAGTAAACAGAAGAATGGTCAAGTACTAAGTCCAATAGTCAAATCCGAATAATCAGGTATGAAAAAATTTATATGAATAAAACACTCTAATGCTAAAAGCTGTCAGAGCTAACTATCAACACAACTGTCCAGTCTGACGGACTGAGCAAAAAGCTGGAAGCCCCTAGCAACAGGGGTGGAATTTAACTGAATTGACAGGCTCAGTCCCTCATTCTGACCAATGAGCACAACCCACATCTGGCTGCTGTCTCCATTTCCAGTGGAGAAAGAAGATGGCCATAGCAAGCCACTTCTGTGTTTTTGACAAGAATCATAGTCGGAAGGGACCATAGTCAGAAGGGACGAGTTGGAATAGACCATTTTTAGGCCACTAAGTCTAAGCACCTACTCTATGCAGAACTCCAAATGAAAGCATCCCTAAGAGATTGCTTGCCTCCTCTTTAACTCACATAACAAAGATGACTCCAGTGCCTTTCGTGGTCTATGTTTGTGACACAGAATGCTCTTACTGTTCGGGAGAATAGTTCTTACTTATCACAACGTATCTTTCTGCTAACTTGACCCTGATTTGCATTGTACAATCTGGAATGAGAGAAAACAAGGTGGTGATATCCTTCCACGTATGAAGAATGCCGTGGTATACTCCCTCAGCGTCTTTCTTGAGATGATATGATACTCCTAACTTCTTCAATCTCCTTTATTCCCAGTGCTTTTGTATGTACCTGTTATTTCTCTGAACTATTCTTAAATTCCTAGGATTAGATGCAGCACTCCATGTAGATTCTGAATAGAGATACTGCCATGATTTGGAAATTATATTTTTCACAAGAACTAAGTAATGCTACATCATGCCAGATATATCCCATCCTGTACCTGCACCTGATTTTTATTTTCTAATTGTTCTAATTATTTCTAAAAAATAATTCTAATTATTTTTTTTACTTTGGATTGGATAAATGTGGAATCATTCCATCATTCTGAGTGGATCTTCAACTTGCAAACTTCCATCATCTAATATTTGGACCTTCTGTTTAAATGGAAAATAATTGTAGGTTGCTTAATGCAAAGTGGATAAACTATGATTTAATTTGAATAGCAATTGGGCCAAAAATCAGGTTCAGTTTTAGGAATATGTCTGGCTTTTGATTAAGAACAACAAATAACTTCTTTAAATCTATAAAAATAAATATTATAGTGGAATTAGCATTTGTTTTCTTTCTCCCTCCCCACTTTTAATACTTTGCCAGGAATATATAGCCAAGCAGTTTGGCTTCATGCAGAAACAAATTGGCTATGATGTCTTAGCCGAAGACACTATAACAGCCTTGCTCCACAACAATCGCAAACTGTTGGAGAAACACATCACAGCTGCTGAGATTGATACCTTTGTTAGCCTTGTAAGAAAAAACCGAGAACCCAGGTAAATTTTTCTGTTAAAAAAAAATAAATAGAGAATTCATGAACACTTTAATTGTGGCTGAGATAGCCATATGACTAATAGTAGTTTGGAGTTCACTGTATATGTTTGCTATTTATTTATGTCTTATTCTGCTGCTGTATTGTGATATCCCTCCTAATCACTGGACTTCTAATAATTCCCAAGATGTTGAACAGGTTATTCAAATACCTGTTCTTTGCGCTCAACCCTTGCGATTTCACATTTTATTGGAGATCCTCTTTTTTTTTTAAGTTCTATTCTTCCTTACATTATTATGGATTAGTATAGTTTATTGAAATGGAATCTGCTACTATTTGAAAATGGATGCCTCTTGATTCTGTGAGAGTCTTAGCAATTTTTAAAATTGAAAGATTTTTAAAAGGAGGTGTTAGATGATCAAAAATGGTAAATCAGCTCAAGGGCTTTGTAGTTATGTACTAGTGTATGAAGCCACAAATATATTTCTGCAAATCTTTATGTTGTTTATAATATAGATTAGTGGAATCTGAAATATTGTGCCCATTTTACAGATTTTGTTTTCTTCTCTGAATAGATTCTTAGACTATCTTTCTGATCTTTGTGTGTCTATGAACAAGTCTATTCCGGTCACCCAGGAGCTGATTTGTAAAGCTGTATTAAATCCAGCAAATGCTGACATACTGATCGAGACTAAGTAAGTTTAGACATTTTTAAATAGATTTATTCATTTTAGAAAGAAGACAACTAAAGACGGCAAATAAAATTACTACCAATTTGGGAGAGATGCAAAAAAAAAAAAAAAAAAAAGAACAAAAAGAAAAACATGTAGAGGTTATTTATAGCAATAGCATGTGTGGTTCCTGGATTCTCCAATCAGTTTATAAGCCTAGAATTAGACAATATCTGATGAAATAGATTTTAAAACAATCAATAAGAGCCATCACTTTAAATGCATGATTTGTTACTATAGGTCTGTGATGGGTGAACCTAGGGCACGCGTGCCACAGGTGGCATGCGTAGCCATATCTGTGGACACGTGAGCGTTGCCCTAGCTCAGCTCCAGCGTGCATGCGTGCGCTGGCCAGTTGATTTTCGTACCTTCCGGTCCCACTGGAATCAGGAAAGAGCCATTTCTGGCCTCCGGAAGGTCTCTGGGGGGGGGGGGAGGCAGTTTTCACCCTCCCCAGACTCCAAGGAAGCCTCTGGAGCCTGGGGAGGGTGAAAAACGGGCCCACTGGGCCATTATGTGCCAAAAGCAAGGGTCACGCAGGGGGGGTTGCGCACACATATGCGGGGAGCTGAGCTCATTGAATTATGGGTATGGGCACACGCATGCATGACCCCTGCTTTTGGCATGCGATGGCAAAAAGGTTAGCCATCACTGCTATAGGTAGTCCTCAACGTATGATTATATTTGGGATCAGAATTTCCATGGCTATGCAAGGCAGTTGTTGAATGAGTCATGTGGTTGTTAAGTGAACCTGGCTTTCCCTATTGACTTTGCTTATCATAAGTTGGCTAGGAAGGTTTCAAATGGGGATACTCCAACTCTGGAATGCTGCAACCATCATAAATACATGCCGGTTGTCAGGTGCCTGAATTTTGATCCTGTGACTATGGGAATGCTGCAGTTGCTGTAAGTGCAAAATTGGCTGAAAATCATTTTTTTCCAGTGCTGTTGTAACTTCAGACAGATTAAATGAATGGTGGTAAATTGAGGACTACCTTGAAAGGACGTGACGTTACCTCAGGTTTGGAAATCTAATGGAAATCCACCCATACATCCCTGAAGGTAGAAATACAAGTAACTGTTTATTTTTGCACAATTCTTTAGACTGGTCCTGTCTCGTTTTGAGTTTGAGGAGTTATCAGCTGGAGAGAACTCACTGGAGGTTGGTGAGGATGAAGAAGAAGTCTGGTTATTCTGGCGAGACAGCAGCAAAGAGGTCCGCAGTAAGAGTATCAGAGAGCTGGCACAAGATGCCAAAGAAGGACAGAAGGAAGATCGAGATGTCCTAAGCTACTACAGGTTAACATGACAAGTAATCCTTGGCTTTGGCAGCATAACCTGAAATGTGTACACTAGAGCTGTTTATAATTTTATTAAATGGTCTATTCTTAGGACTTGAATGCTAATATTTATAATTAATTTTAAATGGTAGTTATTAAAACATTTTCAATTTGGAATTATTTAGATATAATACCAAAGGTGCTTTTTCAAGAGCCACTGGACTTTCTGATTATTATTATTTTTTTTAAGACGTTTTGCTTCTCATCCAAGAAGCTTCTTCAGTTCTGAGCTGAAGAAGGTTCAGTTGCCACTTGAAAAAGCACCTTTGGGACAACCATGACCTGGATGATCGTGAATCTCCATAGATATTTGGATATAGGAAAGAACTTGTGCGATAATAAATTCATAGAGTTCTGACAACAGATTCATAGATTCATTCTGCTTCATGCAGTGACTATGTACCGAGTGTAGTTTCATATAACTGCTTCTGAATTACAAATAGCCAAAAGGATTAGGAAAATCAGCTGTCACTGTGAAAATCCTTTATTTTCTAGAATATAGATCTATTATTTTGTTCTTTATAGGCTGTTTTTTAGAGGTAGATAGCATTGGTCAATCTGATACATTTTAAAAAAATATTGGCTATGTGGTAGTGTTATTCAAAACATTCTTTAAGTAGTTTGGACTCTCAAGGCTGTATTTGTATAATGTAATATACACAAAAAAACTAATTTAGTGAGAACTTGCCATCATTATAGCCTCATCTGAATGCTGGATGTAGGACACTAACAATATATATTTTGTACATGATCCAGTTTACACGTATACACAATGTCAGCTGCTTCAGTTTCCAGTTTCATGGCAGAATTCTGAGTTTAATTAAATAGGGAATGAGGTCTTGAAGCATGAATGTGTGTTAACTAAATTTACAGTGTAATATATCCTCTAGTTTTAAAATCTGATTAATTTATACATAAAATGTATTTCCCATTCTTCACATCAGAATATGTATCTTATCATGTGTTAAGTGTACCTTCTCTGTAGCAGTGCCTGTCCTCTAGAATGAGGTTTCACTCCACCCGCCCCATCCAAGATCCAGATGTCCCCCAGTCTGCGATAATTGTACCCCAAGCCTTTGGCGACAGAGAGTGAGACCTCTTGCTTCATTACAACTGATCTGTTGTGCTTGGCATCTTTTATCTTTCATTAATTTGATTAAAATTTCTTTAATGCGAACTGCCATGGTGGTGATGATGATGATTTTTCAGTATCTCCGGTAAAATGATGCTTTCCTAATTTTTCTTCTGCTTTATAAGGTACCAGCTGAATCTTTTTGCTCGGATGTGCCTGGATCGCCAGTACTTAGCTATAAATGAAATATCTGGGCAGTTGGATGTAGACCTTATTCTTCGCTGCATGTCGGATGAGAATTTGCCTTATGACTTGAGAGCTTCATTTTGTCGACTGATGTTGCACATGCATGTTGACCGAGATCCGCAAGAACAAGTGACGCCAGTGAAATATGCTCGACTATGGTCAGAGATACCATCTGAAATAGCAATTGATGAGTGAGTATTTGTGACCAAATGATTCTCTAAATCAGGAATATCAAACTCAATTTCATTGAGGGCCACATCAGGGTTGTGTTTGATCTCACGGGGTGGGGCTGACCAGGATGGGAATGGCCAGTTCAACATCACTCGTGTCAGGGGCACCTTTGGTGGCCTGAGTGCTCTGCCAGTGAAAATGGGCTCCCAAGCTCCATTTCTGGCTGCAGTGGCATCCTGCAACCCTCTGCCAGCCAAAACAGAGCTCGAGAGGGCAACATCCGGCCTCCAGAGCTCCATTTTCACTGGCAGAGATACTGCGGGCTGATCCTTTGATGTTTCCAGGGTGGCCCTGCGGGCCAGATCTAAGCACCATGCGGCCGAATCCGGCTCGCAGGCCTTGAATTTGACACCCCTGCTGTAATTAAACCTGGTGACCTTAAATCCTTGAGAGTCCTCTTACTCTTAAAGAATTCTCTTGTACGAGAATTGCTATGTTAGCCTGTTGCAAAAAAAAAAAAAAAAAAAAAAACACCAACCCAAAAAAACCAAATCAGAAAGAGTCTAATAACATCTTTTCCAGCTTACAATATTAGATGCCTTCTAATACAAAAATTTGTGTTGCTAGGTAAGACATTTGCTAAGTGAGTTTTGCCCCATTCTACGACCTCTCTTGCCATAGCTGTCAAGTGAATCAGTGCAGGAGTTGGCATCACAGTTGTTAAGTGAATATAGCTTCCCCACTGATTTTGCTTGTCAGAAGGTTAAATATGAATCAGGTGCCTAGCATCTGAATTTTGATCACATGACCATGGGAATGTTGCAATGGTTGTAAAATGGTCATAAGTAACTTTTTTCAATGCCTTGTAACTTTGAATGGTCACTAAATGAACTGTTGTAAGTCGAGGACTACCTAAATTTTCATAAAGTGTTTAGTGTTAATCTAAATGAAGTAATAAATTTCTTGTAGATTTTTTTTTTCCAAAGGAAAAAAGGAGGCAGGACTCTTTAAAAATTGTCACTTTTTGTTTTCTTGTTTTTGGATTGTTGTTTAGCTATGACAGCAGTGGAACTTCCAAAGACGAAATCAAGGAGAGGTTTGCACAAACTATGGAGTTTGTGGAGGAATATTTAAGAGATGTTGTTTGCCAAAGATTCCCATTTTCTGATAAAGAAAAAAATAAACTCACCTTTGAGGTAAATGTTTTATGCATCAATCTGAGTTGCAAGACCAAATATTGGTGATGCTAACCATAAGTGATTCAATGGTCAGATCATGCACACATATTTGTATATGTGCAGTTGGGTGAGATCATCTGGAGGCTTCAACTGGTCCAGAATGCGCTGCGCGGGTGGTGATGGGAGCGACGTGGCGCTCCCATGTGACTCCCCTCCTGCGCGAGCTGCACTGGCTCCTGGTGGTCTTCCGAATGTGCTTCAAGGTTTTGGTTACCATCTTCAAAGTGCTCCATGGCTTAGGACCAGGGTATCTTCGGGACCGCCTTCTGCCACTAATAGCCTCTCACCGATCAGTCCACTCCCATACAGAGGGGCTCCTCAGGGTGCCGTCGGCCAAACAGTGTTGACTGGTGGCCCCCAGGGGGAGAGCCTTCTCTGTGGGGGCACCCACCATCTGGAATAAGCTCCCCTCTGAGATAAGGAGGTTACAGGACCTACGTACCTTCCGCCACGTCTTAAAAACGTTCTTATTCCAACAGGCTGGTCTGGCTTAACCCTCCTCTTTATACTGGGTTTTAAAACGTTTTATACAATTGGATTTCTAAATTGTTTCCTAGCCTAATTATTTAATTTATTTTAAACAATTTTTAACTTTTATATGCTACTGTATTTTATCTTGGCTGTTCACCGCCCTGAGTCCCGTCTGGGATACAGGGCGGTATACAAATTCGAATAATAAATAAATAAATATATTTTCTCAAGTCAGCCAGTTGATTTATTCATAAATAAGTTTCATAGTACCTGCCCAGCATACAAACAAACAAACAAACAAACAAAAATTAAAAACCCAGATTCCAAAATGAGTTAAAAGGATAAGTGACAAGAGGAGAAAGATTTCTCTAGTAAATCCTGCACCAGCTGAAAAGATACTATCAATAGTTAAAGACAACTTCAAATATTTTCCAACAACTTATTCTATTTGCTTAGTTTTATACCTTTCCAACCAGTAGGTTGCCTTGAATAGGAAGTTTGCTAGCAAATTAGAGCAATAACTATGCAATAAAAACAGCAGTAAAATACAATAGTGCACACATCTCAGTATGCTAATAACAGTATCTTAAAATACCTGAGAGAACAAGGAGGTTTTCATGTGGCACTGAAAAGCCATAATGGAGATGCTAAATGGCCTCTCCAGTAAGAATTTTCAGCAAATATGTGAAGCTGCCACAGAAATGACAATCTTTTTTTGCTCCCATCTGCCTCATGTAAAAGACCTAGAAAATTTGTCATCTGCTATAAATGCTAGAGATTTTCCAAAATCATCACTAGAAGTTTTTATTCACTAGAAAGTGTTTTTGTCATTAAAAATCTCTAACATCTAATCAACATGAAAAAAATAATAATAATTAAATGGTTGACAGTTGTAATGATATGTTAAAACAAAATTGTTCTTTTGCTATTCTTTGTGTTGTATTGTATTTATTATGTAAATAGTAACAGAAAATAAACAACCCCCTCAACATCAGAGAACCTAAATTATCTGAAAAATAAAAATCAGCTCTGAAAAATAAAAAGTATAAAATCTGAAAAAAAAAACATAGGCACTGATTATTCAGTACTATAGCACTAGTATGTATTTTAGAATAAGGATATTTAGAAATTTACCATTTTGCATACAAATATTATTTCTACATTTATTTATTTGTCAGATTTAAGAACTGCCCATCTCCCTCACAGAGAGATTCTGGGTGGTATGTAATAAAATATTAAAAGCATAAAAATAGGATATAAAATTTCAATGAGGCAAGGAATGTTAAAAATTAATTAAAAGGCAGGAGAGGACTTTCAGGGCTGACTTTGGTATCTTAGACAATTTTATGAATTTTAAGAAGAAAAAGAAAGAAAAAATCCAGTTCAACTGATTATCTTTCCTTCTTTTAAAAACAGGTTGTGAACTTAGCCCGAAATCTGATATATTTTGGCTTCTATAATTTTTGTGATCTTCTAAGACTAACGAAAATTCTCCTGGCTATTCTGGACTGTGTTCATGTTGCAACTATTTTCCCTATTACAAAGGCAACAAAAGGGGAAGAAAGTAAAGGTAAGAATGGCAAGGAAAAATGGAGGAGATGTTGAGAGACATTTGACCCATCTTGTTCTGCCCCAGCTTCGGATTCCCAGAGAATGTGACACACACCAAACTTCACAAACACTGTTTAATTCCAAACAAACCCCTTTCAAGAATGCAGGCTTCCCATGCAAAGGATCCTTATCAAAGTTATTAAGAACAAAGTCCGACAAAGGTTGGCAATCAGCCCTGAAAACCAGGTATGAGAAGTCGGTCGTTCTCCAAGATGCTCTGTAGTAATGAGACGTTGTTTCTAGCAAGAAAGCACTAGCTGCGTGCGACTTAAATAGGCTAAGGGAGTGACCAATTATCCTCAAGCCCTACTCTCGAGTAGACCTCCTCCTCCTGAGTAGCCACTCCTGCCTTTTGGCAGCCCTGCGTGCCCGAGCATTGAGGAGAGGCTCCTCCATTTCGCTCTCTCCACTGGAAGGAGCCTCTGGAGGTTCTGAAGGCCCTGGCTGAGTCTCTGCCTCTGGCATCACATTCCCTTTGGCTTCCTCGCTGTCTGATGTGAGCGTTGTCTGTGCCGGCTGCTGACACACCATCACACCAGCCACCTCGCAACACCACACCAGTCTCCTCAGGATCAGCCACGATCCATGAAGGCCACTGGCGGGCCACAACACATCTGCTGTGGCCTGTTGGCTACCAGCAGAGATAGCTGCAGACCCAGATAAGGAAGAGGTTGAGGGAGAACCTGGGCCAGCTTCAGAGGCTTTGGAAGGTTCTTATAAGGAAACAGCATCAGAGGCAGAGCCGGGGCTTTCCGTCCTCCCCCAGGTGGAGAGGCAGCTGTCTTCAGGACCTGAGCTGAGTGAGGAGGAGAACAGATGGGGCCCATCCCAGATGTGCGTATGCATAGACAGGAAAAGAGAGGAGAGCAAAGGAAAGCAGTAAGCTGGCTCTCAGGGAGAGGCAGATGCAGATGATAACCAGCCCCTCCCTGGCTGGGAAATAAATAGGAGGGATTTGGAAGTGGCCTATTGTCAGACAGCCATTCGTTTCTAGTATACAGCAAGCAATTCAAATTTCTTGGCTAAACCCAGGTTTGTTGGGACTAATTACGTTTGATTTCTTTGTTTATCCATGTGAATAAAAGACTGTTACTGCCCTGTTATAAAAAGGGGTTGTTTTACTTGTGAGTAAATGTCTTATCACTACTTGCGAAGGCTGGGTCAGAACAGCATCAAATAAAAGGATGGCAAAGTCTTTAAGGCTTTTTCCTCAGGCCAGGTGCGGTATTACATTGCTGTCCACAATCATTCACACTAAGAATCAGGATAGTATTTCCTACAAATGCATTCCAATGTAGGGATTAGAATCTTATTTATAACATTTATAATTTCTGCTTGGTGTTATTCAAAAATGTAAGTTTGTTGAGTTTACATGAAATCTTGCACTTACAATCTTGAGAGTTTGAAATTATGCATTATAAGAAGATCCCAACAGTATTTCTTGAATGGTAATTTGTGGGAGTATCTTGCAAAATGCCAGTATAAAAAACTGGTGCCATTTGATTGCATGTAAAAAATAATTACTGTGCTTTTTGGCATTCCGTGGACCCTTCTGAACTTTTAATAGATGCTTCGTAGTTTCAGTTTCTTATTTACAATGCATATACCAAGTTACTCAGGTTGGCCAAAAATATGATTTTTAGCATCTGTCTTAGTTATCTAGCATAATAACTAGATAATACTAAAGATGGCATAGTTCTACTTTAAATGTATAGAACAGTCATATGTTCTAAATAGTGAGATGAGGTTTCCCTTGATTACGAATTATGCAACTCTAGTTTTGCAGATATGTATGAGAGCCAGTTTGGTCTAGTATTTAAAGTACCAGGCTAGAAAGCAAGAGACTGTGAGTTCTAGTGCCGCTTTAGATATGAAAGTTGGCTGGGTGACTTTAAGACAGTCAATTCCTCTTAGCCCAACTCACCTCACCTCACCACACAGGGTTCTTGTTGTTGTGAGGAAAATAGGAGGAGGAAGGATTATTAGGTATGTTTACCACCTTGAGTTATTTATAAAATAATAAATGTGGTGAATGAATGAATGAATGAATGAATGAATGAATGAATGAATGAATGAATGAATGCAAATTTAAAATATTTGTCTGGGGTATTTATTTGTTTCTGAAGGGAGCAATGTGATGAGATCAATCCATGGTGTTGGAGAGCTCATGACCCAAGTGGTACTCAGAGGTGGTGGGTTCTTGCCTATGACACCCTTGGCTGCTGTCCCGGAAGGCAACGTGAAACAAGTTGAACCTGAGAAAGAAGACATCCTGGTAATGGATACCAAACTGAAAATAATTGAAATCCTCCAGGTAAACTTCACATGACACGGCATGGACATTTTTGTTGATGTCAATTCATTGGTTTGATTTTTATTCCACACAATTAGAATTGAAAGTAATCATATTTTTTTTCAACTATATTAACCATAAGGTAATTGTTGATTGCAATTTTTTGCAGTAAATCATTGAATAAGTAGAAGGAAAACATTATTGAAAAGATGAGGAGAGAGCAATTTAATAGAAATGGAAGCAGGAACTGGCATGCTCCACTAACAGTAGTTCAAAGTCTTCACTTAAGCACTTTTCAGAATCTCTTTTAAGCCTTGCACAGTTGGTCTACTGTTCAGTTCTGACGACATTTGAACACATCCAAGAGCCTTGGTGGTGCAGCATACTAAAGTGCTGTTAAGTAGCACCAGCTGCCTGCAGTTACTGCAAGTTCGAATCTCACCAGGCTCAAGGCTGACTCAGCCTTCCATCCTTTCGGGGTAGGTAAAATGAGGACCCGGATTGTGAGGCAATAAGCTGACTTTGTATAAAAAAGAACATCGCGTAGGGACCCCCGAAAGCCCTACTATATACAAAAGTATGAAGGCTATTGCTTAATGCATTGTAAGCTGACCTGAGTCTCCGGAGAAGGGCGGCATATAAATTGAACCAATAAATTAAATAAATAAATAAATCCAAGTCAGCATATATAAAGTTACAGCATATCCTTCTATATAACCCAATTCTTTCTTGAGATATGCATTCTTGAAAGAATCTTGACTAAATTTAGGACGCTGAGGATTTTCATGCCTGCTATAAAGCTGTAAGCCTCCCAGAATCACCTTATAGCAGAGATGGTGGCTTAAAAATTGATTGAATGAATGATAAAGCTTAGAGTATTCTTGACTATGTCTATACAGAAGTGATTGAACATACAGATTTATTTTCTAATATCTCTAGCTAGAAAGCATCTTAATTTGTTAAAAAGATTTGTACCATTTTTTTGTTGTTTCTTACAAATATTGATCATCTGTAAATTTGGAATCATTTATATCCAACACTGATGATAATGTAA
The DNA here is from genome assembly GCA_030761175.1 of Masticophis lateralis. Taxonomy (NCBI): domain Eukaryota; kingdom Metazoa; phylum Chordata; class Lepidosauria; order Squamata; family Colubridae; genus Masticophis; species Masticophis lateralis. The sequence goes on from JAUDYJ010000002.1 coordinate 49,973,087, forward strand.
GAATTTATTTATTTATTTCTTTTATTACATTTATATGTCATCCATCTCATTGTTGAAGTGATTCTGGGTGGCTTAAATGCATCCGATCGAAATTGTACTTGTATGTATGGTCAAAATATGTTTAATAGAGTATAGTGCTATTCAACAGTTTTAGACAATCCAATTCTTTTTTTTTCAACAGTAGTGTACAATGAACATTTTAAGACTGATTACCAATAGAACTGTTTTTCCAGACTTTACCTGGAATAAACAGTGTTTATTTCAATTCTAATGCTAATATAAATCTGATGTAAGATTCAGACATGAAGAATTAGGACCACTTGTTAGGTTGTAGCATAGAAGATTTATTCAAGCCTATATACAAGAATCTCATCAACTAAAGTTCAACATTAAAGTGGTGCCAGATAAGGCTCAACAAAATTCAGGAGGAATTGGACTTTGAGCCCTTGTGGGAATGCAACAGCTCTAAGATGATGGTGAATTTAACTTTGCTCCCTAGCAATGTCAACTCAACTCCTACTGCTCCTTCTCAACCTTAAAAAAGAAGGCAACCTTCAGATTTACAGTTTTTTTATTATCTTTAGAGGTCTCAGAATTGCATGAAGCTTTGCTTCTGCTGTTCCCTTCTCAAATCACTATTGATTCAAATTAAATTTCTTCATATTTTAGTTGATTTTAAGTATAGAAAATAACACCAGTTACTTAATATACTTCAAAAATTTATTTGTTGTTTCTGTTTATATCATGAATTTCTGGCTAAGATTCACGGATACTTTAAATGTGTCAAATCTAAAATCCATCAAATCTTTAAGCTCATTTGTCTCTTGGAATACAACTTGGGTAAAATTGTATTATTAATATTGTTTTCATTTTTGTTCAAATGTTGGAACCATCAGTTCATTTTGAATGTGAGATTGGATTACCGAATCTCATGCCTTCTGTGTATATTTAAACGAGAATTTGATGAAAGCAATGCACAGACATCTGATTCACCTTCAGGGAGCAATAATCAAGAAATGCCAAATGTACCAGGTCAGTAATTTGAGTATTGTTGTATTACAGAGTACAAGCAAACATTTTTCAGTTTGGGAGCTGCTGTTTTCTCTCTCGCTGATGATGGATCCCTTCCAATGAGATCCCCTTACTCATTAAAAGAGGCAATACAGAAAGTATTGTCCTATTATTTTTAAGATTTATGAGATGGTTTTAAGACTATTGGTGGTGCATTTTGTGTCACAAAAGCTTAAATAGAGCCATTTTCATATTGATGTTTTGCATTAACATTTGAAATATGTTTTGGCTGATCAACTTTTTTCCCACTGACTTTTTTTATGACAGGCAGGAATATTTTTATTTTGTCTTGCACAAGATTAGCACATTCTTTTCCAATCTAACATACTAAAAATGTTCTGTAATATTGATTTTAGTCAGTATAAATAGGTTATACTATTTATTGTAGGTTACTTCTTGTGGCAATTAGTAACTAGAGCAGCTCAGAATAAAATAAAGCAACATTCCACTTTCTAAGCAAAGTAGGAGTTAACGGCAATTTGCTATCATATTGTATGTGTAAAAGATGTAAGTGGGTAAAATTAAGATTTCTTGTATCTTTGGACTGGCATTGAGAGTTGCAGTCCCATACCTCTGGAAGAAGCCAGATTGGGGAAGGTGTCTCAATGTTGTAATCAGTATATTTTGACTTACGCACTTCAGAGAAAGGTAAGATCTTCGAGTTACTGATACATCTACTGTTTGTATATTCTGTATATATTCATAAACCTAATATCTTTTAACATATGAATTCATGAATGAACGGTATTAGGGGAAAAAAGCACAGATGGGTAATGTACAAGTTACTTATTCATCTTCTGCTGAACTGGGAAAATGACAAGAGTATGTTTTAAAATATTCTTTTAAAAAATAGAACATCATCTGCTACTACCTCCCTATCTTAGTATAAACTGTTCAATTAAGCAATATTTCTGCCAGCTGTTTATATCCCCTCATTGGCTTAATTTATATAATGCTTTTTCAGTTTTGAAGCAGAGAAAACTGCCTTGCTTGTTAGGTGTAGGTTCTTACAATTCATTTATTTTATTCTACAGAAAGGGGAAAAAAGTGGTGGCTTGATTTGAATTATTGTTTTATTGTTCTGAACTCAGCTTAGACCACATTATTTGTTTTCCTTTACAGGTGCTCTTGACTTTGAAAATATTGAAGAACAAGCAGAAGGGATATTTGGAGGCAGGAAAGTAAACTATGGCAATTTGTATTCTTTTGTTCTCAACTATATATAAAATAGATTCTGGAAACCTGACGTTCATAGTTTTAGAGGATAAATTCTGGGGGTTCACAGTATATTACTGGTGTGCCCGTGGGCATCTCTTTCGCTGCCCTCTGGGACACTTTTGTGATTGAGCATACCATCTTGGCAACCGTTTCCCAAGAATGGAGCATAAATATGTTCTCAAAAGTACAGATGTATCTACCTGGCCAAAATGTTTGTGAGAATTCAAATTGCTTGCACCAATTATTTGAGAACCCACTTAAGTTACACACAAGCCTCCACCATACCTTCCTTTGAAAACACAATTGAAAGTTACAAACACAAGAGTTTTAGAAGTATGTACAGTAGATATCAAACTACAAACTACAGTAGATATCAAGCAGACAAACAAGCTAGAAACATAATTAATCATTTTATAATTACTTTGTTAAAACATATTCTAGAAGTGTTCATATATAGTTATGTATGTACAGGTAGTCCTCGACTAACGACAGTTCATTTAGTGTCCTGCCCCAGCTACGGACCCAAAGAACGCAGCACACACAAAGTCTGTACAAACCTTAGTTTATCTTTTTTCAAACAAAGGCTGTTAATTAACTTTCTTAGCAACCTACAAGAATCCAAAGAATAAATAATCGTAATCTTACTAGGATTGGCAGAAAGCCCGGAAGCAATTTGCAGGACACTGAGAAAAGAACTAAGATCCAGATGCGAAGGAGAGTGAACTAAGTTGTTCCCTGCAAATGGCCTCAGTCGTCGTCCGTCCTTAAATAGGCTAAGGGCGTGGCCAATTAGCCCCAAGCCTTACTCTCGAGGAGACCTCCTCCTGAGGGCCCACTCCTGCCTTCTGGCAGCTCTGCGCGTCCATGCATCTAGAAGAGGCTCCTCCTCTTCTTCCTCTTCACCCATGGAAGTTTTTGGAGGTTCTGAAGGCCCTGGTTGAATCCCTGCCTCTGGCACCACATCTTCTCCAGTCTCCTCATTGTCCAACTCAAGTGCCAGCTGCACAGGCTGCTGACGGGCTACAACATTTAGTGACCATTCAAAGTTAGAGTGGCACTTAAAATAGTTATGATCTTTGCAGCATTCCCATGATCATGTGATCAAAATTCAGATGTTTGGCAACTGGCTCATTGCTGGCGCCACCTTTTGTGACTTTCTGACAAGCAAGGTCAATGGGGAAGCCAGATTCACTTGGTGACCATGTTACTAACTTATCAACTACAATGATTCACTTAACAACCATGGCAAGAAAGGTTGTAAAATGGGGCAAAACTCACTTAACAAATGTTTGTGACTTTCTGACAAGCAAGGTCAATGGGAAAGCCAGATTCACTTGGCGACCATGTTACTAACTTATCAACTACAATGATTCACTTAACAACTGTGGCAAGAAAGGTTGTAAAATGGGCAAAACTCACTTAACAAACATCTCATTTAACAACAGAAATTTTGGACTCAATTGTGATAAGTCAAGGACTACCTGTATATATGTGTGTATGTGTGTGTGTATAGTTCCTATCCTTGCCCCAGCTCCTGCTCAACTAGCGGTTCAAAAGTATGCAAATGCAAAAGTATGGAAAATGCAATACCATTTTGGTGTAGTCATGCTGGCCACATGATCATGGAAATGTCTTTGGACAACACTGGCTCCCTTGGCTAAGATATGAAGATGAGCACCGTCCCCTAGAGTCAAACACAATTGGACAGGGAAAACCTTTACTTTTACCTTTATATACAATATACCTATCAGAATAGAAAAAAGGAGAGAAAAGAATATTAAATCTGTTCCATGTGGATGAAAGGGAGTTGGGAAATTCAAAAATTCTTGAAGGAGAACTTTGGCTTTCTGACACCATGTTCTCTCCTTTATATTCCACAGGTTGTGGTATCTATGCTAGTTCTTATAATAAGTGTTAGTGCATACCTTATTCTAGTTTATTCTTGTTTGATGTTTTCAACTTCTTTATCAAGGAGCCCTTGCTTATTAATACAAATAGCATTTCTAAGAAATGAATAGTGCTCTCCTGCAAGTTATGTTTCAGTTGTTTTATTGCTTTTTTTGTTGTTTTGTGGTTGTCTTTATATTGCTTTTTTTTCCCTTTTTAATTCTGTAAGCCCCCCAGAGTTACAGAATTGAGTATAGGTGGATATAAACATTTAATAAACAAACAAATAATATTGGCCATGCACTATAATGCTTGGATCTTTCCTGTAGTTGTTTCTGTTTACCACATTTAAATGAAGCCAGTTGTAGGTTTTAGTTCTCTTATCTTGTTCTTTCCTTTGCTAGAAGAATACACATAGGGAGTTTTTATACCCAAGTAGTGGAGGTTATACATACATCAATAAAGAAAAATAAAGCAAACAGCTTTAGAGGGAGACTGAACAAGAGGATGCTGTAGTTTATTGTATGCTGCAATGCTGGGTCATATTCCACACTACAGAATGTAGTGATGAGTGGGGACAAAATACCTTTATTATGATAAAATATGAATGTTAAATATTCCAACATTATGAAGGCAAGCTGGATAGAGCTCACCTGAAAGGTTTTGCAGTCAAACTGAGAGAATGAAGTTACTAATTTTCAAGGACAAAATGCAGATTGGTATTGAAAGAAGTATGAAGGGAGAAAGTTGCTAATGAAGAAACTGTCATCCTTTTTCAACTTGTGATTAAATACTTGACTTTATATCCAGTTTTATTTTATAGTGCTCTTTTTCTCCAGATGAAGAATAGTCAGGAAAACTGGGTTAAGCTTACTTAGAAAGTAAGAGTTCTTACTTTCGTTTTAATGTTGCTATATTTTGTGTTTTCAGTGAAGAGAATACACCCCTAGATTTGGATGATCATGGCGGGAGAACTTTCCTGAGAGTTTTGCTCCATTTAACAATGCATGACTATCCTCCACTAGTATCTGGGGCGCTTCAGCTACTCTTCAGACACTTTAGTCAGAGGCAAGAAGTCCTCCAGGCTTTTAAACAGGTAAATGGAGTTGCGTGATGTTCTCTGTTTGCTTTGAAATATGTAGAGCAAGTACATATTGCAACTAACCAATTTCAATTCATGTAAGGTTCAATTGCTTGTTACCAGCCAAGATGTTGACAATTACAAGCAGATAAAGCAAGATCTGGATCAGCTGAGGTCCATTGTTGAAAAATCGGAACTCTGGGTATACAAAGGACAGGGACCTGATGAAGCTGCAGATGTAACAACAGGAGAAAATGAACATAAGAAAAAGGAGGTAAGAAGAACTTTTATCGATGCTACTTAAGAACTGTAATGCGCCCCTCCCCAACTTGGAATATTAGTTCCTATTTTTGATAACTATAAATTTTGTTCCTAATTTTGATAACTATAAAAATACCCTGTTTCCCCCAAAATAAGACATCCCCTGATAATAAGCCCAATTGGGCTTTTGAGCACATAGCAATAAGGCCAAGCACTTATTTCAAAAAATATAAGACAGGGTCTTATTTTCAGGGAAACACGGTATTAAGAATCAGTATAATATAGCCAGTATTGTATGTTTGAGAGGCCCAGTTTCTGTATAATCTAGATGTAGTTGAATGGATCTTTTGGTACTATATAATGTCATTTTTCCAAAAATCAAATAAATAGATAAAATACATTTTTACTATTATTTTAATGAAATAAGCATTCTCCTTCTTGCTGCATAAAATGTATTGACAGATTAGTGTTAAGTTTTCAAAGGCTTGAAACAAATTATTTTTGAAATACTGAGCCAAACTATTTGTCATCCAGTCCCATCAAGTTTGATTACTAAGCCCATGTTTTAGCCAGAGGTCCCCCAGTTTTCTTCTTCTTTTGCAAATGTTCTTGTGAACCTTTTTTTTTATTCCAACCAGTAACTTGAGTAGTAGTTCTTTTTCACTTCTGAAATAGATTCTGGGAACAACCTCCTATTCTCTTTTCTTTTCTTGGATTCTCATTGCTGAAACAACTGTATAACTACATAATGGTAGAAAAGGAAGGGAACCTAAGATCACTTGTATTATAGAGGAGTGGCATTTTATAATTTTGGATTTAAATCTGAGGCATAACTATTCAGAGATGTAATGCTTGACTTGTGCTGTATTTTGAAAATATGTGTACATACACACATAAATAATAATTATATGTTCTTCAAAGTCTAGAATTGATTGTTCTGTACTATTAATTTTTTGTTTATTTTTTAAAAATTGTTTTTATTCAACGTTTACATCTTTAAATCTTAGTTACACTTTTACAGCTTTCCAATACCGGCATTTTTAGTAATATCCAATTTATCTTTCAGCCAACTATATACATATACATTTTGTTTGTTACATACTTATTCATATAATCAATACATTTTATATACATACCTACTACACATTAAATATAACATTCCATTATAATATCTTCTCTTTTGCTATATACTATCCATTAATTTTAGATTCCTTTTCCAGCCAATCATACCATCTGTTCCATGTTTCATAATAAATTGTTTCCTCTCTGTCCTTAAGTTCCATCATTTGCTAATCTGATTCTGCACACTCCAGCATCTTTTTTATAATCATCGTGTTTGTTGAAGCATGTTGTTGTTTCCAGTTTTGGGCAAATGAAATTCTGTAATTTTTGTTGATTTCATTCAATCTTATCTCATACAGTAAACCCAGAGTTCTTCCCAGTTTGGTAGAGTCTAAATCTGGTGAATATGATTAAGATTTATACTTGTGTCTTAATCTTATTTCCCTTCCTGACATGCTATTTACAACCTAATGATTATTAAACCAAAATGTGCAACATGAAACAATCCTAAAATGAGGTCTACCTACAATAATATTGTACTTCCAGCATTCAGAACTTGAAATAGATTCTTATTATTCATCACCCTGGGATGTCTGATGATACAAATATAGTATTTTGTAGATTTAACCACATCTTAAAATCACACCATACTGATGAAATATCTTTTAAAATTCATCCCATTGATATTCTAACCAATGGAAGAGAAGGTGTGTAGCTTAGGGTTGAACTGTGGGGTCCTTGTTGCCCTCTGTACTTATTTCTTTGCTTGCCCACATTTCATAACCAAGCGCCACTCATATTCTAACCTTTTGCTCCAATCTCTTGTGTAGAATAGTCATAGTAGTCCTTTTTTAAGTTGAACATAAAATTTAACTAGTTTTAAGAACCTCTAAAACCTTTCCCAATAATATTAATAGTCTAGGAGTTTTACCTCTTGCTATGTGTTAGGCCTAAAGCATAAGCTCAAAAATCATTTTCTCCGATTACATTGTCATTTGGCAAAGTTAAGTGACCAAAGCACAACTTAATGCTGAGAACTGTAGCTGGACAACTCTTGGAAAGACCAAATACACACACACACACACACACACACACACACACACACACACACACCTCGCAGCTTCTTGACCAAATGCTAAAATGGTCTAACTTAGACACACCATGAAGTAAGGCTGAGAAATTATGCCATTTATTTTTTATTAAAATCTACAGCTCATAAATACAAAATTCTTTTAGCTTAAAAAAAAATAAAGAATTTTGGCACAAATATGAACGGTCAACTTTCCAATAATATATAAATGTAAATATAAAGAGTAAAAAAATTAGAAAAACATCATGTTATAGAGTTAATAGAGTACTGATGTTTCTTTGTTACTCGTTTTTTTACTCTAAAATTGGAATGTCTCCTGTCATATTAACATTCTTGCCTCCTTTAAATCCATATGCAAATTAATTCAGCAAATTCATCCTTGGTTATGTGCTGTAAACTGAAAGAAAAATGTTTAGTGGCATGGTGAGAAAATATCAGCTTAGATGTGTATGTGTATAATATCAGCATGTCTCAGTCTTTAGTCTGTAATAATAGCATTAAACATGCAATACTAAAACCTAAGTGGTAATTGAAAAATTGCTATAATATTACTGTAAGGTTGACAGAAAGGAAAGAATATTGTGCTATATGCCTTCAATAACTGTTACTAGATAATTAATCATAGGATAGGAATCAATCTTACATGAAGAAAATACATATTTAAGATTTTGTTAAAACTTCCATCCGCCTTTTCTCAATGCCTCAGTTTAGGCAAAACCTGCTGCAGTAGTAAACATTGGAGAGTTCTGGTAAGAAAAAAAATGCTCAAAGTGTATATTCATGAACTCCAGGATTTTAAAAAGCAATTTAATGTATTAATCTTGTTTGTCCCCTAGGAAGGTCGCAGCAAATCGTCTAAACCGGAAAGCACTAGTAGCTATAATTATAGGGTAGTAAAAGAGGTAAGATTCTTCGATTCCCAAATATGCATTTCTTCTGTACTCTCTTCTTTTTTATGTATACGCTGAAGAATTTTAAATGTGTAACAGGGTAATTCTGTTTTTGTTTGAATGTAAAATATTCTTTGACTTAGGAAAGATAAAAAGGCAGTTGCTGGAATAGATGGAGCTCTGTGGTTAAAGTGTTTGGGTTCCCAAGGAACGGCTAAATGTTCAGTAACAGGGATAAATATTTGTTAACAATCTTAAAGATCATAACTCGGTATAACTAGATTTTAACAAGCTTAAGTTGTGATAAATTAGGCAAAATAAAGTGTTGATAATATGTGTGATATGTATATCTTAATTTGCATTTCAATTGGACAAATAGCTTTAAATTAATCCCAATATGTACTCCCATGTTTGCTTGGGCTGCTGTGAAAGGATAGAAATGCAGACTTGCTGTATAATTTCTACCTATAAAATACATGTTGGTATATGGTCAGGATTCTCTCTTGCCTCTCTCTTCCCTGTCCTCTTTTCAAATAGAAAAAAACTAGATTGACAAATTAAGCATTTTTGTCAATCATTCTGCTTCTCCAATTTATGAAAAGTAGACTGAATACACTCCGCTAGAGAAAAGTTCCTTGAGGAAGGGCTCCAATATATTCCAAAAGCTTGGAAGACAAAAAAAAAAAAAAACAAAAACCTGGTCCCAGTGACTGACCCAGATTGGATCCTCAGAGAGAGTGTCAGCTCCTGGAAATATTGATTTATCCACATGAAAATTCAGTGATTTGGATGAATTTTTAGCTGCATGTTTGTTAGTGAGATATGAAGAGGCAGAAGCTTATTTTCCTTGAATATAAAAACTAAAATGAGGGTCCAACATTGCTCTTTAGTTGTGGTAGCCACAATCCAAACAAAATTGCTGCCTCATTTAAACAGTTCGTTTTCTTGTTTTGCTCTTAAAACCAAACTCTTTGTTTTGTATCATTCTTTGTTCTGTTGAAGAAAGAGGTTTTCTTCTGCCTTGTCTGGCGAGAAAAATCAGTTTCTAAAGGAAACAATTTTTTTTTATTTATTTTTTTTGCAGATTTTGCTTCGCCTTAGCAAGCTTTGTGTCCAGGAGAGTATCTTGGTCAGGAAAAGCAGGAAACAGCAGCAGAGATTGCTCCGAAACATGGGGGCTCATGCGGTGGTACTGGAACTCTTACAAATCCCCTATGAGAAAGTGAGGTTTGCATGCATCTCTTACTTTAACTTAGTCAACGAAGTATTTTCATATCTTTAATTCCATCTAAAGACCACCTCTTATAAATGGCACTGAGAATCAAAGAAACGGCTGGTGTTCAGTCTCTATATCTTTGGAAATAGTTTATTCATTTAATGCTTAGCAATAGCCCTTAGACTGATATATTGCTTCAAAGTGTTTTACAGCCCTCTCTAAGAGGTTTACAGACCTCTTACTGACCTCAGAAGGATGGAAGGCTGAGTCAACCTTGAACTGATCAGGATCAAACTCCTGGCTGTAGGCAGTCAGCCTGCAATACTGCATTCTAGCCACTGTGCCACCACAGCTCTGTTCCTTATTGAAGCAACATTGGACAGAATTATTTTATTTATTATTTATTAGTTTATCAAACATGTACAGGATAGCAGGTATGAATATGAATATGAACATGGACATGAATGAATGAAATGAATACAAATAAATGGGGATGGTAGGACAGGGATGGTAGGCACACTGGTGCGCTTATGCAAGCCCCCTTTATGGACCTCTTAGGAATGGGGTGAGGTCCATGGTAGACAGTTTAAGGTTGAGGCTGTAAGGGTTTGAGGTTGTAAAAATATCTGCCAAAGCTTTTTCTATTACAAGGATGGATTATTAAAAACCCAGACTAATTAGCGTATTAAGAAGGAGATATAAATGTCCGTGAAGTGTCTCAAGCAATACCTGCTCCTTCAGTTATGGATAGAAATTAATATTGTAATCTGTGTAGCTGATTTTCTTCCAAATTTATAACTGGTAAATGTATAGTCTTGGAGTATTCAATACGAGAAGCAAAGCATCACAAAGGATGAATGGCAAGAAGACATACAGAACAGTTGGGTGCTCTGTCTTTAGAACTAGTGAAAATGGTGGTGATCCAGCTCTCCTTCATTGGGCCAGTTGCTTTCTCTCAGTCCAACCCACTTCACAAGATTAGAATTATAGAGAATATAAGAGGAGGGATCATTAGGTATTTATGATGCCTTGAGTTGACCAAAAATCCAACTCATGTAAGGGAGTAAGGAATTTCTTAGTCATGATGTTTGAATGTTCTAACAATTGTGTGCATACGGTATGTATGTTGATTGCTATGATATGTTGATGGTATGAGGATCTTCAAAAGAGAACTTTGGAAATCTTGACTACAATGGTTTTAAATCTATTCTTCCCATTAATAAAATTATCTGTGCTAATGTTTTCTAAGCACAGACTGTTCTGTAGTTGGCTATGAAATATTTAGAAACCTTGAAAATGACTGGTGATGCTAACATGTTACATCACTTTGCAACTTAATCCTTTAAACCTCACAGAACCTTACCCTGTTTTCTTTAATTTGCTTAATATAATTATTATGTACAGGCTTGGATTCTATTTGCCTAATCCCAATGTAAAGCTATTAGATTAGGTCATCCTGAAGCTATTGTATTCTTAATCCTTTGGGAGATTTATTTTGTGTGTGTTATAATTGTAGGCTGAAGATATACGCATGCAGGAGATCATGAAACTGGCCCATGAGTTTCTACAGAACTTCTGTGCTGGCAATCAACAAAATCAGGCTTTGCTACACAAGCATATAAATCTGTTTCTCAACCCTGGGGTAAGAAATAATTTAATTAAAATCTATTCCATAAACCTGTTTTATACTTGTCCTGGGTTGTTGAGTTTTGAGTTGCACTGAGAGTTTTCTGAATACAAATCCAATTTTGAAATCCCCATGTCTGCGTTATGCCAAAGTCTGTATGCTTTAGAAATACAAAAACAGGCAAAAAATATCCTAAGACTCTCCTCAAGCTGTTCTTTCTTGGCACACAGCATCGCTCACAATTTTACCGAGTTACGTATCTTCTATTGCAGCATATTCAGTAGTTCAGGGTGCTGCAGTAAAATTATGTGATGGAAAATAAAGCAGAAGGAATATGATGTGGTTCAAGGTACCTATGAAACCTGTGGTTTATGTTTTCCCATGAATGGTACAGCACACCAATCAGGAATAGCTCATTTTCTGATTTTTTATTTTTTTTCCCCAAATGGGTCACTGGCAGACTCTGTAGAACAGGGGTGTCGAACTCAAAGCCCATGGCCAGATCTGTCCTGCAAGGTGCTTAGATCTGGCCCATGGGGACGCCCTGGAAATAGCGAAGGACTGGCCTGCAGTACCTCCACCAGGAAAAACAGAGCCCTCTGCAGCCCTCTGCCAGCAAAAACGGAGGTTGGGGGGGCACTGACTAGGGCTCTGGATAGCCTGCGCCACCTTTAAGGGGTCCTCCCGTGGCCTGAGAGGGATGACGAGGCTCCTCTGGAGGACAACGGTTTGACCCTCTCCCTGGTTTCGCTCCACTGGAGACAGCCCCCCCCCCCAGGATACCACAGGTGCCCCCGACATGAGTGACGGCAGGCTGGCCACGCCACCCTGGCCATGCCTCCCCTGCAGGTCAAACACAACCCAGATGCAGCCCTCAATGAAATCGAATTTGACAGGCCTGCTTTAGAAGATGACCAAGCTGAGCCTGAGGTCAAACGTGTCCCCAGTCATGAGTCGCTTCATGCCCACAAGAGATCTAAATCCAGCCTATCTTGAATTCCATTGACTCTTATCTCCCATTAATTTGTTTGGACTGTTAGCAGTTCAGATGCTTGTAGAGAGTTTAAGCTTGCAATAAATCTCTGTATTCGTTTGAACTGCCTGGATCTTCTGATTTCCCTGGTGCTTGACACTCTGTCTTGCTTGGTGTAGATTGTAATCTGCAGTTTGTAAGAAAATAATCCCAAAAAGCTGAAAGATATGGATAAAACTGTTTCATTAAATTAAAGGATGCCAGGATATTTGAAATACAAGATTCCTGAACTTCTAAATCAATATGCAGCACCTCTTGTTGAATGGTTCATATTGTTATCTTCTGTTGTTTTGATCTTTAATAGATTCTAGAAGCCGTGACAATGCAGCACATCTTCATGAATAATTTCCAGCTTTGCAGTGAAATTAATGAGCGAGTGGTTCAACACTTTGTGCACTGCATCGAAACACATGGAAGGAATGTCCAGTACATTAAATTCCTCCAGACAATTGTTAAGGCTGAAGGGAAGTTCATTAAAAAATGTCAGGATATGGTCATGGCTGAGGTGAGAAAGATACATCCATACTTCATATTTATAGATATAAGATCGATCTTAAGAAGCTCCAAACTATGAGAAACTAGTTGGTTATTAGTTATCAGTGCTCAGGAGTTGGTATGCTGAGCTGGTAGTCCACAAGGTACAATAGTAATCAGGACTGAAACTAAATGATGTAATCATAAAGCACAATGTCATGCAACTGCATCCTCTAATGACAGCAGTCCCCAGTTGCTGTTGTTATCCAAATTCCAGGGATCATTAGGCAAGGATTAGCCTGATGCAAGCCATTCCCAGACCCAAGCCTTGGTAAAGGAAGGAAAGGGAAGATAAGGGACTGCCTCCTCTTTAATTCCCACCACCTGCTTATCACCCCACTCCCATCCCTGCCCTTTTGGCCAACCTGCACAGTCGCTCTTTGGCCAGGTGTCACTGCCCCCTTGTGGTCTCCCTTGTGCATCCCTGATGTCACAATTTTTATCAACCTTTAACACAGTTATTTGATCTAATATTTTAATGGGTTGGCAAGTAAAAAAAATGTATAATACGTTAATTTTGTAAATCTGTTTTGTTTGTGAAGAAACACAGCTATAAAAAACAAGGATCAGCTAAAGTAGATTATTCTCTAAGGAAAAAAAATTAAAAATATGGTATTTAAAGAAATCTCTTTCTAACAACAGCTATGTCACTTTCTTATAAGACTGAAAGTCAGTATCTTATTTTAGATCTAATCTCACATTTTTCAGTGGGATTTACATTCTAGTAAATATGTTTGTCAGAAGACATTAGTATGTCTCTTCTGGTTTTTTTTTTTTTTTTGCTAAGAAAAGTACATAGACTTATTTTGCGAATTAACTCAAAAAAATATATGCATTAATTAGTTAGAATTGAAGCCACCATACCAATTTTCTGTACCAAGATAGAGGGCTCAGTCCTGGTATCCCATATTTGAACACCTGTCCCAGACTACCCTTATTTATAATATAAATTTAACAAAGATGTCAAAATATTGTTGTAGAAATTTACAGAGTATCAAAGAAATATTGTAGAAGACATGATAGTGATTGCAGCTTGCTGATTTGCTAGGACCCTGTTGAACATTATATAATTGTTCATTATGTAGGATGGAATTATAATCCTTTTCTCTTGGTAGTTGGTCAATGCAGGGGAAGATGTCCTTGTGTTCTACAATGACAGAGCCTCATTCCAGACATTAGTGCAAATGATGAGATCAGAACGGGACAGAATGGATGAAAATAGTGCTCTCATGTATCATATTCACTTAGTAGAATTGCTGGCTGTTTGCACCGAGGGCAAAAATGTCTACACCGAAATCAAGTGCAACTCTCTTCTCCCTTTGGATGACATTGTTAGAGTTGTAACCCATGAGGATTGCATACCTGAGGTAACATGCTGTTTTGCTTGTTAGGCGTAGATGAACAGCCGGGGATTATGTTTTAATCAGGATGAGGAACTTGATGGAAGCTTTTATACTTTCTTTAATTTGTGGCAATGAAATCTTCATTGCCCTCTCCCCCACTTTCCCCCAAGGACAAGTATCATCCCTCCTTAGATCAAGGATTCAATTAAGGACAGATTACTGTTTTCATTACAGTTTAAACAAGAGCAGACAATATTAAAGGCTACTAGAAATTAATTCCCTTTTAGTAACTTCTTTTCTAGTACAACACCGATAAGATGTTTGCCATTTTCACAGATAGCTAAACTAATGGTATGTATGTATGTACGTGTGTGTGTGTGTGCATATATGTGTATATACATATACATATACATATACTTTTTTTTTTCTTCAGCCGGGTATTTTCCTTCATAAATCAAGTTTTTAGCCATAGCTCAGTGAAATCACATCCATTATCCTAGGCTTCTTCAGACAGCAAGCCAGCATTTTGCTGCCTGTTAGGAGACTAATATAGATCTATTTCGGACTGATTGGTCCTCATCAGTTAGCCACACCCTTACCATATGTTTCGACAAGGTCCCACTCGTCAGCTTCAGACTGGTGTTTTCGGCTTCGTGCTTGTGCAAGGAAAGCGTGATTGGAGCTGCTGTCTCTCTATAAATATTGGTGGGCAGGTGTGGGGTTCTGGCTTTGTTGCTGTCGTAGGTTTTTGTGTGTATATTTTTCTTCAACGACAAGAGAAGAAAGCAAATACTTAGCCTCTACGGGGAGGGAACATATGGTAAGGGTGTGGCTAACTGATGAGGACCAATCAGTCCAAAATAGATCTATATTAGTCTCCCAATAGGCAGCAAAATCCTGGCTTGCTGTCTGAAGAAGCCTAGGATCGTGGATGTGATTTCACTGAGCTATGGCTAAAAACTTGGTTTACATAGGAAAATACCCGGCTGAAGAAAAATACATACTTTTCAAACCTACGATAAGAGAAGAAACCATATACATACACATATACATATGTGCCTATAAGCATTTCCTTGGTATGTTATCACACTTTTTAGCCAGATTCACTTCAAACGAGTGAGAAACTCTATCCCACCTACAAAATGTTGCATTTTTGTATTTTATGGTTTACAGAAATAACTGTGAGCCCAACTATGAGCAACAAACTCCTTAAAAAATAAACATGATTGGTAGCAATCTTCTGATTTTTATCAATAAAACTTTACCTAAATAATCCATGTTCATTTAAATTATTTTGATTCTGTTGTCATTAAGATGATCATGAACTGTATAATGCTACAAATAATTCTCTAAGATTGTAAAAAGAGGCTAGCATGTATGTCAGTTATACATAAAATGTTATTGTTGTAGCAGGACTAATATTTGTCCTTGATATATAAGAAGAGGGAATAGCTGTCACCTACCTAACGTACCATGGTTTTTATAAGGGATTTTGGATGTTATCTATTTTAGACTGAAATACTGTAAAATTGGCATTCAAATTGTAGGGTGGTATAGGGTTTCCTTCCTGGGCAGGGAGTTGGACTAGAAGACCTCCAAGGTCCCTTCCAACTCTGTTATTCTATCCTATTCTAAATTCTGTTTGAAATTGCTGCAAAAGTAATTTTGTTTCTGCTTTCAGTAGTAAATTTCTGCTGTCTCCCAGCTGCCTCACATTTCCTTTTGTGGAAAAAAAATTCTCAAGCATAACTGCCATATCTTTTCAATCAAGGTCTAAAATGATGCGTTGAACTGGTTTGTGGTTTGCAACAGCTAAACCAATATTGATAATGACTAACAGATTAACTAAGTGGGAGAATATTTTATAGAGATTTTGAAAAAAATGTGGCAAGGAAGAGTTTTATCTCTGAGATTGGAGTTATTTTTTTTCATCATTGTCCAGACTTACCTGACAGTTTTAATCTATTTTTTAGAAGGGTATATAAATTATTTGATTTATTATCTGCAGGTGAAAATAGCCTATATTAATTTTCTAAACCACTGCTATGTCGACACAGAAGTTGAAATGAAAGAGATTTATACGAGCAATCATATGTGGAAGCTCTTTGAAAACTTTCTTGTGGATATCTGTAGGGTAAGTGTTTATTACTGGAAATATTAAAGCATAAATCATGCAAGTTTCATCTGAATGCTACTTATAAAATATCTATTTGGAAAGAGCCGGAAAAGTTATATCCATTGTTTCAGGTTCATAATCACTTATATCTTTTATGTACACTGAGCACTTATGCAGCGAAGACAAATTCCTTGTGTGTCCATTCACACTTGAGCAATAAAGAATTCTATTCTATTCTATGTGAAACATTCTCTGTTATATGGCAATTAGATTTTACAATAGTAATTAACAGCATTCCCTCATGTAATTATAGTGATAATGTCTGTTTAGATTTCTATGTGGGTTTCATGTTTTTGAGGTTTGCAGCCCTCTAATCCTTCTGTAATTGCCCCAAGCTTCTAGTTTCTAGTTAACTTTTCATGCTGTTGGTTTTTGTTCTAAGGTAAGCGTAGGCATTCTTCAGTGTTGAGAAATTATATTAGAAGCCTTTTTTAATGTTTTTACTGCAATGCCTGTTTTTAGATACTGCTATCTTTGTTCATGTTGGGGAGAAAAGTGATACAAAACAGAACAGAATAATAGAGTCGGAAGGGACATTGGAAGTCTTCTAGTCCTACTCCCTACACAAGCAGGACACCCTATACCATTTCAAACAAGTGGCTGTCCAATTTCTTTTTAAACAACTCTATTATTGGCGCACCTACTACTTCTGAAGGCAAACATAACAAGCCCTTCACTTTATCCTTTTTCTTAAAAAGGAGGGGTCCTTGTCAAATTCCACTCATCCGTTTCCTTCAAGCAAGGCATTCCATTGCTATACTTCCCCTAAGTACGCACATACCAGAGGTGGTATTCAGCAGGTTTTGACCAGTTCTAGAAAACTGATAGCGGAAATTTTGAGTAGTTCGGAGAACTGGTAAATACCACCTCTGACTGACCCCACCCCCATCTATTCTCTGCCTTCCGAGTCCTAGCTGATCGGGAGGAAATGGGGATTTTGCAGTAACCTTCCCCTGGAGTTGAGAGGGAATGGTCATTTTACAGTATCCTTCCCCGGCCACGCCCACCAAGCCACGCCCACAGAACCAGTAGTAAAAAAATTTGAATCCCACCACTGGCACATACCCTTTTATTTTTCTTTCCCAAAGTTACTT
This sequence comes from Masticophis lateralis, assembly GCA_030761175.1. Classification (NCBI taxonomy): domain Eukaryota; kingdom Metazoa; phylum Chordata; class Lepidosauria; order Squamata; family Colubridae; genus Masticophis; species Masticophis lateralis. The sequence goes on from JAUDYJ010000002.1 coordinate 49,990,670, forward strand.
TTGAAGATACTGAGCAGAACCAATCCTCACTGCATGCTAGTCATATTGGAATGTGTACATGTTAGGGCAAGGAAGTGATGTTTGGTTGGCAATTGTCAGATTTTTTTTTTCCTACAATCCTAGTGACTATGCTTTATTCATTGATAAGTGTGATTTATAAGTTGGGTTTCTATCCAGTGAACAGTAAGGACATGGATAAAATCAAGTTTTCTTCTTGGAAAAAGTGAATTATGAAATATTTCCCTATTATTTTCATTTTGAATGATACATCAAATGCTTGGGGAAAGTGTTGATATGTTGCTACTAGCACACCTCTACTTAAAATTATTTGCTATATAAATTCTGCTATATGGTACACTTAACTGCTTAATGTATTGTAAGCCGCCCTGAATCTCCGGAGAAGGGCGGCATATAAATCGAACTGATAATTAATTAATTAATTAATTAATTAATACCGGTAGTAGATTTTTCCAACATAGCTGCAAAACGTTTTTTTTTTCTTTCTCCAAGAGGCCCTGAAGTTTCAAAAACGAAAGAGTATTTGTATTTTCAGTCTAATAGTTGTGTTTTTTTTTCTTATTCTCTGCTAAGCCTCAAATGTCCACGAAGTGGACATTGTAGCAACATTATTGGTGCTTATAAAAAGTTTTTTTAAAAAAAATCCACATTTAGGAAATTCCCAATTTATGAGCACAATTAAAACCAGAATTTCCATTGCTAACAAGAAAAGACTTATGTCCAATTTTCCAACTTTTTTTTCCCCCAGGGTTGTTAAGCAAATCACTGCAGTTAAGTGAATAATATATATGGTTTTTAAGTGAATCTGGTTTCCCCTATTAATTTTGCTTGTTGGAAGTTGGCTAGAAAAGTCAGAGATTGTGATCACATCACACACACACACACACACACACACACACACACACACACACACCCTTCAAGATGCTGCAACCGTTGTAAATACATGCTGGTTGCCAAGCCACCAAATTTTGATCTGTGACCGTAGGGATGCTATGACAGTCACAAGTGCAAAGATTGACCATAAGGCACATTTTTCAGTGCTGTTGTAACTACAAACGGCCATTAAATCAATGATTGTAAATTGAGGACTAAGCATTCTCTCCCCAAATGTGATTTACAGTCTTTCAGAATTTCTAGAAAAGTTACCTTCCTAGGTATATTAAGTTTAACTGCTTGGTATTTGTGAGAGGATTAGAATTCTTGCATTGTTTCATTTTAACAGATTGCATTATTTTCCAGACTTGCAACAATACCAGTGATAGGAAGCATGCAGATTCTATATTGGAAAAATATGTGACTGAAATAGTGATGAGTATAGTTACTACCTTCTTCAGTTCTCCATTTTCAGACCAGAGCACAACTTTGCAGGTAAGAAGCTAAATGAGAAAACTAAACTAAAGCATGCAAAGCAAAATATGATCTATGTTTCTTACTGTAATACCCTATTTTGATCTTCGAACCACTTCTAATATTTCTCAGTTATAAATTTTTATAATTTTATAAATTTATAAAAGTCATCGTTTTTCGAGTTGGAAATAATTTCTGGAAAGATTTAATTGTAGGCAAAAGGAAGAGGTTGATTGTTTCAATATTCCAATATTCTGAAAGATGCTTTCTGTAGAAGGGCAGGGGATTCCTGCCTTCCAATTTTTAATGTTTAGCATAATTTTTAGTAATGTTACAGAGCCATCTGCTGGTCATTGCTTTTCTACAAGCAAATTCTGTTTGAAAAATATCATCTACAGTGTATTTGTAGCCTATCTTATACACTGACATTATTGAAACATGGCTTTTTTCATTGAAATTGAAATGATTTGCACTAACATTGACATTTCATTGAAATGTCTTAACAAGTTTTACACAAAGAAATAGAACTAGGTTTAAATAGGTTCCTTCCACAGCTTCCGATAGATTTATTCCCTATTTTAGGATAGGTGTTTTAATTTTACTTGATAATTTGAAAAACTTTGCAATTGCTTCAGTAGGTAATAGCACAACTATATACCCCAAAACTTCAAGGCAATTTGCTTTTAAAATATTGTATCTCTGGGTTTTGCAACAAATCATTTTTCATGCTTTCAGCTCAACTCTTCACATCTATAGACTTCTCTCTTTGTTACCTTCCTCTTTTCCTTGGATTGAAATGCACGTATTCTTGGTGTCTTTTTAGACTCGTCAACCAGTGTTCGTGCAACTTTTACAAGGTGTGTTTCGAGTGTATCACTGTAACTGGCTCATGCCCAGTCAAAAAGCATCAGTGGAAAGTTGTATCAGAGTACTTTCAGATGTAGGTAAGAAAACTATATTGATTTATTGACTTATTAATCAATTTTCTACCTGCTGCAATCTAAACAGATTAAGTGGATTAGGACAACCACCCCCAAAGCTTATGATAGTACAAAATATACAATACTATAATAAATACTTAAGCCCACTTGCAACGATGACAGTTTCATATCCAAATACGCTCCAGAAGTGTTCTATCTTCAGCTTCTTCTGGAAGGTGAATAGTTTTAGAATTTTACTGGGGAACCTTATGTAGGACTGTAATGATTAATCCACATAAGCTCTGTCTCCTCAATACATCTGTCTATCATAAATATCCCAGGGGCTGCCACAAAGAAAGGGAGTCAAGCTATTCTCCGAAGCACCTGAGGACAGGACAAGAAGCAATGGATGGAAACTAATCAAGGAGAGAAGCAATTAGAACTAAGGAGAAATGTCTTAATAGTTAGAACAATTAATCAGAGGAACAACTTGCCTCCAGAAGTTGTGGGTGCTCCAACACTAGAAGTTTTAAAGAAGAGATTTGTCTGAAATGGTACAAGGTTTCTTGCCTGAGGTTCGACTAGATCTCCAAGGTCCCTTCCAACTCTGTTATTCTAATTCTAATTCTAACCTTGCCATCCAATATGTTTCCTTTTCATTGGTTACGTTAAATTAAGGTGTTTTGGTTAATAATTTGAAAAATTAAACATCGGAACATATTTCTACAAATATTTTTCTATGGAACCACAGCAGTTTAATCAAATATATGCTTTATTTTCACAATTAAGAGCTTATATTAGGCATGATAACTCTGTATTACCTTCAGTTATAGAAACTTGTTAACTTGTGCAAATTGGGAAACAAAGCACAGGAACAGGCTGCGAGATATTCATGTCTGGCTTGAGTTTCCCTTTGGCATCCATTTATTTATTTGTCAAATTTAGATACCGCCCATTTTACTGTCTAAATGACTCTGAGCAGTTTACAGGTGAAACTTGGTTGGCTGTTATGGGTACAGAATGCTGGACTAAAAGGGTTTTGCCTAATAGAAGCTGCTATAGTGTACATGCAAACCCAGTGATATCAAAAACATGAACAAAAACATTTCGACAAATGTCAGTGTTGCTTATGTAAATTTGCCCTTTCATTTCTCAAGATGCAAATCTGGCTCATATCCTTCTGAAATGCATGTCATTGGCTAAACAAATGATAATACATGATATATTTCAGCAAAGAGCAGAGCGATTGCTATCCCAGTTGATCTTGACAGCCAGGTCAATAACCTCTTCCTGAAGTCTCACAATATAGTGCAAAAAACAGCAATGAACTGGAGGATGACGGCAAGAAACGCTGCTCGGAGAGATTCTGTGATGGCAGCGTCAAGGGATTATCGTAATATCATTGAGAGGTTGCAAGTGAGTATAATATCAATACCTGTTTTTAAGTATTCAGCGGATGTGTGGTTTGTATGAAGAAATAGCATGTCGTCCCTTTGAGATAGTCCAGGCAACAAGCACCAACTGTGAATACTGCCTTTATTGTAAAATTTCAGTAACAGAATCTTGCAAGACTGAAACTACACCTTCCTCCTTCAACTTCTGAGATGTTTGCCATGCTCCTAATCCTCTAGACCAGGGGTATCAAACTCAATTTCAGGGTTGTGTTTGACCTCAGGGGGGCAGAGTAGGCATGGCCAGGGTGGGTGTAGCTAGCTCAACGTCACTCATGTCAGGGGTGCCTATGGTGGCCCAAGCACTCTGCCAGCGAAAATGGAACTTGGGAGGGCTGCATGCAGCCCCCCTAAGCTCTGTTTTCATTGGCAGAGGCATGGTGGGCCAGTCCTTTGCTGTTTCCAGGGTGGCACTGCGAGCCAGATCTAAGCACCCTGTGGCCGAATCCAGGCCCCAGACCTTGAGTTTGACACCCCTGCTCTTGACTAAGCTGCCTTTTATCTGATCTTTACCTAGTCTGTTTTCTTCTCCTCCTCCTGTCTCTCAAGTACATTCTCACACACCTTGATACAACCCTAGGTATTTAATTAAGGATTATTTAATATCTTGCTTTTCTGTTGGCCATTTCATTTTATGATCATTTTCTACAAACTCAAGATCATATGTGTGCCTCTTTTCACAAATATTATAAAATATTACTATTTTATAATAAAAATATGTATAGCAGAAACATAGAAAACCAATGGTTAGAAAAAGTGGTCCAGCAAGTCTGTCCTTTGAGGGTTGGGGGTTTTTTTTGTTTTCTTTTTAATTTACTCATGCACAATTTTTAATTATTATTTTATTATTTATTTATTTATTTTTGTCAGTTTCAGATTGTGTCTCCCTGTTTTTGACTTTTGCTTAATATTGAAAATAACTGCCTTTTAGCAGTTCATAAGGATCTGAACTGAATAGATGTCTTTCAATGGAAGCTGGATACTGATGTCTTATGCAAATGGGGCTGATCAAATTGTGGTAAACTCATAGTTATACACAAAAGCTGGAAAAGCTCCTAATTAGGGCTGTAGTCAATCGTGCTCAATTCCAGATCATTTCATTGCATTTATGTTCCCCAGCCCTTCAACTCCTATATTCACTTCAGTCTTCTTTCAGCTATTTTTTCTCCTGTATTTTCTCTTTTCCATTGCCCATCTTATTTTGGCGACACAATGTTTTCACTTCTGGTATGTAATAAATGCTATTAATATTAATATTAGTAGAAAATACCTATTTTGCTGTTTATAATGTCCATTTACAGATTTCAGTAAGCAAATGTTCGCAGTGTTGTGTTGTAAGTATTTAGTGTTTGTAACCTTAAAGAAACCTATTTCTATTAACAGTGAGAAGAGAAATGTGGAAACAATGAAATCTGTCTCTGCAGGTTCCCATTATAATGTATTAATCTTGTTTTAATTAAGCATATTCTTATTTTATTGGCATAATTGTTTTTAAAAAGTACTTGTCTGTATGCTTTGTCCATGTAAGTTTCAAACTAAATATACACCTATTTCAGGATATAGTATCAGCTTTGGAAGATCGCTTACGGCCACTGGTCCAAGCTGAATTGTCTGTATTGGTGGATGTCCTTCATAGACCAGAACTGCTTTTCCCAGAAAATACAGATGCTAGAAGGAAATGTGAAAGTGGAGGTTTTATCTGCAAGTAAGTTGAGGGTCAGCATTTTCTTTATTATTTTAAAATAATTCTTGCTCTCTTCTAAACTGTTACTATAGATTAGGGTATATTGACCTTATTTTGCTATCAATTTGTTATCATGCTTTCTTTCTGTTTTTTGTAAAATTCTAGTAGCATTCCACATGGATCTTCTGATGCTGAAGCTAGTAATAATGGCTTCTGAAAGCAGAAAGTAATTTTAATAAAATTGTACTACAGATCATGTGCCATTACACGGTACTTAATGACTGGATTCATATATTTCATTAGTCATTGTTTGTTTAAGCCACAACAGCATCATTCACACCATATGCTAAATCAGTCATATACAAACCACATTGTAGATTAGCATGTTATGTGAATCAGGCCTCGGTGTCCATCTTATTTAGAAAATGACAATATTAGAAATATTAGGTAGGAATCTCTCAATCCTGTTAGAAAATATGTGTAACATCATAATATGGCGTATTAAGTTTTCTCATCCTCTTGATGTAAAAATGCAGCATGCTATTTATATTTGCTGGACTGCATGGGATCTGGTCAAGAAAACATAAGAATGATTCCTTCTGTTAGCAACCACAAATCTCTGGTAAAATTTATCCTTCGTTTAAGTATGAGGTTCCTGGTTAAGTTTTGCTAGCGAATGTAACAAATAGTCCATTTTGAAAAATATGTTTATTCCTAATTTTAGAATGTTTTGTTATGAATGAATTAATGCTTTCTCCAGAAATTGTAAAATATAACAATGTGTTGTAGTTTTTTGTTTTTGATCTACCATCTCAGAACCTCCTAGTTCTTAAGCCATGAGAAGCAACTTGTATTTTATGAAATAAGCTACAAATATTGTTGTTCCATGACAGAGCTGCTTGATTTTAGTTCATTTATTCCATGTTGGTGCAACTTTATTTTCTCAGAGCAGATTATACAGCACTTCAAAGCTTTCTATGTAGAAGGGGTATGGAACAAAGTTTATTTATTGCTTCACATATATATCTGGAAAAACTATGCTTTGAAGGGAAAAAAATGACAATATGGTTGTCTTTTGGACAATTGGTTTTTTCTATCACCTTTAATGCAAATACCTACAAATGCCTTCCTGATTGAGTAGACATTCTAGTTCTGAAACAAACTGTGATCAATTGGTTGTTTTCAGGTTAATAAAACATACTAAGCAGCTGCTGGAAGAGAATGAGGAGAAACTTTGTATTAAAGTATTACAGACACTCAGGGAAATGATGACCAAAGATAGAGGCTATGGAGAGAAGGTACTTTGATTTACAGTCTACTGTTTTGTCTTTTATTCTGTCTTTTTTTTTTTTTTTGCAGCGTAGTTGAAGAAATGGCAGTATGGATTCTTTATTATTATTGCACTTATTTTTTAAAGTTGAAAACAATGGCATACACAACTGAATTGCTTATTATTTCCAGTTCATTTTAATAGGACAACAGACTTCTAAATTCTGCAGCATCTCTTTTCTTCACCATTGAGGATAATGGATTATATATTACTTAAGTATATTATATATTGCTTATTTGGAATGGTGTGATGGCCTAGAGGTGAAGACACTCACCTCCCATTTGGAAGATTGAGAGTTCAATCCTAGGCAGTGACAGATGTTTCTCTCTCAGGGTGCAAAGAGAAAATATCTGCTGTGAATTCTGCATAAGCATCAGGAAGGGCATCTGGCCAGTAAACACTCAGTTCCATTCAATTACCCCGATAAAAGGGATTACAGGGTCATAAAAATGCTAAATAGCTTTTAATCACTTTGGTAACAGAACATCATTAATAGAAAGAAGAAATCCTGTTTTTTGAGGCTTGTGGTCTAGGCATTTTTTGTTTTCAAAATTTGCTTTCTAGCTCATTCAATAAACAAATTTTGAAGACACAGAAATATGCAACCACTAACCCTCCAGATATCTATTTACAAACCAGTTGAGCTTCAGCAAAATCTGGAGGATTATAAATTCCCCATCTCTGTATTCATTCAATTGTAGATAAACTAATCTCATACTGATGCTCAGGAACCTGACATTCCAAAATGGATTCTTTTTTTACTTATTGATATAAAACATGTTTTACATAAACCTTATGGATATATATTTGCTAGGAGACTAGCAAATTTATTCCAGTACACGTTTGCATAAAAAGTGTTGGCATTTATAAAAGCACCAGCATAAATGACATTACCAAAATTCTTCACTGGCTGAAATGGAAAAAAAAAATGAGGTGGAAAAGATATCACATTTTCCTATCAGGTCTGAGCAACACGTGGCAGACATTCTCCCATCTACTTTCCTATATTGTTAAACGGCATGGATGTGCAGAAAGGGTGGCATGGGGGTTTGCTTCCCTTCGTTATTGCTGCAGAAAACCAAGTTAGGAATCCTAGGAAACTGGGAACAATGCATTAGCTTAGGGCAGCTGAAGTTGAGAACTATATCTCCTATGACACCTTGTCATGCTGCTGCTTAGGAGAGGAGAAAAACAAAACAAAACTATCCAGTCTTCTCCCTGTGTTTGCTGCTGATTGGATGCTCAGTCAAGACAGATGGGAGTGTTTATTGGCATTAAAATTTAAGGCTCGTCATATCAAGGCGTATTTTCTCCCAAGAAATGTAATCTGACTGCTATAAGTATAAAGGAGATGGCCAAATACCTCTGTGTTGAATGGCTCGATAAATCAGTTCATTTTGCCTTTTGACAATTTCCCTTTGGTCCTGAAATTGTTGTGGCCCAAAGAGTTCCACAGAGGTGGAAGAATATATGCCCAAGTTGATTGGAGAACCAGTGAATAGAGTTAAGTGGCCTGACATGACATATGCAAAACAACAACTACAACAACAACAAAAAAAACCCTCATCTAACTGCATGAATTCTAGGTCTATGTGCACTTGTGATAAAAGAGTCATGATAAACAAATTATATTGAACTATCCAATCATTTAACTGCAGAACTTTTATGTGGCTGAAAAACAATCAAAGAATAATGTCTAGGGGAAAAAATGACAGAAATGTTTTCTAAGAAATCTTAATTATTGATCTGTTAAGCTGGAAAGTGCTTAGGCCATCAAGTTATTTGCAGAAAGTAGCAAAACGGTATTTTGGCCAAAAAAAAAATAATCTCTCTGAACATATGAATATGGTAATCCCAAACCAGGGTGAAATGCTACTGGTTCAGGTGAACCGGTAGTAATAAAGCTACCAGTTCGGGCGAACCGATAATAAAAAAATGCTATTTCTGACAATCAGCTGTGCCGTGTGATTTATATTCACTAGAAAGCAGGAAATCCTGCTAATCTAAATCGCATGGTACAGCTGTTCCCCCCCCCCCACTGTTCTACTTACCTTAGAAAAGGCTTCTTAAAGCTTCTTAAGCCTTATTTGTCAGCTCTGTATGGTCGCGCATGCATGCGAAGCATGTGTTTGAAGCTCACAGTGCATGCGCGCAGTGCGCCAGTAGCAGACCACGGACGATTTCACCACTGTCCCAAAAACTCTAAAGGGAACCCAAAGGTGCTTTTTCAAGAGACAAAATAAAGCACCTTTGGGACAACCCTGAGCTGGGTGATTGAGAATCTCCACAGACACTCTAAAGGGAAGTTGCTATGAAAATCTGTAAATCTGTTCTAAGGTCCTTAGGTAGTGGAAAGCAAGAGGCAAATCAACAGGTCATATTGCTAATGGAGATCTAAGTGCACTTTAGGATCTCAGAAGCAACCCAGAACAGCTGTGTATATATTAGGAAGCTGTCTAACATGAACTGCTTTTAGTTGTACAGAGAAGGGTATTTATACATTTTACACTTTTCATAAACAGTTGTCTGGAACATGTCTAGTTTAATCAGCTGCCTAAGACTGAGCCAATGCCCGATATTTAAAATACATTTCCTTAAAGTTCCCAACAGAAGAGAATCAGAAGATCAGTTAGGAAGGGACAGTTTTCTTATATATTTGTCTACTCCCACAGTGACTGTGACTGGTGATCATAAATGTCAATTTAAGCTTTAAAGAGAACATACAAGAGATATGGCTCAATGAAAGACCGTATTCACAGCTGCACCCTTTCTGAGTCTTAGCCATGCTCAAATGAAGGCAGTCACCTATGCAGATGGCCCTTTTCCTTTCCTTTCTAGCTATCACAACTGAAAAATAGTTTTGTTTGTGTGTTACATGGATGCTTCACTAGGAGCTTCTGATACCTTGAAGCTCCAAGGTTATGAGGAGAACAGTTTGAAGCTCCATGCAATCAGTATGGAAAAACCTCTAAGAAAAACAGTTAATGAGCAGAAATGTTCATAGGAGATGGGGAGAGGGGTGACAAAATGGAAAAGACAATGATACCAAGATTGATATGAAAAATAACATGGCATCTCACATGGGCAGCAATCTACTTTCATTCTTTGCAGGAAGAAAAGAATACACACCAATTGTGCAGCTAACCATTTAGCTAATTTTCAACCTGATTCTGCTTTATCAAACTGTAAATCTACTATATTGTGTGCCTCTTTGAATTTATTTAGAAATAATGATTACTCTTTTTTTTCCTGGAACATATTTATTTCACTTAATTATTTGTATGAAATATTATTCTATTTTTTTTCCTCTGGCTGGTGAAAAAATACAATCAAATTTACCCAAGTAAACTGATCAGTGTACCCTTTAAAACAAGTTTGTTGAATGTGGATTTTGGTGTTCTTGCTGACTGCGATTTGTTTTTATATCAAGAAAAAACAACATTTCCCCAGGTACCTGGAAACCTGAGCTGCAGTTTTATTCTGAATATACAGATGAAATTAAATTGTTATGTTTGTTGTACACAGACATTTCAGGAGTTGCATTGTACTGAATCAAGCCTATGAGCAATCTGTATGAAGTAAGGAAGAAATATGCCCTGGGACTCTCAGAAGGATGGATTGATTATATTAATTTTTAACACAAGAGTTTACAAACTACCAAGTGGCTATAGGTTATTGGAAGGATGCTTCCAGCATCTACTCAGTCTAATAATATTAAAACTAGATGGGATAAAACTAGTTTGGGATAAGATATTGGATCCTTTTCATGGAATATAGAAATGGTATCATAGGAGCCACACAATATCCAATCCCAAGACACCTGCTTTTACTATTATTAGACATAGTAGATGTCATAGTGGATATCAGGGTTCCAAGTAATACACCCCCCCCCAAACAAGACTCAGAGGCCAGAAGTCCTCAAAGTTCCATTTTTTATTTATTAAATTTTAATTTAATTTTTTTAAAAATTTGATTTATATGCTGCCCTTCTCTGGAAACTCAGGGCAGCTTACAATGTGTTAAGCAATAGCCTTCATACTTTTGTACATTTATACAAAGTCAGCTTATTGCCCCCACAAACTGGGTTCTCAATTTACCTACCTTAGAAAGGATGGAAGGCTGAGTCAACCTTGAGCCTGGTGAGATTTGAACTTACAGTAATAGCAGATAGCTGGTGTTTAATTACAATGCTTTAGTCTGCTGAGCTATCCAGGCTCTTTTAATTAGAGATGTCATATTGGTACATTTGGGAAAACCTGAATCTGAAAGCTTCCAGGTTTTCCTCACCCAACAGAAAGTCCAAGTTCCTTTTCCTGCCCATCACATGGTCCAATCAATGCACCATCCCAACTGGATATGCCTCCCAGTCACGTCACTCCAGGTGCTGGCCAAATGTCCTTGACTCTCAGAGAAAGGAATGTTATTATGGCTAGATATCTCCACCACTCCATGCAATCTCTCCTCCCAGTTTCCCACAGCACTAAGTGTGGCAGCCCTGAAGATCCAAAGAAAAAGATGGTCTCCAGAGCTGACAAGGATGCTGAAAGCATCCTCCAAAACAAGTAGTCCTTGACTTCAACCATGATTGGTTGTGTTAAGTTTCTGTTGTTAAGTGAGACATTTATTAAGTGAGTTTTGCCCCATTTTACTACCTTTCTTGCCACAATGGTTAAGTGAATCACTGAGGTTGATAAATTAGTAATCTGGTTGTTAAGTGAATCTGGCTTTCCCATTGACTTTGCAAAAGGTGATCATATGATCTTGGGACACCGCCAAGGTCAAGAGTATGGACCAGTCACCAAGCATCTAGATTTTGATCACATGATAATGGGGATGTTTCAAAGTTGTAACTGTGAAAAACAGTCACAAGTCACTTTTTTCAGTCAGTATTATTATAAGTTGAGGTCTATTCTGTAACCTGTAGTCACTTGATAGTTTGTACACTAACTATAGTAAAAATAGTATATTATAATCAGTTAATTGTCACACTGAAAAGTTTACATGCTTTTAAAAAAGTTCTATGAAACAACAAGAAATATTAATGCTTAATAATACAGGGGTATAAAATACGGGTGTACAGCCATATTTTTCAAGACACTGTTAGTTAGGTTTATCCATATCTGATAAAGGGTCATATGTCGTGCTAACATAGGCTAGTATGTCAAATATATTTATATTTAGTGTTGTATTCAGGAGAGAGGATGAGGGATTTTTTTAAAAATCAACAATCTTATAACCTAACTGGGTTGAAAGAGTGGAAATTATGATCAGTGTCTATAATGACTGATTATTTGCCATTTCTCTTTCATTAATATTTATTTCCAATTTCTTTTTGTCTCCCTCTTGTTTTTCTTTTTAGCTGATTGCACTTGGTGACTTGGATAATGCTGAGGTTTTGAATTTCTTACTTTATTGTTTCTTTAGTCTTCCCTGGTGGTATCCTGAAGTCAGTAGCCATGTAGTATGTCGTGCTGTCTTGTCGGTGTTTATGTATTGTGGTTCTCACGTTTGTGCTAGTGATGTAGTGGAGTGTAACTTGTCATGCCATGAACTATTTAATTTTAATTGTGTATTTTGTTTTCCTCCAAGAGTATTGTCTGAACATATTTTTGGATTCAGTCATGTGGTGTTCCTTCAAATGGTAGAACACTGAATGGATAACTCTCCAATGCAATATAAATGAAGACATTTAAACATTTCACATTCTGTTGTGTAAGAATTCTTTGAACTTAGAATTGTTAATGTGCAAAGATTAGGCAATCGGATCTTGAAGCTTGAATTTGCCACTCTGTATAATTGAAAGAAAAGATGGCACCTAGAATTAAATAGCGTTTTTGTGTAGCTTGCCTGGTTAATTTTTTAATGGCAATTTAATTTCTATAAATCGGTTAAAAGTCTGCTATGATCTATAGTTGTTTCTTCTAACTGAATATATGATCCTAAGACATACATGGGAATATGTATACTTTCTTTGCAGTCAGACTATCTCACACTAGGGAGTATGCAGTTTCTAACACAGAGAAGTAGAAGCAGTGGTTTGTATGTTCTCCATACATGGCCCATTGATTAGCTCAAGTTAGCTTTGTCTTTGCTCTGTTGGGTTTTCTACCGTCAAAATTCCACTCATAGTTTATAACCATCATTAACATATGATCAGATGCTGCTCCATGAAGATATTAGTATCAGAGATTTTGGGGTTTTTTGGTATTACAAGTATCGTGGAAAAGAGCATAAATTAGGTGGAGTAATTGGTCAAGTACTTCAGTACTTCGTTTTATTTTACTGAATTTTGTCAACTAAATCTAATTCTCTTTTAAAGTTGTTTTAAAACAACTTTAGAGTAATTCAAACCAAACTCATTTAGCTTCAGGGTGTTGAGAAGCACACTACATTATATTTAGTGTTGTATTCAGGAGAGAGGATGAGGGTTTTTTTTTTAAATCAACAATCTTATAACCTAACTGGGTTGAAAGAGTGGAAATTATGATCAGTGTCTATAATGACTGATTATTTGCCATTTCTCTTTCATTAATATTTATTTCCAATTTCTTTTTGTCTCCCTCTTGTTTTTCTTTTTAGCTGATTGCACAATATGTTAACATATATGTGGAATTTAGGCTGCTTATTTTTACTTAGATTTTCTGTCAAATGAAATGGCTTTCACACATTCTGACTGGTTTTGCATTGAATCAGGATTGAGATCAAGGCCAGTTTAGAATTTAGCCCTCGATTAGCAGTGAAAACTTTGTTGGCTGATTTCAGTGGAAGGATTCCATGCTAGCAGCAGGTGTGTTTATAAATATAGGAAATGAACACTATCTGTTTATTAAAAGTGTCTTCTGGCAGGAGTTTGCATTCCCTGAAACTTTTCTGAGGAAGCACAGTGTTTTCTTTTTCCACCAGCCAATTTACAAACACATGGCGCAAAGAAAGAAATGCCTTTTTAAAACTCATATTCTGGGTCCAGTGAGCGTCTACTATTGAGGGAGAAGAATAAGAAAATTACAATTCTTCCAGAGGAAAAAACATGCTTGTGATTGTGATGCACGTTTCTGCAAAAGTTGTATTTCTTCAAAAGGAATTAGAGATAAAATGGGCTTTTTGTAACCATTTTGTTAAAAATGGCACTTTAAAAGTAAAGTGCATACTGAAATGCTCTGGATGGATTTATTAGTAAACCAAACTGGTGTGTGAGAGAAAATGAAAAACTAAAATACAGCAACTCTTTTTTTAAAAAAAAACATGGCAGAAATATTTAATTTCATTCTTAGAACTGGTCAAGATTTATAATACAGTACTTCTCAAACACAGCTCATGAAAAAGTAGTAGAGTTTTATTCATTTGAATGTTTCAAGTATTCTTAAGTACCAAAAAAGTATTAAATAAGATACTGTCTCTCTCAGTCTCTCATATCAACTTACTTAGTAAAAGATGTTTGGAAATTACTTGTTCTTCCAAACAAGAAATTTATAGCTTTTTCAGAAAGAGAAAAGGAAGACTTACCCTGTTTTCCCGAAAATAAGACCTCCTCGGATAATAAGCCCAATCGGGCTTTTGAGCGCATGCGCTAAAATAATCCCTCCCTGAAAATAAGCCCTCCCCCAAAATATTTAAACATATGCGCAGCCGGTCTCCGCCATTTCCTCTGATTAGGGTTAGGGAGACAGACCTGGAAATCAGGTAAGACGGCAAGAAGAGCCCCGTCTTGCTCCACACGCCCCAAAATAATAAGACCTCCCTGAAAATAAGGCCAAGCACTTATTTTGGGGTTCAAAAAAATATAACACAGGGTCTTATTTTAGGGGAAACACTGTATTAGCCAAACCTTTCTCTTTTTCATAACCGACTTTTTAATTCTAATACGGATTTTTAAAAAACTTCCTATGTTCAAGATTGTTGTGGTCTCAAACTAGATTGCGTAGCTGAAGTGTCAAGCACATCACATCAAGACCACAACTATTATAGTGTCATCATTACCCTGCTCATGCATTTATCCCAGGTAGTCTGTTTTTTATTTATTTATTTATTTACTTAGAAAGACCTTATTTATAAAAGTGGTATCCACCACACACTTGTTCACCTTAACGCTTCATCTTAAACTTTGCCAGAAGGGGGCACCCTAACGATGCTGAAGAAACTTGAGAGATGTCCTACTTTGCTTTCCCTCCCTCCCTTCCTCCTACATTGCAGTGAACTGCTCTGTTGGACATCTGCCAGCATTCAGGCAGCAGTTACATAACAGGCAGGTTTTTTTTTTTTCCTGGAATTTAGGCTCTCTGCTGATGTGTGACCTTCAGCAGTAATTGCCAATAGAATGTGGTGGAGCTGTTTACTGTTCAGTCCAGACTGTGGCTGTCATTATCCCAGACTGCACTGGCAGATACTGCGTCTGAGTGGATGTTAATTCTTTTTTTTTTAAATAAAAAAATAAAAGGCTAGTAAAAGCTAAAGGAGCATAAAGAAAGAGCTGGGCCCAAAGCTTCAATATCCCTTTAGTGCACTGCAAAAACCTACTATCAGAGGGATTTCCCCCCACCCACCCACCCAAAAAAACCCTGCATCCATGTCAGTTAAGATTGTATTAAGTAAAAATCATTAGGAAGCAGGAAGGAAAAATTTTAAGAGAAATGTTTTAGGGTAAAATATACCCCGATTGATTTTTCCTGAAAACAGTGGATTGCAGCATAGACGTTATTAGCTTTGTCTGCTATCATCCTCTGCAGACAAATAAAGTTTCCCTCTTACTGTTTGCCTATAAACTATTGTCTCCTTGTACCTGTAATAGACAGTCCTGCCAGAATAAATTATGGTAACAAAGAAAACTCTCACAAGAGAAGAAGGTGTAAGGGGGCATTTTTGCTGCCTGGTAATTTTGACTGCAGTTCTTTCACGTAGGGAAAGCTTTTTATTCCTTGCTCCCCGAATGACTGGAAAAGAAAAAGAAATGCACATCAGACCGAGACGAAGAGTTTCTTTGTATATTTTTCTCTGTTTCTGACAGGTACATGTGTATTTAATAAAAACAACAACAACAAAGTTTGCAAAGCAGTGGACAGTAGTATTCACCAAATGCTGAAAGTCATGCAGTGATTGCCCAGTTTTTTTCCAGTCTCAAATGAAGCAGCCGGCCGACGTAAATTGTTTAAGGCCTACCTACCTTAGGGACTGCCTCTCTACATGGGGCTCCCCTTGAAGAGCACTCGGAGGCTCCAGCTGGTCCAGAATGTGGCTGCGTGGGTGATTATGGGAGTGACACGGCACACCTATGTAACACCTCTTCTGCGTGAGCTGCATTGGCTCCTGGTGGTCTTCCGGGTGCAATTCAAGGTGTTGGTTACCATTTTCAAAGCGCTCCATGGCTTAGGACCCGGATATTTATGAGAGCGCCTTCTGCCACCGATGGCCTCCCACTGACTAACACACTCCCACAGAGAGGGACTCCTCAGGGTGCCATCAGCCAAACTATGTCAACTGGCGACACCCAGGGGGAGAGCCTTCTCTGTGGGGGCACCCGCTCTCTGGAATGAACTGCCCCTTGGGCTACGTATGATTCCTGACCTACGTACCTTCCGCCGTGCCCTTAAGACCTTACTATTCCAACAGGCTGGGCTGGCTTAATAAGGAGTGGTAATGGGTGTTTTAATCTTCAATTTTTTTAAATTTAATATGTTTTTAAATTGTTTTTAAATTTTGTATTTTATGTTGTTTTATTGTGGCTGTACACCGCCCTGAGTCCTTCAGGAGAAGGGCGGTATAGAAATTTAAATAATAAATAATAATAAATAATAAATAAATAAATCGAATGATTTCTAAGAAAAGATGTAATTCATCTCTTTAATTTGACTTTTAAACTTGACTTCAGGGGTGTCAAACTGGATTTCTTAGAAGGCCGGATCAGCATTGTTGTTCTCTGTGGGCTGGCCATGGGGGGAGGAGACGGGATGGACACTTCCTGCAGCAACCTGCTGGCCAAAATGGGATGTGGGGGGCTGTGCATGGCCCCCACACCCCATTTTCTGCCTGGACAGCCTCCTGCAGACTTTGCTAGCCAAAATGGACCGTGGGGGGGGGCACACGTGCCCACTGCACTCTGTTTTGGCCCACAAAGTGCTGAGGGAGGCCATCCAGGCAGAAAATGGGGCACCGCGGGCTGATCCAGGCCGGCCCCACAGGTCGGCTTTAAGCACCCCAGGGGCCATATTTGGCACACGGGCCTTGAGTTTGACACCCCTCCTTTAGTTGTTTCAACTATAGTTATTATACGCCACCATACAATAGGGAGGCAGAAAGGCAATACAGAGATATTAGTAACAGGATGACTCAGAATAAAAAGTTAGATAAGCCCTGG
Source organism: Masticophis lateralis (assembly GCA_030761175.1). Classification (NCBI taxonomy): domain Eukaryota; kingdom Metazoa; phylum Chordata; class Lepidosauria; order Squamata; family Colubridae; genus Masticophis; species Masticophis lateralis. Next base: position 50,007,768 of record JAUDYJ010000002.1, read on the forward strand.
ATAAATTGCAACCTTGCTGTGTACCAATACTTTAAGGAAGCTAGCTAGAGCCACAAAGTGGGCATGAGAATAACTCCAGGTGTGCTATTCAAATTGCACTGCTTTAAGAATATACTGTTCTCATTTTAAAGGTCACCCTAAATTAAAGAAGAATGAATCAGGCTTGTGATTACCTTGTATTTGTACAGCCAGGTCCCAGTAAAACAAAAGCATTGGTACATGGATTGAAGGTGAGATATTCTAATAGTTTGAGGCAGATTTAGAGAAATGAATTTTTTAACATTTTCCAATCCACATATTTTAGCAGTTCTCAAACTATGAATTGAGAAACCCCTGGAGGAAGTCTTGCAAATTTGGAGACTGTTCTAGTTTTGTTTAAAAGCTAATTGGACTGACAAAGCAAGAGGTAGTCCACAAATACTCAGGTCTTTCCTCTTTATTTTGGCCATGCAAAGCCCAAGGACAGTTGCAAAACCGCAGAAATAGAGAACTAGTGATTATAGATTAATATTACTTGTTTATTAGAAAAAAGTGATGCTTCATTTCCTAGCATAGACCTAACCCCAGTGAAAGCATTTGTTTTACTTCTGGGGTCTTCTTATACAAGGCCATGTATCATTTTAGGGATCACAGTTCCACAAAATTTAAGAATCCTGATTTTAAAGCAAACTTGCCCCATAGCTTCACAAGCTATATGCTTAATAACTTATACTATTAAATTGATTGGTCAGCATTTCACATTTTGCTCTTGCAGAATGGAAAATCCTTGTATGAATATTGCAAAAAGTTGAAAACTGCAATGCAAACTCAACATAAAAAATTAAACTTCAGTAAACATTACAATACAATGGTGTCAACCAGTGGTCGGTTTCTACCGGTTCGCCCCAGTTCAGGCAAACCAGTAGTGGCGGTGGCGGGAGGCTCCGCTCACCCATCCGGATGTCATCACAGATGCTCCACGCATGTGCAGAAGTGCCATGTGCGAGTGAAGTGACCGCGTGCACGCTCCCAATTCCAAACCAATAGCGAAGGTTAGTGGAGCCCACTACTGGTGTCAACCCACCTAGTGGAATATCATCTCTCAAAAGCTCTATGGTATAACTCTGTTGGCAGCTTTTTGGAAGGACGGCAAAGTTAGTTCCAGCATGATCTCTGGATGAAGGTTGTTCCATTAATTGGGGGATATTTGTAGCTGTATTTAAATAGAGTATTTAAATTTACATTTCTCTTTCTCATACAACTGCAGAGGGAATGGTGTAAAAAAAAAAACTCATTTATAACCCTGTATCTTAGCAAATCAATCCATACTTACTTATTATATTTTAATTTGGATGCTTTCTTTGTCATTTTTTAAATCATTTTCTAATATGGAACAGTGGCCTTTCCTAAAGGCTTCTCATCTATATGCGTATCTGTGAATTCTGTTACTGGACTAAGAGTTTCAACAAATAGGAGGGCCAAAACTCTATATTACAGAACTGAAATGACTAATATATATAGAATGGGGAAACTTTATACGTATATTAATTTTATATGTATAAATTTAAACCTAATACTACTACCTTTGTAAAAGAACTTATTTTTATCTGAAATGAAGAGAGAGTCCACGAAATACATTCAGGTTGCCTTTTGTTCAATAATAAGTACATAGGTGGTCTTCTAAATTGAGATGGGTGACATGTTTGACATGTTGTTGAATTGCCAGAATTCCTTATTAGCAATAGCACTTAGACTTATATAACCCTTCATGGTGCTTTATACCACTCTCTAAGTGGTTTGCCCCCCAAAATCTGGGTCCTCATTTTACCGAACTTAGAAGGATGGAAGGCTGAGTCAACCCGGAGTGGCAGAATTAGCCTGCAATACTGCATTCTAACCATTGCGCCTTGGCCATTCTGGCTATTCAGCTATTGGGAACCACTGGGAATTGTTTTCTCTGCCTATCTTAATTGATTGGAAGGAGTGAGAAAGTCTACCTGGGTTGAACTAAATCACATTTAGGCAATTAAGCATATTTAGTTTTGTTTAGAAATACAAAGTTAAGAGTACTAATAAAAGAGAATATTTGTAGCTCAGGGATGAAGTGTGGGTCCTTGATGCTTTCTGAGCTTGGTTATTTTCTCGCAGATATTGCATTACACATTACCCTTTCGTTACTTCGCTGTACTGATAATATTACCTAGTTTGGTAGTAAAATGTCTGCAAGAAAACTACCCAGCTCAGAGAGCTTCAAGGACTTCAAGGTTAAGAGTAATATGAACTGTTAGTTAAGGAGCACCTAATAAAGACAAAGAAGAAATTTTATGTAAAAATATACAGCAAAGAATGGAGTAATAAAATGGGGGTGGGAGGGGTTGGTCTAATAGTTATTTTTACATCTGTCATTCGGAATGTAATAAAGAATATGATGATGTTTTTCTTTATTCTCTGAGCCTTAAAAGAGCTACTAAGATCTTTTTATCAGACTTTTATTTGCAAATTAATTTTATGTTAAATTTTTTATTTATGATTTTTTAAAAATACTTTGTACTTTCTAATTTAATTCTCGGGTGTACTGAATACTAAATTGAAAGAAAGGGAATAATAAATAAGTAAATAAATAAACAAACAAACAAACAAACATTCTTCCATATTTGGTGGAGCTTATGTCAGGATGCATGCAGTCTGCCTTTCTAAATAGTTTTTGCACTGTGTTTTTTCATGTAAGTCAGTTCTGAAGGCAATTTAGCAGCTTGGTTATTTAATTTAATCTTTAGACTTTTTGCTATCAGTATGTTTTAACCATAATAGATCCTCATTTTTTTTAAAGAACTCTTAGTAAGCAGCAGCACAGAAACAATGAGGATGGGAATCATCCTACAGAGTTTCTGATAAATACATTTTTAAAAATATGTATTTATAAACATTGGGAAAGAATCTCCTCTCTGTCCCCCCCCCCCAATCCTATTTAAACATACAAAATAGATGCATTGGTTCAGTTCAGCTGCAGTTAATAAAATGTCAAGAAACACAAAATCCTAAAGCAAAACCCAATTTTTGGCCCTGAATCTATAGTTTTTCTATAATAATTTTATTAAACATTACAGTTAGAAAGATAAAAACTAATACAAACTTTAAAAAATTAAAAAATAGTGCAGAAAGAAAGAAAATAGAAATGACTTTATCCTTTAAACAATTTTAACAATTTGTAAACAATTTTAGTAACGTATAATCTTTTCTTTAAACACAGCAAATGATCTCTGCTTCTCATCTCCAATCTCTTATCCATACACATATTACTAAAAGCCTCCTTTCAGTCCTGATCAACAAAAATCCATTGAAGGTTGTCAGAATTAACAACATATCTATTTTAACCTTGATCAAATAAATCAAATTTAGATTCCTTCCTTTTGCTTTTAATAATCTTGATCTTTAAAGTCTTCAAATAATGCCTAAGAATTTGATTTATTTTCATTTGTTCCTTGTCCCTTCTCAAAACGTATCTTCAAAGCTTTAATCAGTTTATTTTCCAAATCCAATATAGAAAAGAAATACAGGTATATATATTTTTTGTTATTTATATATCCCTTTTAATTACTAAGGTATCAGCTGCTTTCCTTTGTATATCCAGTGTAGCATTTTCCCCATATCATTCTTGTAGCCTGTCATTTTTAAATCCACTTTCAGATCCCCCTCATTCTTGTCCAGCATGTCATGTGTCTCTACCATAACATGTTTTAAACACAGTCTGTCATCTTCTACTTGAAAGTATATATCACATAATTAGCAGATGTCTGTCAGACATTCATTGGATTGTTTCCCAGCTGCTATGGGAACTGTTACTGTAAATTACTTGTATAGCTGGGAAACCACGTTGGAACATTTGTCCCTGAAAATTGTAATTAATGATAAATTTATGCATAACAACACAGGGATGTCTTCTTTCATTGAGATTGCTATGAGACTGTAAGACAGACATTGCTCTGAAACATTTAAGAGGCCCTCATTAGCTACAAAAATGGCTACAACTATGTTATTTAATAACGTGGAGAGCTAGTGTGGTACAATTAGTTCTTGACTTACAGTCACAATTGAGCCCAATGTTTCTGTTGCTAACCAAGATGGTTAAGTGAGTTTTGCCCCATTTTATAATAGCAATAGCACTTAGACTTATATACCGCTTCACAATGCTTTACAGCCTTCTCAAGTGGTTTACAGAGTCAACATATTGCCCCCAACAATTTGGGTCCTCATTTTACCCACCTCAGAAGGATCGAAGGCTGAGTCAGCCCTGAGCCTGGTGAGATATGAACTGCCAAATTGTAGTTAGCTGCCAGTCAGCAGAAGTAGCCTGCAGTACAGCATTCTAACCTCTTGTTAAGTGAATTACAATAGTTGTTAAATTAGTAACACAGTTGTTAAGTGAATCTGGCTTCCTTATTGACTTGCTTGTCAGAAGTTTTCAAAAGGTGATCACATGACTGCTGAACACTGCAACCATCATAAATACATGATAGTTGCTAAGCACCTGAATTTGAGCACATGACCAGGGGATGCGGCAACCATTATAAGTGTGAAAAGCAGTCCTAAGTCACTTTTTTCAGTGCCTTTATAACTTCAACTAGTCACTAAGCAAACTGTTAGGACTACCTGTACTATAAAATGTTGAACTAGAGTTTGGTAGGTCAAACTCATTTTCAGCTAGAGAAATTTCATTGGATGATTTTGGGCTAGTCATTCTCTCTCACCCAGTTTATTTCACATGGTTATTATTATGGTGGATACTGGGAGGAAAAGAATGTAAAACAGGCTCCCATCAAGTCCTACAGGAAAAACAAGGTATAGATCTAACAGTTAAATAAATAAAATCTATCTGACTATTTGATGACTCTGTGAGTGTGTGTAAAATCTACATAATAATGTAGATTATTATATAATAGGTGTGACATTGATAGTCTAAACAAGTTTATCACATTTAATATTTGGTAATTTTACTCATATATTTCTCTCTTCCTAGATTCTACATGGTTTACAGACATAAAATTCCATTTATTTAAACACTGCCAAAGGGGAGGGTGGGGAATAGCATAACACAAATTTAGAAATTATTTCAAAATTTAACTAATTGGCAATAAAACTATTTTTTCGTTCACATCCTGTGTATTGTATCCAATTAGATTCACTTAATTAATCAAGGTGTTCACCATTGAAAAAAGAATAATTTGTTGTTAATTCCTCCTCTCTAAAAACTTTCTTTCTAAATTACTTTAATATGAGATCTTTGGGCACATTCATTTATTCACTGAGCAGTGTTTGTAAATTGTCTCAATCTATACAGTATTTTTCCAAACTATTTTGTGCTTACATATGTACACCTGTAGGTATAGGATTTTCTTGATGAATTACCATTCAAATGAGGGATATAACTACTTGTACCTTGTATATTTTAATTTTTTATGTACATTAGTCATATCAGCACCGTACTGTTGTTATTGTTTAATGTTATTTATCTTCACTTGTGTGTCTTAGCCATGCATTTAAATGTAAAGTTTTCTGTTTTAATATTTGCTTTTAAACAGCTGCCTAAGTCACCTGAAATGGAAAATGATATAGAGGTGTGTCACTTATTCACCTATATTTGTAAAATGTAGAAATATTGGTGATTTTGAGAATAGCTGTGGTTGAGCATAGATCTGTGTTTTGGAATGTTTGAAATTTTAAACTAATTGTTAGATGTTATTCAATGACCCTTATATGTTTTATCTCTTAGTATTTGAACCTACCATGGAGATGACCACTAAAATTAATGAATTAAAATTAATGTACATTATTTTAAAAGTGTAAAATCATTGCAAAATAATTATGCAGTAATAGAACTAGAAATTTAAACCTTAGTGCATGTAAGTGTGTGTGTATTTACTTATCAAAAGTGGATCTGAAAATAAATTTCAGATTTACTTTGGTTTATCAGAAATTTCACCCTGAGTCTGGATATTGCAGACATTAATCACAGTAATTTCCATCCTATCATAATTTCCAATTAGGAATTTGGAGTTTTAAAAAAGGATTAATTGACTATAAAGTCATTTTTCAACTCTTAGTGACTATAGAGATCTATCTCTAACCCTTTCTTTCAAGATGAATATCCATGGCCACTATAATTGAATCCATCACCTTTTTGCTGGCTTACTGTTTTCTATTTCCTTCCAATTTCCCAGCATTAGAGCTTTTTCCAGAAAGCTGGATGTTTGCATAATATGTCTGGAATAGGATAATTTAAGCCTGGTCATTTGTTCAATGATCTTTCAGTTTGTTTTCTTGGCTGTCCATGGTGTACTCAAGAATCATAAAATCATAGGGCTGGAAGAAACCTTGGAAGTCTTCTTAACCAGCCCCTACTCAGGCCAGATGACATATACCATCCCAGTCAAATGATTGTCCAGTCTGTTTTTGAAAATCTCTGGTGATGAAGCAGCCACAACCACAGGAAGCAAGCTATTCCATTGATTATTTGTTCTCCTATCATAAAAAATTTCCTTACTTCTAGATTGGATATCTCTAACAAACTTCCACCCATTATTTCCTGTCCTGCCGTCTGGTGCCTAAGAGAATAAGCCAACCCCACTTCTTAGTGACAGCCCCTCAAATACTAAAAAATAATTATCGTTTAAAGACATCAATACTCTTCTTATCTTTCTTCCATAAAGTCTTTTACTTCCATAGAGATTCATAAGGAACATCATGGCTTGCACAATTCTTACCTTTGTAGGTATAGAAAAAAAATTCTGCAAGTTAGCAGATGCTATGGATTATCTACATGCAATAGAGACAGCTAATATATTTACCCCATCTTCTAATTATTGTAGTAACTTTATAGGACATGTCAGTGTATTTAGCTCAAGAACATGTATCACTTTAAGTTTATAAACACAATTAACTCTACTGAACATACTGATTTTTTCTCTGCAGTGTCCTTGTCCTCCTTAAATACACATATTTCCTAAACTCTTGACCAGAAAGACTCTTGATCAGATCAAGAACATGATCTTACATTACTTCACATTGAAGAAATGTACCATAGCTACAAATGTCTAAGCTCTTCCTGTTTTTGTTTTCCAGAGATGTTAATTTGTGTTAAATAATAACAGAATGATATTCACATTCACTTTTACTTCTAGATTATCACTGATTTTTCCAAAAGCCTGAAATATTCCCTAAAACTCCATTTGAAATTCTGCTTCTGATTCACACATATGTTAAACTGTAGTTAATGTTATATACATGACAGACAACAAGTCTCAGGTGTAAGTGCAGAAAGTTAAAAATAAAATTGCTGTCAGTATTAAACTAATTTTAGTTTAATGAGGGAATGGAAGCAGGGGGCGTGGACTTTGCACCCGCTGCATTCAGGTGCTGGTGCGTTCCCACTCCCACTGCTCATCCTGCCTCCCTGGGAGTGTGAGAGCTGGGGACCCTGGACTCAGACTGGTGTATGTGAATGCCAGGTCTGTTGCGAATACGGACCGAGATCCGTACCAATCGGGTTTCCGGCATGGGCACAGCATGGAAACGGCATTGGTTGCTCTGGTGAATGATCTCTGGCAGGCCCGGGGTGGAGGTTGTTCCTCCATCCTAGTCCTACTTGACCTCTCAGAAGCTTTTGATACCATCGACCATGGTATCCTACCTGCAGTGGCTTGAGGGGTTGGGGGTGGGAGGCACTGTTTTATAATGGTTCTCCTCCTACCTCTCAGGTTGCTCGCAGTGTGTTTGGGTGGGGGGATAGAGGTCCACCCCAAGGCCCCTAACTCTCCTCTCTACTCTTTAACATCTATATGAAGCCGCTGGGTGAGATCATTCGGGGTATCAGTATGCGAATGATAGTCAATTATACATTTCCACCCGGGAGATGCTCTTTCCATGATGTCCCAATGCCTGGAGGCGGTACGGGTCTGGATGGATAGGAACAGATTCAGACTCAACCCTTCCAAGACTGAGAGGCTGTGGTTGCCAGCGTCATGTGTTCTAGAGGTCCCATCACTTTTGTGGGGGGGGGGAAGTACTTGCCCCCGTTGAAAGGGCCCGCAACTTGAGTGTCCACCTGGATTCACAGCTGTCTTTAGAAGAACTTGATGGCTGTGACCAGGGGGGCTTTCGCACAGGTACGCCTGGTGTGCCAGTTGTGCCCTTTCCTAGACCATGATGCCCTTCGCATGGTCACTCATGCCCTGGTTATATCTCGCTTGGATTACTGCCATTCCCTCTACATGGGGCTGCCCTTGAGGTGCACCTGGGAGCTCCAGCTGGTCCAGAATGCGGCTGAGTGGGTGGTTATGGGAGCTCCTCGTTACTCCCATGTAACACCTCTCCTGTGCGAGCTGCACTGATTACCGGTGGTCCACCGGATTCACTTCAAGGTGCTGGTATTGACCTATAAAGCCCTACATGGCTTAGGCCTGGAGTACTTGCAGGACCATCTTCTGCCTGCTTCCCACCATCCTGTCCGCTCTCACAGAGCTGCTTTCCTCAGGGTACCGTCAACCAGGCAATGTCGTCTGGCGATGCTCAGGGGTAGGGCATTCTCTGTGGGTGCCCCCACCCTTTGGAACGAACTATCCACCGAGCTCCGGATGGTCCCGGATCTCTGCTCCTTCCGTTGAGGCCTGAAGACTTGGCTATTCCAACGAATGAGCTGATGCTGATTTTTGGGTTTTATTATTCATTGGTTTTAACGGGATCTTATTATTTTATCATTGTATGTTTTTAATCCTATGTTCACCACCCTGAGTCCTTTGGGAGAAGGGCGGCATATAAATACTGCCAAATAAATAAATAAATAAATAATTGCATTTCCCCAAAAGACGTATAATGCAAAGTTGAAAATAGCTCAAATGAGCTTTCCCTAAACGAGTATCCCTATACAAGTATCAGTTAGATACAGCGTATAGTTGTAAATGCATCAGAAAACAGCCATTCTCAGGCTATTACAAAACTGTTGTATTAACACAAAATAGGTAGATCTGGTCTGAAGCCGGGGAAATGAGCAGTCAAGAGTATATTGACCAGAAGGGAGGAAGAGGCTTCAGATTTAAATCTTAAGACTGTTAAACGGCTTATTTATAGGCCTTGCTTTCTGTGTTCTGCAGTAAACAGCTGTTCTGCCTTGCATCTTGTTTGCAATAAATCATACCTCTAAGCCTTGATTGGGATTATGTTGCTGGATGCAGTATTGTGTTTCTAGAGAGAAGAAAATTATAGCTATTTTGGATTTGAAGTCGGGCAGCGAGATCTGCATGCTTTTCATCTCGGGAAGAAAATGCTTCAACCATGAGAGTAAACATTTTATACAAATATTACTGCAATGCTGTTGGCTGTGGATCAAGTTCTTTGCTCCAGAATCACATTGCTATCCAGTTGGGCCAGATAACGTCAACGAATGGCCAATTTTCCAGCAGTTAGGTGGAAACTTCCACATTGGATGGGTGTACAACTGGTTGAAAAATCATAACCAAACAACTGCTTGTCATTGGGTCCACTGATGAGAAGTATCAAATAGCATACTGAAAGTTGCAGTCTAGACTTTCTGCTGTTCAGTGTTTTTATAAATGCTTATTAACCATTGGAACATAGTGGGGGGGGCACACAGAAAGGAAGCTCTTTTTGTGCCTGATTGAATCTGTACTCATTGGGAACATGGGCTGAGGTAGATTTCCTTCAAGGAACTTCTTTTTGTCTCCATCTCTTTTCTTAGGAATGAGAAAAACTGTGCCAGAATTTATTTTTTATTTTTATCTCACCTTTATTACTTTAATAATTTGCTCCTTCTGTTGAAAAAAACTTTCAGTTTTTCCATGACATCTAGCCAATGGAATATTTGACTATTTGAAATTCCTGTCTCCTTCGTCACGGCTTTTGCTGATCTTGTGTTAGAACAGTTTTCAAGGCTCATGTTTCTTCTTATCAAACGTGTTGCCCTGCCAAACTTCTTATCTGGATGAAAAGTTAGTTCCTTTCATCTTTCTCTTTTGCTCCTGGGATGGCTCATCTGATTAATATTCAGCATGTGTGTGTGTTTTTCTTTAAACTATAGGTTTTATCACAGCTTCATTTATGATAGAAGTTCTCTTCTGGTATGTTTTTGGAATTTAACATGTCCTCTGCTGATTGACAAAAGTTACATAATAAAAGAGAGGAGGCTACTGCCCACTTTAGAACAATACTTCCATGGGTAGGCATATTACCAATAGAACAATTGATCTCATCTTTTATGTGAGGCTGAGTTTGCTTATAATAATGTTCATATTTCCATTCCGATGTTGACAATTTAATAGCAATAGCACTTAGATTTACATATCACTTCACAGGCATTATTATCCCCTCTAAGAGGTTTACAGAGCCAACATATTGCCCCAACAATTTGCGTCCTCATTTTACCAACCTCGGAAGGTTAGAAGGCTAAGTCAACCTGGAGCTTCTGAGGAGCAAATTGTTGGCAGTCAGCAGAATTAGCCTGCAGTACTGCATTCCAATCACTGCATCACCACAGCTCTTCATTTTAAGCTATCTGTAATAGCCACCATCTCTTCTCCTGACTCCCTTCCATTCCAGACATCTCCCATTTTCTCATGGGAATCCATCCAGAACCACTCAAAAAAATCAGTTGGATCATGTCATGAGTTTCTACAAGTCCTCTGCTGTCTTTGATAGTTTTTGTCACTATTATTAAAAAAAGGGGGCTATACGGATATGGGAAGATCATGGGAAGCAGCAGAAGATCATGGGAAGCAGCAGAGACATGCCCATTGTCTCATCTGGCAGTGGTATTTGCAGCACCTTAATGGCCAAATCACCTAACTGGACACAAGTTCTGTCTTCAGTGATTCCCAGGAATTCTGATTCTTAGAAGAAAGGGAAGTGGATTTGGGTTAGGGATGAAAGTTGCAGAGGAGAGATTTGGAATTGATGTAGTACTGACAAATACAAGAGATTAATCTCCTATCCTTTCCTATTGTCTGGAGGAAGACACAGTAGAAAACCTCAAAATAAATGAATCATCGTTAATTTATGTCAAAGAATTGAATCTCCATCCAGGGGGACAAAAATGTAGAAATGGATGAGTATAATTTCTTTCATTTCCTCCTGATCAGAGAGTAGGAATAGGAGATCCATGTGGGCTTCTAGTTCCAGTGGGGAAAGTTTCCCCGGAAACAAGCAAAATAGATAAGGAGGCCAAACAAAATTATTATATGGATAAAATAAATGTGAAGTCCAGGAAAAGAACACTCAACAACTCATCAATCAGGGAAAATAAGAGGACTTAAAACCTGATTTCTATATAATTATTATTTTTTGTATCGGGCAAATGTCCCATACATATGTAACATATTTGCAGCAATAAAACTCTTATCTATCAGTTTTGAGCCTGATCATCTTCTAATTCCTATAAATCAAAGCTTTACTATACCTCATGCACTCACTATTAAGCCATAATTTTAGCATTGTTTTAAAAAAAAAATCATTCGCCCCTAGAATCTTTTAAAAGGTAATCAAGACAACACATAAATTACCGTATCTAGGAAGAAAGTTATGATGAAGGGAGGATATCTCTTCAGGCAGAAAATAAATGTTTTTTTCCATGTTTGGAAAGATTTTGAGTAAAGTGAATTGTATGTAAAGTTCAGTGTGTTCAGTGTAAACTATGTGTTTGCATGGTGACGGCCAATTTTTTTTTTTTTTTTTTGCATTTGCTATTGTTTCGTAAATCAAACTGTTTTCTGTATTTATTATGCAAAGCAGCAAGCAAACCATGAATGTAAATATTAATACTATCAAAGTTAAATGATGGAAACTTTCAGTAGTTCAGGAGTGGGCAATCCTTGAGTTTAAACCCCTCTCCCCACTGTGCTGGTCTCCAAGATCCACAGAAAGTGGATCTAGTGATGTCCCTGAGAGGCATGAAAGATGAAAAAAGTGGATCTTTTGGTGAGAATTTTAACAATTATTGGAGATTTTTAAAGATAAAACGATATCTGGATTTCCATAGAATAGAACAGAATTTTTATTGGCCAAGTATGATTGGACACACAAGGAATTTGTCTTGGTTCATATGCTCTCAGTGTACATAAAATAAAAGATACGTTCATCAAGAATCATAAGGTACAACACTTAATGATAGTCATCAGTTACAAAAAAAGCAATCAGGAAAAAATATCAATATAAATCGTAAGGATACCAGCAACAAGGTTACAGTCATAAGTGGGAGGAGATGGGTGATGGAAACGATGCATAAGATTAGGCATAAGATACCAATTTCCACTTTTATCCTGAAAATTTTTGTTGCTCAAAATTGGCCGTATTTTTTGAGTGTGTGGTGGCAATTGGGATCTGCAGGCTGCAGATTGCCCACCCCTGCCTTTGTTTAATCACATGATTTAATCTCCTGTAGTACTCTGAGCAATATAAACCATTGTATAAGGGCAATGCTTGTTTATTTTAAATTTATTTAGTATCTCTGTAGTACCAAACTTTTAAAAAATTTCTCCATACTCGCCAGGAGCTTGATCAAAGTCTACCAGAGAGACAGCTTGAAGATCAAAAAAGGGTATGTATCTTCAGCAGTGGACTAAAGATGAATATGATGTGAACTGTAGAAGGGATTCATTGTTTTTTATATATTTATTTTAATTAAGGAAAATACATATCTAAAGAATGAGAATGTTCTCTCAAAATGTTATGAAAACAAGAGGCTTTAATCAGTTTTTAAAGCGTGGATTGTGCATTTAGAAGTTGTTATGTAGGTTGATAAACAATATTCTTTCTTAAATCTTCAAGATTTAAACATATTTAAATCTTAAATATGTTACTACTGCTGAATTTTACCAGCAAGATTTATTGATTCCCAATTTGCTTCATAGTTATTGAAAAACAAGTCAATCAACAATGTTCCTAAAATCTGTGGGCTGATGAAGTATTTGGTGATGCATTGTTGCTTTGATTATATAATGTCTTTACCACATTAGATTTCAGGGAATGAATTAAGAAATACTGTAGTAGAAGCAAAATTCCATTTAACTCTGAATGATTGGAGCCTTGGTAAACCATGTTTCCTTATTTTTTTCTGTCAGTTGACCATGGCCAAGAATTGCTCTGTGAGAAGAATGAGTGGTTTGATAATCAATCAATCAATCAATGAAATAATATCTATTTCACAGAGAATTAGAAACAAAAATATCTTTACAAACTGAACGGCTGTAATCATCCTGAAGATTTATTGTAGCAGTATAAAGTGTACAATTCTTTTACATATAACACTTATTTCAGAAAAGATGAACCATGGAAGATTTTATCCTTTTGCAGTAGTAATAGCTTTCTTTTACAAATACTGCAATTCCCTGGATAATTACTCTTTATTGGGAATAACACAGATACCTACATCTAATTATCACGAGTGCTTTCTTTTTTTCTGTGAAGATAACAATTAAGGTTATCTTCAATGTATATCTAAAATATATGTAGTGATATCATTGTTGCTCTGGTAACAAATACTGAAGCTTTCTTTGAAGCAGAAATATGACATGGTTGAAGTGCAATTAATTTGCTTGATTTTATTGTTTTCAAATTATACAAATGAAACGATCTCATAGATAGATTGATAGGTAGGTAGATAAGTAGATAGGTAGATAGATTATTTATTTTGTTTTATGTAACCCAAACTGTATGCAGCTATCGTTAATTGAATTCAGCTTTTATCAGGCCTGAAAATAATTATTGTTCAGCTTGATACGTGTAATCATATTCTGTTCTTACATTAATACTGTTTGCAGCAAATTATTGCCTAATTTGGAATATGTATATATGCTAAGTATTATAGGAGTGAAAGTTCGGTATATCTGAAAGCATGATACTGAAAAGTTTGTTTTAATGAAACATATTTAAATGTCACTCTAACATAGTTCATGAAAAACTGTTACTAGAGCATTGTCCCTTGGTCAAACACAGCTCAAGTAACTGAGCTGAAATTCTTTCTACCTGATAAAACTGACTCAAATATTTTTCAACTTTTTTTTTAAAAGGGCAATTATGTGAAGTGCAGGCAAACCAAATTCCATCTGAGTGGCACTCCTTCCTCATTGGAGTCAGTAGATTGTGTGAATAAGATATCTTCCTGAAGTCAAAATTCATATTACCTTGTTAAGTGTTTGAGGAAATGCTTCCTGTAATCCTTGATATAGTTATCTTTAGTTACGGTAAACCCAGTACAGACTCTGAGAGATCTATTACCTGTTCCTGTAAAACAGGAGATGTATATAAAAATGAAAAATACAAAAGTGATTTTTATTTGCAAAAAATTATTAATATTTTTTCCCTGCTGTCTTAAGAAACTATGTACATAGGCCACTTTTAAACAGTATATACCTTAATGTTCAAAGCACATGGAAATAATTACTTCATGTGGATACAAAAGTTATTTCCAGGCTGTTTACTGCTATTATTATTTATTTTATTTTTGAGAGTATCTATTTTCCACTTCTTAAAGAAACTGAACATCTTGGGAGATAGTGAGAGAGATATCATAAATAGTATGAGATAGTTCTTAACTCCTCAAGAAATTTGGATGCGGCTGATTCAGTTCCAAGGATATGTTGTGCAACAAAGGAATGCTTAAGAGGCTTGCTCATACTGAATTTTCTATGCATTTGAGTTTTGTATAAGTCTTAAATTAAAAAAAGAAAGAAACCTTTTGCAAAAAGTTACCTCATGCTATCTTGAAATTAGATAAAATTACACTTCAGGAATATTTAGACAGTGTTAAGGTGTTTCAATCTCATAAAAGAGTAGCCAATATTCACCGCTTGCAAAATTGATTTATTGGGACTTCAAACTATTCTAATCTGTTCCCCTTTTCACAATAACTGTTCACGAGAGCAGTGCTGAACGTGCCAGGAGTAGGTGTGTCAAGAATAGTGGTTCATCTGATAGGGATGATGGAGCATAAAATGAGACAAAATACAAATGGACTCTGATTCTATCCTGCAGGTTTATTGCTGACAGGGGAGAAAAGCTCTTCCTTTTTGTTTTTTTCCCAGAAGTCAATAATAAGACAGGAAAAATAAACCCTGACACAATATTTATTATTAGATTTACAGTGTTAACTTTACCTGCTTGGACTTCCTTCCAATATCACTTCTCCAAGTTGAAATATTTGGATGGGCTTTTCTTATTGCAATCATCTCTGCAGTATTCTGTAAAACAAGACAACTTGTTTGCCCTCATATGCAGCTGCTGAAAATTAAAGGAGAAATACAAGTGTACACTAACAACTTTAATTGCTTAGTCTTATATTTGTAGACAGTTCTAATATTAATGGTTATCATTGTGCTTATAAAGGTAGAAAAGAAGGATATTAGGAAAGGGGCAGTGGTATCCATTTCCTATCATGTGACATTTCTGTTGAAATATTTGCATTTCGTGATCCTCCTTTTCAAAATGTAAGAAATTGTTAGTCAGAGTGTGTACCTTAGGTTGTAATTATCCGAATTTAAAAGTTAATATAACGATTAGGAAATTCTAAAGTAAAGGACATCCATTCAGCTTACTTCACTGATAGAGACAATAGATGCACATGTATATTTTTTCGTGATAAGAAATATCTTTCTGGAAGTCTAAGAAGGAAAAATTTGCATAATATATACTTTCAATAATTGTGATCAGTCACAGAACTATAGTATAATTAGTTTCCTAAATATTTAAGGACAGTGTCCTATATGCAATTTTCACTGCTTTTTCCATGTTCCATTCATAGTAGAATATGCTATTTTTTTTAAGTTTAAAGCTATTTATTAGTAGCAATTATAAATGTATCTGAAGATCTAGACATAACATTTCTAAATGGGTATAGGTACACTGTATTTCTGTTGTTGTTTATATACATTCATAGCTCTTCTTTCCAGTTTTATTTCTGTTGTGTCTCTGACCAGCTGTAATCCAGTTTTACTATTTTTGTTGACTTTGGTTCACTTGTTCCATTCATCGTGTGTTTCTGTCTTTCAATATCTTTGAATCAAGGGGGAGGCCCTGAGACAGGTTTTGGTAAATCGTTACTACGGGAACATCAGAAGTGGAGGAAGACGAGAGAGCCTCACCAGCTTTGGCAATGGACCTTTATCTCCTGCAGGGCCTAACAAACTTGGAGGAGCAGGTAGGATTTTTGAATGCTGCTTGTGAGACTGCCATGTTGGCTCTTCTTTCTTCTAATTGCTAGATGAATCTGGCTGACAGTCTCTGCAGCTGTTTCAGCAGGTATTTTTCATTCTCTATTACCTCTCTGTCACTCAGAAAGTTGGCTCTTGAATTAAAGTATTGGAAATTGGTCTGTTCGTTAACTTCCTCCCATCCTCCCTTTTTTTCTAATTTATTATGCATGCATTTTTACTATTGTGAAACTTATTGATATTCATAATTTTCTTGCTACAGTAACTGGTTTTATTTATTATTTATTATTTATTTGTATATAGATAGATATAGATATAGATATATAGATATCACATTTTTGAAATACCCATCTCTCTCAAGGGGGATTATTTATTAAATATTAGCATTTATTAAAGAGATAGAAACAGCAAAAACCAAGTAGCCCATTTGTATAGTGGGTAATGTGCGTGCCTAGAAACCAAGAGACTGTGAGTTGTAGTCCTCCCTTAGCATGGAAACCAGGTGGGTGATTTTGGGCCAAATAACACACCACAAAGATATATATATCTTTTTATTTTATTTTGGATCTAGTGGGTTTTTCCAGGTAGGTGGGGTCTAATGGGGTAGGTGGGGTCTAGTGGGGTAGGTGGGTTTTTCCAGGTAGGTGGGGTCTAGTGGGGTCTGTGTTTAGGGGTTTGTATGTGGAGTCTTGGAGTAGGTTGGTTAATTTGGTTTGGTAGTCAGATGTGTTAATAACCACCATGGCATTTAAACCCCTCCAATCCATACATGAAGCAGATTGACAACCACCATGAAGAGCTGGCATGGCCACAAACACGAAGCCAAACAACAACGCAGCTCACCAGCTCAAATCCCCCTGCAACTCAGACTAAGCCGAGCACAACCAAGCCCCCACCCAAACAGAACACACCCCCAGCCAATCAGAGCACAGCCAAGCTCCCACCCAATCAGCTCCCACTCCACTAGCAGTTAAAAGGAAGAAACAGCTGCGATCTCACATTGCTCCTGGAAGCACGAAGCCGAGAACACCAGCCTGAAGAACACCACCTAATGAGACTTCGTCGAAACGTTGCCAAGACACTTCCAATTTTATGCGGGAGAAAACCTGAATAACCAAAGACCTACATATATATACACATATATATACACATACACACACACACACACACACACCATCAGGTTTTGACCATTAATTAAGAAGATTTTTGTGCAATAAATCAGTTTAATTGAACCTTCATGTGTGGATCTTAGCTTTCATGCCTACATGCATTTATGACAACAGTTGTGGCATTACATCTTGCAAAGTTGTCAGGTGCATGTTGTCATGTGATTGTCATCCTGTCTCCTGCCCTATTGACTTTGCATGTTGGAAGCTGGCAGTGAATTTGCCGGTTCTCTGAACTATTCAAATTTCTGTTACCAGTTCTCCAGAACCTGTCAGAATCTGCTGAATTTCACCCCTGGCTTGCACCTAATAATAGAAATTCTCTGGGTGATTTATAATCAGTGTGTAATAGCATCTAAACTAGCCTTTTTAGAAAAGTTTTGTAGGCTTCCTTTTTCAAATGGTTTGAATGACATTGGTTAAATTTATTCCTGGATTAGTAATTTATTATTGTTTTATGATAGTTACGAAACCATTCTAACATTGTTTCTATTTATAATGCTATCACATTTGAGCTCCTTGAGGTTGGAGAGAATATTAAAAAAATAAACAATGTTTCTAATAACACCATCACTTGCTAACACCATAAAGAGCAAAGCATGATAGTGCAAAGCAGATAATAAACGAGAACACATTCACAGTTAAAACTTTATTTGCTTGCTTTAATTGTTTGAAGGAAAGCAACACCTTTTCTAATGCCGAGAAACCCCAAAGGCTTTATTTTTGTTTGTTTCTTTTTGTAGGAGGTGGGTCAGGATCCAGCTCAACAAACCGTGGTGAAATGAGTTTGACAGAAGTCCAGTGTCACTTGGATAAGGAAGGAGCATCCAATCTAGTAATAGACCTCATCATGAATGCCACTAGTGATAGAGTTTTCCATGAAAGCATCCTGTTGGCTATTGCCCTACTGGAAGGTGGCAACACAATTATACAGGTAGGAAAAGTATTCCCATACTTCTGTTTCTGAATCTTTACAGAAAAACAAACAAACCAAGAAGCAGGAATCTGCTAGTTAGAGATCTGCTAGTATACAATATTTGGAATTGTGTATGAATTCTCAGAAATGGCTGCCATGACAGTATCAATAGTCAAAAAATATTTTTACTCAGAGGCAGATGGGTGCGGTATCCTGTTTCCAGTATCTCAATCACCATAGATTATTTTTTTAAGACAAAAACAAAGAGCTCTATTAGCAATAGCACTTAGACTTATATACCACTTCATAGTGCTTTTACAGCCTTCTCTAAGTGGTTTACAGAGTCAGCATATTGCCCCCAACAATCTGGGTTCTCATTTTACCCACCTCGGAAGGATAGAAGGCTGAGTCAACCTTCAGCTGGTGAGATTTGAACTGCCGAACTGCATCTAGCAGTCAGCTGAAGTAGCCTGCAATACTGTACTCTAACCACTGCATCATCTCGGCTCTCTATTGCAACCATACACCATTTTTTTGTCCCTTTAAATCGGTTTTTACTCCTGGTGACTGTGTACACTGGTCCTTGAGATTTTGGCAAGATTTTGCAAGTGGTTTGTTGTTGCTTACTTCTTATAGTTTGAGCGAGAGGAACTGACCCAAGGTCACCCAGCTGACTTATACCTAATGTGGGACTAAAAGTCACAGTTTCCTAGTTTCTCGACAGTTTGAGTCTCACTGGCTCAAGGTTGACTCAGCCTTCTGATGTCAGTAAAATGAGGACCCAGATTGTTGAGGTCAATATGCTGACACTTAGAGAAGGCTGTAAAGCACTTATATACAGAAGTGATATATAAGTCTAAGTGCTATTGCTATTTAGCCTGGTGCCTTAATCACTATATCAAACTGGCTCTCTGTTAGAAAATAGCATTTTTAAATACTATTCATTCATTTATGGTACCCATGTCACAAATGCTACTAATAATACATACAATATACTAAAACACTAACAAAATAATATTAGCAAAGAATTAAAACAGTGGTCACTCAGAATGAATCCAACTGAACAATAGATTGAAAGTTTTCAATGGGCCAACTCGCCTGTCAATCCTCTGGCCCAGGAACATATCCAGGTCTTCATCACTTTACAAAAGGTTAGCAGGGACAATCTATCTCAAGTGGTATGATGCTGCAGAGTGCAGATACTGCAACCAAATACCATGTTTCCAAGGATGCATAAGATGACATTCTTTAACTGAAGGATCTGTTGCATGCCCCTCCTGTCAAACATACTGGGATAATAGGTAGAAACAATCACGGAGAAGCAGCCCTGCAAATATCTGAACTCCATGGAGTTCAGATATTTGCAGGCCCGCTTCTCCATGATTGTTTCTACAATCACTAGTGGGTGACCACTAGTACCTTGCATTCCACCCGAAAGCATACTAATGCAGCTCACAGAGGAGTGGTGTAAAATGGGCCTACCAAGGTGTGCTCATGACTGCTCATACACTGTATTCTGGAATAGCTGCAACTTTTGGATAATATTCAAGGGCAGCCCTACATAGAGGCCATTGCAGTAAACCACTGTGCAGGTGTCTAAGCCAAGTGTAACATGAGCAGTGCTGCAAGTATTATATTTTCTGTAAAAGCCCCCTTGGCCATGGCTGCCACCTGCTCTTTAAAAAGAAATCTTCACTTCAGAAAGACCTCCAAATTGCATACCATTATTTTCCTGGGGCAGTGCAGCTCCATCTAGAACCAAAGAGCAAAAAAACCTGAAGCCACAATCCCCAAAACTCAGTTTTGGCAGGGTTGAGCTAATCTGGTTGTTTCCCATCCAGACTTCTATATTCTCCAGTCACTGAGACAAAACCTGCATAAACATCATTTGTTTGATCCAGGATAGAGATATATCATCAGCATAAGGATAACAGTTTCACCCCATGTCATCAGATTCCCATATTTAAACCTGAATCCTTTAACTGGGCTATATTTTAAATGAATAGCAATAGCACTTAGACTTATATACCGCTGCACAGTGCTTTACAGCACTCTCTTGGTTTACAAAGTTAGCATATTGCCCCCAACAATCTAGGTCCTCATTTTATTGAACTCGAAAGGATGAAAGGATGAGTCAACCTTGAGCCTTGTCAGGATCAAACTCCAATCTGTGAGCAGAGTTTGCTTGGAATACTGCATTCTAATTAATGGCCCACTAGAATGTAATTCTTGTTACATATTGGAACAAGTTGTATAATATTTAATTTAAAGAGGGAAACATAAAAAGAACAGAATCACCTAGGACTGGAATCAAAGAGACTTCGAACAGAAAAGGAGGACATCATATCAAAGCCAAAAGGAGACATGATAGCAGTCTTTCAATATTTGAAGGGCTGCCACAGAGAGGAGGGGATCAAGTTATTTTCCAAGGTACCTGAAGGTCAGACAAGGAATAATGGATGGAAACTGATCAAGGAGAGATTCAACCTAGAAATAAGGAGAAATTTCCTGACAGTGAGAGCAATCAACAATGGAACAGCTTCCTTCAGAAGTTGTGGGGGCTTCATCACTGGAAGCTTTCAAGAAGAGACTGGACTGCCATCTGTCAGAAATGATGTAGGGTCTCCTGTTTGGGGAGGGGTGTGTTGGACTAGATGACCTACAAGGTCCCTTCCAATCAGGGGTGAAATCTAAAAAATTTTTGCTACCGGTTCTGTGGGCGTGGCTTATTTAGTGGGTGGAGCTTGGTGGTAAGGTGACTGGGTGGGCATGGCCAAGTCAATGTCACTTCTTTGCCCTTTTTAACCTACAAAACACAACACAACACAACTGGCTCACCCACAATGTAAAAGCAGCTGTGCTAGACCCAAAATGGCCCCTGCAACAATCAGGAACCTCACACAGCTACAAAAAGCCCAAAAAATCAAGTTTCACACTTTACACACACAAAACGCAAGTCAGCTGGGATCATCAGAGCTTGGCTTCTCAGAGCCATTTAAAAGAAAAAAAAGGCTCTGATGATCACACGGCTCAGCTGGGCATGGGGGGCAGGGGCAAGGATTTTTGCTACCGGTTCTCCAAACTGCCCACCGGCATCGCTACCTACTCGCCCGAGCTGGTCTGAACCGGGAGCATTTCACCCCTGCTTCCAATTCTATTAATCTGTTTAAAAAATAATGGGATAGTAGAGTTATAGCAGCAAGATAAAGCTTAACTGGAATTTGAGATAACAAAATGTGAGATAAAGAAGTTTGATAGACAGGAGTTTTATTTAAGAAACCTTCAATTCTTTTCGGTTCCAAAACATTAAAGACAAATCCATTTTCTTTCTTCCCCTCATCTCTATATATAGAAGACCAACTACATTGCTTATTCTCCCCCAGCCCTTGGCCCATACCTAAGTAGAAGAGTCTTAAAAACTGTTTTTCAACCTGATAAAAACACTGTTATTCCGAGTTGCACAGTGTACTGGTCATCTGTTCTGAAGCTTCATCCATTCCTATAATACTGTAGCTAGAAGAGGTGGTTAAGCAATAGCATTTGGGTAATGAGCAGCATGCAGACTCATTTCAGGGAGCAAAAAAGCAAGCTCTGTGCTGTTCTGTCCTGATTTTCTGAGATGCTCTAAAATTTGTACGTTAATTACCTGGGCAAATCTCATTTTAGGATTAGCTTGGCTTAATTAGCTTGGATAATTGCATTTTGTTTGTACCTATAGATCAGAAGACTGGAGTATGATTTCCAGTATTTGTAGCAAATACATCAAAAATTAAAAACAACTAAAGCTAAACTTGAACAGCGTTGCTATCCATTCTTTCTCCCCTTTTACACCAGGGCTGGGTTCTACTTACCTTTACTACCGGTTTGCAATGGGAGCGCATGCGCAGATCACCCTTGATGACATCAAGGGGCAGGTGGGCGGAGCCTCCCGCCGGTTTTGCTCAGAATAAGCAAAAACCCTCAGCTAACTTTCAAGTACTAAATTTGATTAGCTAACTTTCCTGTTGATGAGTAGTCAAGTCATCCTATGTGACTGTGGAGGAGAAATGACTGAACAAAATACCAAGGATATAAAACAGTGGTGGGTTGCTCCTGGTTTTATCCGGTTCTATAGAAGGAGAGCCTCTATAGGAGGCTCTACCCACCTGCCCCTTGATATCATCAAGGGTGATCTGCGCATGCGCTCCTGTTGCGAACCAGTAGTAAAGGTAAGTAGAACCTACTCCTGGTGTAAAAGAGGAGAAAGAATTGATAGCAACCCTGTTCAGGTTTAACTTTCGTTGTTTTTAATTTTTGATGTATTTGCTACAAATGGAAATCATAGTCCAGTCTTCTGCTCTATAGGTATAAACAAAATGCAATTATCCAAGCTAATTAAAATGGCTTCCTAAAATGAGATTTTCCCAGGTAATTAATGTACAAATTTTAGAGCATCTCAGAAAATCAGGGCAGAACAGCACAGAACTTGTTTCTTTTTAATGTAACTTTCTTTCAGCATGTAAATCAGCTACAGGTGGATTCAGGTTAATCCCTATAAGGATTAGTCCTTGATAAGCAGGAAGAGGCAGGTTTTTTTAAAACAAGGTCATGCTACTTTTTTTTTAACACAGGAACCAACAAGGATGTTATATAACTTCTATTTATATTCAGCTGGCTAGTAGCTGCAGGCACACAAGACAAGCGAAGGGAGGAATTTAATGAGCTCTGAGGGTTTGCTCACCTTCTCAAGCTGGTAGAGACAGCTTGAGATCTTTTGGTCGACTTTTTTTTTTAATGCGTCAGCAAATGAAGCTAGTGGGTGGTGTGGGTAGGTGGACTAACTGGTTGCCATGGTTTTCTTCAGTTCCCTTTTCTCTGCTGTCTCTTCCAAAAAAAAAAAAGAAAGAAAGAAAGAAAAAATAAAATATTTTAAAGGGTTGCTGACTTCCAGGAGCCAGTAAAATGTCCTTGTTCTCACACCCACATACGCATCCTTCATTCAGGAAGGAAGTAGGATGTGTCTCTCCCTCTCTCCTGTACCGATAATGTGTGGTTTAAAGGCTCACTATATTTCTGTGGGTGTGTGTTTGCTGCAGCTGTGTTAAATGTGTGAAGAAAGTGGTTTTTTTTAAAAAAAAAATATTGAAATTGTAGTCCCACGACTCCCACAGACCCAGAATCATCTGCTTGTTCTGTTACATTTTTAATCAGTGCAAGAAAAAAAAGCAGAACTTGTGATACTACCTGTAATTTTTGCATATTAACCCACCTTTTGCTCACTTGAAATCTTCTTCCCTTTTCTGTTGCTTTCTATGCTTGCCCTGGATGTTTGTCCCTAATATAAAGCTGGCGGCTAATTAGCATTTTGGCCTCAGAGACTCATCTCATGTAAGGCTTCTTCAGAAATCAAGTGGTAGCCATGGCCCATTTGACAGTGTAGCTTGCTCCCAGTGGAAGAAAACTAGTAACTCTGGCCTCAGTTCTGAGGATTGATTTGTCACACCATCACTAATACGGGACTGTATGTTAAAATTACAGTCTCTAATTATGGATAATCTACTGGTACTTCTGATTATTTTAAAATCAGAATGTAGTTCCTTGTCATAACTTAAGGAACAAAAGAGAGAACCCTTACCAGACGTCTTGCTAGCTGTAAAAGATGCATTGCCCTAATCCAAGGGTGTCAAACTTGATTTCACTGAGGGCCGCATCAGGGTTGTGTTAGACCCCAGGTGGGCGTGGCCAGGGTGGGCATGGCCTGTTTGATGTCACTCATGTCAGGGGCGTCTGTGGTGGCCCAAGCGCCCTGCCGGCAAAAACAAGTTCCCAAGTTCTGTTTTCAGCTGCTATGACTTTCTGCCAGTGAAAACAGAACTTGGGGGGCCCCTACACATGCCCCCCAAACTCTATTTTCATTAGCAGAGGGCAGCAGGAGGCCGTGGTGGCTGAAAACTGAGCCTGGGAGGGCTGAACGTGGCCATCCCAAGCTTAGTCTTTGCTGGCAGAGGCACTGCGGGCCCGTCCTTTGCTGTTTCTAGGGTGGCCAGATCTAAACACCCTGCGGGCCACCTCCGGCTTCCAGGCTTTGAGTTTCTCTAATCTATTTCCATGCATAGGATAGTTATAGTTTAATTCAGTTATGGTATTTCATCAACAGAAGTGGCCAATAGACAGTTTCAGGACAAGAGAAAGGGTGTCTAATGAACATCTAAAATGTTTTTGTTGGCTCTGCAGTTCTAATATTTGATTGTAATTGTAAAGACAAGCTTACCTTCATAAAAAGTTAGGAAGCTAAATAGATCCTAGTGAAGGCGACCTTGAGCCAGTCACTCTCTCTCATCCCAACTTGCCTCACAGGGTTGTTGTTGTGAGAAAAATAGGAGGAAGAGTATTAAGTATGTTCATTTACTTGAGTTGTTTATAAAAATAATAAAGGTAGGATATAAAATTAAGTTGGGTTGACAAAATCAAAAATGCGGAGGTGATAAGTCGCCTGGGAAAGCCAAGGGAAATCATCAAAACCATAAAAAAGAGAAAGTTATTTTGGACATATGATGTGACACCCAGAAAAATACAACATACTTCACTTAATCCTCCAAGGAAAGATTGAAGGCAGATGAGGGCCAGGCAGAAGAACAGCATGGCTTCAAAATCTAAGGGACTGGTTTGGACAAAACTCAACAGCATTTTTTTGTGAGGCTGTTGATAAAAATAGGATGGTCAACATGATTGCCAACGTCCAATGATGGATATTGTAAAAGAAAGGAGGAGGAGGAGGAGGAAGAGGAGGAGGAGGAGGAGGAGGAGGAAAAATACATCCAAAGTGGCTGGCTAAAAGTCACCCAAAATGCTAATCTTCTGTGGAAGAACTGTCTACCAAAGCTAACCAAGCTGAGAGGGTTTTTTCAGCTCTTACTATTGCCCTCATCCTGTGTTGTATGTGATAAATCAGTTGTTAAATGTTTATCTGTGAAAAATACGTTTTCAAAATTCTTACTTCATACATGTCTGGTTTTCTGCTTCAGCTGTATTACTGTTGGTGATTTGGATTCTTGATATGTTCTTGTATTTTCCTGTGGCAACTGATGAAAGGATGCTGCTCTGATCACATGGAGCTGGAAAGAGCTGATATTGTAATCTACAGTACTCCACTGCTGATTTATTATCAATTATTGGCTCAACCATAGCTGATATAAATTCAAGCTTTTGAAATAAGATTCATTTGGCATGATCTGTTTTTGAAAAACAGAGAACAGAATAACAGTTTTGGAAGGGACCTTGGAGGTCTTCTAGTCCAACCCCTGTTCAGGGAGGAAGCCTTGTACCATTTCAGACAAATGATTGTACAATCTTTTCTTAAAAACTTCCAGTGTTGGAGCATTCACAACTTCTGGAGGCCAGTTGTTCCACTGATTAATTGTTCTCACTCTTAGGGAAAGTCTTCTTAGTTCTTAGTTCTTGCTTCTCTCCTTGATTAGTTTTCATCCATTGCTTCTTGTCTTGCCCTCAGGTGCTTTGGAAAATAGCTTGACTCCCTCTTCTGTGTGGCAGCCTCTCAAATATTGGAACACTGCCAGCATGTCACCCGTAGCCCTTCTTTTCATCAAACTAGACATAATTTTCAGCAACATGAGGCTCTTTAATCACTTTTGAAATATGAAAAAGGATCAGGCATTTTTAAAGTTCCTTTAATCCCAAATTTATTATGTTTTATAAATAACTCAGGGAAGAAAACATATGCCTTCGTCCTCCTATGTTTTCCACAACAACAACTATGTGAGGTGAATTGGAATGAGACTGAAGTCACCCAACTTTTGTGCCCAAGGCAGGGCTAGAACTCACGGTCTCCTGGTTTCTAGCCTGGCTTCTTAACTCGTAGACCAGGAATCTCCAAATTTGGCAACCTTAAGACTTGTAGACTTCAACTTCTGGAATTCCCCAGCCAGCATAGTTTCGAGACCCCTGCACTAGACCAAGCTGATTATGTTGGTATTGCAAAGCTGATAGAATCATCACATCCAAAAAAGGATAAATGTTTAGCAAAGTATATTTCTTACCTTTTAGAATCAAGACAAAAATTATACTTCCATTTCGATTTTTTCCCCACTGCAAATGAATGCTTTCCATAAGGATAATTCTTTTCTCAGACATTTAAATAAATAAATTCTACGGAAATATATAGGCTAGAATTCTATAGCTTATGTAGAATTCTGGCCACAGACCTGCAATATCAGGTTAAAACAAGCAGACAATAGGGAGTTTCTGATTACTAAATTTGGGTGAAAGCCAAACTTCTTTATGCAAATTTTTATGTTTCCTCTTGTCTACGTTAGCACTATAAATAAATAATTACAAGTACAGCACAAACCTAGGTAATCCTACTTGACGTAAATGTTTCCAATACATATGATTAATGCAAAAATTCACAAATATGAGCAAAATCGAATATGAAGAAAACCATCCTAAAGGCATCATTAATTCAACTTTTTGTTCTAGTAGGTTAGCTGCATTGCTGCATCACTCATAGTTTCATGCTAAGTTTCTACTATTTAAACAGCAGTCCTCTGGTATTCTGTGGAATTAAAACAGTGAGACATGCAAACTGCTATTCAGTTTGAGGTTGGTTTATCTGTGGATGGATTTATTTTGTACGAAAATATGTACAACATATACATATTGTATATATGCTGATAAGACCATCTGCAGATAAGCCAACCCAATTTGGGGGGTATATTTTGGTAACTAAAATTCTTGGTTTATCTGTGATATATACAGTATTCAGAAATCTATTGAGTATCAAAAATAAATATCCTCTGGGAATATGAGTGTGCTTTTAACTGAATTCTGATTTTGCGATGCCCAACAAAAATCTTGCAAAATATTCCTAACAGCTTGTAGCACATCATAGTAAATGATCTGACTGTGAATGTTGTCAAATACATGAGAGATGCTAAAGCTTTCAGAAGAAAAGAGAGGCATGTGACATTGTGATCATGGCAAAAAAGAAACCTGGATGAAAGCAGTTCCCAGGCACAAGAATAAATGGAGGAAAAGAGAGAATTCCTAGTATGGATGATGATAATGATGATGATGATGATGATGATGATGATGATGATGATGATGATGATAAGAGAAATACATACATACATACATACATACATACATACATACATACATACATACATATCTTTAGCCAGGTTCTTCCTACGTAAACCAAGATTTTTATGCAGCCCTAGTTCAGTGAAATCACAATCCACTAGTTTCTAGGCTTTTTTTTCCCCCCTGGCAGCCAGCTAACATTCTGCTGCCCATTAGGAGAATAAGGAGACTTAAGGAGACTAAGATAGATCTATTTCGGACTTGTAAGTCCTCATCAGTTAGCTACACCCTCATCCCATGTATCCTCCCTGTAAAGGGGTGGGGGGGGGGCATATATATGCACATATATATGCACACACACACACACACATATATATATACATTTCAGCTAGATTAGTAGAATCCAATAAAATATAAACGTTAAAAAGATCCAATATTCAAATATCAATGTCTAGACCATCTAACCATTGAAGCACAACATCGTTAATATTTTTATTAAAAAAACCCAGATATTGGACTGGTATATGCCCTCATCTTACAGCCGGTCACCATATGATCTAGAGTTTGATACGGGATCCAACTATCAGGGGTGGGTTCTACTTACCTTTACTACCGGTTTGCAATGGGAGCGCGCACACTTCTGTGCATGCACAGATTGTCAATTATGATGTCTGGGCGGATGGGCAGAGCCTCCTGCCACTTTTACTACCAGTTCTAAAGAACCAGACAGAACAGGGAGCAACCCACCACTGCCCACCATCACCCTGAGGGGAAGATACTGTGCCCCATTTATACAGAAAGTCCTGGCAGACGCCATGTGAGGTGCAAATCATATTCAGGATTGTTCATTGCTGATGTAATTCAAAGCTTGGCACCTTTTTTATGGGATCATTTATATATCTTCCTATAACTGGGCATTCAGGGTCCTGTTTGGCTTTCCATTGGGAATTGATGTTAAAGTTGTTGGGCAAATGTTGTGCCAGTGGAGACTTCCTGAATAGGATTGTGTAATACTGGTAAAGGAAAGAGAGATAAGAGCTATGGTACTCACATATGTGACTGAAGTGAAATGGGATAGCAGGTGAGCTCCCGACATGATCTCGCTTAGAGTAGACCATTTCAAGATGGAGCAGTTCAGTACATGTGATTTGTGTCATAGTAGAACTGATTGCAACATTATCCACAGAAGAATGCTAACTTTGTAATTCTCTGCATAAGATGACCTACTTGCTCCTTTTCTGATTTGTGTAATCATATCCTTGGTCATCAGGTGCTTTCAGCCATATGGTCTCTGCTCAGTACTTCGCAGAGTTATTTGAAAGTAGTATTACTTCTCAGTATTACAAGTCACGTACACCAAATGAACCTATCTGTCTTTCTTATGATTTATTTACCCACACACACGTGCATGTGCACATACACACACACACATTTCATACAGACTAATTGCAGCAACAGGCAAAAGTGTTTTAATTCTCTTTTGAAGTTATTTGTTATAATCAGCATATGCAATATAGTGCATAGCTTTGCTTTTATGTCTTGAATCCTTTGGGGTGCAGCAGGTCTACATGTTACATAATAGAAGAGGCCTATTTTCCAAAGTACCCAGAAAGCAAGACAAGAAACAATGGATGGAAACTAATCAAGGAGAGAAGCAACCTGGAATTAAGGAGAAATTTCCCAACTGTGAGAACAATTAACCAATGGAATGGCTCCCCTTCAGAAGTTGTGGGTGCTGCATCTCTGGAGGCTTTTAAGAGGAGACTGGGCAGCTACTTGTCTGGAATGGTATAAGACAGGAGAGCCAAACTCACATTGTCATGGCGGTGTCACTTGACGTATCAAGACTTTTTTCCCCTTTGCTAAACTGGGCGTGGCCAGTGTGTGACACATCCAGCCCGTGGGCCGGGAGTTTGACAGCCCTGGAATAAGGCTTCCTGCTTCTGCAGGGGGTTGGACTAGAAGACCTCCAAGGTTCCTTCCAACTCTGTTATTCTGTTGCTCTTGTTATCTTGTTATTCACAGATTCTGTTTTACTGAGTACTTCAATGAACATTTGAGATATATGCAAGACTTCCCACAAATAGATTGTATGTTAAGGCAGCAACCTTGTAACACTTATTTAAGAGTAAGCCTTACTGATCTCGGTAGCACCTACGGTATATATGAGTTATATATACAAGATTGCATTGTCATACAAAATATGAAGAATGACATGTTAA
Organism: Masticophis lateralis; assembly: GCA_030761175.1. Classification (NCBI taxonomy): domain Eukaryota; kingdom Metazoa; phylum Chordata; class Lepidosauria; order Squamata; family Colubridae; genus Masticophis; species Masticophis lateralis. The sequence goes on from JAUDYJ010000002.1 coordinate 50,037,340, forward strand.
TAACTGCTTATGAGCAAAGTTTGTAATCATCTTCAAATGTCTATAAAAATAGACTTGAATGGAAATAGGAAAAACTATTTAGCATTGGAACAGGAAGTTTTGGAAGATGGTGGTGTCATATATTCTATGTGTGTCTATATTTGTCCATATCCCAATTTTCAGCAGTTATAAATATATGACCATATGTAAACTTTTTTATATATAAATGGCAAACCACATTGAGGAGAAATTATTCCATAGTCACTGTTTTTTTTTTAACTTGTTCTGCTCTTACTTCCGAATTAGCGGTTGTGGATAGTTGATTCATAATTCTGTGAGGTTATAATTGTTTATCTTTAACAGTATTTATTTAGTAATACTGCAGTAGTTCAGTCAATGATTGATTGTGGAGCTCATAAAGAGTGTGTTTAGGTTTTTTGAAAATGTATCTCTTTGATATTAAAAATATTTCATTTTTATTTTTAAACTATCAATTTTCTTGGCTTTTATTTTGCTACAGCACTCCTTTTTTTGTCGCTTAATGGAAGATAAGAAATCAGAAAAATTCTTCAAGGTTTTTTATGATCGTATGAAAGTTGCTCAGCAAGAAATCAAGGCCACAGTCACAGTTAACACTAGTGATTTAGGAAATAAAAAGAAAGATGATGACTCTGACAGAGATGTGCCAGCAAGGAAGAGAGGTAAGGTTTCAGAGCTACTGTAGAGAATGGCCAACTGAAAGTAAATAATTCATCATGTGATTAAGTATTTTATTGATCCCTTGATTCTGGTTCACAGCAAGGAAAAGAGTGCTGTCCTGCCATGACATCATCTTCTTTCTTCAACCTTTTGGGAAATGGCAATTACTGAAATGGTGACAGGTATTCTCAACATTAGTATGCCCGCCAGCTTGATGTGTTGCTTCATTTTTTCACTTAACATTCTTTGCTCTGCAGGCAGTAGGATCTAGAATTCTGTAATTAAAAGCAGACTTTCTCAATTCAGTCTAAAGTTGAATTAGATTGTTTGTTTCAATCACTTCCTGGTTAGAAAGATTAGCTGGTGACATCACCATTCTCTGGGGAGGAGTGGGAGACAGCATCCAGTTGGGGATTCCTTTCATGTCCCCAGCAGGAGCTGGAGCAAAAGAAAAGAGCTCATCCCAATTGCAGACTTTGCTAATCTCCAACCCATCATCGTAACCACGAGAGCCACCATGCTCCTATGAATTAAGATGCACTTTCAGAATTAAATCTTAAACTTCTCTATTACTTGGTGCACTGTTCTGACATGCAAATATGATCAATCAGTACATATTGCCAATAAGGATGAAATAAAATAGATTGTTCCTAATATTTAGTAGTTATTGCACTAGGAAGTTGTTCCTAACATTGGTGTACTAGGTAGTTTCTATCAGTCAAGAATGTATATTTACGCGTATTTATTGCCCAGCAGGACATGCCCAGGTTTTCCTGAGTATTTCACATGATTTTTGTCAATATGTTCCTGGCTATGCTATTTTGGAGAATTCTTCCTCATAAATAGTTAAGATATCAGTGGAGGTCAAACAGGCATGGTTGCCTCTTCTTTTGATAACTTGAATCCTTGTCCAAGCAGAGTTCGGATTTTTATTCATTAAGCAATAAAAAATGACAGCATGAGAATAAGTTGCATCCATAGTTGGTCATATTTTAATTGGTGGTTGCTATTTCCAACATTTATCCCACTTGACTGCAGGATCTGCGAGTTTTTTTTTCCCCACTGAAGTTGCTTTTGTTGACATAACAGAGGCAGTCTTTCAGCTGCCATTTAGGGCTGAGAGGAAGTAACTGACCTGGGGTCATCTAGCTAGCTCCCATCTTTCAAGGAAATCTAGAACCTGGGTCTTCCTGGCACTAGTCTAGCACCCTAACCGTGATCCATAATGTCTGTTGCCTTGTCAAATGTAAACTATGCTCATTTGAATCAGTGGCTGTCTCGAGTTTCATTAAATCTGAGCAGTCTGCTCTAATTGTGACAGAATCTGGATCCAGTCCAATATGCTGAAGTGTAAAAGAAGGAGGAATTTCTGTTGATTCAAAGGAATTATACTATACTTTCAGTAAACACAGAGAAAATTAGGACTTGATAGTGTTTCATGTATTAGATGTTTCAGTGGCAGTCTCTAGACCCCTGCCAGCAAGTCAATAACTAAGCATCATTTACTAAAACTTTTAATGACTGCATTTATGTTTATTTAATCTACAGAGAATTGTCTTTTTGAGGCTATTTCTGTGTATTGCTAAGAAAGGAGATGAATTAGGCTGGCTTCTTAAGCTTATTATACTAATCTAAATACTTTTATTACAAAAAGGCAAAATGCTGAATGGCAGATATATGAAGTTTTCTCGAAACGGTAAAGGGAATTGTTATTGTTATTTGCTAATGGGATTTGTCATTGTGCATTATAGCATCAAGGGAACCCTTGACCCAAATAACAGAGGAAGTGAGAGATCAGTTGGTTGAGGCCTCCACTGCAACAAGGAAAGCATTTAACACCTATCGAAGAGAAGCCGATCCTGATGATCATTATTCTGCTGTAGAAGGAGCACAGTTGGTGGCAGATAAAAACAAAGATGAGCTGGAGATGAGTCCTGTCATCACAATAATGCAGCCCATCTTACGGTTTTTGCAGTTGCTGTGTGAAAACCACAACCGGGATTTGCAGGTACACAAACTATGAAACACACTCATGACCCCCAGTGTGTCTAGCAATGCCTCACTTGGCCTGATCTGAATTTTGAACGTTTCTAATTAGCAAGTTGAGAAGCTAGCACGTTGCCAAACCCAGCACCAGCCTCAAATCCTCATCTTTATTTGGGTGGATGGATGGATGAATGGACAGACTGAAATAGTCAAGGTATTGTAGGAGGTGAAGAAGGAAGGAAAATATTCTTACTGCTTTAACTACTAAAGTAGTTACTACTTACTGCTATAAACAAGTGCTTTGGGACTAGCAAAACACTCCCACAGCAACCATATTGTAAGAACATCCATAGCATGTTCTCAAATTTCAAAAGTGCCTAGCAACCCAGAAAGTGGGAACCCCTGAGGTACCTAAGAACACGTCTAACAATTACATCTTCTCAAAAGAGAGTTGGATTACTTAAACTGAGAACAAGGGATAATTTGTTAGGTTTTTTTTTTCCTTCAGCAGAAGAAATTTGGTTTCCTGAAGCAAAACCAATGGTGCTTTCCTTCTCTGTCACAATCAGGACTGTAAGAAGCCTTACTGCTCCATTCAGACTGCTATTCTTGCTTTTATTCATCCCCTCAATTTTCCCTTTCCCTGCCTCCTTTCCCTGGCTGATGCCTTGCTGTTTGTGGAACTGCTGATTCTTACACATATGGTTAAGCCCAACTTATTGAGCAGCAAAAGGATTATCGTATAGAATCTGAAACTGAAGTTGTGTGATAATATTTTCTTCTTCTTGGTTCCCTTGTGGGCATGAGGAAGCTAATGGAGGTTGCAAAATAGGGCAGGAAGTGTAAACATCTGCATCCTATAACTTGCCCATTTCAGAGATAAGAGTATTTCATTTTAGACCTAAACTGTTGTGAGCGAAATTATTTGGATTTTTGCTGTGAAACCCCAAATCATCTGAAAAACGTTTTTATTTCCTTTGATTGTTTCCTGATTATTTATCTTAGGGCTTTTCCATATTGCAGCTTGAAACTGCTTGACACTGCCGGTAAACTGGCTAGAAGTGAAACAGGTTCAAGAAACTCCCCTTACAGACTTCAACTTCTTATTTATAGAATAGCTGTGGTCTATTTTGTCTTGACTTCATTTACTACAGCCCCAGACTGTGAACTCTCCTGCTTCTTTATCCTTCCCATCCACCCTGGAAAAACAAACTCCAGTTATTTTCCTTTCTGCGGCGGGGTATTTGGGGAAAGTGGTTTCTATTGATTAATCTTTTCAATGGGTCCATTGATTCTCACTCATATTTAACATCTTCCCACAGTAGTAAAGCAGTAGGGGAAAAGAAACACCACAATTTTTACCACTTTCTCTATCAATTGGATTAGAAGAAGAAACAGGCATAACAGTTGAATCCCTGACTACACCAGAGAGCTCATAAGGATTTCAGTTGTTCAATATTCCACCAGTGAACTCTTAAAAAAAATACCTTCCATTGATTAACTTTGCATCTAGTAGTTGAAGAAAATCATTGCCATTTGCAAATTTTAACACATTTTTGAGAAAGATTATCTGGCTGAACCCAATGTAATTTCCTTCAAACTGTCCTCAATTTGGGTGGGTGAGTGGGTTTCATCTCCCCATCATCTATGGAATAGCTAAAGCACTAGCAATAGCACTTAGCTTTATATACTGCTTCATAGTGCTTTTACAGCCCTCTCTAAGTGGTTTGCAGAGTCAGCCTATTGCCCCCAACAATCTGAGTTCTCATTTTACCCACCTCGGAAGGATGGAAGGCTGAGTCAATCTTGAGCCTGGTGAGATTTGAACTGCCAAATTGCAGGCAGCCGGCAGGCAGCTGATGTAGCCTGCAGTGCTGCACTCTAACCACTATGCCACCTCAGCTCTTGGAAACAATGGAAAGCAAAAGGAAGCTTTGTCTTTTGGCTCTTTTGTTTCAGCTGGTCCCCTGAAAGAGAGCAGATGAACAGAAAGTAGATTAAAGGATTGGTGATTTGTTATGTACTCTTCCAGGAATACTGGCAAAGATGCCACCAATGTGGCAAAGATGATTTAGCAAGCATTGGAGAAGAAAGATTGGGGAGGTTCTGATGCCTTGTCCCCTTATACATACAACAGCATATATAGAGGGCTGTTTTGCCATGGGTTGATAGAAAACTGTTTCCAGTACAGATACACGCACATTCTATTGAATTTGAAAAATTATGAGAATAAACTGTTTTAAAAAATGAAATTCATAACTTTTTTCTTTCTCTGTTATTGCCATGTCCACCTCTAGAACTTCCTGCGTTGCCAAAACAACAAGACTAATTACAACCTAGTGTGTGAGACATTACAGTTTTTAGATTGCATCTGTGGAAGCACAACTGGAGGACTTGGACTGCTTGGGCTGTACATTAATGAAAAAAATGTAGCATTGATCAACCAGACTCTGGAAAGTTTAACAGAGTACTGCCAGGGACCATGTCATGAAAATCAGGTAATTGGGGCAAATGGGAGATGTGGTTGGCTTGATGCAAATTGAGCGGCTGACTTGGAACACTGAGAATTCCTGTTAATATTTTGGAATGTTCAAGTTTCAACTTCTAGTGTTAAGAAAAGAAACATGCATGTGATTTTATGGGTGCATAGGATGACCGGAGGTTCACCTACACTGAGGATTATGGCAGTGTTAGAAAGGTATGGCTTGCTAGTATGGAAATTTCCTATTAGGGAGAGGAAAATTATAGGTAAATGTTGTTGCTCCACTATTACCATATTACAAATCTCCTTTTTCTGTGTGGGAACTCATGTGCACCCAGATGGGTGGCTCTAAATCAATCTTGACTCCTGGCAACTGCTTAGATAAGTCCCTGAAAGTTTTTCTACAACATTTTAGAAGTGGTTTGCCATTACCCTCTACTTCCGAGGGTTAAGTGACTGGTCCCAAATCATTTTGCTGCCTTTGTGCCTAAAGTGGAATTAGAATTTACCGTCTCTGGATTTCTTGCTTGTTTTTTTAACCACTACATCAATCCAAATTTCACTGGGTACTGCTTTTCATAAGTTCCAAATTAACCCATAATTATTTTAGCGTACATAATCATACATATAAATTCATGCACATATTGACATTTACAATGATTGTTCAGAAATGTTACTATAACACCACTACATATACTGAATTGTGACTCAGGTGTTTGTTTTGTTGAAATTCCCTGGTCTTTCTCCAATAATATTTCAAACTTCATTCTTCTCTATTCTATGGTAAAGAGTAACTTCAAATAAATCTGTAATTACATTTATATTACATCGTAACGAAGCCAACCGTTTCCAAACTATTGCATAAACTGTGGAAAGCAACCAAAAATAAAATCCAAATGTTCTAATGAAAATGTGAAATCAAAATTTTAAGATCTGAAAGGAAAATTAATCTTCCCAGTTCTCCCAACAGTAAATCAGCAAAACAGAAGTAATGTCATTAATTATGGCATTTATATGTTGAGTAGTCTCATTTTCTTCCAACTGTTCTTTCTATAACAATATATATGGAAAAACAATTATAAATATTGTATCCAGTGGGTGGGGGATGGGATAGGGCGGCCGCTGATGCTTTAGACCGAGTCGTGCCTTTGCGGCCTCTGACCCGTCGCCGAGCTTACCTGGCTCCTTGGTTCTCTGAGGAGCTTAGGGAGATGAAGCGCCGGAAAAGACGCCTAGAGAGCAGTTGGAGGTCCAGCCGTTCCGAGTCCGACCGAACACTGGTAAGAGCTCATATTAAGACTTACCTAGTGGCGATAAAAGCGGCAAAATGTAACCATTTTTCCGCTCTTATTGCATCGACAGATAACCGCCCAGCCGCCCTGTTCAGGGTGACCCGCTCCCTCCTCCATCCGGGAGCGCGGGAGGACCCCTTGCAGGGTCGTGCTGAGGATTTTGTTCAGTTTCTGCACGATAAAATCACTCAGATTCGGGATGGTCTGGTCTCCAACTGGGTAGATACAGGTGGGATGATGGAGGTCGGTCTTGAGGATGTCATCTGGGAGGAGTTTGATCCTGTTGCTCCCGAGGACGTGGACAGAATACTCAGGCGGCTGAACGCGACCACATGTTTATTGGACCCGTGTCCCTCCTGGTTGGTGCTGGCCTCCCAGGAGGTTACACGAGGCTGGCTCCAGAGGATTATTAATGCTTCTTTGAGTGAGGGTGTCTTGCCAGTTGCCTTGAAAGAGGCGGTGGTGAGGCCCCTCCTCAAGAAGCCTTCTCTGGACCCAGCTATTTTGGCTAATTATCGTCCAGTCTCCAACCTTCCCTTCTTGGCGAAGGTTGTTGAGAGTGTGGTGGCGCATCAGCTTCCTGGGTAACTGGATGAAGCTGTCTATCTGGATCCGCTCCAGTCCGGCTTCAGGCCCGGGTACAGCACGGAAACGGCATTGGTCGCGTTGGTGGATGATCTCTGGAGGGCTCGGGATAGGGGTTGCTCCTCTATCCTGGTCCTGTTAGATCTCTCAGCGGCTTTTGATACCATCGACCATGGTATCATGCTGCGCCGGCTGGAGGGGTTGGGAGTGGGGGGCACCGTTTTGCGGTGGTTCTCCTCCTATCTCTCCGACCGGTCACAGACGGTGTTGGCAGGGGGGCAGAGGTCGACCCCGAGGCGTCTCTCTTGTGGAGTGCCGCAAGGGTCGGTCCTTTCACCCCTTCTGTTCAACATCTATGTGAAGCCGCTGGGCGAGATCATCCGTGGCTTTGGGGTGAAGTTCCATCAGTACGCTGATGACACTCAGCTGTACTTCTCCACCCCAGGCCACTCCAACGATGCCGTGGAAGTGATGTCCCGATGCCTGGAGGCCGTGCGGATCTGGATGGGGGGCAACAGGCTCCAACTCAACCCCTCCAAGACCGAGTGGCTGTGGCTTCCGGCATCCCGATATGGTCAGTTGACTCCATCACTGACCATTGGGGGCGAGTCATTGGCCCCCACGGATAGGGCTCGCAACTTGGGCGTCCTCCTGGATGCACGGCTGTCTTTGGAGGAGCATGTGACGGCCGTGGCCAGGGGGGCTTTTTATCAGGCTCGCCTGATACACCAGTTGCGTCCCTATCTAGATCGGGATTCCGTACGCACAGTCACTCAGGCACTCGTCATTTCCTGCCTGGACTACTGCAATGCTCTCTATATGGGGCTCCCCTTGAGGTGCACCCGGAGGCTCCAACTGGTGCAGAATGCGGCCGCGCAGGGGATTATGGGAGCAAGGGGGCGCTCCCATGTGACACCTCTCCTGCGTGAGCTGCATTGGCTTCCGGTGGTCTTCCGGGTGCGCTTCAAGGTGTTAGTGACCACCTTTAAAGCGCTCCATGGCATAGGGCCTGGGTACTTGCGGGACCGCCTTCTGCCACCGATAGCCTCCCACCGGCCAGTTCGCTCCCACAGAGAGGGACTCCTCAGGGTGCCGTCGGCCAGACAATGTCGGCTGGCAACACCCAGGGGGAGAGCCTTCTCTGTGGCAGCACCAGCCCTCTGGAACGATTTGCCCCCGGAGATCCGTATGATACCCGATCTCCGGGCTTTCCGCCGTGCCCTAAAAACTTTTTTATTTCGTCAAGCTGGGCTGGCGTAACCCCCCCCCCTCTTTTTTTTATGCTTAAAGTTTTATGGGTTTTAAATTTTAATTGCCTATTGGGTTTTTAAATTTATTGGGCCAAAATTATTTAATTCTTTTATTAATATTTTAAATTTTGTATTGGAGTGTTTTTTATTCTTGGCTGTACACCGCCCTGAGTCCACTAGGAGAAGGGCGGTATATACATTTAAATAAATAAATAAATAAAACTTCCCTTCCTAATTTTGACCTGTGGGTTATTTTTATAAAATAATCATACTATATATTGTTGTTATCTTTTTCCACTACTTCGCTCCTTATGCAGAACTGCATTGCTACTCATGAATCCAATGGTATTGATATAATTACAGCATTAATTCTCAATGATATCAACCCCCTGGGAAAAAAGAGGATGGATCTTGTATTAGAACTGAAGGTAAGTAGATATTTTAACAGTGAAAATGATCAAGAGAAAACAAACATTTATGCCAAGATGGTTGTGCAAACTCTCAGTAACCCCAAGAAATTTACTGAATGTTTTGGCCAAGGTAGCATATAGAGGAATTAAGTTTGAATAAGATTTAAACTACACTAAATTAATTAAACATGACCTAATGTAAATTTGAAAGAATGCAGCTTAACTCATTTCTTGTGTGTTTACTTAACTATTAAAATGCAGTCTCCAATTTATGAAATTGAAGGAACCAGTATAGTCATCACAACATATGTGATGAATCTGCTCTAGCAGATGGGTTTGACACATGTCTTGTAACTGAAACTCTATAGAAAATGTAGACATTAGGGAGCAAGTGATTCAGGTGTATAGATAAGAAAAGAAACTGCAATAAAACAATCTTCATGTAGTGATACTTTATGGTGGGAATTGCAGTTTAGAGAATCATAAGTTTTTAAGCATTATAGTTCAAAGAACACTTATACAAATAGCTCTTACTAGAATTTGTTAGTCATAATCTAACTTGTTTTCAACGTAGACTGCTGTGACATTTTATTATTTATATGCTGTTCAGTTTCCAAAGACTGTAAGCAATTTATAAATAATAGAAAATAGAAAACAAAACAAAAAAAATAGAATATTTTTTTTCCTTCCTATGATAATGGACAGGAAGGTGAGTCTGTATCCAAAACTGTGATCAAATACAAATCTTCTTGTCCATTATCGTAGGAAGGAAAAAATAGTAATGGCAATAGTAGTCAGCTACTGCAGGGATGGAATTTTGCAATCTGTATTTCTACAAAACAAGACTTTGTAAAATGCAACATTCATGGTTTTAACTTACTATGTTAAGTACTATGTAAGAATGAGGTCTGTTTCGTAGCCTCTCAGATATTGGGTGTACTGTACTGCCAGAGCCTTGCTCCAAATATAAATTACTTTTCCCAAGTATTTAAAGAGCACAGGTTTTTAGCAGTTGGTTTTATCTTCATTGTACATACAGGCACTTTTTAGGCTCTTTCATTTGTTCTTTGTTGCTTTATCATATGTCAAGTTTACTAAAATGCAGTAGGTAGTATTCATATTCATCTGCACTTTCTTTATACTGTTTTTTTTTTGTTGTTGTTGTTGTTATTGTTAATACATGGATATTTTAATCAGCTTACTTTCCTTAAAGTTCCTTTTTGTTTTCCAGAATAACGCCTCAAAGTTACTCTTGGCTATAATGGAAAGTAGGCATGACAGTGAGAATGCAGAAAGGATCCTTTATAACATGAGACCAAAAGAACTGGTATGTTTCCAAGAATTTGCTTCCATTAATTTGAACAGCATGAAATTATCTTGCTGCCAGATGCGTGATTAAGAGCACACTATTTTGGATCTTATAAACTGAGGCCTCTCCTTAACTGAGCCCTATTCTGGTTAGCAGTCAATTGAAAGAGCTTTGTTCTATATACATAGGTATATTTTAGGTAATCTTAATTTGAGATTTTAAGAAGCATTATTCTCTATCACAGTACAGTATCATTTTTACTGTGATGGCGTCTGTACTGGCAGTATAGTTCTATCTTGTATGGTGGGGATTATAGGCAAAGCTAGATCACATAGAGAAGAGAAAACGTATTTTATAAGGTAAAATTACGGTATATTGAACTATATAGAAATATATCTTGGCAACATGGTAGCATTTATATCCAGGATTCATTCTCACAGATAGACGGCAAGGACAGTTTATTGATTTTTGCCATCAGATTTTTGTGATCTTGAAAGATTTGCTTCAAGGGATAGGAGGACTTTCATGAGTACTCTGGAAGCCAATTCAAGGGATGAAAAAAAGCAGTTCCTCTCCTTCTTTTCTGTTAGCCAGACTTCCCAGTGGATCAAAATGAAACAAAAGCATTCAGGGACAGAAGGATTTTACTTTGTACGTTCAATGTAAAAGACTGAGTGATAGAACTTGAAAGAAAAGACATGCTGAAATAATTAGCTGTTCTGAGAAGTCACATGTCCCATTTGTTTCCCTATAAAGGTAGTCTCTTGACTCACAACCATTTATTTAACAACCATTTAAAGTTTAACAGCACTGAAAAATAATGACTTATGACCAATACTTGCATAGCAACCAAAGGTCACATGATCAAAATTTGGACACTTGGCAACCAACACGTATTTTCAATGGTTGCAGCATCCCAGGGACAAGTGATCTTCCCAATCAGCTTTAGACAAAGTCAGTGGAGGAAGCCGGGTTCACTTAATGACCTTAACATTGACAATGGAAATTGTGGTCCAGTTATGGTTATAAGTGAAGGATTACCTGAGGTTAAGGATAATATGTCCAACAACACCTAAATTCAGTGTAGAAGCTTGGGAAGTTATGACACTCTAGCCCCGTGATGGCGAACCTATGGCATGGGTGCCACAGGTGGCATGCAGAGCCATATCAGTGGACACGCGAGCTCAGCTCTGGCACACATGCATGCGCCAGCCAGCTGACTTTCAGGCCTTCTGGGCCCACCAGAAGTCAGGAAACACACTGTTTCCGGCCTCCGGAGAGCATCTTGGGGGGAGAGGCCGTTTTTGCCCTCCCCAGGCTCCTAGAAAGGCTCTGGAGCCTGGGGAGAGCAAAAAAACAGGCCTACTGTGCCATCCTATGCCAAAAGTGGGGGGAGCACAGGGAGGCGGGGCGCATAGAATTATGGATGTGGGCACACCTGCGTGTGACCCCACTGCGCTCCCCCCACTTTTGGCACGCGATGGCAAAAAGGTTAGCCATCACTGCTCTAGCCCTTCATTTATGAAAACCAAATAGTGAAAAAGAAAAAAAGGAAACTGCTGAAATTTTATCATTCTGGTTTTTTTTATTCTGAGATTTATTTTACTTATTTTGATGGAAATCTTCATCAATAACTCCATGTTGATGAGATGTATGTATATGATTTAAAATAATAAGGTAATGATTTGAAGTAGGCATTTAGATGTTTTAAAAAAGCTTTCTGAGTATCCTTTTGTCCTGCTTTAAACAAACAACAAAATGCAAGCAAGAAATTCAAACCTATATAGTTTTAGTAATTGTCTGTGTCAAGAGTATGACAGAATATATTATTCAGCAATAAAGGTGTGGGCTGGAGATAAAGTTTAAGGCTTTATTTTTGGCATTCATTCCACTGAGTCAGTTTATTTCTGATATAAATTATAGTTGTTTAAAAAACAACAACAGCGGTATCGGTAATCTGAGCCGGTGATCCTGAGCTTCAAAGGATAGAAATAAATAAAAATGACTTCATATAAGTTTCATTTTCAGAATTTCAAACTTGGGAAATGTGTTTCTCTTTCTCTACAGGTAGAAGTAATTAAAAAGGCCTATCAGCAAGGTGAGGTTGAATTTGAAGATGGAGAGAATGGTGAAGATCTTGCTGCATCTCCTAGAAATGTAGGGCATAATATTTACATATTAGCCCACCAGGTAAATTTTTATTTATACCTGAAGAATTTAGCCCAAAGTTTAGAGCATTTGATTCATAGTAGTTGAAACATCAAAGTTTTGGAGCCGCGGTGGCGCAGTGGTTAGAATGCAGTACTGCAGGCTACTTCTGCTGATCACCGGCTGCCAGCAGTTTGGCAGTTCAAATCTCATCAGGCTCAAGGTTGACTCAGCCTTCCATCCTTTTGAGGTTGGTAAAATGAGGACCCAGATTGTTGAGGGCCATAGGCTTAGAGAGGGCTGTAAAGCACTGTGAAATGGTATATAAGTCTAAGTGCTATTGCTGTTGCTATCGTGCACTGCAGGAATTCATTTCAGGAGTGTCAATATGAGCCTTGTTGGATTATTAATACTGACACAAACAGTAAAAGTAGTTAGGCGAAATAAAGATGCATTTTTAAGCTAATATAAAGTGTTGTTGCCAGTTGTTCTGTTTGCCTGAAACCTGCTGTTGCCCACTTTAGTTATGCTTTTGGTGCAAATTAATTTGTCTGTCTTAAACAAAGTGCTTTGTCATACAGTTTTTATCAGTAGGTGCTGAAACGTATATTTGTTGATAAGCATTCTAAAAGCAAAACATTTCACTGATTCTCCATCCTTAAGTCTGTCTCAAGTTGATACACCTCATATAACAAACTTACTACACTCCAAATAAAAGAGAACCATTGGTAGCTTCATACTGCAATGAACAAGGACATACATTCAATTTTGCAGCTTGTAAGAGTGTTTTATGAGCAGGCACAAAACCAGCCAGGGAAGTGATTGAAGCCTGGAGAATGGGCCCCTCATCTGTCAACAGGAGTGCTGATTTACCACCAGTTTACCACCAGTTTATCAAGTACTTAGGACGCCAGGGTTTAGCAGCACAAAGAAACAATAGCCCAATCAATATCTGAAAAGCTACATACAACAAGTACCATATGAATACCACACAGAGAATAGCCCAAAACACACATTCTGGTAGAGAGAAGTTCCCTGAAGAGGGGCTCCAGCATGAGTCCAAAAGCTTGGAAGATTAAACCTCTGGTCCCGTTGACTGACAGATTGAAAAGAGAACCAAACTGTTTTCATTTTGAAAATGGTTGCTTTAGCATAAACATTCATAAACAACAGAAAGGTTTGCTGACCTTTTTGCAAAGTAAGTGGCTTTTTGCAAATAAGAGTTGTACTTTTTGTACATTCGTTCTTTCTCATACTCAACTTGCCAACTTTTGGGGGATGCATTTTAAACTAGGTTCTAACAAAGACAGGAGAAAGGAATTCTTTAATTTTTCTCTAGGTTTGGTTGTTTGCTTGCAGATGTTTCATTACCTGACTAGGTAACATAATCAGCGCTAGTGAGTGTGGGGTGTTCCCTGCAGTGGTAGGTTGCTACCGGTTTGCCCCAATTCAGGGCAGCTGCGGTGGGAGGCTCTGCCCAACCAGCCCCGACGTCATCAAATACGCTCTGCATGCGCAGAAGCTTCTGTGCATGCGCAGAATTGGACGCGTGCAAATGAACCGGTAGCAAAGGTAAGTGAAACCCATCACTGGTTCTCTGTTTATATTCAGTAGTTTAAGTACAGTGCTGTATCTAGTACAGTATTAGTACTGATAATTTAAGATTGGTTTTTATATGACCAAGTCAATATCTGATTTGATTTGAAGTAAAATAAAATTGGCTACTTCTCTATTTTGTAATTGAGTCTTTTGATAGTTCTGAGTGTATGCCTTGTTATATTTTTTTAAGTAAGAGACATGGTCAAGCTTTCTGCTCTTCATAATTGTTCATTTATTTTATAGCTTGCTCGCCACAACAAAGAATTGCAAAACATGTTGAAGCCTGGAGGCCAAATAGATGGAGATGAAGCTTTGGAATTCTATGCCAAGCATACAGCTCAAATTGAGGTAAATACCTCAAATTATATCTAATTAATCTTAAATGGAACTGTACAAAGAAAAGTAACAATTTGATGTAGAATTTATATAGTCTAGTAAAATAATAATTGAATTCTACTGTATGTCCTGAATATCTTGTTACCCAAAAAAATCCCTTTAATCTTTAATGAATGTCAATCCTTCTAAATATAAATATACTTCATTTTTCTTTTCTTTTCTCTCTCACTTTTTTTTAAAAAGGCTAACAGCACCTTGAAAATGTGTTTTGATTGGGTTACTGTAGGTTTTTTTTTTAAGTAAACAAACTGAAAGTATACTTCAGGAAAAGTCTTGGATTAAGGACTTTTTACAGTGGAAATGAAATAGTATCAAGAAAGGCAAAGGAACTGGCTCTTTAGGAACATTTTGTTTCCTTCACTAGACAAAGCTACTGAGCTATACAGCACAGACTCTATGTACAAAATGTCCATTCCAGAGGAAAGGGCTTGTATTAAAGAGCTATTGTATTAGCCATTACTTTTTTCTCTGGCTTCTCTAAAATATTGAGCAGCTTCTCAGGTTCCTGAAAGTCATGCTCCAGTTTCATGATGCTTTGGGGCTTCACATATGAAAGTTGTCTCCCAAGCAATATTACAAAATATAAGCCTGGATAGCTCAGCACACTAAAGCATTATAATTAAACACCAGCTGTCTGTAATTACTGTACGTTCGAATCTCACCAGGCTCAAGGTTGACTCAGCCTTCCATCCTTTCTAAGGTAGGTAAATTGAGGACCCAGTTTGTAGGGGCAATAAGCTGACTTTGTATAAATATACAAAAGTATGAAGGCTATTACTTAACGCATTGTAAGCCGTCCTGAGTCTCTGGAGAAGGGCAGCATATAAATCAAATTTTTTAAAAAATACCTCAAATTCTTAAATCACACAAATCTTTCATATTGCCCCAATCAAATGCTAACTCTGAAATTTTCCCCCAATTCAGTGCTTTTATGAAATAAAAATAACTAGTCTTTGAGGAAATGTACATGTTTAAATTTTCACAGAATCATATTCTTATATTTTTATTAATGGAATCAGTTTAAAAATAGGAAGAAGTGATTATATTGGTTTGATTTGATTTAGGCAGTGCCTGATTCCAAAGTGACTTTGGATGGAAGTGACCAGTGCAGATTTATTTGTCTTTTATGACTTTTTACATACCAAATCATTTCAAATGGAACAACAAGATGGAGGGAGGGAGGGAGGGAGGGAGGGAGGGAGGGAGAAAGGAAGGAAGGAAGGAAAATTATCTATCTACCCAACTAATACTTGGCTAACAACTGAAATAATATAATTTTTGTAACAATTCTGATGAGGAAATAACCTCCTTTTCCCAGGTGACTTGAAATGTGAAAAGAAATGGTGGCAATAGAACTAACAGTGTTAATATGAATGCAGATTAGCAAGCATTTTAAAAAATACCAAGAGTTCCAGGAAGTTTTGCATATTGAGAAATAATATAATCTCATTGTGATGATACGCCATGCAAATTAACTCTTTAAACTTCTCATGTAGATAGTTAGATCGGATCGTACTATGGAGCAAATAGTCTTCCCTGTGCCCAGTATATGTGAGTTCCTCACCAAAGAATCTAAACTCCGGGTGTACTACACTACAGAAAGGGATGAGCAAGGCAGCAAAATCAATGATTTCTTTATGAGTTCTGAAGACCTTTTTAATGAAATGAACTGGCAAAAAAAGCTAAGAGGTAAGTTTGGTTTGGGAACACAAACGATTATCATTTGTTATTGTATAATAAGTCCTGATCTAAAATTGCAAACTTTTTTTTCCTGAAAGAAAAGGAATATTAGACTTTCATGGGTTTTTGTTTTCATCTTTTTTGTTTTCATCTTTTTTGTTTTCATCTTTTTCCTTTCCTTTTCCTTTCCTTTCCTTTCCTTTCCTTTTTTCCATACAAACATCCTACTCTAGTTTCCAGAAGGCCTTTGCTTAAACACTGCTTGAACCTGTTGCTATTTATTCCATTATATCCCCAATTAATGTTTTAAATATACGGTGCAAGAAAGCAGCTAAATGATTCTAACCAGTGGTGAAATTCTCTGCAGTTTGCCACCGGTTTGCTGCCCACACGTTCGCAGTGTGTGCCAAATGCATGTTGCATGCACATGTGCAGTGTGCACGCCAAATGCGCACTTTGCGCAGAAAATGGACGCTTAACAAGGTAAGTAGAAGAGCGAGGGGAGAGAACAGCTGCGCTGCGCTATTTAGATTCACTAGAAAGCAGGATTTCCTGCTTTCTAGCGAATATAAATCGTGTGGCACAGCTGATTGTCGGAAATACCTGTTCGGACCAACCGGTAGCTTTTTTTAACTACCAGTTCGCTGAACCGGTGCGAAACAGTAGGATTTCACCACTGATTCTAATCGTGACCAGTCATGTCTGACTCTAGAGCATGGTACTCTTGTCCAGTTCTTGGCTGAGGGAGCCAGTGTTGTCCAAAGACATTTTCTGTGCTCGTATGGCCAATATGGCTATATGCTACTTTGCCACCGAAGTGGTACCTATTAATCTACTTGCATTTGCATGCTTTCCTGTTAGATTGGCAGGATCTGAGGCAAGGAATGGGAGCTCACCCCATTGCAGGGTGCTCAGATCTCAAACCCAGGCTGTCAGCTCAGTTCCAAGAACCTTATGCAGGTTGCAACTTTATTATTTATTTATTTATTTATTTATTGAATTTCTATACCGCCCTTCTCCCGAAGGACTCAGGGCGGTGAACAGAATAGGATTTCATATACATATAATAATTTTTTATATATATATAAACAGTAAGTAATAAATTAAGTCAATTTATTGCTCTATGCTAAGACCTTGGCATAGAATTTAGATGTTTATGCTAGCCCTGCTTGTTGAAACAGAAAGGTCTTCAGGGCACGTCGGAAAGTGCGAAGATCTGGGATTATTCATATTCCAGGGGGTATTTTGTTCCAAAGAGTAGGTGCCCCCACAGAGAAAGGTCTTTCCCTTGGAACTACTAGACGACATTGTTTTAATGATGGTACTATGAGCAGGCCTACTCTGTGAGAGCGTATTATGGCTAAACTATACAACTAACCTCTAGCAGTTTTAGTTTTATTTATATTAGTGCCCTTTATTTTAAAGCAACTCTGCTGGGATTAACAAAAAACTAACAATTTTATCATGGCATAAGATTTCTTGAACATTTTATTGGATGTTTAAAGACTTATCCCTAGTATGGGAAGACACAGTGACTTACATTTAGCCTGCTTTCTAAATCTACATCTCCCAGCCTTCAAAGCTATTGTCAGCACCAGGGGTGAAATGTAAAATTTGTTACTACCGGTTCTGTGGAAATGGCTTGGTTGGGGGGAGGGGGGTAATGTAACAAGTGGGTGTGGCCAACTTTTTTTTTAACTTTTCAAAGCATTTTTTCGTCGAAAGAGGTTGTAGAAAAAAAGCTTTTAAAAGTAAAAAAAAAAAAAGCCTCTGATGATCGTGCGGCTCAGCTGGGCATGGTGGGGGGTGGCAGGGATTTTTGCTACCGATTCTCCAAACCACCCTCCGCCATTGCTACCGGATCGGGCGATCCAGTCTGAATAGGGAGCATTTCACCCCTGGTCAGCACCTGGTCAGCACCTATGGGCAGATGGAATAAATGTTGCAGGTACTAGCTTGTTGTTGTTGTTGTTGTTGTTATGGAGCAGATAGCAATGCCAACTGTCCCCCAATCCTGCTTATCTAACCAAGTTACTTCTAAGGTGGAACTATAAATAATAATAAATTGAACGTACAGCCATTCACACCTCTCTTGTGTGATACAGATAATCTTTGATTTAACAGCCACAATTGGGAGCAAATTTTCTATTGCTAAATAAGGCTGTTGTTAATGAATCACTCCCGATTTTACAGTGGGTTTTTTTTTTTTTTTGCCACCATTGTTAAGTGGACCACTGCAATTGTTAAGAGAATCATGGGGTTGTTAAGTGACTCCAGATTCCCCCCACTGATTTTGCTTGTCAGAAATTGTCTGGGAAGGTTGCAAGGGGCAATCCCATGGCCCTGTGATACTAGGAATAATTTCAAATACATGTTCGTTGCCCAAGCGCCCAAATTTTGATAATGTGACTGTGGGGATGCTATATAAGAACCAGTCGTAAATCCTTTTTTCCATGTTGTTTTTACTTCAGTCACTAGATAAGTGGCTGTAAGTTAAGAACTACCTGTATTGCTTTCATGCAAGTTCACATCTGATAGCTTGTATATAGTTTCAGCTACTATTTGGGGATAGGAAGGAAGGAAAGGAATACTAAAAAGGAATTCTCAAAGAAATACTAAGAGATACATCCCTTTGAGGTGACTAAAAAGGTGATCCAAAAGTCACATTATCTGGATTTCTTCTGATTGCTCAGTGAAAGGGCATCTGTTCTGCGAGCAGAAGCATTAAAATAACATGTTTAGTTCATTATAGATATTGCTGAGGTAAATGAGTCTCATCTCATTCAGCACATCACAGATTTAGGAAAGCAGAATGTTATTTAAAAAATAGGTTCATTTTTAAAACCAGTGGAACACATATAAACACTATGTACTATATACATGTTATATTTGATACTATGTTCTCTAGAGATACAATGTTCTCTAGAGCTCCTTTCCATCTAAGGCTTAATGAAGGACAGTCATTCTGTACAATATAACAGACTTATCACTCTCATCTTGTTTGACAGCCTACAACAGGGGTGTCAAAGTCGTGACGTCATGTTGTCATCACATGACATATCACAACTTTTTTTCCCCTTCACTAAACTGGAGGTGGTCATGGCCAGCGCATCACACATCTGGCCGCAGGCTGCGAGTTTGACACCCCTGGCCTACCACATTCTAAGCTTGTTTTGAAGCTCCAGATGCCACAAATTAAAATGCAACCAATATTGGGCGGGGGGGGGGGGGTAGGAAAAAGATACAAGGATTTTCTTTCTGGTCATGCTTACTCTGAAGTGTGGAAGGTAGTGAGGATTCAATTAACTGTTAAGAAAGAAAATGATGGGAAATTGAAATACACTGAGAGTTTAACTGCACAATTTGCCGTATAAACACATACAGATTTTAAAGTCTCAGATGATTGCTGCATTATTATTTTAGGCAGAGAAAGCATAAACATTGTTTTGTATCTTCATGTCAAGCAATCATGTTACCCTACCATTTTGTAGATACCTTTGTTTTCTCTCATAAATAAAAGCAAAAAGACGTGTCCCAGAATAATGTCACAAGATCCAATATGAGTCAGTCACCAGGACCAGAGGTTTAATCGTCCGAGTTTTCGAACTCGTGCTTGAACCCATTCTCAGGGAACTTCTCTCTAGCAGAATGTGCATTTTGGGCTAGTATATGCATAGTGGTCCCGGTGACTGATCCAGATTGGATCTTTTTTCCCTCTGAATTTTTTCTAGGATGTACAAGCCTTTCATTTTTTGGCATTCTTCAACTACATGGGAAGCACAGCTCCCAGACTCAGTCGTATTAGACTGAGTTTTGAGAGCTGTAATCCGAATACTTATATGAGTTACCCAGAGTTTGATTTCAAAATGGATCGTCATATAAAATAAATAAAATAAAGGTTTGGAAAGACATCCTTTAGTGAAAAATACATAAAAGAAGGTAGAAGACAAATAGCTCTGTCATATAATGTGGGTGAGCAATATTTCCAGAGGTAGGGGGCTACTTCCATAATATTTCCATAAGCAGGGGGTTGAAGATCTGCAAGGTACCTTCCAGTCCTATAATTCTATGATTTCTCTTTCTCACTAAGCTACAATGATGAGCAGCATTTGGATTGTCTGAATTCTTCACCCCCCTTGAGTACCCTGTTTAAAACACAAGTTTTCAACTTGTATTGTTTTAAACGCAGTAGACTTTCAAGGAAAGGTTGAGATCTGTACAAATGTCAGTGGAGCTTCATGCACAGATTTTATGTGAGCAAATGAGATAAACTGTCAATGTTTAAACTGAACATGAAAAGCTAGGGAATGTAAGTCATTAGAATGTGGGTTTAACACAGGCTGGGAACTGAACTTGTGACTTACTAAGACAAAACACAGTTCTCTTTTGCTGCCAGCTATATTCTTTCTAATCCTATAGTTTATTGCTGGGAAACTGTTGCTCCAAAGCCTGGGATCTTACCATAGACTTCTTGTGCCAACACAGACTGTGAAAGGATTCCTGGGTCACAATTTGTCACTGTTGGGGTTTTTTTTTTTTTGAGGGGGGGGGAGAAGGGTATTATAAGTTTTATGAGAGGTAACAAAACTTTCTGGGCTACTTGCAACTGCTTGGCCTTATAGTCAAGCTTTTTCTGCTTGATTTTGGGCATTTTCTGAGTTGTTGTGTAACAGATTTGAATATGTTCCTCTTCCAGCATTTTGTGTCTGTGTGTTTGCCCCCCAGTTGTATAACCCAGAGGCATCCACAAAGGGGATCAAGGCAAAAACAGCACTGCACTCTTGTGATTTAAGTGCAACCCTTTTGTCCTTATCTCATCACACCGTATGTGATGAAAAATAGTGGTGGAGCAGATTGTGCAGCACTGTTTTTGACACCTTGATGGAAGCACCTTCTCCTGTGGATCCCAATCTGGAAGGTGTGTGCCATGTGATTCGATAAAATAAAAGTAAAATAGGATATTTAAGGTTAAATCATATCCTGCAACATGCAGTTTCAATCTAAAACTAAAATTCTGCTGTTATAAACTTGTACATGGGTATTTTATGCACATGATTTCTGTTCTCATGGTATTTACAAGCTTAAATGGTTATATAAAAGTTTAATGTGATCTTTGATTTGGAAAAAAAACCCTTCACATGAACTTCTGAACTTTGCAAAGAGCAGTTAAAGAGAGACTTAAATCAAATAATAAAGATTACTCTTGTGGCTAGTGTGTCATTCTAGGAAAAGCTGGCAATATATATTGGTTTCTAAAATGTATTCCTTGTTAAAGGATACCTTTGAATCCATCAAACATTTGTTTTCCTGATTTGCAGCTCAGCATATCTTGTATTGGTGTTCCCGCAACATGTCCTTCTGGAGCAGTATTTCATTCAACCTTGCAGTCCTTATGAATCTACTGGTAGCATTTTTCTATCCATTTAAAGGAATCAAAGGAGGTACCAATATTTCAAATATATGAAACATAGAATTTAATAGTTATATTCCACAAAGATTTGAGGCCAAGGAAGAAGTAAATGAAGGATACAGTTTTGGTAGCCATTTTAGTGACTACGATGCTAAGCAATTTCCTAAATGATGAGAAACCTAAGAAGAAAGTATTGAGTCTAATTCCGGGGTAGACAACAGTGGCCCCAGAGATGAGTTGAATTGAAGTCCAAGGGTCGTAAAGGAGCCATAGTTGCCATAGTCTATTTTATTCTGGCTTTGGAAATTGGATTTTTCTGATGTCTGTCTTATTTACAAATATTATTTGTAAGTATGCAAACTACCAACAAAAGTGTGTATAGTCAAGGCTTTGGTTTTCCCAGTTGCAATGTATGGCTGTGAAAGTTGGACCATAAGAAAGGCTGAGCGCCAAAGAATTGAGGTCTTTGAACTATGGTGCTGGAGAAGACTCCTGTGAGTCCCTTGGACTGCAAGGTGAACTGGTATAATTAAAATCAGTGCTGTCCCTTTTCATATTACTGCTAGTTTTATCTCTATTTGTCCTCCAGATTCTCTCCAATTTTGGGGGGATTATATATTCCAAAACGGGAAACAAAATTCTGACTATCAGGAATAGTGAATGTTACTTTGTCAAATCACCTATTAATTTATCAAGTTCATTTATGCTAATCAGTACCACCAAAAATCATTATACTCTTAAGTGTTTGCTGTGACAAAGCCTGGAAGATGTGAATAATTAGAGGAATCTAAATGACCCATCAGTTATAATTGCACATATCAGAGAATTAACGTTTGTCATTAAGACATTTCAAAATTGTTTCATAGTGCTTGCTTTCTGGTCCAGATGACTTTTATTGATACATCCATCAAGTTTTCTTATTCATTTTTTAAAAAAGATATATTTAAATATCCTTGAATACATACTTAAAGTATATGCATTATAATGATACATAATATTTTTGCATAATTTTGTTTTAAAATGAGCACATTGAAGTATGTTTTCATATATTGTTGAATTAAGAACTATGCTCAAACTTTTGCAGAAATATTCAATCTAAAGGAATGATCCTCAGGGTCTAAAGGACTCTAGTCCTCAGGGTCAAATTAGGTCAGTTCACACTGAACTCTGCAAAGATCAAATTAAGGCATGTCATATTTTATCTTAGTTTAAAATTCCCTGTTGCTTCAGGAAGCAGAAAATCTCAAACCAAATCGCTGTGACCAACTACAATGACCGGAATTCTTTAGAGGCATTTCAGTTCAATTGACAAGGAGCAGATGCTTCTCCTAAGGAGTAGAGTAACATGCTGGGAGATGCCGTCATCTTCAGGTTATTAATATTTGGTATTAGATCCAAGCGGATCTAGGTTTTATGATTCTGATTAAAATAGTATTTCATCAATACTTGCAAAATTTACAGACTTAAAGACTAAAAAAAGAAGAAGTTGTCATTGGGGCAGGCCACAGATACATTTATTTGAATGCAGACTAATTAATTGAAGTGTAGTGAAGGGACCTGTTCATCACAGCATTTAGACGTTAGTAAGTTAGTAAGCTGAATGAAGAAATCAGAAAATATTATTTCTCTGGGAAATCTGGAACATGTTTCCCAAAAGTAACTTCCAAGCCAGGCCAGTTTGTCCATAAGTTTGTTTTCAGAAAATTCATAAGGTAATAGCTGAATTATACCTTGATTCATGTGCTCGGAAAAAGACTGACCTATCATACATTTCCTGGAATCTGTTGGGCAGCTTTTCTATATTTTACTCTGCTTCTAATTTGTGGTTTATGTGTGAGGATATTGTTTTAAATTGCATTGTTTTAAATTGTTGTTAATAAAGGCAAGAGCTCTGCGGAGCTATATGAGGGGAGAGTAAATAATATCTGAATTCTGGATGTCTTCTTTTGCCAGGGACACTGGAGCCCCATTTGTCAGGCTTACTCTGGACGGCCATGCTGATATCGCTTGCCATTGTTATCGCTTTACCTAAGCCCCATGGCATTAGGGCTTTAATAGCTTCTACAATATTGCGATTAATTTTTTCTGTCGGTTTACAGCCCACATTGTTTCTTCTGGGGGCTTTTAATGTAAGTGTAAAATACATTTTTCCGGGATTTCTTGAAAAGTTGTCTACTTATCAAACTAGGAATTTTGTTATAAAAAAAATTAAGGTTGTGCCCCAGAATACTAGCTGTGTTAGACTTAAGAGGAAATATTTCAAAAGCAAGTTTTCTGATACGGTTTTGCAGATATATCTCATGTATATAATTTTTAAAGTTGTCTTATATTAAATGGAAACTTAGCATTTTAGCCATGCGTTAATCTTTTTATTTGTTTTTGCTCTGCAGGTTTGTAACAAAATTATATTTCTGATGAGTTTTGTTGGTAATTGTGGAACATTTACTAGAGGATACAGCGCCATGATCATGGATGTAGAGTTTCTTTATCATCTACTATATCTTCTGATCTGTGCAATGGGGCTCTTTGTTCATGAATTTTTCTACAGTTTATTGGTAAGCGTTTCTGTCTGGGAACTTAGTTGTGATAATGTTTGTTGATCATAATGTCCATAGTGTCACCTGGCAAACATATATAACCAGAGACCTTTATAGTGGTCTGCAGGAAACCATTCTGATTGTACTTGTTGAATAGTTACAGCAAATGTTTCTATGATATTGGGAAAGAAGTTATAAAAATTGTAGTTGATGCTTTAAAATCATAGCCCCTAAAAAATCTAGAGAAATAATTAAAAATTCCAGTCTCATTCAAATCTGATGACCACGTCAATTCTACATAGGGTGCACGCCACCCATCCTGTACTATACAGGTAGTCCATGAGTTACAACAGTTCACTTAGTGACCATTTGAAGCTACAATGGCACTGAAAAAGTGACTTACGATCATTTCCCATACTTATGACCATTGCAGCATCCCCATAGTTAGGTGATTTACATTCAGATGCTTGACAGCTGACTCATATTTATGGCAGTCACAGTATCCTGCAGTCATGTGCACACCTTTTGCAACCTTCTGACAAGCAAGGTTAATGGGGAATCCACAGTCACTTAACAGCCATGTTAGTGAATTAATTCACTTAGCAACTCTGGCAACGGAGACACATGGGACAAAACTCACTTAACAAATTTCTCAGTTAGCAGCATAAATTTTGGGCTCAGTTGCAGTCGTAAATTGAGGATTACCTATATTATATAGTAGTATAACTATAGTAGATACATAATCATTGGAAGACCTCAAGGACCAAGTTTAGGAACAGATTGTTATAGAGAAAATCTGTGTCATTACTGAGAGTCAATATTGACTTGATGACCCATAATCAAACAATCAATACACACTATAGATAGTTCATGACTTGCTGGCATTTGTTTAGAGACCTTTCTAAGTTATAATGACACTAAAAACCAGTTCTTGCATTTAAGACAGTTGTGACAACCCCACAATCAAATGATCAGAATTTGGTCGCTTGACAGCCAGCATGTATTTATGATGTTTGCAGCATTCTGGAGTCTCGTGATTGCTATTGGCGATCTTCCCAGACAGCTTTTGACAAGCAAAGTCAATGGGGAAAGATGGATTAGCTTAATGAACACCTCATTTGTGTAACCCACTGCAGTGATTTGCTTAACAGCTGGAGCAAAGGAAGTCATAAAGTTAGCTTCAACTCACTTAACAACTGCCTTGCTTAGCAATGGAAATCTGATCACAATTGTGGTTGTAAGTCGAGGACCACCTTATAACTTTTAGTAAATATACAGCCACATGCAAACACACCAGTGGTGGGTTCCAAATTTTTTTACTACGGGTTCTGTGGGTGTGGCTTGGTGGGCGTGGCATGGCTTGGTGGGCGTGGCAGGGGAAGGATACTATAAAATCTCCATTCCCTCCCCACTCCAGGGGAAGGTTACTGCAAAATCCCCATTTCCTCCCAATCAGCTGGGACTTGGGAGGCAGAGAATAGATGGGGCAGGACCAGTCAGAATTTTTACTACCGGTTCTCTGAACTACTCAAAATTTCCGTTACCGGTTCTCCAGAACTGGTCAGAACCTGCTGAATACCACCTCTGACACACACACACACACACACATACACACACTGAAAGCAAATGTAATACAGGTAATCTTCAACTTACAACTGTTCATTTAGTGACTGTTCAAGTTACAATGGCACCGAAAAATGTGACTTACAACTGTTTTTCACAGCTATAACCTTTGCAGCATCCCCACAGTCACGTGATCAAAATTCAGACGTTTGGGAACTGGTCCATATTTATGACCGTTGCTGTATCCCAGAATTATGGGATCACCTTTAGCAACCTTTTTGACAAGCAAAGTCAATGGGGAAGCCAGATTCACTTAATAAACCTCTTACAAATTCATCAACTTCAGCGGCTCACTGAACAACTGCAGCAAGAAAGATCGTAAAATGGGCAAAACTCACTTCCTTAACAACATAAATTTTGGGCTCAGTTGTGGTTGTAAATCGAGGACTACCTGTATAGTGGTTAAAGTACTGGACTATGATCAGGATGTCTCCGATTCTAATCCTTCCTTGTGAGGAAGCTGGCTGGGTGACTTGTCCCAGTCTCTTTCTCCCTAGAGTTGACCAGAAAGTTGAAAAACTTCCATCTATCAACCCACATTGAACCAATGTTACAGATTATGACCCATAATTTTCAGGAGCTTCCAAATTTCACCCTGCAATATGGTGATTTGAGATGAGATTTGTATCATTATTGTCGCCATCAGTGTGACCCTCTGATGCGAAAGACAGAGGATGATGCTAAATACATTTATATATATATTCATTTCTGTATCGAAGGCATTCTTTTAGATCTACAACCTAAGAAATTATATTATTTTTAATATGTTGCAATATACTTTGTTTAAAAGAATTGTCTTGTCTGGATGGAGCCTAAAAGAAATCTTTAACCAATTCTGCATCTGCTAAGCCACTTGATAAATGTCAGTGTAACATGCTATAAGGCAGGGGTGAAATCCAGCAGGTTCTGGAGAACCAGTAGTAGAAATTTTGAGCAGCTCGGAGAACTGGCAAATACCACCTCTGGCTGGGGTGGGAATGGGGATTTTGCAGTATCCTTCCCCTGCCATGCCCTCCAAGCCAAACCACGCCCACCAAGCCACGCCCACAAAACTGGTAGTAAAAAAATTTGGATTTCACCACTGCTATAGGGTGTTTTATTCCAAAGTGGAAAAAAGGACTCCCAAAGTGTTTTAACATCCTCCTTTCTGCTTTGAAGGTACTTTTTAAAAGCCCGAGTGCCTCTTTTTTTTCCATGATGGTGGGGGAGGGGGGGAACGGCTCAACCCAAATAAAATCGATGTCAGTGAAACTAATTAATTAACAGGGGAAATTACCCATTTTAAAAGGATATATGTAATGACTAAACTGCCTGTCAGTTCAGTTTGGTTACAGATCATCAAATTAATTAGCAATTGTTTGGAGGGAAAGCATCTGTTCTTTTTAGAGCTTTGTCTTGAATTGCAATGTGTTGTGTACATGGAGGCTATGTCTTAACCTACTGATTCCTAGGAAATCAGTTTTACCCATGACACAAAACTGATCAGAAATTAGCTATACCTTTTCCCTTCCAAAACACATGTAAAATCAAGTCCAAGAGAGATGCTCATTAAGATTTAGCTAGGGAATCTACACATAATTATACAGTTGTTTGCAAGAAGCCATGGTGAGAATGATCAAACTGCAGAGACACTCTCTGAGAAAAGTTTTGATCTGTCCTGGGATTTGGCTAACAGCTTCATAGCAGTTAACATTTCTGCAAGATTACATTCTTGAGGTAAATAATATTTGTGTGTATATATTTAAAAAAAACAGTTCCCTTTTCTGTATCCACCAGATCTTTGTATTTTTCTTTCCATTTCAAGTCGGAGAAAATGATACTTAGTTCATAATAGCCACAGCAATAGCATTTAGACTTATATACCGCTTCATAGTGCTTTACAGCCCTCTTTAAGAAGTTTACAGAGTTAGCATAATGTCCCAACAATCTGGGTTCTCATTTTATCCATCCCAGAAGGATGGAAGGTTGAGTCAACCTTGAGCCTGGTGAGATTCGATCTGCTGAACTGCAGCTAGCAGTCAGCTGAAGTAGCCTGCAGTACTGCACTCTAACCACTCTGCCACCTCAGCTCTTAACAGAGCTAATCATTAGCTATTGAAAAAGTTGTATTAGGAAATTTTGAGTTTCCCGTGATTTGGTGGATTTAAAGTGGCACATGTCCAGCAGTTGGTTATATCTGGCTGATCTTATCAGAGTTTGAATACTAAGCAAGCTCCAATCAAGGGAGGGAAAATACTGGAAAATACTTAACTAGTGGTGAAGGCTCCAGGCTAGAAACCAGGAGACTATGGATTTCAGTCCTGCCTTAGGCATGAAAGCCAATGAGAGAATTTGGGCTAGTTACTCTCTTTCAATCCAATTCAAGTCACAGGGTTGTTGTTGTGAACAAAATAGGAGGAGGAAGAAATATTAGGTATGCTCTCTGCCTTGAGTCATTTGTAAAAATAATAAAGACAGGTTTTTTTAAAAAGAAACATCTAAAATAAATATACAAAAGCATCACAGGAGAAGGCAGTAGCAAATTACTTCCATACTGTTGCCAAGAAAACCGAACCTGAAGAAGTTTAACTTTTTGCTTTATCAGCTGGAAGGAAGTGCTTAAGACTGCAAGAAAATCTTTCCAGTTTGATTTGAATATTCCTTTTCCTCTAAAAATTATTCAAAATTTAAGAATAAACCCAGATGATGATGAAAAAAGTAGACTAAAAATTGAAGAGGGTTTAGGAAGAGAAATTCATCAGAGACATTACAACTAGGTGACCTGTGCATTACTCTTTTGCTTTTAACATGCAACATCTAAATTTCTAGAACAGAAATCAAGAAATGCTGACATCTGTCAGCAAACCACCTTTGTTCTTTCAGTTTTTTTGGTATAATAATGTTGCTGGGGTTTTTTTTGTTTTTTTTTTTTGTTTTTTTTTTTTTTGTTCTTTTTTGTTTACATAGAATCAGAGAGTGGAAGGAGCTGTTAAGGCCATCAGTGCAGGAATTCAAAATAAAGTATCTCCACCAAATGTCTATCCAGGCTCTGCTTAATCATATGCAACAAATGGAAGGTCATCATTTCTCTAGATAATTAGTTCCACTCTCACATTGTTCTTACTGTTAGGAAACTTTTCCTAACATTCATCCGGAATCTGCGTTCCTGAAACTTAAAACTCTTACTTGTGTCTTGTATTCTGAAGCAACTGCTTAACAAGGTGTGGCCTTCTATTTGGTTTTTAGTCAAAATGTCACAAAAGATCAACCTTTCTTTTCTAAAAAAAATATGAGGATTTTATTTAAAGATCATGTTCAATTGTTTATGTAAAGTTAATGTATCTGATAGGCAATTACCTCATAAACTTTTAATGCATTGAATAAACATTTTGAACTGTCCTTTTCCAGCTTTTTGACTTGGTGTACAGAGAGGAGACCTTGCTGAATGTCATTAAAAGTGTCACTCGCAATGGACGTTCTATCATCTTGACTGCTGTTCTTGCTCTTATTTTGGTTTACCTGTTCTCAATAGTAGGATACCTCTTCTTCAAGGATGACTTTATCTTGGAAGTAGATAAGCTACCTAATGAGACATTATTGCCAGGTTTGTATTCAGTTCTTGACAAAGGAAATACACCACAAATGACAAAAAAATAAATAAATAGGAGATTTATTTTGTGAATGCTAATCCCTCTCCAACCCACAGGCAATTTCTTGCTAAAACTAGTTAAAGCAACCAGTACTTTTAAGTTAATTATGCTTATAAATTGAGTTCTTAGCATTTGGAAAACTTAACTAATGAGATTGCAAAGCAAATCAGGACCACAAGTAGAAATGTATACATTAAAAAATACAACTGAAAATAAATGTACAGTTGTCCTGTACAGCCTAATTCTATACTCGGTGTATATTGAAATGATGTGATTTGGATGGTATATGGTGAAAAATGTAATGAAAAAGTCCTCCCCCCCCACCCCCGTAAATTATGTTGTTCCCAAATATCACATTTTACAAGAAGATATTAGGCACATTTATATGCCCCTCCCCATATCACAAAAGGCAACCTCTGTCTATGCATATAATCTTCCATGTATAAAATAATATGAATCCATATGTTGAATTTCACAAGTGACAATAATCAAAACCTGAATGCACATATAATGGGTACAACATACAGTGCATGCACTGACCCCCATCCTTTACTCTCTTCAACCTCTCTGGGCTCAGCCTGAAAGCTTGGAGATGACTTGTACTCACGTTTACTTGGATGTGAAAGCAGCTCTTTATGAAATCTGGAATCCTACAAGATTGCCCAGAGGGCTATGTGTCTGTTTAAGCAAATATAAATATAGTACTCCTTCATCACCACCACCCAGTCAAGTATGAAGAGGTGAGAGTAGGAGATAGGACTACCTGCCTTCTAGCTATTTTCAAATCCAATCTGAAGGGACTATATACTTGTCACTAAATGCATATGCATTGGGAATTAGCATTGGCCACCTTATGCTATCACAGGTGTTCAAACAAAGGTAGCCGATCTCCCACATTGTTTTTCTGGAATATTTGGTGGGTGGAAAATGAAAGCACTATGCAGTCTGCTTTTGCAACACATGCATAAAAATACTATCTGTTCATTGAGTTTAGATAAGCAATATAGCTTTTGCTTTTTACATAATCAATTATCAAGAATTTCTTAATGTTAAACCCTATAAATTTAAGCAGTGTTGACAGCATGTTATGTTGTATAACTATTGCACTAAACTGTTCTTGGTGCTTTTTCAACAGAAATAGTACATATTTTAAAATTAGTAAGTATTATAATGAGTAACAGCAATGTTTGTTAAATAGATGTGCTAGTTACATAACAACTTCAAGCATTAATTTAATCGTGTTTTACCCAATTGTAGATCAACATAATGAAATTGGAGAGCCAATGACTAGAGATTTCTTATATTCTAATGTGTGCAAAATAGAGGATGGTGAAAATTGTTCTTCTGTTATTCCTTCTACAGGCAAGTATATTTCATTTGTTTTTTCACATAGTAGTTTGTAAAGTGCAATTATTTCTGAATGCTTCTAATATAATTGGGTGCTTATTCATTACAGCTTCCTATTTATACAACTCTCTCAAACACTATAGTAGTATGTATGAGGCATGAAGGACATCATGCCATAATCATAAGATGAATAGAATACAAAGCACGCATTGCTATGTTCCCTATTGTTACCACCCTAATATTTGTTGTTATTGTTAAAGGCAACAAATCAACATTATTTACAAGTTACAACAGTGCTTTCCCAGAGCAGAGGAATATCAACCATTTCATACAGT
Source organism: Masticophis lateralis (assembly GCA_030761175.1). NCBI lineage: Eukaryota > Metazoa > Chordata > Lepidosauria > Squamata > Colubridae > Masticophis > Masticophis lateralis. Next base: position 50,068,036 of record JAUDYJ010000002.1, read on the forward strand.
CCTTCCTCAGATATCTCACATTTTGTTGTTCCTTATTTTTTAGCTGGGGGGGGGGGGGGGATGGGGACAGTAAAATTACTCATTGTGTTGAAAAGCTAGGAGTGTAACATGTAAACTCATACAGTATGTTGTAAACTATTTCTGTCCTAGAAAATGAGACATAGGACATATTTTTATACCATTAGAAATGTTTTCTTCACAGCAAGAGTGCCCAATTCATGTCATTTGAAGAGACCGCTAATTCATTTTTCTTAATGTGTAACATTTACCACAGCCAAAACAAATGCAACATTTTCTTTGTAGAATGAATGCACAATTAAAATCACTCTGAGGGGCCACAAGTTTATTTTTTATTAAGTTTAAGCGGGCTAGGATGCTGCATTAATTGTGGAAAAATTCTTGTTTTTTCTGGGCCTCATGAACATTTCATTCTTTCTCAAATACTATAATCCAATCTCCATCATACAATAACTCGTGATTATCTGTGCATTATTAACTCTTTTAGTGTGGCCTCGCCCACATATCTTTTTCCCTCCACATTTTTCAGTTCCCCCGTCTCTACTGCTACCATCAGTGACCATAACATCCAGGGCTTTTTATTCGTCTAGAATTATTGTCCTGATGTAGTGTTAAATGCATGGAGTAAAACTTTGCTGACTATTTTTGCTGGAAAATTGGTAGCTGTTGTATATGTTTCTGAATTCAGGAAGACTTATACAAAATGACATTTCCTCTTTCTATCTCACAATGGACAGACTTAGGTGGGCTCCAGAGTTTGTCATAAAGTGATAAGGAAGAACAAGAGTGGGCATTGGGGAATATGGGAGCCAAAAAGTGGGTAGGGTTAGGGTTAGGGTTAGGGTTAGGGTTAGGGTTAGGGTTAAGTTCAGTTGTTCATTATCACAGTCCAGGTCATTTTGTGAACATACAAATATGCATCAGAAAGATATTCAAAGTTTTCAGTAGACAAAAACAAATGTGTGCATGTTCAAAGTTTTCATTAGTCAAATTATGTATGTATAAATGAATTTGGTTGGAATTGATGGCTAATGATAAGGCTCCAGAATTATAAAAATATTTTGCTACCAAGCATTAATAGCATGCTTGCTTCTGAATTGAAATTAGAGATAGTCTAATGCTTCTTTATATGCTTGCATTGAAAATGTGCTTACATTGTTTCTTGTAAAGACATCCCAGATGTAATAAGTCAGCTTGTAGGATGAGATTAAGACAATTTAATCCAATTTTTTAAAAATTCACATAAAAATTCTGAATAATCCAAGGAATCACAAAGCTCTGCAGATAGGTTCTTGAACTATAGGCGAGAGGAAGAGAAGCAATGAATGGTTCTATTTGGCTTTAAAATGCTTGTGCAAAATATGAAAGTGACCTTCAGGCTCCCACTCTCTCATGGTGATATCCCAAACTTCTTTTATTTAATAGAGCTGCCTTCTGAAGAATCTGAAGAGGATAAAGAACATACATGCGAGACGTTGCTGATGTGCATTGTTACTGTGCTTAGTCATGGGCTGAGAAGCGGGGGTGGAGTAGGAGATGTACTCAGGAAACCATCCAAGGAGGTAAATTAACATTACATGTGAAAGGAGTAATACATGTATGTGATAGCAAGGAAGTATTGAAGAGTCATAAATGATTTTAAAAATAAAGATTGAAATGATATTTTATATAGTATTAATATTGTGGAAAGTATCAGTATGTATGATGCCAGCTAAATGTGTAAATGTCATGTTGGTGTCTTAATAATAGTTATAGTTACTCTAATAAATGATTTACTAATGTTGCAGTAATTACATCATATATACCAGGCCAAGACCTTTCTTAAAAGTCCTTTTTTTTTACTACCTGTAAACATATTTTTGACCACGAATAGGTTTTCTATCAAGTGTGGCAAGAGGGCTATAAAACTGTTTCCAACATTACTTTAGTTGTAGAATCATAAAGTTGGCAATTCTGTCAAAGCTGCTATTAAATTCAGGAATCCAAATTAAAACATTACTGGCTGTCCAGCTGAATGCATCCAGTGAAGAAGAATCCATCAGTTCTTTGGGGAGCTGCTTCTGTATATCATACATTTCATGTTTTCTTTTTTTTAATATTATGTACAAAACTGCTTTCTTGCAAACTAAATCTGTTATTTCATGTCCTGCACTCTAGGGCAATTGCAAACCTACCTTGACATTCTTCTATACAGGTTTTTTTCCCAGTGTAATTTCATCCTGTTTTAATTTCTCAAGTCTGTATCTTTTCAGTTCCTTCAAACTCTGTTCGCAAAATCTAGTTTCATCTTTGTCCTTCTCTCAACATACTGCAGTTTATCTAAATCCTTCTTAATGGCACACAGTTAGCAAGGTGAAAAATGAATAACAAAGTATAACATGAATCTGTTTTCGTGATTTAAACTATACTATTGTTGATGCACCATAATATTGAATTTGTCCTTTCTCCCACATTCGGTAACAAATAGCATTGCCAAGCCAGGGATCCCCTATTTTGATTTGTGTTTTCTAAAAGAAGAATTTGCATTTATCTCTGCTATATTTTATATTTTCATTTTAACCCATTTCTCACAGCATTTAAGATTGTGTGAATTTTGTCCCCAAGGTGTTTTTTTCAGGTGGCCACTGGACTTTCTTGGTTTTTTTTCTTTTGAAAATGTTTTGCTTCTCATCCAAGAAGCTTCTTCAGCTCCGACAGGATAGTGGGAAATGGAATGATTTATATTCCTTGCAGACAGCTGGTAATCCACATCCTTTACGTCCTTCCATTCCCCACTATCTTACCAGAGCTGAAGGAGCTTTTGGATCAGAAGCAAAACGTCTTCAAAAGAAACTACTTTATATTAGTAGTTCACATTGTATTCAATCCTTATTCAAAAGCAATGCATATTTATTTAAGCTCTTGATGTTTTTTTCCTGTTTTACTTCACACGCTTTTTTAATATGGCATTTCCACTGCATTCAGTTACTTCTGCATTTCTTCTGATATACTTTCACTTCCATTGAACAAAGAAGACCAAAGTATGCTCTCATGCACACCCACTTTCATATCTTTCAAGATTCATTCCTTGCAACAGACAACATACTATCTCATTTGTGTGTCTTCAAATATATCTATCTACTTCCCTAACTTTATAAAAGTTCTACCAAAACAAGCTTGTTCCTTTACTTGCTCTAGTTTTTCATCATCATCTGTGTATATTATATCATTCATTCTGTTTTTCATATCAAAATCTGGGAACTTGATCTTTGATAAATTATTTTATATGCTTGTTGCATAATACAGCCTACCTAAGATTCACTGCATATGTTCACTTCCCCACCCAATACACTTATAACATCATCACAGTCATTTCTTATATATTTTTAAATATAGTACTTCAATGGGCTTAATGGTTTAATCCAAACTATATCATACAACCATGTCTTACTTCCTGATTTATAATCCACAAGTATAATGTGGCATAGTGTGGTACGTATTGTACTAGAAAGAGGAAACAAAAAATAAAAAATAAAACCTACAAAATAGAAATGATTTGCCAGAAAAGAATGCCCAATCTATATGTGGCATCTATATATCAATCAATCAATTTAATTTACATCCAAAAATGCCCCAAAGTTACAAATATATTCTAAACTTGGCAGTAGATATAGACTTTTACAAATAAAATATTTAATAAATACTATATAATAGACTTATTGATTTGTTATTGAGAGCCCTGCTTTTTATCATCCTAGTTAAAAATCTGGTGCTGCTATAATTTTAGGATTTTTATCTGCAAATAAATTTTTTGCATACTCAGAAATGTTTCTTCTTGGTTTGGATTTTAAAAATTAGGCCAGATAATTTCCTGCCAGAGACTCTTATAAAATTCTCAATACAATTAAATATTATCCACCATTACAATATCAGTAGAATTACAGGGGCAAAATCTTTGAGAAAATGAGTTTTTTTAAAAAAATCTCCCATATAGTATATGGTATTTGATAGCAACACATTTAATCTACCTTTTGAAAAAGATGTTCTTTAAATATAAGTTATTCATTCATAGGGAATTGAAAAATATATGTGTACTTAATTCTAAAAATTACAGGTGCACATGATACTTTAGCTTTAGCCATTAACTCCTGTACTCCTGCATCTCAAAAAATGTTATGGGACTCCAATTTGGATCACATTTCCTAACAATAGCATAGCACAGGTGAAATTTTTAAGCTCTATTTTAAGTGTCACAAGTTGTGTTCCCAATCTGTTATTCTGTTGGAATATAACAAAGACCTAGTTAAGCAAATATATGTTTTTAAAACAAGGAAGGATTGCTTCAGGAAATCCCAAATGAATCCTTTATGTGGTTTAAACAGGTGACTTAAAAGATTAGTCAGATTAGTCCTGATTATTTATTCTTCAAAGGTATGTCATCAACAATTCATTGTATCAAACAAAGGCATCTATAATGTTCACTCGTCAAGTAACATTCCCCTTTGTAGCTTTGTTTTCTTTAATAATTTCCATTTACTATTGGAAAACTATCTGCATTTTAGGAACCTCTGTTTGCTGCAAGAGTGATATATGACCTCCTCTTCTTCTTCATGGTGATCATTATTGTCCTTAATCTGATTTTTGGAGTTATTATCGACACCTTTGCTGATCTAAGAAGTGAGAAACAGAAGAAAGAAGAAATTTTGAAAACAACATGTTTTATTTGTGGTAAGTATCAGAATCAGCAAGAGTTCAGTTCTAGGCAGATAGAGGAATGTCTCCAATCCCCACCCCAAGAAATGCACTTTTTTTTTTTTTGGTGATGGAATCAACATTTTATGAATGTTTTTAGAATAAATTGCTAGAGGGGATGTAATGTTAAGGTTTTAACAGAGTCCTTTCTGAAGGCTACTGACTTCAGTTGCCATAGGGTAAGAGGTTAGTCTTCTTATGGATTAGCCAGGGTTGAAAAAAATAGGAATGCATGGGTAGTTCTAACATTAGAGAGATGTACAAGGTAAGATCCCCTGGAAATTTGGTGCTAAGATAATGTTTTATAAATTACAAAGAAGAATTGTAGTTAGGGCTGAACAACATGGAACCTGTGTAAACAGACTATGCCTATACTTTAGATCTGACCTGGTAGAAACTGAACAGGAAAGAATTATGGTTGAGAATGAATGCAAATGTGAAGCCAGAGATTAGCTGCTGTAAAAAAGGCAGATTCCATGCATCGAAAAGTTAGGAAGGAACTCAAAAACAGAACTGCCAATGTAGCAATGCCTTGTAGAAATATAAATTGGGATGTGGCATACTGTGGATATTATAGAACCAAAAAGTGCAAATCTATCATTAACCTCTTTCCAACCCTAACCCTATGAGGAAGAACTGAGCCATTGGAGCTGTTTAGCTTCAAATAAAAATAGGGAAAGATACACATTTTTAAAAAGTACCTAAAATGTAACTTGAAGAAAATGCCTTTCTCCATCTCTCATCATGTTGAAACCTGAAGGTCATTTTGAAAAGTTACTATCACCATCTAGCCCCTGACTTGTGGGCTTCCCAAATGCACCTTATTGGCTAGTGTGTAAAAAAAAAAAGGCTGCAATAAATACCCTTATTATCTGATCCAGGGCTCTTCTTATATTTGCTTGTTCTTAATCTTCACACACTTATAAATACCAAAACAGAAATAATCAGTTCTCAGCTAGTGCTGAAAGTCTGTCTTTTCTTTACATATTGTAAATCTTCATTTTCTATAAAATTTTATGTAGCCCATAAAATGAAGTTTTATGAACTATGAACCACCCAGAGAGTCCTTGACTGAGATTGGCAACTATAGAAATTGAACAAAAAAACAAATAAAATGTGGCATATTCTTAATGTTTGAAAACATTTAAGGGCCAAGCAATATTCATTTGAACCTTACCATTACTAGAAAAAAATGTCTACAATCTATAAAGGTTCTCCCGCACATGTGTGCTAGTCGTTTCCTGCTCTAGGGGCAGTGGGGGTTGCCCCCAGTTCAGACCGGTTCTATAGAACCAGTAGTAAAACCAGCGGGAGGCTCCGCCCACTGACCCAAACGTTGTCATAAGTGATCTGCCATGTGGGCACGATGTGAACTGGTAGTAAAGGTAAATAGAACCCACCCTGTCTAGGGGGCGCTGCTCATCTCCATTTCAAAGCCAAAGAGCCAGCGCTGTCCGAAGATGTTTCCGTGGTCATGTGGCCAGCATGACTCAGTGCTGAAGGCGCACGGAGTGCTGTTACCTTCCCACCAGAGTAGTCCCTATTTTTCTACTTGCATTTTTTATGTGCTTTCAAACTGCTAGGTTGGCAGAAGCTGGGACAAGTACCGGAAGCAGTGCTAGGGATTTGAACCATGAACTGCCGACCTTCTGATCGACAAGCTCAGCGTCTTAGCCACTGAGCCACAGCATCCCTTGCTACAATGTATAGGTAGTCTTAAAATACAGTAAAATCATGTAGTGCTGTTAAAAAAAGCTGTTTTATATTACTGGGGTTGTCTTTAAAAAAAACTTCAGAGGAATCCAGTCATCCAATTAAGCAGTCAATGTGCTATATGAAACATATGCTGTATGTGGTTGAATATTCTTCCTCCAATTGTGTTCAGAGTTCGTGTTTCATTTTCCTCTTTAGGTTTGGAAAGAGACAAGTTTGATAACAAGACAGTGACTTTCGAAGAACATATTAAAGAGGAGCACAATATGTGGCACTATTTATTCTTCATTGTGTTGGTAAAAGTAAAAGACTCTACAGAATATACAGGGCCTGAGAGTTATGTAGCAGAAATGATAAAGGTAAGTTTTGCCATGTTGAAATATGGCTTGTTCATACTTCTTTTAATTCTTCTAATGCCAGAAAGTCTGAATTCACATTCTATGAAGATTTTAAAATATTTGTAATGAGCACTGATGTGTACCTCTTTTATTTTTTTTCCCCTGTGGAAAAATGTTGTTCCTCAGAATAATTATAATTTTTCACAAAATTGTCACAAAATAATGTCTTGTCAATGTCTGATATTTTTACAAACTCAGTGTGGCCACCCTTATTCTTTGGACCCTCAGGCCCATAGTTGGCACAGTGGCTGTGAATTCACTGTAGGCCACTCCAGAACTCTTGCAGAAGGAAGGAAGCCAGATAGAAGTGTTCCAGCAGTACTAGGTGGCCAGAATTTGGAGATGGAAACAGCCCCTTCTCTGCCATCAAGTTTTCACAACTTAATCCAAGTCTTTTCGCTGATGCACAATCCAATACAAATAATTTTGTTATATTTTATTATGAGCAGACTTGGCATTTAATATGCCAAGGCCCTTGGGCTCCAAAGATCTGAAATTGTGGATCTCAGTATAAAAATCCCCTGGAAAAGGGGAAATTTTAAAAAATTATTTATTTAGTTTGTCAAACATGTATGAGAAAACAGGTATAAGTATAAACATAGACATGAATACAGGAAATGAGTACAGATACATGGGGCACAGTAGGACAGGGATACTAGGCACGTTGGTGTGCTTATGCACGCCCCCATACAGACCTCTTAGGAATGAGGTGAGGTCCATGGTAGACAGTTTAAGGTTAAAGTTTTGGGGGTTTGAAGATGTAACAACAGAGTCAGGTAGTGCATTCCAGGTGTTGACCACTCTGTTGCTAAAGTTGCATTTTCTGCAATCGAGTTTGGAGCGATTTACCCTGAATTTGTATCTATGGTTTGCCCGTGTATTATTGCAGTTGAAGCTGAAGTAGTCATTGACAGTTAGGACATTGTAGCAGACAATTTTATGTACTGTGCTTAGGTCAGACCGTTGTCAGCGTAGTTCTAGGTTGTCCAATTAATTGAAGGTTCCTAAGTCACATTTTCTGAGTGAGGCTTACTCTCAGCCTCCTGTCATATCTTTTCTTATGAATCATGTCCCATTCTTCTGTGCCCTCCCCACCCCACCCCATTATCCCGGGATAATATTGTAGGAATCCAATCTGGGTCAGTCACCGGGACCAGAGATGTTTTGTCTTCTAGCAGTGAAGTTCTCTGAAGGTGGGCTTCAGCATGAATCCAAAAGCTTGGAAGACAAAATCCCTGATCCCGGTGACCAATCCAGATTGGATCCTACAATATGTTTTCTTGCACATCACAATCAAAATCCCATTCTTCTGTGCCTCCACCCCCGCCCGCCCCCAAAATATTTTCCAGCATCTCCAGCCTATGATTCCCTGTCTATCTAAAGTTATAATTAGATTATACAAAAGCAGATGATTCCGAGTTAAATCAGCACCTCAGATTTATGAATCACCAAACTGCCACCCAAACTACCTTCACTTCTTCCCTTCTACCACCTCAGCCATCTGTTGGATGGATAATATAGTATTTTCATATGACTGTTAGACCAACTTCAAATATTGAGTAGCATTTGAATGTGTATAGATCCCAGATGCCATCCTTGAAAACTGATAGTATAAAAAGTAATTCCTAAAAGAAGGTGGCATTTTTAGATTAAGTTTAATCCATTGTTGAATGTACCTCTGTTTTAACTGTAATTATATTTTGGTTATTCTGATCACAGAATATGACCCAATATGCATTTTGTGATCATGACAAGATTAAATTCATTTAATAAAAGAAATGATTTAATACTAAACCGGTTAAAGAATTCTTGAAACAATTGATAAGATAATGATGCTGCCATCATCTTCATCTTTGGGGTTATTAAACTTCTAAAAAAAAAAGAATCTGTGGGAATCGAACAAACTGAGCTAAAGAAGACTTCAAGTTTTTCTTTTAGAATTCTCTTTAACAGCAAATGGGATATCTTTCTTGTTTGTTTATATTTCTATACATCAATTTAAGGATTTAACTTTAAAGATTTTTTTGTAAACCCTTTTAGAAGCAGAATGGCTTTGTTTTGCCAAATGCTCATTTAATCCTGCATTCAGTTTCCTGATTAATTTAAAGCACTAATGGGACAGGACCGTGTGTTTCATTTTTCTCATGCCTTCTGCCTCATCAGAAGTCTATCTGGATGACTATTTCAGCTGAACGTTTGCCTCCATTTGTAATAAAATACATGCGGTTGCCCTTGGAAGGCGCATTATGCAGCATATATTAAATGGTTTTTGAAGATAAATCCCCTCAAAATCTCTCGTTATGTAATCCATTCTGCTTTGAATTCTTTTAAGTCTGTGTCCTACTTCTGAGTATTCCCTAAATAATAGCTTCTTTTTAAAAGTGTTGTGAGTAATCGTCTGACAGTAGATTAATGGGTTAGGAAAGCTTGTCACCTTATCTTGTTCTCACAGGGCTAGAAAGTTTTTGGAATGTAATTTTGTATTTAAGTCAGAAAGCGTTTGACTGTAAAAATAATTGAATGTTGTGTTTGTAATGGTATATAACTGACAAAACATTTTGTAAACATGTGATCGCACATATTAAGGAACTTTTGATACAGAAAACAGCATGGCTTTTTAAATATAATTTAATAACCATTCACACAGCAATCTAGCAGGGTTTTTTTTTTAAAGAGAAGGATGGCCTATCTTTTAAGTACACGTGAAAATGTCAAGCAATCAATTGTTACCAGAACTTTTTATGGAACAAAATGCCTTTTAAAAAATATACTCCATGTTCAACAAGGTTTGCATTCCATGGAAAGAAGCTGTGTGTCCACATATCAGTAAAAATAGGCTTTGTTGGTTATTTCAGGAGCCACATCCCCAGTAACTGCATTCGTCTTGTCTTGGCTGTCAAAGGTATTGAAAAATACCAAATTCTCAAACTGAATGAACCCTTAGAATCCCTCAGAAAACAATAGCAACTCCATCTGCACTCTAGCTGGTGTGTTGTGGCTGGTGCCAAACCAGAAACCCTCTGAGTACCATTTCAAAGAAGGACACGCCTCCTCATGCTTTGCCTGGTCTCAGTAACACATGCCAAGTCAGCTCTCTCATCTAGGATTAGATCCCAGATGAGATTAACTTTATTACAGGCCAACCTGGTGTTTAAAAATACCAGCTGGAGTACAGAGCTGCTCAAAATTTGATAATCAGGAACTGAAGATAGAGGCAGGGGACTGGAATATGGGACCTATAAGAGACATTGGATTTGTGTTCTGCTCACAAGCAGTTCATCCCGATTCCCACAATATCTCCCATTGCCCACTACTACAACAATCTTATTCTTACCTGCCCTTAATTCTCCTAAACTCCTCCTCATTCCTGCTCAGTCTCCATCATGGCCAAGGTCCTGTTACATTATCCTTTCACACCCTGTTTCTCGGGTTACCAGATTGGCATCAGGGGAGTGCTGTCAATCACTCATTGCTAGCACAACCACACCCTAATCTGCAACCCTCTATGAGGATCGATTGCAGCCCCACTCTCCTTCCATCATTCATAAACTTCATTCGTGAAATGCAGTACTGAGTAGCGACTACAGACATTTCTAAAGGAAAGTGATATTAAACAATGGGACATTGTGCAAGTGAAAGAATGATTTTGATAGAAGGCTTAAGACTACAGGCACATTTTCCTCTTTGGTGGTATAGTGGAGAAATACTTTTTCCAAGAGTTTTTTTTTTTTTTTAAATCAGTTAAGGACATTTTCCCAAAAAGGCAAGATACACAGGGGTTTAATGTGGATTTAATGTGCCCAGATAATTTTATAGCTGTAACAATTGGCTTTAAAAAGTGGGTGTGCCATACCATGCTGCTGCATGATAGAACAAATCCATTCTGCGTGTATCTAGTATTGTCTGCCCTCTAGGGGTATATTTGGTATCTACTTTTGCCATGGCAAACTGATGTTTTGTGTCACCCTGTTGTATCATTGCTTCATTAATTGAAGATAAAAATGGAATGGTCTACAGAGCTGACCACCTGTATGATTGGATATGTAAAATCAATTTGTTTTGATTGTAACTGGCCACAAATATGGATCTTTCTGGCTTTGTTTTAAGGACTATTTCTTGCTGGTTTGGTAAGTAGGCTAGTTATCAGGTTCCCATGGTTGCCATAAAAATTAATACAACAGGGATTGCAAGCCCTTACATGCTGAGATAGAATTATTAATAATTTCTACAAATAACCTATATTAAAAACTCTTTCAGACTGAAAATTGCAGAGCTGACTGCTATAAAATTTAGGTGGCCATACCGACTCGTTCTTTTACAGATCTGTACCATGTTTAATCAGTGTTATTTTTCTTGTAACATGCCTTTCTCTTTTTCTGTGGTTTCAGGAAGGTTCATTTTTTAATCCTTCCTTCTGGGTAGCGATTTAGCCAGCTAAACATTGATTGCCTCTCTTAATGCTTCAAGGATTCCTTGCTTTATGGAACTTCCTTGCCATCATCAATTTTATTTTCCCAAATCTGCAAAACAGTATAAAAGAATTTACAGTTGCCTTTACAAGAAAACACAAGGAATTTGTTGAGGTCACTATATGAGCTGATCAATATTCCCTCTTTGTGATCAACACAGCAAAGCAGAAAAATTACTTAAGTAGTACCCTGGATGCTGTAGTTCTTTTAGAAATAAAATTAGCATACATTTGTACACTAATTCCCTCACCATACTACTATGATGGGAATCTTGAGGATGGATGGATGGATGGATGGACGGACAGATCTTTTCTGCCATCCACATATTGCATAGAAAGGCAGTGGCATTTATTTTTAACCTAATTTGCTAGTCCAGTTCTCGGATACAGCTCATCTGTCTGGAACCCACACTGCATATTGGACATTAATACAATTGAACATGTCCAGAAATATTTCACAAGAAGAGTCCTCCACTCCTCTGCTCGCAACAAAATACCTTATGCCACCAGACTTGAAATTTTGGGCTTAGAAAATTTAGAACTACAGTGCCTTCAGTATGACCTAAGCATAGCTCATAAATTCATCTGTTACAATATCCTACCTGTCAATGACTACTTCATCTTCAACCACAATAATACACGAGCACACAATAGATACAAACTTAAAGTGAACATCTCCAAACTCGAGTGCAGAAAATATGAGTTCAGCAACAGAGTGGTCAATGCCTGGAATGCACTACCAGACTCTGTGGTCTCATCTCCAAACCCCCCAAATTTTAACCTTAGACTGGCTACTATTGACCTCACCCCATTCCTAAGAGGTCTGTAAGGGGCATGCATAAGAGCACCAGTATGTCTACCGTCCCTGTCCTAATGTTCCCTTTAATTGTATTCGTTTTATGTATTTAATTCATGCTTATACTTATATATATTATTAATACGTACTCAACAAAATAAATAAATAAAATAAATGAAGTATTTATAACTCGATTTGCAAGATGCTGTAGTGTCTGGGACAGGGAAGGTAACTTGTAATTAGTGCAGATAAGTTGCAGGAGTTCCACTGCAGCTGATGCAGGCTGCTCTGGCTGTTTGTAGGTCTCTTCTCCCACACACTGTAGCTTAGCCAAAGTGAGCAGGGTGAAATTGAAGACTTCTGTTTGATTCTCCCTTCCCTTTGGCCCTGGACCAGCTAGCATGCAGATCACCAGACTGCTTTATGTGGGTTATTTTTTTTAGCTACAGCCTTGAACAAAATAGCTTGCTTGAGCCAGGAACAGGAAAGTGAAAGGAGCCAAGAGTTTCCACCAGTAGGAAAACAGATTGCCCAGAAGTTCATATATTGCAGTTTATAACAATCACAGTCTAATTCCAACATTAGTTGACCAGATAGATCTAGAGCAGATTCTGAACTGTCACAAAGTGTTTGTATGAAGTGTATTCAAAGTTTAGGAGTTAATTCTTCCTTAAGTCCAAATAATTGTACTCTGCAGAGTCCCCTAACACATGTGTGTGTGAGAGAGAGAGTGTGTGAGAGAGAGAGATTGTCAAGATACTATAGGAATTGGAGATTCTCTGTTAATCTACCATGTACAGTGTTTTGGACACTATTCACAGTCAAATAAAATACTAAAAAAACCTTTTTTTCCATTAAACTTTAAGTTTAAGAAAGGATGTAGAATTGTTTACTCCCATAATTTACTTACTTACTTACTTACTTACCTTGTATGCCACTCATCTCATCTAGAGGCATTTTTACTATTTTGGAAATATCAGTACTAACTACAGTATTGGATTGATGGGACATGAGTAGTCTTATGTTGACTTGTAGGTTTGTCTTTAAATTTAAAGAACTTAACTCACACAGAAGAATTTGCAGATATGTGAATAAAATCGGGTTTTGTCCCATACTGGCCATAATATTTCAAAATGGCTGACTGTGATCTACATACGACTACATCTTGTAATATTAGTTATTATTATTGCTTATAATTGTATGCCATCTAACTCCCAATGCCTCACAACAATTAAGCAAAGAAATTACAATAAGATCAATAAAAGATGGCAAGTGGAACAGACCAGTGTGAGGTCCACTCTCCCTTGCCAAAGGTCTGGATGAAGAGCAAAGTCTTAACTCTTCTGAACAACAGGAGAGTGGTAACCCTCTGGTTCTTGGAAGGAACTTCATTCCAGAGGGTAGGCATGGCTACAGAGAAGGTGCACTTCTGTGGTCCTAATCATTCACATTGTTTAATCAAACCCAGATGGTGCCAACCTTACAAGATTGAAGTGGTTAGGCAAATGCTATGGAAGACAGGTGGTTCCTCAAGTAACCAGCCCATATGCTGTTTAGGACTTTATAGGTAACAATCAAAACCTTGAATTGAACCTGGAAATAAACTATGGGTAGCAGCCACTGCTACCTCTCATAGGTTGTCTAGGGGCATATCAGGGCCAGAAGGGATAAGGGGAAACAAATGAAAAGAAATCAATTGCTAGGACATTATTTGAAGGGACTAAAGATCAAGACTGTAAATGGAGGGAATATACAGTTGTTTTATTTGATCTAGCATAAATAAGTTAGTTTTTTCTGGTAACCCTGTGGATTTTTGTACTGCAGTAACAAGGCTTTAAGGATTTGTTTATAGATAAGACATAAGATACGGGAGAAAGAGATTCTTTATATTTTAAGGTAAGGTGATAAGTTATTAAAATTGATTATATTTGCTGTTGATGCAGGGGGAAGTGATTTCTTTATATATATTTTTTCTTTTTTCTTATATTATTTTTTCTTTTCTATTTTGTTCTTATCTGTACCTTGTATTTTTTTTCTTTTTCCTTTTTGTTTGCATTAGTTTTTAACATTGCAATTGTAATTTTTAATCAAATTGCTGTTTTAAAAACCGTAAGATTTGATTTGATTTGAAGTTTTTTTTAAAAAAAATAATTTTTATTAAACAGTTTGTCTTTAAAAACAACACAAAAAATGATCACACATATATAAAAACAAAACATGTCAAGGCATAACATATTGAACATTACATAACAATGTTCATAAAATAACCCCACCTTATTTGTGGGGTGCCACAAGGGTTGGTCCTCTCACCCCTTCTGTTCAACATTTATGTAAAACTGCTAGGCGAAATCATCCGTGGTTTCGGGGTGAATGTTCATCAATATGCTGATGACATTCAGCTATACATCTCCATCCCAAACCACCCCAATGATGCCCTTACTGTGATGTCCCATTGCCTGGAGGCCGTACGGATCTGGATGGGGAGAAACAAACTCAGACTCCAAGACTGAGTGGCTGTGGCTTCCAGCGTTCCGTATAATCAGCTGGTACCATCACTGACAATTGGGGATGAGACCTTGCCCACAGAGAGGGCCCGCAATTTGGGTGTCCTCCTGGACTCACGGCTATCTTTAGAAGACCATTTGACGGCCGTGGCCAGGGGGGTCTTTTATCAGGTTCACCTGATCTGCCAGTTGCATCCCTTTCTGGATCGGGATGCCTTGCGCACAGTCACCTCCCGTATGGACTACTGCAATGCTCTCTACATGGGGCTCCCCTTGAAAAGCATCCGGAGGCTCCAACTGGTTCAGAATGTAGCCACGCAGATGATTATGGGTGCATCTCGTTGTACTCATGTAACACCTCTCCTACCCGAGCTGCACTGGCTCTCGGTGGTCTTCCGAGTGCGATTCAAGGTGTTAGTTATCACCTTTAAAGCGCTCCATGGCTTAGGGCCATGGAGCGCTTTAAAGGTGATACTTACGAGACCATCTTTTGCTACCAATAGCCTCCCACCGACCAGTTCGTTCTCACAGGGAGTGATTACTCAGGGTACCGTCAGTCAAATTGTGCTGACTGGCGACTCCCAGGGGGAGGGCCTTCTCTGTAAGGGCTCCAACCCTTTGGAATGAACTGCCCCCTGATATACGAAACATCCCTAATCTCCGTGCTTTCCGCTGTGCCCTCAAGACTCTGATGTTCAATCAGGCGGGGCTAAACATGTTAACTGGAAATGATTAAAATATTATCTAATTCTGGGTTTTATTTAATTTGGGCTAAACTATGTTATAATTTTAATTATCAATTTTATGATGTTTATGTATCTTTTCTTTTTTCTTGACTGTACACCGCCTTGAGTCCTGCGGGAGAAAGGCGGTATAGAAATATAATAAATAAATAAATAATAAATAAATAAATAAACAATGGTAATTTTACAGCATTTCGTATCGACTTACGTATTTTGCTTTTGTAGTACTCTATCATTTCTAATTGTAATTGTTGTTTTTAAGTGCAGAAAATTGTATCTTTAAAATTAGGCACAAAACAGACCCTATTTTGGAACGTGTCTCATTCTGTAACCCCGAGAAATCAATCTAACCTCTTTCAACTATTTGTGTCAAAACAGAAGGAAAACTGGGGCTCGGCATTACCTGTTCTGCTCTTCTATTCATCTGGTCATTCTCTCCTATATCTATTGCCCAATATTTTCAGAGTGAGGCTCCATTACCTTGAGCAGGTTACAAAATGTTACTGTATGTAGACGGTGCGTCTGCACACGGTGTTGTTGTTAAATGAGCCTTTTTATGCAATTAATTCCAGCAGAGCCACTCATGCTATAATCTGTCCCGGTTTGTTTATGTAATCCCTTTTGTGGCAAACAACAAGAACTAGGTTAGCAGAAGGCCTTGCACTGTCATAGAATGAAAGACCCAGAGGAACCACCTCTGGGCAATCCCTCAGCTGCTTTTCATCACTGATTATGTAAAACCATAGTGGCGCTTCCTTGTCATGAAAATTACTTCATCATAGGAAACAGCTGCTAAGCTAACTCTGAATTTCCCTGTAGCCTTGAACTATTTCCAGATGATTTTAAACTACACTAGTCTTTGTACATCCTAGCTTTTAAATCATGGAAGTTAACTTTTATTTCCTTCATTATTTTAAGGGTTGCCATCCGGCAAATTTCAGAATATCAGTCAGATAGTTGTCCTGTTTTATTAATTTGTACAAGGAAGCTCATGGGTGGCACCAGCAAATTAGGTGTGGTTAAGTTTAGTTAATTGGGAGGACAACAATGAACTCCAGACACAGAGAGCAGTCAGCATCTCACTCTTAGTCGTGTTAAATAAGCTGGAGAGAAAATAAGTAGTTGGTTAGTTTCTTTCCCTCCCTTCCTTAAAAAAAATAAAATAAAGGGAAGAAGTTATGAGTGGCAGAAGCCCAATCGTCTTGCTCATTTCACTTAGATTTTTCAGAAATTACTAAACAGTAAGGGTTCGATTTGTCCAAAGTTCTAAAAATCCCCTTTTAAACTCTTCCTAATTTTTTTTCCTGTGCCATCTCATTCTACAATCTGTTTAAAAAAAATCATAACTTCACTTTTTCTTTGCATTCATCCTTTCCACATCATGTGCATTGCCTTGTGAGTACAATTCTGAGAATCAAAATTGAAATGTGGAAATGGATCTGCAAAAAGGATTTTCTGTTCTCATAGAAATGGCCTAAGCAGTTATTCTTGAATTATTTTTCCTGATGATTCTAAAATATCCATCCTTAATGTAATTAAGTGCCTAGTAGTTCATTTGCTAAAAGGAGCAAAATCTTCTTGGGCAGAGATTGGATGTTTGTTTGCTTGTTATAGGGGAATTCGAATCTTCTGATGTCATTATTCTTGGCAATTGTTATTGTTTTGTAGTAGGTATCCATCTTGGAAGGGTTATACGATTCCTAATATATACAGTACTACGACCTCATTTTATCACAGTAACAGTGCAACAACACGTAATGTATCATACAAATGTGCCCTTGGACCTGTAGTTTTTCTCAGCAGTTTAAATCTTGGTTTGTTAGCTTTTCCATGCAAACAACTCTTTTTTTTTTAATGAGGCATCCATTTATTTATTTATTATTTATTTTAGAAAAGGTATATTGCCGCCTACTCGCCCATGGCAACTCAAGGCAGCTTAAATGAATATAAAAACAACATATAAAAATAAAAGAAAATAATGAAAAATAATAAATGAATAAAATAGTACACATACCCCTATCCCGGCAACAACACATATTCATACAAGCCATTTAATAGGCTCCCTCCCGCTCTGGTTTCCCCAGCCCGTTGTCAGAACTAGGTCTTCAGCGCCTTCCAGAAGAGTGTTAGAGTGGGGGCCAATCTAATCCCTGAGGGAATGATGTTCCAGAGAAAGGGAGTCACCATGGAGAAGGACCTTCTTCTGGGTCCTGCCAGTTGTATCTCCCTAGGGGATGGACCCGTAACATTCCTTGCCTTCCCACTCTAGTGGGTTCAGTAGATTTAACTCTTTTTCTTGGAAATGTGACACATTCAGGCAGTGTTATCTCTACCACTATCCCATCCTTAAATTTCTCCATCTTTTCATTTGAGGGTGCCGTCTTTTTCTTTTTCTTCTTCTTCAGTACTAAACTATTTACTACATTTTAAAAGAAAGTTGCTATGAGTGGGTGGAATGTCAGAATGCTTATAATGCAGAGTCCTTTTGAACCACTGCCAAGATAAATGATGTATTAAAAATAAAATCCATTTGGAAAGACCCCCTATAACGAAATTCAGTGAAAGCATGGAAGAGCGTTTCTCAGAATGCATTAAATTTCCCATCATGTGGGGAAACTTCCTTTTATTTTTCATTTTTTTAAAAAAAACCGTTGTTGTGGATGCTTTAAAGCTTGACCATCACCGCCCCCATGTCTGAGATTCTGATGATAGCTACTTGAAAGGGACTTTTCCAACATTACCTAGAAAAGAGCTAGCCAGAAACAACACTTGTGGTTAGCCAGCTTCCGTCAGTGGGTTAATTCAGTTTGTCTGTTTCAATAGAGGAAGCTTTGCTGGGAAGTAGGAGCTGACAACTCAATCAGGGTTGTTGGAGGGTCACAGCAGATAGTGCATAACAGGGGTGTGTGGAACAACAATGGGGTGGGGGGAGGTTGTAGGTGGAAACAAATCCAAAATAAAACTTTCGCTTTGTGGCTCAGTTCTATTTAATGTATTGTGCTTGCAGAATCAAACTTCAAGGGTGCTATTGAAATAACTGAAGGATTATTTGATTTGAAGATTTATTTAACTATGGTCCACAACCCACAAGTTAACAAAGAAAAGTCAGACGCAATGACCAACTACATCCAAAACAATGTAATGGTCATATAAGCATTGAAAACTAAGACTCAAAAACAATGTAAAAGAGAGAGTGAATGAAATAAACAATTATTCTCAAAACAATGTAAAACAATGTAAAAGAAATAGAAAAAAGATTAATAGAAATGAAACATAATGGAGACTTCATAATAACACTCCAAGATCAGAAAAAATCCAGAGGTGAAATGCTACTATCGGTTAGGGCAAACTGGCCCGAACCGGTAGTAAAAAATGCTACTGGTTCACCGAACTGGTAAAAATATATATTTAAAAAGTTTCAACGATCAGCTGAGCGACACACAATTGTGGGAATTTTTTTTTTACTTTTTTAACGGTTTTTTACTACCAGTTCTCCGGTATTAAAAGTACTTTAAAAGATAGGACCCATGAAGTTTTTGTTCGGGACTGGAAGAAATGGGTGGACTATGTGCAGAATAAATATCAAATTAAGAAGTATCAGTTAGTATTTGATTGAGGATATAGGGGTTAGTTGATGTTTGGGTATAGGTATTTGGGGGATGTATATGTTGATATTTAGAAAAAATGGATTGATTATGTGTAGAATAAGTATTAAATCAAGAATCTTTAGTTAGCTTTTTGATAGAGGTTGAAGAAATAAAAATAAAGAAATATTTTTATTGTTATTACTATGTTAAATATATATATTATATTGTTTTCTAGATATTAACTTGATATAAATTTATATACTTTGGTTATACTGTTGTCTTTAACAAAAAGAAGGATAAAATTTTATGTTTGTGTTAGGTTCAAGGGGGCATTTATGAATTTTATAAACTTTATTTGTTTAAGTTCTCTTTTTATTAGTAAAGAATTTTGGATTTATTTTATTTTTGTTAAATTTATGATATATATTGTGGATCTCACCTATATCTAATGTTTAATAATGATTGATATATACTTATGATTTGTATGTAACGGAAGTCAGGGGGGGGAGGGTTGGGGGGAAAGGGGGGGGGAGGAGGGAAAATGTGGGGTTAAAATTGTATTGTAAAACTTTTTCAATAAAAAAAAAGAAAAAGAAAAGTACTTTTAAAAAGAAAAAAGAAAAAGAAAAGTTCCAACGATCATGCATCGCTCAGCTGATCGTCACTTTTTTTTTTTTTTTACTTTTTAGGCATTTTTTAACAACCGGTTTGAGTGAATAGGTAGTAAAAATTGCTTTTAGAAAGTAAAAAAAAAAGGCTCCGATGATCACAGCTGTGCCACGTGATCGTCGGAGCCTTTTTTTTTTTTACTTTTTAAAAGCATTTTTTTACTACCTATTCACCCGAGCCAGTAGTAAAAAAATGCTTTTAAAAAGGTTCTCATGATCTCGCACCACAACTGTTCACCCCCTCCCCACCGCGCTGTTCTATTTACCTTCCCAAGCCTCCTTTTGGCGCGGACTGCACATGCATGCACAGCTTGTGTTTGCTACATATTGTGCATGGGCATGCACAGTGTGCCTTTGGCGTGCATGTGGGGCCAGCAAACCTTCTATATACCTTCTAAAAGAAATTGCTGTAGATAGAAACTCTGTTAGTGAAGGAAAGTTCTGATCTATGACTAAGAAATGGATAGCTTCTCCTTCATAAAAGATTGGGTTTGTTTTAAGGGGTGGTGAAGTTATATCTGTGTTTAACTGGCATAGAAGGAGCAACAGAAGGCAAACAAACCTGAAACCCTTTCACATGCGTTCTTCTGTTGCTCCTTCTATGCCAGTTAAACACAGCTGTAATTTCACCACCCCTTAATACAATCCCAATTTTTTATGAAGGAGAACCAATCCATGTCTTAGTTGCAGATCAGAAATATAATGAAAAAGGGAGATTTCATTGTATCACTCCACGATCAGTGAATCGAGTTATACTCCACCTCCCATCTAATTCTGCTGAGATTAAGATGTCGAAGTGGGCTAAGGAAAAGGTTCTACTGAGAAAACAAGTGGAATAAATAGTTTGGTGATTTTAAAAATCTCATCTGGAACCCACCTCTGAATGCTGGCTTTATCACCCAGATGCATCTGCCTGGCAATGTCAAAGACGGTTTGACAGATTTCGGTTTTAGCTCTCTCTAAATGTAGAGGCAGCAGAGACTAAGTATAAATGCCATAGGCCAGCTAAGTTTTTTTTCTTTCCAGCTTGGTGAAAAAGCCATCAAGGAGAATTCATGGGGCCAATGGGCCATTAGAAAACAAGAGTGTAAGCCAGGGGTGAAATCCAGCAGGTTCTGGAGAACCGATAGCGGAAATTTTGAGTAGTAGCAGTTCAGAGAACTGCCAAATACCACCTCTGGCTGGCCCCAGAGTGGGATGGGAATGGAGATTTTGCAGTATCCTTCCCCTGCCATGCCCACCAAGCCACACCATGCCCATCAAGCCATGCCTACAGAACCGGTAGTAAAAAAAAAATTGGATTTCAGCACAGGTTTAAGCCAATAAGAGTTTGAATGTGGACTCTTGCTTCTGGTGAAATCATATCAGCCTCTGTGCAGATTAAAGCAATTAAAGCACAGTATGGGATGTGAAAGAGCAATGACGGGCTTTAAATCATAGTAGATGCATACCTGTGTACCATAGAGCATATGGGATATGTTTCACCTCTAGAAAGCTTAATAAAGGACTATATTGTTGCAGTGAAAATAATTGCCTTGGTACTATTGTTATCTTGGCAGAAATGGCTATTATTAATTCTGGATAAAGTGTGGTGGCTTGAGAAATTATACCAAGGTATGTAAACCTAGGAATTGCTCCATTTTATTCTTTCTAATTTGTCACTGGTTTTTGTGGCAACTTGCTCTTCCCAAGGGAAAAAAATTCATAATGTTGTTCTTTATTCATTTATATTTTATTTCTTTTTAATTAATAACAAAAAACCAAAACACAAGGATAATTGAGTTGGAGATATATATATATTGTCAAAGAGGGGAAAAAAAGAATCCATAAAACTGTTTTAACGGGGAAAAAAATTACGACAAAAGAAAAAACGGATGTCTTTGGTACGTTTTCAGTGAAATGATAATTCAGACACTCTAGTGTTCAGATGACATTCAAGAGAGGAGAGCTGGTGTGCAAAAGATCATTGGCTTGAGGGGTGCAGACAATGACATGCTGGGAAATTTTTCTGTACGTGCAAGAAAAACGCCTTTAATCAATGCCACAGCATTCACTCTGCTAGAGCTGACTGACTGGTCTGAAGGTGTATATGAGCTACCTTTGATGTGCAAACTGACTACAGTGGAAATAACAAAGTTCACTGATGAACCAGTGCAATTACCACAGTGGCCCTGTCATGCCCAATCAATAGAGAGATGTGTGAAACAGGTCACAGAAGGCAGCGAGCAGAGTGTATACACATGAGAAACGTGAGGATTGTATCAGAGGCCACGAAGCAAGTCGGCAGCGGATGTCGAAGAACAAATCAAAACAAGACTTGATGAAACCCACTTAGAGATTTTTGCAACTCAGATAATTGCTTTCTGATGTTAGTTTATGATTGCATGGATTATTTTTTGCTTAGCTAGGTAACATGCAGACAAAATCTTTTAGCACAAGGTATAATTTTGAGAAGATACAGTTAACAGTATGTAAGTTACAGGAGACTTTTGTGGGGTATGTGATCAGATGTGGATTTACCAAGCTAAACGTTGTGCAATTGCAAAAATAACAGCAGCTTTGAATTCTTGATGTAAAAACACATATTTTTAGAACTCCTCACTGAAAAGAAATTGCAAAAATTAATTTTCACAAAATTAAATGACACATCCTATATAATACATACAGTATAACATAACATGCAATAACTGTCAGTGTAACTTTATAACATTAAAATTCCTTATATGCGTGTCTAATACAAATATACATATACATTCAAATTCAAATATATTTCTAATACGTTTATACAGCTCTTGCAGGATTGGAAAGATAAATCCATGGCTCCATTTATTTAATGGTTGAAAACCTGCTTGCAGTTGCATCACCAGATTGCTAATAGATGTGTGCATCATATAGTCAAATATAATGAAATATGTCATTTATATGGAATACTGTAGGTTTTTTTAAAAAAAGAAAAGTAGTCTCTACTTTCTTTTTCTAAGGAGAAAGATAAGCTCTTACTCCTTAGAAAATTTTGCTAAGGTCTGTCAACTTCTTCTGAGGCCCACCTGGTGTGAGTAAAAAAAAATCCTTGCATCATTGGCACGCACCATCCTTCACTAATCAACTTGAACAAAAATTGATTGCCAAACTTAATCTTTCGATTTGTCCTTTAAACTAAAACCTTTAAATGAATACAGCTTTGAGTAGGAGGTTGCAAAATGAGTCAATGTTCTTACAGAGACAAAACAATGTTGTGACTCAAGAAGTAATGTTCTTAAATAATTGATATTAAGCTGATGGGTTATGTTTGTTGAGAATAGCTATATAACTGATTAATATGATGAATTAAAAGGCAAAGCTGATTACTTTCCCAGGAAAGTCTTTTGTACCTGACTTCATTTTTAGTTTTATTTCTTCTAACCACATAAACATTGAGGGCCTATGTGGGGACACAATAATTTATCTAGAACAGTGATGGCTAAACTTTTTGCCATCACGTGCCAAAAGCAGGGGGAGCGCAGGGAGGTTGCACACGTGTGCCCACACCCATAATTCAATGCACCCCACCCCCATGCATACACACGAGCCTCCCCACTCTCCCCGCTTTTGGCACGTGATGGCACGGTGGGCCTGGTAGGCCCGTTTTTCACCCTCCCCAGGCTCCAGAGGCTTTTTGGAGTCTGGGGAGGGTGAAAACGGCCTTCCCCACCCCCATCCGAGACCGGAAACAGCCTGTTTCCTGACTTCCGGTGGGACCAGAAGGCCCGAAAATCAGCTGGCCGGAGCGCACATGTGCGCTAGAGCTGAGCTAGGGCAACGCTCGGGTGCCCACAGATATGGCTCCACGTGCCACAGGTTTGCCATCACAGATCTAGAATAATGTTTTTTTTTTTAAATTTATGAGTATATTTGCAACGAATGGTTTCCAAAGAAGTACACCTTTCTATTCCCACTTACACAATTGTAAGCATTTTATAGCATTTTATTAGCTAGGAGCGTAGCTATTTTTAAAAATTCACATTTAAACATTCATTTAAAAATCACACTATAGGAATTCCTCAACCTACGACCACAATTAAGCCCAAAATTTCTGTTGTTCAGTGAGACATTTGTTAAGTGAGATTTGCCCCATTTTACCATCTTCCTTGCTACAGTTGTCAAGTTAGTAGCATTCGTTTAGTAACACAGTCACTAAGTGAATCTGGCTTCCTCATTGACTTTGCTTGTCCAAAGGTCACAAAAGGTGACCACATGACCCTGGGACACTGTAATATGAGTTATATTATGAGTCAGTTGCCAAGCATCTGAAATTTTATGAAGTGACCATGGGGCTGCTGCAATGGTCATAAGTCACTTTTTTTAGTGCGGTTGTAACTTTGAACAGTCACTAAGTGAACTGTTGTAAATTGAGGACTACCTGTAATCTGTGGAGGTTGTGTTAAAAATGAAAAGGTAAACAATATAGAATGGAAGCAGTCAAGATGCTGAAGGAGTCAGATGTCAGCGGCAATATTCATTTTATCTCCCTTTACCTCTATTATTGTGATTGATTGACCACTTCAGATAGTCTTTAAGGAGATGAGTGTGTTTGCCTCTTTAGTCACTGCTGTATTTGGATATAAGGTATAAGTGATTAAATAAAAAGCAGTAGAAAAAGTAGAGTAATTAATGTACCAACATGATTGAGTTCCTAATTCATGTATAAATGTTATTTCATTTCTTGATACACAACTTGATTTACAACTTAGCTACCATTCAAAGAGTTGAAATTGGTGCTTACAAGACATGGATCGTGACGATATATAAAATATGCTATGCTCCAGTTTCAGAAGTTATATTTCTACACAGCCCAGCTTTCTTACTTCCTCCTCAAACTGTTCTCTGAATTTTAATGTCCCCAACTTGGGAGGACAAAGAATCGAAGCACTAAAATGAATAATACTGTATTGCAATATTACAATAGATTTCAATAATTGTAATATTGTATTGTAATATTAAGATTGATGTAAATATATACCAGTGCATACATGCAATGGGCAGGATTACTTACCAACAAATTTCCAGACTATTAATTTGTTAATGATGAGTAACCATGAATTTAAAATGCTTATCTGTGACTGGAGGTTAACAGATTACACATTGGATTCTGGGTTCAGTCCATATTTGGCCAACTGGTCAAACCAATTTTCTTTCCATTATCTTAGTGCTCCATATTCATAATGTAAAAATAACAAAACTATTCAGGGCTCTCAGGTGTTCCAAATTTCTTGACTTATGGGACTATATAAAATAACATCTGCCTTTCTAGGTGGCTGTTTTCTGTAAGAATAGGAAGGCCTAGTCAATAAAATAAACAATTCTTACACAGAGTGGCCAAGAAGTAGACCACAAAATGACCCTCTTTCACCTGTGGTAGAAGCCCAAAAGCCAAGTAAACAAACCCACTTTCTCTCTTGTGAACATATCTCATTATTTTTGCATTAAATACTTTGAAAATATGTTGTATTCTCAGAATGATCAGGATCAATAAACTAGACTTATCTTTTCATTTGGGAGAAAAAACTGAATGTGTTAACCAGAGTGCAATTCTCTCCAATGAAGCTTCAGTGTTCTACATCAGGGGTGTCAAACTCGTGTCGTCACGGTATCATCACATGATGTATCATGACTTTTTTCCCCTTCGCTAAACCGGGCGTGGGTGTGGCCAATGCATGATGCATGCAGGCCACAAGTTTGACAGCCCTGTTCTACATCCTTCCTCCTCTTAATGTTTTCTCAATTCAAGCAATTTCAGATTGCTTCCTGGAAATTGAAGAAAAAAATGTCAGTAGGAAAGAATTAATGGAGGGAGGAGCACATGCTTCCTGGCAATCAAAGTCCAAATATTTCCTCACTAAATCTAAGGATTAAATTGCTTCAAAACTCTGACATGCAATTATTCTAATAACAGTTTGTTTTGTGACTTCTGAACATCAGGCAAATTTTCCAAGATAAATATTCCAAGGCAAATATTTTAGGGTTTGAGGTTATTTGCTTTTTTTTTCTTCTTCTTTACGGTAGACGTTTGTGAAACTTTGACACAAACTTATAATGAAGATGCAGATGATTTTAATAAATTACATTTCAGGAAAGAAATCTGGATTGGTTCCCCCGGATGCGTGCCATGTCACTTGTTAGTAGCGACTCAGAAGGAGAACAAAATGAACTTAGAAACCTGCAAGAGAAGCTTGAATCAACGATGAAGCTGGTATCCAACCTTTCCAGTCAGCTGACGGAACTTAAAGATCAGGTACAAAACATAGAAAAAATGTTTACCAAACTAAGGCCCATAAGGCTGGTTGAGAAAGGTGTAAACCTGATTAAATGGGAAACAGGAAAATTGGCCGTGTATGATCTATATAGACATCAACAATAGTACTGTTAATAAATTGGCATTTTGACATCTGATTTCACAAGTTTTCCCTTGCCATCCCCATTTTGACTGAGCAGTTTAAAATGTATGTTGTTTTTGTTCTTGGCCAGGATGAGTAATACATTTTCAAGGACAGTAAGCTATAGTAAAACATATCAAACTTCCTCTGTCCTCACTCTCCCTTAAAAAAAGCAAGCAAAAGAATATAAGGAAGCCTCATTACTTAATATGCCATAACATCCCCAGTGGAATGCTGCTTAGAATGGCTTGTATACAGAATCACACAAATTTTAAGTTCAGTGAAGATTTTTGGTCCACGTACTCTCCTGTATAGTACTTTGTGCTCCATCCTTCTTTTGTATAATTGGCCTGAAGTTTTAAGTTCCCTTTGATGGATTGTCAGGAACTCTTGGCCCCATCTTCAATTTCAGTGACAAATCAATGAGTTGTGCCCACAAGAACAAGCTACAGATGCCCACATGTTTTTTCCATCTTTCTTAGGGAGATAAGCAACTTTCAATTATAGTTTGTTGCAATCCTGTTTTAGCTCTTCTTTTTGTCCATAAAAGCAAATCACAGTTATTTTAGATGAGATAAAATGGCATATGCTGGACTGACACTACCAAGCTTTGCATACTGAGAGTAGGAAGAAGAGAGAATACGGAGAAGGATGAGCCAAAATCCAGTGCTTGTGTCCATTTATTGTCATAATATTGCATATACTGTAAAAACAGCCTTACTTTTGCCAGGGCTTATTTTGTGGAACTCCAAACAAATACCAACCCACTCCCCCCCACCCCACTTTCAATAAAAGACAAATTTGAATGGGATATATATATAAGGCAGCTTGAAACGTTTGTCTGTAATCTGTTTTCTTTTCCAAATCCAAATACTACTTTTGGAAAAGTTCCATTCATATTATTTCTTCTTCGATTTTTTTTTTCAATTCTGTAATGTATATCACATTTCATGGCATTAAGGACCATAATTACTCTTTTTTAAAAAAGTTTTATTAGATTTTTATTTTTAAATATACATCAATATCAGTATCTGAACACTGTGGCCTCTGGGTATAATTCATTTTGATACAAATAGCAATAATAATAACAAATAGCAATAATAATAATAACTATGTTACATTAATCAAACCTATATAATCCTAGTATTAATATACATGTTTGTTTTAGAGTAGCTATTCAATATTTCAATGTTCCATTTTAACGCCAATGATATTATTAAGCTTACATAGTAATACCATCTTTCAACCTTTAATCTTTCCATCTAATTATTACTTATATTATATTATATAAAAATTATATCTTCTAATATTCCCCCTATTTCTTATTTCTACCTCTGTTTTAGTTTCCAGTTAGGCCACCATTACTAATCCAGGACCATAATTACTCTTGTCCAGGCAACTTTTTTTAGCTTTGCTATTATAAGGTATTTTTTAGAAGTGCATTTTGTTTCAGTATCTCCCAAATCTGTTACATCTGGTGGTATTTGACTGAGCAGAGGGCCGAGGCTCTATTCTTATTGTTTTAAAAGCAATAATAGTTTGGGAATACTGGGAAAGTATCCCAAGGTTGCACATCAAGTTCCAGATGTTATAGACCACTTTCCTTGCTTCCCTGCAAGATCATATATCACTATGAAGCACATAAAAATGTCACAAAGTGTACTAGATGACTGTTGCTTTGGGGGCAAGATTACATGATTTAAGATATCACTTTGGTTCAGCTTCACTAGTCTTGTGGGGAAGAAAACATGACTGAAGTTTTTTATCTTCACCTTCACCTTAGTTTTTAAACTTTATTCTTGCTATTATGAAAATTAGGAATATGGTAGTGATGAAAGGTTTTTTTTGATGCAGCAGAAAAAAGGGAAACCCAGTTTCTTTAATATGAAGAATTATTTTGGAATATAGAGACTGTGGGCTTCAGGGATGTTTACTGCACATACTGTATTTAGAGATATGAAAAAAGACTGTATTCAGAGTTAAATCACAACGAACTCTGTTGGCCTAACAGAACAGTTCTTCTGATCAAATAACAGGATTAGCGTTGGGTTGCTTCAGTTCCCTCTGATTGTTTCCAATCTTTGTAAAGAAATGGGTTAGCTTTGTTTTCACTTAACTGTAGCTGGCAAGAGGGTATTACTTGTTGCAATCAACTTTGGGGAATAAAGATGACCACAATAAATAGCAATAGCTTATTCTGTGGTCTGACGTACAGGAAGTATTTGTGTCTACTGAGTAAATGTTTCAATTTTCCAGATGACAGAGCAGAGGAAGCAAAAACAGCGTATTGGTCTACTAGGACATCCTCCTATCAATGTGAACCCACAACAACCAGCATAAATTGGATGGGTGGTTCGTCTCCCCATTGTATTTCCTACCTTCATACCAGAGTTAAGATCCAGTTCTTAAAGCTGCTTCGGTGTATTCCCAGTTCATGTAAATAAACCTGATTGTTTTTTATACTGTATGTATAGAACTGCTCTGAGAAAGAAAGGGGCTTATAAATATTGGCATATTATAAGAAGAGGATTACATTTGTACCTTCAAAATGTGTTTTTATAGGAAGAAAGGCACATCTAATTTGCACTTGAAAAAAAAGGATTTATGTCTAAAATAATACATGATCTGTATTTTGTATTTAAAACCTCAGATAGCTAGTATTTATGTTTTATACAATTGTGCAATATGAATTATGCAATCACACTAGTTACTTTAGGAATGTATCCTAGAGGGAGTGCACATTTTTGAATCTGGTGTCATCTTACTCCATTTGCAAAACAGCATCAAGTGTCTGCTGATAGAGGCTGCTGCCAAATACTGTTCCTAGTGCGGTTTACTTCTCCAGGCCCGATTCCCTGTTTGATTTTTGTTTGGTTGGTTTGGTAAAATACAGTATTTGAAATAGTTTGAAGAATTGTGGCAATAAAGCCTTCTTTTATTCCAGCCAACATTGATCGATCTCCCTATTAAAAAAAGTTTTTTAAACAAAATTTATTGAGCTGGTCCAGCGATCATGGTGCTGGAAAAGTTATCCAAACGTTAATTAATGAATAAATCTTGAAGGGAATCTTTTTTGTTATGACAGATTATATCAGGCTGGTTCTCAATGGCTGGTAATCAGGGTAATCTTCTAAAATATTTTTCTTGGTTTTGGTGCCATTTTGGTTTAGAAGAACCTAAAATAATGTAGATCTCTCCGTCTATAATCTGTACATTTTCTTACTGTATTCCAACAGAGATACATTTCCTTCAGTTATACTTTGTACCAGTTAAAAATAAACTTGGCCTTCTAGGACCCTAGCTGAGCACTGATTTTCCAATACCTGTGAAAGAGCCACTAGATATAGATTATGCTTTAGTTTTTCTTCACACTTTGTTAATCTTAAAAGATTATATAAATATATATATAAATGTCATCTAGTTTTGTACATGATCCTCAGAGATTACAGAAGCAATCTCTGCTTTTAATAAGAAGCAGGGAGATGAGCGCTTATTAAAGTTTGTAAATGCAAAAATATAGATATTTAAATAAATGATAAAATAAATATGTACAGTGTTCCAGAGTGACAGCTTCATTCCTTGTGAGAAACTGGAATTTTCTTTTCAGAAAAAGATTTGGTGCGAAGAACATCCTCAAATCAATGTGGTTCGTTAGTTTGTTTGCATTTCCATCTATGTTATTTTTAGAAATAATTCAAGTTGGCAACATACTTAATATTCCCCCCTTCCTCCTATTTTCCCCACAACAACAACCCTGGAGGTGGGTTGGGCTGAGAGTGACTGGCCCAAATTCACCCAGCTGGCTTTCATGTCTACAGGTAACAGGATTAGAACGCACCATCTTCTGGTTTTTGCAGTAGATGCAACTGGCTTATGAAGAAGCTTTGAAATAATATCTACTGCAAGCAGGACAAATCTTACTCAAAGTACTACATGTTTTCTATAAAAAAAATAACTTTCAGCCATTGCACATGATCTGTATTAATTTGCTCTGGAACAGAACTGGGATCTTGTGAATTTTCCCCTAGGCAGCAGTTGCATGTTTACAGGATAGCAAATGTTCAAGTGTAATTACACTTACCAATAAAGGAGAATATCAGTAAACAGCCCAACTAAAGAATCTCTAAAACTTCCCCCACCAACACTGACCGGCAAGCCACCAGAATATAAACTGACAGCAAATAGCACTCCTTACTAACACTGATGATACTATCTACCGTAGTTAAGGGTAATGAAATGTCTGCAAGAAAACAAGCAAGCTCAGAGAGCACCAAGGACTCCTAATTATACATAACAGTATTTGCACATTTTGCTAAACTATTTCCTTTTGCATCTTCTCATTTGTATAAAGTAGTTCCACCTGTGCTTTTCTGCTTTGAGTTTTATCCTACCGAGTAATGCAACAGGAATATGTTCAGAAAGCTCCATTAAAAGGAAACAGGCTACATTTTTAACATAGCTGAGAGTGTATGAAACCTAACCCTACATTGGTTTATTGCTCCTAATCAAAGCCAAGTGTTTTAGCCCTCTGAATTCCTGTATAATGCTAACCATAACATGCACCTGTCATATACAGCCAGAGCCAAACCAAATGAAACGTATTATGGTTTATCATTACATGAGCCATGACTGTGATGATTTGTCTGCAATTTTCTGAGGTTTAATACTGCTATTCAAATCTAGGTTAGAATAGAATAGAATAGAATAGAATAGAATAGAATAGAATAGAATAGAATAGAATAGAATAGAATAGAATAGAATAGAATAGAATAGAATAGAATTTTTATTGGTCAAGTGTGATGGGACACACAAGGAATTTGTCTTTGGTGTATATGCCCTCAGTGTACACAAAAGAAAAGATACATTCATCAAGAATTGTAAGGCACAACACTTAATGATAGTCATAGGTTAGCCAGTAGAAAGGATGTATTTTTCAAATGTAATACTGAGAACAGCTCAAAGAACAAGGAAAAGGATCTAGAAAACTTTTCTATGATCTAGAAAAGTTTCCATCTCCCTTATTAGGGACTCGTTGTTTGAGACTGTCAAATGTCTGAAAACACATTGGGAATTCAAGTAGCAATTCTGCTGCTGTCAGACTCACCCCACCGTCTTATAGTCTCTCACACAAGTTCATGGAAACACTCTTGAGAGATGTCAAAGAAAGCTCAGAATTTTGTGACCAATCTTCATCAGTCAGATGAAGAAGGGCAGCAATAGTTCTCCTAGATGTTTCACTACAGATAGTCCATGACATACAGCCATTCGTTTAGTGACCGTTCAAAGTTACAATGGCACTGAAAAGAATGACTTATGACTGGTTTTCACACTTACGGCTGTTCTAGCATCTCCACAACCTTGATAAAAACTCAGGCGTTTGGTAACTGGCATGTATTTATGACTGTTGCACTGTCCCTGGTTCATGTGAACACCATTTGTAACCTTCCCAGCTGGCTTCCGACAAGCAAAATCAATGGGGAAAGCCTGATTCGCTTAACAACTTGCATGGTTCACTTAGCAAGTTCACTGATTCACATAACTCTGGCAAAAATGTCATAAAATGGGACACAACTCACTTAACTGTCTTGCTTAGCAGTTGGAAATTTTGGGCTCAATTATAGTTGTAAGTGTGGGACGCGGTGGCTCAGTCGCTAAGATGCTGAGTTTGTCAAACAAAAGCTTGGCAGTTCAGTGGTTCGAATCCCTAGTCCCGCAAATTGGGGTGAGCTCCCATTACTTGTCTCAGCTTCTGCCAACCTAGCAGTTCAAAAGCACGTTAAAAAAAATGCAAGTAGAAAAATAGGAACCACCTTTGAAGAGAAGGTAACAGCATTCCATGCACCTTTGGTGTTTAGTCATGCTGGCCACATGACCACGGAGGTGTCGTCAGACAGCGCTGGCTCTTCAGCTTTGAAATGGAGATGAGCACCGTCCCTAGAGTCAGGAACGACTAGCACATATGTGTGAGGAGAACCTTTACCTTTATCTTTTTAGTTGTAAGTTGAGGATGACCTGTATAACATCATTGTACCATTTTAAAGTAAGTATTCACCTGGTGTTCATCCTACATAGATTGATGCATTTTACGAAGATGGCTCTGGTCTTTTCTGGAAGAAAATGGAATTAGGGTGACTGATTTTCCACCTTGTGACTTGTGAATTCTGGAATGCTATGGTATTCAGGCTAACCCCTATGTTTTTCAATAACTTTATAAGAATGTCTGAGAAATATTATAACGGGACTTTTGTTGCTATGCAACTCTCAAGCAGACAAAACCTGCTCTGCCTCTTAGCTTTCAGGTGCCAGTTCCAGAGACCTGTGGAGAGTTTTTTGGGGGGGGTTTGTTTTTTGTTTTTTTGTTTTTTTTTTTTTGAACAAGGAAGTTTGGGGGTTGAATACAAAACAAGTTGACATTTAATGTAGAAAAGAAGGAAAGGAAAAACTATCTTAGGTAGATTTATACTCCTTATGAACAATAAAGGTTGCCATTTTGGAATTCTCCTGAATTTATCACTATCTGTGAAAGCACAAGTGAACCTAAGGGAATGCAATGTGCATTTGTGTTCCCATTGCTGACATAGTCTTTGCTGGCTTGGTAATCTTGCATGAGTGGCTACTCTTAAGAGGATGTGAATGTACTATGTCAACCTCAGCAAATGTCTATCCCAGCACAGAGGTAGCCTGCAAGCAGATTTTTCTGGTTCACTTCAAAAGTGATTTTTGCATTCTGGGATGGCCTTGTAGAGCCATATGGCTTCTCTGCTGTTCTTTAATTTGATTCAACCAACAGCTAAGCTCCTCTTGGTTGCTGCATGGAGCCACTGGCTTGGCCTTTCATCTGGTTGCTGTCCTTCATGACTCTTTTTGGGCTGCTTTGGGTGAGAAACACATCCACATAAAGCCTGAAGCCCATTAAACTGTCACATATTGTCTGGGTTCCTTCTGTACCTCTAGTAAATTGTCCTCTGTGGCACCAGTTTTCTGGTTCCAATCCATACTTGTAACCAGTGTATGACCAGGACATATAGATATGGTTCACCATGACCAAATGAGTTGGTATCTTTTTCTTCCTTTTTCCACAAATTTATATAAATGCAGTGGAAGAATGCCCCTTTGTGTCCCGTGCAGGATTCTTACAGGTGTTGTGGCTGCTTCTGCCAGCAGCATTCCCTTGTAACCCTAATTCTTACAAGATGTATAAGTAGTCCTCATCTTACAAGTATTGGTTCAGTGATCGTTCTAAGTTACAACCGTACTGAAAAAAGTGAGTTATGACCAGTGGTGAGTTGCTCCCGGTTTGGTCCGGTTCTTGCGAACTGGTAGTAAAAGCCGCAAGAGACTCCGGCCACCCACCAAGACGTCATCATTGACAATCTGCGCATGCGCGCACTCCTGTTGCAAACTGGTAGTAAAGGTAAGTAGAATCCACATAAGTGTGACACTTTTTCCCACTTATTACCATTGCAGCATCCCCTTGGTCATGTGATCAATATTTAGATACTTAGCAACTGGTTCAGTTGCAGGTCCTAGACTATGTGATCACTTTTTGTAAGCACCTGGCAAGCCAATGAGGAAGCCAGATTCACTTACCAACCCTGTTACTAACTTAACAACTGCAGTGATTCACTTAATAACTGTGGCAAGAAAGGTCGGTCATAAATGGGGCAAAACTCACTTAACAAAGATCTGCCTTAGCAACAAAAATTTTAGACTTCGTTATGGTTGTAAGTCAAGGACTACCTGTAAATTCTATCAGCATCTCTCTTATACACATTTTTCTTCCTTCTGTTCCTGCCGTCGTTATGGCCACTGCTTATTCAGAAACAAGATTTCAATGAAGTGCTTGCAGTTAAAAGCCGAATTTGCAAAGATAATAGTTCTACTTACTGCTGCATTAGCCCATACACAGTACTGTGTCTAAATATGTGTCCTCTTCTAAGCAATTCAATCCAAGTAATACTCAGTCAATACTGTAACATGCCCAGGCTCAAGTTTCTGTTTCCTATTTTTAAGGATAATTGACATGTCAGCCAACAAAGAATGATCCATTGGTTTTTACTTCATTTTAATGCCACCCAAATCCAGCTGCAACACCGATAGAATTCTCTTACTCTTTGTGTTAATTTTATCAGAATCTCTTAAGGTTTGGTTAAGCTTTGCCACTGATTTCCTTCCCCATTTGTGTTCCTCAATTAATGGTAACATCTACATTAGGATTATGCCGCAGTGAAAAGGAACTGAAGGACTGGAGCATATTTTTTGATACTTCTGCTTTAGGTAATTATACCCATACCCTGTTTATGCCAGTGACTAATAAGCAAAACCAAAGCCTGCTGATTTATTTATAAAGGCATTTAAAATAACAGTTTTACAGCTCCTCAAAGATATTTTTTTTTGTATCAGTCATTTATGGACTGATCATAAATGTTTATAGTGCTGTAGTTTCAATATAGGAAGCAATAAGAATATTATACTACTCACTGCTCATTTTATGCCATGATGATTTTCTTATTGTAAACTTCATAAATATAACATGATGTGAGAGGGAGGACTTTTTATTATCAAGTTGTATTCAGTTCTAAGATTAGTATATTTGGTCTTTTATCCACATTCATATATTCAAAAATGCCTATTACAGAGGGACTCCCCTCCCCTAAACTACCCCACATTTTTCATTACAACCTGTTTTTACAAAATATCTATTTGCTTAATAATCCAAGACAAATGATCTGTTTATTTATTAACTAATTATCTCCTTGATAGAGTAATTTATTCAGATAGGTAGGTAGGTAGGCAGGTAGGCAGGTAGGTAGATAGATGTAGATATATATAGATACATAGATATATAACTCTAAAGTACATCTTAACACACCCAATTAGATTTACTTTCACATATGAATCAAATAATACAGCACTTTAGAAAAAAATACTATAAAGGGGGTGGGGGAAATCCACATTTTTAACCGAAATAACCCTCTTTTTTTCCCAGACCTATAAATCTTTATATTCTATGTTATGGACAATTCAAAGTACAGAAAATCCCAAAATAGAAGGTTTTCTCTTCTTTCTACACATTTTTTCAATTGTCTTATCAAATACAGCTTTTGCCAAGAATATTGATATCAAATATACTTAGTATATTGCAAATTTCTGGTCTCTCTCTCTCAATATTATATATTCTTCATATGTCTTAAAAATGGAGACTGCAATTCAGGATCGAATGTCTGATGATACTCAAAAATCTGCTTTTAATTGCATGAATAGGTGAATTGATTGAAGTGAATTCCTTCATATTGATGGCTGATGGCTGATAGCTATTTGGATTTCACTAAACTAGCCATCAACACCAAACAGATTATTAATTATAAGGATAACATCACAGTATTGATCAGTGCGCTCAGTGGTTTCTAAACATTTGTTGCCTTCAAGTTAAAATAGCTGTGTGTGTGTGGCTGTATTCATATTCTTGCTTGTCTGAGAATGTGGTGTGGTTAAGGTGCTGAATTAGGAATTTGGCTATCCAGATTCTCATCCTCCTTTAGATATGTATGTCCCTTTGGGTCAGTCACTCCTTCTCAGCCCTAATCAGCTTCAGGCGGTGTGACAAGTTAGCTAAACACCAACAGCCTTCATTGCATCATGCATTGATTAGTTTTACTGTAAGAACTTAGGGAAATGTGTTGTGAAACAGAAGTTCCCTCCAGCCATGCGTGACAAATCAGCCTTCTACAACTCGGTTGCTTTTAAAAATTCAGTGAATTCTAGAAAAGCTCTAGAGGGCACCAAGGTTGATGAAGGGTGATCCACAGTCATGCGAAGAAAGACACAAGCCAACCCAAAGTTGCTTGATCTTAGGAAGAACACTGAAGAATGTTTAAGGATATTTTTATTGATAACATTAATGAGTGCTGCTCAGTTACTATCGTATAAATTTGACAATAATGAAACTAAGATTTGTAAAGACAATCTAAAAACATAACAAATGGATAAAACCGAATAAATTCCAGTAACAGGATAAAATAGCTTTGTACTATAAATTATAGATGTGATTGTTGCAACAACTGCTATCTCCTATATATGACAGGAAAAGTAATGTATAACCTAACAATACAATTGTCTACTTAATACTGCAAGCTACTGAATTCCACTTCAATTCTAGTTAAACTGAGCTTCCTAAGAGTTAATCCCATGTAACCAAACACAAGATTGCAATTGAAACCCCTATTCAAATGAATTCTGTCAGTTTTATCCTTATTATAAAGCTTTTATTCATTTATTATTTATATTTCCTCTTTCTAAACCACCGATCTCCCTCAGAGATTGCCATATATTAAACAATGACTATATAAGCATTTAAAATATATGATTTAAAATTCAGCAAACAAATGCTACACTTTTTACTGTTTATTTTTTATGGTTGTTTTTGTTTCATTTTTGGAATTTTCTTCCAATTTTCAAAGTTTTTACAAAAAGGAAAGATGTTGTCTTTGAATAACAAATGTATGTATTTGGCTAATGGAATGAAACATAGCAAAATGTTTCAGAACTTATCTATAATGCTATTTCAAAGTCCCACTTTTCCAACATCTTGACTCAGAATGTGATTCCTGTGGATTGAAGATCTGCATTTTTACAATAGGGAAGAGTGGGTGGTTGGCTTTCTAATTCTATAATGGAATTTTCATTGGTACTTTGTTAAAAAGAAGTTACTATATTATTTCAAACAACAATTAAATATGAATTATCCTACTCTTTTCAACAATGACCTGTGTTATGGTTATGGTTATGGTTATGGTTTATTATATTTATATACTCCCTTCTCCCGAAGGACTCGGGGCAGTGAACAGCCAGCAATAAAATACAGAAAATACAAAATTTAAAACAGTATTAAAATCCAATTAAATTAATTTGGCCCATAGTTAAAACCCCTATATTAAAACCCATAATTTTAGCAGTTTAAGTTAAAAACAATTTAAAAGAGTAAGTCAGGCCAGCCCAGCTTAATGAAACAAAAACGTCTTTAGGGCAGTTTGGAAAGCGCACAGATCAGGGATCCGCCGAATCTCCGGGGGCAACTTGTTCCAGAGGGTAGGTGCCCCCACAGAGAAAGCTCTCCCTCTGTGTGTTCTGAACATCAGGGTACTTAAGCTTTAAAGAAGATCCTTTGGTTTTTCTTTCCAGTGACAAGATTACAGGTGAAATCCAGTAAGGGAAAAAAATTATACATAACCTTTTGTGATGTATCTAATGATCTTTGCTTTACAGAAGAAGTGTAAAATGGTCAAGAGAAGTGAACAGTGCAAACCACATTTGAAGGAATCAATAATGTAGTTTAATGCAGTAAGTAGGAACTGAAAAAGAGGTCCTGCTTTAACAAACTCAAGATTTGCATATACTAACATGTATTAATTGTATTTGTATATGTTTGCCATGGTCTTTTTATTGTAGAGTACAAAGAAAATACACATGGATTTCTTCTTCGTATTATCCTCACAGCAAGAAGGCACATTAGATAAAAAGCTATGCTTCATACATCAGACAAAGTCGGTGGCTTAATGTTTATGGAGATTCTCAATCATCCAGGTGGTTTGTTTCAAAAGGCAATTGAAGTTTCTTGGGGTTTTTTTTTTTTTTTTTTTTGAGAACTGAAGAAGCTTCTTGGTTGAGAAGCAAAACATTTTCAAGGAAAAAAGTCCAGTTGCCTTTTGAAAAGCACTTTTGGGACAAAGTCACTGGCTTGTTTTGGTATTATGTTGAACCACATTTTCAGGCCGTGTTTTGCTGGTTAACCAAATCCATAAGTAGCTATGATGTATAGATTGGGAAATGTTTTGTTTTGGTCTAATCTAGATTGCTCGTCCGCTGTTTCTGTGTCTTGACAAAACTCTCAAACCAATCTGCAGGACCATGAGATCAGAGCAGCCTGAAAAGTTAGACAAAACAGTCACTTTGAAGATCAACTTGGTATGGGTTCTGAATTTTTCCAAAAACAGTGATTAAAATGACAATGTAATGTATCGATTGAACACAGGCAATCATTGACTTACAAGTCACTGATGACGGTACTGAAACTGGAACTTTTCCTCAACCTGGTGCCCTCTAGAAATTTTGGGTGTCAGCTACTAATTGAAATTAATATGAAAATTCAGTGTGCCTAAAGGCAGCACTGTTGAGAAGGCAGTACTGATATCTACCCACATTTCTCCCTCTTAACTGCATCATGTATGCAATGTCCCTGCTTTACTTAACCTAGTATATGCCCTGGTGCCATCTTTGTATCTCTCATGCTTTCTTAATCTTATCTTCTTCTCACTCCCAGCCCCTAAGTGAGACACGCTTAAATAATCTTTAGCACCAGTAAGGAGATATTTCCCTCCTTGTTTGGATGCCATACAGAAGCAACTTCAAGGTATGTACAATCTTTTAGGCTTTGTCTTCTTTTACCTTACAGGGAAGTCAGTGGCCTGGATTGGCTTCAAGCAGTGGTGGGACATAGTTCAGGCAATGGCAGCAGCCATGTCAAGCCACTATAGTTGTTTACCAACTCAAGGGTATGAGGAAAAGCTAATGACAAAGGGCCCTTAAACCATTCACTTGCACCTGAAAATATAAAGTTGCTTTCTCTGAAATTTGAAAAACAACCTGAAAACCTTTCTTTGTTCAGCAGTGGTTTTTCATGCATGGAAGGAATGACTAACATTCATATCAGAAAGTGATAAACAAGCAAGTATGAATGTCAAGGCTCTAAAATACATATCATAATATTATAGCAAAGTGTGATATTGAGCCAGAGTTTACCACATATGAAAGCAGAAAACAGGAGCAACAGAAGTGGAATATATGCTTAGGAAAATGTTTGGTTTCGAAGTCAGATGTCATATATCAATTGTACTTGCTACAGGGAAAAAAACCCAGAATAGTTGCTGACTAGCTACATCTGGGGGGAATTCCTTTCCGACTCCTATTTCATTGGGACAAAAAGTTAACCTATATTGGTACGTTATTAGAAACGTTTCAGTAGCATTTCATTCTTTCCAAACTTCTTGAAACTATTACATCATCGGAGAAGGAAAAAAGAAATTAAAGGGTAAGAGATAAACTGCTTCAGGAGCTCAGAGTCCTTCCAGAATGGTAGCATTACCAATCAAAAGGCATTGTGCAGATATACTATCTCTTCCTAATGGATTCATGTGCAAAAATAAGAAGAAAAAATGGAACTAGCAATGGGAAATAATGGAAATGAGAGAAGAATATTTACCACATTTTTCAGAATATAAGACGCACCTTTTCCCCCACCTTTTGGCCTCTGCCTCCCAGCAATTTACCTCCTTGCAGCAAGCAGCAAGAAGAAACAATTTCAGCTTCAGCACAGCCTAATTAACACAAGTTGATTGTCCCTTGGATCGGCCTCCCAACTCTCAGTTGTTTCAGGCTGCTGGAATTGCCATTGCCTATTGCTGCGCGGGCCTCTGCTGCTTGCTGCAAGGAGGAAAATTGCTGGGAGCAGATTTTTTTTTCTTGTGCTAATCAAGTTATCCTGAAAACAAAAATGAAACTAAAGCAGGCTGTATGCTGTTTGCTGCAAAGAGGTAAAATTGCTGGAAGGCAGAGGCAGAGGCAAATTTCTTTTTCTTGTTTTCCTCACCAAAAAAGGTAGGTGCATTTTATAATCCGGAGCATTTTATACTCGGAAAAATACGGTAGCTCAAATGCAATTATTCCATGTGAGAAAATACTGTATAGTTACAACTTCATTTAGGAACACCCTCAAGGTTTCCAGATTCAATA
This sequence comes from Masticophis lateralis, assembly GCA_030761175.1. Taxonomy (NCBI): domain Eukaryota; kingdom Metazoa; phylum Chordata; class Lepidosauria; order Squamata; family Colubridae; genus Masticophis; species Masticophis lateralis. The sequence goes on from JAUDYJ010000002.1 coordinate 50,107,863, forward strand.
TGGACTAGTTACCCATTACATTGAATTTAGACTGATTAGAGCATCTAAAGGCACAAAAGAGAAATGAGGCCATAATTAACCGACACTTTGAATACCCAGCCTTGCTATGAATGAATGCTCTGTCTTTCTCTTTTTACACACACACAAATGCATGCATGTATGGGGGAGGAGAGGGAGAGAAAGAGAGTCAGACTAATCGAACAGAGTGTGCTAGAAGCATTTAAAACTATGAGAAACAATAGAAGCCTGGTGAGATTCAAACTTACAGTAATTGCAGACAGCTCATGTTAATCACAATGCTTTAGTCTGCTGAGCCATCAGGCCCCATTCGGCAGATAATGAACCTGCTACAATGATAAAGCTGCTTATTTATTTCCTATTTTCCTCTGGAAATAGAGGGACATATAAGTTATAATAATAAAACTTGATAGGAACATCTTTTGTTAACTTATAGAACTTCCTGGAATATATATAAACTTTATTCTTCTCAAATATTTTACAGTCGCGTTCCAATTTATTTTTTCTTTAAATGGTACCCTGTAGGAGGAGAGCAGGCTGAGCCGGAAGGCAGACTTAAACAAGTCATCAGTTTGGGGTCATTGCATCGCCACAAGAGACCTAAGTCCAGCCCCCCCAAAATTCTATTGACTCTTATCTGACACCAATTTAGATTTGACTGTTTAGTTGACTAGATTCTTATGTAGCAATAATAAACACATCTGTGCTTCGAATTCAACAAATGCTCTGGGTTATTTGCCCTGGACATACCCAGTATGAATGACTCCCCAGTACCCTTGCAAAGCATTTTTAAAGTGTTACTCTAAAAATTTCCCATCTATGCAGTATATCATGCTTGTAATAGTAAAAACCTTCATCTGCCATCTGTCACTTCCGATTTGTATTTTTAAATAGATATATCTGCTGTTTAAATTACTGGTACTATGTTTTCATGAAATACTTTGCTCATACATGTGTTCCTTAATGTACGGTTATTCTGTAGAACCAATTAAGACACACCTTTGTAAATAATGCAGATGTGTGAACAAATTAAGAAAACGAGTAAATATTTATTGGCATATGCCTGTGGCCAAGTAGAAAGAGCAGACTTTTGTTTTTCTTAGGTTGCTCTCGTTTGTACGGAAAAAACATTATAAAATATTATTCCAACTGGTTTCTTATTCTTTGCATATGGAATGTCAGGTGAATGTAGGTAGAATTTCCAATGTAGTATGCTGAGTGTGTATCTAGCAGTTCAAAACTACAAAGCAATTCCATTTGTCCACCAATATAAACATTTCTGCACTAGCTCGTAAAATGTGATTCAAAAGCCCACCCTTGCTGATCCCTTTATCTTAATTTTATTACACTACTAACCTAACACTAATAATATTAATTTTATTACACTACTAACCAGAGCATACAAAACATTTGCTAGACCAATTCTCAAATACAGTTCATCTGTCTGGAACCCGCACTGCATATCAGACATTAATACAATTGAACATGTCCAGAAATATTTCACAAAAAGAGTCCTCCACTTTCCCCCTTGCAACAAAATACCTTATTTTGTTATATGCCACCAGACCTGAAATTTTGGGCTTAGAAAATTTAGAACTATGCCGCCTTTGGTATGACCTAAAGATAGCTCATAAAATCATCCGTTACAATGTCCTACCTCTCAATGACTACTTCATCTTCAACCACAATAATACATGAGCACACAATAGATACAAAATTAAAAGTGAACTGCTCCAAACTCGATTGCAGAAAATATGACTTCAGCAACAGAGTGGTCAATGCCCTGGAATGTACTACCTGACTCTGTGGTTTCATCCCCAAACCCCCAAAATTTTAAGCTAAGTCTGGCTACTGGCTACTCACCCCATTCCTAAGAGATCTGTAAAGGGGCATGCATAAGAGCACCAGTGTGTCTACTGTCTCAGTCCTAATGTTCCATTTAACTGTATTCATTTTATGTATTCTATTCATGCTTATACTTCTATATATTATCTAATACATACTCAACAAATAAATAAAGAAATAAATACTGTGTTTCCCCCCAAAATAAGACCCTGTCTTATATTTTTTGTACCCCGAAATAAGCGCTTGGTCTTATTTTCAGGGAGGTCTTATTATTTTGGGGCGCATGGAGCAAGATGGGGCTCCTCTTGCCCTCTTACCTGATTTCCAGCTCTGTGTTTAAATATTTGTGGGGAGGGCTTATTTTTTGGGGAGGCTTATTTTAGTGCATGCCCTCAAAAGCCCGATTGGGCTGATTATCAGGGAATGTCTTATTTTTGGGGAAACAGGGTAAACAAACAAACAAATATGTCCATTCATTATGGAGCTAAAATAGACTGAACTGGTTTTAACAAATAGATGGCACTGCTATCTGAACATTTTATCACCTTTAGTTTTCCTTAAAAAGTTGGATGACTGAGCATCAACCATTACCAGAACAAACTACCTCTAGTGACGCCCACTATCCCCAGCTGTATAATTATCTGTGATGCTGGAAAACCCCTGTAAAATAGTTTTTGCTGTAAACAGAAAGTACCAAAAATTCCACCAGTTTTGCATTGCAAAGCCCTGGGTAAAGATTTGAGTCAAACCTCACGTCTGTGGCTTTTGTGGGAGGGTGCCTCTCAGAATTACTGTTATCCCCTATCAAAAAGGGAAATCTGCATGTCATGTCTGAATAAGATTAGGGAAATCTATGGTAATGAATACCTTCCCATCAGTTAAGGCCCACATATCTCTGTGGCCAGCCAAGCTTGCACTCCTTTCAAGGTAGGCATTTTGCAAAATGCACACAAAAGAGAAATTGGCAGAGGAGAAATGCCAGTGTAGCTTCATAAAGGTAATTCTGGGCTGTCAATGAGTTCCTCAGTGAAGAGGAAGACTGTAGTCAAATTATTATGCGGGAAACCAACATATACGTGGTACAGGTTCCTTTGATGCTCGGAAACATCAGCACCTCAGGCTGTAAGTTTTGGAAGAATGTATAAATTTATCAGCCTTAAATGAATATTAATTCCCAATGCATTATTATGATCTGTTACGCTTAATTTCTACTTGGGGCTATAGCATCCTAATTCCTGCAAGGAACAGAAGAGGCAAGTGCAGAATTATCAATATATTTTCTCTTTTTCTTCTGAGGGTGGATAGTTTGGGCCACAGTCTCTTCCTGTGTGGCACACTGCTCATCACTTCCTGGTCTATTCCTGGAATAATAAAATGTACTTATTTAATTTTAACATGCGTTCCATTAAAAGTAACCTGAAATATAATTAAATTTGCAAAAAATTATAGCATGACACATATTAAATTGAAGATAATACTGTTGTTTTTCTTTGAAAGACCAATGGCCTTTTTAAATTTCTTGGCAGAATAAGAAATATTCAGACCAGTAGTTGGTTCCACTTACCTTCGCTACCGGTTCAAAACTGTGAACGTGTGTGTGTGTGCATGCTTGGTTCGCTCACCTGTAGCACTTCTGCGCATGAGCGGAACCTTCTGCACATGTGCAGAGCATCCATGATGATGTCCGGGGAAGTGGGTGGAGCCTCCTGCCACCGCCACTACCGGTTCTCCCAAACTGGGTAAACTGTAGAAACCCACCACTGATTCAGACCTCAGATGAATACTGACAAGTTGCAGAATATTAAGCCCAAGGATTTGATGTTATTCAATAGCAACCTAACCCAATACTTGTGTTTGGTTCATAAAAAACCCCTCCAAATTCCAGCCAGGCCAAAGTGAAATTGTGAAATAGTAGCTATTTTGCAGCATTAATTCATGTTATGGCATATAGTGGCATTTTCTTGGTATCGATGTCCAAAAAGGCTTCTGTGTTGTGGCTAACAACAAACTGGACTAACGCCCTGAGTTGGAGACCCCAACATAGATAAAGGTATATGGCAAATTCTTAAGTAGAGTCTCTAGTGCATGGGTGTCAAATTCGCCGTGTCACATTGCCGTCACGTGATGTTTTTCCCCTTCGTGGAGCTGGGGTGGGAGTGGCCTGCACATGACTCATCCAGCCCAGAAGCCACCAGTTTGACACCCCTGGGTCAACTGCGTGTAAGGAGAGGCTCATTCTTCCATTCTGTTTCCATCTAATTCAGTCTCTACTGAAATATTTTAGGATGTTGTTATGCCATACACATGCTTGAAAATTTAATTCTTAATAGTGGGGAAGCTTTCCTGAAGTTCAGAAAGTTCTACACACATCAAACCTTCTGACCCTTGCATTGTTTCTTGCATTCTTGATAGATGTCTATCATACAAACAGATAACGTGATCCTCCAAAAAGGTAACCAATCCAGGTATGAGAGATATTTCTATCTCAGCAGTTCAGCCAGCCTATATTTCTCCCCTCAATCAGTGTGTATACTATAGGGGAACCAGAGGTAAAATCACTCACTCCTCTTACAGGTAGAATGGACCAGGAACCCTTTCCTATTCCCAGCATTAACAGTTTGTTCAGGGAGCTTCTACCAAAAACTTTCAAACCAAAGATCTTATCTTATAATTCATCATCCATTAATAATTTGATCCCAAGAATGGAAAGTACTGTTTTACTTTATGGTAATTATGCCGAATGAGAATGAAAATATTTTCTTTGCAGACTTACTATTTCAGTGCATCACAACCTTGGCCAATGCAAGGTTGTGATGCATTGTTTAAATAGTCTACAAGGCTGCATATCAGTCACCACAACACTGTTTATCAAAACCAAGCCCACCCAAAATAGTCTGTCATTTGAAAGGGCACGATTGTTCAGTCAGACCAATTATTACTGAACTTATGACAATGAGGTAATGTCTCCAAATTCCAGGCCAGTTAAATGTTAGGGGTTTTTTTTTTAATTATCTGCTGATCCTTTTGAGCCAGTGTAAGAGAAGGAAAAATATTAATAGGATTTTGTTTGGCTTAATTCAGTAATTCAGCGGGAAAAATATTGATACAACTTCAAATGAATCAGAAGCTTTCTAATTCTACTTATGGCCTAAACCAGAAACAATATTCAGCTAACATTTTTAAAGGAAACTAAGTTTCTAATCACTTCAGAAATTGCATATTAACCATTTTAAAGCTTTTAGAGAACCCTAACACTAACCCTAAGAATAAGAAATTTGAAATGTCCTTACCAAATGAGTTTATCTTCAACTCTTAAAAAAGAAAACATATTTATAAGCTTAAGAACATACAGAATCTGAAATATACAGCCAAAGGCTAAGTAAGATTTTGATCTTAAAAAATTATAAACTGACAAAATTTCCAAATAAATTTGGAATATTGAAAGTTTTACAGCAATATATTAAAATGAATTATAAAGAAAAACAGCTTCTTGTGGAAAATAGATGTTTTGGTTTTGGAAGATATAACAGAGATAAGCAATTTTATAGTTTTAATAACTGAATAATAAAGGGAAGAAAGACTTTGAGTTAAAATAGTAGCCTATACAATATAAAACATTATAAAAGTGAGAATACTAGGGGAAACTTTTGAAAAATGGAATAAAAAATTAGTAGCCAAAACATCAATAATGTCAGTAATGATCTACAGATACACTATGTCCAAAAGTTGTTACTGAAGGAATAAAATGTATAAAATAAATTTTATCTGACAAAATAAAGATGGTATTGAAAATAATTTACAACTGACAGGCCAAGAGAATGACTTGGAAAAGGATATTTTGCTAGATTTACAAAAGAAATCAAAAAGGAAAATACAAATGATAAACCAAGAGAATGACCTGAGAAATATTTTTCAACTGGACTTACAAATTAAAGCCTTGAAGAAATCTCTTATAGAACGAAGAAGAAATGATGATAAAACAAATCCTACAATAGTTGAACGAATCCATGATTAAGATTATTAGATGTAAAAGGAAGATATATAAAGTTGGGTCATTTGATCAAAATTAAATCAAGGTATGTTGTTATTTTTTTGTAACCCTTTTTAGACTTTCTGCTAACTGAAAAGATAACGTTTGATGCATTTATTTATAGACAAGAGATGGGCTATGGGATGAGGAAATATTTTCTGTAAGCTTAGACGAGGTGAAGTACTTGTTGTAAAGGTTGGAAGTCTCTTCTTTATGCTATATATTTATTTTCCCTCTTTTATTATATTCTTATATTTGGAATTGTACCTACCACTATTGGTACTAACAATAATATTATCAATTGTACAAAGATTGATGCTATCTTTGCTTTCTTTTGCCAGTCATTCTACTATTTGCAGGTCTTTGTAGTTTGTGACTTTATACAGTTCCTTCTCTTCTATTTTGTTGTTTCCAGATACTGCCAAATCCACTTTCCAAACTTTCTTATTTTTTTTATCAACAATTATTAAGTCTGAATGTTATGTTTCAGGTGGTCATATGTTTGAATTCTAATGTCCTAAAACACTTGAATTTATTCATTTGCTATTACTTTGTCTATTTTGTGGTCCCACAAGCTTTTGCTAATTTGCATTATTACTACTTGGTCATTTGTTTGTAGTCAACCCGTGCAATCTTCTTGCAGAGCTAACTAAGTGGCCCACCGTTTCTTCAGTTTTTCTGCAGAAGTGGCATTTGCTGTCTATTGCTATCTTTGTATGCATTTGTTCTTAAGGTTTGGTGTTGTGCAGCCAGAAAAAGCTCTTCTGTCTCTTTTTTCAACTTTCCTGCTCTTAGTCATTGCCAGGTTGTTGCTACCTGCTTTCCCTGCTTTTTATATATATATATATATATACCAGCTGTGTAATACTTTGCCATATCATACTTTGTCTTGCCATATCAGTTTTCTAATCTTTATTTGGTCTTTCTTGTAGATCAGTTTGGTCTCTCCAGTACTCAGTAAGTCTTCATGGCATACTAGCTTCAGTGCATCTTCTTCACTGTCCTTCAGATGTTCTTCCAATACCCTAAATTCTTCTTCAACTGTCTGGTGCACTTGCAACATTCCATACCTACCTACGCAAAATAAGCAAAGTCTTATTATTATTGAGTCTTATTATTACTGCTAATAAGCAGAGTCTTATTATTATTGCTAATTGGAAAAAAATGGGCACAGAATATATTTTCACATAGACACTAAAGTAGCAGGCAATAATACTCCCACAAAAGTCTATGATCAATGAACAATGTGTTTTGATTGGTCAACTCTTATCTATATCTTTATCCTCCAGTTCTTTATGCAAAACAAGCTTAAATATAAGACTTCCTAAAGATGGGGCATAGTTTATTTCCTTTCTCAAGGCTGGTCCCAATCGGTGTTCCTAGGAAGCTAAAGGTCCAGCCCACACCTGCTGCAATGAGGGATGCTTCAGAGCTCAGTGCTCTCTCTGCTCCTTTTTGACATCTATATGAAGCCATTGGGTAAGATCATCCATCACCATAGGATATAGCACCATCATTAAACAGATGACACATCCTAGTCACAGGTGAACAGGATGGGGAAAAAGAGGCTTCAACTAAACTGTGATAAGATAAAGTGGCTGTATGTGGAGTACTGTCCTGATCTGGAGGCTTACCATCTCTGATCCTGGATGGGGTTGCATTGCTCCAGACAAACCTGGTATGTAATCTGGGGGTCCTTCTGGACTCACAACTCCTGTTCTAGGAGCAGGTGACAATTATGCTTAGTAGGGCCTTTGTTCAATCCATGTTATACATGAATTAGCTTCGTCCTGGATTGGAAAGTCCTCCAAGTCTCTTATGCCATGATCATCTCTCCGGCTGAAGAAGCTGGTGCAGAATTCAGCAGCATGGCAATCTACTGCATGAGCTACATTGGGTGCTAGTTTGTTTCAGATTGAATTTAAGTGTGATTATGACCTATAATTTATGTATTTGCTTGCCACTTATCTTGCTTATTTATTTATTTATTTATTTATTTATTTATTTATTTATTTATTTATTTAATTAATTAATTAAACTTGTATGCTGCCCCTCTCCCCAAGGACTTGGGGTGGCTCACAACAATAAAAAAACAAACAAACATAAAATTCCATATACAAATATAAAACCAATAAAATCCCTTTAAAAAACCCCATCAGTCCAATCTGGCCAGGCCAAATAACCATGTTTTGAGGTTATGGCGGAAAGAATGAAGGTCAGGGGCCATCTGGAACTCCAGGGGGAGCTGATTCCACAAAGTGGGCGCACCCATAGAGAAGGCCCGCTCCCTGGGAGTCGCCAGTAGACACTGTCTGGCTGATGGAACCACAAGGAGGCCCTCCCTGTGAGAGTGCACTGGGCGATGGGGAGCTGTCACTGGCCGCAGATGGTCCGCCAGGTACCCGGGCCTAAGCCATGTAGGGCTTTATAGGTGATTACCAGCACCTTGAATCTCACCCGGAGGGCAACCATAGCCAATGCAGGTCCCGCAGGAGGTGTGTAACATGAGAGTATCGGGACACTCCCATCACTACCTGCGCAGCCGCATTTTGCACCAGCTGAAGCCTCTGGGTGGTCTTCAAGGACAGCCCCATGTAGAGAGCATTGCAGTAGTCAATCCGGGAGGTGACAAGAGCATGAGTGACTGTGCGCAGGTCATCACAGTCCAGGTAGGGACACAACTGGTTTCACCAGACGAGTCTGAGCAAATGCCCCCCTGGTCACGGCCGTAACATGTTCGTCCAAAGTCAACCGTGAGTCCAGGAGGACGCCTAGATTGCGTGCCCTTTCTACCAGGGGCAACACCTCACCCCCTATAGCCAATGACGGAATATTCTCCTGGAACCACGATGCCAGTATCCACAGCCACTCTGTCTTGGCAGGGTTGAGCTGAAACCTGTTCCTCCGCATCCAGAGCCACATTGCTTTCAGGCACCGGGACATCACATCGAGGGCATCACTGGGTTGGTTTGGAGCGGATATAAAAAGTTGGGTATCATCAGCATACTGATGATACCCCACCCCAAAACCTTCATGGTGCAAGCCATTTCATCCCTAGTATATGACCCATCCCAGCCAGTCTGGCAGGAGCGGCATGTTAAGGACCCCATCAACTTAAAAAAAAAATTCAACTAGTGTGATCTAGAAGAGCCTTCTCTGCTATTGCTTGTGCCCTGTAGAACACCTTACCCCTGGAAGTGAGGTTAGCCCCCATTCTTTTGGTCTTTTGGAAGAGCAATAAGCCCTGGCTTTGCCAACTAGCATGGGGATCCAAGAGTGATATATATAGCCCTGGGGATGGTGGATGAATAATTAACTTTGATAAGTAGCTCTTATCAGGATGGTCAATTTCTTCTACCAAGTGCACAACTTGAATAGGGATACAAATGAACAAAAAGTGGCATTTCTAAGAGGCAGGATTATTGACAGCTTCAGCAACCATTAGAATGGCAGATGTTGCAGGAACACTGCCATTGCTTCTCAACTACATCTTTATGTACTTTGCTACTTACATCTCTTAGATGTATTATTTTAGATATTAAAGGGGGAACAGAAACCAAACCCCATTTAAGTTCATAAATATAACAATATAATAATTATGCTTGAAACTTTTCAGCAATAGGACATAACATTACATGTGCCAAAGATTACAGTGACTGACTGTAGAGTAGCAAGGTTTTTATTGTTCATTGTATTATTCTCTTTCATGGAGATTTAAGGGGTATCCTGATAGCATTCTCTTCCAGTTTTAACATGTACATGTTTTTACATCATCTTTTTAATTACCATGTGTGCATGTACATACATAGCCACACACTCTTCCAACCCAAGAGCCTGCTAAAGAAGGAAAGATGGGATATTTTCACAATGCTGGCTGGTCTGTCAATTTGGGGTTTCCCCACTCCTGCCTTATGAACTCCCCTGACCTCTTAGTCTCTTTTACTCTGTGTTCCATGTCTCCTATGACCTTTTTATCAAACATCTTGCCCTGCCTTTAACCTTCCCCAGTTCTTCCCTCTCATTCATGCCTCCTCTGCATACTTCCTTCTCTTGCTAAGCTTCCCACTCTGCTGCTGGACTACTCTTCTGCCTCATGTACTCCTCTGAGATTTTGCTGTATATAAAATTACAAACAGAATGAAAATAAGAGTTTACCTAGAGTCAAGGCAGCAGTACAAAAGACTGACAGACTTTCATTACAACACTTACTCCTCGGTAAAACAGATGGGATATAGCCTTTTCCAAAAGTAGAGTTTGATAATTGTTTTGATGGGAACCAGTAGGTTAGTGCCAACAATTTGCAAGGAGAACAGAAAAACACAATGCGGAGAATGGTGGTATGCTTAAGGTGGGGAGGAGACTCAGGTTCCTGGCCATTCTCAGCCACAGAAGCTCATGAGTAACTTTCTGTCTGAAACTTTCGCAGCCCAACCCACCCCAAGGGCAGTGGTTGTGGAGAAAATAATAGGATAAAGACAAATGTTGCCGTGAGCTCCTGTGCAAAAGGCTGGACATAATTCTAATAACAAATAAAACTCAGTTATAAAATAAATATTACCATACTCCATTTATGCATGACAGAGGTCTTAGCAAGCCAGGATTGGAATTTTTATCATACCATACACAAAACCCAGGGACCCCATTACCTTCTGCAGCACCAATCCCAATGCATGTAATAACCAGGTGAGATCATGAAAATCAGGCTGAATGCATCAGAAATGAAGCTTTGGGACAAAAGGTCCAATAGAAGAGAGTACCCTGAAAAAAGATAGTCTCTGCCTTGCTGGATCTCTTAATATGAGGTTCAATTTTTAGAAGCAAATAACTTTCTATCCTATGTTTATTTACATTTATTTCCAGGTATAATAATACTTCTAATATTACTATTACCCCAAATGATGTTTTTTTTTTCATTTATACTTGGCTTAAATTATTTCAGATTCTTGTTATTATCAATGTTTGCTAAGTGTAACTTTTAAAAATATACTGGAGTACCTCCAATTTATATAAGAATACCAGAATGGACCTTGGAAGAAGTTGGATTTTGTCTAGCTCACAGAAATATTTGTGCTTCTGAAAAGGGGGACCTGGCAATCTTTCATAGCAGGAACTGAATCTGAAGGCTTTCAGCATTGGTCTGTCATGAAAACATAATTCTTCCAAAATACCAGTAGGAAAAATTATCTTACTGTTATTTTATTTTAAAATTACACATAAACAAGTTCCAGGCACTTTGGTACAAACGTTTTGATTCCAGAACTTCACATTCAAGAATTTTATTCCACTTGCTCATACAACAGATTTTACTTATTACTGTATAAGTATTAAATAAATTCAAGTTTAAGATGTTCTTATTTTCTGTCAAGTTATAATTAACTTAAATGAGGGTAACTTAAATTCTAACTTCCTTTTTCCAAGTTCTGCAATGAAAAACTTCCCAATTCTTAAAAATATAGACAAAGCAGAAGTAATCCATCCTTAGGGGCTTGAGATATAAACCTATATTTTGATAACAATGACATACCTTTTGTAATGTAGCACTAATATATCAAGAGCACTGCAACATCTGAGTAAATTAGTAATTATCAGTAAATGAGGTCAACAAAGAAATATGGAAAAATAACCATAGGAGTAAATAGCAGCAAGTCTTGCTTGATACCAAATTATTCAGGATAGTTTAAAAAGAAAACCTAAAGGGAATGGAGAAACGGATCCTTTTATCCAGTTTAAAAAGTCAACAAAATTTTTTAAAAAAGCAACTCATCTTTAGTTAAGTGTAAAATGGTACATACTGGACCAAAAAAAAAAAAAAAAATAGAAAGCAGCATCACTTCTTCACACCATGCATTAATTTATAGATGTGGAGTTTATCACTGGAAGATGTGATAGCTATTTTAAATGGCTTTGAAACAAGGTTGCATAGGTTCATGAGAGTCAAGTCTAACATGGTCCTTAGTCTCATAAAACAATACTACTCCCTGTTGGGATCAGCAGATCACCAAGTTGCAGGCAAACAATACTATGCCTCACTACCTGCTTCAAAGTTACCCAGAGGCATCTAGTTGTTTCCTAGAAAGCAAAATGCAGAAGTAAAATGGGCCTTGCCAAATGCAATAAAATTATTTTTATAAGTTTATTTCACCATGATAATCAGTTGCCTTTAATCTGCTTTTCAATAGTCTTCCTTGTCTTCTGCTTGTGAATTTATCCATTAGATAAATAAATACTTTTTACTGTGCTGAATACATTGTTAATCACTTTAAGGGACTCATGTTACCATTATAAGACTAGCAAAACTATTATTTTTTTCCTTAATATGATCATGACTTTATCAATCTCTCATACTAACTTTGTAGACATGTCATTGCAGTTGTCTGAGCAATGATGCAGAAGTGAGTTTCCATGGCCTTTATCAGAGGCTTTCCCCCCCCCCCCCCCTTCATTCCCAACAAAGCGTATCGCCCTGCTATTGCTTGGTAACTTTCATCCAAGTATTAACCTGGCCCAAATTAACTTAGCTTCTGGAGTTAAATAGAAGTCTATTTAACAGAAATATTTTCATGCTAAATGAAAAAAAAAATGCTGTAATTGTGTGAAGAAAGGTAAAATTGCTGCCTAAAACAAATATCTTAAGTAAATTTGCCTTTGACGCTATTAGGACAGAGAAAAGGGACTCTATTGAGAAAATCACATCAATCAAAAACCTGGTTGTAACTATCAGAATAGTCAGTCTGTAGGTAATACAGGTACTCAATTTACAACAGTTCCTTTAGTGACCATTCAGAGTTACAACAGCACTAAGAAAAGTGATACTTTGTCACACTTATGAGAGTTGCATAAGTCATGTAATTTACATTCAGACGCTTGACAACTGGTTCGTATTTATGACGGTTGCAGTGTTCTAGGGTCACATGATCATCTTTTGTAAGATTCTTTCAGGCAAAGTTAATGGGGAAGCCAGATTCATTTAATACCCTTATTACTAATTTAATAACTGCAGTAACTCACTGTATATCAACTGTGGCAAGAAAAGTTGTAAGATGGAGCTTTGGCCAAAAGTATATTGAAACTTTTTGGAAACCTGTAGGCCAGACACAATATGAATACTTCTTTTTATTTTTTTCCTGAACAAGAGATATTAGAAATAAGGAATCATTTGGCCATCAACTGGCATTGATAATATGCATTCTTTGGATTGTGCAAGGCAATCCAAATTATACTGTTTTGGGCTTGATATATTCTGTGTATCTAATTCTAGCATGCCACAGGCATTTATGAAGGACTTGGCAGTATCAATTTGCAGATAGTGGACAGGATCATTCATGTATCTAAATAAATACTAATCTCTTCTAATTTTTCCAGTAGTCAAACAATGTTGTATTACTGAAAAATGAAGCTGTATCCAAAATGTATTTGTTTATTTATCAAATCTATAAGGCTCTCCAAATTCAGGGATTCTGGACAGCATACATCATTAAAAGCAATAACAGCAACATTTAAAAACTGAAAATAGTAAAACCAGTACTCTGTCAACATCCAACATTCCCACACAGGACCCACAATCTAAACTAAGCAGAGGGAGAAGAGTCAAGCCTTAAAGACTTGTTAAAATGAGGTCACAGCAGGAGTCACACATGGATCTCTAAGTGGATGTTGTTCCAGAGGGCAGGCATCACAACAGGGAGTGCAAGATGCAGGAAGTGCAAGGTTCACTCCCTGCATCTCCAGCAAGGTGGCACTGTTTAATTGATGGGATATGTGCCAACTCTGTTGGATTGAATAGGACTGGGAAACACTATAGGAGACAGATAGACCTTCAAATAGCCATATCCCATACCATAAAGGATTTTACAGATGATAAATAGCACCTTGGTTTTCAAAATATCAAGCAAAGTTTCTTCAAATGCTTATTAATGAAGTTAGTCAGTGGGTGTCAGGAATGAACAGTCATTCCTATTTTTCATATTCCATATTTTTCCCTTGTACTATCAATCTGCTGAACACCTTATTCTAACAGTGCTGTCTAATGTCTATGTATATTCACCCATGTGGGTTGGCTATAATATTATCATTTATCATTATCTTCTTTACTCCCTCCTCTTATCGGTATTATGATTACAATGATAATACCATTACAATTACAATGATTTTTATTATTCTGTTGCTCTGTTGCATCAGAGACAAATTCCTTCTGTGTCTAATCACATTTGACTTGGCTAAATAAAGTATTCTATAATGCCACTGCTTTTCCATTTTTATTGTCTGTAAAACAGCAAAATATCCAATAAATAACAGCAGAGCACCATTTGCCAGAAAATTAGGATAATCTTTTTTAAAGATTGTCTATTTTGGAACATTTATGTGAAAAAAATTAATTCAATACAAAATTTCCTCATCTGGAACACTATGGTGTTAAAAATGTAACCAGAAATTCAAGGGGTTAATATTTTGACAAAGATAACAGTAACAAGGCTTTGAAATGTCAAGACTGTTTTAAAAAATATATAAATCTAATAATCAGAAAGTTTTGGGTGTGAGCACCAATATTTTAACAGCGGTACAACATATATGAAGGTCAGATGCATACAATAACTGAATAAAATCTTTTGGATTGAAGACTATTCTTGAGTGAGAAAAAAAGCAGTTGGCTGCATCTACAAGTAGTCCTCAACTTACGACCACATTTGAGTCCGAAATTTGTGTTGCTAAGTGAGACATTTGTTAAGTGAATTTTGCCCCATTTTGTAATATTTGTTAAGTTTAGTAACTTAGTTGTTATGTGAATCTGGTTTCCCCCTTGGACTTTGCTTGTCAGAAGGTCACACAAGGTGATTGCATGACCCTGGCACACTGCAGCCATCCTATATATGAGTCAGTTGCAAAGTGTCCGAATTTTGATCACATGGCCATGGGGATGCCGCAACTGTCATGTGAAAAATGGTCACAAGGCTCTTTTTCAGTGCCACTGTAACTTTGAAAGGTCACTAAATGAACTGTTGTTAAGCCGAGGACTACTTGTGCAACACTGGACTCTTCAAAGGTTTCAGGCTGTTCCCTACAGAACAGGAATAAGTCCTATGCATACAACTTGGTCTAGCAAAGATCTCTCTCTTTATATATAGAACTTCTTGCTGTTCTGTAGGGAATATAAGGCTTCCCTACAGAACAGCAAGAAGTTCTATATATAAAGAGAGAGATCTATTATATATATATAATACACACATACATACAACCCAAAAACGCACAGGATGATAAATACAGCGGCAAAGCAGCCAGCGTTTGCGTTGCATTTATTTCAAGCCAGATATTTTTTCTATCTAGACAAAAAAAAAAAAATCCGACTCTGAAGGGCATTGATTCACATTTGCCCGCCGTGCCCTTTTTCTTTAAACGAGCTTCAGCTTCCGAGAAAAAAAAAAAGCTTTTATGTGCCAGTATTATTGATTTTCTCGTCAATGGAGATCCGCCCATGATCGGGGGCGACTGAGGCACCTGCAAAGGCGTCATATCGCCGCCACCCACGTTCACGAGGCGCCGGCAAGCTCCGGGAGGGGGGCGGGCGGACGTTTTTTCCCCCTCTATTTCCTTCCCCAAAGCAATTTGTCCGTATTCCCGGAAGGGGGGGGGGGTTGCTTTTGTTTGTTTATTTATTTGACACAAGGAAGAAACTGGCAGGAGTTTGTCAGAGGGGAGGCTGAGCGTCCAAGGAATCACAGGGCGCAGAGGAGCCCAGCAGACAGATGGGAGACGGGGGGAAGCGAGCCGGTCCAGGGTATATTGGAGGAAAACCAAAGTCGTTTCTTGGTCGTGAGGCGGGCGGGGGGGGGGGGGGAGGCTCGACGTGATGAAGGCTGAGGGAGACGCGGCGTTTTTAGACACCGTGCTCATTCTTGGCCCCGAGCCGAAACCTATCGCCGAACCGTATTTCGGTTCGGACACGTATCGCTCCAATCGTTGTTTGGATACGTGTTTCGGTTCCGACACGTTATCCGCTCCAACCGCGGACTTGCCACCGCGGCAAAAGCCTCTCCCTTCCGGCCTTCTCGGAAGCCCTTTAAATCGCCCCCAGACGGGAGTCGCCTGTCCACAGCCGGGGCAGAGCTTCGACCGAAGGCGGCCGTAGCCGAGGCCGAGCGAAGGGAGGGGCGGAACTTAAACCGACGCTCGGCCACGAAGAAAAGCGCACGAGGCCTCCGCAGCCCCGCCCCCTGATTGGAGCCGGGACACGTCTGTGGTGCCGCCGCCGCCTCAGCCACCCACGTTCTCTTCCGCGCGCCGCCCCCTCACGTGGCTCCGCACGCTGGCAGGTCGGCGAGGGGCAGACGGCGGAAGAGAGATTGCAATTACGCCGGGGGGGAGGGGGGAGGAAGGCAGGGCTGCTGACGTCAACGGGAGACCTTCTTTCCTGGGTTGCCTGGTTGGCTGGGTTTTTCCGGTCCCCTTCAGGGTTTCTAAAGGGTGTTTTTTTTAAAAAAAAAATTTTAAATGTTAAAGAGTGTCTCTATACCCTAAATTATATATGTTTTAAAACAGATAAAAATAACATAGTTTAAAACGGATTTTTTTTTTAAAAAAATAATCTGCTTTTGTTTTGCGTAGAGTTGACTTGAGCACAAATCTTGCGTTTGTTTAGGAAACCCCTGCTGGCAATCCTGCGTCTTTCCGGTGCTTCTTTATCTTTATTAGATTTTTATACCGCCCTTCTCCCGAAGGACTCAGGGCGGTGTACAGCCGTAATAAAACAATGAACCATACAAAATTAAAAAAAAAAAAACAATTTCAAACAAGATTAAATAAATTTGGCCCTGTCAATTTAAAAACCCATGATTCAAAATACCCCAGCCAGATTTCTTATTCAGCCAGGCTAGCCTGTTGAAATAGCAGGGTCTTAAGGGCCCGGCGAAAGGTACGGAGATCGGGAATCGTACATATCCCAGGGGGTAGTTCATTCCAGAAGGCTGGAATGATCTTGATCACGCTGTCCAGGGCTCTTCTTGTCTAGTCTCTGACACACGGTCGTAATAGCAAAAATGTGTTCCAGGCAGATGCCTCTATTTGCAGAAAGACGTGGGTAGCAAAAGAATTTGCCTCTACTTGTGCCTGGGCGCCTGCCTTGTGCAAAGACCGGCATGGCAGCTCTTGATAACGTCCTTCTCCCTATGCCTGACGACTGACATCACCTTAACTTTCCTCTAGTGTCCCCAGGGGACCCGCTCCAGGTAGCTCTGGAGGACCCTTGACAGAAGGGCCTGCCAGCATAGCCGATTAATATCCAGGACTGAAGGCTAGAGTTAATCTTTATAAATACAAGTAGTTCTCAACTTATGACCACAATTGAGCCCAAAATCTACGTTGCTGTTGGAAGAAATGTCCAATGTCGTCTTTGTGCTATATATTTATTTTCCCTTTCTTTATTATATTCTTATGTTTGGAATTGTACCTACCACTATTGGTACTAACAATAATACTATCAATAGTACAAAGATTGATGTTATCTTTGCTTTCTTTTGCCAGTCATTCTACTATTTGCAGGTCTTGGTAGTTTGTGACTTTATATAGTTCCTTCTCTTCTATTTTGTTGTTTCCAGATACCGCTGTTGGAAGACATGTCCATCTGGGTTCAGTTCCAAGTGCGGAGAAAGACACTGGAAACATGGGGGCTGTTTGGAAAGATGGTTTAATGGTGGACAGGACCACATGGTTTGAGATCCTGGGTAATTGAGCACATGGGGGGAGGGAGGGAGAGAGAGAGATTTATATCCTTTCTTGGGCTTTGAATTTGAACTTCCCCTATTGGTTGCAGTCAGACTCCGATGGGGCTATGCAGTCATAACTGAGGATGTCTGTATCCCAGGTTTGGTTGAATCTTGCTGGGTGATTCAATGAATGGTAATTTCCTTTGTTTTGTAGATAAACTGGCCCAGTCTTTTGTCTTGTAGATAGATTGGCACCAGTCTTTGGAGCTATTAACAAAGGTGGGGGCTGCTTTCCAAGAGCATGTTTCTCCTTTTCTCATCCAGGGAGGTGTAATATTGTGCCTTTTTAATATTTTATAGAATATTTCTTCTAGGAGAGGGGTGGGTGCTAATTTCCTACATTGCTAAGTGAGAAATTTGTTAAGGGAGTTTTGTCCCATTTTATGACTTTTTGTGTTATACTTGTTAAGTGAATTGTTGCAGTTGTTAAATTAGTAACACGGTTGTTAAGTGAATCTTTCTTCCCCATTGACTTGGCTTGCCAAATGGTCGCAAAAGGTGATTGCATGATCACAGGACACTGCA
The DNA here is from genome assembly GCA_030761175.1 of Masticophis lateralis. Taxonomy (NCBI): domain Eukaryota; kingdom Metazoa; phylum Chordata; class Lepidosauria; order Squamata; family Colubridae; genus Masticophis; species Masticophis lateralis. The sequence goes on from JAUDYJ010000002.1 coordinate 50,126,037, forward strand.
ACCGTCATAAATATGAGTAAGTTGTCAAGCGGCTGAATTTAAATCACGTGACCATGGGGATGCTGCAACGATTGTAAGTGTGAAATATGGTCATAAGACACTTTTTTCAATGCTGTTGTATCTTCAAACAGTCATTGAGCAAACTGTTGTAAGACAAGGAGTACCCATAGTAGACTGTTGATCAACCTGGAAGGAGCAAGATTGTAAGACTTCATATGTTTAACTGACTTCCAAAATACAGGGGTCCCGGCGTTAATTTCAGTTGCTCCTGTCCTCAGAAGTAGAACACTCTTGGTCTTTTTAGCCAGGCTTAAAAGGCAACATGCAAAAAATGTACTTCCCAATCTCTATGAAGGTTGCTTACAATAGTAAATCCTTTGAAAGCAATTATTCAGGAGAGGTAGAATATGATCAGCTATGATAGCATGAGCTGAGCTTGTAAAGTCATGGGAGCAATTCTTAGTGGCAGTAGTTGGGGGAAAACAATAGCCAGCTTCAAGGAGCAGAGTTAACACTTTAACTCTGGCTAACACTTCATTAAATGTTGGCAATGCAGTAATAGCAGCATAGTTATGCACCATTAATCTTAGTAAGATAATATATTTGAATGGATAACTGGACATTGAACAAAATATTGCACATGTCAAGAGTTCTAGCCCTCAATTATACTATGTTCAGACTATTTAATCTATTTCACTTTCTTTGACAATGTACTAGGCTTATGATTTTGAGTTGTGAAAAACATGTATTGATTTAAAAGATTTAGCAGTACTTCCAGAATGGTTTGCAAGTTTCCAAGACTGATAAATCGCGGTGACAGCTTTATATGTGGATGTACTCTAGGCAGGAAGATATTTGGAACATCTTTTTATAGCAAAATATCATAGAGCATTTACCTTGGCATACTTTAATATTCTTCACTCAGCAGTTCGAAAACACAGACTTTTTACCTTATAAAAGATCCTGCTCTTATAGAGAAAGTCTTCTATTGCTTCTTTTATAATTATTTTCATAATACTTCAATATGTCCAAGAGTTATGTAAAATGTTCTGTACATGGAAGGGCTGACTGGTTTGTGCCTTAACTGCTATCTTTGTATTTTAGATGCAGAAGAGGGGGAGTATGAGGAGGGAAAGGCTATGATTGAGGGGTTGTTTTGGTAGTGGTTTGCAGACATGAGTGATGACTGAGGAGAGGGAAGAAAGAGAAGATACTGGCAAGTAGAGGTGGATGACTATACACCGGTCATCAGCAGTGGCAGCAGAGGAGAATCTGAGGAGAGGGGAAGGTACAGGGACAGGTGAGCTTGTGGAATATTTAAACCAACAGTAGAAATAGCAGCTCAGAGAAGGCAGGGAAGGGAAGGAAGAGAAAGTGCTTGGAAGAGGGCGAAAAGTAGACAAGGGGAAATGCTATAGTGGACCATCAGTGGGAGTCAGAACTGACAGCATAGAAAGAAGAGAAGGTGTTAGAAAAATGCTGGTGGTGTGTTAAGGAAATATGCCAAACCCTAACACTGATAGCAGCAGCTGAGGGGAGGTAAGTGAGGGTAGGTGCCAAAAGATCAAAAGTGAGTTGAATCAGTAGGATATGCCCTGCTTGTATGTCAACAGAAGTTGAGGGAACAGAGGGGAGGTAAGGAAGAGAAAGAATTGGGAAGATCAGGCACTGGTGGGCTGATATTCCCACTTTTTTTTTACACTAAATTGTCTCTCACCTTGTAAAATTACTATGAATTCCCTCCAGATTATGTTTCTTCCATGATGCAACTAATTCAAATCTTTTGGATTCAAAATAAAACATATTTTCATTTTGTGTACACTTCTCTTATCTTCTATATTATGGAAAATCCTTGATTGGTCAGCTATTATGTTATCTATTTACTTGTGCACTTGGTTTTTCAAAAATTATATGATAGGCTGCAAAGTTTTATGTAACCAGGTATTGCAATGAATGCAGTCAAGTAGAATAACAATCCATACAATCCGTACAAAAGTTATGATATAACTTACTTTAATTGAATATTAAGGTTGTCTATTCAACACACGAGCTCCACTATTAGTAATTGAACTGAATACACACATTATTGTAGAATTCTTTCACACAAATTCTCCGAGATTCTTTAAACTGGAAAGCAGTATACAACTCTGTTGAAGCACAAATTGTTTATTTCTGTATCAGAAGCAGCCAAAACTTAATGAGTGGGCTATAACTCTTCTGAGAGAATTATGCAAATTTGAATATACACATGATCAATATAGAATAGTTGATTAGCTATGCCGCGTGTAGGATGATGAGTAAGAAGACTGGGATGTAGAAGTGATATTACAAAGACAATTCATTAAAGGAGACAAAGTTTATATTCTTTGATTCAAATTTATTATTGGTGTGCTACTTTCTTAAGGTTTTATGTTCTAATGGTCTTGTTTCCCAACACTGTTCTTATTTCTAATGAATGTTTTTATCTCTAAATGTTTCTGTGACTGAGCCAAAAGCAGGTTTAAGGGAGTGGGCAATCTACTTCCCTTACTAATGACATTATTTCTTTACACAGACTCAAACACACAGTGTGTGCGCGCGCGCACACACACACACAAACATTAGATATCATTGTAAAGCTTTTGGTTTATAAGAAAACTACAAGGGCAGGTCCCTAAGTCACTCAAAGAGGGCTTCACTGTTATTGAGGAGTGTTGGGGATAGTAGTTCTATAGAAAGGTAATGGGACAATCTGAGTTTTAGGTTACATGATAGCCATTTGACAAATGCTGTTTGCAAAATTGCATGTCTGCAAAGAGTGTGTTATTTATAGTTACTTCACACTGATTTTCTCGGTAGTAACCAAGCTAACTTGTGATCAAACCCCCGCTCTTCCAGTTTGATATGTATTCCAGACTTCAAGTTTGAAGTCTGGGAGAAAATGATGTAGCTTACTTCTTAACAACTGGATTTTAAATATTACAATCAAAAGGGAGATACTGTAGTAGATGTTTTGCAGAAATAAATTCAGAAGATGATTTTTAAACTTTTATTTAGGAATATTTTTTTTCAGTTTACATAAAACAAGTCAAAAACACTGAAGTGTCTTTTTATTGTCTTCTAAATTCAACTCTGAAAGATAAAATAAATTTGAGGTATACCTTAACTCTAAATTTAATGCTGGTGGAGTTTGCAGCACTCTGGTATCAATCTCAATATTTCTGATCACAAAAGGAGCACATGGGAATTATATGGACAAATATCCAGATGTCTTTCTCATAACAATCTATAGCTCTTCCAGCAACTTTCTAACAATATTTCTGATTCCATTCATCCACTTTATCCATTGCCTTCCCCTTCTGGTTCCTTCCTGGTTCCTGTCAACCATATATTCTTTTATAGTCCACCATTAGCATGCCCAAGGTATGTGAGTTTCTTCCCAAGGAGACCATTTCATCTTTATTTGGCCTGGAGTCTTCTTACAGTCTCCAGATGTGTAATTCAAAGATGTCCAGTTTCTTTCACAGCCATAATTATCATTGTGGCGGGGGGCATTAACTATTCCAATATTTTCTGCCATAACATTATAGTTCATAATCTTTTCTAAAGTTATCATTATCTTCTTTCTAGGGTTAACATTTTCTTTTCAAAAATAGGGTCTTTTTTTATTTTTAAGACCCCTAACATAAAATTGCCTATTGCCTTCCCATAGTCCTTAATCATTCTAGTTGACATTATCTTTTGTCTTTTTAATTTTTAACATTAAGCCAGATTCCTTATTTTTAATTTTTGTGCCTATAAAACATTTTTCTAAGTTTTTTAAAATTTCACCTAAGCTATGGTTTTTTTGCATATCCCAATCTATTTCATAGAATTATATAGTCACCCATTCCAGATGGATGACTTGCCTAATTTATAACATTATAAAAATAAAAAAATAAATAAGAAGCATAAAAAATATAACAGCTGACAATTATAATCACTCCTCCATCTAGTCAGACTGTGCTCTGCGATGTTCTAAAATTGACCCAAAAATGATGCCACTCCACTAATGCACATTTATTTGTTTGTTTGTTTGTTTGTTTTGGCCCAACTTTAGTGGGACTCTGGATAATTGTTGTTAGTTGTTTAGCCTCTGGTTTTCATTTTAGCTATCAGCTTTTGCATTTATTTAAATCCAGTGTGCCATCAAGATTGGTGTCAAGTCATGGCGACTACATAGATTTTCTCCATGACAGCTATCTGTAACTTGGTCCTTCAAGTATTCCAAGAGCCCATCCATTGTTATTGTAACTGAGTCAGTTCACTTTGTTGCTGGTCATTGTCTTTCTATGTCTTTCCCAGCATTTGGACTGGGTCTTTGGATAATATGTCTGAAGTATGATAATTATGATAGTTAAGTAAGATAATTTGATCCTGCTCATTTACACCTCAAATGAAAACTCTGCATTGATTTGTCTGATGATCCATTTGTTTGTTTTCTTGGCTGTTCATGGTACTCTTTGGAATCTTCTCCAATACCAAATTTCAAAAGCATCAATACTCTTTCTATGCTGCTTCTTCAGAGTCCAACTTTCACTTCCATAGAGGGTCACAAATAATACCCTGTGTTTGTACTGTTCTAATTTTTGTGGGTATTAACATCTGAATATTTTTTCCAATGTCTTCATCACTGTTCTACCAAGTACTAATCTGCGGTATATTTCTTGACTGACTGTTCCTTTTCTACCGATGGTTGATCCTAAAACACAGATACTATTCATTTCTAAGGCTGGTTTTGTACTCGTTGTCATTAGTGGACTGTTCTTTATATTTCATTTTATTCCTATTTTTCATTTTGCTCATTGAACTTTCTTACAAGAGCTTGCAGATCCTTTGCATTTTTGTCTACCAGAGTACAGTAGTATCAACAGTATAGGATAAGGTATTGATGTTTCTTCCTCCAATGTTAAAACCATGTTGTTCTTCTGTTTTTGACCCAATTTGGCATACTGGTTAAGATACCAGGCTAGAAACTAGAAGATCATGAGTTCTAGTCCTGCCTTGGGCACAAAATCCAATGACCTTGGGCAAGTCACTGTCTTTCAGCCCTAGAGAAGATTTCATTGGCAAACTAATTCCAAAATCTTGCCAAGAAAACTGCAGGGACTTGTTCAGGCAGTCACCATTTACTTTATATAAAATATTCCATAACTGGAGTGAACTGCCCACAAAGACATTGCTATATCCAGTAAAGCCAAAGGAAACATCCTTCTTATATTCTCTTCTCTCTCCATTTGTCATCTTACAAATTACTGTAGCTCTGATTTCGTGTTTATCTGACTTTCTAAAACTGGCTTGTTCATTTGGTAGTTCTCTTTCATTGATGATTCTAATCCTTGTAATATCTTAAGAAAAACGTTGCTTGTGTTAACTGCTAACAGTTAAGTAATATACACAATCTCTTGCAGTTTCATTCTTCGGTATAAATAAATGCACATTTTTCCAATCTGTAGGCCACATGGTCTTGTTAGATATGTGTTGCCACAGAACTGTTAGCACTTCTGCTACCTCTTCTCCTGCAGCTTTAAACAGTTCAGTGGGTATTCCATCTGCACCTGGCACTTTTCTATTTGACAGCTGGTCTTGTTTTCTAGTGGAGCTGGTTCCTGAATATATTCTCTCACTACAAATGTTTCTGTAATTCTACATTTCCTTTTGAACAATATTGAAGTATAGTCTCTGATCTTTTTTTAACTTCATTTTGCCTCTTTTACAGCCCTTGTATTATTACTTCTATCATAGTTATACATTTTCCTGTAATTGCTCTCATCTTTTTAAATGCATCTTTCATTTTTCTTTAATTATTTCCCACTATTTGACAACATTCTTGATTGAGTTGTTTGTTTGATGTTGAAAATTTGTATTTAGTTTTAATATGTTCTTGTTGCTCAAAGCTTTCAATTTTCTTTGGCTATCATGATATTTTGTTCTGAAGGCCTGTGATCTTTTTCTCTTGGAAATGGTGGTGGTATTCTTTTTTTCCTTTTCATGATGCATTTTTTCAGATTTCATTTTACTATGTCTTCACATAGGTCCTCAGATTTTCTTTCACATAAGTTAAATGCATTGAATTTACAGGAAACTTTTAATTTAACTATACAACCTCCATGTCAATTCCTGTTGACATACTGTTCTCATATCTGCTTTCTAAATTTAATCTACATATTAAACAATAATAATTCATAATCTGTTCCACAAGGAAATATCTTGGCATATTAGATTGTATTTTTTAGTTCTCTTTTTCTTGTTATGAAGCTTGTTTGATCATGTTTTTAGGCCAGAGAAGTAAAATATATGTAAACCTATATTATTTTCTGCATTTATTGCAAGAAGTTCAAATCTTCTTTAAATTTGCCAGCACTTGTTTTCCACTCATTCATAGTACTCCATCCTATCTAGATGTTACATTTATCACTCTTCGCAATTTGCCATAGAATTCATTGTTTTCCACTAGTGCATCTGAGGTTACTACATATACTTTAGAACATTGATAATCATTGAATAGCCATTAATTCTGAAAATTTTAATCTGGCTTTATTCGGTTGTAGCCATGAAAAGCCATGAAGTAATGCCCTTTTGATTATCATTACTGCTCTATTCTACTTCACACTCTCGTGATTATCTGATAGGATTGAATTTTCCTTGGTTCATGCTTCTCTCATTCCACGTTCCAATTGTATATGTCCTTGTAAACTGAGAAGCTCCTTTTTCTGTACTGGTACCATTAATGCCAAGACTTCCCTGCAGATTTAATAGGGTCACATCATTGAGAACTGTAATTAATAAAATTAGTGGTGAGGCTATTTTGCTGTGCATTAATTAAACAGAGGTATTAGGATATAGATTTAGACTTTTACAGACATACAAGTATTAACTTTGATTGTGGTTGGAGTGTGACCCAGTAAAGGTGCATTTATAAATAACTTTGTTAGGATAGTTAAATGTCTTATCCTAGTAACCGAAGGTATGCCTTCTCTCATTGGGATTTCATCAACTGATCCAAATCTCCTAAATGTTGCAGAAATATACATGCTTTTTTAATGGCAGCAGCACAGTGGTTTGCCAGTGTCTTTTCTGGGTTTGCTTTTGAAGTAGCTAATTCTAGAATGGGTTGGTTTCATGCTTGTAAAGACCTGCTTAGTCTCGTATTTTGAATTATTGGTACTTCACTTCTTGGCCTGCTATTGTCAGTTATTGGTCATTAGACTCTGCTTATTGCTGTCAATCACTGGAGCTATTGAGCCTGCCCCACATCCTTTCCCAAATTTGGAACTGGTAATCCCCTGAAGAATTTGTCAATGACTAAGTCAAAAAAGTTAAGAAGAATGAGTTAAACGGGTTCAGAGTCTCATGAGTAATAGCAAGCAAAAGCATCAATTTTTGAATCTAAAATTTTCACCTTATCAATTCCGAGAAAGAAATTGACCATTCATAATAATTGCCATACTTCCATATCTGAGCCCATAAACACTTTCCTAGATTTTGTGAACTGGGTTAAATTTGAGAATTCATTGCAGCTGATAATAATAAATCTAACAGTATAAATCAGGGGTGTCAAACTCGCCACCCGTGAGCTAGATGTGTCATGCGCTCGCCATTTTAGTGAAGGGAAAAAAGTCATGATACATCAAGTGACGACAATGACACCACGAGTTTTGTATAAATGGTCCAATAAATAAAGACAAAATTTCAGATGTATCTTATTTGTGTGCCATATAACTTTAATATAAACAAGAAGTTCACACAGATTTTCAATACAGTAATTTATCTCTGATGGGAAACATAGCATGAATTTTGTTTTTATTACATGTATTTTTAGTTATTTATATTATCCCTTTTTATGACCGTGAACTTGCTTGGGTTTTTATTTTTCCTCAAATCAAATAACAGTGTTTTCATTCAAAACTTAATATTAAATTAGAAGTCTTACATAGATTTACCTATTTGCCTACTTTCTGTAATTTAATTTAATGTAATATACCAGCATAGTTATTTGACAATTTATATTTCCTTCTTTGAACCTTTCTATGCATCAGAAACTTGAAGAAATGAATACCAAAGTTATAATTTTAGGCTTATTGCTAAAAAATTTTTAATGAAAATACTGAAAGAACTGTGAAAGTTTATTGATTTGCAAATAAACATTCTTCCCAAAAGCAATATGAAGCTGACCATTTTCACTACATATTCTGGACAAATACTGTAAATATTATTTAAAGTGCATTGGAGAACATCTACCCAGCACAATTCAGTAAACAATGTCAATCCACTCTATTACAGAAACTTTTTGAACACTAATTATCCCATCTTCTCCCTAATTTCTCATTTTCATGATAGCTTTTCCTGCTTGTCATTATCTCAGTGCTTATCTCACAACATGTAGTGATTATATGAGGGGCAGCTTCATTTTCCTTTGACACCCTTTAATTAAATTATAACCCGTGCTGAGCATAAAAGGGAAAATATTGGAGGAAAAACATGTCAGTGAACTAAGAGTTCTACTTATGAAACAGCAATTTCTACAGATGTGACTGAAGAAAGATTTTCTACTTACCATTGAATAGGCCACTTCTTGCCAGCATTCCTTCTCCTGACAAGAGGTTTCTCCATAGAAAAAGATCTGCTGCTGCTACTTAATAGTTTTTACATGAAATCATGGATTTCACATTTTTTGAGAGAATCTAGATTTATTTCTGAATATGACTTTGCTGCTCTTTCGAAAGTGAATCCCCTGCTACACATAAGAACAATTTAGCCTAGAAAGAGAGCTAGTTTTTCCCAATTTGTTTGTTGTGGGTGTTATCAGTGGGTACATTACAGATTTGTGCTGGCATTGTCAAAAAGGATTTCATGGGTCACTCTCTTTATTCCTTGAGATAGGGGTGCCATTTTACTTAATACAGTCCAATTCCATGGCCATCCACGGGCTATTTCTGAACTCTGAGACCATAAGAACAAAACTGGACTCACTGCTAGCATTGTCATTCCTTTGAAATATTAGTTGAGGGCAGAATTTGCTTATGATCAATTGCTGCCTCTCTTATTTACTCAATGATTCAGTTTAAGAACTGAACTCCATACTGTCAGTACCTTATGATTAAAAAACAGAAACAGATTAAAAAACAGATTTATTTTCTAATCTTTCTTTGGCCCGTATTAGTTTGCTCGTTTAGGGGTATGGGTTTACCACTCTTTTAGAAGACCACTAGACTTGTGCACTAAATTAGTTCATACTCAGGGAACATCACTGTTCCTTTGACCTTTTTGTCAAGCAATTTGACATGTGGCTAAACATGCTGTTTTATGTTTAAGCCAGTAGTGGGATTCAAATAATTTAACAACTGGTTCTCTGCCCTAATGACTGGCTGGGTGAACGTGGACGTGGTAGGCATGGCCAGGGGGTGTGACAGGCAGCATTGGGTCTCCTGCACACACACACCCCAGGAGCAAAAACGGGCTGTGGGGTGGGGGGGATGTGCCACACCCTGTGTGCCCCATATGGGGCCTAGGAGACCTCCCTGAAGTCTCCCGAGAAGCGAAAACGGGCCTAGGAAGTCTCCCTGAAGCCTCTTGGAAGCGAAAACAGGCCCTGGGAGAGCCCCTGCGTCCCGTTTTGGGCCTAGGAGGCCTCCCTGCACTTACCTGGGAGCCAAAATGGGGCGCGTGGGGACTCCTGGAAGGGGCGGGGTGGGAAGGGGCGGGGCCAGCCAGCAATTTAACTACCATTTCACCCAAACCGGCCTGAACTGGCTGAATTCCACCATTGGTTTAAACATACCCATATTCATTTAACTGCAGTAGTTCAGAATTTGACAAATCAGTGATGGAATTTCAAAACTGAACATTAGGGTCTGACCAATAGCCCAAGCTTAGTGACAATCAGGAATAGAGAAAAAAATGCAGAATGAGTTTCAGCCCAAATGTTTCAGGTACTTGAGTTTAAAATTTGCTGTAAGCTTTCCAACCCTTTTGGAAACGTATATAGGCAATCAGTGCAGATTTTCTTTTAAGTAATCTCTGTTCAAGACTTCAGCTGGAACAGGAGATTTACTCACATGTAAGAAAAATTCAGGCTAAAAATTTTGCCCTTTTCCCTGATTTGCCAGGGTCAAGTAGACCATTATGCACAAGTGGGTGGGGAGACACTCTTTTATGCAATTAATGCAAATTACCTTCTGATTCAGAGTGTACTGCTCAAAGCCACAAAGACATAAACTGAAATGATGAAGAGGGCGATGCCCTTGGGGAAACTGGTCGCAGGGAGAGTGTGGCCTTGTTCCTCTTAATGTGAGTAAACTTCTGTTCAAACTAAATGCTAATTAAGTCCTGCAAATATGATACAGGACACATGATGATGAGCAGATTATTTCTGTCGTTGGCCCTTGCAAAAGAGCTACATAATATTTAGAAAGTGCTTTGAGTTATCTCATAGGTATTTATAGGCTCTTATATTTTTTGACTTGATTCGGTAGCACAGAGATGAAGTTAACTTCACTTTACACTAATTAAATCACAAGGGGAGTAAATTGGTGTCCTATGAAACGTACATAACAAAACTTAAAAGTTATGCATTTCACTCTCATCTCACTCCTACACATGACTTTGTATGTGAATGTTTAAGGAGGATGGCTTCCCCCCTCTACACACACATTCTAATAGTGCAATTATTCACATTATATAACCAACTCAATGCTATTTTTAATCAAGGTTTGAAAATACATTTAAATAACATAAGGGGTCTCTCTTAAAGTGAATGTGCCAACATATGCATGGAGGAAGGAGGAGGATGTAAAAGCAACGTCTTCCTCTCTAACACCATGTGCTTTAAAATGCAGCACATACAGCGGGTTATGTAACCTAACATAATCATTACTGACTCACACACTTACCTCACAATGGAGCTGGCTAAAATTAGATTCCCATTCTTAAGAGTCGGAACTTTTCTGCTCACCGGGATTTAAATGTAGTAGATTGGATAACTTGTTCTTTTTTGCTACTTTAACTTGGCTCACTGTGCGTTGTTTGCACCTTTTACTACTGCCCTATGCTCAAAATTCAAATATACATCAGTAAAACTTCTCGTCTTTTCTGAATGAAGATTGGGACCTTTTTTGTTTTGCTTTTGTCTCTTGAAATGGGTGTGGGTTGTTTTAAAATACAGTGTTCAGATTACTTCTATGTATTAAACTGAAGCAAAACTACAGCAGGGGTGAAATCTACTTACCTTCCTTACCGGCTCAGAAGCACACACGCCTCGCACAGGTGTCACATGCATGCACAGACTTTTTGTGCGTACGCAAAACCTGCGTATGCACAGAAGGTTAAAAAACACATTACTTCCTGGTTAAAACCAGAAAGTAATGACATCTGGGCGGGTGGGAGGAACTTTGCTCCGCCATCACTACTGGATCGCTGAACCACCGGCCAAGATCGCTACCAGACCAGGTGATCTGGTCCGATCTGGGAGTATTTCGCCCCCGAACTACAAGTAGTCCTCGACTTGCAACCATTCAGTTAGTGACAGTTTGAAATTAGAAAGGCACTGAAAAAGTGGCTTTTGATCATTTTTCACATTTACGACCATTGCAGCATCCTTATGGTCAGGTGATCAAAATTCAGATGGTGGCAACTGGCATATATTTATGATGATTGCACTGTCCCAGGTCCATGTTCATTGTGATTTTCTGACAAGCAAAGTCAATGGGGAACCCAGATTCACCTAACTGTGTTATTAACAACTGCAGCGATTCACTTAACCATTGTGCTAAGAAAGGTCGTAAAATGGGGCAAAACTCACTTTATAACTGTTTTTCTTAGCAACAGAAATTTTGGAGTCAATTTTGTTGTAAGTCAAGGACTGCCTGCAATGTCTTCCCAGTAATCAACATTTCCTCTCTATTTATTAATTTGTTATTTATTTATTTATTAAAATTAGAGACTGCCCATTTCACTCTCGGAACAACTCCTAGACCAGGGGTCAGCAACTCGCGGCTCTGGAGCCGCATGTGGCTCTTTCATCCCTCTGCTGCGGCTCCCTGTTACTCAAAATATGTGTCACAACTGCCAATGTGTGATACCCACCGACACACAATTTATGGAGTTTTTCAACCCCTAGTAGGCCAACCATGGATAAATCCAAAAAAAGAAAAGTTTCAGAAGAAAACAGAACATTTAATTCAACTACATATGCTAGTTCTGTGGCTGCTCGGAAAATAGTCAGGCACTGGAAGGGTTTTGTGGCTCCGGGTGTTTTCTTTTCTGTGGGAAACGAGTCCAAATGGTTCTTTGAGTGTTTAAGGTTGCCAACCCCTGTCCTAGACTCTCCCTGGCAAAAAAGAATATAAAATACTACTGTATGTGAAATAAAGCAACAAAAATGTCTACAAGAAGGATGTTAGTGTTATCAATAACCATTGAAAACATCATTTCCAAAATATTTTAGAATCAAATGAGATACAAGATTAATTGTATAAATGCATTATTGTTCTTATTTAAACGCTACTATCTTTGGGGACAGCAGAACCAGAGCAAGAGTGGGAGGAAAAGTTAAACATTGCTTCCTATTTATGTTTCCAACAAAAATAAACTACATGGTCCCAAGCATTATGAGGCAAGATTTCAGTGGCACTCACAAATGTGGTGGTGGTGGTTTTTAGTACAAACGTCAGTGCAAAAGTAAAATATGGAAAAAATATGGAAAATAAAATATGGAAGCTGCATTATCTTATTCTACCTCACTAAAAAGGGAAGTCAATGCTATTTTTTTCTTTTCCCTTTTATCCTACATTTATTCCTCTCCTACTTTCCTATTATTTTCATTTTTTCTTTGTATGTTATATTTTGATAAACTAATAAAACTTGAGAAATCAAATATCAACATCAAAGGGCCATCTTTGTCAGGCTGATGCCATATCTCCATCTGAAGCTATCCTGCCAATCCTCAGCTCATAATGTTAGTGATTGGCACTCACACAGCCAATACGATTAAGGTTACCAATTAGTATTGATGTATTTTGAAATGATTGCTTTCAGGCTGCTTGTGAGTGGTATTTAGTCACACTCATCCTAGATATTCCAAAATATTCATTCATGCTTTATCTTGAGAAGTGCATTAAAGCAATATATGGCAGGTATAGGAATGTTAATTCTTTAATTTGTTTGTTTTTTGTTTAGCTTTTTTTTAAATCATTTTTTATTTTATGGAAAATATTAAAGAACTTTTATAAAATTGTATGACAATAAAAGAATTATCTGACTTATCAAATTAGAAGATTGTGTTGCTATTAATTTGGTGACACAAACTCAGAGAGTGCCTCAGATTTTAACAAAGGTGGGAAGCCATAAGTATAGTTGTCCTCTAAGGCACCCAGAAATACTACTCCTTTTCTGGTGACAAGGAACAGATCAGAGGTGAAATCCAGCAGGTTCTGACAGGTTCTGGAGAACCGGTAGTAGAAATTTTGAGTAGTTCGGAGAACTGGCAAATATCACCTCTGGCTGGCCCCAGAGTGGGGTGGGAATGGAAATTTTGCAATATCCTTCCCCTGCCACACCCACCAAGCCACGCCCATAGAACAGGTAGTAAAAAAATGTGGATTTCACCACTGGAACAGAGGGCTATTTTTCTGAAACTAACATTTTGAAAGAAACAATGGTTGTCCCTAGGATCAATATAAGAGAAAAGAGCAAAGGCTTTCCTATTCAGTAACTCTGGGCAGGTGGACAATCCTAGATATTTCACTTTCCCTTCCAGAGCTCTTTAGATTGCTATTTCCCAATCTTCAATTATAACAGAAAAGCAGTAGCCTCTTCTGATTTGTTTATTTGATATTGTTACTGCTTCTCAATAAACAAGCTATGAGTCTAAGGGGTTCTGGTCACATATATTTTACATCATCTATCTATCTATCTATCTATCTATCTATCTATCTATCTATCTATCTATCTATCTATCTATCTATCTATCATCTTTTCACATTTTTAACAAGCTATCTTGCTCAGAGATCCAATACAATAGGATGTTTCCATCAATGGGTCTAACTCTCTACAAAAGGTGCTTCATTCCTTCAAGCTAATTATTGGTCTGGAATGACAGGCATCTGGTCCAGCAGTTCTACACACCATTTTTGAACCCAATGAAGGATCCTTGGAATCAGTGCAGGAGAAACCACATGCAACAGTCCCTTTAGAGAATTGTTGCTTAATGCATTATCTTCTGGCATAGGTATCAGGAAGGAACCCTTTAAACTCTCAACTTTGTTGGAGTTTAACTGAGGCTAGAGTCTTTTGCAAATCTAGAAGAGGAAAAGTTTGAATTGTAACCAAGTCTTTCAGAAGAAAATCTCTTAACTGTTACTACCCACTGCTAGGTGAGGTTATGATAGCCAAACACTCTGCCGGAGAAGCAGTTAAGAAGTCAATCTTTTAAATTCCACAAGCAGCCAAGTTTATATAATGTACTTTCTAGGAACTAGCATTACTGCATTAAGTATGGCTCTATTTACTGCAATATGCATCAAAATCTCTGCAATATACATCAAAATCTAGTTGCCTTGACCCTCTTTTCATAGGAATCCTCAGAATAATGGTGAACAAGGCTACTGCTGCCATCTCATACTTAATGCAGTAATGCTAGGTTTACATTACAGCTTGATACAAAATTTGTGTTGAAAAAAATCTACTGAATAAATCGTGTGAGAAAAAGAACGCCTATGGTTTCTTTTCTTTTTCTCGTGATGTGCCCTGCCTCTGAAGTGACCATATTGCCTCTTTTCTTTCTTTCTTTGCCTTTTGCCACCTCAAGCACTTGACCTTTTCACCTGTACAGCATCTCTTTTTAATTCCTGAATGCTAACTGCAAAAAAACTAGTATGATGCCTATATGTCTTGTATCTGCCTGCCTGCCTGCCTGCCTGCTTATCTATCTATCTATCTATCTATCTATCTATCTATCTATCTATCTATCTATCTATCTATCTATCTATCTATCTATCTATTTATCCCACTGATGTCAAACTTGCGATGTCATGTCGTCACATAATGTATTGCTACTTTTTCCCCCTTTGCTAAACTGGGGGTGGCCGTGGCCAGCACCTGATGCATCTGGCCTGCGGGCTGCAAGTTTGACACCCCTGCAATCTTCCCTCTCTCTATCCCTCCCTCTCTCCTTCTCCTTCCCTTCTCCCTCTCCCTCTCCCCTCTCTCTTAAAATCTGCAGCTCCAAATGAGTCAGAGGAGTGGAGCCAGTTGAAGAGTTGGAACTTTGTCCTTTGAGAGATATCAATCAGGTGGTGATGTTGTCTTCTTCTATGTATCTCTACCAGGTCATTGACACTTTTTTCTTTCTCACAGGTTTAACTGGGGGAAAGCTCCCCCACTTTTTAGTAATGGAGGTACCAACCTTTGTGATATTTCTCTGGAAATATTTATAGTAAGAGGGTTGAAAAGTCAAACAAATAATTTTTATTCCAAAACCATTAAAAGTGTAAAGTGTAAATGAAAATTGGTTTTGATTAAAACAGTTTAAATGTTAAAGTAATAGACCAGTTCTTCCCTGAAGAGAGTTTAAGGGAATGTAGAAAAAGCTGTTGGAAGAAAAGGTTGAATCTGTTATCTATTGACAGAGAAATGCAAATTAAAATGAAGGGCTGATTGCTTTGCTGGCTTTTACCCCAGAATGGAATTTTCGTTCTTGCAGACAGAAGTCAGGAACATCAAATTGACCAGTTTCAGCAAGCAAGCAAAATATAAAAGCAGCTTCATTCTTGTTTTTAATTTATGTTGTAAACAACTTGTAGCTTCTTGTAAGTAAAGGGCAAGATTTCAATATTCTTCGTAACAGGTATTAGAGAACAGATTAGTCTGCTGTCTCCAAAGGCTCCAGGGAGGAACAATTGCTTTGAAGATTATCCCTGAAAATAAATATTATTCTGGAAATCCAAATGTTTCCTCATGATGCAAAGATCATTTGAAAGGCAAGAGGCTATTAGCTCATGTTCCTTATATGAAGGCTTCTACTAACAGAAGAACAAACCTTTCAGCCATATATTGATTAAGAACACGAGCCCAAACATGTGTATAAGTATCATCATTGTGAAGTGCCCAGAGTCAGAGAGAGTCAAGTTACATGTAATTTAACAGATCATTTTTATGTGTTCACAACAATGTGAAGTCACAATTGCTATTTCTTTAGCTGGCGTTGGCCTTCATAGGCACTGAGTTCTTCCCAAGGATGCCATAAGGCAGGGGTATCAAACTCACGTCATCACATTGTCATCATGTGACGTATCATGACTTTTTCCCCCTTCACTAAACCAGGGGTGGGCATGGTCAGTGCATGATGCCTCTGGCCCATGGGCCACAAGTTTGACATCGCTGCCGTAAGGTATCAGTGTAATATATGTGCAGATCCAAGCAATGTTGCCTTTTGTGTTTGATAGATGGAAATATTCTCAATGCACAAATTTTCTAAGTGCCATCCAAGATTATTATTCTTATTTTTTTTTTTAGTATGGTATCCTATGCACCAGTTATCAGATCACCACGACCCATATATGACATATTCTTTCAATTTTGACTTTCAGATCTTGATACTACTTTTCATGATATTACCGTTATTATTCTCTAAATGATCACCTCTTACCCTAAGTACCTTCGTATGGCAACCAATGCAAGGGCCACCACACTGGGATCATACTGTTTTGGTGATTTTTGATTTTCCTTTTGGGTCTTATATATTTTAAGAGTAATAAACCTCCTAACATTGCAATCTGCAGCGGAGGCAGCCTATGTGTTTGTTTAATAAATACTTAAATACTAGATGTTGAGATTCTACAAAGAGTACAGAGAAGAGCAACAAAGATGATTAGGGGACTGGAGGCTAAAACATATAAAAGACAGTTGCTGCAATTGGGTATGTCTAGTTTAATGAAAAGAAGGACTAGGGACCACATGATAGCTGTGTTCCAGTATCTATGGGGTTGTCACAAATAAAAGGTAGTCAGCCTATTCCCCAAAGCATCTGAAGGCAGAACAAGAAGTAATGAATGGAAACTAATCAAGGAGAAAACCAATCTAAAAACAATGAAAGTTTCCTGACAATTAGAAGAATTAATCAATGGAACAAATTGCCTCCAGAAGTTGTGGGTGCTCCAACACTGCTGGTTTTTAAGAAGAGATTGGACAATCATTTGTTTGAAATGGTATAAGGCAGTGATGGCTAACCTTTTTGCCATCGCGTGCCAAAAGTGGGGGGAGTACAGTCTGGTCACATGCATGCATGCCCACATGCATAATTCTGTGCTTCCCGCCCCACCGAGCTCCCCCCACTTTTGGCACGTGATGGCACCGTGGGCCCGATAGGCCTGTTTTTTGCTCTCCCCAGGCTCCAGAGCCTTTCTAGGAGCCTGGGGAGGGCAAAAACGGTCTCCCCCCCCACCCCAGAGGCCCTCCGGAGGCCGGAAACAGTGTGTTTCCTGAATTCTGGTGGGCCCAGAAGGCCCGAAAATTAGTTGGCTGGAGCACGCATGTATGTCGGAGCTGAGCTCGCGTGCCCACTGATATGGCTCCGTGTGCCACCTGTGGCACCCGTGCCATAGCTTCGCCATCACGGGTATAAGGTCTCCTGTTTGAGCAGAGGACTGGACTGTCCAAAGTCCCTTCCAACTCTGTTATTCTGTTTTTTTTTGTTTTTTTTTTGCTAATTCAACTACTTGTTAGATGCTATTGGTGTTCATTTCTAATACTATCAGCAATACCTGTAAGAAAGAAAGATATGATTGCCACATTTTATTCCTATTATTTATTACATTCGTATGCTGCCTATCTAGTATTGAAGTTTATCCAGCAACCCCTATTCACTAAGCAGGAATAAGGCTCAGTGAACTTTGTGTAGCTTCTTCTGAGTAGACCAAAACAGGATTGCATTGACAGTTACAATTTCATGCATATTCATAAGAATGGGAATGCATTTTGTTCATCCATTCCTTTTTTTGTCTTCCCTGTTAGCACGCAGTCAAGGCAGAGCACAAGACAGTCACAGGACAATGAACCTTACAGTGCTTTAGTTGTGTAGTAAGATGTTGGTCTCCTAGCTTTATATTTGGAGTTTTTGAACTGTAAAACTATTTTTTTTTTAGATTCCGTGCCAAAATTCCATAGACCTTTACTGCTACCTCATAAATGCAGTAGTAGTCTATAATATAATACAGTATTCTGCAAGTCAGAAAAGACAATATTATCATGGTTTATGCTGGTTGTGTATTATTTTAAGACTTGAGAGAGGAGATTGCTTCACCCCACACTGATCTTTGCTTTATGTATTGGAAGGGTGTAAGGATTATCAGCTGATGTTTTTTTGTGACCAGCTGAGTTATAACGTCAGTTTCTTGATGGATAAATAGATCTGTTGAATTTAACTATGAATAGAGGTCTTGTTGCGCTGAGAGAATCCATTAAAACATTTTAAAAGGTTGAAATTTATTGAGAATCAGCCTTATTAAATATACGTATTTATGAGAGAAAGCTGTTTTTAAAATGTGTGCTCACCCACCCTCTTGACCCAATCATCATATACCGGTACATGCACTCATAAAAAAAGATTGTAATGGCATTGGCAACTTAAATTGCAGAAAACTCTTCTCTATTAAAAAAAAAAAAGTTAAAAAGTTAAAATGTTTTGGTTTTGTAGTTATTGTTTCAAATTTTTGTTGGTGGTGTTGTTAACAGAACTTCACTAGTTGATTACAAGCTAGAGTGCAATAACATCTGCTGACCAAGGAAAGTCCCAGTACACAATTTGAGGGACTTTTTCATCATGTGGTTCCATGTTTAACTATCACAAGATGAAAAGGAAAAGGAAAAGAATCAATTGAAGTTTAATCAATGTAGAAGACATCAATAAAGCTGATTCAAGCAAAGACAGTAAATGATCACTATGCTGTTAGGCAACTCTGACAATCAGAGGATTTTTATGTTATTTCTTGTATTTTAAAAACGTTTTAATCTCAATTAAATCTGATTTTAATGTTCATTTTATTGATTATATTGTACACCGCCCAGAGCCTCTTCTCTGAGGGAGGGAGGCACTTAAGAAATACAAAATATAAATAAATTCTGTGTTAATTCTACAGCAATTTATTTCCCCTATATAGCAGCAAAGATACAAAGTATTAACTGGTATGTATTACAGAGGGGGGAGGGATGTTACTGCTACTAAATGGGGAGTTTGGATGAAATACTCTGAGAATCTTTAAAAGATTCAACATACGTGAGAATCATATTTGAATCAACGATTCAAGATGTTAGTTATCACCTTTAAAGCGCTCCATGGCTTAGGGCCATGGAACGCTTTAAAGGTGATACTTACGAAACCGTCTTTTGCCACCAATAGCCTCCCACCGACCAATTCGTTCTCACAGGGAGGGACTACTCAGGGTACCGTCAGTCAAATTGTGCCGACTGGCGACTCCCAGGGGGAGGGTCTTCTCTGTAAGGGCTCCAACCCTTTTGAATGAACTGCCCCCTGATATATGAAACATCCCTAATCTCCGTGCTTTCCGCTGTGCCCTCAAGACCCTGATGTTCAATCAGGCGGGGCTAAGTACGTTAACTGGGAATGATTAAAATATTATATAATTCTGGGTTTTATTTATTTGGGCTAAACTATGCTATAATTTTAATTATCAATTTTATGATGTTTATGTATCTTTTATTTTTCTTGACTGTACACTGCCTTGAGTCCTGCGGGAGAAAGGCGGTATAGAAATATAATAAATAAAATAAAATAAAATAAATAAATATGTTATTTTTCATCTTTCTTTATTACTGTATCTTTCATTTATGAGGAATTAATGACACTAAAGGTGAATTGACTCTGATATTAAGAAGAACTTGGACTTAATTCTGACCTGAAACAGAAAGGAACTTTATACAGGTAGTCCTCAACTTAAGACCGCAATTGAGCCCCAAATTTGTGTTGCTAAGTGAGACAGTTGTTAAGTGACTTTTGACCCATTTTATGACTTTTCTTGCCACCGTTGTTAAGTGAATCACTGCACTTGTTAAATTAGTAACATGGTTGTTAACTGCATCTAGCTTCCTGATTGACTTTGCTTGTCACAAGATTGCAAAAGGTGATCACATGATCCCGGGACAATGCAGCTGTCATAAATATGAGTCTGTTGCCAACCATCTGAATTTTCTCACATGACCATGGGAATGTAAGTGTAAAAAACGGTCATAAGCCATTTTTTCCAGTGATGCTGTAACTTTGAACAGTCTCTAAACAAACTTTTGAAAGTCAAGCAGTACCTATATATTGTAAGGAACAGGCCATTATTCCCCATAACATATATAGGATCAACTTTGAATAAATACCCACTTCTCATATTCTCTTCTCATATCTTCATATTCTTCCTACTTCTGTTTGCAAATAAAATCATTTATTTGTATTCAGTTAATTTGGTTCCTTGATTATTTGCCTGCTCTGGGTAGCTCATATAGAATATAATTTATATCGTCTGGATATTCTTTGTCATATTCAGTTCATACTGATTGTGCTAAATTTTATACTGCTCATCCTTCAAACTGCTCTCTGTCTGAGTTTCTAAATGGAACTTGAAGATGTTTTGGATTACATAAAGGAATCTATATTCTAACCCTGTTTTGACAAAATGGGATTGTGATGATCTTGGCTATGTCATATATGATTCCATATATTTTAGAACTTTTACTTTGAAATTTTTATCTTGTAAGAGTAGAACAAAGACACATTTTTAACATTCTGGTGAGAATTGTGTGTGTGCATTTTTTAGTTAATAGAATAGAATAGAATAGAATAGAATAGAATAGAATAGAATAGAATAGAATAGAATTCTTTATTGTCCAAGTGTGATTGGACACACAAGGAATTTGTCTTTGGTGTATATGCTCTCAGTGTACATAAGGAGAATAAAATACATTCACCAAGAATAAAAAGATACACCACTTAGTGATAGTCAAGGTTACTAATAAGCTATCAAATCGTACTAGGAAACAAATAAAAACAATATAAATTGAAAGATACAAGCAACATGATTATAGTAATAAGTGGGAAGAGATTGATACTAGTAAGGAAGAGAATAGCAGTAATACAGTCTTAGTAAATTATTTGACAGTGTTGTAGGAACTAGTTGTTAAGCAGAGTGATGGCATTCAGGAAAAAACTGTCCTTGTGTTTAGTTGTTCTGGTGTGCAATGCCCTATAGCGTTGTTTTGAGGGTAGAAGTTGAAAAAAAATATGTCCAGGATATGAGGGGTCTTTTAGCCTAAGCTTTTTATAACCCTTACAGGATTTACATGGATTTACATGAAAAAATATGTCACTAAATTTCTCCCAAAGTGAAGAGTCAACACTGATCTGGAACAAAAAGAAACTGATGGTATTGCAGGGAATAGACTATTATTCTTCATAACATTGGTAGATTCCACTTTTGAGAAATGCTAACTTCCTCACAACTATCATAAGGAGGCTAACTTAACCATAACAACATCAGTCATTAAATGATTTGAAATTCTGTTTTCAGTAATAGAGATTTATATACTAATAAAATCGATACAAAATGTAAACTGGAGATTGGGTAAATATCTTTCCAGAAAAGAAACTGCTGCTATTTCTCTATTTTGGTTGTCAGATATAACTTTGCATTCAATAACATGCCGATAAATACAATGTGACATGATTGAGATCGAACTAAGTTTGCTAAATACAATCTTTGTTTAAAATAGTATGAATAGAACAGGCTGGAAATTGAAGTATTTTAGAAGAGAAGTTGTATGATGCATTTTACAGAAATAATGTAAAATTATTTTTACATTGATTATGACAAAGAATTTAACTCAGAGTGGTTTTTTTTCTAATGCTTAAAGAAGTTCTTCAATCAAAAATTTGCATCAGATCAATTGTTGGTGACATTATAAGTATTCAGTATCTGTAGGACAAAGCTGGCTGTCCCATTCACACTATTTTGAACCAGGATTTTATTTAGCAAACTTAGTACTGTATTTTTAAAAAAGTTTATCAAATGGTCACACAACCTTTGTATGTGTGTGTGTGAGCGTGCATGTGCTGAGCTATCTATATGTATAACTGTTCTAGGGACTTCCTCTGCATAACAACGGCAGCTACTGGCTGGACCTCCAAACTTGACATTAAAGTCTGAAATGTTATTTCTGTTTTCTTTTTAGGTTTTCTTACTGCTTTTTTTATTGTTTTTATTGTTTTAACCTGTAAAAATGAAGTGTTTTAATACTGTGTGTGACCAGCCATACGCTAAATAAATAAATAAGTATGTGTATAACTTAAGGAATGAAAGAAAGGCAAGAAGGGGCTTGGTTGTAATCAGATCAAGAAGTTGCTATATCCATAAGAGTTTTTGGGTTTTTTTTTAAATCAAAGTCTGTCTCCTTTCATTAAAAAGTTATGCCTCCAATTTATTCTCTGCAAACCAAATAAATCGTGATTTTTCTTTTCAGATTACTTAAATCAAGGATTGCGATCATGGGTCTCTGCAGGGAGGGCTTAAAAAATTAAGATTGCAGCCACGACCACATGATGTGCAACATATGTAGAAAAGGGCAAGGCTTCCATCATGCTTTGATGGCTACTTTCTTGACACATACCCTTCTCCTCCCCACTACCCCACCCAGGGAATGCCCTTGATATTGAGGAAGGTTTGGGACCTGAGTCATAGATTTTACTGCTATGATTCAGGGCAAATCTGTTTAATGTTTCACTACCTTCCTATTTATTAATACATATTTAATAGCTGTTACTGTCTGAACTTGGACTCTTAACCTACAGAGCTATTTCAAAAGGCTGAAGCGAATATGTGTAATACACTGACATAATGCTGATAGCTACAACACATGCTTGAATCCAATTGTTATCTAAGAAGTCCAAGTGCAATTAATCTCTGTAATGCAGACTCCTCTAATCTATATGATACTGTACATGGATGGAGGACTGTTAATCTTTGTCCTTCCACTACAAGCAGCAAGCACTTCCTAAACAATGGACCATTGCACCATTACTTTGGTAGAATCATCTACCTCACCCAATGGGCCATTGCAGTCTATATGCCTACAAACTTGGAAGTGGATATCCCATTATTTCATTCCGTTTAATTTTCTAAACTGAAATTTTACTTTAGTAGCAATTATATTTTAGGCACTAAAATATTAGTAAACAAATGTATGTTATAGGCAGTGGTCGGTTGCCCCCAGTTTGCACCAGTTCTATAGAACCGGCGGAAGGCTCCGCTCACCAATCACGAAGTCATCAAAACAGTTTTATGCATGTGGCCTCGCTGCAAACCAGTAGTAAAGGTAAGTAGAACCCACCCCTGGTTATAGGGCTACAGTGTGTGTGTGTGTGTGTGTGTGCGCGCGCGCGTGTATGTGTGTATTCTTCTCATTCCCACTGTTAATCACACTTCTATATTAACAAGCTCAGAACTACAAAGCAGTTCTTTAATTTTTTAACTACATTTCACTGAATTGGAAATCCTTTAGTATATATCTAAAAAAAATTCTACTACTAATTAAAATAATAATGAAAACTTTAACAAGGCAGATATTCAGTGTGGATTCATAGTGAAGGAGGAGTAGGGACAACTCTCTGGCAAAGATGGTGTCCAGATGGTGTTTTCTGGTCAGTGGAGTCTCTGGAAAAAGAAAAGATTGTGAGATCGCCCACATGTACTTTAGAAAGCTGCTTCTTATGAGTAGACTGCAGGAACTAAGGTTTTTGTGTTTGACTTGTAAATTGAGTTGCTGGGAGTCAAGGGATTCCAACTAAGCTCACAGCTGTAATAAAGGCTATATGGCCATAAAGTTTGCCGAGTCTTATATCTTAATTATTTTCAGAAATTGCTCTTAATGGCTGTTTAACTATTAGGAACCTTTGCAACAGCAAGTTTTAAAATACTGTGTGAGTCTCTTTCAATTCTTAGCAAAAGAAGTTTTAAGTAAAATTTAAGAAATATACACACACAAACATACTAACTGGTGATTATAACATTGGTTTTGGAACATTACAAATAGACTAAGGGTCTAGCTGGATTTGAAATAAGATTTAAAACATCCTTGCTGTGGGAAACTTTCTGTTGCTTTGAATTCCTACAAAACATGATAGAAGCGGACTTTGAAGATCGAACATCAGAGGAAACCACAAGGAACTGAAGAACACAATTAAAGGAGAAGAACATATATTTGATTTATTAATACAGATAGAGCAAAATACATTAACATTAAATGTATTGAAGAATATTTCCGAACAATGGCCTTAGAAATTAATTTTTAAACTTCCATTATAGATAATCTGTATTTAAAAGATTTGTACCAGAAGAACAAACTTTACTGGTCAAGACAGGCTGATTTGAAAGTGGCTTTAAAAATGACAGGTTACAAGAAGGATATATAGCCACCCTGAGTCCTTCGGGGGAAGGGCGGCATAAAAATCCAATAATAATAATAATAATAATAATAATAATAATAATAATAATAATAATAATGGTCTGAGTACATCAACAAAGAAGAGTAACATCAAGAATGATTTGCAGACTCAAAAGCAAATTGAGAAAGAAAGGGAGGAAGAGGATACTGAAATGGATGAAGATATAGAACAAGGAAGCACTGAAGAACAAATACCAAAAGATAGTGCTCAATTAGCTGGAAAAATAAAGCATCAAATGGAAGATGCTGAAAGAACACGTTTGCCAAAACTGAACCAAGTGAACCGGAAAGAATTAAGAAATGTACTAAAAAAGGTCAATGAGGCTGTGCAAACTATTAGAACCACTACATTAGCCGAAACAAACCAACTGATGTATGCTGCAGCCGTCATAACCACCAAAGAACTGGGGTTGAAAATACAAAAGAACCAAAGAGGCAAGAAGGGGAAGCCTAAGTGGAAAATTTGGTTAGAATTGAAGATAAAAAAATTACGTGGAGATTTGAGCAACTTGAAGAACCTAAGGCAAGGTCAGTTAAAGAACAAGCAGGTCAAAAGCAGCCTGGAAGCAAGATACGATCTGAGGAATAAGGAGATTGCGGTAGTAATTGAAGAGCTGAAGCAGAGGGTTGTTGCCATCGCCGAAAAGATTAAAAGGTATGAAAACCGAGTAACTCAGTTCAAAGAAAATTCACAATTCAGAGCAAATCAGCACCAGTTTTATAAGAGCTTAGAAAATAGAGAAGGAATAACAACAAATGAAAAGCCTGATAAAGAGAAAGCTCTGAAATTCTGGAAGAATTTGTGGGAAAACAACAAGAAGCATAACAGAAATGCAAAATGGATCAAACAGGTTGAGGACTCTATTAAAGTACATAAAATGGAAGACATGAAAATAACAAAAGCAATGGTGCAAAGACAGTCAAGAAAAGTGAAGAACTGGAGTGCACCTGGGCCAGATGAGCTACATGGCTTCTGGTTAAAGGTACTTACAAGTGTGCACAAAAGATTGGCAACCCAGATGAACCAGTTCCTAAAAACACCTGAAAATGATGAATGGATGACAACTGGAAGAACATTTTTGATTCAAAAAGATAAAGAAAAAGGAAGGGCCCCGGGAAACTATAGGCCAATCACCTGTTTGCCAACAACATACAAGCTTCTTACTGGTATCATTGCAAACCAAATCTATGGATACCTGGAAAGAAATAACTTGCTTCCTGTAGAACAGAAAGGATGCTGCAAAAACTCAAGAGGAACAAAGGATCAATTGCTGATTGACAAGCTAATCCTAAAGAACTCAAAGAAAAGACGAATCAACCTGTTCATGGCTTGGATAGACTATAAGAAAGCGTTTGATTCAGTTCCCCATAGCTGGATCAAGAAATGCCTGGAAATCTTTGGCATCAGCAGAAACATACAAAAATTCATGGAATCTTCAATGAACCTCTGGAAAACAAAACTTATGGCTAATGAAGAAGAACTAGGTGAAGTTGAAATTAAACAAGGCATTTTCCAGGGCGATTCCCTTTCCCCCCTACTTTTTATACTCTCAATGCTACCACTGACAATCATTTTGAAAAATCTGAACTGTGGATACGAACTTGCAAAGAAAGGACTGAAAATCTCGCACTTGATGTACATGGATGATTTGAAGCTGTTTGGTAAAACAAAAGCTGAACTGAATTTATTAACTGAACACACAAAAGAATTCAGCCAAGACATTGGTATGCAGTTTGGAATTGACAAATGTGCAACAATAGCAACCAAAGCAGGTAAGATCATAGAAGAGGATGGAATAGAACTAGAGAATGAAGAAACGATAAAGGCAGTAAAATCAGAAGAAGGCTACAAGTACTTGGGGATTTTAGAGGCCTCTGACTTAATGCATAATAAAGTCAAGGAAATAACTTCAGCCAAGTACATTCGGCGAATTCGTAAGATATTAATGTCCAAACTGAGTGGAGGAAACATCATAAAAGCCATAAATACCTGGGCTATACCTGTGATTCGATACTCTGCAGGAATAATTGACTGGACCCAGATGGAGTTAGACAATTTGGACAGAAAAACAAGGAAGCTTATGACAATGAATCATGCCTTGCACCCTAAAAGTAATGTTGACCGATTATATTTACCAAGAGCAGAGGGTGGTTGAGGACTCCTACAAGTAAAGCAGACTGTGGAAGAAGAAAAATGCAGCTTGAATGATTACATCCAGAAAAGTGAAGAACCAATGATTAAGGAAGTAAATAAAGGAGGCCTTTTAAAGACAACTAAAACAAAAGCAGAATATAAGAAAGAAGTAATTGAGCAACGAGCTGAAAATTGGAAAAGCAAAGCTCTGCATGGCCAATACTTGAAAAGTATTGAAGGCAAAGATGACCAGAAACTAACTTGGAACTGGTTAAGATCAGGAGTACTGAAAAAAGAAACAGAAAGCTTTATTTTGGCAGCTCAAGAACAAGCCCTAGCCACAAACTGCATGAAGGCAAAAATTCAACATGTTACCACCAACAGCAAATGCCGCCTCTGTAATGAGAAAGATGAGACAGTCAACCACCTGATCAGTGGATGCAACAAAATTTCACAAACCGACTACCTACAACGCCATGACCGTGTTGCTAAGATCATTCACTGGAAATTGTGCCAGAAGTTTGGATTTGAGTACAGCAAAAACCACTGGGAACATCAGGTTGAGAAAGTTCTAGAGAATGAGAAACTCAAGATCTTGTGGGACTTTAGGATTCAGACTGACAGGCACTTGGTCCACAACACACCTGACATAACGGTAGTTGAAAAGAAAAAAGTATGGTTCATTGACATTGCAATACCTGGTGATGCACGGATTGAAGATAAGCAACAAGAAAAAATCACAAAGTACCGGGACTTGCAAATCGAAGTTGAGCGACTATGGAAAAAGAAATCATGTGTTGTTCCGATTGTAATTGGAGCCCTTGGAGCAATACCCAAAGGGCTACCCCGCTATTTAGAAATTCTAAATTTACCGGACTTGAACATTTTGACTCTACAAAAAACCACCTTACTCGGAACAGCTTACATCCTCCGACGATACCTTAACAGTTCCTAGGTCCTTGGTTAGGACTCGAGTTGCTGAGCTATTAACCAGCCTCAAAGACTGTGAATCTCACTACAGATTAACCAATAATAATAATAATAATAATAATAATAATAATAATAATAATAATAATAATAATAATAATAAAAAAAAAAAAAGATTCTGCAGCGGATATGTAAATGAAACTGGTGGATGTCATAATTAAAAGGGATGTACAAATAAATTTAAAAAGTGACCTGGATAAATTTCCTATGTTGGATTTACAAAAGAATTTTGTTAAAGCTTTGCAAGATTTTGTGATAAGGGACAAAGAAAAAAAATAAAAAGAAATGATATTTAGGACAGTTTTTGAAGAAATTAAAAATCAAGATTTTTAAAAGGAAAAGGAAAAAAATTTAAAGTTGGTTTATTTCATCAGTTAAAATAAATAGGTGGTTAACTCTGTAACCCTTAATGGATATTTGTTGACTAGGTCTGAATTATGCGGTTTTAAGGATTTCTTTATAGATAACAGATATGATATGGGAAGAAGAGATTTTTTGATGCATTTTAAGAGAGATTAATAAATTACTAAATACTTATATTTGTTACGATAAAGTGGGGGGGTATTTCTGTATATATTTCTTTTCTTATTCTTTACTATAGTCTTATTTTTATTTTAGTTTTCTGTTTTTATTTTTCCCTTCTTTTGTCAGTTCCTATTTTTTATTCTTTTAGTTTGTAATAGTTCTTATCTTTTTCATTTTAATGTTTAATAAAATTACTATTTAAGAAAACCTTTAGCAAGGCCTCCTGTTTGGGAATTGATTTAGCTGCCCAGAATGGCAGTTAAATCATTTATAATTCCACCACTTAAGGGGAAAAAGAACACTTGTTTTTAATGTTTTTTGATTTTTTAGGAAAAATCCACCTTACTTGGTCTGTCTGCCAACAAAAGAAAGCCCCAATAGATCATTGCATAATCAAGTGGTGCAGTTGTAATCTTTTTGCTTATTCTACACTTGTTTTAGATATTTTTGTGACAAAACAGCTTCCTTGATCTCAGTAAGAGGATGATGTATGCTAAACATCTTTATCCTGGTCAAAGAAAGAGCAAAAATTAGGCTTCTTCCTCATTTGTGACACTTGAGTTGATAGACTACAGTTTGACACCTGGAAATGCATATCCTTCATCAACTATGAAAATAATGATGTTTCTGATGCTTCGTAATAAATGACTGTAAGCGTACAGAGTGTGAAACGCAAGAGAGCACATTTGTGAGTCAAAATATAAAGTGACTGTGGAACAAGTGAAAAGTATGTATTCAGTCACAAGCAAGAAACTGGGTCAAGGAATTGTGAACAGGACAAAATGTGAGCAATTCATAATTGGCCTTCCTTCCTTCAATTTTTTAGGTCAATAATGATGAAAGAACTCACTCTTCAAGGTTTTGGCCTAGGAAATAGCTTACTGAACTCTCTCCCCCCAAAAATGGCACATGGTGTAATCACACAAAATTATATTTGCCTCTTCATTCCTTTTCTATTTCTGTTTAAATACTAGTTTCAAAACACCTATCTTAGATAACCTGACTCACAAACCAGTTAAGCCAAAAGCACATTCTGAATATTCAGAATCAAACCTGTGAACGAACTGACGTGCTATGTGTTATTGGTTTATGTATAGGAGATGCATAAAAATATTTGAAACTCTGGTTTCTATGGAGATGGCAGTCATTGCTCATTGAAGGAATAGACCTGAAATGCAATGAAGGGCTGATTCACATATTATCAATTTTTCTTTCTAAAACCAACACTAATTGAGGAAGGAGGAGGAGGAGGAGGAGGAGGAGAGGAGGAGTGGCATCTAATAGTGCAGAAGAAACCCAAAGAACTAAACAGCATTGCACAATTAGGCTCATATTCTTATGCCAATGGATTGTGACAACAGCAAAGGGTACTCCACTGGAAGACCTGAAGGACCAAGTTGAGGACAGCTCATTCCTGGAGAAGGCTATCTACGTGATCACAAGAATTAAGACTGACTTGATGGTACATAATCAATTAAGGAATAAGTAAAACCTGTATAATTGTATAGATCTACACAGGAGGAAGTTCTCTCAGTTTGTCTCCCTCTCAAAAGCCTGCTGAAATGACTTGAGTATTTACCATCTGTTGCTTCTATTAGCCCATAGGCCCGTGGTTGTTTTGAGCCAGAAGGCACTTAAAACATTTTCAGAGCATGCTGTGATGTTGAAAGAAAAAGACTGGGAGGAAAAGCAGGAGGAATCTTGGCAAGTTAAAAATCATTGCTGCTGTGAATTTGACTAGTCAACACATGCACACACACACACACACACACACACACACACACACACACAAAACCAACCACCAACTAATTTACCAGAATAGAATTAATTAATTTATTTATTTATTTATTTATTTATTTATTTATTTATTTATTTGGTTGGTTGGTTGGTTGGTTGGTTGGTTGGTTGGTTGGATTTATATGCTGCCTTTCTCTGGAGACTCAGGGCGGCTTACAATACGTTAAGCAATAGCCTTCGTACTTTTGTATATACCAGCTTAGTAGGATCCCCCACCCCCACAAGCTGTGTTCTTTTTTATACAAAGTCAGCTTATTGCCCCCACAATCCGGGTCCTCATTTTACCTACCTCGAAAGGATGGAAGGCTGAGTCAACCTTGAGCCTAGTGAGATTTGAACTTGCAGTAATTGCAGGCAGCTGGTGCTATTTAACAGCACTTTAGTCTGCCTGCTGTGCCACCAAGTAATTGATCATTACTATCCTCATGATCACTTCTCCTTTACTTTTTTTTTTTGCTTGTTTTTGTGCAAATGGACACAATTATAAATATAACATCAACCTGCAAACTACTCACCATTTAAATGTGTGTGTGTGTGTGTGTGTGTGTGTGCGCGCGCGCGCCTTAGGTTGAAACTATGAAAATAAAGTTGGGTCTGAAAGAGTGCTGTGCTTTAGAACATACTACTATCTTTATATTATTGTTTAAAATTAAAATATATTTTAAACCTTTTTTAAAAAAGGAGTGGGGCAATGGCTTGGCAGGGACTAAGAATTTAGGAAATACCATGTGAAGAAATAATCCTAATAGCTTGCCATAAAGCAATATGAACAGAATATTTGTGTGTATGTGTGTGTGTGTGAGAAGCTTCCATCTATGCAAACATATCTTGTGGTACAATACTGAATAAGGCTATTTATAATTTCATATTGCTCTTCAAAATTACAAATGTACTTCTAATTACCAAACTATGCCTCATTAAAAAACAAAAATGGCTGCAGTTGGAATTGATTAGGTATTTGATTGTGCATTAATATTTTAATGGCTGGTTGATTTACTGTTTCAATAAAATGTTTAAAATCTTTAGTTATATTACTTTTTAAAATTTCTATTGTAAACAACTCTGAAAAGATGGTAGCAGTTTATACTGTATATCCAAGTTATTTTTAGGGGGAACCTAGGGCTATAGAAAAGCAGTTTAGAATCACTGATGGTGAGATGGCCAGCATGTAAATTTAACAAACAAACAAGCAAGCAAATATAGAGTTACATATAGAATTAAAAATAAATGTCATCAAACATAATTTAAAAGAATATTTTAAAAAGAAAATACATTTACATTTCTTATTCCTTGATTTAGGAAGCAAAAGAGGTTGCAGTTGGTTTTTATATTTAATTATATATTTGATTAAACGCTATATGTGTCAATTTCAGACTGCAAGTTCTTCAAGGTACCTTACAATTAATGACACCATGTGAAATAAAGGGTCAGAGTCATCCAGGGAAGCAAAAACTGTGGGGGCTAGTAAGAGCCAGCCAATCCACTGATACTCTAATCTTCCATCTGACAATTATTCAGACTTAAGTAGTGCCTGTATTGTGCCTCAAGCTATGGAAAGAAATATGCTTTGCATGTCGAAAGAGAAGAAGAAAAATCATCCTGTGGTTAAAAGTTTTCTTAAGAAAGGAATAGAAAGATTGCTGCTTGGATACAAAGTGGTCACTGCTGATCATCTAGATAACGGGTGTCAAACTCCCGGCATCATGTTACTATCATGTGATGTTTTGCAACATTTTTTCTCTTCTCAGAGCTGGGATGGGCGTGCCGTGGCCTGCACGTGATGCATCCGGCCTGCGGGCCACCAGTTTGACACTCCTGATCTAGATGGATTAAGAGCCGTCATGGTGCAGTGTATTGGAAGCTGACTCTGCCTACTGTCAGGGGTTTGATCTTCACTGGCTCAGCACTGATTCAGCCTTCCATCCTTCTGAGGTCAGTTAAATGAAGACCCAGACTGTTGGGAGCAATATGTTAATTAAACTGCTCAGAGAGTGCTGTAAAGCACTATGAAGCAGTATATAAGTCTAAGTGCTATTGCAAGTAATTAGATATAATCATTCCTATAGTTCTGTTTCTTTGACCTACATCCTAATCTCAGAAAGTGAATGGCTAGTAATTGGTCTCCATTCATCAGACACATGCAGCCTGTAATTACAATTTGCTTGTTCCTTTGCTTTTCAAAAGTGGATTGGCAATCATCGTCCAAAGATCAAGGATCCATATGACATCACAGGCATACTGAATTTGTTCAGCAGCACCTTTGTTTCCATCTCTATCTTTATGACCATTAATTTCAGACCAGCCCAATGCAGTGCGTTGCATCTGTGAGCCCCATATCTTTAGTAGAACACAATTTGTCTTAGATAGACTTTTTAATAAAACTAGAAAAGATGTGCATGAAGCAATAAGAAAAAAGTTCCAAACACTATCATTGTATCAGAGGTGGTATTCAGCAGGTTCTGACCAGTTCTGGGGAACTGGTAGCAGAAATTTTGAGTAGTTCAGAGAACCAGTAAATACTACCTCTGACTGGCCCTGCCCCCATCTATTCTCTGCCTCCCAAGTCCCAGCTGATCAGGGGGAAATAGGGATTTTGCAGTAACCTTCCCCTGGAGTGGGGTGTGAATGGACATTTTATAGTATCCTTCTCTTGCCATGCCTGCCAAGTCACGCCATGCCCACCACGCCCACAGAACCGGTAGTAAAAAATTTTGAATCCCACCACTGTCCTTTATTGGTTGCTTCTTCTAGAAAACATTCAATTTCTTTAGTTGATTTTATTTATTTCTACATGTAAACAGCTTGCCTTTCTTTGTATTGCTCTACAGTACAATTCTTATGTGTCGTTTCTGTTACAAGTTTCTAGGACACTTTTAATAAGTATAAGGAGGAAAATCTATATTTATTTTATGTATATGTCTCGTGAGTCATTTTAATTTGTATTTTTCAGACTTGTAGCAATACAGTAACTTTCCGGAAGGTGATTTTTGTAATCTACCGTGGAAGAGAAAAGGAAGACAGGACCTTTTAAAGAATCATTGACCTAAATTGCATTTTAATGCACATACCATGCTGTCCACACCACCTACGTGTCTCCAGGAACACTACTAAATAACCAGCACTAAATGTTTAGTCATTTCCTGCCTCACGTTTACAAGGAGTGCTTGACACAATTAGCATATGTAAGTGCACTGCAGTTCAAACAGTTGGTTTCCATATCAGCAGCTGTTTGGCTTTAATCTGCTTTTGGGAAGGGTGCCATAGGGAACATTTCAGACAACGTCAAGTCAACACTGCGCTGGTTTGCTTTCCTGGGAATTCTCCGCCTGATGATTCAGTATCGCTGGAAACTCTTTTCTTTATTTAAGAGTCTGAGTCTTAACTGAAGTTTCCCATGCAGCATTTAAATGATTGTAGTTGTAAAGCATTTTATTTACAAATCAAACATTTACCTGCATGGAAAAGGTGACGCACAATGTAATAAAATATCTGTCCTATAAGTACTAAAATCCTGGGCTGGGCTCAGCCACCTTGGCGATTTGTTTGGTGTTGGCTCAGCATGAAATTTCAAGCTAGCGGTTGTAGTTAGGACAATGAACCATGCTTAGATCCATGCATGAACCTCTTCATTTGGCTTTCCATTCAATATTGCACAGAATCAACCCATTCAAATGCAGAACCAATTTTCTATTGCAGTAGAGTTCTCCTTTCTCCCACCCACCCCCACCTCATCTTGGCCACAATGCCTTTTGCCCATAAATCACTATTCTTCTGTAGAACTCTGGCCACTGTGAAAGGTTTTGGAGCATGTATCAGTCACTATTACTCTGCATAAACTGAAAGCATGCAAAGAACGACATACTGCAGGGCAAGTCAAAGCCTATTGGAGGAGTTTGAAACTGGGATATGATACAAAAGGAATAATTAATTGCATTTTCCTGCTTCAATTCTATTCCCATTCATCTCTTCTTGAAGAGCATCTTCCTATTCTAAAATGATTATGGTCTACTTCCTTGTGAAGTATGCAGTACTTCAAAGCTATTCCATTATAGGAGGAATATCATAAGGTAACACTTATAAAGGAGAATACTTTACACTTTCAGTGGAACCAATTCATTCTTTGCAGGAGTTAGTAGAAGAGAACTTGAAGAAATAAACATGGAAGATACAACTCTGGTTTCTCCCATTCTCAAACTTCTGCTTTCTCTTTAGACTCAGGCATGCAAAAACATATATAATAAGCGAATATTTTGTTCCAAGCAGTCCAAGGGCAACAGCTTGAATTAAAAAAAAAAAAGCAGGAGCATCTGCAGAAAAGGGGAGCAAGTGAAAAAACACACACATTGCATCACAAACTCTACCTGTTATCTATTTGTTGCAATCTAAGTAGAGAAAAAGAAACCCACAATCAGAGTCACATCTTCATAATGCTGATTATGATATTCTGGGATCATTGTGGCTAGCTCTGGATGCCTATTCAGGAAAACAATTCTGGTCTTTCCAGCAAAGTTGCTGACTTATTTCCTTGTTCCTCTTCAGCATCTAACATTGAGGTGATAAGGATTTTCATTAAATTATGATACTTTGCAGTGTCTGCATAGTTACAAATAAGAATTTCGGTGTTTTCCCTGTGGATCATCAAAGCTGGCATTCTTGGTGAAACCTTTTTCCAGTTAATTCATTTATCTATTGCTACTGTTATAACTCAGATTGGCTTTGTAGTTTCCTGATGCTTTTAATCCCCGCTGGAGAAGGTGGCAATGATGTAAATAAGAAGGAAGGTTCCAGCTGCGTTTCTGCCAGTTTAATTTCCTGCTGCTTCTTCTGTGACACATACAGGTGAATCTTCAGAATACAAATTTCTGAGTGACATAAAGGCTTATGTAATATGTGTGTCCAGTGAATCTGTGCCAGTATTGCTTAAGGGGGAAAAAAGCACACACACACACCCCTCTCACACACACACAGCTCTTATAAGAGCTTCTACCCTGGGAGACCTTGCACTGTGTTGTATAAGCCTTCCCATTAAAAAAAAAAAACATATGGTTGCTCAAAGTCAGAGCATGAGTCAAAAGCATAGCTAGACTTGTAATGTAGGAGTCACACCTCATCCTGGATGCAGAATTAGCCAGATAAAAAGATTAATTGGAGCAAAATAATAACAGTGGGGCCCCTTAAAGCAGTGTGGGTTGACCCCGGTTCAGACCGGTTTGGACAAGAACTGGTAGTAAAACCAGTGGGAGGCTCCGCCCACTGACTCAGATGTCATCATAGGTGATCTGTGCATGCGATGTGAACCAATGCAAACCGGTAGTAAAGGGAAGTAGAACCCACCCCTGCCTTAAAGTGATAACATTTAGTTCAGTTAGCAAAACTAGCAAGAGCAGATTGCCAGATAAAGAGATTATTGAGGAAAAAGAAATTGATTGGTAAAGAGCAGCTTAGAAAAGAAAAATTGCCTCAAAATTGCGCTTGTGCTCCTCAACTTCTTAATGTCAGGTTCCAATCGGAAATGAAGGACTCCAAACATAGAAGATGGTTAGAACCTTGTTTATCCACAACAGCACATACTGACAACAACCACAATCAATGAAAGGAGAATATTGTTAGAGCTACCTCTCTGTTCTCCCTACCACCTTATAAAGCAATTTTACAAACCCATTTAACAATTAGCCCACCCCCACTCCCACACGTGATCCCAGCAAGCAGCCCACTGAGCAAGAAGTCAGCCTGGCCACACCCCCACATGCGATCCCACGCTCCGTGTTCCAGATGTTCAAGTGGCAGTCAGGCCAGCCAGATAACCACAACCCTACTCCGGCTCCCAGCTGCCTGCAAAGTGGTCCTTCTTGGGCATTCAGATCCCAATGCCTCCAAGCATCATTAAAGAACATCCACAGTACTACTTCATTCAACTGAAACATACCACAAAGCAGGGGCCGAGGGTTGTACTTCTCACTCCCTATCAATACTGATTTGGACTGACCACAGAGAAAGGAGGTAAAGAAGGAGGCTGTACCTTCCATCCTCAACTGCAAGAGCTGACCTAAAACAATACCATGGTTGATGATATTGAAACCTGCTGAGAGGTCAAGAGAATGAGAATGGATCTGCTACCCCCATTTTGCTGCCATCAGATATCATCTCCAAGCACAAACAATGTTTCCTCTGTCCCATATCTAGGCCTGAAACATGACTGAAAGGTGATCAAGACAATCCACTTCATCCAGATTCCTCTGGAGCAGCAATGCCACAATTTTCTCTGCTATCTTCCCTAAAAAGGGGAGTCGGGAAACCAGATGAAAATTATCCAGAACAATAGAAACCTGTAATGGCTTCTTGAAGAGAGGATACATCAGCACCTCTTTAAAGGGTGTTGGGAATACCCCTCCCTCAATGATGAATTAACTGTAGTCCATTATCAGGAGTCACATATCACCTTCTGGGTAGTGGCCAACCGGGAGAAGCATGAAGCACAGGAGGTCCTGAGGAGACTCTCCACTACATCAAGCCAACAGAATTAAACTGTTCCCAGATAACCGAGTAAATTATTCCTCCAGGCATCTCCAAAGGAGCTGTACAATGCTTGGTCTCCAGTTGAGAATGGATCCAAACAATTTCATCTTCTAAATGCACAGAAAATTCTACCACATAGCCCTGAAGTTAAACTTCTGTCCCTTTCTTCCCTGGGAAGATCTGGGTAATCTTAAACAGTGCCACCCACCGCCCTGAGTCCCCCAGGAGTAGGGCGGTTTATAAATCTAATAAATAATAATAATAATAAATAATAATAATAATAATAACATCTTGCAGTTCCAATAAAAGAAGAGAAATATTGACAGGTGTGATCCTATCCAAGACCTTGGTACCCTCCCTATTCCAATCATTGGTCAGGGTCTCAACAGGACCATGCAGCAGAGTCTCAGATATAGCTCTCAGTTCTCTCTGGAACCCCATTGAGCCCATCACTCAGGTAGATCAGTCAAAAAGGTCCAGCCTTCAGAGAGGGACAGCATAAAATAACCTCAACGTCACAAGACCATTTTGGATCCTTTCAGCTCCCCTTTCAGATCACATTGCCACTGCTACCAAGATCCTCTTTTCATAAACAGCATCTCACAACTGGCAACTTGTGCAGCGGTGTCCCTGAAGGCTAACAGAGATTCCTGAATGATGACTGGCAGCTGTCACTCTCTGCCCTGGGGTCTTGGCTGATGTCATACCCTAAGTCTGGTTGGCACATTTCTGGCCTGCTTCTCAATAATAAAGCCAGAAATCAGAGGAGTCTTGTAATTGACTGAGGGGGCATTAAACAACAACATTTGAAATAACAATAAAAATGCAAACGTATCTATTATCATCTACATATCCTACATAGAAATGCACACATCCATCCATCTTCTACTAGGTTAATCACTAACTTTACATAATTATTATCTGCACTGGAAACATTTTCTAAATTTGAACTAGATGGGAGAAAAAATGCTAATAGTTTAGTTCGGCAATTGCGTGATGGAGCACTGTTCCCTAGGAACATAGAAACCCCTATAGATTAACTAAAATAGAAGAGGAATACCTAAAGGTTGATTTTCATGAGATAATTATCCACAAGAGGCACCTGAAGAGGGGAAAATGAATGCATAGTTTCTACAGTACATGAAATTGGTTTCTTCATTATTAACATTGAAAGAAATGGGATCTGTCTTTTATTGTTAGATCCTTCCCCAAGCAATTTAAAAGGAAACAATAGGCGAAGCATATATTAAAGAACTTAGTTGTTACCTAGAAACGGACACAAACAATGGACATGATGCGTAAGCATTCATTAAAATGCTTACGCATCAACGCCAATGAGTTTAGCTTGTATTCAATTAGGGATGGAGTGAGCAATGTTATAAAGCTGTGTTACATAAAGTTGGCTTCATGTCCTGTTCCTGCAGGGTTACAGAAATGTCTGAGACATTGGAGAACAACTTCTAGTTGGAGAGATATTCTAGATCCATGGTTCTCAATGTAGGTCCCACATCCCACAGAGGGGCAATTTGATTTTTAATGGGGGCAATTTAAACCTTGTTTAAACCAAATTAACGGCCTTTTAGGCTTCCCCCACCCAAGTACAGTTCACTTTTTGAGTAAAGTAAGAATTATATGACACCAGGGAGGTGGACATCAGGATTTTAGAGATGCTTAGATGGGGGAAAAAAAGGTTGGGGACCACCATTCTAGATAAAGGCACAGATCTGACAATGGGGTGACATGCACACTCTGAAAATTGCATGATGATTACCAAGAGTCTTGCAATTCAGATCAATTTCAATATTCTTTTGTCAGTCGCATATCTGCAGACAGGTAACGATAGCGTCAGAAATGACCTAAACCACTGCTTTGTGCTTTAAGAGACAGTTCTCTTATTACAGGGGATTCTGGAGTTTCCCCATCTTCCAGTAGCTTGTGCTGGTATTATTAGAGGAAGGAGTCTGAATACAGATATCCAGGGGCTTGAGAGTTTCAAAAACAAAACATCATATCAAAATATATGTGCTCAATCAGGGTAAGTACAGAAACACAGCAAAGTGCTAGCAATACATATTGTGAAAAAGGAGGGAAGCATGATTGGGCACTGGCCTGTGGATATAGGATGAAGCACTAAATTACTAGCTGGCTGACTAGCATAAATCCTCTGGCCTCAGATCTTAGCCAGAAAGGGAAAGAGCTGATGGCTCTTTGGAAACTCAAGACTTGTAATTACAAAACAATGCCTGTATTTGCAGTGTCCTGATAGCTGAGTGGAATACATTTGAAAACAGTCAGAATAACCCTGATTAGTCTCAATGCATGTAAACCTGGATTGAGAAGTGCAGGATGTTGAAAACCTGGTCTTCTAAAAGATTCCTAATTATATTATACTTTGTGTGAGAATCTATACCAGCAGTTTCTTATGTATACAGGGAGTCCTTGACTTGCCTCCATAATAGAGTCTGCTCATTACAATCATACAGTAAATCATGATGGTCCCCCTCATGACCAACCTAGTTTTATGATCTTTTTTGAGGTGGTGGTTAAATGAACCACTGAGGTTGTTAAGAGAATCTTGCGGTCACTATGGGGTGTTTTTGCTGAAAACCAGAAGTAAATACTGTTGTTTTGGCAAAATGTCAAGAATTGCTGTCAAGTGACTGGGATGCTGAAAGCAGCTATAAATGTGGGCCAGTTTCTCGACACCCAAAATGCAGTCACCTGACTCGAGGGGTGAATGTGATCATTTAGAACTTTGGAATTAGGTCATAAATATCTGAGGGAAGGGAGTGTCCATTATAACTTTAAATGATACTAAGCAACCAGCTATAAGTCAAGTATAAATTTTCCTGCTGATCCTCGCAAACAATGTTTCTTTGACCTGCATCATCTAACCATTATTTCTTTCTGCCCATTGTACATGCTACAAAAAAAGAAAAAATAAAGAAAAAGAAAAGACGCTTACATTTGTGCATATTTGACAGACAGAACTTAGTATTTCCCTTGGTGTTAGGGAGAGAGAAGGAATGGGATCTACCCTTTCAGACATCACATGGTTTGCAGATGTGGGAGGAAGCTAGAGATGTTTCATCCTGACTGGTTTCAAAGCCGTGCAGAAATCCGGAGTGGCAATAGCTTGGCAATAGAGTCAGAAAATGTGGGCTGTTGAAAGGTTTCAGTTCCCATTATTTGTAGGTTGCTTTGAAATTTCTAGTTGACTCACAAACTCTGTCCACCAATCTACAAAATTAGAAAACTGCCCTCCCCTTCATTACAGATGGACTTTTCCTCCCCACCACCAAGAGTTTGGCCACCAGGCCTTGAAAGTCAGAATTTTACTCACTTGTAATTGTATAAAGCACTGCATTTTTTAAAAAAATGGGATTCACCTACTCTGGTAGTCAACAGCTTCAAGCTTAAGACTGTACCTTGCCATTGGAAGCCTTCTGACAATGAGCAGCATGGTTTCCATTTTGAGGAAGAGGGCAATGTAGTGTAGACCTTAAAATAATTTTAATGAATAAATAAATTCAATTAACTTGGTTTTTAAACAATGTGGGAAATCCTGCTCTCATTTCATGATATAATAATACTGATTTTAAGTGTTGTTCTGCCCACTCTTGCTCTCCCACAACCCTATATGTAATATACATCCTCTTGTGGCTTACATAGGGTGAGATCAAAAATTGCAGTTGAGGTCATTATGGGCTATAAGTGAGTTTCCTAGTCACAATTGCTCAGCTGTGGAGCAATTGTGGGTGGGTTCTACTTATCTTTACTACCAGTTCACAACGGGGCTGCACATGCGCAGAAGCTTCCTGATGACATCGGGGTCAATGGGCGGAGCTTCCCACCCATTTTACTACTGCTTCTTGTGAACTGGTCCGAACCGGGAGCAACCCACCCCTGTTGTAGGGTTGGTGTTCAGACATTTTCAGTTCAGACAACTGAGGGATCTGGAAGAGTTTCTACCTTTCCAGCAAAGGAAGAAGGAAGCTAGTTCTTCATTAAGCTATTTTTATTCTCCCAGTATTATTATTGACAAATTGCAGGTCAGGATAACTCCCAGTTCAGTTTTGTTCTGGAAAAATGGCTAATGGGTAAACTTTGACCAATTGAAGTTTGCCAAAGCTGAAAGTTTCTAAATTTAGTCCAAAAAACCCTCTGGAAAAATAGCTAAGGACTGCGAGAAGTTTAAAGAACACATCAATCTGACAGTTTAATGAACAGATTTTCTAATATATTGGTTGAGGAACTGTAATTAAAATTATCAGTATACCTGGAAGACAGCTTTATACGGAATATAGCATTTCTGTTAAAATTATGCTGTTGTCTCCAGCCTATCAAGCTTTTCTGTGTGAAGTTTTTTTTTTTAAAAAAAATTAATAGTTCAGATTTTTTGGGGCCTCATAAGTAAGACGAATTGCTATAAAACATATTGATAGGATGTAGCTTGGATGGGAAAAATAATTCCCATTGGGAGTTCTACATATGAGATCATCAATATGGATTACTTGGCAGAGCATTTCAAAATCTACCCTCACCCATTTTGTATAACAGAAGAGCTGATTCTGCTTCACTAGCAGCAGCAAACAGCAGCTTCTTCCTATTTTATATGGTTAAAAACTTTTTGCAAGTGGTATATATTAGTTTTTAAAGGAAGTATAGCATATAAATTATTTTAAAATATAGCATTCTGTACTTTGTAATATGATTCTATATACCAGCGATAGGTAACCTTTTTTTCCTCGGGTGCTGAAAGTGTGTGCCCACACCCATAATGCAATGCCCACCCATGTGCCCCACCCACCCACACATGTGTGTGTGAGACCCCCTGACACTGCCCTGCCCGTGCATGTGTGTGCAATTCCCCGTGCTCTGTTGCCTCACTGCGTGTGACACTCTGCATTCCCCTGCCCCCCTGTGCACGTGCACATGACACACACACACCCATGCCCCATTTTGGGCCTAGCAGGCTTCCCTGAAGCCTCTGCAATGGGTGCTGGAAACGCCTCATTTCCGGACTTCTGGTAGGCCTGATTTTTGCCTTCCCCAGGCTCCGGAGGCTTTCCTGGAGCTTCTGGGAGGGTGAAAATGGCCCGTGCCTGGACTTCCGGGAGACCTGTTTTTTGCCCTCCCAGATCCTCTGCGTGAGCCCTATACTTACCTGGCATCTAAAATGGGCTGCATGGAGACTCCTGGGAGGGAAGGGGCAGTGTGGGCAGGACCAGCTGAAAATCAGCTGGCCAGTGCATGCACATGTGCAATGAAGCTGACCTAGGGCAACGGCTTGCGTGCCCGCAGAGATGGTACGCATGCCATAGGTTCACTATCACAGCTATATACCATACATTTGACTTGAATTTGTGATATTATATAATCTAAATATATTTTAAAATATCATATAGTTGCAACGATTCTGATCATGCCACAAAATGGCAAATCCGTCACACCCAATTTGTATGGTACTTTTTCCTCTGGTCAAAAAAGGGGCATTCAACCAAACATGAATATACATGCTTGTTAAGTTTCATATCCCATGATAGAATTCATTTCAGTCTTATGATTTTGTTTTATTTGTTTGCACTGTTTCTTGTGTT
The DNA here is from genome assembly GCA_030761175.1 of Masticophis lateralis. Taxonomy (NCBI): domain Eukaryota; kingdom Metazoa; phylum Chordata; class Lepidosauria; order Squamata; family Colubridae; genus Masticophis; species Masticophis lateralis. The sequence goes on from JAUDYJ010000002.1 coordinate 50,168,109, forward strand.
TTCTCTTGGCACAAACTTTTTTGAAAGATATGCCAAGCTGACTGAACATAGTGAAGGCTGGGTTTTTTTTTTTTCAGTTACAAGAACACTGATCAAATGCTGAGCTGGTAACAAACAATCAAATAATTCCAAAGTTGCAGTCAACATTTTGGATGAATGTCGGTGGCTTTCCCTCTGTTGCTTCTTCCTCTCCCTTCTCTTTAAAAACTACTTTCAAGTTTCTTTGCATATTGTGACTGAGATGAGGAACAATGATTTAATGCCAGTTTACTAAGTAGGAATTTAAGCCATAGCTTGATCTTGGTTTGTTACCTACTGTAAGGTTCAATTAGGATTTCTCTTTCAATCATAAAATGCAGTTCAGTTTTAAAGACAGAATAATTAGAAAGTGAAGTACGAATAACATAGTACTGTAACAGAAAGAAGTAAATTAAAGGAGAAATGGTATTTGGTGTTTGTGGGTGCCTTATGAATTACAATTTATTACAGGTAGCCCTTGACTTATTACCACAATTGAGCCCCAAATTTCTGTTGTTAAGTGAGACATTTGTTAAGTGGAGTTTTGCCCCATTTTATGATATTTCTAGCCACAGGTACAGGGTTGAAATGCTCCCGGTTTGGACCGGATTGCCTGATCTGGTAGCGATGGTGGCAGGTGGTTCAGAGAACCGGTAGCAAAAATCCCTGTGGCCCACCCACCGACCATGCTCAGCTGAGTCGCATGATCATCAGTGGCTTTTTTTTTTAACTTTTAAAAGCATTTTTTCTACAACCGCTTCCAACAAAAAAATGCTTTTAAAAATTAAAAAAAAAAAGCCTCTGATGATTGTGCGGCTCAGCTGGGATCCTGAGAGGCTTTTCAAAGCATTTTTTTCTGCAACCTCTTGGCTGAAGAGGTGGTAAAAAAAATGCTTTGAAAAGTCTCTGACGATCCCAGCTGAGTTGCCTGATCGCCAGAGGCTTTTCAAAGCAATAGAAAAAATGCTTTGAAAAGTTAAAAAAAAAAAGTTGGCCACGCCCACCCAGTCACATTACCCCCCCCACCAAGCCACGCCCACAGAACCGATAGTAACACATTTTACATTTCATCCCTGCACAGGTGTTAAGTGAATCTGGTTATCCAATTGACATGGATTGTCAGAAGATTTCAAAAAGCTATAAGGGATCACATGATCTCGGAACACAGCAACTGTCATAAATATGAACCAGTTGCCAAGCATCTGAATTTGGGTCACCTGACCGTGGGGATGCTGCAAAAGTTGTAACTGTGAAAAATGGTCATAAGTCACATTTTTGAGTGCTGTTGTAACTTTGAAAGGTCATTAAATGAACTGTTGTAAGTCAAGTTACTTGTAAGTAACATACTTTCAGTAAGCTAGGAACACTTTGTCCAAAGTTTCCCACTGGTTTTTTTAACTAAGGGATATGGGTATTTATTTCATACAGGCACACTTTCAAAACTCTCTACACACGTCGATCAGTTTTATTTCCAAAAAGAAATTATAACAATCCCTTGATAAAAGCTTGTCTTTTCATATTTAATTGCTTAAAACCCAGAGTGCAGATTAGTTATTTTGCAGGAAATAATTAACAGTTCTGCTACCAAGCTTTTAGATCTGATAGGGGGTTGAATCAAAAATGGAAGAAATACTGCTAGCAGACTAGCTTTCTCTTTCAGGATTGATAAGTGGCACCAGGGAGCCTTTCAGAGAAGTGGCACTTGAAAAGAAAGCAATTATTCAATATTATAAGCTATTGAAAAGTAAAATGAAAACTTTCATTATATATCTGAATTATGGAATGAAGACGTTGAATATCCAAGTTTGGAGAATCAATTAATCCAGCTGCTAGGAAATACAAAACATGCTTTTTATTATTTAAAAAGAAAATTAATTTATTAGAAAATATGATTTCAGACTTATTGGCCTTCTCAAAGAATGTATAAAAGGGAACGGATGTTAGATTTGTGTGTGTGTGTGTGTATTTTTTTAAAAAAAATTGATTTATATGCCGCCCTTTTCCGGAGACTCAGGGCGACTTACAATGTGTTAAGCAATAGCCTTCATACTTTTGTGTATTTATACAAAGTCGGCTTATTGCCCCCACAAACTGGGTCCTCATTTTACCTACCTTAGAAAGGATGGAAGGCTGAGTCAATCTTGAGTTTGGTGAGATTCAAACTTACAGTAATTGCAGACAGCTGATGTTAATCACAATGCTTTAGTCTGCTGAGCCATTGACATTGTAAGATATTTAAATATCCTTTAACTCAGCATTCCCCAACCTTTCCAGCTTTGCAGATCAATGGAACGGAAGAGGGGATGGTTCCATGTGAGTGGTGGGCGAATGTGCATAAACATGTAGCTCTATTTGCATCCCCACACACTCGCCACTTACACTAATGGAACTGCTTGCACATGCATGCTCACCCACCCGCCACTCGCACAAGTAGAGCTGAGCATGCTAAACCGCTCGTTCCACAGCCCGGTTCCAAACAGGCCATGGCCCAATACTGGATCGCGATCCAGGGGTTGGGGACCCCTGCTTTAAATTACACAACCTGGACTTTTTTCAATTGCAGCCTTGTTTTGACTTCAAATTGTTACACATGTCAATACAATCTTGGAGAGAAATATTATACTTAAGGATAATAATATTTGAACTATTTAGAGACAATTCCATCTCTAAACAATGGAATTTGTCGTTTTTGAAAAGCTGTGTGTCTGTCAAGGTTGAAGCACAGGAAAGAAGATTATTTTTACATCATAGGAAATGACTTCCCTCCCTGATTTTAAGGACTGGATCCTATTTTTGAAAGAACTCTTACGTTCTAAAAACAAGAAAAGGAAGCAATATGATTCAATAGGCTATAAATTTAAAGATACACACAGGAACTGGTTTCATATCATTAACTGTAACTGTTACATGGACTTTCTTTGTTATTTTTTTTTTGTCACATTTAGTTAATTGTAATCACCATAATAAACATAGGTTTTTCTTTCTCAATTGCATATAATTACCATCTATTTTTTTCTTGTTGGTACTGTAATTCTTTGTATTTAATTTGTATTCAATTAAAAATAAATCAAGGTCATGTGAAGTGTTAATACCACTTTATAATGCCTTGGTAAGGCCACACTTCCAATATGCATTCAGCTTGGGTCGTCATGATGTAAGAAAGATGTTGAAACTCTAGAAAGAGTACGGAGAAGAGTAACAAAGATGATTAGAAGACTGGAGGCTAAAACATGAAGAACGGTTGCAGGAACTGTGTATGTCTAGTTTAATGAAAAGAAGGACTAGGGATGACATGATAGCAGTCTTCTAGTATCTCAGGAGCTACCACAAAGAAGAGGGAGTCAAGCTATTCTCCAAAGCACCTGAGGGTAGGACAAGAAGCAATGGATGGAAACTAATCAAGGAGAGAAACAACTTTGAACTAAGGAGACATTTCCTGACAGTTAGAACAATTAATCAGTGGAATAACTTGCTTCCTGAAGTTGTGAATGCACCAACACTGGAAGTTTTAAAGAAGTTGTTGGTAGTGTATGTAGTGTCTTCAGCTGCACAGTAGCACAGCAACACGAGGGCGCTTCCTATTGGCTACGAACATGACAGCTCTGCCAGCGGGAAACACAGATGCCCGCTATTGGTTTTCCCTGTTGACAGCTGCTATATAAATATCAGCTCCGTTGTAGTTATGTTGCCAGTTCCTGCATTCTTGCTAGCGCATTAGCTGTCACCCTAATAAAGGGAGTTGTTTTAAATCCGTCTCGCCTCAGTTTCTATTCACCCGTGTTCTCCGAATAGAACAGTGTAGGGTTTCCTGCCTAAGCAGGGGGTTGGACTAGAAGAGCTCCAAGGCCCCTTCCAACTCTGTTATTCTAAATTTTAAACAAATAAAAGGGAGTCTATCAATGACTTTGGGAAGATGGAAAGTGTTTCTACCTACATAAAAGCAGCCATTACAACACCTTTATTTTAAAAATCCTCTCTTGTAAGAAGTGTTCTTTGTAATACTATGCCAGTTTCAATGTTTCTTTTCTGGGCAAAATGATGGTCTGGCAAATCCAAATCCAACTGGATAGAATTGATTAGTAAGATTCTTTTTAAAGTTTGAGTTTTCCTCTGGGATATGATACTGATAGTGTTTTGTTGTCATTGTGGATCATCTACGTATCCTGGAAATTGAATGGAGAGAAGTGGTTGCAACCCTATTACTTGTTGGTGACTTTCAGCACCATTAACTATGGTATATGTCTACGCAGTGGTGGGATTCAAGTAATTTAACAACCGGTTCTCTGCCCTAATGGTTTCTTCCAACAACCAGTTTGCCAAACTGCTCAGAAAGTTAACAACCGGTTCTCCCAAAGTGGTGCGAACTGGCTGAATCCCACAACTGTGTCTGAGAAGCCTGGTAGGGGCAAGACTTGAGGGCATTGATTTGCAGTGATTCTGATCTTTTTGATTGGGATGCATTCAGAAGGCGATGCCAGCAGACCACCATTCAGCTCTTAGTTCATTGACCTCTAGTATCCCACAGAATTCAGTTCTGCCCACAATGATGTTTACTGTCTATATCATGGTTATCAAACTCGCTGCATCACATTGCCGTCATGTGACTTTTTGTGATGTTTTTCCCAGTTGTGAAGCTGGGGTGGGTGTGGCCTATACGTCCACACCCAAAGCATCCAACCCGTGGGCCGCCAGTTTGACACCCCTGATCTATATGAACCACTCCAAAGGTCATTCAGAGGTTTAGATTTGGATGAGATCTGAGAGAAATGACAGGTCTAAGTTCCCGATATTGTATTCATGAACTTCTTAGTGCCATCTGGTTGGTCACCAAAACAAGACATCAGTTTCTTGAATATTGCCTATTCTTGATAATATGCTGGATGAGGAAGAAGAAAGTAAAATTAGATCCGGACAAAATGGAGGAGCTGTTGGAAAGGAGATAACTGAATCAAGAGATTCAAGTGAAATCTTTTTTGATTAGGGTTACATTTTTTTAAAAAAAATTAGATTTATATGCCGCCTTTCTCTGGAGACTCAGGGCGGCTTACAATGCGTTAAGCAATAGCCTTCATACTTTTGTATATTTTTATACAAAGTCAGCTTATTGCCCCCACAAATTGGGTCCTCAATTTACCTACCTTAGAAAGGATGGAAGGCTGAGTCAACCTTGAACTTGCAATAATTGCAGACTGCTGGATGTTAATAACAGGCTATCTAGCCTGTTGAGCTATTTGACATTCAACTTTGCAGTTTGGGAGTGTTTTTTCATTTCTACTTTGCTGGTGGTTGTGGTGAGAAGCACATGTCTACATGTATGGTCTAGGACCAACTGCAACCTTTGCTGAGCTGATTAGACTTAGTGACACTTTCCATGTCTTGGCTACATCTCTTGACAATTACAGCAAGCTGCCCCCCCTTTGCACCCCCCTAAAAAGTATTCAGAAATTTGTCGTAAGGCTGCTAATCCTTAAGGTATGGGGATCACGAGATGCTTCTAATGAAAGAACTACATCAGTTGCCCATTGCTTACCAGGCATAATTGAAAGTGTTCTATGTTGACCTTTAGATTCCAAAATGGCTTAAGATCAGACAATCTGAAGAATGCTCTCCTACTGTGAACCTGGCAAGTTACTTAGACAACAGGAGGATGCTTCTGCTGCCAAACTTTTGGCAGATGCTTCTTCTTTATAGTTCCCAGGCTATGGAATGATTTTCCCGGAGAGGTGCTTTAGCAAAAAAACAAAAACAAAAATGCATCTCTTGCACCAAGGTTTTGACTATTGATTGACATTCATGATATACTTTTGAATTTGCTATTGTGTTTTATGTTTTATATGTTGTTTAATCTTATTAGAAACCTTGAGTGAGTGGAAAGGCAGAATATGAATGTAATTATAAATGATATGTTAATCTTATTTATGAAATCCTTGTTGGTATAACCCAACTGTAATGAGGAACATTTGAATCCCAATAACTAAAACATGCTTTATTTTCTATCCACCCAAATCAATATGCTTCAAGTTGGCTAGATCCATGCATGATATTTTCAGTTCTTGATAAAGGAAAATAGCTTTAACATAAATATAGACATTTGGATTTGATGGGTTAAACGGGACACTAATTTCAGATCAGTCAAGTCTTATAAGAATTGTATCTTTCTAGATGGAAAGCTCTTAGTGCTACAAGTCAAAAGTAATTTGGTGATTCTACTAGTGGTGGGTTGCTCCCAGTTCTGTCTGGTTCTTTAGAACTGGTAGTAAAAGTGGCGGGAGGTTCCGCCCACCTGCCCAGACGTCATAATTGACAATCTGCACATGCGCAGAAGCTTCTTGGGAATGCACACGCTCCCATTACAAACCAGTAGTAAAGGTAAGTAGAATCCTCCCCTGGCACCTACATGTGGTTTCTGTTCGGCAAACCTCCTATGACCTTCCTAGAATTTTAGAGGAGCTCAGACTACATTGTCCTTAATATATAGCCCTTCTATTTGTAACTTTTCTAAATGTGAATTAGGTGTAAAAGAAAAATTAGTACAGTTAGGGAATAGTTCAACAACTGGAATAATTTAATAGCTCATAACCTGAACTATTTTGTGTTCTTGCACTTGGCATCTTTCTTTGCTTTTATTTTATTCATTCAAAATATTTTTGTGGCTGCCCATCTTACAGCATAGCCCTGGGCAGCTCACAACCCAATAAACTAACACCCCACCCGCCCATAAAACAGAAACTAAAAACCTGGTGCCTCCATCATCCTCCCAGAATGACTCAACAACTATCCATAGCCTCCCACAACTCTAGGCCACTGCCGGATAAACAGTCAAGTCCTGAAAGCCTTCTAGAAGGCTAAAAGGGGTGGGGGCCTGCCAAATCTCCAATTCCATAAAACAGGAATAGCCATGAAAAAACACACTTCCTAGATCCTCCTAGATGGCAATATTTCAGGGAAGAGAATTGAAGAGTGCCCACCCTATCTGATGTAGAGGAATGTGCAGATACCCTGAGGTATCTTTCCAACCCAACAGAATGCTGAGAGAAATTATCTAAAGGAGATTACAACTGTAATGGAGTAAATGAGGGACCTTGAGGAAGGCTGGGAAGAGATAAAACTTAAGGAATCAGACAAGAGAAGCAGGAACCCCTCCAGGAGCTTAACTGTCAGGGAAAGACAGTTAGGAAGGACCAGGCGTGAAATCCATTAGGTTCTGACAGGTTCTGGAGAACCAGTAGGGGAAATTTTGAGCAGTTCGGAGAACCTGTAGCAGAAATTTTGAGTAGTTTGGAGAACTGGCAAATACCACTTCTGGCTGGCCTCAAAGTGGGGAGAGAATGGAAATTTTGCAATATCTTTTCCCCAGGAGTGGGGTGGGAATGGAGATTTTGCAGTATCCTTCCCCTGCCATGCCCACCAAGCCACACCATGTCCATCAAGCCACGCCCACAGAACCGGTAGTAAAAAAAATGGATTCACCACTGGGAAGGACCCCCTCTAATGGATCAAGTAATTAAAGGTGGTGGAGGGAAATGTGTACCTTTGACTTGCAAGAGTCTGCTAATATAACCTTACAATACAACATAATTAGTTCATTTAGTCCAATTTTCTGTCTGGTTTACCTGGGAGAGCTGACAGGAGATAATTCCATCTTTGTGTCTGGCCACCAGTAACACAATTCTCCAAAAAGGGAACAGAATGTGACCAAAACATGTGTGAAAAGAAAGAAAACAAAGGGAACATTGAATGTGAAAATCTGTAGAGAAAAACTTTCTAGAAAAGAAAAGTCAACATATCCTTATGGGAAAAACAGCTGGTCGGGACCTCAGAATGTTGGTGACTTTCCATTCTAAGTCCTCCTCCTGGATACATGGCTCATACACCAGCAACCTCATGATTTCCAGGGTATACATTTATGCAAACTCACACAGATGCAGCACTAAGGCAAAACAGAAACACACCAAACATATACAGGGACAAAATATATGCAGCCATACTGGTGGCCTTATTTGTGATGAACACCTCACTTGGGAAGAAACATATACTATATATACATACACAGTGGTGAAATCCATTTTTTTTTTACTACCAGTTCTGTGGGCGTGGCTTGCTGGGCATGGCTTGGTGAGCATTGCAAGGGAAGGATACTGCAAACTCTCCATCCCCTCCCCACTCCAGGGAAAGGATACTGCAAAATCTCCATTCCCACCCCACTCTGGGGCTAGCCAGAGGTGGTAATTGACGGTTCTCCGACCTACTCAAAATTTCCGCTACTGGTTCTCCAAATTGCTCAAAATTTCTGCTACCGGTTCTCCAGAACCTGTCAGAACCCGCTGGATTTCACCCCTGTACATACACAAACAGACACATTCATCATACTATTTTACTACACAGAAGAAAATTGAGATGCTGCCTATGGTCCCTGGTGATAAAAATATATTGAAGAGAAATTGTAAACCTCTCCAAACTCAATTGCAGAAAATAAGACTTTAGCAATGGAGTGGTCAACGTCAGGAATGCTCTACCTGACTCTGTTGCTACAGCCTCAAACCCTCACAGCTTCAACCTCAAACTGTCTATCATGGACCTCACACCATTCCTAAGAGGTCCTTAAAGGGGGCATGCAAAAATGCACCAGTGTGCCTACAGTCCCTGTCCTACTGTCCCCATTTATCTGTATTCATTTCTTTTGTTCGTGTCCATGTTCATATTTATACCTGCTATCTTGTACATGTTTGACAAGCAAACAAAGAAACAAACAAATTAACTAACTAACTAACTAACTAACTAAATATCTAGCAGCCATGCTTTGCATGTTTTCCCTTCCTCGTTTCATTTTTTTTTTCTAATTTTGTGCCACTTTTGGCTGACTCAAGTATCTTAATCTGATTCTTGTTTCTCTGTAGCTCTGTTTTTTGCCTCCAATCCTGTCAAGATGCAACCATGTGTGTGGCATCATTAATGAAAGGAGACAGGCTTAATCTCTCACGCAACACACGTTGTTCTAAATTTTTCAGGATCTAAACATCAGCGTCCTGATTTTTCTTGACTGCAGTTGGATAGAGAGTTCTTTATAGTCAAACTGGAGTCAGTTCCAAATATAGTGTTCATTCCTGCGGGTCTCAGTTCCTTGTTTTCCTAAATGAAATGAAGGCTTATTTAGTGGATGGTAAATTGTCATTTTCTAACCTAGTCTGTCTCATAGCATTATGAAGTTCAGAGTCCTCGAAGGAAGGGTGGGAAGATATAGAATTAGCAATAAGTAAACATGGCATAATTATTATATAATCTCCTACTGGAATACAATCAGTTGACTGAACTTCATTCTTTCTTACCCGATAAAGAGAAGTCTGCATATAAGGCATAAATCAGTCTGCTGTTTGCACAAGGCAAATGACTTAGTGCTTCGTTACAATTCTTTGCATAGACTTTCTCTCCTACTGAGTCACATCCTCCTCTTAAAATATACCTTCTGAGAATCCAGCTCAACAAAGCAAATGGCATTCAGAAAAAGATGGGCTCTTGGCAAGATACTAGGAGTGACAACATCATTCCTTGCTCCCACTCACACTTTACAGACAGTGCAAATAATTTCAATCCAATCAGTTATACCTGACTGACTGAAAAGAAAGAGAAAGCTATTTTCAGTATCCATAGTAAAACAGTTGTCTGGCAATGCTTTCGGCTAAGGACGTGATTCAGTGATTACACTCTGATTGCTAGCATCAGTGGTCAGTATTTGCCTTATTATGGGTATTAAAACAAAAGGAATAGAAACCATGACTTATAATTTTGTGTAGCTGAACACAAAGTCATCATTACCTCATCATCTAAGTCCTCCAACTGACTTGGTTTTAAATTTTTTACTTTTTCATTTTATTATTTTACTTTATTATTTTTATTTTATTTTATTTTATTATTTATTATTTTATTTTATTTTTTCCTGCCTTTATTATTTTTATAAACAATTCAAAGTGGTAAATATATCTGATAATCCTTCTTCTTTCTATTTTCCCTCCAACTAACTTGTGGAGTAAATTGGGCTGAGAAAGACTGGCTCAAAATCACTCAGTTGGCTTTCATGGCTAAGGCATGATTAGAACTCATGGTTTTCTGATTTCTAGTCTTGTGCCTTAATCTCTAGACCAAAGGTGTGAAATTCATGGCCCACAGGCCAGATGCGTCATACGCTGGCCACGCCCACTCCCATTTTAGTGAAGGAGGGGAAGTCCCGATACGTCACGTGACACCACCATGGTGACGTGAGTTTGACACTCCTGCTCTAGACCAAACTAACTCTTATGGTGATTATGATGACATGATTGGTTCTACTATGAACCTGGTTTTTTAAAGAAGATAAGCAGTACTGATGTTTGTTCTAATGTGTATTTTGTATCTACACACAGAGAGACCCGTTTGGGTTAGTTTTGATTCATGGCAACTACACAGCTAAATCCCTGCAGTTTTCTCTGCTATCTTTTCAGAAGTGATTCACCATTGTCTTCTTCCTAGGGTTGAAAGAGGATGACTGATCCAAATCACCCAGCTGACTCTCATTCCTAAAGCAGAATTACAGGTCATGGTCTTCTAATTTCTAGTCCAGTTCCTTTAACCACCATACCAAACTGATTCTCATAATGTGTATATTGTATTTCATTTTAAATTATGAACTATTTGGTATAGATCAGAAGGCAGGATTAGTAATACTAAATGAACATTCAAGGAAAGTATTATAAATTTAAAAGCTTCGGCTTTCAAGGCAGTATCTTCAGATCTGATAACAAAACCTTTTCCCTTTTAAGCATTATTCTCTGTTTCTCCCAATCTTCTATTCTCTGAATACATCGGAATACAAATCTCATCTTTCCTAACCTGTACAGCTATTGACTTTTTGGCTATCAATAATACTCTTTATTCAACATAAAGAGAGGAGCACAAGTTGGAGAAAGCTATTTAAGCACATGGCTCAGATGTTTTTAATTATCAAAAAATAAAAATTTAGAAATAGTTTACAGGGATTCCTTGACATACAACCACACTAGGGCCTGGAATTTCCATCACTCAGTGATGAAATTGTGGCCACATTGCTTAGCAATGACAATCCCAATCATTGCTATTAACCAAAAATGGTGGGTTGTTAAGTGAGTACAGACCCCAGGCCAAGCCATTCTGGGCTTGTTCCAGGGGTGAAATTCAGCTGGTTCTATTGGGATTGTGCGATCCAGTAGGGCTGACTGCGTGATGCCCCGCCCACCCGCATGGATGTCACAACGTCCCTTTTTCAGGCTCTGTGCATGCGCACATTTGCAAACCTGTAGGGAAGGTAAGTGAATTTCACCCTGGCTTGGTTCCTCCCATCCCTGAACCTCGGAAAGGCAAGGGACAGCCATCAACATCCCTTAACTGTCTAAATCCCCCTCATGTCTGCCATTTTGAGCACATGGCACTCTGCCTTGCAGAAATTCACATTTTGTTATTCTCTTCTGCCTAAAGTGAAGTTTTTGTTATTTATCACTTCCCAATCCATTTCAAAAACATTTCCTCCCACTATTTACCTTTTTAATCTCTTGTTTTTGGCAAGTTGACAACTTCTATTAATCTTCTGTTATCATCATTTTTCCATTCCAGGTATGGGCTAGCAGTTCAACATGCTTCAGAACTTTTGTGTGGCACTGCTATTTTAACTTTAGAAAAGTAACCTAAGATAATGTATTTATTATTATAGAATACATATTTGGTGACGAAGTCTAGAGAAAAATATGAATTAAGGCATGGCAATGCTTCATACATGAGTGTCTCTGGAAATATATGGCATCTATACGCTACATTACTATAAATTGAAAAATATGGTTAGTAAGAAATATTCTGCATCTATTGGAACCCTATGTACCATTTTAGGAAGATGTTGATGAGTTCGACTAGTTGGTGATATGGTGCTTAAATGTAACATTGCTTCATAAAATGTGGTTATTGTTGTAGTGCTTCCAAATTAACATTACTTTTGTATATTCACTTTATTTGGGAAGATTTCTTGATTTTTATAGATATTTTTGTTCCTTTACAATACAGTATGGCATTAATGTGAAAACCAAACGGGAAACTGCAGAAATGAGTATTGCATGCTTTTATTATTATAAAAAATATCTACCAATGATTCAATGATTTGAAGAACTCACCTCTTTATTTAGGCAAGTATTTTACCAGTGAGAATTCTGTTTGGAGAACCATTTATGGAAATGTGAGTTCATATATTTTCTTATATGCTTATGTTCCCAGTTTTCTTATTGTCAAGAAAACGGAGTGAAATATTAATGATGTAATTGTATAGCATGCACTCAAATAGTTGTGTTTAGTATATTATAGATGTATATTTTCAGGGCTTTTTTCTTTTTTCTCTTTGCATCTTATAACAAAAAATTAAAAAGAGATAAATTTGGGACAAACCCAAACCACACATCTGGTCCTCCAGATATTTTGATTTCCACCTCTTTAGTCCTACCCAATGTTAGCTCCAACAATGATACAGGTAGTCTTCGACTTACAACCATTCATTTAGTGACCATTTGAAGTTACAACGTTGCTAAAAAAAATGACTTATGGCCATTTTACAACATACAGCCATTGCAGCATCCCATGGTTGCGTGATTAAAATTGGGTCATTTGACAACTGGCATGTATTTATGAGAGATGCACTGTCCTGTAATCACTACTTGTAACCTTCCCAGCCAGTTTCCAACTAGCAAAGTCAACAAAGGAAGACAGATTCACTTAATGACTACATGATTCGCTTAACAATTGCTTAACAACTGTGGCAAAAAGTCATAAAATGGAGAAAACTCATTTAACAACTTTACTTATTTTTTATTATTATTATTTTATTATAATCTGTAAAACAGAAACAAAAAACAGGAATAATATAAAAATACATGTTAGTGCCAGGGGTGGGTTCTAATTTTTTTTACTACCAGTTCTGTGGGCATGGCTTATTGTGTGGGCATGGCTTGATGGTCATGTGACAATTATTTAGGATTTAGCAGAGGTACTGCTCTACCAGGCTTTTAACTGCTTGCAGAGCTGTACCGATCTACCCATTTATTTTCGCAGGCATTGATCTACTCATGTATTTTTGCAGGCACTGGTCTACCCATTTATTTTTGCAGGCATTGGTCTACTCATTTGTTTTCTTTTAACACTGATCAGCTGTAGGGCGGCCCTTTGAAGCCCCACCACAAGAGTTTAAACAGTTTTTTCCCCTCTAGCCATCAGCTGGGACTCAGGAGGCAGCAATAGATTGGGGGTGGGGCCAAATAAAAGGTAAGAACAACTTGGGGGTGGGTGGGTGGTGCAGGGGCTGGGTGAGGGACACAGGGGGTGGGGGGCAGAACCGGTTCGGTGACATCATATCGTCACCGCTACCAGCTCGGGAGAACCGGGCAGAACTGGGAGGAACCCACCACTGGTTAGTGTGCTTATGCACATCCCACTCTACGGCCCTCTTAACTATGAAGTGAGGTCCACGGAAATCAATTTGTGACTAAAACTGGGAAAAATTGTAGCTGAGACAACTGAATCATTTGTCATTCCAGACTTTGAGAACTCTATTACAAAAGTCTTATTTTGTACAGTCAAGTTTAGAACGATTTACATTAAATTTAAAGTGGTTGTTTGTGCCAGTATTATTGCAATTAAAGCAGAAAAAAATCATTTACAGATAAAACATTGCTACGTACAATTTTGTATGCAGTACCTAAGTCTGACTGCAAGCGACGCCGTTCCAAGTTATCCAAACCAAGTATTTCGAGCCTAGTAGCATAGGGAATTCTATTATGTACAGAAGAGTGCAAAACTTTTCTTGTAAAATATTTCTGAACCCACTCGATTGTACATATGTCAGATATATGGTAGGGATTCCAAACATTTGAACAGTACTTTAAAATTGGTCTAGCATAAGTTTTATAAACTGTAGTTAACAATACAATGTTTCCAGAAAAGAAGCTTCATAGAATTAAGTTTACAACTCTTAGTGCTTTTTTAGCACCGCTGTTACAGTGAAATTTGAAGCATAGATCGTCAGAGATAAATACACCTAGCTCCTTAACACTTAGTAACGTAAATTTTGGGCTCCATGTGGTTGTAAATCAAGGTCTACCTGTAGTTGCGTTCGCACACTCTAAGGGGACAGTAGATTTCTTTCCCTGAATATAAAACAGTCTGTTATTATATGGTAAATTCAGCTAAATATTTGTGTTATTTCAAGACTCTCTAATTAGCAGTTGTCAAACTCATCAGTGAAATTGCCAACATTTCTGCATGGAAATGTTCTCCCGAGGTTCATGTTTGTCCATGTTTGTTTTTCTCAAAAGGATAAGTTCACACAATTGCTGTGATTCTTACAATTACAGCTTTCTCAAAATTATGTTGTGATTGCCACAAATTCAGTTGGGGTGTTGAATTAATAAGTAAATGGGTCCTTGTGATTCTATGATCCCACCAAGCTCATATTTCCTTAAGATAATCTGTTTTAATATATTGCAATTTAAAAAACAACAACAACCTTTGGACAGTGTGCTGTCTCTGAGCACCTATTTGACCATAACACCTCTCTTGGCACTTGCAAAGGTACCTTATAACTTGATTTTTTAATAATCAAACTGATGATTTACAAAGAAAAAGTGCCATTCTGTAACATGTCTACTTCTTTCCCATAGAAATCCAATAGGAATCACCAATATGTTGAGAAAATAATGTGGCTATAGCCCAATGCTTTATTTACAAAGGGGTAATTTTTTTGGAACAAAATCAAAGATAAGCTGGGTGTCCAAAAACATGACAGGGCAATAAAGGGTAACAGAAACAGCCTCGGTAAACATCTAGTCAATTGATTTTCATGATTGGCCACATCCATTATAGGAGCCATTCCTCAGTTCTCCTATGTCATGCTATCAATATTCCAAATCATCCCATGAGCCCAGAAAAGTTGTTTACTTCTGTGTAAACAATGTTAATTTACTCCATTTAGAGAAGAAAAGAGAAGCATTGATGTTGCATGCTAAAGGTTACCCAACTAAGTATTAACTGACATGGTGATAATTTTTGTATATCTCATTTTTTTCTATGTGTTTCACTTTTCTTCTTTATTCTGTAACTGCTATTCTAATAGCAAATCCTTGATAAAAGTTATTGCATTACATTCTTCATTAAATTATCTTTCCATTGATATATAATTTTATGGTACTACTCCAAAGAAAAGTGGTATCATTAGCTAGTTTTAGAAAATACACTTTTCCAAAAAGGTTTCCACAATTTTGGCCACTACTGTACTTTGCTGTGGCACAACCTTTCAGAACAACATTCCCCTCAAGGTGAGATTAGTCCCTAACCTGTACAATTTCCAAAAAAATCTGTAAAATATGGTTCTGTCAGTACATCATGGTTATGTTGTATGTAGGATTTTAAATTGATTTCCTCATGGTTTCATTTATATATATGTAGGTCTTTGGTTATTCGGGTCTTCTCCAGCGTAAAATTGGAAGTGTCTTGGCAACGTTTCGACGAAGTCTCATTCGTCATCTTCAGGCTGGTGTTCTCGGCTTCGTGCTTCCAGGAGCACGAAGCAATTGCTCCTGGAAGCACGAAGCCGAGAACACCAGCCTGAAGATGACGAATGAGACTTCGTCGAAACGTCGCAAAGACACTTCCAATTTTACGTGGCAGAAGACCTGAATAACCAAAGACCTACATACAAATACCCGCAAAAACCTCAGAATATATATATATATATATATATATATATATATATATATATATATATATAGTTTTAATGGTTTTTAATGGTTCTATCTGAATTTTCTGCACTGCCCACATGTGTGAGATAAGTGCCTGTATAAATTTGATAAATAAAAATAAAATATATGTAAACTGGTTTGACAATCCTACCCTAAAACTATATTTCCATAGAAAATGAAATGAATTCCATCTGTGCATTCTTAGCACCTTCATCTAAATACAATGCTCTGTGCTTTTCAGAAAGCTAAAGCTGGTATAAAATCGTATTTACTTTGCAAGGAATCCAATAAGAAATATGTCAGAGCAGCAATTAAATGGATTTCAGGGACGCCTGGGTGCTTGAATGGAAAAATTAAGAACTGAATGACGGCCTCCACTGAGTCAGCAGAGGGACATCTGCTATGACACCAACGGCAATGGAAATCTGGAGGAGGTTCTGTGGTAGAGGATCAGGCTAAATAAAAACAAACCTCCTCCGTAGTTCCGGCAGACAAATTTCAACAATGGATCTATTCTTAACAGGATATATTCTATCATGATAAGTAAAAAAGACCATGCCTCATCTGATGTTTGGTACTGTAAAAAAAAAAATGAATGAAGTGGTCTCTGCTGAAATAATTACTGGTTAATAGACAACCCATGCCATGTTGGGTCATCATTTCAGAGATATTTCCTTAAAAAAAAGAAAGAAAGAAATGGAATGACCACATGTGGGCAAAAAAGTAATGAAAGTGGGAGAGATTTCCAAATTCCTGCCAATTTTTCCATTGAATTTCCTTGTGGGAAGCTGGCAGGGAGCATTCTTCTTTCCATCCATCCGTCTGTCCTTCCTGCCTGCCTGCCTTGGCCTCCCTAGAATCCTGCAGACTTCCCCATTTTCTTCGCTTGTAGGAAGCTTGCATTGAAAAGGTCAGTGGGGAAGACAGCAGGATGTGGCAGAGATGTGATAGCAGATTTCGGTTATGAAAAGGCTGTCATATAGAGAACAGAGTGGACATATTCTCTCTTGTCTCAGAACTGAACCTGAACCAGTGGATTAAAAATAGGAAAAAATTTTTTTGAATCAGATTAGATCAGGACTGGATTTCTTCGAGGGCTGGATCAGCATTGTAGTTCTCCTCTGGCCGGGGTGGGTGGGAGTGGAGATGGGATGGATACCTCCTGCAGCACCCTGCCAGCCAAAACAGAGAGCATGGAGATCACATGCACCTCCTGCATGCGCCCCCCCACCCGCCCTGTTTTGGCTGCCAGAGGCACTATGGGCTGATCCTTTGCTATTTCCAGACTGGCCGTCTAGCCCAGATTTAAGTACCCCGGCCTGCAGGCCTTAAATTTGACACCCCTGGATTAAATAGTAGAAGGAATTTCTGGATGATACGTGTCATGTACCAATGGAATTCGTTACTTTCATAAATGGTATCTTCACCTTTCTTAAACTTCTTCAAGCAGACCTGGGCCTCCATATTTCCATAATGCTTTAGCAGATCCTGCATGAAGCAGAGTTTGAACTGGATTACCTCTGAAGTAGGTTTTCAAATCTATGTTTTTCTGTGTAACGTTGCAGAAGAAAAATGCTTTGGAACTTCCATCCGGCAACAAAGCAAGATTCAAAATGGGTTAATGTCTACCTGTAGCCTAATTGGCTCCTGGTTTACTTCATGTCTTCAGCTGAGGTATATATCAAGGGGTGAACTGACTCTATAGAATTTTTTTAGTTGTGAAGTCGTGTCCAACCCATCATGACTCTATGGACAACATTCCTCCAGGCCTTCCTGTCCTCTACCATCCTCCATTTAAGCTCACAGACTGTATAGAATAGGATATGCTTCTTTCCATTAGAAAACTATTGGGTCTGGTTGAAAATTTTGATCATATGCCTGGTTTACCTCTTAAGCATACAAGTTATTACATGTGTTTTGGTACAACCCAGATAACAGCAGGATGGTAAATTAAGGCAGTGGTTGGTTGGTTTTGGCTACAGTTAAATGATTAATGGCTGAAGAGACAGCAAAAAGCTGAGATAAACAATTGGCTGCCTTTGGTCTGACTCAATCTCTGATAGAAGAGGCAATTCCGCAACATAAAGAATGATTTGTCTTCAGGTAT
This sequence comes from Masticophis lateralis, assembly GCA_030761175.1. Taxonomy (NCBI): domain Eukaryota; kingdom Metazoa; phylum Chordata; class Lepidosauria; order Squamata; family Colubridae; genus Masticophis; species Masticophis lateralis. The sequence goes on from JAUDYJ010000002.1 coordinate 50,186,010, forward strand.
AAATGATTTGTTACCCAGCATTGCAAATAAAAATAACGTTAACAAACACAGTGGTCTTATAAACCACAAAGCAAGGTGCTATACAGAATCACAATGGGATGCCCTGCCATTGCCATACATGGCTGATTGTGCATGCTGATTTCCATTACCTATTGAATTAAAAGGATGTGACTCAACAACTTTCTAGAAATGCTATAATCTGAAAGATTAAAGAAAGAAGGATGTTTTCCTGCTGTGTATTTTTCTTTGAAATGTTAAAAAAAAGTTCTTAACGTAGCTGGTCTTATGAAATAAACTTTCAACCTACATTTGTCTGAATTCCCACATTTACCATTGCATGGCTCTTGCAGTCACTTGTATGACAGCAATAAAAAAATATTCTGTCGTTTTGCTTTGATAAACAAAGCAACAAAGTTGGTGTCTTTTCCAAAGTTTGGGTCTAAATTTAAGAAATTGTTGCTAAGCTGTAATCTATTTTAAAATAATAGGAAATCAATACATGTTGATAAATGCATATGCATATCTGAGTTTTAATCTTTCTGAATGACGTCACATTATCACCTTTGTCATCAAAATCCAAATTCTTCCAAGTCATTTTACCCAAAATAGATGGAGTGATGGTCCAAGTCATTTTACTAGATGGATGGATGGATACATGGATGGATGGATGGATGGATAAACAGATATAGATATTGACACAATAAAATCACAATAACAATGTAAGACATTTCTCTTTTAGACCTTCTTTCAGGATTTTCTTTTTTACTATCTGGGAAGGAGGGAATAAAGTATAGCAACTGGAGTATCTTGATAATATATCTTCCTACTGTTCTTATGCTCTTCTTCCATACTATAAGGCATGGTTGTATTTGGAAAATCTTTCCCAGCTTTTCTGGGTGTTTTGGGCAAAAATTCTTGAGCATTAGATATGCTGATTGGATCTGACTGGAACTATAGTTCAAAATGCTGGAGAATATCACATCAGCGTAAGCTGCTAGAAAGGTAAAGAGGGCCATCTCAATAATAGTGATTGCCTGTCAATCTCTCTCTTTCACTGCTCAGTTGAGTACACATCTTGCTAAGTGAAGCAGAAATACCTGGGGCCAGAATCAATTAGTCATGAGCTGCCCTGGCATTTAGAATGTCTGCAATTAATCCTGATCTTTAGAGCATATAGAAGAGCATTGCCATATTTGAAAGTTACAAAACAAAAGGATAATCCAAAGAAAACCTGCAATTATTTGGTTGGGGACTGACAGGTAGAAGAGATAGTAGAAGCATCTCCAATCATATTCAAAGTTGATCATTCAAATCTATCACTAGCACAGGGGTTGGCAACCTTAAACACTCAAAGAGCCACAAAGGTCCTAACCAGAAGCCCCTGTTCAATTCTGGAGCCGACTGGAAATCTGGTTCCCCCATCAGTCTCCTCCTAGCATGGCGTCCTTTTTCCTCTGCTGACCCGAAGTCCAGTTCCCCCACCATAGAGTCTCCTCCTAGCACGGCATCCTTTTTCCTCCACCTATCCTAACTGAAATGTGCAGCTGACCAGCAGCAGGGAGCTGCAGCAGAGGGATGAAAGAGCCACATGCAGCTCCAGAGCCAAGAGTTGCTGGTCCCTGCACTAGCACAACATTTTCAGTCAAGACTGATAAATGGAAAGAAAAGTATAAAGAATTCCTTCTTGATAATAAGGGCAATAATAAAATACCTCTTAATTTAGAGTAGTCAGGGCAGCTCATGATGAAGTTAAGCGTTTACTGGCTGGATGCCTTTTTGATGTCTATGTGGAGCTTACAGCAGATATATTTTTTCCTTGTTGCCTGGAAAGAAACATCTGCAGCTACCTAGGATTGAACTCTCAACCTTTTATTTATTTATTTATTTTTAATTTGATTTATATGCTGCCCTTCTCCAGAGACTCAGGGCGGCTTACAATGCGTTAAGCAATAGCCTTCATACTTTTGTATATTTATACAAAGTCAGCTTATTGCCCCCACAAACTGGGTCCTCAATTTACCCACCTTAGAAAGGATGGAAGGCTGAGTCAACCTTGAGCCTGGCTAGGATTGAACTCAGAGAAATTACAGGCAGCTGGTGTTAATTGCTGCCTTTAGTAGGAGGCATTAGCCCTCTACGCTACACAGGCTCCTTCCGTGTTTGAAGCGAGCATCTTCATCAGTAGGTCACTGTGCCTGAGGGCAATAATTTGATTGTGAAATTCAGATTGCTACAGACAAGCATATTTCCATCAAATATTCAATAAATTGTAAAGTATAAAACTGCTGTTATGGAAACTCCCAAGTACTTGAATTCAGTTCTCACAAAGTTTCCTGCACATAAGACTCACGATTTTATATTCCTTTCAACATATAAATAACAAGGGGAAAAAAAGTCAAGGAAATAGTAGGTCCCCTAAAGAGAGAAAATGGCAAGGAAGTATAATAAATAATATATAAAATAAATAAATAAATAATAAGTAACAGGAAGCAGAGAGAAAGTACAACTGTTTAACACATTCTTTGCTTCAGTCTACACACAAAAACAAACTATAGCCCAACCTACCAAAAATCTAACTGTGAAAGACAGACTAGAAATAAAAATTAAAATAAGCAAGAGAATGGTTAGAGAACGCCTATCTGATCTTGATGAATGTAAATCACTGGGACTTGATGGATTACATCCAAGAGTTCTGAAGGAGTTGGCAGTTGCTATTTCAGAACTATTGTACCATACCTTTCAAAAATCCTGGAACACTGTGGAATAAGCTGAGGATTGGAAAAGAGCTGATGTGGCTCCCATCTTCAAAAAAGGAAAAAAAATTAGACCCATGAAACTACAGACCAATCAACCTAACATTAATACCTGGGAAGTTACTGGAAAAGATATTCAAAAACCAGATCTGCAAACATCTAGAAACAAATAAAGTTTTAACTAGAAGCCAGCACTGGTTTGTTAAAAACAGATCATGCCAAACCAATCTTATTTCATTCTTTGACAAAGTGACTAAATTAGTATACCAGCGAAATGCTGTGGACATCATATACTTAAGCAGGGCATTCAGCAAAGTAGACCACAACCTACTTCTTGATAAGCTAGAAAAATGTGGAATAGATAGCATTATCACCAGATGAATTTGTAACTGGCTGACAAAATCATACTCAATGAGTAGTTCTTAATGGTACTACATCTACATGGAGGCAACTAAGCAGTAGGGTACCACAAGGTCATGTTTTAAGACCTGTTCTGACCTAGGCTTCCTTAGAAAGTATACACCACAATCTTAGTCCCGGCAAATCTCTTTAATTCATATGGCTGTGAATTATTGTCATTCCCAGTCCGAAAGGCTTCTCAAACAGTTTTTCAGGGGACTGTTTACAAATACCCACCGTATCTCCCTTGGAATGCTGCCAGAGAACTAATTGCCACATGCAGCACAAGGCCAAACTTAGCACAGAGTCAAACAGAATTTTTCCAAAGCTTTTACCGACCAGATGGATTAATTGCTTCCTGCGAAAGATCACATCCCGTTCGCTTCTTTTTTATGTCTAATGGGATGGGCCGATCATCTCTAAGCCTTACTCCCAAGTTGACCCTGTTTTCTTAATTGTTCCTGTCTTCTGGCAGCTCTGCGCATGTGCACACTGGGAACAGGCTCCAGCTATTCTTCTGCCTCACTGATGTCAGACTCTAGAAACTCTGGAGGCAGCAAAGAACTACCAGAACTACTCTCTGCCTCTGACTCAGAGCCATCATCCAAGCCTTCTCCAGCTTCTAGGACTGGTCCAGGTTCAGGGGTGGGTTCTACTTACCTTTACTACTGGTTCACAACGGGGCGCGCTCTTTGCTAGCATTGCCAGCAACAATCCAAAAATGAGATTGTACCTCCTGGTATCTTGTGGATAGAAGAAACTAACCCCTTCTACATTTGTGGCCACTCCCTCATTTCAAATGCTTTCTTGTCAGGAGGCAACATAAATAGAGATCTGATGTCTTTACCTCCCGCTATAGGGGGAGATGCTGCTCTAGCTATTCACAATACAGGATAACAGAGTTGGAAGGGACGTTGGAGAATGGTGGTCTTCTAGTCTGACCCCCTCCTCAGCGGGGTCCAACCTCTTCTTAAAAACTTCCAGTGTTGGAGCATTCACAACTTCTGGAAGCAAGTTGTTTAACTGGTTAATTGTTCTGTCAAGAAATTTCTCCTTAGTTTTAGGTTGCTTCTCTCCTTGATTGGTCTCCATCCATTGCTTCTCCTGCCTTCAAGTGCTTTGGGGAATAGGTTGACCCCCTCATTGTGGCAACCCAGTGGTGGGTTGCTCCCGGTTCAGTCCAGTTCTTGAGAACCGGTAGTAACGGCGGCAAGAGGCTCTGCGCACCCACCTGGATGTCATCATGAATGATCTGCGCATGCGCAGAAGTGCACATGTGCACTCCCCCATTGCAAACTGGTAGCAAAGGTAAGTAGAACCCACCCCTGTGGCAACCCCTGAGGTTTTGGAACATTACTATCATGTCACCCCAGTCCTTCTTTTCCTTAAACTAGACATATCCAATTCCAGCAACTGTTCTTTATATGTTTTAGCCTCTAGTCCCCAATCATCTTTCTTGCCCTTCTCTGCATTCTTTCTAGAGTCTCAACATCTTTTTTACATTGTGGTGACCAAAACTGAATGCAGTATTCCAAGTATGGCCTTACCAAGGATTTATAAAGAGCATTTCACATGATCTTGATTCTATTCCTCTGTTAATGCAACTTAGGCCTGCATTGGCTTTTTTGGGAGGTGGGGGCAACTGCAGCACACTGCTGGCTCCTTTTTAGGTGATTGTCTACTAGGACTCCAAGGTCCCCCTCACTATTCTAGGGCTGGATTTCAAAAATTTTAGCAAGGGGTTCTCTGCCCGGTTGCTGGGTGGGCATGGCCATGGTGGGTGTGGCCTAGTCAGCCTCCTGCATCAAGGCAGGGGGTGTTTTTGCCCTCCCCGGGCTCTGACGCTTTCCTTGAGCCTCCAGGAAGGTGAAAATGGCCTCTCCAGGCTCCAGAAGCCCTCTAGAGGCTGGAAATCGGCATGTTTCCAGCCTTTCCGAACTTCTGGTAGGCCCATTTTTCGCCTTCTCTGCACCTCCGAGTGTACCCTGCACTTACCTACATCCAAAATAGGCTGCGTGGGGACTCCTGGGAGGGGTAGGCTGGGCGGAACCAGCTAGTAGTGGGATTTGGGGGCTCTCCCAACTGCACAGAATCTTAGCTAGAGGTTCTCCCGAACCCCTGCGAACCCCAGCAGCCCACCCCTGCACTATTCCTTCTAACTATTGTGAAACTGCTGACATTGCAGCAGCAGCAACATTACAGCTTTTAATATGAAGAAAGTCAATGAATCCTGGACATTTGGTGATATTTTACTTTCCTACCCAGAAGGAGTTCTGGCACAAACTGAACATATGGTGACACTAAGATAGAACCCACTTTCTGAAGTCTACTCATGGTGCTACCAAGACCTATGTAAACAGTATATATTTGCAACAATTCTCAAGTCCAGAAGGGTTTCCATAGAACTCAGTAATCTGAAACCATATGTTGTCCCTAATTATTCCACTAATTTTTTTTATTTATGTACTTACCAAGTTTCCTTCCTCCTTTCTGTTTAGCTTCTGTGACTGTGTCATACTTTGTGTCATATTTCTAACAATTGCCCTTATAGCCAAAATAAGGATTTTGACTTCAGCTTCTGGCATATTTCTGATTTCTTCAAGCCAGGAATCATCTGTTTTGTCCAAATACCTCATTTAGGAAGGAGGAGCAGCTAGAACAGTCATTCTCAGTTTCTTCTCTTGTCCAAAGTATCTTGAGAGGGGCCAATATTTACTACTAATTTATCTGTACGATATCCAAATCCCCTAGCAAATGAAGAAGATTGGCTTAATAGGATCCTCTGGGAAATGATGCCTGCCATCAACTCTGCTTCAACTAGCAATTATTACATGCTCTGCCTTCTAATGAGAACTGGACATATTTCCTAATCAATGTCATAGTTTGGGTGTCTTTTTCTCATCTTCTTAATACCTATCTTGGGCTAACACAAATGGGGTAGATTGGTAAGAAAGATGGTGGTTTATACAGAATTAGAATCTGTTCCATTTAACATTCCATCATATAAAACACTGTTTTAATTTACAGGCCCCGTCATCTTGATCCTAAATGAGAAACAAGCCACAAGCTAAACAGCTTTTACACAAAACAGACCACTAATGTGCTAGGCCAATCTTCCTTAGATTGTTGCCCACTTTGTAGATTGAAACTTCAGTTCCCAGAGTTTTTGAGGCAGCACACTAAAAACCATTCCTTTGTTTTACATACTGAATGATTAAAAAACATCTAACAGTGGAATTTTGCTATCACAGGTGCTTTAATTTGATATACTTGATTAATCTATTTATATGAAAACTTTATGCCCATAACAACATGGCAATATATACTTTTTTCTATGGTAAATGTACTTTATATGGACATTCTTATCATCCAGGCTTTTGATAATTGTGACATTCAAAGCAGCTCATAATTTCAGAAATCTTTTTGCTACAGTTATTACAGTTTGCCTGGTAATTTCTTAATATATAGTGACTGAGATCTTTTCTAAATTCAATTGTGAAGTACATTGGAAGAACAAAGTTTCTAATTAACAGCATTACATTTCATGTGCTTTTATTATATTTTATTGCATGTATTTTATTGTAAAAAATGTATTTTAATTATGTATGCCACTCAGAAATGTATTGCGAGGCAAGCAATAAATCTATTAAATAAATAATCCATAATCTATATCAAAATGCTGGATGCCATTTGAACTAGATTTGTATTTCCTTTCCTCTATTTTACCCCCTTCCTTTTCTTGTGCCACATGTAAGCAGTGATGGGTTGCTCCCGGTTCATCCATTTTGGGCGAACCGGTAATGGCAGTGGTGGGAGGCTCCGCCCACCCACCCAGACATCATCAAAAATGCTCTGCATATGCACAGAAGCGCCGTGAGCTCACAAAGCAAGCGCGCGCACCTGCGCACTAACGATAGCAAACCACCAGTGCCAGGATTTGAATCCCACTACTGCATGTAAGCAATGAAAAACAAAAACAGGTTCTCTGCTTAGATAAAGCAACACGTTACTGAGTCACATCTTTAAAAAAAAGAAAAGTCCCAAAGCCTCATTATTAAATACAAATAATCATAGTGGTCTATTGTTTGCTACAAAAACTGATCCTGAAGGCAGAAAAGCACCCTTCCAAAATTAACGTTTGATAGCACAGTGTGACTGTTAATTTCTATCCTCCTGTATCTTATAAAAAAGATAGTATGATTCAATTCAGGTTACCATTACATAATTGCAAATTGATTAAAATAAGTACTATAAACCGTCAATGAACCTTTGGATTGGGAAAGCAAAAATACACTTATAAAAAGATGCAGTTAGGCATATGGCATCTAACAATGTATGTTTCTAGTAACAAGTATATTTCTGTAGAAAACTACATTCAGGTCCTCTAAAATTTGTGTATTAGTTTGCAATCCCATATGTGTATATCTAGGAGTATTGAACTTGGTGCAAATTATATCTGAACAGGATTGCGCTGATAAGTACAAAGCAGGAAGCCTGACCTTTAAATATAATGTCTCATGAAAATGATTATAGCTCCAATCCCTTTCCAAATCTTCAAAGGAAGTTAAGTTCTTGAGGAGTTTATGGAACAGCAAACATTGTTATGTTTTGTAATCAAATCCAATTGGTTAAAAGCAGGAGTGAAATCCAGCAGGTTTTGACAGGTTCTGAAGAACCGGTAGCGGAAACTTGAGCAGTTCAGAGAACCAGCAAATACCACCTCTGGCTGGCCCCAGAATGGGGTGGGAATGGAGATTTTGCAATATCCTTCCCCCCAGGAGTGGGGAGGGAATGGGAATTTTGCAGTATCCTTCCCTTGTGATGCTCACCAAGTCACGCCCATCAAACCACACCACGTCCACAAAACCAGTAGTAAAAAAAAATGGATTTCACCACTGGTTAAAAGATTCCCTTCCAGATTTAGTCTGCAAAAATCAGCATGGAATAATAAAAGCTATCTAGTCCAGTCCTCTCCTCAGTTATATCATTTAAGATAGATGGCTATCCGGTGTCTTTCAAGTCATCTTGTGGTCATCCATATCGTCTCTTCCCAGATATGGAGGCCTTTCCCATGCCTATTCTACACAATGCTGTTTGTTGCCTGTTTTTTTTTTTTTTAACTCAGCCAGTTTCTGATACCTGGTGAATCAGATTAGAGCTTGAACTTGCTTGGCGGTTCTAAAAGGGGAGTGCAACTATCATATACCCTTGACCTAAGATTCTTACACTTCTTCTATCTAGGATGGTCATTCTCTTCCACTCAGGATGCAGCTTCAGGAGGGATGCACATGGAGCAGTGAGGGAGGAAGAAACATCTGCCTAGTCAGCCAGATCAGCCAAATCAACCCGGCAATCAATGGAGTCTCAGTCAATTGTCCTCACATCCAGTTAAACTAGAGGAACAGTATTTGGCACAGTCTTCCCCAGGGTGATGTCTCCAGACACTATGGGTGTAAATTCATAGAATTCACAACCAGCACAGCCCTGGATGCTATAATCCCAAAACATCAGGTTAGCATCAAGTTGAGGAAACAGGCTAATCAAGATTAGAGTCAAGACCAAAGAGAAGATTTAGGTTACCTGTCCATTATTACATAGGAAACAGGTTTATACTAAGTCATCAAATATCTCTTTATTTCCTTATACCACGCTTTCCCGAAAATAAGACCCTGTCTTATATTTTTTGAACCCCAAAATAAGCACTTGGCCTTAGTTTCAGGGAGGTCTTATTATTTTGGGGCGTGTGGAGCAAGATGGGGCTCCTTTTGCCGTCTTACTTGATTTCCAGCTCTGTGTTTAAATATTTTCAGGGAAGGCTTATTTTCGCGCATGTGCTCAAAAGCCCGATCTTGCTTATTATCAAGGGATGTCTTATTTTTGGGGAAACAGAGTAATAGCTGTCCCCAATTTAGTGCTACTAGCTATAGTGTTACTAGCTACTTCGGTGCTTATTAACCTTGGCTATCAGAGTAATTGTCTATGTTATAGTGGTGAAATCCAATTTTTTTTCTTACTTCCGGTTCTGTAGGCGTGGCTCGGTGGGCAATGCAGGGGAAGGATACTGCAAAATCTCCATTCCCAACCCATTCCAGGGGAAAGGATACTGCAAAATCTCCATTCCCAACCCACTCCTGGGGCCAGCCAGAGGTGGTATTTGCCAGTTCTCCAAATTACTCAAAAGTTCTGCTACTAGTTCTCCAGAACTGTCAGAACCTGCTAGATTTCGCCCCTGCAATAAGACTTATAAGACAGTTTATCACATCTAGAGCTATCATGTTTGAGTCAGTGACTGAAAACTAGCCTGGAACATATAAGTAGCTAATTAACATTTTCATGGTGGAGAAGTGCAGTGTGATTGGTTGAAGGCAGAGCAAAGTAGACATAAATCAGCATAGCGATGAAACAAGCTATCAGGTTGATTTTTTAAAAAGTGCTTTCCTAAAATATGGTAGCATCGCATCAGACATTAAAAATAACTATGGAACAACAAAAAAAAAGATCTGTATCTCTGGCCACATATCACTTTTTTGCCTTTACTATTCTAACAGAAAGATATTTTTAAATATATCATTTGTATTCCTATCCCTGTTGAATTCTCTCATAACAGAGCTACTAAAATGGTATTTTGTTTGCCATCAATAACTCATAAAGAAGCTTTCATGTACATGTAATATGTAACAATTCTGCATCAAAGTTGACTCAGCCTTCCATCCTTCCGAGGTCAGTAAAATGTGGACCCAAATTGTTGGGGACAATATGCTGACTCTATAAACCGATTAGAGAGGGCTGTAAAGCACTGTGAAGTGGTATATAAGTCTGAATGCTATTGCTATTATACCATGCTTTTAGCCATTTCAATTGCATGTGCTTCCCAAAGTCCTGAGAGTTGTTTTCTGAACATTTTAGCGAATAATGTCTGTCTCTGAAGATTCCTAGAGTAGCTGGTTGCTTTCTGCACAAATTCCATTTGAAGCAACAATCCTATCCTGATTCTGACTGTAAGTTTTAAAAAACATTTGTCATTTAAGAGCAACAATTATTATAGACACCACACTTATTTGGCAGTTATAAAATACATAGTGCAAAGGGAAAAATACTCAATGAATCCTGTGGAAAATTTGGTAGAAACCAAAGGATTAAAAACAATCAACGTATTTTCAGAACAGTTTTAATTATTGGGATAATACTGGAGTTAGGAAATTTAGTTCAGATTAAAGTCAATGTTGAAAGGCCAAATGTCCATCCCTTCTTTGCAGATCAATGCAAAGAGGGCTTATTTCATCAAACCACATACTGGGTGGGGACCATAAATTGCTGATTCAGATTTTAAAAAATAAAACCAGACACCATAATGATCTCTGTTCATTCAATCTCAGGATCTAATTACAACTTTCCAAACTCAAGCTATACCAGATGTTATCAATCCAGAATGCATCATTTTGGCACTAAGAGGAAATTCAGAATGTAGGTGGGAGTGAGATGAATTGGTGACTAGCAGCCCAGTGTTATGAATCACTTCAAGGAGGAAGAGGTTTGCAACATTTAGTGTAGGAGACCTAATGCCACTGTGGGGAAAACAGAGCTACAGCCTGACCTCAACTTGGCTGCTGCTGATAAATTCTTTAGAAACATTTCCCTTCGCTCAGAAAGAGGCCATCCAATGTCCAAGAATATTCAGCATCATGCCTGTAGGAGGATGACAATAGGTAGGAAATACTTATTTATCACTTCCACATTGATGAAATGTCATATCTCCCCAAAACAATCCTGAAAGTTACATTAAGAACTTCCTAGACGGAAGTTCCTACCACTATAAGATTTTGTGAATAGATACTTCAGCACTACTGCTTTCCTTTGAAAGTAGCAATAGCAATTGCACTTAGACTTATATACTTAGACTTCATAGTACTTTACAGCCAATGGTGGGATTCAAATAATTTAACAACTGGTTCTGCCCTAATGATTCCTTCCAACAACCAGTTTGCCAAACTGCTCAGAAAATTAACAACCGGTTCTCCTAAGTAGTGCGAACTGGCTGAATCGCACCAATGTTTACAGCCCTCTCTAAGCAGTTTATAGTGTCAGATATTGCCCCTTCGCAACAATCTGGGTATTCATTACACTGACTGAAGGCTGAGTCAATCTTGAGCCGGTCAGAATTGAACTCCAGGCTGTGGCAGTGTTAGCCTGCAATACTGCTTTCTACCCACTGTGCCACTATGTCTCCTAATATAATTCTTCATTCACTTTTCAACAGATTGGCTGCATAATACAGTAATAAAATCATTGCAATTTGTGGAGATATACAGTAGATATTTTTCGGAGCGGGTGGTCCTCTTTTATTTCTTAGCATCTGATTTGAAGTAGTGGTCATGGTGGTGAAAATGATGATGACAATGATAATGATACATGAAATAAACAGGCATTTGGGGTATTTAATTAAAAAGGTCTCCTCCTCCTCCTCCTCCTCCTCTCCCTCCTCCTCTTCCTCTTCTTCTTCCTCCTCCTCCTGAGATCAATGGCTCCTCGTTTTCTTTTCTATAGAATTAAAAATGGGCTGAACTTCAAGAACACATTTAATTAAGATCTATTTATGTTTTTCTTACATTTACTGTATATCCTGATCTCCAATGAGTTCAAAACAGCCTATATGGCTCACGTTAGCTTTTGATTCTCAGTACAATTCAGTAAAATCAATTTATCTAAGGAAGAGCAAGCTGCAAAGGAATTTGAGTACTGTAGCCACTAGAAGTTGAGGATTTTTCATGAAAGGAATATATTTGTGTAAACATTATTGAGACCATGGGAAAAGGCATTGGTAGGCATTACAGTATATTATGCTCTATCAACTGTTATGTGAATCCACGTTTTTTACTTTATGGTTAGCTAATTGCAAGAAAGCAAAAAGCTTAGGACAGGAGTAATTCATATTGTTAGTGAAGAAGTTAGAATTACCCTTCTTGGCCTAGAGAGTTTTGAAGTTTAAGGCAAGTGAAGCAAATCAGTCAACTAGTAGCAGTACTTCTGTTCCACAGAACTGTTTCTCTTCCAGAGAGAAGTGCCACACCCTCTATAATTCTGAGCAGCGAAGGGATCCAGATGATCGCAACTCATAATTTTCAAATCCCTGCAATAATCAGGATGTTTTTCAGATATCTTACAAAAGGAGCTTTTAGTCTGGGAGGTTCATTTGCAGAAGAGAGTGGCCAACAGGCACTGAGATCCTGTCTTTCTACTTTTCTGAGGATTTTTCATTTTCTAAGGGAAAATTGCAGTTAATGCACAAGTTGCACCAAATGGCTTTTTTTTTTTTTTTACTGAATCTGACTGCTGGTCCATTCAATAGTGTTTTCTATTCTAACTAGATTGCCAAAGATTCAGGCAATAGTGTTTTCCTCTGTCTCGCTCTAGAGATTAGAGGAAATTAACGTAGGGCCTTCTGTGTCCTTCCGCTGAGCTGTGGCTCCTCTGTGAAAGAAGAACAGGGGAGGTAAGGTTTACATGCATCGCTATTTGCTTCCTTCTTTCCTCCCCTTCCTTCCTTTCATCCACTGTAGGAGTTAGAGACATATGTCATCTGCATGCATTTTATTTGAAAGGTTGCAAATAACAAGAGGCTTGTAAGTATTTTACCAGCTCCATCAGACTTGTCTTTTTCATGTTTTATTCTGACAAGCCCATGCCTTTAATTACCAGGAGAAGGAAGAGGAGGAGATAGGAATTCATCCTTAAGGATAAAAGGATCTTGAATATTCTGAATGGGCTGATTAGGAGTAAAAACTATATGTTCATTTCCCCCCACTGGTTATCTGGAGGATATATTGTACTACTGGAGCATTATTGGAGTACTACTGGAGAGTGTTTTATGCACTGGAGCATAATATACTATAGGAGAAAACAATACCTCCATTGACACTGAACAGGTTAAGCTACTGTACAGTAGTGGCCAAAATTCTAGAAACTGTTTGGGAAAAGTGTATTTTTGAAATTTGATGGCTAATGACACCACTTTTTTTTTTTTTTTGAGTTTCAAGATAATCATATTCCACAGCTGGAATGGCCCCGACCTTAACCCAATTGAAAATCTATGGAGCCGACTAAAGAAACTTGTTAATCAGAAGCGACCCAGCAATAAAATCCAGTTAATAGAAGCAATCATTCAATCTTGGTTTCACATTATAACTGCTGCAGAACTAAAAGACTTGGTGTCAGGGTTCCAAGTAACACCCCCAATTAAATCAGACTCCGAGATGTCATATTGGCACATGTGGGAAACCCAATTCTGAGAGCTTCTGGGTTTTCCTCACCCAAAAGAAAGTTCGAGTCCTTGCCCATCACCCACACGTCCATCACACGCACCAATCAGGTACCCTCCAGAACAGAAGATACCTCCTCATTCTTCTCAGCACAGCTGCAGGGCACAACGGCCTTGACTTTCTGGAAAGAATGTTATTTTGACTACATATCATCTTCTTTCCATACAATCCCCTCTCCCATTTTCCCACAGTAGAATTTCTGGCAGGCCTGAAGGCTCAAAGGTAAAAGATGGCTTCCAGGTCTGATACTTGGTTCACTCCATGGGAAGTCTTTCTAAGGTCATAATTCATGCTAAAGGTTACCAAACTAAATATTAACTGACATGGTGATAAATTTTGTATATCTCGTTTTTTCTATGGTGATAATTTTTGTATATCTCATTTTTTCTACGTGTTTCACTTTTCTTCATTATACTGTAACTGCTATTCTAATAGTAAATCCTTCATAAAAGTTATTGCATTACATTCTTGATTAAATTATCTTTGCATTGATATATAATTTTATGGTACTACTCAAAAAAAAAATGGTATTATTAGCTAGTTTTAGAAAATACACTTTTCCCAAAAGGTTTCCACAATTTTGGCCAGTACATAAACAGGGAGCAAATCCTACTCCCTTCTAGTACTGAAGTTTAACAAAATATCTGCAAAAAAAGCCAACTAAGCTCAGAGAGCACCAAAGACTCAATAATTCAACCCTGGATTCCAAATGATTTTTTTTTTTTTTTTGGTGGCTAAATTGTCAGATTAACAAGCATGAGATTTCCAGCAGATCCACAAAAATCTTACAAGAGTTGACATTTCCATTACCAGTCAACCAGTGGTGAAATCCAATTTTTTTTACTGCCAGTTCTGTGGGCATGGTGTGGCTTGGTGGGGGAGGGGTCTTGGTGGGCATGTCAGGGGAAGGATATTGCAAAATATCCATTCCCACCCCACTCTGAGGCCAGCCAAAGGTGGTATTTGCTGGTTCTCCGAACTGCTCAAAATTTCCAGTACTCCAGAATCTGTCAGAACCTGCTGGATTTCAGCCCCGCATTTAACATTTACATTTTTAAAAAATAGCTTGTTCTTAACTTGGAGATCCTCCTATACATATGTATACTCCATGTTGTTGTTCACAGGTGCTTCTTTGGCTACCCCTGGATTAAACAACAGGTCTCCAAAGTTTTCTATGCTAATGTCCTGGTCTCATAAAAAAAAAAGTTAGAGATTTTGACCAATGGCACCAAAATTTCCATATTTCAGGTAGTACTACTTGCACTGCTGCCTCTTGGTCTTTGTCTTTGTGCAACTATTAGATTGTCACTGAAGCTTGGGTAAAATGTACAGTTGTTCTAAATCATTGGCAGCCGTTGCATCTACATCTAAGCCAAATTATTTTTTCCAGTATTTTGCAGTCAAAGTTAATGAATGCACACGCGAATGCATAGCTCTATTCAGTAGTGTTTTCTCCCCAGAAAGATTCATTGTGCGTAGACTTACTTTGCAAACATACCGGTATGTGTGCTCATCTCCATCTCACACAAGACTTACTTCTAAACAAATATATCATAGGACACTCCAGTCCCTTAACAACTTTGCCCATGTAAAAATTCTGGATTATTGTGTCATACATATTTATACAAATGGCCTTCCATCCACAGTGGAATGTAAAGGGTGTATTTCAAAGCATCGGATAACACTTATTCAGCATGGCCAACAGCTAGGAGCCATATGAGGACTGCTAATTCCTAGGCTGACCCCAGCTAGTTCAAAGATCACTCTTAATGAAGACGACATACATCAAAGGAAAGATGGTTGGATAAAAACAGAAAGTTTGCTCTTATTGGGATCTCTTTCTTGAATTATATGGGGTTCTGCACTCTCTGGACTGCTGATACATGTCTTTGCTATATCCTGTTTGCCCTAAAGTGAGACATCCCCTGATAATAAGCCCAATCGGATTTTGAGTGCATGGCAATAAGACCAAGCGCTTATTTCAGGGTTCAAAAAAAATATAAGACAGTGTCTTATTCTTGGGGAAACACGGTAGCTGCCCTTATTGACTCCCTTTCATCTATGCTGCCGTCATACCTCTGCAAGTATGATGTTACCTTCCTCCAGTGATCAATTCTTCCTTCACTGTTTTTTTCCACGTCATCATCTGAATGTCCTTGGCTCTAAATCTTTAAAGAACCGCAAGGGTAGCGATGGAAATAACGCATCACTATTTAAAATGCACTGCACGCCTGAAATCTGATCCCGTATAAAAAGTGTTCCTGGCAGTGGGACAGATATTGGTCAGTGGTACACCTAGATAATTTTAGATCTTAGACTTAATGGTCTTACAGAAAGACCATGCATTACTTGAGAATAAGCACACTTCCACTGTAAGAGAAGAATAATGTATTTTTAATTATTTTTATTTAACTATTATAATATAAAATACAAATAGAAACAAAGATTGGGAAAGAAAAGGGAAAGAAGAAAAGAGGCAGAAAGTGCAAGGGTGTAGAAAGAAGGGAGAAAAGCACTGATTTCTGACTTTTTTTCAATGCAGTAGAATACAAGTAGTCATTTGTAGTTATATGCATGCCCAACTATCAAGCCAAAATATTGATGCCACTTCATCTGTTATCCAATTATTCCATTATCTGGATAGTCATTTGGTACCCCCTAGACCAGGGGTCGGCAACCTTAAACACTCAAAGAGATATCTGGATCTATTTCACACAGAAAAGAAAACACCGGGAGCCACAAAATCCTTTTGACATCTTAAATGAAGATAACACTGCATATATCATTGTAAGGTCCCAAAATATACTTGAGTCACCAGAATACCTAAAAGAGACTCAAGATGAGGCTTGCAAAAAAAAAAAAAGCAGATTTTATTTATGGCCAAAAACAAAATACTGGGTGGGACTATATCCAGAACATACAGATACAATACATGTGAGGAGATAACCATAGCTTCAGGAAGGTATGGCATCCTTTTATACCCTCAGAGACATCACCTTAGTAACCAATGCTGGCCCCCTGGCTCATCCCTTCCTTTGGTGGTGCAGCAAGGAAGGGGGTGTGTGCTCAGCAACCCCGCTTCTTATCCACCAGGCACAGAATGGTACAGAAAAGCAGGATAACAGAGAGGTGAGATCACTGGTAGAAGCAAATGGCAGAGACAATTCTTAGCAAAGCAATTCTTACAGAAGCAAAGTAGCAAATCAAACGAATTCTACTGACTCTACTATTATGTCCCACTAATTCTACCTGTTCTATTATTATGTCCCTTCATCATTTTTTACCTTTATGCTACATATAAAAAAACCATAGTGTGTTATATTTATGAAATTAATGAACTGCTACAGAGAAAACACTTTTTTATTTCTGCATGCAACAAAAACAATTTGAGCTCCGAAAAAAAAAAGATGGGTCAAAAAGTTCAATAAATCACATGCCAGCGGGTGTTGCATATTGGCAATTATGACCCATATTTTGAGCGACAGGGAGCCACAGCAGAGGGATGAAAGAGCCACATGTGGCTCCAGAGCTGGAGGTTGCAGCTCCCTGCTCCAGGCTATGATGCTCTGTACTTCAGCTCTAACTGCACCAATTGGCATTCATGACTAGCTGTAATTATTAGGGCTTCTGCTACATATCTGAAGGCCAGAAAGGTGATTCAGAGTACATGAAATCCCCAGCCCCATAAAGCATTGACCCCATAACCTTTCAACCTTTTAAATTTATGGTATATGATGTTTTTATTCTGGCTGTACACTGCCCTGAGTCCTGCAGGAGAAGGGTGGTATAAAAATTTATTTATTTATTTAATTAATTAATTAAATAAATAAATAAATAAATAAAGTAGCAGCATCTTTTCCCAGGGCCATCCAGATGCCATCCAGAGTGAAACTGTCTCACATTCTTCTCTGCCCTGCCGTGCCCTGCCGTGCCCTGCCCTACCCTACCCTACCCTACCCTACCCTACCCTACCCTACCCTACCCTACCCTACCCTATCCTATCCTATCCTATCCTATCCTATCCTATCCTATCCTATCCTCTGCATTCTGTTATCATCAAAGGAGAAAGGTCCATTTGATTTAAGAAGTTGTTAGTAGATGCTACACAGATAGTCAGGCATGCTCTAAAACAGGGGTCTTCAACCTTGGCAACTTTAAGCCTAGCGGAGTTCAACTCCCAGAATTCCACAGTCAGCTTTGTTTTGCTGGCTGTGGAATTCTGGAGTTGAAGTCCGCCAGACTTAAAGTTGCCAAGGTTGGAGAGCCCCGCTCAGTGGTGAAATCCAAATTTTTTTACTACAGGTTCTATGGGCATGACTTGGTGGGTGTGGTATGGCTTGGCAGGGGAAGGATACTGCAAAATCTCCATTCCCACCCCATTCCAGATACTGCAAAATCTCCATTCCCACCCCACTCTGGGGCCAGCCAGAGGTGGTATTTGCCATTTCCCTGAATTACTCAAAATTTCTGCTACCGGTTCTGAACTGCTCAAAATTTCCACAACCTGAAATTCTCCAGAACCTGTCAGAATCTGCTGGATTTCACCTCTGCCCCTGCTCTAAAATACATTTTTACTTTGGATTTGAAGAATTACACAGCCCTGATAGTTACTATTCATTCAATAATAAATCATAAGTGAGCCTCTGAAAGTGGAGAATATCCTCAGAAGAGTCTCACTGGTTGATCTGGAAATTTCATAATGGGAAAGGAAGTTTCCTAAATAGTCAAGCCCAGAATTGCTTACAGTTTTAAAGGTTAACACCAACATCTTAAATTGTGTCCAGTAAGCAATTGGCAACTACTGTAAATCATTCAGAACAGGTATCGTATGACATCTGCACATTGCATCAAATAGCACTTTAACAGTTGCATTTTGTATCAGTTGAAATTTCTGGACACTATTCAAGTTAGCCTCACATAGGGTGAGTTGCAATAGATTGTCATCAAGGTACAGATAATTTTTACAAATCTAGACAATGGTTGTAGTTGTAATTAGGCAAAAGCACTCAGCAACCAGGAAACCATTGTGGAATAGCGCAACTTTCCTAGAAATGCATGTGTATGAACTGTCACTCACATATATGAAAGCTGTGTTGCTTTATTACTTTATTTATTTTATTTATTTATTTTATTTTATTCAATTTATATACCGCCCTTCTCCTGCTGGACTAAGGATGGTGAACAGCCAAGACTAAAAATATACCAATACAAAATATAAAAAATTATTAAAAGAATTACACAACTTTGGCCCAAAAATTTAAAACATCCCAACCTAAAACCCATTGACACTTTAAAAGCTAAAAAAGGTTTAAAAAGGTTAAAAGGGGGGGGGGGTACACCAGCCCTGCTTGATGGAAAAGAAAAGTTTTTAGGGCACGGTGAAAGGCCCGGAGATCTGATATCCTTCGTATCTCCGGGGGCAGATCGTTCCAGAGGGCAGGTGCTGCCACAGAGAAGGCCCTCCCCCTGGGGGTCGCCAGCCAACATTGCCTGGCTGACGGCACCCTGAGGAGTCTCTCTCTGTGGGTGCGTTCTGGCCGGTGGGAGGCTATCGGCGGCAGCAGGCGGTCCCGCAACTTTCCTAGAAATGCATGTGTGTGAACTGTCACTCACATATATGAAAGCTGTGCTGCTTTGTATTTGGAGGGGAGAGGAGCTTCGACAAAAACTTTTTGACTCCTGGTAATTGCCTGGACAAGTCCCTATACTTTTCTTGGCAGCATTTTCAGAAGTGATTTGCCCTTATCTGCTACCTAGGATTGCGAGAGAGCAACTGGCCCAGGATTAGCTACTGGCTATGTCCTTAAGGTAAAAAGCATCATCTCCAAAATTTTATCTTGATTCCTTATCCACTACACTGAACTGGTGTTAGAAACTCTCTTTCATAGAGATTCATCTTGATATTATTCAGTCTTTAGTTAAAGGTATTAAGCATTATTGGTAAGAGAATCACTCATCTTTCATAAGTAAAGATGGAAAAGTACTTCCTGCTTCTAGAGGCCATCTAGAATTCATAAGTTAAAATAAATATCACTTGATTTCCACATGGCAAAATAAATAGCCTTTTTAGAGGTCTGAATTAGATATATTTCTCATATCTTTTTGTCCATATGTACATCTGTTGTTCAATGCTCAACTCTGAATGGACTGGATCATTTATGCTGTTATAATATGGTGTGAGGGGGACAGGGAGAGATGGAATAATTTAAAAACCTTCCTGATAGATTATCACTAGTCATATTAAATACCTCCTAGTATGTCAAAAGGCCCGGAGGAATATTGTCCATGGCGTCATCATGGCTTGGACATGACTTCGCAACTAACAACAAAAAGTCTGTCAAACTTGGGGAGTCCCTCTGCTCAACTTTAGGAAAATGGACAGGAAGGTGCTTTGAATTTTTCCATTCAAAGCCTTTAAAAAAACTTAGTCCAATCTTGATATTATAAAAGGACTGCTATATCACCATGCGGACTTGAACATTGGAAAAGTATAAATGAAAAATCCTCTTATAAAACCAGTGCAGCAAAATCTATAGACATGTAGGAAGTTTGCACCCACACCTCTCCTAGGAAAATGAGATATTTGAGGAAATATTAAAAGGGCAGAATATTTCTCCTAAAAGGGAGGCAGAAACGCAGCCCCCCCCCCTTTTTGTCAATGGGCCATTAAGGCCATTAAGGCCTTTACCAGTCTATTCTATATAACAAAGATCTACCTCCTTCAGGCAGAGTCATAATAGGAATCCCAAAGGCCTTTTATTACATCATCACCCAGCAAGAGTCAACCAAGCTTGGGACTCATGACAGCCTACAGAGTTGTCCCTGCCTGGCCCCATGGGACTCTGACAACCAATACAGAGGTGGGTTTCAGCAGGTTCTGACCAGTTCTGGAGAACCGGTAGCGGAAATTTTGAGTAGTTCAGAGAACCGGTAGTAAAAATTCTGACTGGCCCCGCCCCCATCTATTCTCTGCCTCCCAAGTCCCAGCTGATCAGGAGGAAATGAGGATTTTGCAATAACCTTCCCCTGGATTGGGGAGGGAATAGATATTTTACAGTGTCCTTCCCCTGGAGTGGGGTGGGAATGGAGATTTTACAGTTCCTTCCCTTGCCATGCCCACCAAGCCATATCCGCAGATCTGGTAGTAAAAAAAAAATTGAAACCTACCACTGAACCAATCAGAATACAAGCTCAAATTCAAAAGCCCAGAGAGGGCATACAACTGGGGCATTCTCAGCATCTGTTTCCTCCCCCCCACCCCCCAGGACCTCAAACCATGTGGTCTTGTCCACCATTAAAAACCATCTTTCCAAGCAGTCTCCAAATTTCCAGTGTCTTTCTTCCCTACTTGGAACTGAACCCAGATTGACATTTCTTTCAACAGACATAACAAAGAGTTATATTAAGAAAGGAGAAATGCAAGGAAAATGACACAGAATTCGGGATAAACCAATGCAAACTTGGCTAAATTAGTTACTAATGCCTTCCTTGTGTTTCAAGACATGTACTTCCAGAGAAGATGGTTATAGAGAAATCATGGGAGGGAGGAGGGCTTCCACTTGAAAGTCTGTAGACAGGTCTTTCTTACTTATTCTTGTTCTCAGCCCTTATCCTCAATTTTATAGAATTCACAGAGATAAATGAAACCCAGTTGCATAGTGGGTTTCATTTATCATAGTGATTTGCTTTGCCCAGTCAAAAACAATGTTCCATCTCTTAAAAGGTCCTTGAAATCAGACATTACTTAGGGGCTAAATCCACCTTCCTAAAGACCACTAGTGGAATTATAAAAGGATACTCTGGTTTTTAGATACTCTTTCTATAAATAGGATTACATGTAAAATGCTTGTCTGGGAAATGAAGGTTGATGCACCTATTCAGGCAGCATGGTATCATTTTATCAACTGTTTTAGGGGCATTGTAGTACCATATCATAACTACGGGTTTGTCGTGGCCATTCTAGCTACTTCTTTTTAATATTTAGGAAGAAGAGGGTGAATAGGACTAAATTTGGAAGGAAGCAGGAGATGGGGCTTATGATTTCATTAAGCCCCTCTCTTTCCATATCATAATCCAAGGATTGAGTTATCCTGATATTCTTTTCAATTTTCTCAGCACTAAATGCCACGTAAAGACAATTTGGGCATGAATAAGCGCACCAACGTGCCTACCACCCCTGTCCTAATGTCCCCATTTATTTGTATCCATTTCCTATATTCACAATCATGTTTATACATATATCTGTAATCTTATATATGCTTGATTAAACAAACAAACAAACAAATAAATTTGGCCCAATGCCTTCTGTATGTCACAAAACTAAATGGAGCCAATTAATTTTTTTTTTTAAAAAAATTCCACTGAGCTCCTGTTTATTGAATATTGATACCACGTTATTACATTATTTGAAATTCAATTTTTTTTTACTATTGATTCTGTGGGCGTGGCTTGGTGGGCGAGGTTTGATGGGCATGGCAGGAGAAGGATACTGCAAAATCTCCATTCCCACCCCACTCTGTGTAGCGTAGGGGGCTAATGCCTTCTACTAAAGGCAGCAATTAACACCAGCTGCCTGTAATTTCTGTGAGTTCAATCCTAGCCAGGCTCAAGGTCGACTCAGCCTTCCATCCTTTCTAAGGTGGGTAAATTGAGGACCCAGTTTGTTGGGGGCAATAAGCTGACTTTGTATAAATATACAAAAGTATGAAGGCTATTGCTTAACACATTGTAAGCCGCCCTGAGTCTCCAGAGAAGGGCGGCATATAAATCAAATTAAAAAAAAAAACAAAACTCTGGGGCCAGCCAGAGATATTATTTGCTGGTTCTCCAAACTACTCAAAATTTCCGCTACCGGTTCTCCAGAACTTGTCAGAACCTGCTGGATTTCACCCCTGATATTTTGTATTCCTGTTCCCACTTACAATTATCTTAGGCTTTATAGAAGAGAATGTTGTGTCAATTGGTCTCAGGCCAGAAAAAGACTTAGTCTCACTTTCAGTGTGGCAGCACAAAAATATACAAAGATATACATCAGCACAGCACATACAAGATCCTTATCCTGGGTTCTGAGTTCTGTATGTTAATTAAGCTCTTAGAATAGGTCAGACATGTGTTAAAGAGATTAGATATCACTCCTCCTACCCTAGATAACTTTAACTTCCAGAAGACCTTTGATATTTGGCATGGCTCTTCTAAAACCTCTGATGCTAGTTATCTGAAATGAAACTGCTTGAAATAAAACCTCCCTCCCACCCCACCCCCACTTCCTACGCAGGGAATGATACAGGGCATTTGTCAATAAGCCTCAGATCCCTTCTCCCTTCTCTTTGCCTCTATTGGCTTGGTCGTTAAACCCACATCCTACAATTTTTCAGCTGTTAATAACTCAGTTCTATTTTCTTTTCCGTTTTATTAATTTTTGCCTTGATATTCACTAAAATTTGTCAGATGGTTTGTGGCAGACTGGATATTTTATCACCCACAGGCCACATCTGGCCCTTCGGCTGTTCCTGTTTGGCCCGTGGTGGTGGTAGCAGTGGGCAGTAGGGTGACAGCAGCTGTGGGGCTGGGTGGGGGAAGACCAGCAATTGTAGCAATGAGGGCAGGCCAATGACAGGGTGATGGCAACAATCCTCCACAATAGGGGAGGTTTCTCATGTGGTCCCTTTGAAAAATTAATTGCCCACCTTTGGCTTGGAGGATTGTCTTCATTGTGCTTTTGACATAACATTTAATAAGACATCTTGTGCAGTATTTAATACATTATGGAGGACCATTTTCAATTTTTGTGGCTGAAGAATGTGGCCAACATTTTTTTTCAATCCTTGCCCATCTTATTTAAGCTAGTTAGATTGGACGACATATGATTGGGTGGATCCAAGAAGTGGCTAAGATACGTTTGCAAGAGGAAAAACTTCTACCAGCCTTAAAGATTGTGGTGCACACATAATTGGGGAGAAAAAACCCTACCATTTTTGGATTCAGAAATTTATTGACTTCACAGATGATATCATATCATAGCAGAATCCAAGGGATGCTTGCAAGATACGACTGAGAAGCTGAAAGTGGAGACCTTCACAGTTCAACTTCAAATTAATAACCATGAAAATAAAAGTTAATGAATTGGGAAAAGCTACAGGAACCACAAAACTCTTATCAGACATGACCACACTGAAGAGGTAGAGCAGTTTGCTTCTCTGGAAAGTACATTTTGCAGTGATGGAGATGTTATGATAGACATGAAATCCAAGACAGAAAAAGCTTTGGTATATTTTAGCAGTTGTTCTGGCCCATGTCAACTATTAACACTGAGACAAAGCTTCAATGTTATAACAGTACTGTTTTGCCAACTGCAACATATGATAGTGAAATATGGAATATGTCAGAGTGAAAAGGCCCAAAGACTAAATATGTTTCACCAGCACTGTCTAGGAAAGATCTGTTCTGGCCTAGGCTTCCTGAGACAGTAAAAAGCACACAATTAGTCCCAAAAACCCTCTTTTTATTTCAATGGATGTGAATTATGTTCATTCACAGGCTGTGATGAGTCACAAATAGTTTGTAAAGAATCCGACAAGTCTGTCACAGTCCTTCTGGATAAGGCTGATAAGCACCCACCTTTATCTCCCTTGACATGCTGTCAAGACCTAATTGGCAATTAGCTTTGCAAGGCCACACGGAGAACAGAGTCAAAATGGAGCTTCAGAATTTAAACTGACCAGCACGAACAAAGTTGCTTCCTGCAAAGGCTCACATGCCTTTGCTCCTCCTTTATGTCTTATGGGAGGGGCCAATCATTTTATTTATTTATTTATTTATTTCAATTTATATACCGCCCTTATCCCCAGGAGGGGGACTCAGGGCGGTGAACAACCAGATTTAAAACACATATAATACAAACATTAAAAGAATGATAAAATTAAATTAAATTCATTGGCGTTCCAAATAAAATTCTAACCCCATTAAAATACCCAATTTAAAACCCCAGAAATCAATAAGAAAAATTTTGTTAAAACCCCCATTTAAAAACAATCAAGCAAGGCCGGCTTGTTGAAATAAATAGGTCTTAAGGGCCTTTCGGAAAGTGCGGAGGTCCGGGATCAAACGAACTTCTGGAGGCAGCTCGTTCCATAGGGTGGGTGCCCCCACAGAGAAGGCTCTCCCCCTGGGGGCCACCAGCCGACATGCTTGGCTGATGGCACCCTGAGAAGGCCCTCTCTGTGTGAGCGTACTGGCCGGTGGGAGGTTATCGGTAGCAGCAGGCGGTCCCGCAGGTACCCCGGTCCCATGCCATGGAGCGCTTTAAAGGTCAAAACTAACACCTTGAAGCGCACCCGAAAGACCACCGGAAGCCAGTGCAGCTCGCGCAGGAGAGGTGTCACATGGGAGCGCCCTGTCGCTCCCATAATCACCCGCGTGGCCGCATTCTGGACCAGTTGGAGCCTCCGGGTGCACCCCAAGGGGAGCCCCATGTAGAGAGCGTTACAGTAGTCCAAGCGAGACGTGACGAGTGCATGAGTGACCGTGCACATGGAGTCCCGATCCAGAAAGGGGCGCAACTGGCACATCAGGCGAACCTGATAAAAGGCCCCCCTGGCCACGGCCGCCACATGCCCTTCCAAGGACAGCCGTGAATCCAGGAGGACACCCAAGTTGCGCGCCCCCTCTGTGGGGGCCAATGACTCACCCCCAATAGCCAGCGATGGCACTAGCTGGCTATACCGGGACGCCGGCATCCACAGCCACTCGGTCTTGGAAGGGTTGAGACGAAGCCTGTTCCTCCCCATCCAGACCCGCACGGCCTCAAGGCACTGGGACATCACTTCGAGGGCATCATTGGGGTGGTCAGGGGTGGAGACGTACAGCTGAGTGTCATCAGCGTACAGTTGGCAACTCACCCCAAAACCACGGATGATCTCACCCAGTGGCTTCACATAAATGTTGAACAGGAGCGGCGAGAGGACCGACCCTTGTGGCACCCCGCAAACGAGGCGCCTCGAGGTCGACCTCTGCCCCCCTGCCAACACAGACTGCGATCGGTTGGAGAGATAGGAGGAGAACCACCGTAGCACGGTGCCTCCCACCCCCAGACCCCCCAACCAACGCAGCATGATACCATGGTCGATGGTATCAAAAGCCGCTGAGAGATCTAACAGGACCAGGACAGAGGAGCATCCCCTGTCCCGAGCCCTCCAGAGATCATCCACCAACGCGACCAATGCCGTCTCCGTGCTGTACCCAGGTCTGAAACCGGACTGGCACGGATCTAGATAGACAGTTTCCTCCAGGTACTGTGGGAGCTGGCGCGCAACCACACTCTCAACAACCTTCGCAACAAAGCGAAGGTTGGAGACAGGACGAAAATTTGCCAAAACAGCCGGGTCCAGAGAAGGCTTCTTGAGGAGGGGCCTCACCACCGCCTCTTTCAAGGCGGTAGGCAAGAAACCCTCACTCAAAGAAGCATTTATAATCCCCTGGAGCCAGGCTCGTGTAACTTCCCGAGTGGCCAGTACCAGCCAGGAAGGACACGGGTCCAATAAACATGTGGTTGCGTTTAGACTCCTCAAAGTCCTGTCCACGTCCTCGGGAGTTACAGGATCGAACTCATCCCAGATAACGTTCTCAAGACCAGCCTCAGTCACCTTGCTGGAGTCTACCCAGTCAGAGTCCAAGCCTTCCCGAATCTGAGCGATTTTATCGTGCAGATACTGTGCAAAATCCTCAGCCCGCCCTTGCAAGAGGTCCTCCCGCGCTCCCTGATGTAGGAGGGAGCGGGTCACTCTAAACAAGGCGGCTGGGCGGTTATCTGCTGATGCAATAAGAGCGGAAAAGTAATTACGCTTTGCCGCTTTTATCGCCACCAAATAGGTCCTAAGATGGGACCTAGCTAGTGTTCGGTCGGATTCAGATCGACTCACCCTCCAACCACTCTCTAGGCGTCTTTTCCGGCGCTTCATCTCCCTCAACTCCTCAGAGAACCAAGGAGCCGGGCAGGTTCGGTGCCGGGTCAGAGGCCGCAAAGGCACGACTCGGTCCAGGGCACTGGCGGCTGCCCTATCCCAGGCGGCCACCAGGTCCTCGGCCGAGTCGTGAGCCAGAGTTTCGGGCATTGGCCCAAGCTCCCTCTGAAACCCATCAGGGTCCATCAGGCGCCTGGGGCAGAACCACCTAATCGGTTCCGCCTCCCTGCGGTGGGGTTCGGCGGTCAGAAAGTCTAGCCTCAGGAGAGAATGGTCCGACCATGACAGGGGTTCAATAACTATATCCCCTACATCTAGGCCATTCAACCACTGACCAGAGACAAAAACCAAGTCCAGAGTGTGTCCTCCTGTGTGAGTGGGGCCAAGAATTAATTGTGTCAGGTCCATGGCTGTCATGGAAGCCATAAACTCCCGAGCCAACCCAGACGCCTCACCGACAGACGGCAGGTTGAAATCCCCCATGACCAGAAGCCTGGGGGTATCAACCGCCACCTCGGCAATAACGTTGAGAAGCTCGGGCAGGGCCGCTGTCATGTGGCAGGGAGCCAGGTACGCGATCAGCAAGCCCACCCGCACACCATGGCCCCACTTCACCAGGAGCGACTCACATCCGGCTATCTGAGGTATAGTGGTCTCCCTTGGATCCAGACTTTCCCTTATAATGACCGCCACCCCCCCACCCCTGCCCTGGGCCCTTGGTCGATGAAATGCTCAGAAACCTGGCGGGCACCCCCCCCCCTCTTGGCCCAACCAGGTCTCCGTAATACCTGCCAGGTCCGCACCCCCCTCCTGAATAAGATCACAGATGAGGGGGGCCTTATTAACCACGGACCTGGCATTACACAACATCAACCTCAGGCCCGGACGCCGTAACTCTGAACAACTCGGGGAGCGAGAAGAGTCTTGAGGGCCGAGGCACGCCACCGCTTGGAGACAGCGGCTACGTGCCCCCAATACATGATACGGCCCCCTGCTCCCGCCATATCTGCCCCTCCCAACCATGGCTCTGATGAAATTACCCTCCTTACTTTCTGCAGCGAGCTCCTCCTCACCCCGTTCCCGCCTCCCGTTTCAGGCCCCTGTGACGAGCCCGGCCTATAGCCCTCCCTCCCCTCCCCCCTCCCCCATCCCTCTAAAAGGTTAGACAAGCCTTACTCACAAGTTGCCCCTTTTATCTTAACTGTTCTTGCCTTCTGGCAGCTCTGCACATGCGTGCACTGGGAACCTGTTCCCCCTGTTCCTCTGCCTTGCTGACGTCAGACTCTGGAGGCTCCAGAGTCAGCACATAACTTCCAGATGGCCCTGGCCCCATCTCTGCCTCCGATGCAGAGCCCTTGTCCAAGTCTTCTCCATATTCCAGGACTGGTCCATGTTCCTCCCCAGCCTCCTCACTGTCCAACTCCGCTGCCAACTCCGCAGGCTGCTGGTGGACCACAACAAGATTCTTGGCATTACATATTTCAATTGTGTTACCAATGCTGAGATCCTACAAAGAAGTAACTCATGTCAGATACAGAATATAATGGCAAAACAGAGGATATGCTTCATAGGAACACATTTTACCTCTTCCAGATAAGTGCCATGCCAAGACTGCAATTAGCTGGACATCAGACAGACAGACCTTATAAAACTTGGCACCAACTTTCAGGTTGCTGATATCCTGCTGGAATAAATGGAAATTACCATAACTGATTGAAAACATTGGATGTGCACAGTAGCACAAGAGGAACTACTACTACTATTATCCCCTAATCATGAATACCCTTTTCGGAGAGCAATGTATTATAAGAATGTTCATACAGCTGCAGAGATCACTTATTTATTTGGATCACTTCGATCGGTGCTCTGGCTAGGTTTTGGACGCAAATTAGCCACACACTCCCTTATCAAAGACCTTCCGCAGGAAAGAAGCAAGGCCAAGATGACTATTGATCCTTTTACATTTTTTCGTTGGTTTTTAATACTGCTAAGTATTAATATTCTCTACGGAAGTGTTTCTCCACCATGGCAACTTTAAGATGCATGAACTTCAACTCCTAGAATTCCCTAGCCAGCATTCTGGAAATGAAAGTCCACACATTTTAGAATTGCCACGGTGGATAAGTACTGCTCTACAGTAACCTTTTGAATCATATTTGTGAGATAGTGGTTGGAAGCATTGCTCTTTGTTGAATCTATGCCTGCTTGTAGGGATGATTTAGGAATGTAACTATGGATGACTGTGTCTTGCTACCCTAGCAAAAAATTACACAGGTCTTGTATTCTGTGCTTTTTAAATATTGTTATGATAACCACTGGAGTGATTATCTAAAGTTCTGGGATGAAATATCATCCATATGCTGATGATGCAAAGTTTTATTTGAATCAGAAAAGATTGTGTGTGTCCTGAATAAAATACTGTATATGGGTGCAGTAATGGGTTGGATGAGGCTAATAGACAGATAGCATCCAAGCCATGCTAATGTATATGACCTACATTAACCAATTAAGCATCACTGTTTTATTACTGATTTAAACTTGATTTATGGAAGTTTTTATATATATTAGATAAATATTACATTGTGAGTATTCCTTTTGTATCTCGCTGTCAGCTGCTTTAGGTAGATCAATAGCAATAGCACTTATATACCGCTTCATAGTGCTTTTACAGCCCTCTCTAAGCGGTTTACAGAGTCAGCTTATTGCCCCCAACAATCTGGGTCCTCATTTTACCCACTTTGGAAGGATGGAAGGCTGAGTCAACCTTGAGCCAGTGAGATTTAAACTGCTGAACTGCGGCTAGCAATCAGCTGAAATAGCCTGCAGTGCTGCATGTAACCACTGTGCCACCTCGGCTCAAACCAGGAATCAACTTACACAGGAAGGCAAAGACTACTTTTATTAATATTGGCTACACTGACAGGATATCGTAAGCCTGATTTTGCTATATCTCCTCCTAAAGTTCAGTGAAATAGGGAGATGTCTGACTGAGTTGCTTCTGAGTGTTCGGCTGTTGTTCTGGGTCTAAAAAATGCCCTTAGCTCTTTTTGCCTTGACAATGGTTCTTGCATATCTCCATCACTGACATTTTCCTGGCTCTCTATAACCGCTTAGAATAGCCTTGACCAAGTGGTTTATAAATACTTAAATAAACACAAAGAAATCAATAAAATATTTAAATAAACAACTAAGTGCATTTAAATAAACGACATTGTCACATTGACATATTTGTTTAATTTAAAAGGTTAAAGGACCAAATTTATAAAGAGATGCCTGGATGTTAAGTTTTACTTACAGTCAAATTCTGTAGGTATAAGCAGTAGAGGAATATAGAAAATTTGGAGAATGAAATCTACTGAGCTAATATGAGAGCACATCTTTCTCCTTCTATCCTGGCCAGGTTTTACAGAGCCACAATTGAGAGCATTTTAACGAACGGCATCACTGTTTGATTTGGTGGCACCAGTGCCTCAGATAGAAAGTCCATACAGAGAGTGGTAAGGACACCACTTGTGGTGGTGGTGGGAAAGCCCTACTAAGCAGGTATATACAAAAGTATGAAGGCTATTGCTTAACGCATTGTAAGCCGCCCTGAGTCTCCGGAGAAGAGACTATTTATTTATTGGTTCAATATAAATTGAACCAATAAATAAATAAATAAATAAGTTTATCCAATTCATAAAATATTCTGAGTTTGTACATGCTGAACCATAATCTTTATGGCTGGGCTCACATAACACATCAGACCATAAACCAGCCACTTTCCACAAAGGTGCCTAACCATAACCAGAATTTTTATGCAGCTGTGTGGCATTCAAAAAATATTTTTACTGGGGATGTTCAAAATTTGTCAATTTGGGAATCAGTCTCTCTAGAATGTTTTATTTCTTGCCAGACCATGACATTGAGGGTGGGTGGGTGGTTCAATGGTTTCCATTGAACTCAAAGAGTCTCAAGAGATTCTGGTGATCCAGTCATAAAACAGCTCTCTTTGGCCTGCAAAGTTATGTTTGGAACATCTCATACTACTGATGGTTTGGAGGATTAATTTCCAGGAACTGCTGAATACTCCCATAACAGTCAAGCAAGAGGAAAACTAGAACATTACAGAATTACCTGGAAGAATCTGTTCCCAGATCAACAAATCTTACACATCCCTAGTCCTTGTTTTTCCTTTCTTTAAGCTAGTAGTGCTCCCTCCTATTACCCAATGAAGTAATGCCCAAACTAGCAGCTAGCAAGACTCGAACAGAATAACAGAATTGGAAGGGACCTTGGAGATCTTCTAGTCCAACCCCCTGGTCAAGCAGGAGATCCAATACCATTGCTTCTTGTGTTGCGTCCCTCACTATATTTGTTTTGGGTTGCAAAGAAGAAAGTAATAAACTTCAAGGGACTACTGCATCGGAATGCAGCAGAGCTGCTTGCAAGAGATGTCCATAGTGGAAGTAATAATAGCAAGGCACCACAACTTTGTTTTAAGTAGGCAGAAGAAACCCCAGGATACAGGACAAGACAGGCGTTCTCACAAATGAAGAACCATCCACCCTGTGACTCTACAAGAAATACTCTAAGCATTCTTCACAGTGTTTCTTCTGGAGCAACAACTGAATGTACAAATTTCTGCAGCTAATTGCTTTGGTTTGTAAAGCCCACTGGAAATCTTACAATGTGATCTTTGATTAGAGAAACTTTCATATATAGTAGGGACTTTAGCCTGGTGTTTTGTTACCTATAATTGTATTCGGCCATGCTTTTCATTCCCTTTAATCCATGTACATCTCTGTCTACCTGATTATAACTCCCTGGACAAATACTCTACACAAGCAGGCAATGTTTTAGAATGCCCTACACACTAATAACATTATAATGAAGATAAAAAGAGGTAGGTACAATAGTACTATGGCATTGTACAATATGCCATCTAAATATCTATGAAATGCCACAAGTGTGATTTCAAATCTGGTGTCTCTGGGTATTATGAATGACTTGCACTTTCAAATTCAGAACTGTTCTGCAAAGAAGCTTTGCAATTTCAAGATGAGTGTGCACATCAGTGGTGGGTTCCCCCGTTTCAGACTGGTTTGCAAGAACCAGTAGTAAAACTGGCGGGAGGCCCTGCCCACTGCCCTGGATGTCATCATCGACGATCTGTGCATGCAATCCCGTTGCAAACCAGTAGTAAAGGTAAGTAGAACCCATCTCTGGTGCACGTTCCACAGGACTAAAACAACCTTCCCTAACCTAGACATGCCTTGATGTATTGTGATTAGAACGACCAGGATTCACACTCAACATATAATGGTAAGGGTACATTAGAGAAACCGGCTGCAAGGATTTGCCAAGCTATGCTTTGAGAAAGTCAAACTTGGTTTTCTTTTCTGTCCAAGATAATGTGATATTCATCTGATCTTCAGCTGGTTCCTAAGGCAACTTAAAATTATGTTTAGCTGATCTGGTGGGGTAATAGTGGTCTCTCTTATTCTGAGAGTTTTTGCCATGGCTCTTCCTGACAGACTTCACTGACCATTCTGTTGGTGATACAATCAAATGAATTCCTGAGCAGAGGCAAGCTGTTCATTTATTGGCCAATTGAGGCTGTTAGCAATATTTTCTTTTTCAGAATGTCTGGCTCTCGTTCAGTAATCAAACCATCATATGTACTGTTGATGCGAGAACCTTTGTTGTCCAATTCTTCCATGGTGCTCATTCTATGTGATCTTTATACAATACTTCTCCAGTAGATATTCATCTTGTGTGTCTTTTATTATGGCCACATTTTGGTTAAAAGGTCCTTTGATTTCTGCAATGTTCCTAAATAAATCTTTGATCCTTCTATTTAATTACAATAGTCAATTTCTTTGTATTGCTTATTTAAATATAATTTTTTTCCTGCTGTTCTCTGGAACAAGTGTTTAATTGAGCAATTTCTCTATCTTCTGTTTACTTTTCATCTTTTTTCAGCTATTATAGCAATATCACTTAGACTTATATACCACTTCACAATACTTTGCAACTCTCTCTAAGCGGTTGACAGAGTCAGCATATTGCCCCCAACAATCTGGGTCCTCATTTTACTGACCTCAGAAGGATGGAAGGCTGAGTCAACCTTGAGCCCATGACACTCAAACTGCCAACTGCAGGTAGCTGACAGTCAGCAGAATTAGCTTACAATACTGCATTCTAACCGCTGCATCAGCAAAGCTCATTATGAATATATCAAATGTATGAATATATATTTATCAATATATCATTTTTGTATTTTTGAAATGTGTTTGACTCCTTTAGTCTAACACTGAATTTGTGGCTTCCAGGGTGTGGATGGCTTAATGATTCACCATGAGAAATTATAACTAGCAGGAACAATTACCGCCTGCCAGGACTTCCCTGGTCAATAAGACCTTAAGACATGATGACCAGGAATTTCAATACATCTAGATAGTATCAGAATGGAAAAGGCACTGATTCCTCTTGCCTAAGAGGAATTAAATTGAATTAAATAACTTTAAGCCTAATTATAGATTATACTGTTAAAAAGATTAGATCTATGGATATCCAGAAGTAAATCAATAAGAAACTACTACTGCAGAATATTTTCTCTATTAATCCATTGCATGCTGGGGCATCTTAGTAGAAATGTAAGAATTAAGAGACGAGACTCTCACCCTAAACATGTTATATTCACCCAAAATGTTTTTTAAAGAATTCCTATTGGCTGTGAATGTAACTGAAGCAGTAGTATTAGAACTGCAACTCTACTATCTGAGCATCTTTCTTCATCAGGCTAGTACTCTGTGAGATTCATTAACCTTTGAACTTCAGACTTCTCCTCAGCTGCTCCAATTCCAACACTGTATTTGCTGACCTTAGACTGCCAGCAGTTTGGCTTTGTTCGGGAATTAGGAAAGTCTTTGACAAATTCTCTGTGCTAAAGTTCATTTTTCTTATCTGGTAAATATACCTTCAATCTAGGCGTCACTTTATGTAAAATGTTTACAAAGGATACGTAGCATCTAGAAGACTAAAACTACACTTTAATTGAACAGGAAGGATAAATTTCTTTCAAAATTGCATTGTCCTAAATTACTGGCACTCTGATTTTGAAAAGCATTCTTCTCAATTCAGTGATCTTTACTTTTGTAAAGACTACTTGGTTACCAATTGCTTTATTTCTCCAAATCTATTGCAAAACACTTATTTCAGCTCTTGTTTTCGTTTACCACCAATATTAAAATCTCATATCTAAACAGTTTTTGCCCACCATGGATAGTGTTGATTGGAGTGATATTCTTGTTGTGATGATAGTATGAGTAGATAAATGTGGAGAGGTAACTCTCAATTGTTGATCAATAATCCTAAACCATTTGATGGAGGGGAAAAAAAAGGATGAAACAGTCACAATAGTAGATATAATTGATTAGTGTGCAGTGAGGGAAAATATTGGTAGGTAAAAAGGAGCAAGAGTTTTTATTTCTTTACTTCTTAACCTAGGGCTATCTTATATGAATGGCAAAAACCCAGAACCACAAGCTGACAAAAAAATATCTACAGTCTTTCCAGCCATTCTAAAGGTCATTTAGATTTCTACAGTCCAGCCTGTCTAAGCAATGAAAACACTTCAGTCTGAGCTTGCCATTAAAGCTAAGTATATTACAAGATCGTTTGCAAGCATTAATCTTTCAAAGGACTGGCTGCTGGATGAAAGCAGAAACTTCTTTTACAACGTCAGCTCCTATATAATTATGGAAAACAAACTTTTGTTGAAATTTCAATAGGTGACTCTGCATGATGTAATAGCCCCGATTCCATGCTAAATTAACACATTTAACAAACAGATTCTATTAACTGTAAACTACATGCTAGGTTAATTACTCCAAAAGTAAACATATGGGGTAGAATGGTTAAAATCATTCAGCTGATCAGTTCTTTCTTTAAAAGTTGCTACTCACAAAAAACAAAGATAATCTTAATTAGTGTCCATTGAGATTTTGAGAGAGGATTCACGAAGGAGATAATTAGAGAAAAAAAGGATCAAGTTTTGCTCTCTGCGAGTGCAGGGTCTTACACTTACTTTAGAGAAAATGAAAATAAGAGAAATGCATGATGAACATACTATCCCACAGCACTTTTATGTTCAGAATCTCATAGGATCAAGATGTAAATATTTCAAAGGTAGCCGATGACACTTAAAGCTACTTTTTAAATTAAGGCATAGCAATTTATAGGGTTGTTGTTGTCATGTAAGGCAATTTCGTCGCTGCACAAGACTTGGCACGGGTCATATTTCTTACCTTCCTGGAATTGAAGCATTATGCACACTGGAAGATGTTAGCAGCACTGACAGTTTCAGATTGTGCAATATATATGGGTTTTTTTCTGAATTGATATACAGCAGTCATTTTGGAACAAGTGAAATCTGACATAAGTGAGCAGAGACAGTTGGTGTTCAGAATGGAGAATTGATTGTTAAACCTTAATTTGGCTCTCCCTGTGTCATAGCGCCTCTCTGCCTGGCACAATTTGTACACCTGCTTGCAAGTAGCCCTGGCATCATAAAATTACTACTAAAATAATACTTCCAATTGGAATACTTGGAAGCAATACTTAAGATTGAAAAACAAAAATGCCAAGAACCGCCCCAATTTTTTTGTTGTATCATCAGATTCAAATGGGGCTTTCCTTCCATCAGTGGGTATATTATTGTTGCCCAAGCAGCAACATCTTTGCTTAAATGAAGATGGGATGAGGCAAAAATACCCAAAAACATATTCTTCTCCAGAGCCCCATTCTGGATTATAGGAAGTACCTTTATCAGTCCCTTTACAAAAAGTCATCACAACCTAATGCTCTCCTAATGTCTACATTAACGGCAATGCTGATGTCTTTGACAAATCCAGGTCTACAATCAGTCATAGAACTGAAGAGTCCTCTAGATGTATAGGGTGAGGGGAGGTACAGAAAGCTGGAGTGAGAAGGGAGATACAGAAAGAAGGAAGGAAAGAAGCAGAGAGCCTACGGATTTAGATGAATGTATGTGAAGAGAAAAGGGTAAAAAGAAAACAAAAATCCCCTGCCTTTTTTGCCTGCTTTCTCCATGGGGATTTCCTTAAGAGGCTCTGACTTGTAAAGAAATAAAACCAATGTGGTTCTCAAATACCACATCAACTCAATCAGCTAGCAACTCTGGCAGTCAACTGGTCTTGTGGAACATATCACTGGTTTCATCACCAGTATTTTGG
Source organism: Masticophis lateralis (assembly GCA_030761175.1). Taxonomy (NCBI): domain Eukaryota; kingdom Metazoa; phylum Chordata; class Lepidosauria; order Squamata; family Colubridae; genus Masticophis; species Masticophis lateralis. The sequence continues at coordinate 50,221,676 of JAUDYJ010000002.1, forward strand.
TTTTAGCAATAATCCCTGATTAACCTCACTGACTTCAATGGAAAGAAAATTCATCCACAGGATGCTGCAAACTCATGCCTCTTGATGAGTTACCCTGGGAACTTTCTTGCATGTTTTGTGGGTTATCCAACTACTTTACATCCTGATTCTCAGCAATCACACCAAGAATCACATGGCTTTCAAAACATGGTCTGATTCAGCCTACACGTTCTAAGCTTCTAGCTCTGCACAGGAAAATGCTTTAAATTGTCAGAAAAAAATTGTCCTGTTTAAGCCACAATTGCCTCTCTGTGGTCTGAAATAAAAGACATCCAATATCGAGATTTGAACCCAGGATGCTCTGAATATAAATCCGTGGGTCCTTCAACAGCACAAGTTCTTCCACACTATCCAGCTTCTTGCAGAGTTCAACACCAGGTCCAGCGTCGTCTTCTTTTAGCTATTTCCTTGCTTATTGCTTCTGGGAATTTCCAAGAGAAAGCCTGCCAAAAGAGAAGTATTTTCATGGTTGCCTTAGTCTCCACCCTGAATGACTCCTTCAGTATGAATAATGTTAAGACTTGCATCACAAGCCAGGTGCAGCCAATTTGATCTGTCTGCTGGACCCAGACCATTGCTCCTACCAACTGCAATCATCAAGTACTTGGTCATACAGCAAACAATAATCTACAGAGATAAGCAACCATTAGTGATTGGTTAGAAAAAATCAACTCAGATCAGGCCTACAAGGGATATTGGTACACAGGTAGCCTGGACACTGTAGTAATAGGAGTGTCCTCCCAGTATGATCGGTATTTAGCAAAGAAACAGCAATCATATATTTGATGCTCTCTGAGCTTATTTGGTTCAGCAACAAATGTTCTCCTTTATCGGAATCGTATCATTGCTGTTTGTTGTTTAATCTAACCTGTGACACAATCAAGGCAGGATTTGGGACAGACGTCCAGGTCACACTCACAGAGGGAGGTGCAATCATGGCAAATATGTGACTTGATGTTGAAATAACAAAAGTAAATCATATTACCATCTTTAGAAAAAGAAAACTAGGATCCCACAAGACCAGAGTTTAAAATATATCAAGCTGCTCCACTGACCCTAATGTGGTTTCATTTTTCCTCCTTCTCATAACAGCTTTATTATTATTATTATTATTATTATTATTATTATTATTATTATTATTATTACTATTATTATTATTTAGTATTATTATTAGCTTCTTTTTTAAAGTGAGGTGTGAAGCAATACCATTCAATCCAATGTATGTTGACTCAGTTCCACGAAGTTTGATGGGACTTTCTCATTCCCGATCAGGCTTTTATTATGCAATTAGCATGACCCATTCAGAGAATTCTACAGGACGGGGAAGCGAGTGAGGACAACATCCTTCCACTTCTAATCTTCTTACTTCTTCCCCTTTATTTCTTCTGCTTTTTCTTTCTTAGCAGAAAAACATCCACCAAGAGTGTCGTGCCAGAAGCTGTCAGACAGTCACCAAAGTATACTTAGCATCATACTTACTAGTCTGAACTCAAACTTCTTAGATTTCTCAGATACGGTGCTGCTTTAGAATATTATAATTGCTTTTCTTGGTAGAAAAGAGCATGCTAGTGGAATAGATAGATAAAATAGATTGATTCTACCTTTATTTTTATATATAAATAACTCAAGGCAGCAAACATATTTAATACTCCTTCCTTCTATTTTTTCCAAAACAACCCTGTGAGGTGAGTTGACTGAGAGAAAGTGACTGGCCCAACACCCCCCAATCTACTTTCATGCTTAAAGAGGTACTAGAACTCACAGTCTCCTGATTTCTAGCCTGGTACCTTTAACCACTACATCAAATATAGCTTAATACATTTTTGAAAGTGAATGCTAAGGCTGTGCATACAAGATTTCCATACTTTGATGCAAATCTGTTTGGAATAATTTTCACTTGAAATAAATAATGGCCCTGTAGGTTGACCAACTTCTTATCTGTTGACAGAAAATGTCCACATAACATGTTGATGCTTCACTCAGGCTAATTTTGAGAGTGACTTCAACTATCATGTCCCACTCGAATGTCAAACTATCTTGCAGCGGTCTCTGACTCGGAATGATTATTTAATTTTGAACAGATTTAACTACAAATTGTTCTTATAATCATTGTTAAGAACACTATAAGATTATTGAGTTCAAATGAGCCCCTCTCCCTGGTCCTTTAGCACCAAATAAAATCTTTCATCAGTTAGCTCATCTTCCTATTTCTGTGGAAAAGACGTCCTCATTCAACTGCAAATATGCTGCTGGGAATGCCTGATTCAACCAGGGCTTCCCTGAAACTGCCTTCCGGAGCTTGGAAACCCAGAATTCCCAGATGACAAGGCTGAAGGCCACGGAGGCTGGAACCGGGAGCTGCATTCTCAGACAGACATGGGGTGAGGCTTTTAGCTCTTCCCTCCTTGTAATTTTCCTGCTAGAAACAAGGGAGGAAACATTTATCCAAACATTTGCCCCTTTAGTTCCTGCAAGTCCCATTTGTCACAATAAAGAAAGGAGTACTTTGGGATCTGACTCACAGCACAACCCGGCCGGGGAAGATATTTGCACTGCCCCGCTGGGCTATAGGACACCTGGCGCCTCTGGAGCCAGATAAGCAGGCCTCGCCCTACTCTTCGCCCCTAAGAGGGCTTTGTGGCACAGCAAATTAGCCTGCCGTCCCTTCCTATCAAACCAGCGGTCCTGCAGACTTTCGCTGCACGGATACCGCGTGTCCCCTTTCTATACAAAACGTGCAGCTGCCAGACAAGGGGCGGGGGAATCACGTCCACCTCCCCCCTCCCCCCGATGTACCTGAAAAATTGCCCGTGTCTCCCGGGAAAAAGGGCTGGGCTGATTTCCCCCCCCCCACTTCTTCCCGGGGGAGGGGGCAGGCCTTCTTCGTTTACCGGGCCGGGGTGGGGGGAGTTCATTATGACAGGGGAGACACATGCAACCTGCTTCTTCGCCACAGCACGCAGACGCCCGTGCTGAAGTTAAAGGCTCGCCGAGGACAAATCATCGTAGCCGCGGGCAGATTTGTGTCCCAGAGGGAAACCCACGCGGCGGCTCCCTCCCTTGCCTCTTTGCCTGCTGCCTCCGGACTACGCACATTGCACAGGCGGCGGCGACCCGGGTGGCGGGCGTGGAGTGGGGGGGGGGGGAGAGAGACAGCGAACGAGGGATCGCCCCATCACGTTTCGACAGCAGCAGCAGCCTTCTCCCACCCACCCTTCCGCCTGCTTGTGTGGCCGGGAGCGGAGAGGCTGGAGCGTTGGCCAACACGTGAGGCTCATGTGATGAGGCGGGGAGGAAGGGAAGGGAGAGGCGAGGCTCGTCCCTCCCTCCGGTACCAGCCAGACGTGCCTGGAGTCACAGGGTAAAACGCGTCGCTCGCCTCCGCCCCCTCGCTCACATTTAACCCAGCCTAGCAGCCTTCCAATTACTCCTCTCAAGCTCGCCGGCGCAAGGGCGTCCCTTCCCCAGCCCGACGCTCCAGGTACCCGGGAGGACATGAGCAGCCGCCGACGTCGCCAACACCGCTAACTTGACTTCTCTCAGGCTCTCAGCTTTCGGCATTCCCTCCTCGCTGCTCCAGTGCGGCGGCTTCCTTTGAGGCGAACCCGGGTCTTTTCATTGGCTTCGCCTTGAGTGGGAAAAAGGCTTTTCCGGCCGGCCAGGTGCCAAAGCGAGCTTTCGGAGAAGCCGAAACCCCAATGGAAAGGATCCCCAGCGCTCAACCTCCTCCCGCTTGTCTGGGCAAACTGGCTGCCCTCGACGGCGGCGACATGTCCGGGTAAGAAGCGCGCGGCGAAGGGTTTGACTCGATTTGCTTTCCACGGGAAAAATCACCCGGTTCGGCTGCCCGGCGTTTGGCCCCGGAGACCTTCCTCGGGAGGACCACGACGCCGGTGCTAGCCATCTTGGGGTGGGGGGTGGGGGGAGAAGAGGGGAAGTTCGCCTTCTTACCGGCGAATTAAAATATTGCTTTTATTTTTTTAAAAAAAACATATATTTTCTTCTTGTCATCAACAGGTTGGACTTCGCTCACATGTATCAAGTTTATAAGCCCAGAAGAGGCTTAAAAAGAGGGGACGACAGTAAGGTAAATACAAATTGCGTGTTTGGCTTCAGTTTCTTCCCAGTTGTGATGGATGAGAGTTGCCCCCCTTTTTTAGTGCAGAATTGGGGTTCTACTTTTAAAAGAGATTGTAGGTTTAGAAGAAAACCTACAGTTCTGAGTCCTTCGGGAGAAGGGTGGTATAGAAATTCAATAAAACAAATAAATAAATAAATAATAAATAAATAAACCCCTCGCTTGTGGAGGAGAATGCATAAATTGGGGTGGGGGTTTTACAGGATTGAGGTGGTTAGAGGATAAAATTGCAGTAGCCTCATATTATGAAAATCTATTTGGTTACAAGGGTTGCCTAAAAGTAGTTCCCTGGTAAATTCTCTCCCAGAAAAGTAACTTGATTCAGGAGATTTTCCTGTTTGCAGAGAAAATGTTTCTATCTTCTTCCATTCAATTTCAGTTTTTTATCTAAACCAGTCCAGCTGTGAGTGATGTTGTTTTCCCCCCCTTTCCTCATTTTCCTTTCAGGAGACTTACAAGTTGCCTCACAGGCTGATTGAGAAGAAAAGGCGTGATAGGATTAATGAATGCATTGCCCAGCTCAAAGATCTTTTACCAGAACATCTTAAACTTACAGTAAGTAAAAAGCTGGCCACTGTCCAGACTTGTCTTCCTTTTCAGAGAGGTTAGGCTGAATGGATTTTTGTATGGATAAAAGCGCCATCTAGAGGATTCCTTGGTCACCACAGATGAAAGTGAAAAGGGCTGTGTCTGGGTAGCATTGCAGTTTTGTCCCTCTTATGAGTGCTTGGTCTTGTAATTCTGAAGAATTTACATGTGAGATTCAGAGTTACAATATCTTAAATCTGACAGGACACCACAATTTATTTTGGAATGATTGGGTAGCTTTGATTGCACCTTTTTTTTCCCTATGTTACTATATTGTTGCTTCAAATTCCATGTTTAATTTATAAAAAAAACAACAAACTCCAGAACTTTGAAACTTAAAGTTTCCTGTTTCCTGTTAGATATTTGTGATAAGATAGGACTGCAATCAATGTGTGCACACTTAAAAAAATAAGGAAAATGTTACTTCAGTTTCCATTTGAAAAATGAATCCTGATTTGGGCTTTGAGTTTTGGAATTGTTTAAAAAAAAACACTTTCCCTTTAGTTATGTAAAAATATTGTTTTATTTCTTTCAGGTTTTTTAAAAAACCTGAAATAGTTATATAAACATTACTGTATTTATTCGTGTGGTAGATTTAAGTAGCTTTTCATCATAATAAAAGTGGATTTCATTGGGAACATTATGCTGTGTTTAAGTCAGTCCCTGCCCATTTCCTCCCATACTTTGCCAGGACATATTGCTCCCACATTCTGTTTCCTTTAGCTAACCAACTCACTCCTTTCCTGTTTCCAGACTTTAGGACACTTAGAAAAAGCGGTTGTTCTTGAACTTACCTTGAAGCATGTCAAAGCATTAACTGGTCTTATTGAACAACAGCAACAGCAGATCATAGCCCTCCAAAAAGGTTTACATGCTGGTGAGTGCTTGTCTTTAACACCTTTCCTAGAGTCATAGATGCCTTTCACATCAGAATTCTCTATTTAAAAAATAGTGCTGCTACTCATGGCACAAACTTCTCATGATAAAGGATCTCTAATTTATCCTTGCCTCATTTTTTTTTAAAGAAAGAAAAATGAAACTTGGCAGCCGTTGCCCTTTCATTTTGAACTTAACATTCTTTTCATTCAGGATGAGGTCTTTATTTAAGTTCTGAACACTTTTTTAAAAAAAATTGAGCTACTGTATGTATCATCTGTAGATCAAAAGGATTTCTTCTATTATATTCCAGCAGCCTAGAAATCTGGATTAGTTATTGCGGTTCTAAATTGTCAAGAAGTTCCTCTCTTATTTCTTTAAGTCTGCTTCTTCAAGCTATATTCTGTTATCCTTTAAAGCAGTCCTCCGAATGTATTGGGGTGGTAGTTCCCAGAGTTTTATGTACATTGGAAGTCGCAGTCCAAATTAATTGAGAGAACATCAAGTTGAGTACAATTGCTTTCAAGTTTAAATTATTTTATATTTTGACCCAATATTTTCTTCTATAACTGAAGGAACCCTTTGGTTGGATACTTATATCAGTAGCATAAAGATACTGTCCACATTAGCAGTGATAACCCTCATGTGAGATGTTCTAGATATAACAACAAAGTAGACAGTAGGAATTGTGGAAGGGGGATATTCTGAAGAATTGACTTCCTGGGCCAAGAGATCCCTACTGTCGCTCACATTTAGGACTGCTTACTGCATGGATGACTAGCAATATGTGGATAGCCCTTTCTTATGGTATTGTGAATGAGCTCCAGGAATGTGGAGGAAAGGCCATATGAAGGGACCGATCTATCTAGTGAAATAATCTAAGCATTTAAACATTAAGCAAAATGTGCAATTACACAGGGTTAATGTAAAAGCTCTTTTGCATGTAGTTAAGTTGATTTCAACTTAACTACATGCAAAACATTGAAGCCTGTAATACTCTGATGTTTCGGTTTCCCATTCACTAAAAAGATCTGACAAGATAGTATCCTATAACGGATTCTTTTTTCATACCACTTTATTTTCATCCTATTCTCATCTGTTAACTGGAGACTTATCCTGATAAAGAACCAATTTCATTCAGCTGCTTCTCCCCTACTCCAAACTTGGATTTTAACATTCCATTGAAGTGATGATTTTTTCATTAAGTACAATAAAATGTCAATTTCACCCTTAGACACTCAGATAAATTAACCCATTATAGCTAAGTTTCTTTCTGAAGCAGTTCCCATTTGTATACTTACCTGGAAGGAAGCTGGGGTGACTTAATGACTTCAGTAAAGATACTTTCTTAGGGATGCATGACATTCACACGTTCACTAAACCTTTTTGGTGTAGCAGATTAATTTTGACTGATGTCTTTTCAGATGAGTTGCCACCCCGGAGTCTTGAATCTAGCCAAGAGATATTTCGCTCTGGGTTCCAGATGTGTGCCAAAGAAGTGTTACAATACCTGGCCAAGCACGAAAATGCCAAGGATCTGAAGTCATCTCAGTTCATGACCCACCTACACAGAATGGCAGAAGCTCTGCAGAGTGGAATCAGCCGAAAGTCTGGAGACGTCACCCCAAAGCTTACAGATCTGAAGGATAAATCTCCATGTCTGACCAAAGCTGCTGAGGCACATGGGAAAAACTGTGTGCCTGTGATTCAGAGGACTTTTGCCCACTCCAGCGGAGAGCAGAGTGGCAGTGACACAGACACAGACAGTGGATATGGGGGCGAGCTAGAAAAAAGTGACTCTAAGTCTGATCCACAGTATTTTAAAAAGGACACAGAGCTAAAGTACACTGCCCAAGAGAGAGTCACTTCTATTAAACAAGAAAACGAGGATCCACCAGCAAAACGGACCAGGATGGACATGTCAGAGGATGAAGACCATTTTAGTAGTAATGTGCTTGGCTCTTCCTCCAACAGCTTCTTAGGTCCTCATCCTCACCAACCTCCCCTCTGTTTGCCTTTTTATGTTTTCCCTCCCTCAGCGACAGCCTATCTGCCTATGTTGGAGAAGTGTTGGTATCCGGCCTCTATGCCTATCTTGTATCCAAGCCTCCCAACATCCACTGCAGCACTTTCAGGGTTAATGAACCCAGAGAAAATGTCTTCTCCTTTGCTATTGCCTCACCGACTCCCTTCACCTATACCGTCCCATTCCCCCATGGACTCTACAGCTCTTCTTCAAGCTTTGAAGCAGATGTCTCCTTTGGATCTGGAAACCAAAGACTAAACAAGGAGAGCCTCTCTTGTTCCATTTGGTTGAGTTTTGAAATTATTTTGGATTTCTTCCCCCATTCTAAACAGTGTATGGGGGACTACGTGCCCAAGTCCTAGAAAAGATTTCAAAGATGCATCCCAGTTAGTGAAAAAGAGGAGAGGTGTGTGTTTTATTGTTACATTAAAATAATATTTGGATATGCTTTTACCTTTCAGTTATCTGAAAAACCTTAAATCAGCTAGGATTATACTTTGAAGCTGTGAAAGAAAACAAAAAGATTAAACAGATTTAAAGAACGTGCAGAAAGAAAAATCTGGTGTGTCTGATGAGGACTTTTCAGGTAATGATCTCAAGAAGCAAAAATTCAGAATTGGGTACAATGGCTTCAGTAGCCTTCTGGCACCACCATTATCTGAGATCTTAACATCCAGATACATAACATTTTTATAGCATTGCTATGAATACTTACAGTAACAGTCGTTGGCTAGTAAAGCAAAGTAATTCAGGGAGATTTTGAATCTAGTTTCTTGTCTATTTCAGCTCAACAAAATCTCCTCCCTCTGCCCCAATACTGTCTGGAAGTTTTGTTTAGTTTGAGCTGCTAGATAGGTACTACTCTGAGGAGGCCATTTTGAAAAAAAACAGACAATATACTTTCTTTTCCTTATTGCAGGCATTGTTTCTCCTAATTTCTGGACAAAAGCCTCTGGGATATTTGCTAGGAAAGGACATTGGCTACTATAATAATTAGTTACTGGTCTACTTCTGACCAACATAAAGTGTCATCAGGTTGCTGCTTTGATACGGGAATGGCTGTTACTCTGGATCCAAGTCTGTTGTGAAGTATTAGTAGAATCCTATTGTCTGCTTGGTTCTCAGTTTTTCCCCAAGTGTTGTACTACCTGAAAATAATCAAATATATTTTCCATTTTAAAGTGGTTTCATATCTGTAGTTGAACATATATAGCTTCATTCTTCTGAATGCTAGTATAAACTGGTATCTTAATCAATACCATAAAACACATTATAATTTGACACAACAGAGGCCTTACTTGGAATATTTTGAGATAACTGGTAGTAGCCCTTAACATGACCATATTATGCAAATCCAGAGCCATTTCAAACATATCCTTTCAGCATCTTCTTCCTAGACCTGCAGGGATTTGAGTGTAGCATTTTATATTAGAATTGGAGACAGTTTTCTTGGTTATAGCAAAAACTGGAGAAGTGGGAGCTGGTGAGAGAGTGAGAGAAAGACTGTGTGTGTATGCATCATATTTCCCTACCCACACTCATCCATTCAAGGCAGTACAGAAATTCTCTTAACAAAACTAAAGTTTCTAGTTAGGGCAGAAAAGTATAAGTTCCCTCTGCATAAATTGAGTGAAACATTTTTGAAAAGACAATTTCCTGCCAAAATTGGTTGTTGAAATAGGATTTGAGATTGTAACAAGCAGATGCGCAACAATCTCTCGGTAAGGAGGAAGCCACCTCTTCCTTATGTGGTTAAAAAAAGTGTGGTATGATTTTAGGATAAACATCAGATGTGATATTCTGGGGCTTCATTTTTCAGTCTAAGAACCACAGCCACTCCCAGGAATGAATTGCGGGTCGTGGATTGTGGTCTTTGCCTCCTGCTTGTCATCTTGGTTGCTGGAGCATGACAGTGCGAGGGAGATGCCTGCCATTTTCCTGGAAGATGGACAGCAGAGCAACCCGGCACAATAGAAAAACTGCCAACCTGTAAATTGACCCTAGATGGAACACATCCTGCAGGAAAAAAGAATCCACCATGATTCTGAATATTAAAGTTTTGAAAAATCAAGTGAAATGGAGATTTTAATAATTTGTTTTGAGAAAGGCTGTACTGTCCTTTGATTTTCACTTATATTATTGCACCAACTGCTAGAATGCACTATGCTCAATTACAGGTTGTGTTTGACCATTTATATTTTATTGTTGGTTTGAAAAAAACCCCCACAGTTTTTGTACACAGTTGTTGCCTTTCTTTGCAAAAAAATCTATTATAAATGTGTACATATGCATATTCTATGTTTCAGAAGTCTATTATTTGTAAAACTACTTGAGTTCAAAGAAAGTGGGAAATATGAATGTATTCCTGTTTTTTCTTTTCTTTTTAAGGAGGGGAATGTCTTGTTCTTCCTCTCGGGAGAAATAGAGTGTTTATATTTTTGGAACCTTCTTGAAGGTGGGTAGAGTGTAAATATTTTTATCAGAGTAAAAGTTAAGTAGTTGTTTAAAAAAATACTTAATAAAATTATTTTCCTGTGGAACTTGAGTTCTTGTTCCTGTTTGTGTCTGAAGAACCTGTTGATAGTAAGGCGGAAGTGTCTAAGGTGGATGTACTTGTAGAGAAATAGAAAAACAATCTAACTTGAGTTTAAGTCCACTTAACTGGGCTTTACTGGAACAAGAGGCCAGCTGAGGTGATAAGATGGGCATTGATGTTTTCATACCATCAAAGGACTACATGTCAGCTTTCCATGTGGCTCACTTGCACTATTGTAAGAATGTAATCATGTGCCTCCTCGCTCCCTTTTTTTAATGAAAGACACAGGGTTACAGTGGCCTCATGTTCTATGCATTGTTTTGTTTCTATTTCATGTGATAACCAATGTTCTTGGGCCAATTACAAAGCTATGGAAAACAGGAAAGGGATTTTTTTAAAAAAAGATTAACAAGTAATAGAAACTACAAGTACTATCCTGGTATAATAAGACATTATTTTAGATCTCTTCAAGATTTATCTGGAAGAAGAAGGTGATTTTAGGATGATGTCAATGGGTTAATATGGCCACCTAGCCATGTCTCGTTGAAGTAATTCCATAAGCTGGAGCCCTCAGGGGCCTCACCCTTGTTACCACATATCTAACTTTATCTTACCACATATCTAACTTTAATTGTCAAAAGATCCCAAAGGATGACCTTCAAGGACGAATGAAATATTTGACCAGCTACATACCAGACACAGTATCATCCTCTCCCTTTAAAAATTGAAAAAACAAGAAACACTCTATAAACGGAGCTCCAAACTTAAATCTGGTAAAAACACAAATGGCATAATAAATAACTCATGAGCTTTTGGCACCTGAAAGACAGATTGAGTATTTGCTTGGGTTAGATTTTTTCACTATTATATTTCTATTTAAATTGTAATTATTTTTGAATTTCACTTGTATCCATAAATGTTACCAACCTCTTGACTATCTTTTCTGCAGTGCTACTTTTTTTTTTTTTTTTGGTGAAACACAAGTGGTTGTCCTGTTTTTGCCATCACTGTCCCTTCAGAATGAATGTATGTGGCCCTAGAACTGCCCTGCATATCATTTTTGCCTTAAAGGTATGTCCTTTCCTCTAAATGTGAAGGAAAGGCAAAGGTGTTTCAGAAGGAACAAAAGGCAGAGCCCATCCCCCTCGGTGCCAAATAGTGGCGCCAGTGAACTATAGCAGGACAAGCTACTGCTTGCAGAGCAATCACATCAGCAAATCTTCCTAGCTTACCTCAATGGCAAGCCAATTTTTCCATTGGCTCACCTCTAAATACTTCACCATTCACTCAGATCACATTCAGAATTGAAATCCTTACATGGTAACTCCAAACACTTTGTCTATGGAGATTCTCAGTCATCTAGGTCATGGTTGTCCCAAAGGTGCTTTTTTTTTTCCAGGAGGCAACTGGACTTTCTGGTTTTTCTTTGAAGATGTTTTGCTTCTCATCCAAGAAGCTTCTTCAGCTCTGACTGCATTCTGCATTCCCTACCATCCAGTCAGAGCTGAAAAAGCTTCTTGGATGAGAAGTGAAATGTCTTCAAAGAAAAATCAGAAAGTCCTCTCTCTCTCCCTCCCTCCCTCCCTCCCTCCCTCCCTCCCTCCCTCCCTCTCTCTCTATTCTATCAATAGAGAATTTGCTGTAGTGGTTCAGGTGCCAGATTAGAGATGTAATTCCACCTTAGACACAAAGTCAGTTGGCTGATCTTGGACCAGTCACACTTTCTCAGTCCTAAGAAGGACTTCTGAAACCATGCCAAGAAAACTAAAAACACCAATCCAGGCAATTACAGTAGCAGGAGTCAATACTGACTTGAAGGCACCAAAAAATAGAATAAAAAACTTGATATGACAAGATTTGACCTATAGGCTCATATGGGTAAGTGTAACCTAAACCAACTCACTTTTTGAGACTTGGGCTCCTGGAATTCAGAAGCAAAAAGTCATCAGTGGTCCAAAAGCAAAAAGATTCTGATGAAATTGAAGGACCTGCCCGTCCATTGTTGTTACAAGGTATGCAGCTGCTTTCTGTGTAGTTGAAGGTTTCATATCACACCTGTCACATTAAAAGGAATCAAAGTTGGAAGTTACCAGGCACACAGTTCAATGTGGCAAGTTACAACCTTTCTAAAATAAATTTATAAAATAAATATACTTCATAGCAAGCATGCATGATTAAAAATACATATCTCTAATACCAATCCAGCATGCATTTTCAGTCCGTCAGGCTGAGCTAAGTAGGAAAGAGTTTAATTCATAATTTCATTCCAGTCCAAAAGCAGATAAAAAACAATTCCAAATAAAGGGTGATATTTTCAAAGAGGCTGCCACAGTTTGAACTAAGATAACAAAACACACAAAGCTGAGTTATAGACTCAGCTAATCTTTGAAATGCACAAAACTTTTAGCCTCCATCTGAGTACATCTAGAACTGGTCAGCTCTGATGATCAGCAAGACTCCTAGGAAACCACTAAATGTCTATGGAGATTCTCAGTCATCCAGGTCCTGATTGTCCCAAAAGGTGCTTTTTTCAAGAGGCAACCTTAAAGCAAAACAGAATGCTTATTTCAAAATCCACCTCTGGCACTTGCTCAGGGGTGAAATCTACTTACCTTCCCTATCAGTTTGGAAGTGCATGCGCTATGCGTTGCATGTGTGTGCGGACCCTCTGCGCATGCACAAATCCTTCTGCGCATGCAAAGGGTAAAAAACAGGTTACTTCCTGGTTAAAACCAGGAAGTAACGACCGGGTGGGTGGGCAGAGCCTCATGCTGCTGTTGCTAGCGGTTCTCCAAACCGCCCACTGCCATCGCTACTGGTTCGACCGAACCCGTCTGAACCGGTAGCATTTCACCCCTGCACTTGCTCCTCTTTTGTTATTTAAGCCTCTAAGCTTCTGAAATCAAGGAGAGAGAGATGACACTTAATTTAAATCAATGTTGTTGTTTTTTAACTTGGCAATTTTAAGATGTATTTACCATAATATAGATGGGAGGCATGTGCTGCCTCAGGAATAGCCATGCTGGTTTCAGAGGTCATCACCAGAGATGGTATTTAGCAGGTTCTGACCAGATCTGGAGAACTGGTAGTGGAAATTTTGAGTAGTTCGGAGAACCGGTAAATACCACCTCTGACTGGCCCCTCCTCAATCTATTCTCTGCCTCTCGAGTCCCAGCTGATAGGAGGAAATGGGAATTTTGCAGTAACTTTCCCCTGGAGTGGGGAGGGAATGGATATTCTACAGTATCCTTCCTCTGCCACGCCCACAGAACCGGTAGTAAAAAATTTTGAATCCCACCACTGATCATCGCTATAAACTTTACAACACACTTCCATTATTTGTCTGGATGGTAACAAATGTACTGCTTTCTCTCTAAAGGAAATGGTTCTAGGCAGCTGCACTAAGTTCAATTTGATATGAGGTTCCTGTATTACTTTGTTCATCCTAGATAACTCTGAATCGATTTTATAACTTTAGTTTTGAACCCTAGTCTCTCTCACACAAGATGTTTATTTTTAAACTCCCTGTTGCTCTGTTGGCATTGGCGTTTTTCTTTGCAGCCATACATTCACACTGTTAATAACCATTTCTTTTGACTCAAAAGATTCCAAAATACAGTACCAGCATTTGATATTCTGGAGAGAGAGAGAAGTTGCCTGAGGATGGGCTCCAGCACGAGCCTGAAAGCTTGGAAAAACAAACCTTTGGCCCTGGTGAATAACAGATTGGATCCCACCAGCATTTCCATTGCTGATTCTAGCAAAATACCAGCCAGTATAGTGTAGCAATAAAACTGTTGGAATAAGTTTTATTCAGACTTAGTTCCCACCAATACAGAACTCACTGGGTATCTCTGGGACAGCTGTTCTCTCTCAGCCCAATTTATTGAATCTTTATGGTGGGTACAGAAATTAAGAGACAGCCTTGTGTCTGAGAAAATAGATGGGATATAACTGTAACAAATAATTCAGAAAACTAATGACATACCCAGTTCTGGTAATCCCTGTAACTTGTTACTGGAAAAGGAGTTTCTAATAACAGACTTAGCTTCTTTTGAAATTTGAATGGGAAATAACTTATAATTTACTACAGGTGATGCTGAGAGCATTGTGCATGTACAATTGCTTTTCTAGGAAGGAAAAGTCAAAGACAATGCTGACAATATATGCCATTGCATGCGTCTAATTAACTCTCAGAGATGTTGCCAGCATATTAACTCTTCCAATATTGAAAACAGCAAGCAATCCTTAGGACTCAACTAAGCATAATGCAGTTCCATTTAATGTTATCTAGGAGTAAGCTTTCTTTAACAAAATATATCCTTGTGCTACTAATGCAAGAAAATATTTGTAGCTCAGGGCTGAACTATGGGGTCCTTGGTGCTTGGCTGTTTTCTTGCAGATAGTTCATTACCCAACTAGGTAATACCATCAGTGCAGTATTATCACCAGTGCAGTATTACCACCTTGGTTGCAAGAAAACAACCAAGGACCCCACATATCATTGTACTTTATTAATTACCCACTATATTTGTTGTTGTTAGTTGCGAAGTCATGTCTGACCCATCACGATGGGTCAATGTTCCTCCTGTCTTTCCTGTCCTCTATCATCCTCTGGAGTCCATTTAAGCTCCCGCCTATTGTTTCAGTGACTCCATCCAACCACCTCATTCTCTATCATCTCCTCCTTCTTTTGCCCTCAATCGTTCCCAGCATTAGGCTCTTCTCCAGTGAGTCCTTCCTTCTCATTAGATGGTCAAAATATTTGAGTTTTATCTTCAGGATCTGGTCTTCTAAATAGCAGTTAGGGTTGATATCTTCTAGGACTGACTGGTTTGTTCACCTTGCAGTCCAAGGGACTCCCAGGAGTCTTCTCCAGCACCAGAGTTCAAAGCCCTCAATTCTTTGGCACTCAACCTTTCTTATGGTCCAACTTTCACAGCCATATATTGCAACTGGGAAATCCATAGCCTTGATTATATGCACTTTTGTTGGCAGGGTGATGTCTCTACTTTTTAGTTATGCTGACCCTCTAAATATATCGGCAAAAACAGCATAGATAGTGTTGGCATTGCTATACTGAAGTAGAAGCTTCTGTGTATGGACTTTTCTACAACAGTTAAGGGTTCCATGCAGGCATGGAGATGGTTATGGATGGTTTTTCAGTAAGCATTACAAACAGCCTCAGACACAACCATGATATATACACCATTCCATAGTATTCAATTTCTGGGTTGTGGCACATTTTGACCAGTTTGTCACAAAGCAACCAAAGCCCAGCTTTACTCCAATATAAATAAATAACTTTATTGTCATTGTACGTGTATATACAGTATACCCATACAACGAAATTCACTTAACACCCAAAGACCAGATCCAACACACATAACAATCCCCAAACACACTCACACCCACCACAATTCTCCACCCCTAAACTACCTAAGCATCCACACAACAGACCAAAGAGGTTGCAGAAAAAAATGCTTTTAAAAGCCTCTGATGATCCCAGCTGAGCCACACGATCACTAGAGGCTTTTTTTTTTACTTTTAAAAGCATTTTTTCGGCCAAAGAGGTTGTTTTTTACTTTTTTAAAAGTAAAAAAAAAAAGCCTCTGATGAGGTGGGCAGGCTAAGCGAGCAGGGACTGGTTCTGGGGCATGGCCAACCAATGTTATTACTGGTTCTCTGAACTACTACAAATTTTTACTACCAGTTCTTGAGAACGAGTGCGAACCGGGAGCAACCCACCACTGCTTGCAAGTCAACATACCATTGGCTGCATCTTATCAACAAGGAGTTGTATCTAACATACCAGGTGCATTGAAAGAAATCTGAAAAGATCACACTAGTTATGTTTCACACAGAAAGTAATGCATAAACAGAAAAGGTTAAACCAGTGGTTCCCAATGTGCCCCCACAGGGGGGCAATTTGATTTTTAATGGGGACAATTTGAACCTTGTTTAAACCAAGTTAATGGCTTTTTAGGCTTTCTCCATGTGAGTAGAGCTCACTTTTTGAGTAAAGTAAGAATTATATGTTGGGGGGGAGCATCAGGATTTTAGAGATGCTTAGGTGGGGCATGACCAAAAAAAAGTTGGGAACCACTGGGTTAGACCAAGCAGATTGTGCACATCTGGTAGAATGTTTAGTAAAGAGTGAAAAATGAATGGAGACATTTTAAGAGGTTCTAAAATTAGTAGAAAAGTGATGACTAACTTGTGATCTCCTGCAATGTCCAAAGAATGTTTGTTTTTTTTAAAGAAGCAAAAATGGCTGTATATGAAAGTGTATTTCTAAAAGTGTATAAAAGTGGGAGACGAGAATTTCAGGAGAAATATAAAGTAAACTGAATACACCAGGAATGGGGTACTTAACTGTGTATGGTAAAACAAGAGGAGACAATGTCAAGCATTGAGAAGGTGATCAATGAATGTGGACTGAATAAAAAAATGAGTGGCCTGCATGAAATGTGCTGAGGTTGTCTGTTCATGTACAAAGAATAAACGATCACTGAAATTCAAAACCATTACATGAAGGAAGAATGATAGAGTTGAAAGGGAAGTTGAGAATAGTGGTTGGATGGAATTGATGAGATCACCAAAAATGAAGAGTGAGAAATTTATACAGCTAAAGGCAATATTTGAAATGGTGGAAGCAAGGATGGTTTGCTGGGATAGAAAAGTTCACAGTCCATAGTCAATGGAAGTCAATTGAAGTAAATTAGATTTAGCTGTGTTTCCTTTCCTTTCCTTTCCTTTCCTTTCCTTTCCTTTCCTTTCCTTTCCTTTCCTTTCCTTTCCTTTTTTTTGCCTCATTTCTTTGGGTTACTATTTCTTATCCCTTTTTGGTACTTACAGGTAGTCTTTGACTTACAACCACAAGTGATACCAAAATTTGTGTTGCTAAGTGAGACAGTTGTTAAGTGAATTTTGACCCATTTTACGACTTTTCTTGCCACAGTTGTTAAGCGAATCACTGCAGTTGTTAAATTAGTAACATGGTTGTTAAATGAATCTGGCTTCCCCATGGATTTTGCTTGTCAGAAGTTCGCCAAAGGGGATCACATGACCCTGGGAAACTGCATCCATCACAAATAGGAGTCAGTTGTCAAGCATCTGAATTTTGATCACATGACCATGGGGATGCTACAATGGTTGTAAGTGTAAAAAAACAATCATAAGTCACTATTTTCAGTACTGTGGTAACTTTGATCACTAAACGAACTGTTGTAAGTCAAGGACTACCTGAAATATGGTGGGTAGATAATACATGAAGTTATTTCCAGATAATTCATCTTTAGAGACTTGGAAAGGGACAGAAAGGAGTAAAAGGAAACCAAGCCAATACAGACTAACAGGCATATAGTAAGGATCCCTTAAAATAATCCCTTATTATTTTTTTTAAAGGCCTTTTGGCCAGGTACCCCATGAATAAAAGGAAGCTTATTTATATTAGAGAAACACACACAGTGAGTCTGGAGATCCCTGATAGGTAAACATAGGAAAGTTTTAATTCATAATCCAATACCCCCATGGGGTGTGTGTTTGTGTGTGTGTGTGTTTAATTTGCCCCACAAATAAGGTCTTCTTTACTTATCCCCAGAATGAAGTTGTGTTTAGGTACAAGGCTGTTTGCACGGTGCTCTGATTTCCTTCCTTGGAAAATCCTACAGAAGCGCCCTCTTGTTATATAACCAACTCGACAGATACAAATGTCTATGCTAACATTCCCATCTGTCCTCTTCCTTTTGCCATGAAGCAGTTTTCACCCAAAAGGAACCTCGGCATGCGAGTATACTCTGTCCTGGCTGAAAAACAAGGATCAGATTAGAGGGAGGGAGGGAGGGAGGGAGGAAACATCAAACCGCCTCTGTGCAGCTGGAGTTATCAGCTTGTGAGGGGGTTGCTTTGCACACCGCCTTCGCACTTGGACTGTTCAGACAGGGTGTGTTGAGTTCCCCTCTCCTGGCTTGTTTTCATGGTCTCACCCAGCTCTGACCTGCCTCAAATGTTGACACAATGTCACGTTTCCGACTCCAGTCTTTCATGTGAAGCCGGAGGCTAAATACGGCTGCTGGTTCCTGGAAACAGACGTGCCTGGCAGCCTGTCAGTAGAAACCCAATCTCTATGCGGGCTTGGCACAGCACGCTGAATAACAGGGCCATAGCTCTTTCAGCAGGCTTTCAGCCATAAATAGGGCTCCCCGAGCAAGCTTCTGGGAATGTAGCAATATGATGAATGCTTTCTTTCCACAGAACATGAGGCTGTACAGAAAGCAAACGTGGGAATGCACCAGAGATGACAGCAGGAAGGAGTATAATCCGTGGTGGGAATGTTTAATGCAGCTTTCCTGAACGTGGTGCCCTCCCTATAAGTGGAAATACTGGTCATGGTTGTCCTAACTGTTCCTACATACTAATGGTCAATTAGAGTCACTGGAAAGACATTCTATTCTCGACTGGGGAGAAATTATAATGCCTCTGTGAATCTGTTAGAACTGCGGGGGATCACGAAACAATGGAAACCTCCACCCAAGGACTCTGTGCCAGCTGAAGCTGGTTCCAGAATCTCTCACTCCCACAGCATCAGCAGTGGTCACGAGCTGAGCTAATTTATTTTCAGCCAGGCTGCAATGTGTTTGAAACTGCAATTAAAGTGACTTCCTTTTTGTTCCTGTAAAGCTTTCAAAGCTCCTGTGTCATCCTGCCTCCTGGGGTCAATCCAGACTCTCCCATTTCCCCAGCAATGATCAGTTCCCCACTGATGATCACCACGTCCCGGAGAAAGGATCGGAGCAATGTACACATTATGAAATAAAGCTTGAAATGGGAGGGAGGGAGGGGCAAGGCACCGAGTGCATGAAGTTTGCACTCCCCGATGAATCATCTGGAAGAGCACCGAGCAGCTTGTGGTGTTTTCAGTGTTTTGAGGGGTGGCAGCAACAATGAAGATATCCGCAGGAGTGGAAGTGGTCGTGGTCAGAGACCGACCCAGTTGAACTTCCTGTGCTAAAATCTGCATATTGCAGTGTTTGGGCTGAGGAGTAGATTACCCTGTTTTTTCCTTTGTAACTTTAAGACCTGTCTCAGCTGGCAAGAAAATAGGAACCCCAAGATGTCTTTCAGGGGATCAGAAATTTCCCTGGAGATTCTCCCACGTCGATTGTAGCATTCTTCCCTTCAGGGAGCAATATTGGTTGGGTCTCAGCTTTGAGATTGCTTCTCCTTTTTTTGCACACAACACAGAGACACACAAACTCACACTTTTCCAGACCTTCAGTGATTTTTCTCCGCCTTTCTGGCTCACGGTTTCAAATGAACCCCATCCTAATTGCTATCGGTGCTGCCCCCTTCTTTCAGGCTTCTCCATTCCCAGCATGTGGGAAAGAGAAGGAAGCTGCAAGAAACATGCTCTCCTGCTGACACAAACTTGGGTTTCCCTATTTGCTTTTCTGAACAGCTCGGAAACTATATTGGAACGGGCACAGGTAGTTTCCATGCAAGCTCACAAAGTCAATGTTTGTCCAGAAAAATCAGAAAATATTGGCATTACGTCTGTAGGGTTCTTTTGCTGCCAGTGTAGGATTAAAGGCAGGCTGTGTGGAGGCTGGACATTTTGTGCTTACCCCTGTAACCTTAAGCATTTTCTCAGAAATGGGATGTATTTCTGTCCCGAAAAATTCAGCAGTAACTGAGAAGCTCTCATAATTTTAGACTTTCATCATCTGCTTGGGAAGCTCCCATGGGCAGATGCTGTTTTCCTGGAGGAGAAATCTAGTCATGTGCTCCAGAAGCTTCTTATCTTAATCTCTGACCAAGGTCCTAAATTAATCCCCTGCAGGGGTAGACAATCTTTTGGTTAGCCAAGCACTGACTTGACGAAGGAGCATGCTGGGAGGGACATGTTGCAAAATAACTTGGGACCATGGCCTGGATGTGGATTTTCTTTTGTCTTCTTGGGAGACAGACATTAGGGTATTGGGGTTTTTCACCTAAGCTAAATTTATTCTAGAGATTTTCAGTGTTTGTTTTGGCCAAAATGCTGACTGTAAGCCCTCCAGAAGTTGCCCCTGAATGGTTTAGATGTTGCCTGTGTGTTGCTCCTAACGGGAAGGTGGGAGAGGTTGATTTATGCATTAGGTATTAGGAACATGCTTACCATATATAAAGTGTGTTTGCAGATGGCTCTCAAAGTATACACACAGAGACACATATCTGTTTTTCCACCCGTCCTCACACACATTGTGGCAGAAGAGCTGGCTCTTTATCTGTAAAGCGTGCAGTGACAAGTGCCGAGTGTTTTTGCAGGGCTTTGAAAGATTCCTTGAACTGTGTCCTAGTACAAAAGAGGCTTTGAAAGGAGAACGATGTTGTCACGGAGTGTTTCAGGCCAGCAGCCCTAATATGAACCAGAAAATTGTGACTTTAGCTGCTCTGGATTGAGGGGTGGGGGTGGGGGTGGGGGTGGAGAAAGACTAGAAATCTCATGGCAAGTAAGCTTCTTCTCTCAGAGATAACTAAAGTGGTATGAGAGGCCTTTATGTATTCTCGGGAGAAGTGCACTTCAGGAGATGGAAAATGAAGGCTGCACCAACACTATTTCTTTAATGTCTTCTATCTGGCTCTGCCTACTACAGGCAGAAGGTTATTTCCAGGAAAGGCTGTTCTGCCAGCTAAATGAATTTCTACCTTTCAGGCTATGTAACTGACATTATCAGTGTCAAGAAAGGGTGACCCTGCAAAGTAAGATATTGGCTTTGGGAAGGGGTGAAATGCTACCGGTTTGGACCAGTTTAGCTGAACTGGTAACAATGGCGATGGGTGGTTCGGAGAACTGGTAGTGATGGCAGTGCGAGGCTCCGCCCACCCGCCTGGTTGTTGTTACTTCCTGGTTTTAACCAGGAAATAACCTGTTTTTTACCCTCTGCATATGTGCAGGTTTTGCACATTCGCAGATGGTCCATGCCTGCATGTGATGCATGCGCACTTCCAAACCGGTAGGGAAGGTAAGTAGATTTCATCCCTGGCTTTGGGTAATCCTTAGCTATGTGACAAAAGGTTCGTGCCAACCTCACCAAAAGACCAAGAATAATACATACCTGAGTGCGAGGCACAGAAAGAAGAGCAACAATCCTGCAGCATTTCTTCATGTTCCTAATGAAAATGACTTCAGTCGGGAGCTTATTATTTTACTGGGTAGAAATCTTCATCATGCATATGTCAAGGAATATCACTGATCACTCAATAAAGCAAACCCTGATGTGAAATGGGGACATTCTGAACATATCTACCAGATCAATGCAGGTTCACTTTTGTTGTTGTTGTTGTTGCTATTGTATGTGAAAAGCTTTGCATCACCTGCTGAGCAACTGGCACGGATGTGTGGATTTTCTGCATGATTCAGATGAGCCATACGGTTGCTCCATGACATGATACTGAGGCCTGGATAACTCCAAATGGGAAGGATTGTTATTTTTATGGTGGCTTCAACAGGATGATCCCAGGTTTGATACCAATCAACGTCCTGCAGGAATAAAAAAATAGAGATGGGTAATCTATACTGTGTAATAAGACAGGAAATCCTGCCAAGATTTCAGTATAAAATATGATGATCTGATCTAAGAACTAGGAACCGTGTTGCAGCCTAGAGAATAGTAGAATGGCTGGCTCTTGTGATGTGAAAAAGAGCCATCTGAGCGTTTTATGAGAAGAATCTTGATAACAATGACTTACTGGCATAAGAGAAACTCCAGATAAAGCCTTAAATCTCTAAAGGCCGCATGAGGAAGTAGAGGCATGCGCCTAATTTAGCTTCAGAAGGTGAAACAGTCCATTCCCAGGAAGGGTCACATTCAAGTCAGAAGATTTCCAAGTAATTAAAGCAAATTGGGGTGAATGAGTCATTTCGTTGCAGGAATTAAAATCTAGGCAGGAGACGCCCTTTGCAACTAAGCTCAGAATAAATCCTTGGGGCATCTGCATAGTAACTTGATTAAAGGCCTTTTCCCTTTAAGATCAGGATGTAAGAGCAGAGTGGGGACTTACTAAACAATCACATTCCTCATAAAAGTTTCTTCCGGGAGTTTTGAGTGACACTTTGAGTTACAGGGATAGCTGCAGAGAGCAGGGACTCATTTAATTTCTTGCCTTTCTTTGGAAGGCTGAGAGTTGCAGTGGACCCAGTGATGATGATGCAAATGTGTCATCACATGGGTGGGGCTGGGATTTCCCTTTGTTTTTGGTTTTCTCCCTAAATTTGCTGTTAAGTCTATTTTAGGTTTACACTAACACTTTCCATCCTCCCCACCTTTCCTCCCCACCCACCTCCCCACCCCCAAACAGAAAGCAATACAGGCAGAAAGAATTCCGGGGACTATAAAATAGAAATTTGGGGGGGGGGGGCATTAGTTGCCTATCTTTGCATCACCCCTAGGATATTTCTGACAACACAGATCTGCACTTTCTGCCTGGCCCACTGCTTCCCAAGTGCAAGAGCAGATGACATGATATTCCTCCCAATTGCAAATGCAGCTGATTGCCAATGCGATCCATATTTGATGTTCAATATTTGTTGACTATGGAGATTTTCATTCATCCAGGTCATGGTTGTCCCAAAGGTCTTTGCAAAAGACAACTGGACTTTCCTTGTTTTTCCATGAAGACATTTCGCTTCTCATCCAAGAATCTTCTTCAGTTCTGAATGAACTGAATTCATTATTTATTACATTTTTACTCTGCCTGACTCCCACCAAGCTTTCATTCAAAACTACTATTTTCCAACCAGAGCCCTACAGAATGGATGGTCTCCAGTATTTTGCATTATTCTAACAGCAGTCCCTGTTCTGATTGGCTGAAATGCCTGGTATGCCATACCCCCTCCCCTCCAGCAAGGGGTGTGGCTAAGCTACTACTCCAGTGGTAAGTAGATGTCATTTTAAATTAATCCAATAATGGCTTTCTTCATCTATGTTTTCCATTTTACAGATTCATGTCCCAACTGGGATTTCTGCCAAGATCAATCCTTGCTTTTCCATATCATGCCTACAGTACCTCCAAGACGCCTTTCTCCTTTAAAAAAAGTGTAATATAAGCATGAATGGAATTATCATTTCTTTTTTGCTACCATGGGCTTACAAGAGGAAAATGGGGAGAAAGGACAATCTGTTCTACTGTTTGCTTTGATTATTGAAGCATCAGAGCAACAAGGGGAAAAACAAACTCGAAGGGTGTCCCTTAATGCCAATACAGGCAGTCCAAGTAAAAGTACAGTTTGTTCAACAACTCTTCAATGTTACAAGGGCACTAGACAAAAGTTACTTACAACTGGTTCGCAGAGTTCCAGCTGTACCAGCGTCCCTGCCAGGCATGGCTAGATTGGCCCATATAGGATTGGAAGGGCTAGTAACAAGGAAATTACTAGCCCTTCCAATCCTGAATGGGCCAATTTCTGAAGGTGGCTCAAACAACTCAGAACAACCACATGAGACAAGCATTAGTATGGAATTCAGTGATGGGTTTCAAATTTTTTTACTACCGGTTCTGTGGGTGGGGCTTGGTGGGCGTGGCATGGCTTGGTGGGCATGGCATGGCTTGGTGGGCATGGCAGAGGAAGGATAGTGTAAAATCTCCATTCCCACCTCACTCCAGGGGAAGGATACTGTAAAATCCCCATTTCCTCCCGATCAACTGGGACTTGGGAGGCGGAGAATAGATGGGGGCAGGGCCAGCCCGAATTTTTACTACTGGTTCTCAGAACTATTCAAAATTTCCACTACCAGTTATCCAGAACTGGTCAGAACCTGCTGAAACCCACCTCTGATGGAATTGCCCAGAATGGAGACTAGGGGATTTTAAGTGCAAGCTAAAAATTAAGGTAGAGTATCCTTTCAGAGGGGTGACCAGTTTTTGAATGTACCACATTCTTACTCAGGCATCCATATAACTAAAAAAGGAGAAATGAGAATTGAATGGCTGCATGTTTCTCAGTGGCCTTCAGGCATAATCTTTTGGTTAGTAAGCAACCAATAAGTAATTTCTCAATTATTGAGACATATAAGAAATTGCTGCAAGATCTTGCAGATGTACCCCTTTTTCTCAATTCAGGATATTATTCAAATCAGTAAGATTTTCAGAAAGTATAAGAGGAAACTGAAATCATCTTTAGAGAAGAAGAGGCTTTGAGTTTTGGAAAGTACTTTTGGATGACACACTTCTATGGAGATCTGATGTGAGGTAATACAATTTGGTCTTTGGTTAGATGAAATCTGTATTTTAGAAGATCTTTAGTAAAGTATTTTAGATGCTTTACTAAATAAGCATTATTTAAGAAACTATATCTTAGTGTCATATGTGAAGCCATGATCACTTTCTCCAAAGGAAATGAAGCCTGAATCAGTCTTGTTCTTGTTACTTTGATATTGATCAGATAATTGGGGTGGGTGGTTAAGATAATCTGATCTTCTTTAGGTCATGAAATGCTTCAGACAGGATGTCACTAGCTGTCATTTCATTCCTCTGAAGATAGATACTGTAGAAACTAGATCCAGTATAAATACTAAAGAATCTTCCTGTGGAAAACCCCCAGTTTTATTGTATTTTTATTCCTGGTTTTTCTATTGCTCTAATTATATTTGAAGGATAATTCTACGTCTACTTTTCTATTACCATGTTGTACCAGTTCTGCTGGTGATTTGTGGACCATTATTTCTTAGCATGTTATGTGAATTTTTTGTGGTGTGTTGAACAATCCTTGGTTGAATAAATCATGACTTGCCACAATCTATAAACCCAACCTTCATCTGAAGTATTCCTCAAGGTTTCCTAAAAGGGCCTTAACTAGTTCAATGACTTTGCAAACAAGGCTGTTTTACCTACTTCTTATAAGCTCTATAAACTTCCAAGAATGTAATCTTAGAATTTATACTTGGCACTGTGGCCTTGTTAACCACAGAGCATTCCTTAAACTTTATATGTATAGTACAATTAGAGTTTACAGTAATTTATATTGCATTTGAGCTGAGGCACACATATACACACATACATACACACACACACACACATACATACATACATACATACATACATACATACATACATACATACAAATATTTATATGCTGCCCTTTTCCCAGGGCGGCGAACACAAGTTAAAAAACATACAATAATAAAGGAAATCCTAATTTAAAACCAATTAAAACAGAGACAAATAAATAATAAAACCCAGGAATCAGAATCAACCCATTTGTTGAAACAGCTAAGTCTTTAGGCCTTGACGGAAGGAGCGGAGATCAGGTGCCATCCGAAGCTCAGTGGGTAACTCATTCCAGAGGGCAGGAGTGCCCACAGAGAACGCTCTGCCCCTGGATGTTGCCAGCCGACATTGTCTGGTCGACGGTACCCTGAGGAGGGCAGCCCTGTGTGAGCAAACAGGATGGTGGGAGGCGCATAGGAGATGGTCCTGCAAATACCCTGGACCTAAGCCATGTAGGGCTTTAAAGGTAAGTACCAGCACCTTGAAGGGGATCCAGAGGACCACTGGTAACCAGTGCAGCTCGCGTAGGAGAGGTGTTACACAGGAGTAACAGGGAGCTCCCATAACAACCCACGTGGCCGCATTCTGGACCAGCTGAAGCCTCCGGGTACATCTCAAGGGCAGCCCCATGTGGAGGGAGTTGCAGTAATCCAAGCGAGAAGTAACCAGGGCATGAGTGACAATGCAAAGGGCATCTCGGTCTAGGAAAGGGCGCAAGTGGCACACCAGGCGAACCTGCGCGAAAGCCCCCCTGGTCATGGCCATCAGATAGTCTTCCAGAGACAGTTGGGCATCCAGGAGGACACCTAAATTGCGGGCTCTTTCAACGGAGGCAAGTACCTCCCCCCCTCATCAAAAGTGACAGGACCTCTAGAACACGAGGTGCCGGCATCCACAGCCACTCAGTCTTGGAGGGGTTGAGTCTGAGCCTGTTCCTACCCATCCAGGCCTGTACCGCCTCCAGGCATCAGGACCTCACAGAAAGGGCATCCCCTGGGTGGTCCGGGGTGGAGATGTATAGCTGAGTATCATCAGCATATTGATGATACCTCACCCCGAAACCATGAATGATCTCACCCAGCAGCTTTATATAGATGTTAAAGAGGAGGGGGGAGAGAACTGACCCCTGAGGCACCCCACAGGTTGGGGCCTCAGGGTGGACCTCTGCCCCCTCCCCGCCCATACAAACTGTGAGCGACCTGAGAGGTAGGAGGAGAACCACTGTAAGACAGTGCCTCTTACCCCCAACCCCCCTCAAGTTGCTGCAGTAAGATACCATGGTCGATGGTATCAAAAGCTGCTGAGAGGTCAAGTAGGACCAGGATGGAGTAACAATCTCCATCCCGGGCCCACCAGAGATATTCACCAGAGCGACCAATGCTGTTTCCATGCTGTACCCACTCCGGAACCCCGATTGGTACAGGTCTAGGAAATCCGTTTCCTCCAGGAACTGTGGGAGCTGTTGCACCACCACGGACTCAGCAACCTTCACTATAAAGCGAAGGTTGGAGACAGGCCTATAGTTATTAAGTGAATCTGGATCCAGGCAATTGTCAACACTTCTTTGAGGGAGGGGGTCATCCCCACCTTTCTTAAGGAGGCAGTGGTTCGACCCCTCCTCAAGAAGCCTGGATCCAGAGCAGGCTTCTTGAGGAGGGGTCGAACCACCACCTCCTTAAGAGAGGTGGAGATGACCCCCTCCCTCAAAGAAGTGTTGACAATTGCCTGGATCCAGTCTCCAGTCACCTCCTGGGCAGCCGAAACAACCCAGGAGGGACACAGATCCAACAAACATGTGGAGGCACCCAGTCTACCCACAATCCTGTCCACTTCATCAATGGAAACAGGGTCAAACTCAACCCAGATACTACTCCCAAGACTTCCCCCAGTCTCCTGGATGGATTCTGCCCAGTCAGAGTCCAATCCAATCCGGATCTGAGCGATTTTATCTTGCAGAAACTGTACAAAATTCTCAGCTCTGCCCTGTAAGGGGTCTTCCCTCGCTCCTTGATTGAGGAGAGAGCGGGTCACTTTAAACAGGGCTTCTGGGCGGTTTTCTGCAGATGCAATGAGAGCAGTGAAGTGATCCCGCTTCGCCACTTCCATTGCCGCAAGATAAGACCTAATATGGGTTCTTAACTGTGTTCTATCAGATTCAGACCGGGAGGATCTCCAACACTCCTCTAGGCATCTTTTCTGATGCTTCATTTCCCAGAGCTCCATGGAAAACCAAGGAGCCACCTGGGATCTGAGTCGGGTCAGGGGCTGCAAAGGTGCAATTCGGTCCAAAGCTCTGGCAGCTGCCTGCTCCCAGGATGCTCCCAGTGCTTTGGCCGAATCGTGGGATTGGGAAGCGGGGAATGTCCCAAGCTCTGTCAGGAATCTCTCTGGGTATCATTGGTATCAAAAATAGTTTAAAGCCAGCCTGTGATAATCTTCACATTTACTAACCACTTAGAATAAACAGAGATTACTATGATCCAGTAAAGGCTCTCACCAGTTGACCAATAGTGAATGCAAAGAATGGCATTCAATCAAGGCCTCTTCAGTCATGGGTTCAAGAATAATAAAAATTCCTCTATTTAGTCAAGTGAAAAGAAGAATAAATAGTTGATACATCCTTTTATCCATTTTATTATAAGAGAGGCCCACTTCCTCAAAAGCAGGTAAACCTAATTAGTCTGGTAATAATTCTCTCATATAATTATGAGAATCCATAACAGACTAAGAACTGAAAACAAAACTGTTATGTTGTTGTCCTGCATTCTTTCTAATTTTTTTAAAAAATACAGTATGACTCTACAAAGGTAGAGTTTAGCTAACTTGTTTATAATTCTCTTTCTCAGAATTGATCATTCGTTCATCATTCATTCATTCATTCATTCTATTTATAGAGCTCCCCATCTCACAAATGTGATTACTGATGACATACAATAAAACTGAATATAAAAATAAACATTAAAAATACTTCATAATAAAAATATTATTAATATTTAAAAAGAGATCACATTTGGTATTACACATAGCAAAGCTATTTCACGGCGGGAGGAGTGGGGAACCAGAGCTTCTTAAGAGGCAGAGGAACAGCTCCCCTCACTCAACTAGCAATAGTACCTGCCTTCAAAGCATCCCGACCCGGGTACCTAGCCAGAAGGGACATGAATCTAAAGAGCTGGTGATCATATGGACTCTGTCCACTTCCTCAAACCTCCCCCCCCACCCCCAACAATTTCAAATCATTGCAAGGCAGGATTCTGTCCTTTCTTCAGCATTTCCTTAGCATTTGCAACAAGGGCTGCATTAAACTGTAAATAAATTAGAGTCACTTCATGCAACAGATGCTCAGCAAATTCTTCCACACAGCCTTTTAAGAGGATTTCTGAATCACTCTACCCAAGAGGTATCACCTAAACAAGGCCACCAGATGGCTAGCTGCATATTGCAATAAGAGCAGAGAAGTATTGTCACTTTGCCACTCTTACTGCCACTAGTGGCACGCTAGATGTCTCTTTTCCTGTTTCATCACCTTCAATATGAATTATGGAGAGTAATGGGTTCCACAAAAGGAGAGAGGTTACCTAGCTGTGGTCTAATCTAAGACCTCAGCAGTCCTCTTATTCCAAGCAAGGACCAAGCACTCAAATGGAGTGCTTGGTCCATAGAGCAGACCAGGAGAAACAATCTCCAGGTTCCTCTGAAACCAATCAAGGCTAATTGGTTGCTGAGAGCAGACTGATCTAATAAATCCTGTCTTCCTGTAGTGGATAGCGGCACCAGAAAATGCCATGGTTATTCGGGGCATGATCTGACCATGTTCTAGATCACATTGCCACCAACCTGACAAGAGGACCACATCAAGTTCTTGTCAATCATATCAACTTTTTCCTTTAATCTTTACATAATAAGGGTAGAAATGCATGCAGTTTTTGGAATTAATGCCTTTTCCAGTCAGATAACTAAATGATCAGAAGTCAGCTAATGCATACAGTACACTTCTCCATCTTTGCTTTCCTCCAGTGTGTTTTCAAAAGAGTATGACATGTAGCCAATTTCTTTATGGCCTAATCGCTCCACTATTCCAAATTTATTATCTCTCTGTTGGCAGTTGAAATGATTTCTGCTACAGTGACAATTAACCTATCTTAAAATGTAACTGCTACTAAATTCCCCAAAGACTTAATCAAGAGCTCCAGTTAAAACTTAGCTGGCTGCCTCTTATTTCAGCTACATCTTGAAACCTACAAGCTGATCCCAGCAAATAATTGGAAATCCTTCACCTGAATAGGAAAGTTTTATAGTTTTTTTCCCCATCTTCTAGCTAAAATGAGTCATGGCTAAATCCTCCCATTGTTTAGATGCCTTTCATTCAGTGGTAACTAACATATAACATGATGGAGGTGAGCAGAGAAGAACCAGTGGTTGGGGTGGTTCCAGCCCCAGCAGAATCAGCCCAAACATTCCAATAATGAAGCTTCTGCTAGGAATTCTTGTAAGTCTGAAGAAGTGAAAAAGGCAAACAGAGCAATCTTTCTTACAATGTGAAAAGTCATAGCATTGAGTCATCCCTTGTCTTTCCATGCTCCCTACTGCTAGCACAGTTCATAGAGACACTTCTCAGTAAGCTAACATAGAAGTGCTATGGTATTTGCTGCTTTACATCACCTTTTAAATAGTAATTATGATTTTATCAAACGTGAAAAATGGCAGAAAATCCAGACATAGTTCTCTGAAAATTTTTTAAAACAAAGATAGATTTATTTCCCATGGCTAACATTTATATTCCATTTTATTACTTAGTAAACACTGCTTTGTTTGAGTTTTTTTGCCAGCTCAAGGCTGCATGTGACAAATCAGGTGTCTGTTGTTTAAAATAGGATACATCTTACATGGTCAACTATGAATACTCCTTACCACATGCAATCTTTCCTGTCCTTTTTATGAAAGTAGTCTTAAAACAGAACTTCCTTTATATTTAAGTATACGGTTTTTCCTTCATCACTAACCATGGAGGGAAAAGACGGTGTATTGAACTGAAAACTCTGCTTAATGAGCTACACTGGTGCAGTGGTTAGAGTGCAGTACTGCAGGCTACTTCTGCTGTCTGCCGGCTGACTGCAATTTGACAGTACAAGGTTGACTCATCCTTCATCCTTCTAAGGTGGGTAAAATGAGGACCCAGATTGTTGGGGGCAATATCCTAACTCTGCTTAGAGAGGGCTGTAAAGCACTATAAAGGAGTATATAAGTCTAAGTGCTATTGCTATTAATCAGCACATGATTAAAACATGACTGTTACTTATGTTATCATTTAAATTGCAGATGAATTCATGTTGATTATGGTAGTTACTATAGGTCTGTGATGGCGAACTTATGGCCCACGTACCACAGGTGGCATGCAGAGCCATCTCTGTGGGCACATGAGCCATTGTCCTGGATCAGCCGCACCACACATGTGCATGCGCCTCCTGTCAGCCAGCTGATTTTCGGGTCTCTGACGTGCATCTCGTGGCCCGTTTTTGGCCCCAGGAAGCTTCAGGAAGATCTGCTAGGCCCCAAATGGAGCACGGAGTGGGTGTGGGTGTGTGTGTCGCGTGTTCATGCGCAGGGATGCAGGGTGCAGGGGGGGGCATTGCATTATGGGTGTTTCAGCAGCTGAGGAAAAAAAGGTTAGCCATTACTGCTATAGGTATTTGACTAAGAAAGTTGTAATGGTAATCTGTTTTTGAGAATTTAATCTTATTTCTAAAACTAAAGTTTCAGTGCTCTTCTCTGCACTCTTCCTAGAATCTCAACATCTTTTTTACATTGTGGAAACCAAAACTGGATGCAGTATTCCAAGTGTGGTCTTACCAAGGCATTATAAAGTGGTATTAACACTTCATATGATCTTGATTCTATTCCTTTGTTAATACAGCCTAGAATCATGTTGGCTTTTTTGGCAGCTGTAGCAAACTGCTGCCTCATATTTAAGCCACTACATCTCCAAGATCGCTCTCACAGTTATTAATATTACTATAGTATAGGTGATAATATAGGTACCACCTATACTATACCTGTATATTTGGTTTTTCTTGCCTAAATGTAGAACCTTACTTTTTTCATCATTGAATTTCATTTTGTTAGATAGGTCCAATGTTCAAGTCTGTCAAAAACCTTCTATATCTTAAACCTATCTTCTGGAGTGTTGGCTATTCCTGCCAGTTTGGTGTCATCTGCAAATTTGATGAGTTTCCCATCTATCTCTTCATCCAAATCATTGATGAAGATGTTGAAGAGTACTGGGTCTAAAATAGAGCCTTGGAGTACCCCACATCTTCATGTAGATGCAGTTCCATTGAGGACTTCATGTTCAGTGCAGATGGTCAGCCAGTAACGAATCCATCTGGTGGTGATGCTGTCTAACCCACATTTCTCTCTTATCAATGTGGTCTACTTTATCAAATGCCTAACTGAAGTCCAAGTAAATTATATTTACAGCATTCCTCTGGTCCATTAATTTTGTCAATTCTTGACAACAATTCAGAAATGGTTTGCCACTGCTTTCTTCTGTGATTACTTTGGTTTTTATTCCTGATTGAATCAACTGCTCTGGGTTTCCTTGGTGCCTTTTCACCCCAGTAATAGGGGGGTGAGGTCTAGCATTGCTTAGCTTTCCAAAGTTTGGCCAATGTCAGCCAGATGTTATGACCTTGTGTTTTATGTTGACAACTAATCCTTAATAGACAACCCTATATTACTTTTTTTAAAAAAATATTTTTAAAAAGTTACAATTAAAAGATAATTGTAACCCAAAGAAATAAATGAATATAAAGAAAAAATAGAAGATGCAAAAAGGAAAGGAAAAGTAGAAAGTGCACTAAAGAAAGAAAAAGTATAGCATAGCATAGCATAGCATAGCATAGCATAGCATAGCATAGCATAGCATAGCATAGCGTAGCATAGAATATAATTGAGTAAAAGAGAAGAAATATATAATTCTTCTTCTTCCCACTTCATTGCAAGTATAAACATTTTATCACTTTTAAAATACAATAAAAGATCTCTCTATATACAATTTCCTATCTGTAAACATATCCTTAAAGCCACATTATTTGGTCCTGATCAGCAAAAGTCCATTAAGAGCTAACAGAGATTACAACCTATCTATTCTAATCTTGATCAAATAGACCAACTTTATATTCCTTCCGTTTACTTCTAACATTTTTGTTTCCTTCAAATACTTTCCTACAATCTGATTTCTTTTCATTTTTTTTTGTTTCTTCTCACAAAATACCTTAAAAACTTTAACAAAACTCTTTTGTAAATCCAGAATAGGGAACTTATCCAGGTCACTCTTTTGGTTTATGATTTATATATCCCTTTTAAATTATTAAGACTTCAGCCAGTTTCATTTGTACTTCCATTGCAG
Source organism: Masticophis lateralis (assembly GCA_030761175.1). Classification (NCBI taxonomy): domain Eukaryota; kingdom Metazoa; phylum Chordata; class Lepidosauria; order Squamata; family Colubridae; genus Masticophis; species Masticophis lateralis. The sequence goes on from JAUDYJ010000002.1 coordinate 50,254,317, forward strand.
CCTCTTTTCCTATCTCATTCTCATAGCCCTTCATTTTTAAGACCCCTTTCAAATCATTCTCGTTTCTGTGCAGTAAAACCTGTTTCTCTTTGATATTATCTTTTAAACACAATCTATAGTGTCAGAGATTTAAATTAACTTCTGAATTCATTGTTCATAAATCTCCTTCAATATATCTGATTGAATGTATTTTGCTCCATTCTATATTAGTAGGTAACAATTAAGTGTTCTTCTCCTTTAATTGTAATTTTAATTCCTTCTGGTTCCCTTTTGTTTCCAATCTTCAAAGTCCCATCCTACCATTTTTTTAAAAAATAATAATTCAAAACTACAATGTTTTACCACAGGAAGGATTCATATACTTAATCTCAAAATCTTATTTCAAATACATTTGGACCCTAATCCATTTGTAAATTTCCAAGATCAACATTTTAATTATCTTTTCTCTATTTATTCCAAAAGAATTTTTAAAAAAATCGTTAGAGCTATATTTAAACTTATTTTGCTAGGGTTAGAAGGTATTCCCCTTGGTATTCTAAACCTTGCCGTTATGAAAGTTCCTAATATCTAAAAGCAGTTAAGAAGCAATTTCTGAAAATGATTAAGAAATGAGACTTGGGGAGCCTTATGTCTATATAGGCTACGTTATGGTTGTGAGCCTAGTTCGAATCCCTTGACTCCAGATCCTCAATTTATGAGTTGACTGCAAAAACTTCAATTCCTGCAGTCTGCTCATATGAAGCATCTGTCTGGAGTACATGTGGACAATTTCATGGTCTCTCCTTTTTCCAGAGAAATTTTGCCAGTAAGAATCCATTGCATGGCTGATGAACTCCATTGCAATATCATGCAATATAATGCCCCGTCGTTCAAGAATATTTAGTTGCCATAAAAATCTCACCAGAAGTCCACAGACAATACTATATAATTCTGTACAGATGTATAAGACTGCCCCAAAGTACCTTGTTTATATAATAAGAACAGAAATCAATAATAAAAATATATGAACCCTAACTTTTCAAACTCAGATAAGTGCCTAGTCCTCTTGATGGATGAAAAAAAATCGGAAAGTAGAAAGTATGGTTCTCTTTAAGGAGGAAGCAATGTGATTTTGTGGCAGCATTGGTTACTTGAAAAAAAGGAGAAGGGAATGAAGGAAGTCCTTCATACAAACAAGAAAAAAAAAACAGGTGATGTGTAGTTTAGAGGATATCCTTGTCTTTCTTACTTCCTGGCTGTAGCTCAGTGTAAGGAGTTTTTATTGCATAAGAGTTTTCAGGAAAAGCCAACCCTTTGCTCTAACTGATGAGATTATTCCTTCCCTTAAGAAAACTGCTTGCTGGAGCAGGATCCACAGGCGATGGGTATTGTATGTATAAACATGCCCACTCACTCAGTTTGCCTGCAGGGCCTCTTTAATGCAACATTTGGCTGGGACCAGGATGACTCAGAAAGTTCTTGAAACAAGGAGAGACTAAGGGAGAGGGAGGGAGAGAGAGGGAGGGAGAGAGAGAGGAATGAAAAGAAGGAGAGGGAGAAAGAGGGAGGGAGGGAGGGAGGAATGAAGAGAGGGAGAGGGACGGAGGGAGGGGGAGAGGGAGGGGGAGGGAGGGATAGTGAGAGAGAGAGAGGAAGAGAGAGGGAGAGAGGGAGAGAGAGAACAATGACCCCATTCTGCATTTTGCTTGGAAACTGAAGCAGTCTCTGATTTGGTCATGGAAAATAGTTTCTGTGTGGCTGTTCAAACGGAAACTTACTGGAATGACCAATTCAAAGATTTCCCTGGAATTCCTACCACTTTGAAAAGTCACTTTTAAGTTGCTGAGTTCAAGAGACTTTTTTTAACCCCTTTGCTGTCTGCAATAGTCGCACAATTACTCCTTTTCATCCCAAGTAGAGTTAATTACTCAATCTGCTTTGCATTCCAGAGTCCTCTTATCTTGGTGCTCCAAATATTTTTTTGATACTTCAAAAAAAAAAAAAAAAAAAAAAAGAACCATTCCTTTTTATAAGTTATTATCTCCATCAAATCTTATGTTAAGATTATATTTGAATTAAAAGAGAAAAAGGAAAGGGATTAACAAGCAAATTTTGATCCATCACAGCATGTATCATAGATGCCCAACGGAAGTACATATGATGCCAAGCCCACATTCCAAAAATATGCATGTTTACAAGTTTTTATGTTACAAGCATGAATGCTAAAGACTAAAATATTTTAGTTTATTAACAATTTATACTTACATTGTGATCTAATCTTATTTAATCTATAGTTTCCTGATTTTTAAGAAATATTAAAATAGCTTTAATTTTTTTAATCCTATTGTTTATACATTATATACTATTTTAAAATCTTGCAATAGTTTTAATTGTAAATGTGCTTTAAGTTCCTTTATTGATCAAATAACTACAGCATTTTATTCATTTAATCAATTTTATACTAAAAAATGACAAAACAAAAAATAATCTGCATTTATTTTTCTTTCAGCTTCTGTATTTATTGCCTGTAACACTTCAATTGTTTCTTTTTTCCTGAGATCTTGGTACAGTTCCCCAAATGAATTCCAGAACTTTATATTACGTTCTTCGTTTATAGTACCCAGGGGCAAACTACAGGACATGTTAAATATTTATCAAGACAAACTGGTGTGCCACCTGACTCCCAATGACTCTGGGCAGCTCACAACAATCAACACAAGCAAATAGCAATAAAGCTAATTAAAAAGAGAGTAAAAAAGGATGAAAGATGCCAAAATAATATATGTATCCTGTTGCTTCCATTCGTTTTTTTAAAGCACCTGACCAAGAATAGCGGGTTTTATTCTAACTGAGTGTTGATTTTCTTTTTTTCTCATTAATAGGCATGGCCCCTGGAGGAAAAAAAATTAGGCTCACATTGACTGTTTTTAATTTGCATACTCTGTAGTAACATTTTTTTTTAAAAAAAATAATCAAACTATGCAGGAAGGAGCTGCAAGCTTAATATTTCATACACTACCAGCACATTGTGTGTGCATGTGCGTGTGTGTGTGCATGTGTGTGCAAATATGTATGTATACCAGAGGTGGGTTTCAGCAGATTCTGACCAGTTCTGTAGAACCGGTAGCGGAAATTTTGAGTAGTTTGGAGAACTGGTAAATACCACTTCTGACTGGCCCCATCCCCATCTATTCTCCGCCTCCCAAGTCCCAGCTGATTGGGAAGAAATGGGGATTTTGCAGTATCCTTCCCCTGCCACACCTACCAAGCCACGCCCACAGAACCAGTAGTAAAAAAATTTGAATCCCACCTCTGATGTATGCAATGTGCTGGTAGTTTGTGTGTATACAGTATTCTATCAGGGAGGGCAACAAGGGTCTGTGGAGTTGGTAACTACCAATAAAAGAAAATATTTGTACCTCAGGATGGTCCTTTTGGCTATAGCACCTGTGGATTTTAGGGAAGGAAAATATCCTTGCTTTCATGCATGTATTTCAGGAAAGCTGAAGAGCTCGGGGAAATAAAATGCTCTTGAAGGAGATTTCTGTTTTAGGCCAAGTTGTATTCTCCGAAAGATCAAACGGCATGGATGCCTCATAGACTCTCTACTGATAAATGAAGTCAATACAGCAACTGTAATAGCCAAAACAGTTGTATAATAGCTTATCCTGGTTTTCCAGCTATATCTGTGTCTGGTAAGGTGTACCTTGCATGAGACTGGATGTCTGTAATATGCTCTACATGCTGCTGCCTATTGAAACAGTCTGGCAACTTTAGCTGTGCAAGCTCTGGCTATCCTATTGTTGGTGAAGCCACTGGATCATGTGAGAATTCTATTACATTGGTTCTTGGTGCTTTTCCAAGCCCAATTAAAACAGTGGGTGTTAATCTTTGTAGCGTGAATAGGGAAGACAATCCAGTTTAAGGGACAGATTGCCTCACCGAAATCCCAGCTGGTCAGATGAAAGGATGAGATTTTAGGGAGGGGGAAAGCTTCTTGCATCATCACTTTATTCATGCAAGAGGAAGTGGAAAAATGATGACTTGCTGTTTTGCCATGCTTAAAGCATTTTTCTCTGGAATCTGATAGAGCAGGGGTGTCAAACTCACAATGACCCTTCACTAAAACGGGGGTGGGCATGGCCAGTGCGTGACATATCTAGCCTGTGGTTTGACACCCCTGTGATAGAGGGAGAGGGAGCCATCATTCTTGTTTTCTTTGCTTCCCCATGTCCCATTTAGGGTGAGAATGGGGTAAACCTGTGATTTCCACCTTTGCCTACATCGCACCCAATCATGGCCAAAGCTACCTTTGCAAAGTGGCCAAACCTACGCTCGCAAAGTGCTTGTTCTAAATGCGTCATAAGGAAGTATGGAGATAGGCTGCTTGCCCTTATACTGATTAGAGATCTTTCAGGCTGATTGTTCTCTCAAGCACTTGCTTCAATTGTCTTGAGTGTTTTGCTTTAACCATTACTTTCCTTTTCCAATTGAGGGAAACGAGGGGGAGGAGAGGTATATCTAGCATTAGTAGCATTTAAATAATTTAACAACTGGTTCTCTGCCCTAATGACCAGCTGGGTAGGCATGGCTTAGTGGTCATGTGACCTTGAGCCTGGTGAGATTTGAACTCGCAGTAATTGCAGGCAGCTGGCAGCTAAGTGCTATTTAACAGCACTGTCCACTGCTCCACCAGGCTCCTAATAAAGATTAGGCTAGAAACAACACCAGAATATTTCCTTCCTGCCTTCCTTACAGGATTAGCCCTGTAAACTTGGGGGGGGGGCGGCGGAGGGAAATAAGATTTTTTCCAACAACCGGTTCTCCAAACTGCTTAGAAAGTTAACAACTGGTTCTTCCTAATAGGTGCGAACTGGCTGAATCCCACCACTGGTCTGAAGAAAGAATGGCCCAGGTAACACCACTGCTCCACGAGCTGCATTGGCTCCTGGTCTGCTTCTGGGTACAATTTAAGATGCTTAAAGCCCTTCGTGACATGGGTCCAGACTACTTGTGAGATTGATACCATCCCGCTGGGATTAGCTTGCCCCACACTTGCTGGCAGAGGAGGCATGCTGTGGTGCACGGCAGTCCAATTATTCCAGGTGGTATGGACCAGGACTGGGACGTTCTCTGCTGTTGAACCTGCCCTCTAGAACATCATGGAGTGAGGTTGGCTCCAAACCTTCTGACCTTCCATAAGAGCTTCAAGATGTGACTCTGCTTTGGGGCTTCAATAGGGGAATATATAATATTCCAACAGTGGAGGTGCTTGATCAATTAACATCAGATCCCACTTCCCCCCCATCCTGCTTTTGCCCTCCCCATCTTTTGATTGCGCTGCAGTGATCAACTTTTTGTACTAACTCATTTATGTTTTTAGTTTATATGGTTTTTATTTGTTATGATTGTAAGACGCCCACAGTTACCTTGATGGGCGGCCAAATAATTTTACAAGCAAACAAAGAAATAAAGCTTTACTTACAGCTTTGCAAGCTAGGCAGATCCAGGAGGTCTGTTGCTAGGTGTTGTCCATCCTTGCTTATAGCTTTAACTGGTTGGGTCCACATTACTTGAAGGAACATCTTCATCCGTATCTGCTTGTACTTTCAGATCAATAATGGAGGGCCTTCTCTTCTGCCTATTTTTGAGGTCTATTAATTGAACCACAGGGGAGGAGCTTTTTCTGATATGACCTGTCTCTGGAATGGGTTGCTACTTGTGATTGTTTTAGGCCTATCACTGCAAGCTTTTAAACAGATGTATTCTCTTTTGCTTTAATCCTTTGATTTCCCATAAATGATAAATAGTTTAATTTTTGGCATTTATAATGATAATGATAATAATAATAATAATAATAATAATAATAATAATAATAATAATAACAACAACAACAACATGTTACCACCAACAGCAAATGCCGCCTCTGTAATGAGAAAGATGAGACAGTCGACCACCTGATCAGTGGATGCAGCAAAATTTCACAAACCGACTACCTACAACGCCATGACTGTGTTGCTAAGATCATTCACTGGAAATTGTGCCAGAAGTTTGGATTTGAGTACAGCAAAAACCACTGGGAACATCAGGTTGAGAAAGTTCTAGAGAATGAGAAACTCAAGATCTTGTGGGACTTTAGGATTCAGACTGACAGGCACTTGGTCCACAACACACCTGACATAACGGTAGTTGGAAAGAAAAAAGTATGGTTCATTGACATTGCAATACCTGGTGATGCACGGATTGAAGATAAGCAGAAAGAAAAAATCACAAAGTACTGGGACTTTCAAATCGAAGTTGAGCGACTATGGAAAAAGAAATCATGTGTTGTTCCGATTGTAATTGGAACCCTTGGAGCAATACCCAAAGGGCTACCCCGCTATTTAGAAATTCTAAATTTACCGGACTTGAACATTTTGACTCTACAAAAAACCACCTTACTCGGAACAGCTTACATTCTCCGACGATACCTTAACAGTTCCTAGGTCCTTGGTTAGGACTCGAGCTGCTGAGCTATTAACCAGCCTCAAAGACTGTGAATCTCACTACAGATTAACCAATAATAATAATAAAACATTCATAAATATAGGTAATCCTTGATTTACAACTGTTTGTTTAGTGACCGTTCAAAACAATGGTGGGTTGCTACCAGTTCACCCCGGATCAGGCGAACTGGTAGCAGCAGCAATGGGAGGCTACACCCACCTGCCCGGATGCTTTTGTGCATGCGCAGAAGTGTTGCGCGTGTGCACATGCATGTAGCCACAAGCAAACCGGTAGCAATGGGTTTTGAAACCTGGCCCTGGTTCAAAGTTACAACGGCACTGAAAAACGTGACTTAATGACCATTTTTCATACTTGCTGTTGCAACAACCCCATGATCAAAATTCAGATGCTTGGCAACTGACTCATATTTATAACAGTGGCAATGACCTGTGGTCATGTGATCAACTTTTGCCATCTTCTGACAAGCAAATCCATGGGGAAGGCAGATTCACTTAACAACCGTGTTATTAATTTTACCACTGCAGTGATTCATTTAACGACTGTGGCAAGAAAGGTCATAAAATGGGGCAAAACTCACTTAACAATTGTCTTGCTGAACAACAGAAATTGTTTTTACTAGTCTTATTAAGTTTTCTGGTAACCTATCTAGAGATGCTTAGAGTCAGTTTGGTGTGCAAACTGAATAAAATTAAAAAATAACAACCAACAAGACCACCATATCCTATTACACATGCTTGCTCTTACATTATTCAATAGTTTGATTCATATAACTGCTTTGGGAGGCTTCTGCTATTAAAGATTAACTATTCAACAAACAAAGGTGATGGCTCCACTTCCATGGATCAGATAGTCATGGAGTTCACACATTATACATTTCCATGTGATATGTGAATCCTGTCTGGGGAATGGGGAAGGATTTGAAGAATGATGGGCAGAAAGGATTGGAGAAAGAGTGATGCAAGAGTAAAGACTGAAGAGGAAGGAATTATAGATATAGATGATGGAGGAAGTGAGTATAGAAAATCAGTACTAAGGAGATAGAAAGATCAGTGTCTGGAAAGCTGATTGAGATAAATCCCAAAAATGAATAAAATGACAGATGGTGAAGAATAGGTTACTTTGTAAACAGAAGATTTGGGCATAAGGGAGGAAATAGTAGAGATGTACGAAATATGAGTCAAAGAGAAGGGAAAGCAAAGTTCAAAGACCTTCTGGGATGTCTGAGGAGACCACTACTAAAGCTGCCCTGGATTAACCCCATACATGGATGAGGTATTAGAAATGCTGACTACTGCTGGCAGGAAGAGCTAGGTGAGCCAAAGATTAATAGAAAAGGACAATATCACAGTTTTATTAGAATTATCCAGCCAATCCTTTGGCTGCAGCTTGCAGGAAATGTCACAGATTCTGGCTAAGTTCCTAGTTAGCACTTTTTCTTTCTGCTATCTGATAGCCTGCAGTGCAGCTGCACTTTGTTGACACTGGCTAGGGAAAAGAACTGTCTTCTCCATCCTATAGCTAGCACTGCGGTGTTTCCCCCCTCCTGGGCTTTAATAGATATGAGATGGGTTGAAATTCAATATGTGAACCCTCTCTGGTAGGGAGGTCTCTTGGGGGAAGAGTTTTGGCTAGTGCATTTACATTGCTCATGAAGCTATTAAAAGGCACAGGAGTTTTGCAAGGGGAAGAAACGTGCATATCTCTCTGGCACAGCATGTCTAGCTCTGCATATGCAGCTTCTGCCTATGTTAAATGTCACAGTAATTGCAGCTTTTCATGATGGAAGTTACTGCTGGTAATCGTGCCAGCTGTGGCTTATCCATTCTGCACTTACGTAAATCATTACACAACCACTTTGCACGCATGGTTTCTCACTGGTGTAAATGGAAAGGGCTCACGTATGAGATTTAATTTTTAGGGCAACCCTTCACAATACAGATATTGTGTTTTTGATAACTGTCTAAGGTGCAGATAGCAGATGATAAATTATTTCTTCCTTCTTCAAAAGACTACATTTACTAATGGCTATAAATAGCAATAGCACTTAGACCAGTGATGGGATTCAGCCAGTTCTCACCACTTCGGGAGAACCAGTTGTCAACTTTCTGAGCAGTTTGGCAAACTGGTTGCTGGAAGAAATCATTAGGACAGAGAACCAGTTATTAAATTACTTGAATGCCACCACTGACTTAGACTTATATACTGCTTCACAGTGCTTTACAGTCCTTTCTAAGCGGTTTACAGAGTCCGCATATTGCTCCCAACAATCTGGGTCTTCATTTTACCCCCCACAGAAGGATGGAAGACTGAGTCAACCTTGAGCCTGGTGAGAATCGAACTGCCAAATTGCAGTCAGCTGGCAGTCAGCAGAAAAGAAGCTGCAGAAATGAAGCTATTCTTAAAGGTAGAGAGCAAAGGATACGTTTTTTCCTAATTGATGGACAAGCACAATGCAGAAACAGAAGGCATTCTAAAATACTCGAGCAAAATCACATGGAATACTCTGGTTGAGTTGGGCAAGATGCCAGGCAAGTCTAAAATGGGATTGGGTTTTTGTTGTATCGCACTGTACCATACAAACTTACAGTTGTCCTTACTGTATGGTCATGAATGACTTAAGGGGGTTGCAACATTTGCAGTTGTTTTGGTCCCTGGAAAGTAGAGGTGGGGTGGGCTGTTGGGGGCTTACAGGGGTTCAGGAGAACCTCTAGCTAAAATTCTGTGCAGTTCAGAGAACCCCAAAATCCTACTCCTGGCTGGCCCCACCCACCCCACTCTGCCCCTACCAGGAGTTCCCACACAGCCCATTTTGGATGCAGGTAAGTGCAGGGCATGCATGGAGGCTAGGGGAGGATGAAAAATGGGCCTACCGGAAGTTTGGGAAGACCAGAAATGGGTCTGTTTCCAGCCTCCAGAGGGCCTCCATAGCCTGGGAGTCCATTTTTGCTCTCCCAGAGACTCAAGGAAAGCTTCCAGAGTCTGGGGAGGGCAAAAATGCCCCCCCCCCCTCGCCATGGTGCAGGAGGCCAACTAGCCATGCACACCATGGCCACGCCTACCAGCAACCGGGCAGAGAACTCCTTGCTAAAATTTTTGAAGTCCACCTGTGAGTAGGGAGTTTCTAAGCAGAGCAGTAGGCAAAAGAGGTCTATGGGCATGATTTTCACTGTGTGAAAGCAAAGTGGCCATGTCTGCCTTAGTGTCTCCACCCCAAGAAAGCAACTCATGTTAGCCTCAAGTCATTGGATATCTTGGGTAGACAGGTTTACCAAGAGCCTAACACCATTTCATATATAAACAAGTATTCATTGTGCAGTAAATGGTGCTGTTCTCTTCCCATAATGCCAATGCGCCACGACTATTTCCATTAAAGTACAGGATCTTTTCTTCTTCTTCTATCATCTCATTTTGTAGGACTTCATATGCAATGCTTATATAGGGCTCCTCTGACGTTGCATCAGGTCCCCAAGTGAATGTTCCTTGAACATGTCACACATAAAGCAATAATATTGTTTTGTTGGACATAAATGTGATGTGTTTGGTTAATCTGATAATGATTTAGAATGGTGTGCAACTGTGGCAAAAGAAAGTAAAGATAGCACCAGTAGTAGTAGGAATTTTGGGTGCAATCCCAAAACATTTGGAGCACCACTTGAACACCATAGGCATTGAACTAAATCATCATCAGTCAAGTTGCAACAAGCTTATAAAACCTTTAATGTTCTCAAGTAACAACTGCCTATTCCAGGTCCTTGGACTCAACTGATGGATAAAAATGCCAAATTCACTCTAAACATCTGGCTGGCTGACTGTGCAACCAACAACAATAATAATAACCAGGTTTAGCTACATTGCCATGTTATTTTAGCTAGTGATTAGATTCAGAGTGTCAGAATTAAAAAGATCTCCCTATAGGTTTAGTAAAATGTAACATTCTCATGATCTTCTAGTTTCTGGAAGCTGACCATGTTCTTGAAATACATTCCTGCGATTCAGTGCCTGTCCCTAATTTCCTCCACCCACTGAGAGGCGAGAGAGAATTTCTTGGTAACAATTACTCATAATACCTATGATTCTTTCTGTGAACTCCTAGACAATGTTTACATAAAAGACGTAAACCGATTTAAGAAGAAAGCAAAACCGGATTAATGGAGATATGAAAGAATGCTGAAAGCTTTTGAAACTTACAGTGTTACAATGATACAAGTTATTACTATTCTCCAAAAGAGGAAGGGATAAGAAAATCAAGAATAAAATGTGTGGATGTAGAAATTGATCACGCAGGGAATTTAAGTGGAATGTTTTGATTTGTTACTTTATTTGAATTACATTTGGTGAAAGAAGAAAGAACAAAGAAACTATAGTTATCTTGATATATTTCATTCAGAGTAGTGATGGTGAACCTTTTCAGCACCAAGTGTCCAACTGTGTGCCAGAGTGCTGGAAACCCAAAGACCAGCTGCCTGGTGAGCATTGTGCACCAGCCAGCTGGTCTTTGGATTTCCGGTGCACACATGCATGCGTGAAGATCAGCTGGCGAGCGTGCATGTGTGTGCCAGAAATCAGGAGACCAGTGGCAACAGTGTGCAGGCCCACAGAGGGGGCTCTGCATGCCACCTCTGGCACATGTACCATGGGTTCGCCATCATGGACTTAGAGTATATTCCTATGAATGTTTAAATGTGAGTACTTTCATAGTCCTTGATAAGGTTTCTGATACAGAGACATCTGGGCAACTTGGTTGGGTAACTAGGAGTTATGGTTTAGCGTTATTTGAAGGACAAAGATTTCCCACCATGCATATAAAACAATGATAGATAGAACCATTCAGATTACAGATTACAAAATACATATTATTTTAACTACACAATAAATCTACCTGATATTTCTGTATCTTTTTTCTGTTCATTTACAGTGTTATGGATTTTTGCAGGCAATCTGGTGGCTGTGTCCAAGGAAGCCATCAAACAAACAAAACAACAACAACTATCTCAGTCTTCCTCAACATGCTATCCTCTAGATACAATGCAACCTCAATTACCAGAAGGTCTACCATGATGGTTGGGAATACTGGAAATCCCAGCACATTACAGCATACTAAGGTATGGAGAACTGCTTTATGCTTTTAACATATACCACTGACCACACATAGTCCTTGACTTATGACCACAACTGAGCCCAACGTTTCCACTGTTAAGCAAGGCAATTGTTAAGTGAGTTTTGCTTCATTTTATGGCCTTTTTGTGCTATTAAGTGAATCACTGCAGTTGTTAAGTGAATCATGTGGTTGTTAAGCAACTCTGTCTTTCCACATTGACTTTGCTTGTCAGAATCTGGCTGGGAAGAGCGCCAATGGTGATTGTGGGACAGTGCAACTATCATAAGTACATGCCAGTTGCCAAGCACACAAATTTTGATTACATGACCATGGGGATACTGCAACAACTGTAAGTATGAAAACTAGTCATAAGTCACTATTTTCCGTGCTGTTGTAACTTTGAACAGTCATTAAATGGTTGAAAGTCAAAGACTACCTGTATAAATTTCCATAGACAGGTGGTTTTTTTTAATAGACTACAGTTTTCTATAAATTGATTTTCAGAGCTGCTGTGTTCTATGATGTTTAAATTGGCTTTCTATATTGTGATTTTAGGCAGATTAGGATATCAAACAATTAGGAGCCCTAGAACAAGGCAAACCTTGCTTTGTAAAGAAACATAGGTTTTGAAAATATGTATTCAGATGTAAAGTTTATACAATATGTTTATATAGATCAACTATCTGATATACTTTTGAAAGATACTGTACAGATCTGAGGCTGTAGCTACAGTCTTAATGGTTTCGTTGGGGTGGGTTCCACTTACCTTTACTATGGTTCGCAGCGGGAGCGTGCACGCTTCTGCGCATGTGCAGATCACCCATGATGATGTCATGGTGGATGGGTGGAGCTTCCTGCTGGTTTTACTACCGGTTCTATAGAACCAGACTGAACCGGGAGCAACCCACCACTGGGTATCATCCATTATGGATATAGGGGAGGGAGGGAGGGATGGAGGGAGGAAGAGAAGAAAGAAAGAAAGAAAGAAAGAAAGAAAGAAAGAAAGAAAGAAAGAAAGAAAGAAAGAAAGAAAGAAAGAAAGAAAGAAAGAAAGAAAGAAAGCAATGTGTATTGCTTAATGCATTGTAAGCCGCCCTGAGTCTCCGGAGAAGGGCGGCATATAAATCAAAATAAAAAGAAAAAGAAAGAAAGAAAGAAAGAAAGAAAGAGAGAGAGAGAGAAAGAGAGGGGGAGAGAGAGAGAGAGAGAGAGAAAGAAAGAAAGAAAGAAAGAAAGAAAGAAAGAAAGAAAGAAAGAAAGAAAGAAAGAAGAAAGAAAGCCATTACACTCAAAGTCTAAAGAATCTGCTCAGTGCCTATACTATAGCCCTTCTGATTTCAGATGGTAATGTCATGATGTCTGTTGCCTTTCTTTTACTGAATAACTGTTACTGCCAATAAAGGGAAAAATGCTGAGGACCAGGGTATCCATGGCAACACCAGGCTCTGCAACATGTGGGTAAAGCCGGACCTCCCACTCTAAACACCTTGTGCATCATCCAGCTGCTATGTAACACAGATAAGTCGAAGAAAGCTCATCCTATAATGCTTCATGTCCCTTTCCATCCATTTCAGTCAGGATAAGGTCACATCACCTGCATGAAGCAGGAAAAAGCACACGCCCATTATGTAATTCCAATGATGTAAGAGCTAATTCAAGCTCTCTCTATACCTGAAGGAGTTCATTCAGGCCCACTTTAAAAGTTCCTGCTGTTGTTGAAAGGCACACCTAGCAGTAATTATGCCTTAACAGAACTTTGTTAATTTTCTCAGCATATTATATAAGAAAAAAAAAAACTGGGTTATATTCTAAAGGGAAAAAAAATTCACAGCATGTCAAGAGGTGGAAAGAGAGGATGTGAGTGTTGTTTAAAAATTGTTATGTTAGAGTTGATTTGACATGAAAATGCATCATATCCCTTCTCTTTTTGGGTAGATTTTGGGTAGTCTGAAAGAGGGAGAGGGAGAACCTGTGACTAAAAGTGATGAAAGTTATTAGAAATTGTAGTTCAGGTCAGCAATAACAGGATTACAAACCTCTTGCAATCCAAAAGAAACGGTCAAGTTCAGTTCCTGAAAAGCTGCTTCAAAACCCGGACTCTGGCCTTCAGAGTTTACAAGTCCTTTCCGGACCTTAAGCTTAAGATCTTATTTTTTCTAAGGCACAGGAAGTATGGTACAACTCCTTAAGACTGGCCAAATTATTTGAAAGCCTCCAAGTTCCAACCACCTTGCCAGTGGTGGGTTGTCCCCAGTTCGGACCAGTTCAGACCGGTTCACAAGAATTGGTAGTAAAACTGGCGGGAGGCCCCACCCATTGCCCCGGATGTTGTCATCAGCAATTAGCAGAAGCAAGGCACGTGCACAGCGAAGCGAGCGTGCAGGCGCGATCCTGTAGTACAACCCCTGCACCTTGCCCAATAAAAATGCAACTATTATCAGTGAAATGACTTGCCTCCAGAAGTTGTGGATGCTCCAACACTGGAGGTTTTAAGAAGGGATTAGACAAGTCATTGTCTGAAATGGTATAGGGTTTCCTGCCTGAGCTGGGAATAGAAGACTTTAAGGTCCCTTCCAGCTCTGTTATTCTGTTAACCAAGAATTTATTGCCTTTCTTTTCACCACAATCCCTATTAGCTGAAACCAGGGGTGGTATTCACTTACTTTCCCTACCGGTTTGCAAATGTGAGCATGTGCGCATGCACACAGTCTTCCACGCATGCAGTTTGCTCGTGTTTGCACCTTCCGTGCATGCACCCCACCTCAAACGTGTGCCTAAATAGGACGGCGTAGAGCCGGGCCGGGTGGGCGGGATGGGCAGGCTGGGCAGGCCCCCACCCATGATTTCCTCTACCTGAGGTTGCCTGAGCCAGTCTGAACCAGCTGAATACCACCTCTGGCTGAAACTCTGTAGAGATTCTCAGTCATCCAGGTCATGGTTGTCCCAAAGGTGCATGACCTGGATGACTGAGAATCTCTATAGACTTTTAGCTGTACAATTTGGGATGAGTACTCTTGGAATGGTGTGGGAGTAGGAATGGATTTCCAGAGAAAATAAATAAATAAATAAAAATTGCAAACTGCAGGAACCAAGAGCACTACTCAGGTGATCCTGAGGACACAGATAAACCTCCAAGTGCTTCAACGACCCTCTAAAACAGGGGTATCAAACTCACATCGTCATGTTGTCATGATGCTAAACCGGGGTTGGGCGTGGCCAGCATGTGACGTATCTGGCCCATGGGCCTTGAGTTTGATACCCCTGCTCTAAAAGGATGCAAATGACCAGCTGTCTGCAAGGAATGTAAATTCTTCCATTCCTCACTGTCCTGTCAGAGTTGAAGAAGCTTCTTGGATAAGAAGTGAAAGTCTTCAAAAAACAAAGTCCAGTTGCTTCCTGAAAAAAAAAAAAACACCTTTGGGATCCCTATTAGCTGCTTACCAGGGGTCTGATTCAAACACAACTCTTCATGGCATGTGGGAAGGGGAGAGATTTGACATTAGCGCTATCTGAACATAGTTTGCCCGAGCTGTTTTCTGGAATTATTGCTTGGACTTCCTAGTCTAGCCTACAGCCTTGGCAGTCCCCTATATGTGTGCTAATTAGGCCCAACCTTGCTTAGCTTCTGAGACTCGACCATGACAGCCAAATTCTGTGTTTGTGTATGAGAGAATAAGAGGCGATCTTTTTTTTTTCCTCCAGGGCCCCGTGAGAAGACTGTGCTCTTTCAGTAAGGCTTGGCAGATGAGGCATAATCTTCTGGAGCTGGCCAGGGGATACTCAGCTGACTTCACTACCTCCTCCTCTTTACCCCCACTACTGTTTTTCTACTGCTAAATTTACTAGTGAAGAACTGGGCAACAAAAGCTTAGGAAACAAAAATACAAAAGGGAAGGGACTGTGGTTTCAGAACAGGGAAGGGGTGAGATACTTCTACATAGTAGATTAATTCACTTCAGCATTTTCCCCAGGCTTCCTTTAGCACAAGGGCAAGCATCAGAGAGAGAAAGAGAGAGAGAAAAGAAGATTGAGCCAAGTTCATCTAAGCAGAAAATGGCCTCGGGGTTATGATGCCTAGGCTGGCCTCTCCCTTGCAGTTGGTTCTCCTTGTTCACACAGGCAATTGTTTGACTATGGGTGTTGCTGAGACAGATGGCACCTGTGTGGCATGAAAGGGTAGTCTTGGGCCTTGTTCCTGCCACTTATAAAACCTGAGACAGGATCTTAAAAACACAGTCCTCCTCGTGCTGATCTGATGTAAGAAGTTCAAAGTAGGCAAGAAGCCCGACAGGTTTTACAGCAGCTAATGAGACTGGTCTCCGGTGATGACAAGGAGGAACAGAAAATGATATTGTGGCGCAATATCTTAGCAGGAATCCCTGCATGTGCCACCTGTGGCCTGGATTGAGTGAATGGCTCCCCAGTGGGTGGGGGATGGAGACTGGTGGTGAGTGACTGTTCCTGCCTTTCGGCAATGACACAGGGAAAAAGTTTCCTTTTTTTAACATGAAAGAAACCGAACAAACTAGGGAATAGACAAAGACACTTCCAGACAGATGATCTAGCCCATTGGAGTAGTTTTGAAGGATTGGATATCTGAAATATAGTTTTCCTGCTACTCAAATCTAGCAATATCAAAAAGTTAACAGCAACCTGCTGTGTAGATTTTTTTGGGGGGGATCCCTATAGCCCAACTCTATGCCTGTTGAATTCTTAGTGTATCAATGGAACTTAGTTCACACAGGATTATATTCCTCCATCCTGCTCCTAGATATATTTGCCCGGTATCACTGCTTTTAAAGCTTCATTTTTCTCCAGTAATATTGTAGATTGTGCTGCCACAGTTCTTTATTTCAGTATAAGATGCCATACGCTCATAAAAGGTATAGCATTTCTAAAAGATTTTCCTCCTTAGTTCTTCAAAGTTCTACAAAGAGTTTAACAATGTCTCCCCTTTTTGTGCAGTTGGACACAGAAGTCACTCCTGCTAAGCCTAAGTGTGACTGCCTTTGCTGGGTCATTGTATATAGGTTTGTGGCTTCAGTGGGTTACAAACACTCTTCTTGATTTTTTGATGCTATTTTTGCCTATCTGAATGAGCTCACCTGAAGCTGCCTTATACAGTACTGTGACTGTACCTGCTCTCCAGGGTTTGACACGGGGTGAAATCCAGCAGGTTTTTTTAAAAAATTTGATTTATATGCTGCCCTTCTCCGGAGACTCAGGTGGCTTACAATGCATTAAGCAATAGCCTTCATACTTTTGTATATTTTATACAAAGTCAGCTTATTGCCCCCTCAAACTGGGTCCTCATTTTACCTACCTTAGAAAGGATGGAAAGCTGAGTCAATCTTGAGCCTGGTGAGATTTGAACTTACAGTAATAGCAGACAGCTGGTGTTAATCACAATGCTTTAGTCTGCTGAGCCACCAGGCCCCAGGTTCTGACAGGTTCTGGAGAAGCGGTAGCAGAAATTTTGAGTAGTTTGGAGAACCGGCAAATACCACCTCTGGCTGACCCCAGAGTGGGGTGGGAATTGATATTTTGCAATATCCTTCCCCCAGGAGTGGGGAGGGAATGGGGATTTTGCAGTATCCTTCCCCTGCCATGCCCACCAAGCCACACCATGGCCTCCAACCCATGCCCCCAGAACCAGTAGTAAAAAAAAATTAGATTTCACCACTGGTTTGACATCAGAGTGAGGGCAGGAGACTGAAACTAGGATAATTTCCATGTACATTGTGGGATATTTTACCAAGTGGTGGCCTTTCTTTCTCCTCACCCCCCCCCCCTTTTTTGTGCAAATGGTGCATTGTTCATGTCTTCTTTTTCAAATCAGCAAAAGGAAAGCAAACTTCACCAAGCTATTCCATAGTCCCCACCACACACACCTCCAGTAAACAAACACGCCTTAGCAACATGGTGCCCTCTGAGCATTGGCCTATGACTCTTGTCCCCTATATAGTCCCTCTCATCCCTTGACCTCATGACTAGGACCTTGCTCAATAAGGAGGCTTGGAGGAGGAGGAACTCAGTCCTTCTTCCTTGGCTGGGAGGAGAACGTTTGCTAAGAGTGGGTGAATTAATCACAGGGAGGTGAAAAGCTGGGTTGCCTTGGGGTGAAAAACCTTTAGCAACACATTGCAAAGATCTGACGCTGCCCAAGAGCGAAGCCTGGGAGCAAGGATGGAATGCCAGCAACTGCTTTGCATGTGACAGCTGCACAAGGAGAATATTGAAATGTTTCCTGCTGAGGGGGGATACCCGAGGGAATGTCCACAGTTGGAGTGATGCTTTGTTAATTACACGATGGGCTTTCTGAATCAAGAGCCTGTAAGAACTCCAAGGCCTGAAAATACCTTTCTTTTCTAAAAGGGAGAGGGCTCAGACGACCTGCCAGAAGGTAGACAATCCTTCAAAAGGAAAATATGGGCCACTTGCATTTCCAACCTTAGGAGGGAGATGGCTAGGCAGGCTTTCTTGACAATGCATTTTAAAAGTAAGTGCATGACCACCACCATTGTGATTTTCAGTAAACAAAATCAGCTTGACCACACCACAAAATGGTGGCCTTAAACGAGAGGTCTTCAAACATGGCAGCTTTAAGACTTGTGGACTTCAACACCCAGAATTCTCCAGCCAGCTATGCTGGAGTTGATGTCCACAAGTCTTAAAGCTGCCAAGTTTGGGGACCCTTACCTTAAACACTCCTCCTTTACAAAGAGATAGAGGTTCCTTTTCAAGAGCTTTCATTTCTCTCCTTCAATCTCTCCCAGAAAAACAGCCCTAAGGTTTTCCAAGGCCAACAAGTGTTTCATCACAATGCGCATATTACCAGAACACATTTTTCCCCCACATGGAGACGAGGCTCTGAGTCAGAGATTAATAGCCATGAAATGGTGATGTGTGATACATACGAATTGTACAAACACGCAGAAAGAATCTGTCTACCTTCAAGCCTGTGACAGAGTTCACATATTGCACTAAGGTATGCTGATTTTATTCCTAGGAGCTGGAAATTAGCCTTTTGGAGTTCTTGAAGCTAAGCAAGATGCAAATGAGAGATTAAACAAGTACGTAAGCCATGGTTCTCTGAGTTCAAACAATACATTAAGGCAAGTGGTTCGCAGCCGGTGGTTCATGGATCCCTGAGGGGGTGGGGAGAGATGTCATCACAAGGGTCCACAAAACCTTGAAGAAATGTTACGATCTAAATCTTGATTTAAATCTTGAGGGTATTTAAAGGGGGTCCATAGTGAAAAAAAAGTTGACAACCGTTGCATTAAGGGAAGAAAAGGTTGAGAACTGTTGCATTAAGGCATTCATAGCAGTTGTATTTTCATAGAACCATATATGAAATAAGGCACTTTATGGTTTAATATCATGTCATGTCATATAGGAATAAGCCTTGGTGGTGCAGCAGATTAAAGTGGTGTTAAGTGACACCAGCTGCCTGCAATTACTGCAAGTTCAAATCTCACCAGGCTCAAGGTTGACTCAGCCTTCCATCCTTCCAAGGTAGGTAAAATGATTGTGGGGGATTGTGGGGGCAATAAGCTGACTTTGTATAAAAAAGAACACCGCTTGGGGGGGGGCTGAAAGCCCCACTAAGCAGGTATATACAAAAGTATGAAGGCCATTGCTTAACGCATTGTAAGCTGCCCTGAGTCTCCGGAGAAAGGCGGCATATAAATTGAACCAATAGAATAGAATAGAATAGAATAGAATAGAATAGAATAGAATAGAATAGAATAGAATAGAATAGAATAGAATAGAATAGAATAGAATTTTTTATTGGCCAAGTGTGATTGGACATACAAGGAATTTGTCTTGGTGCATACGCTCTCAGTGTACATAAAAGAAAAGTTCATCAAGAATCATGAGGTACAACACTTAATGATTGTCATAGGGTACAAATAAGCAATCAGGAAACAATATCAATACAAATCGTAAAGCAACAAAGTTACAGTCATACAGTCATAAGTGGAAGGAGATGGGTGGTGGGAACAATGAGAACCAGCCAGTGATAGTCAGAATCGTCAGTTCCAACTGCTTTTGCCTCAGGAATCTTACATTTCCTTTTATTTATTTATTTGTTTGTTTATTTAATTTCTATGCCACCTATCTCCCCTACAAGGCGACTCTGGGTGATGTATTTTAATTTCTTTTTTCTAAGCTAGGCACTTCAGTCAACAGTGTTCATGTAGCACCTAGGGATCTCTTGCGCTGATTTGAGAAAGAAGCATTTATCATCCTTTCTTTTCTCCCAACTGTGAGAAGAAACTTTTTAAAAATGTTTCTGCTAGAAGTGGAAAATAGCTAACTTACAGCACATACTATGCCTGTAAAATACTCTTGCCATCACCAGAATCAGTGATACAGGTAATCCTTACTGAACAACTGATCATTTTACGACTGTCCAAAGTTACAACAGTCACAGAATGGGTCCTTTATAACCTGTAAAGTATCCCCAGCTATCGTAAATGCCTACTTCCTGTAGTCGTATGGCCTTATGTTGGGTGGGGCAGACTTATGACCAATTGTGGCATTCTGGTCACATGACCATGATTCATGCTGCTTTTTGCCAGTTTGCGGTATGCTTTGCCAGCTTCTAGCAAAAATGTGCAATCAAATGAATGGGTTTGGCCCAGGGAAAAAGGCTGGAAAATTACTTCTGGTCCCAAGGATGCCTTGGCTTATGACCATAATGACATGACCATCTTAGATTATCAGTTGATGTCTATCTGTAGTATGGGTATGTTAATAATCTTAGGTCTCTGACAATTTGCCAGAGCCAACTCACTGCAGGACAACACTGCAGGACAAAAGCTACACTAATATTAAAGAAATAGTGGAAGAAGAACATTTAAAAAAGGATGTAAAAGGTGAATGAAGTGTGAATGGCAAAAATTAACATATTTTTTTATTTATTTTAAATCATTAAATAGAATTGTTAAATTGTCCTGCAGTGAATTTCCAACAGTGACATGGTCATGGTGAGTTGTCTTGCAGCAAGTTGGCCATGGTGAGTTGGCCTTGGTGAGTTGACCATGGTGAGTTGACCATGGCTAACTGGCTGCAGTGAGTTGGCTGTGTCAAGTTGTCCCGTTCTGAATAATCTCTAGTAATGTACTTAGACAGTAGCAGCCAGTTAGAATGAACACTAATAATTTGGATGAGAAAGATTATGCATGGACAATAAAGGGATTGCAGTTTACATTGTCCTCTGCTCAGTGTTGTTGCTAAGGTTATATCTGAAGAAACCAGCTTAGAAAAGTCTACTTAGGAAGCAGCTCAGGATCAAGGTGCACTGGCAGAAGTTCCAATGCTTTTTTCAGTAAAAGACTAACATTAGGCATGACCCACCCTTCCTTCCTTCCTTCCTTCCTTCCTTCCTTCCTTCCTTCCTTCCTTCCTTCCTTCCTTCCTTCCTTCCTTCCTTCCTTCCTTCCTTCCTCTCTCCCCCACTCTTACAATAATTTACTGCTAAATCACATTCAAGCTCAGGACAGTGAAATTAAAAGTAGGTCAGGGTTTCTCAATTTTATGTTTGTTCTATTCCAGGAGTCTGCTGATTATCCCACTTCCTATGATTTTCTCACCCCTTATTGAACTTCTTGACTTTCCAACTAACCTTTTACTTGCATTACAATCATTTTCTTCACTGCCAAATTAAAGGTAAGTTTAGCTGAAAAGGGCAAAGCAAATGGATGGAATTCCATATGAGTAGACATGCAGACTATATCCAGAGATAGACAACCAAGTGGTTCTTTTGGGGATTCTGAAATAAGGATTCTTTATTTAAATATTAAATATGTGTTATCTATTCCATTACTGAGGCAAGAGTTGAAGCCAATTGTGAAAACAGTTCTTATAACATGGTTAAGTACAATTTGAAAATCCTAGCATCCTATGTTTTAGTAGTATGCAGAGATAACAGATAGAGGTAATGTTATTTTATTGTTTTAATGTTCTAATATTTTGTATCATCATTTTTATCTTCTTGTAAGCCATCCCGAGTTGCTTGAAAACAAAATGGGTGGTATTTAAATTTAATAAACAATCCAACAAACCATAAAGCAGAAGTGAAATATCCATAGGCATAATAATTGGGGTTGCGGGAAGCTATAGCTCCATAACAGCTGGCAGGTACATATTTCTCTCCCCTATAATAGAGGGTCTAATGCTTTCCAACATGAAATTTGTAAAGCGGGAAGTGAACCTGCAGAAAGGACTTGCAACTGTTCTTAGCAACAGAAGAGCAGTTCACAGAAAGAACAACTCTTACGTTTTGTGGTGTTTTGCAAACAGCTAAGCAGCAGGGAGTTTCTGAAGAATCTGTTTGCTTCTTCAGGCAGAACTGTTTAGTCATTTATATGAGTGAGTGCATTTGTGCTTGCATGTGACCAGAGATGGGAGGTCTGGAAGAAATGAGTGGAAATGATTGAAACTTTGGAGGGGGGGAGTTAAAGACTCATATTGACCCTTGCATGAGCTTCTAGGCAACTAATCTTGTCCTGATCCTATCTTACACTGAGGGTGGGTCCCATTTCACTTTCTTTTAACTGTGCGTTCCTGATTCAGTCTCCACTCCCTAGTCCAGACATGCTTTACTAAGGATGTCAAAGGCCCACAAGCCTCTCCTTTGCATTGATTTCTGCATGCCAGAGATTTGGACTGGGTGCAGCTCACAAAAAAAAAAAAAAAAAAAAAAAAGCAAGCCAGTGTGGATAACAGACGGGTGAGCAGAGTTCTTGGAAACCACTCCTAGTGCACACATACCCACAGAGACATGCTGAAATGGTTATTCAAATCTCAGTGAGGGTGAGGTTTCAGAATGTTTGGCAGTTACACCCAATGTGTGAGAAAAGATTTACAGTCAAGGGAAGGTGTTCTTGGTAAAATATCAAGGAAAGAGCTAAGATTTTAATTTAGGGCATTGGTTTGACAGAGTCCCTGCCTGCAATCCCCTTCCAGTTCATCTCCTCTCCTTGCTTAACTGAGATAATACACGGAGAACATTTGTTTCACTAATCCATTCTCAACCAAAGGTTGGCTTTCCTGTATTGTATAGAAAGTCCCTAGTGACCTTTGAGTTGTACTTTGGGGTTCTACCCTTGAATCATTTTATTGCAGCAAAAGCTTCAGATTATCATCTTTCCCCAGCATCATGTTAATGTAGTTAATGTAGTTTTTATTCATCAAATTATTTATTAAATTTATTTGCTGCCCATCTCACCACGCGGTGACTCCAGAATGCTCCTAAGGTCAAGCAGCACTTCTTACTTACCATTAGATATTTTCCAAGTGTGCAGAAGTAGAATATGATAGCCATAAATACAGCCTTGCTTCTTTTACTTCTTCACCTTATCACTACACAATGCCTGCAGGCAACATCTGTGCTTCCTCTCCCAGCAGCAATCACCACTCTGTGGAGATGGAGAAACAATGTTTTCAGCATCCAGCAAAAATACACAGAGAAGGATTAAAGATTTTGAGTGCAGTTACTACACTTTCCCTACTATCAGATGTGGTAAGGGCCTTCAGCTAAAATAATTTAAAAAGGGAGCTGGAAAAAAATTGTAAGAGTCAGTATTCAATGACAACAAAGCTCAAAGGATGTTTTCTACCAGGTTTACCATATTTTTCAGAGTATAAGACACCCAAAAAAGAGGGTGAAAATCTAGGTGTGTCTTATACTCCGAATGTAGCCTTGCCCAACTTCTCAAACAGAGGTTTCAGAGGCTGAAAAAAGCATCAGAAATGAAGCTTCAGTAAAGAAGCCCCCAAACAGAGCTTCAGAGCCTTTTTACTGAAACTCTGTTTCGGCGGCTTTCAGAGGCAGGAAAAAAAGTTTTTTCTGAAACAGTTTCAGAAGTTTCAGAAGCAGGAAAAAAAGCAAAAAAAAAAAAAAACCCAAGGCACAGAGATCACAACCAAGGAACCTCTTTCTAAAATTCACCTCTGGGATCAGCTGATTGGGGGTATTCTGGGAGGCCGATTCACCCACCAATCAGCTTTTTTCTTATACTCCAGTGCGTCTTATACTCTGAAAAACAGGGTATTTTTTTAATTTTTTTTATTTATTTATTAAATTTATGTGCTGCCCATCTCCTTTTCCAGAGTGACTCTAGGTGGCTATCTTAAAGATCCATTGCCATGAACCAACAGTGGTGGAAGGCTTTCACCCTCCTATCCATGCTTATGATTGGCCTCAATAGCCCCTTGTTGGCCAATGTTGGGCAGTGAAGATGCTAGACTCAAGAATCGTTGGTCTGGTTTAGCAGGCTTTTTCTTAAGTTTTAATGAGAATATATTCCTACTGTACAATTATTCAATGATTAAAATAAAAGGATCCTTGGTGCTTTCTGAACTTGGTTGCTTTCTTGTAGGTGTTTCATCACCCAGACCAGGTAACATCAGCAGCAATTTACCAGCACTGATGAGGTTACCTAGTTTGGGTAATAAAACATCTTCAAGAAAACAACCAAGCTCAGAGAACACCAAAGATCCATCTGTACAATTATTACTCTTACTGAATAAATTTCTGCCCTTCTTCTCTGATTTCTCTGCCCACTTCTTATCTGGAAAAATATATTGTTTACAGGTTGGAGACGGTGGCTTCTGCTTTTCTGTACAGAGAGATTGGGAGTGCCTATTCACATTTCACAGGGCTGACCCTTAGCAAAATACTTGAAAGATGAGATGGCAAGGAGTTAAGTCCTCTTGTTTGCGGAATCCCTGCGTTATCTGATAGGGCAAGGGCCAGGAATAGCAGCACCACTGCTTGTTCTAATGAAGAAATTCTGAGTGCAAAGCTTAAATTGCAGGCTGTGGTGGCTGATTCAGAACAAGAACTCGGGATTGTGGCTTAGTGGAAATGTGAACAAAGCTGAGGCAGAGATGGTTGATGGGGTCATTTTTAAATGTAGTAATATTGTGTTAACAATAATTAACCAACACGATAATGCCATTATATAAATATACATTTAGAATAATATGATCTTTCTAATTTCCCAAACTGAAAAAAATAAAAATATAAAGATAGGATTGCAGATTTTTTTTTAAGCAGGTTGTAGCAAGTCTTTTAAGTATGTTTTGTTTCAGAAAACAAAAACAACAAAAACACTGACTCCTTTAAAAGATAATATTGTAAGGGTGAATTGAGTGTAAAATTTCTCCCTCTCTCATCATGTGTGAATCTTTCAGGGAAACTTATTTTTTAAAAACTTGGGCAAACAAAACATGCAGTTCTTTACATGCTATAAATATAAACACCAAAAGCCTTGGTGGCGCAGTGGACTAAACTACTGTTGTTAAAGTAATACTTAGCTGCCAGCTGCCTGCAATTACTGTGAGTTCAATTCTCACCAGGCTCAAGGTTGACTCCTTCCATCCTTTCGAGGTAGGTAAAATGAGGACCCAGTTTGTGGGGGCAATAAGCTGACTTTGTATAAAATAGAACACCACTTCGGGGGGGGGGGGGCAAAAAGCCCTACTAAGCAGGTATATACAAAAGTGCATTTTAATGCATTGTAAGCTGCCCTGAGACTCCGGAGAAGGACGGCATATATAAATCGAACAAACAAACAAACAAACAAACAAATAAATAAATAAACTCTAGGATTCACTGACACAAGCTATGGGGCTGTATATATATCAGTACAGTGATTCTCTAATATTCCAATGAGCTTCCAATTACTTCCTTTCAAAGAAAATCCCATTTGGAACTATTTCCCTGGGTTTTCTTACTGCTTAAAGAAGATACTAATAATTTTACTTTCAAATGTATTTGAACCATTTGTCTGTAAAAATACGGATAATTTTGATTCGTTCTAGGCTTCTAAAACATTTGTATCGTTAAACCCTTTTTGCTACAAAAAGGGAGTTCTATTTTTTAAAAAATGAAAGTTTGTCACTAAGATACTATTGAAAAGCAATTAAAAATGGTAAGGGTGGAAAGGCACTGCCTCTTGGTGTAGGATTCACTAGAACATCCCTGAAAGATGACCATCCAGCCTCTGTTTGAAGATATCTACCAAAGGAGAACTCATCGTGTCATGTGGCAGCCTTGCGGTTGACAGCTCATATTATCAGGAAGGTCTGGCTGAGGTTTTGCTTGACACTCCTTTCTTACAGTTTTAATATGGCTTTAACCCACTGGCTCTTGACCTGCCCTCTGGGACTAAATAAAATAAGTCCACTCCCTTTTATTTTCAGATATTCGAAGACTACTGCCACATCTGCCTTTAATTATCTTTTCTGTAGGCTAATTATACCCAAACCCTTCAATAATACCTCATAAGTCTTGTTTTTAGATCCTTCATCTTGGTAGTTCTCCTCTCAACTTGCAGGTCTGTGGTGCCCAGAAATACTGGACACAGTATTTGAAGTAAGGTCTGACTCAGACAGGGGAAAGTGAAAAAATCACATCCCAGGGATCTCGATTCTGTGCTCCTATAAATGCAATGCAAGATAATATCTGCCTTTTTAGCAGCTGCATTACAGAGCTGACTTTTGTTTAACTTGAGATCATCAAGGCCATCCAGATTTTGTTCATATGGACCTTTGCCAAGCTGTTACTTTCCTTCTTATACTCAGGTCTTCTATTTCTCTCCACATGGTAAAAGTTTATTTCTCTCTATTAAGTTCCATCTTATTTATGGGACCGCCTGCTACCACCAATAGCCTCCCACCGACCTGTACGCTCCCATAGAGAGGGGCTCCTCCGGGTGCCGTCGGCCAAACAATACCGGCTGGCAGCCCCCAGGGGGAGAGCCTTCTCTGTGGGAGCACCTACCATCTGGAACGAGCTCCCCCCGGATATACGGAGGATCCCGGACCTGTGTACCTTCCGTCACGCGCTCAAGACCTATTTATTCCAACAAGCCGGCCTGACCTAAGTTATTTTCTCCTTTTAATTATGAATTTTAAATTGTTTTAAATTATTGGGGTTTTAATTATCAGCCAAATTATTTAATTCGTTTTATTCTATTTTAAACTTTTGTATTTAAATGTTTTATTTACGGCTGTACACTGCCCTGAGTCCCCCAGGAGCAGGGCAGTTTATAAATCTAATAAATAAAATAAATAAATAAAATTCATAGTCCAATGCTCAAGCCTTTCTGGAGTCGTCACTCC
The DNA here is from genome assembly GCA_030761175.1 of Masticophis lateralis. Classification (NCBI taxonomy): domain Eukaryota; kingdom Metazoa; phylum Chordata; class Lepidosauria; order Squamata; family Colubridae; genus Masticophis; species Masticophis lateralis. Next base: position 50,281,042 of record JAUDYJ010000002.1, read on the forward strand.
TACTTCTAAAGTGGTAGCAATGCCTATCAGGTTTCTGTCCTCTGCAATCTGAAACTGCTCCACCTGCGGTCTGAACTAAGCATAGTACACAAAATTGTCTGCTATAACATCTTACCTGTCAATGACCTCTTCAGTTTCAACCTCAATAATACATGGGCAAACAATCGATACAAACTCAAGATAAACCGCTCCAAACTCGATTGCAGAAAATATGACTTCAACAACAACATTCAATGCCTTGAATACTCTACCCAACTCTGTTGTTACATCCTCAAACCCTCACAGTTCAACCTTAAACTGTCTACTGTGGACCTCACACCATTCCTAAGAGGTCTGTAAAGGGGGCATGCATAAGCGCACCAGTGTGCCTGCCATTCCTATCGTCCCCATTTATTTGTATTAATTTCCTTCGTTCATGTCCATGTTCATATTCATACCTGCTATCTTGTACCTGTTTGACAAACTAATATTCAACAAACAAACAAACAAACAAATAATAAAATATTGATGACAATATAGAATAATTTAAGGTCAGGACAAAATCCTGTAGCACTCCTTTCAATACTTCACAAGCTGAAGTGTAGCCCTTTTATGGAACACTTGGAATAGGGATATCCAGCACAAAGTATCTAGCCCACAGTTTACCATTTTATTGCTGATATTTCCCATAAAACACAAATAATTCTGAGTTTTAGCTTTTCTGACAGTTTCTGGACATTACATTATAATGTTTTTTAGCTATGTTTTCCTTGGCATTCAGCTCCCCTCCTTCCATTTCCTGCATATATCTCTTTTTGTCTTTCTGTTTTAGAGAGTTTTGCTTATGTCCATGTTGGTCTCTTTAGATTTCTTCAATTTTTCTTTCTTGGGTTGATTTTCTTTCTTTCTGATTTTAGTATCTCATTTCAGAGAATTTCCTATCCTTCTTGGGCACTTTCTTCTTTCAGGATTTCAAGTCATTGGATCTGACCTACTTTCCCTCAGAGTTCTTTCAAATCTGCTATTTGAAAAGTCCAGTATGCAGGTCTGACTCTTCTCAGTTCCTCCTCCTCTGGATTTCACAAATTTAAGGATAACTCAATCACTTTCCCCAGGGTGTGAGTCACTAAAGTTGCTAATCTTGTTATAAAAAACATTGGCTCTTTCAAGTGACATTCTGAGCCCAAGCCCACCATGCCTACGTCTCAGAATGAGGTCAGAGTTTTTATCGAGCAAGAATAGCTCAGTACTGAAGGTTTTCCAGACTGACAGGCAGTGGTTCTCTTTTTTCCATCACATGCCATCTTTGTTTTTTGGTAGCCGAATGCCAAGAAATAAAAAATCATGTTTTAACCTTTCTTTCTCATGGAGGTTCTCATAGTTGCCTTCAATTCTCTCATTGCCTCCTTTCTTGTTTCAGCTGCATATGGCAGATTGCATGCCTTAAAATTGATAACTCTATTCCTATTAAAATCAGTAGTGCTGGCCATGATTGTTTGCTGATTCTTACTTATTTCTCTCTGTCAGAATCATAGCTAAAGGTCAGCATTTGGGGGAACTCAGTTAATTGTTTGCTCAACTAAGGCAACATGTCTTTATCCTGACAAGACTTTTTTTCAAGGAGGAAAGGAAAGTTGGAGACTTCTATTTATTATTTTTTAACCATCACAGAATCAATCCTATGCATGTATGATTGTGAGGCAGACACAGTGACCCAGGGTGTTTCCTGGCTAGATGGGCTTCAACCAGGGGTGGGCTGGTGGAGGTTTGCAGAGGTTTGGGAGAACCTCTAGCTAAATTTCTGTGCAGTTCAGAGAACCCCCAAATTCCACTCCTGGCTGGCCCTGCTCATCCGACTCCGCCCCTCCCAGGAATCCACATGTGGCCCATTTTTGATGCAGGTAAGTGCAGGGCGTACACGGTGGCTTGGGGAGGGCAAAAAACTGGCCTACCAGAAGTTTGGGAAGGCCAGAAACAGGCCTGTCTCTGGCCTCCAGAGAGCCTCTGGAGCCTGGGGAGCCATTTTTGCCCTCCTGGAGGCTCGAAGAAAGCCTCCGGATCCCAGGGATGGCAAAACTGTCCCCCTCCCACCCGCCGTGGTGCAGGAGGCTGACTAGGCCACACCCACTATGGCCACGCCTACCCAGCAACAGGGCAGATAACTCCTTGCTAAGATTTTTAAAGCCCACCCCTGGTTTGAACCTGGCCTTCTATAATCCTACTGCAACGATTTAATAACTTCAGTGTATGGTGTTCTTTCTGGATACTATTGTCTATGCATCTTCTATCTGCAACTGTGTGTGCAGCCACAGACCCTAGGAGAATGAAAAATAGCCTCCAGTCATTTTGCTCTAACTTTCTGAGAGCCGTGTAGATCAGGCATAAAAAGTTATACCATGTTATGAAATGGTCTCACTCAAAGAAAAATATGCTGAGAATCCTGTGCAATGCCTCATTGTTCTCAAGAATAAATAAATAACAACAGGTGTTAGCTTCAATACAATAATGATATCAGAACTACTTATCAATAATTGCTTTGATATGAAAGATGACAAAAGATCTACATTTTGATAGAGACAGAACAAAGGGGTGCAACTGTTCTGGTTCTTCTTGCTCTCTCAATGGCTTTTCATACCATTGATCGTAATATCCTTCTGGGCTGGCTACAGGATGAGGGAGTTTTACTGGTTGTTCTTTCTTGTAGCCAGTTATCATTTAGAGTTGACAACACAAAAAATCCAGACTGAAGCCTCTGATTTTCGAGGTGCTTTAAGGCTTGCCACTTTTGTCTCGATTGCTTAATGTCCACATGAAACTGCTGAGTGAGGTCACCTGTTGACATGGGGTAAGGTATGCTGATGATATTCAACTGTAGAACTTGACCCCTGCTTGACCAGATTGTACTGTTGAGGTTGTACATATCAGTGTCAGGAGGATCGAGAAGAATAGACTCAACCTTTACTCTTACAACATAAAGGCTGGAGGGCATGAGAGAGAGAGTGACTGGCTCAAGGTCACCCACCCTGAAAGTCTGGTCATTACCCATAGAGCGGTTAGTTGCATGGAGCTTGATTATCTGAGGAAGTGCCTCTTCTCATCATTCCTGTCTGTCCTGTAAAATTTGACCCAGGAAGTGTGGCTTTTCTGAACTTTTTCTGAAAGGTTCTGGAACAGTACCTTTCTCCCAGAGATTTGCAGCATCTTGACTCTGCAAACCTTAGAATAATCCTAGAGCTTTCCCCCAGAGCTCTAGGATAGTTCATTTATGGGCCCATTGTGTATGTAATGCTTATATTGGTTGTAATATGTCTTTCCCCCAGTTTAGTAATATTTATTTTCTGTTCATTTTGTCTCCTTTCTTAAAGTAGTACATTGCTTTGTAACTGCTCGCCACCCAGAATCAGACTGGGTTCAGGAGACCTTATGAACTGAAATCATAAATATAAATAAATATTAATATTAATGTAATTGACGATAGCCTAAGACACAGTAATGAATATGGACAGATCATCAGTCTTCATCTGAAGGGCCTGATGGGCCTGGTTAGCAAGCTTGTTAAACACAATATGATCCTGAAATGTGTATGAACTGGTGATCTATTTCAAGAGACTATTTATTGTTTGAATGAAACTCCCTGTTCCTTGCTGCCTGCAGGAATTTAAACTATCCCAACAAATAGCTATCCAGCTTTTCCCTCAATGCATCCAGTTGAAGAGGAGCAAATCACTTCTCCAGATAATTTGTTCCATTGGCAAACTCCTCTTATTTTTTATAATTTTTTTTTCTAATATTCAATTGGAATCTACGTTTTTGATCCATTCTTTTGTGTCCTGCCTTCTGAAAGAAGAAGGATCTTGAACTTTTTTTGTGTATGCGTGTGTGATTTCTTGTCAGGTATTTGAGAAGAGATACCATATGCCCTTCTCACTTTTCTTTACTTAAAGTTAAGTATTTCCCATTGTTTCATTCTGATCATCATTTTTAGTCTTGTGATCATCCTTTTTGCTTTTCAGTGAACCTGTTTCAGTTTGTTAAAAGGTGTTATCCAAACTAGACTCCATACCTGAGGTGGAGTCTGAAATATAGAGCATAAAACAGATTACTTCCCATGATTTAGAAATAATGTTTCTGTTAATTAAGCCTAAAACTGCATTTACAGTGCTTATAGTCACAGCGGCCTTTTTCATGTTCATTGTTGACTCATATTTAGTTTGTTATCAAATGCTGTTCTTTGTGGCACCCATTTGATTCTTCCCTCTATTTTAATGAGAAAATGATAATGAGTACTCTGAGTACAATTTTCAAGCCAGTGATGTGTTTATTTAATTGCCATTCCATCCATCCCTGCCTAACAATTTTGTTAATTAATGGAGTTCTTTGCCATATGCTTTGCTAAAATCAAGATATATTATATTTACAGCATTGCCACATTTTATTACCTGATTAAAAATTAGATAAGGCTGGTCAAGTTAGACTTGTTCTTCATAAATCACAGCATTATTTTAAAAGTGCTGTCAGATCAATCACTTTATGTTCTAGAATTGTCCCAATTACCAGCATCAGTTTGATTGATCTATAAGATCTATAAGAGCCAAGGTGGCGCAGTGGTTAGAGTGCAGTACTGCAGCTACTTTAGCTGACTGCTAGTTCAGCAGATCAACGGATCAAATCTCACCGACTCAAGGTTGACTCAGCCTTCCATTCTTCTGAGGTGGGTAAAATGAGGACCCAGATTGTTGGGGGCAATATGCTATTTACTATACTGTCTTTGGTGTAAGCCACCCAGAAACTTCGGAGAGTGGGCGGCATAGAAATTTATTTATTTATTTTATTTATTTGTTCAACTTGTATGCCGTCTTTCTCAGAAGACTCAAGGTGGCTAACAATGCATTTAAAAACCATATATAAAACATTAAAAGTTAAACCATTAAAAACAATTAAAACCCATTCACACCATTCATGGCCGGATCTCACCAAATCACAACAGCGAGATCAACGGCCCAAGCCTGCCAGAAAAGCCAGGTCTTCACTGCTTTTCGGAAGGCCAATAGGGTGGGAATGGTCTGGACCTCAGGAGGTAACTGGTTCCAGAGAGCTGGGGCAGCCACAGAGAAGGCCCTCTCCCGCAGGCCCGCCAGCCAGCATTGTTTAGCTGACGGGACCCTGAGGAGACCAACTCTGTGGGATCTTACCAGTCGCTGGGAGCTATGCGGTAGAAGGCGGTCTCGAAGATACCCTGGCCCTGAGCCATATAGGGCTTTAAAGGTAATAACTAACACCTTGAATTGTGACCGGAGACCAATAGGGAGCCAGTGCAGCTCGCGGAGAATTGGTGTAATGTGGGTGTACCTAGGTGCACCCACAACAGCTCTCATGGCTGCGTTCTGGACCAACTGTAGTCTCCGAACACTTTTCAAGGGTAGCCCCATGTAGAGCGTGTTGCAATAATCTAACCGTGAGGTGACAAGGGCATGAGTGACTGTGAGGAGAGCCTCCTGATCCAAGTAGGGTCGCAATTGGTGCACCAGGCAAACCTGTGCAAAGGTCCCCCTAGCCACAGCTGACAGATGTTGCTCCAATCTTAGCTGTGAGTCTAGGAGGACACCCTAATTGTGAGCCCATTCTGAGGGGGACAATTTCTCTCCCCCCCACAACCAAGTATGGACAATTAGTATGGTCTTTAGGAGGCAATACCCACAGCCACTCAATCTTGTCTGGGTTAAGTCTGAGCCTGTTGACTCCCATCCAGACCCTCACGGCCTCCAGGCACTGGCACATCACATCCACCCCCTCACTGAATTGACGCGGGGTAGAGATATATAGCTGGGTATCATCAGCGTATTGCTGATACCTCACCCCGTATCATCGGATATCTCACCAGCGGCTTCATGTAGATGTTAAATAAGAGGGGAGAGAGGACCGAGCCCTGAGGCACCCTGCAAACTAGGGGTTGACCTCTGTTCGCCTACCAGCACTGACTGTAACCAACCAGAGAGAGAGGAGGAGAACCACCCTAACATGGTGCCTCCCACTCCCAACTCCCTTAGTTGTCCCAGAAGGATACCATGGTCAATGGTATTGAATGCCGCTGAGAGGTCAAGTAGCACGAAGATGGAGGAATGACCCCCATCTCAGGCTCGCCAGAGATCATCCATCAGCATGACCAAGGCAGTTTCTGTGCTGTAGCCAGGACTGAAGCCAGACTGAAAAGGGTCTAGCTAATCCGTTTCCTCCAATGACCGCAGGAGCTGAAGTGCCACCACTTTCTCTACAACCTTTCCCACAAAGGGTAGGTTGGAGACTGGATGAAAGTTTTTTAATTCTGCTGGATCCAGGGAAGGCTTCTTGAGGAGGGGCCTTACAACCTCTTCCTCTAATGATTGCGTGAAGGAAATATGACTACTACTACTACTACTAATAATAATAATAATTGGTCTATAGATCCTTTGATCCTTCATTCCCATCTTTTTAAGAATAAGGACAAAAGTTACCCTTCCCTAGTCATCTGAATCATCCAAAGTTTCTCAAAGAAAATACATAGTTAATACGTGGAATTTACCTGGTCCCAGAAATTTATATTTGCTGAATGTAAACATGTATCTTTTGACAGCTTTTAGGTCAATCACATGATTTAATCCTACCCTTTCACCTTAATGTTCCATTTGGAATATATACTCTGTTGTTGGAGAAAATTGGGGCAAAATAGATGTTGAGAAGATGTTGTCTTTTCTTTGTTATGTATTATTGCTAACAGAATAACAGAGTTGGAAGGGACCTTGGAGGTCTTTTAATTCAACGCAAAAGACCCTATTCCATTCCAGACAAATGGTTGTCCAATGTCTTCTTAAAAACCTTCAGTGATGGAGGACTCACAACTTCTGAAGGCAAACCATTCCATTACTTGTTCAAACTGTCATGAAATTTCTTCTTATTTTTTAGGTTGGTTCTCTCTTTGGTTAGTTCCCATCCACTGCTTCTTGTTCTTCCTTTAGGTGCTTTGGAGAATAGATTGACCCACTCTTCTTTGTGGCAGCCCCTTAGGTATTGGAACACTGCTATCATGTGACCTCCCCTAGTCCTTCTTTTCATTAAACTAGACATACCCAGTTCCTGTAACTGTTCTTCATATGTTTTAGCCTCCAGTCCCCTAATCATCTTTGTTGCTCTTCTCTGCACTCTTTCTAGAGTCTCTACATTTTTTTTTATATTGTGTTGACCAAACTGAATGCAACATTCCAAGTGTGGCCTTACCATGGCATTATAAAGTGGTATTAACACTTCATGTGATCTTGATTCTGTTCCTCTGTTAATGCAAGCTAGGACTGTGTTGGCTTTTTTGGCAGCTGCAGCACACTGCTGGCTCATATTTAAGTGATTGTCCGCTTGTACAAACTCCAAGATTACAAGATTTTGTGAGCATGTTTTTCTTGTTCTTAGCACCTTTCATCAACCTCTGCTTTTTGTTAACTTTAGCAACAGAGTCTGGAGAAAGATGGAGAATGGACCAGAAGGATAATTTCTTTTGCACAAGCATACTTCATTAAGTGTCCCTGCATTATGGATTTTGTGATCTGCATAGTTTTTATAAACAGTCAATGAAGCAGCCTACAGTCTGAATTCAGCTACCCTAGTTCTTAATTTGTGTGATTTAATCTGCTCCAATTTTTAACAAGTCCTACAAGGCATTGAAATCTGGATGCTCAGGTACTTCTGGAAAATGTTTTCCTAGGGCTTCCCTGACTTACTTCCTTATTATATGATTTACCTAACTTCCTCCATAGAGTTCAAGCTCACAGTGGCATTAGGTATGGTCCATTGTTGTTTTTTTTTGTTTTTTTCACTTTATCTTAATCAAAATGTAGAATGTGAATGAATTTTCTACTGTTAGAAAAGAACTTCTAACAGTAAGAACAATTTGACAGAGGAGCCAATTATACAGAGGAATAGTGTGATACTGGATGTGTACAAACCAAGGCTAAACAAATTTTGTAAAATAGGTTAAGTTAAGGAGAAAAAAAATGTGTATAGCAATAGCACTTAGACTTATATACCACTTCAGAGTGCTTTACAGCCTACTTTAAGCAGTTAACAGAGTCAGCATATTGGCTCCAACAATATGGGTCCACAGTTTACCAACTTCAGGAGGATGGAACCCTGTGTCAACCTTGAACCGGTGAGAATCAAACTGCTGAACTGCTGAACAGTTGGCAGTCAGCAGAAGTAGCCTGCAGTACTGCATTCTAACCACTGCGCCACCACGTCTCTTATATGTATAGCACTTTACATGGGGCATAAAACTTGAGTATGAATATTTGCTTTTCTCCTTCCCCTGCTTGAAATATTAGAACCCAAGATCATACAATGCAGTGGAAAAGGGAGATATTCTGGGGAGGGGAGAGAGGAGTAAATAACTCTTTTTGCCATATATAATTAAATTTTACAATGTGCCTATGCAAGATATAATGATGGCTGCCAATTTAGATGACTTTAAAAGAAAATGGGATAGAGGAACATGCAGTTCAGGGCTTCTAGTTATATTGGCTAAGTTCGATAGTATCCATTTTCCATGAAGAAGAAAGGGAGGGAGGGAGGGAGGAAGGAAGGAAGCAGCGGTGAAATCCAAATTTTTTTACTACCGGTTCCATGGGCATGGTGTGGCTTGGTGAGCATGGCTTAGTGGGCGTGGTAGAGGAAGGATACTGCAAAATCTCCATTCCCACCCCACTGCAGGGCCAGCCAGAGGTGGTATTTGCCGGTTCTCCAAACTGCTCAAAATTTCCGCTACCAGTTCTCCAGACCTGCTGGATTTCACCTCAGGAAGGAAGGAAGAAAAGAAGGAAGGAAGGAAGGAAGGAAGGAAGGAAGGAAGGAAGGAAGGAAATCTATTCATATCTTCAGGGATCTGGTTAACTGCAGAACAGAAGACTATCCCAGGCAAGTCTTTGACCAAATCAGAACAGCTCTTTGGGGTTATTTTTGGTTTGATCCTTAAACCAGCTGCTGAACTGTCTGCCTCACTCTGTCCTGGGACTTTTTTTTTTCTTCACACCATCTTGCCAAAGGGATTATCTTTCACCTAGCAAGCCTCTATATGAATACTTAATCTCTGCCATAGAAACACGATATCTTGTTTCCAAATAGACGTTTAATCCATCATTTCCTCCATATTTAAGAATCCCTATCAGCTCTCCTCTTAAGGTTCAGTACAAATGTAGGAAGAAATGTTTGGTTATTGCAAATGTGAAATATTTGTCAGCAAGCAGCGCTAACACACACTGGAAGCAACAACAGAGAATGCATTCCTTGACATATGCCAATTAGTTTGGATTTCCAGTTAGCACATGCTCCAAAATGAAGATTCTTTGATGTTATGCAAATTAAACCCTCTAGTAGTTAACACAGAGAGTCTAGTTTCCTTTCTCTTTTGGGCTGTCCCTGTTAGTCAAAGGGTGAAGGCGAGGTCACATGGGGGATTTTAAGAATTGTTCTGATGGTTTTGATCTCTGTCTAATCCTCTGTGTTGTAGCTAATTAGGCACAGCAGCTGCAAGGTGGACTTAGAAAACCAGGGTTTTTGATCAAGTCATGCCGGTCAAATGAAGCTTTCCATCCAGTGAAATGAAGGGCTACTAATGAGTCTGTTACTAAATACACTCACTGACTTCAGACTCTCAGCAGTAGGGCATTTTTCTCAATTTGGGTCACTCCATCTTGGGCATCCAGATTTGAAAATAAGTTATTTTGATGGTGGCTGACCTAGGTCGTACGAATGGGTTGCAACCCACATTCCTAGAGAGGGGGCGATTTGAAGCACAACCTGAATTGTGGGAAATGTATTGCACACTGCTCTCTGCCCTTTTCTTACACAAATTGGCGAGGTTTAAAACACCACCAAAAGGGGATTTTTAAACATTTCTTGTCAGCTAAACTGTAGTGTATTGTAACCATTGTATTCTCTTTTAAATTCTTCAATAACTTGGTTTGGCCATAGAAACATGTTTTCTTCTGATTTTGTTTAGAAAGCTAATAGACTTTGAATCTTTAAAAAAATCTGCATGAGGGAAAAGGAAGATTATAGAAATGCAATTCTGGAGGAAAATATAGACAGGGAAAATAATTAACAACTTGATCGTCTATCTAACCAAATGAAATTCAATGGTGAAAAAAATAAGGTTCTACATTTAGGCAAGAAAAACAAAATGCACAGGTACAGTATATGTGGTCCCTTGCTCAATAGTAATAACTGTGAGAGGGATCTTAGAGTCCTAGTGGACAACCATTTAAATTTGAGCCAGCAGTGTCCAGCAGCTGCCAAAAAAGCCAACACAGTTCTAGGCTGCATAAACAGAGGGATAGAATCAAGATCACATGAAGTGTTAGTACTACTTTATAATGCCTTGGTAAGGCCACACTTGGAATACTGCATCCAGTTTTGGTCGCCACGATGTAAAAAAGATGTTGAGACTCTAGAAAGAGTGCAGAGAAGAGCAATGAAGATGATTAGGGGACTGGAGGCTAAAACATATGAAGAACGGTATGTCTAGTTTAATGAAAAGAAGTACTACAGGAGACAAGATAGCAGAGTTCCAATATCTCAGGGGTTGCCATAAAGAAGAGGGAGTCAAACTATTTCCTGCCTAAGCAGGGGGTAGGACTAGAAGACCTCCAAGGTCCCTTCCAACTCTGTTATTCTATTCTATTCTATTCTATTCTATTCTATTCTATTCTATTCTATTCTATTCTATTCTATTCTATTCTATTCTATTCTATTCTATTCTATTCTATTCCATCTGATAAAAATTCTACATATCTAGGTAGTTTTCTTGGCACGCATACTGAAGTGGCAATATCCACCCCCCCCCCCAACTTCATGGAAACATAGACAGGATTTATTTATTTATTTATTTATTTGTTTGTTTGTTTCAATTTATAAACCGCCCTTCTCCTTGCGGACTCAGGGCGGTGAACAGCCAGAATAAAACATGATATACAAAAATTAAAACCAATTAAAAATATTAAATATTTTCAGCTGACAATTAAAACAGTCCAATTTAAAATCAATTTCAATTTAAAACAGAGGATGGGATCAAACCAGCCCAGCTAGATGGAACAAATGGGTTTTAAGGGCCCGACGAAAGGTCCGGAGGTCTGATATCCTGCGTATCTCCGGGGGTAGGTCATTCCAGAGGGCGGGCGCCACCACAGAGAAGGCTCTCCCCCTGGGGGTCACCAGCCGACACTGTCTGGCCGATGGCACCCGGAGGAGGCCCTCTCTATGCGAGCGTACTGGCCGGTGGGAGGCTATTGGCGGTAGAAGGCGGTCCCGCAAATACTCAGGCCCTAAGACATGGAGCGCTTTAAAGGTGGTCACCAACACCTTGAAGCGCACCCAGAAGACCACTGGGAGCCAGTGCAGCTCGTGCAGGAGAGGTGTCACATAGGAGTGCCACGTCGCTCCCATAATTCCCCCACGGCCGCATTCTGGACCAGTTGGAGCCTCTGGGTGCACCCCAAGGGGAGCCCCATGTAGAGAGCATTGCAGTAGTCCAGGCGGGAAGTCATGAGAGCGTGAGTGACCGTGTGTAGGGAGTCCCGATCCAGAAAGGGACGCAACTGGCGTATCAGGCGAACCTGATAAAACCTGATTTGATTGGCAGATGTAGAAGGCAGGTTACTGGGCTGATCAGTGCAGACTTTCCTGGGACATTCTTCAAAGCTGTTGCTTAACTTGCCTGCCATACTCTATCCAGAGTTCCATTTGCCTCACATCAGGGATTTATGGAATCCAGAAAAATGCTATTGGGAAAAAAACACAATGGTTTTAGTATGTGGAATAAAATTGTCCATATTTAATATGCTTCATGAATATTACATAAAGCTTTACTTTTGAAAGTGGAGGGTAGAGGAAGCTGAAATCAATGTACCCGTTCAAATTACTGCATATGAAGTTTTGCACATGTGCTGGATGGATTTGATGATAATGCAATTCTGAAGCTTCAAGATGGAACAACTGCTAAATGAATGGCATAGCCTGATGCTTATAAGCCACTGTAGGTTATTTCTGAACTGGAAATTGTTCTGCTTTGCAGTCAATCTATTTCAATTAGCTTTTACCAGTCTGGGACCATTGGGATGAGCTGAGACACAACTTTAATCATCTGTTGGCATATCCTCCAAAGGTCACCAAATGGCATTATACTTTTTTTCCTCTTCCTGTTTAATGTACATCTTTAATGTACAAGTACTTGGGTAAACAAAACGACTTTTTAAAAAAATGGCAAGATGCTGGATACAAGGCCATGATGCATTTTTAAATGCCCTAATATGCTGGAACCAATGAAGAAAAAGTATACTTTAATATGTCCATAACCAATCCTAGTCATCAACATCCTGCTGTGAATGTGTAGGATTTAGTGTCTATGTACAGCAGGTGCCAAAGTGAAGAGTTGGTAGCTGAAATTATGGCTTCCACACCTTCTATTGTAATGGGGAATGGGAAGAATTATGGATGATTCAACACAAACTCCATGGAGAAGATCACCTATTTCTTGCTTGAGAGATTATGTATCGGTTGATCTGTGAGACTTCTGTCTGTGAGTCAGGGTGAATAGGTAATTGTTGTGCAAAGCATCTCCTTGTGTGAAAGCTTTGAGTTTGAGTGCCAAATCAGGCTTATCCACCTCTTTCAGTTCATCTGCCCTCACTTGCTGTTAGACTGCATTATCTTCTAACTCACGTGGGCTATTGGTGGATTGCTGTGAATCAAAATGTATCAGTGTGGTTGTGTAACACATTTCACCAGAAATTGAAATGTTTGTAAATGATTGTTCTTTCCCTGAAAAGTAAAGAGGCTGAGCAGGATTACCGTTATAATGCAAAGGCATTTTGGAATAAAACCACAGTGCACTGATGTGTTCTGGTGGTACAAGGAGTTGCCAAAGTTGATTGAATTCTTGTTTTATTTGGGATAGAAGATGAAAACCATAAGATTATATAGGCTTTAGTTCTCCACAAGTATGCTCTTCCACAAAATCCCTATGGGGAAAGAAGGCAAAGAACATATGATGCATGTGAATTGTGCTAAGCTCCTAACATCTCTGGTACCCACACTGTGCTGTACAAAGAGTCTAGTTTCCACTGAGCGGTGGACATTCTTCTCTTCCTGATTTACAACACAGTTGACTTTCATTATAGGAATTTGATAAAAAAAATGATGGATAGATCTAGGGTCTAAACAAGATAGAATACTGACCTAACTTAACCCAACAGTAACAAAGAAGATCTCAATCTTCTGAAGAGTCTTGCAGATATAAAGAAACAGTCCCATTTCTATAGCCCTTTTTTGGCTCTTGGGCCAACTTGTTAATGAACCAGATGTTTGGGGATAAATACAATAATTATTATGCACTTAAAACTTGACATTGTAAAATTGATGTTGGAATTCAAAGTACAGTTGATATTGAAACCCTAAGAGATAGGTTTAATAGGACGAGGAGGTGATATAGGAGAGTATTACAAAGATTAGTGATTTTGCCTGTTTTTAGGTTCCGGATGTATAATATAGTATTTTACACTTTAATAAATCAAAATTGCAGCACATATACTGAAATATTCCTACATAGATATTCATTTTGATTCTTCTTTACCTCCTCCAGGAAATTTTATATGAATCCAAATGATCCTTCATCCATTTTACTGCTATAATAACTCTATACAAGAGTATAAGGAGTTAATAGCTATTGGGACCAAGTGAACTTCAAGCCAAACAGGACATTTCATTATCAAAATCAAAAACCCAAACTTCAATATTTACATGTCAACCTAAATTGTACATACAAGTTTGGTTTAGAATATTATTTCTAAACCAAACCAAGCCTTTGCCACAATCTAAATTCATGGCATGTTCTTGAAATTTAGACCTGCATAAATGAGCATTAGTGGGGATGGGCTTGTGTCAAGGAGAGAAATGACAAAATATATGGCATTGCTATGCAAACTTGACCTCTTCCATGTTTGTGTGTGACATCAAGACACTGCTATAAAAAGCCAGAGATTGGGTCATGTTATCATGATTGACATTTTAGCATCATTGTGGATAGCTCTGGACATTTATCTCTACTTACTGTTTGATCTCCAAATGATATCAATCCTACAGTAGCTTTTAGAGGGAGCTGCAAGATTGAGTTACAAAGCAGGGCTGTTTCTGCCACAGTATCTTTACCTTTCTGTCTTACTTTTCATATACAGTGCAAAAAAGCAAACAAAATTGGTAGGAGGATTACCCTTTCCTACCCCTACCCTCCCATCTGGCTTCTGTACATTTACTTTTGAATTTGATTTAGATTATTGGTGAAATGCAGCCGGTTCTATGCGGTTCGGGCGAACTAGTAGCACCGGCAGCGGGAGATTCCACTCACCCACCCGGATGTCATCATGTCCATTCTTGACCCTCTGTGCAGGCACAGAAGGCTTTGCGCATGCACGGAGGAGGCGTGCGCACTCACATTTGCGAACCTGTAGTGAAGGTAAGTGGATTTCACCACTGGTTTAGATGTTGGCACTAGCCAACGACGACAACAGTGTGGCTGTGTTTTCTGGCCTAACATTGACGGTTAAGTAATTAATGATAAACTGTCAGTAATTAATGATAAACATGGCTTAGCCAGCAGTACAAGCATAGTAATACAACAGCTTGTATTACTATAAGCTATTGTAAGAATAGCTGTCTATTCTTAAATGAATAGATAGCTCATTTCTGATTTATTGGAAGTAGCATACAGTATATGCTCATGAAACGTGTAAAGAAAATGAATTGTGCAGTCAACTTTTTGCATGCCACCTTCACATCCCTTGGCTTAACAGGTTATAAAATAACTGGTTAAAGGCCTCTACATGTCTCTTTCATTGATGATATAGTCAGCTCCTGAACTTCTTTGCTCCATTTTTAATTCAAATGCTAAAATTACATCCATATTGAGATTGCCTCCACTTATACTATGCGGAGAGCATTTGGAAATAACACATTCCAATCTGAAAGGCATTTGTTGGGCGAATAACCTGTGATGGCAGCATATACTTGGACTGAATTTAATATTTTTATTCTTATAAAATGGGCTGGGTCAGAAAGTTTATAAAATCTTCCATTTTCCATCCTTGTTGCTGCAAAACTGCTCCTCTTCTGCTGCTTTTATGACCCAGAAAATGAAGTAATCCTTGCTGGGTGATATAGTTTTTGAGAACACAATAGAGAGAACAGGCAAAAATAATGATTTTATTTACTTATTTGTTTCCATCTACTCATGATTGCAAATTATTCTCATCCATTAATTCTCATGGCAAAATTAGAACAATCCACAGTATGGTATATTAGTCCTACAAGTATAATATCTGTGAAGGCTCTTTAAAGATCTTATTTATTTCGAAACCATGAATAATAAAGTCATAAAAATATTAAAAGCTTAGAAGTGAATTCTTGTTCATGCATATAGATTTTTAGATTTCTCTTAAAAGCAGATGTGAGTGTGGTCCATCTCCCAGAAGGAGGACATTCTACTGTATTGATGCCACTCTACAGAATGTCATGGGTCTGCTTGTTTCTAGTGAGCATCCTTTCAAGGTAACATCTACATAATAAATCCATGAAGATGAATTACCATATTGCTCATAGATACCATTGGGAAGATGAGTGAAAATATATCAGAACTGTGTTTTCAGAACCTCATCTTGTAGAATTCAACAGGATACCATAATGGATGGTATCAAAGCCACCAAGAAAACCGAATCAGAGAGTTGGAAAGGACCTTGGAAATTTTCTAGTGGAACCCTCTGCTCAGGCAGGAAAGGCCCAGCAGGAAAGGCAGGAGGGCCCAGCTCCCAAACAAACAGAACCTGTTCAGTGACATCATATCGTCACGGCTACCGGCTCAGCCGAACCGGGCCGAACCGGGAGGAATCCACCACTGGAAATGGGTCCAAATGGTTCTTTGAGTGTTTAAAGGTTACAGACCCCTGTGCTAGGCTGTGCCAACTCTAGAATAGCTTGCTAAGGTGCTTTTTAGTAGACAAAACTCTTACGTTCCATTCTCAAGGTGTTATTTTTCTCAGTGCCCTGTAAACTCTGCATGATCATATTTGCTTTTGGATTTCCAGGGCACTGATTGAACTAATTTTTGCACTTTCACACTGGTCAACTGAAGGGAGAATTTTTTGGCTTCTGGTGCTACATAGTTAAGCAGAGGTGAAGACAATCTTTGTCAGTCACTGTAAAAATTGGGAAGAGAAATTGTTGTGATGCAAATGTCCACTGAACAATGTTCCTGCTACTTCTCCATTTAATATACTGAATTTCTGAAGCTCCGGAAACTTTTTAAACAGTTTTAGCTAGGCCAAGCAGAACACTGACCACTGCCATTAGTGCATTTTCACAACTGACAGGAACAAAAACCATCACAAGATCCTGTACGTATTTCCCTCTTTTTTTTTTTCCTCCTTCAAAGCAATAGGAGGTGGCAATCGACTCTGCCAGAGATTTTCGCACAAATCTCACTCTCTTTGCAAAAGTGAAATGATTCTTCCTTTTGTTGGAAATGTGTCTGATCAGGACCCACGCATGTTTTATCCCGTGAGACAAATAGCAACTTCAGGAAGTAGATTTCCATTTCAGTTAGGAAATAGCATGGGGTAAAATGTCATCCGATAAGGGAAGGGCCAGGGCAGGGTTTCCCATAGTCGCTTTCAATGTCGATAAAACAAATCAAAGCCACATTTAGCTCTGTGTTAGATCCCATCATAGATTATTTGTGATTGGTGTGAAAAAGACTTGACTTAGTTCCCAGGCTGTTTAATCAAGGAGAAAATATTCATGGGTTCTCGGGAGTTCATTTTAATGACTGTGGGAGTTGTGGTTTTTTTTTTAAAGGTTATTGCAGAAAAGCCTGACCAATTTACAAAATAAGAACATCGATTAAGTTGCTCAAAACCTGTTACTTCACCTTCAACCAGAAAGAAAATGGATTTCATAAATAATGAGTTCATTGGAAAAGGCATTGAAGTAAAATAACCATAAGCATAAACGGGATGCTAAAAACTTGCCTCCATGTTTTTCTTGAATTTATTTATTTATTGGTTCAATTTATATGCCGCCCTTCTCCAGAGACTCAGGGCGGCTTACAATGTATTAAGCAATAACCTTCATACTTTTGTATATACCTGCTTAGCAGGGCTTTTGGCCCCCGCTAAGCGATGTTCTTTTTTAATCATGCTGTAGGAAAAATTGAATGTGGCATTGTATGGTTTGAGGAGAGTGAATGGTGAATCAGTGCTGCTCTGGAGCTGTAGGTGTCCTCTCTGAGCTGAAAGCTGGAGGAGAGGGTAGGGGGAGAAGCAGCAGCTTGTCACTTACCTTTGAATGAGTATGTGAATCCTTAGGGGAATTGTGGGAACAGGTGCAGAAAGTGGGTCATGTATGCAGATGCCTGGATGCCTGGGTATTGGTGGGTGTTTCTTTGGAGGAGTGCTGGCTTGGGGAGCTGGAATTGCTGAGTGCCAGGGGCATCCCAGTGACCAAAGCTAGCTCATATGGGTTAGTGGTTGGTGGATGTTGCCTCTTGGTCCAGTGATGACCCAATCCAAGTTGGGCAGGGAAAGGTTTTGGGGTATGGAAGCAGATAGAAATATTTCAGAGGGACATGGGGTGGGAGACAAGAGATGGGCTGTTCCTGGAGATCAAAGATTCTAGTACCAATTATTATAGCCTGCAAATTGGACCTTCGGGGCCAAGTTTCAGGAATGCCAGGTCAGCCTGTAATAATACCTTCCTCACCCATCATCTAATCAAGGATGAGGTGACTGATCTAGTGAATATTATCAAGATATATATAGAGGGAGGGGCTGCCCTCTTAGAAATATGCCCATCTGGATTTTGAGCATGTTGTCAACTAAGACACAAGGTCAGAGATAGTGGGTAGTTATTGCTACATGAAATATTCTGGTAGTTTTCAGAGATACTGCCCCACAGATAACAGATGGGATACTCTGTTAAGTTAGGCTCTAGGGATCAATTATATATCAGTCTCCTTGCTGTGTAGCAGCTTTCCTGCCTAAGGATCTGGATTCCTTGCCTGGAGTGGTGGTGGAGCTTTCCAGTTTATGACCCTGGAGAACTTCAATCTCCTTTAAATCTGCTTTCTGACCTTGGGAGATCATGACCACCATGATAGTTATGGAATTGACTCAACATCATTGAGAGCCCAACTCATAGTGATGGCCACACACTGGATCTGGTTTTCTGTTGGAACAGTGGTGTTGCAATCTGGATTTGTGGGAGATTACCATCACTGCCTGACATGGTCAGACCATTTTCTGATTGCCTTAGAATGGCCTGAGATGTAGTGGCTCAGTGGCTTAAAAGACGCCAGAGAAGGTATATTCCCCAGCGGTTCAAGCTCTACCCCCACATGTTGGAGTGAGCTCCTGTCACTTGTCTCAGCTCCTGCCAACCTAGCAATTTGCAAGCATGTAAATGCAAGTAGACAAATTGGAACCACTTTGGTGGAAAGGTAACAGTCCTCCTTGTTTTGACACACAATTGCAGAAGAGGATGATAGTGGACATCCATACTTTTATGGATCAGATATGATAGCCCTAATTAGAGTTTCCTCAACATTTTGCAAGCATGGAACCAGGGGTGAAATGCTCCCGATTCGGACCGGATCGCCCGATCTGGTAGCGATGGCGGTGGGTGGTTCGGAGAACCGGTAGCAAAAATCCCTGCAACATGCCCAGCTGAGCCGTGCGATCATCAGAGGCTGTTTTTTTTCACTTTTAAAAGCATTTTTTCTCTTTGGCTGAAAAAAAGCTTTTAAAAGTAAAAAAAAAAAAAAGACTGATGATCACACAGCTCAGCTGGGACCGTCAGAGGCTTTTCAAAGCATTTTTTTCTGCAACCCTTTTGGCCGAAGAGGTTGTAGGAAAAAAAATGCCTTTAAAAGCCTCTGGCAAACTTCCGGTTTCGATCTCTTCGGCGCTGGGCGGCTCGTTTGATCGTCCGCCGCCCCCGCCGCTTGTAGAGCCGCTTTTTTACTCCAAAAGCGGCTTGGAACGCTCCCCCTTTGCAGTGGGGGGGAGCGAGAGTGGGCAGCAAAGGTTGAGCCCCAGAAGTGCTGCCAGGGTGGTTTCTAAGCCCTGGTAAGCGCTTTTGTTGGGGCTCCCTATTTAAGCTGCTGAAGCTCCGAGCGGCGTGGGACTTCTGCCTGTCAGAACAAGCTGGAGAGGAACCGAAACGAACGAAGCTAATTCCCAAGTGAAAAACAACTAGCTTGGTGAGATCCTCTGATGAATATAAAGTTCTTAATGAGTTTTTTTTAAAATTTGGAAAGCAAGCTGTTTGAAGTTAAAGTGTGTGAAAATGGCGGCTGATTAAAGCAGAGTCAGTGAAAGCGGAAGGAGAAAGTGAAATAAGAAAGCGAAAGTGTGTTTGGCTGTAATTGGACTTTGTTTATTCACAAGTTTTACAAGTTTTTTACAATAATAGTTCTTTAAAGTATCTTTTCCTTATAAAAGTTAATGGAACTTGCTCCTCTTTTGTAAACCTGGGGAGATCAGGAAAAGGAAGAAGATTCTTTTCTTTTTTGCCTGGATTTAAGCTCTGTACAGGCATGACTTCAAAGAGAGCAGGGGGGGATTCCCCCACACACCAAACAAAGGAAAAGCCAGTGTCAGCTTCAAAGCAGTTAAAACAGACACAGGATTGTGATATAGAAGATTTGAAAGCATTCATACATAAATATATGGGAGAACTCTCTGGCCAAATGAGTAAATTGGATGAAAGGTTGACTAAAAATCAAAAAGAAATGAAAACAGTGGTGGGGGAAGTTAAGGAGCTGGTGGAAGAAAAAACTGAAGGATTACAGCAGAGTGTAACCAAAGTAGCCACGGTTCTTACTGATGCTTTACTGGTGATTGAGAAAAAAGTGGAGGACTTAAATCTTGAAGTTGAAGCAAACAAAAAGGAAGTAAAAGAACAGATGTTTAAGGTGGGGGTGCAGAGCCAGAGGTTTGAAGAGGAGATTACCATGCTACAATTTCGAAATATGGAATTTGCTCTAAGATTAAGAGGCCTAAGAGAAAATAATCGTGAAAACCTGAGGGCAACCTGTGTGGAGGTGTTGGCGAAGATTTTGAAAGTTGAACCAGAGGTGGTGGATAATAGAATAGACAAGCTGTATAGAGCCAACTCACGCATTGCAAAACAGAGAAATTTGCCAAGAGATGTGGTAATTTACTTTACTGAGAGGAAGTTGAGAAATGACATTTTGCAATACTCTTTTCAGTCTACGCTTCTACATGGTGGCAATCAAATTGGGGTTTTCAAAGAATTACCACCAAAGATGTTAAGAGACCGGAAAGACTTTGGTTTCCTTGTGAATGAGTTGAAGCGGCGTCAGATTCCATTTAGGTGGGATGTCCCTGTTGGTATTGTTTTAAGATTTGAAGATGTGAGATATCGTATCAATTCGGTGGAGAAGGCGGAACAGTTCTATAACAATGTGTTGAAAAAAGTTCCTTCACCTCGCTCTTCTACACTTATACCTATTGAAGATATCTCAGTTGAGCAGGTTTTTCAACAGGGACTGCTAAAGGAAGGTCAAGAAGCCCCAAGGGAGGAAATTCTAGGTGCAGTAGGAGGTGTATTAGAAGATTCATTAATAGATATCCCTGAGGTGAAACCAAAGCAATCCAGAGCCACAAGAGAGGTGGAACCGGATTTGGATTTACTGATGCAAGAACCCCAGAACCAACGTATAACCAGAGCGGCAGGGAAACAACGATTGGAAACACATCAGGAGAAGACACCACAGGAGGTGAAGGAAGCGAATGGGAAAAAGTTATACTCAGAAGCTGTGGGAGGAGCAAGACCGAAGACGTCGGCGGTTGCGGGAACTCTTCGCGAATTGCTTCGAGAGCTTCAGCCATCGTCAAAATGATACTTAAAATTTTATCTTGGAATGTGAATGGTTTGAATTCACCGCAGAAAAGAAGAAAAATATTTCACTATCTAAAACAATATAATAATGATGTTGTCTGCTTACAGGAAACTCATATAAGAACCCAGGACCAGAAGCTTTTAATCTCAAAAATTGGATTACAATTTATATCTTCTAGTGGGGCCAAAAGAAATGGACTTGTCTTTTACATTGCTAAAAGAATACCAGCTAAACTTATAGAAGCGGATGATGAGGGGAGATATGTTGCTGTCGTAATAACTGTACAGAATGTTGAAGTGCTTCTAATTGGCATCTACGCCCCGAACCAGCAACAGGAAAGTTTTTATAAAATGTTGAATGAGAAAATTTTGCAGTGGAATTACAAATCTTTCTTGATCATGGGAGATTGGAACGGGGTGATTGATGTAACATTGGATAAAAAGACATCTGCCAAGAAAGGGAATAAGTTACCACAGACTTTTTTTGCTATGAAAGAAGAATTAGAGTTGAAGGATGTTTGGAGAATTCATCATCCAGATGAATTGGATTTTACTTTCTTTTCAGATAGACATAAATCTTTCTCGAGAATTGATTTTATGCTGGCTACTACTGATTTACTTAATGTAGTGACAAAAACAAAAATTCTTCCTAGAACTTTAACAGATCACAGTCCAGTCTGGATTGAGATGAACCCAGGCAAGAGAGAAAGGAGATCTTGGCGTATGAATGAGAATATCTTCAGACATGAAAAGTATATTAAGGAGTTAAAGGAACAAATTAAAGAATTTTTTTATATTAATTTGAATAAAGGTACACCCATCGAGATAGTTTGGGATGCATGCAAGGCTTATATGAGGGGTGCACTGATACATATGAATTCTAGACATAAAATAATTCGACAGAAGTCGAGATTGGACTTGGAGACGGAGATAAAGGATAAAGAACAATTGCTCATTAAGAATCCGACTGACGAAAAGGTATTGTTAACTATAAAACTCCTGAAAGATCAATTTCAAATGCTGATGGCTGAACAAACAGCAACTAATCTGCAGTATGCTAAACATAATACTTTTTGTAACGCTAATAAACCTGGCAGATGGTTGGCTTATACTTTGAGGAAACAGCAAAATTCTCGTATGATAAATGCTATTGAGTATAAAGGGAAACGAATACATCAGCAAAACTTAATACATCAAGCCTTTTTAACCTATTATTCGAAATTGTATCAAGCCGATAAAGTTAAAGAAGATCTTATCGATGAATATTTGCAGAAGAAGAGAGTTACAAAAATTTCTAGTACACAAAGTGACAGACTGGAGCGACCTATAACATCGGAAGAGATTTCATATGCAATAAAACAATTGAAATTATCTAAAGCTCCTGGGACAGATGGTTTGACAGCAGTTTTTTACAAGACCTTGCAAGAGGAACTGATAGAGCCTCTTAAAGACTTGTTTTGTAATATTCAACAGGGGGGAAAAATACCTCCCTCGTGGAAGACGGCTTTTATATCATTGATACCTAAAGAAGAAGACTCTGCTATACCTGAAAATTTTAGACCAATATCTCTCCTGAACACGGACTATAAAATTTTTGCTAAAGTATTAGCCAACAGATTGATGCCAGTTATTCAAGATGTGATTCATGAAGACCAAGCTGGTTTTATAGAAGGCAGATACATGAAAGACAATGTCAGGCAACTCATAGATTTGTTGGAATATCTTGATGAAAAGAAACAGATCTCTGCGGTGCTGGTGTTTTTGGATGCGGAGAAAGCCTTTGATCGAGTCAACTGGGATTTTCTAAAAAAGATTTTGCATAAGATGAATTTTGGAGATCAGTTTATACAAGCAATCTCGGCAATTTATCAAGAACAGACAGCACAGATTATTATTAATGGCAGTTTGACTACTAATTTTAATATACAGAAAGGGACAAGACAAGGCTGCCCATTATCTCCACTATTGTTTATTTTGACGCTAGAAGTGCTGCTGAATGCTCTACGGGACTCGGACAAAATGAGTGGAATAGTTGTAAGGCAAATAGATTACAGAACAAAGGCATTTGCAGATGATCTGATTGTTACCCTAACACGACCTTTGGAATCTATTATACAGATGAAAAACATTATAGAGGAATACGGTCTGGTTTCAGGTTTTAGCCTGAACCAGAAAAAGACTAAGATGATAGTTAAAAACATGTTGGAACCACAAAGGAAAGAGCTTGAAAGGGTGGCAGGCTTTGAAATAGCTACAAAGGTGAAATATTTAGGGGTTCAAGTTGCAGCATCTAATAAAAAACTTTTTCAAAATAATTACGAAGAACTTTGGCATAAGATTCAAAAAGATCTTGATACATGGAAAAAACTGCAACTTTCTCTGCTTGGTAGAATTGCAGCTGTTAAGATGAATGTTCTATCTAGATTTCTGTTTTTGTTTCAAATGATTCCGGTGCTTAAAAATGATAAATACCTGATGGACTGGCAAGCAGGCTTAAATAAATTTATTTGGAGTGGGAAAAAACCAAGAGTTAAATTTAAGATCATGCAAGATGTACGTGAACGTGGTGGCCTTAAAGTTCCAAATCTACGTTTATATTATGAAGCAGCAGCATTGATACAGGTCGGAGATTGGATTGGAATAACTAAAAGAGATATTTTGAATATAGAAGGCCATGATTTGCAATTTGGATGGCATGCATATCTACTTTATGAAGATAAGAGAGACAGTGTATTTAATAGGCATATTTTAAGACACGCTTTGCTGAGAGTTTGGAAGAAGCACCAGCTTCAATTGGATTACAAAATACCTTTGTGGTTGGATCTTGGGCATATTTTGCCAAAAATAAAGTCACTCGGGGGGTTGTTGTACAAAGAGATACTTTTTATTGATGGGGGCAGTTGGTGTTTGAAGTCTTGGAATACTCTGTTGGAAGATGGAGTCAATTTAACTTGGTTGCAGTACTTTCAACTTCAAGCGAGATGGAGAGAAGATCAGAAAATTGGATTAATGCTACATGAAGAGGACTTGATGACTCAGATAAAATGTAAAGGACCGATGCATATTAAACGATTGTACAATTTACTGTTGGAGAGAGATTCAGAGGGGGAGTTAGTTAAAGACTGCATGATTAAATGGGCACAGAATTTTGATCAACCAGTAATGTTAGAAACATGGGAAAAGATCTGGGTCCAGAACGTTAAATTTACGCAAGCACAGAACCTAAGGGAAAATTTTTACAAAATGTTCTATAGATGGCATTTAGATCCCAAAAAATTATCACGTATGTATCCAAATGTTCAACCTAAATGTTGGAGGTGTGATTGTTTGGATGCAACATATTTTCATATTTGGTGGACATGCAGGAAGTTGAAACCATTTTGGATTAAACTTTGGTGGGTGATGCAGAACATTTTGAAGAAGAAGTTGGAGTTTTCTCCTCAGTTCTTTTTGTTGGGAATAGTCAAGGGTTTTTCAGTAATTGATACTAGGTTAATATTGTATATGATTTCTGCAGCCAGATTACTGATAGGTCAATATTGGAAGAAAGACAAAGTGCCTACCATAGAGGAATGGATATTGAAGATGTCTAATCTGGCAGAGATGGCAAAAATTTCTGCATACCTAAAGGAAAGGACCCATGAAGCTTTTGTCAAGGAATGGAGGAAATGGGTTGACTATATGAAGAAGAAATATCAAAGCAAGAAATTTCAAATAGTGCTCAGTTGAATTAGAGTTAGAATGTATTTAAGTAAATGTATGGATAGTTACGTGGTTTATTATTATTATTAAACTGAAGAATTTATAATAGATGTATAGTTTAAAATTTAAGATCACTAAATGTTAGTATACTTAAATAATTGTATGAAAGGTATAGTTATATGGTTAATTATTATTACTAAAATGAAGAGTATATAACTGAGGTATAGATTAAATTTTAAAGAGAATGTATTAAGCTTATTTAGCTAAATTGTCTTAATCTAATATGTTTAGATTTATAAGTATGTGAATGTTAGTGAAGTGTTAATAGTTAATTTCTTTGCAAAGGGATCTCGCCTTTAAAGAATGTTGAATATGATAAGATTAATGTTTGTCAAATAGCGGAAGTCAAGGGAGGGGGGAGGGATAGAAGGGATAGGATGGGGGGGTGGGAAAGGGAGGGGGAAGGGGGGGGTTTCATATTATAAAATGTAATGTAAAACTTTTTCAATAAAAAAAAAAAATAAAAAAATAAAAGCCTCTGGCGATCCCAGCTGATTTGCCTGATCATCAGAGGCTTCTAAAAGCATTTTTTTCCTTCAACCTCTTAAGGTTGTAGAAAAAATGCTTTTAAAAGTAAAAAAAAAAAAGTTGGCCATACCCACCCAGTCACATTACCCACCCCCACCAAGCCATGCCCACAGAACCGGTAGTAACGAATTTTAGATTTCATCCCTGCATGGAACCACTAAGAGTTGTAAAGAGTGGTGAGATATGGTTTCCTTGTTGCTAATCTAAGTTAGGTAGCTATTCAGGTTTATTCCCCCCCCCCCCACACACACACTTGCCTTTGCAGAAGTAGAAAGCAGAAACTTCCTACTTCTGATGATTAGAGGACTGGAGGCTAAAACATCCAATGAACTGTTGCAGGAACTGGGCATGGCTAGTCTAGTGAAGAGAAGGACCAGGGGAGACATGATAGCAGCGTTCCAATATTTGAAGGGCTGCTACAGAGAGGAGGGTGTCAAGCTATTTTCCAAAGCACCTGAAGGCCAGACAAGGAATAATGAATGGAAGTTGAACAAGGAGAGATTAAACCTGGAAATGAGGAGAATTTTTCTGAGAGTGGGAGCAACCAACCAATGGAACAGAGGTTGATTTCAGAAGTTATGGGAGCATCATCACTGGAAGCTTTCAAGAAGAGATTGGATTGCCATCTGTCAGAAATGGTATAGGGTCTGCTTGGGCTGGGGGTTGGACTAGATGACCTACAAGGTCCCTTCCAACTCTGTTAATCTGTATCTGAGACATCTCAGAGGAGTCTCAAAAATTTCAAAAAAGACCTGCCAATCCTATAGAGCCATTTTACCAAACTTGTTTATGTGAGCATCACATCAACATGCGATAAAATCAACCGAAAAGATTGAGATGTTTTCATAACCAGCCTTGTTTAAAAATGAAAAACTCCCACTTTGATAAATACAATGTGATCTTCAGATCTTGGTTTCCTAAGCCAGGCAGAGCCAGGAGAGACATGGATGACATCATGCATTAGGGTTGGGCAACCAATTTTTGTATGGGTCACGAAGACTTTTAAGCATTGTGTTTGAAGATCTTCATTGGCGGAGATAGAGAGACTAATTAGGGAACAGATGTGTCAAGACATTCATTGCATATGGCAGACTGAATCAGACAAAGGAAAGAAAAAACACCAAACCAAACCACCAAACACAATTTCAATGAACGTCTGGCAAACCTGATGAAGTGTGGTGAGTCTACTTGGCAGAATGCTCTGGCAAGCAGGCAGGATTAGCAAATCTAGCTGTTGTGCTCACAATTCTTGCCTGCAAGCACACACAATGATTCTCTAACTCTGTGTTTAATATGATACCAGCTTCCCAATTTTCTGTTCTTGGTATGCTGCGGGGCACAGGCCTCAGGCAATTGTTGGATAATCAGAAAGTTATCTTTGATCATTTGTTGGACTCTGTTGTTACAGATTTCAATCAAGACCCGATGGCCTAGAGGTGGAGATCTTGCCTCACAATCAGGAGGTTGTGAGCTCAGTCTTAGGTAGAAGCAGATGTAGGGTCTCTACTTGGGCAGGGGGTTGGATTCGATGACCTGCAAGGTCCCTTCCAACTCTGTTCATCTGTTAAGAGTAGACCACAATTATATGGTTCTAGTACCTGATTCTGATTTTGGCAATATATAAATATAATGAAGAATTAAATAAATAAATAGGGATGGAGAGCAGTAGTAGTTAGGTGTTGGCCTAGAAACCAGGAGACTGTGAGGTCTAGTCCTACTTTAGGATGACTCTGGATGACTTTGGCCCAGTCACTCTTTCTCAGTCCAAATCACCTCACAGGATTTTTATTGTGAGGAAAATAGGAAGGGGTATTACTGCCTTGAGTTACTGGGATTAAAGACGGGATTAAAAAAAAAATCTAATAAATGAATAATATGACAAAAAAGTGTATCCCAATACCATAAACATCTCCTGGTTTTTAATAGAAAGCATTGACTGAGGTGCCTAGCTATATCCTCAGGAAAACTATTTCTTAAATTATTCCAAAAATTACAGGCAAAATATGCATATGGCAGGTATGGACATGCTACTTTTTGGCTTTATTTCAAAAGCTCCCTCCAAGTGACCAGATTTTTAACCAGAGTCAGTGAGTCTGCTATTCCCTAGCAACATGCTAGATAACAGGGACTGAGATAAATGAAAATAGAAAGGAGTGGCAAAGAGAAAGAGAGACAAAAGCACAAAGAAGTAACCCTCAGTTACTTTTATCTACAGCTGCTACCATCTATTGCCAGTGCATGTTTTTGGGGGGAATATAGTGATTCCCCCACTTCTGCTATAAGAAGTTTCACCTGAGCAAACCCTATACCTTTCAATTAAAGTAATAATAAGTAAAACACTATGCACATCCAAGTAACTCAAAGAAATCTTCAAAGCAAGTATTAAATTATAGATATCCTCCAAGCCAGGATTGACTTGGCCAGTATCAACTGGATGTAACTTCAATGCTTTTGTAATTGACGGTGTTGTGCATAAATATTGAAAATTAACTTCTTACATGGTGGAATATGGGAATGAGGTTCAGTAAAAGAGGAAAAGTAGATGTGGATTTGGGAGACCTGGCAACTCAAAATATGCTTTAAAAAATGCATTAAATGCATTATTATTTTTAAATGAATTATTTCACAAATACAATATTGTCTGATGGATAATACTGCATACTGGTAGCAGGGATTTACTGAATTTGTATACAACAATGGATTATAATCTTCAGACAGATTTATTTGTCATCTAGACAAGTTCAATGTTTTTGTTTGATTGACCAGACTTTGCAATAGACTGTGCAACTAGGTCTGTGCTAAAACTGTCTTGCACGGTATAGATTTACTACAACTGGAACAAAATGATGGAAATTGTTGTTTCAGGAAGCTCAGCTTAATTCATATTGCGGATGTATAACTATGATGTATACATTTTCTGAATGGTAAAACAAAATTGAATTCTTCAAGTGTATTTCTAAGCAGCCTCACCATTGACTGGATCTTCAACTGAATTACATGATCACTGTTTGCAAATGAGGACTCTCTCATTATAAAGGTCACCCTGCTCCCAGGTACTTGTTTAATTGAAAAGTATACATTATAACCTCTAGGAAAGAAAAGATAAACTGACCACAGCTTCCCTAAAAGTGTAGCTGAGAAAATTGCAATAGAATGAAGGCCTGGCAAGTAGAACCATTCCTTGTAATTTCTCTCTAAACAAGGAGAGGTCTGGAGATTGCTCACAAGTGCTCCATACAGTTACTCCTTGGAAGGGCACCATTAGACAGTGGTCTGGTAGGTTTAGAGATGAGGAAGATGAGAAAATAACCATTTTGCAGAATCCATGATTGGTGCCATCAAAAAGAACACTGGGTTTGCATATATATTTTTTTGTAATTACTTTTGTAAATTTCTTGTTAACTGTTTTACAGCTATTAGGAGTCTTTGGATCAACAGGTTTTATAGCACTAGGTGAGTTTTCTTCAATCTTTAACAAAAGATGTTTTAAATGACTTTTTTTTTCTAAAACAAACAGCAAAAGGGTGATTAGAACTTTAATTTTGGAAAATTACAATTTGACTAGAGGCCCAGATGAATTTGAAATAAGTTTTTTAGAATTAAAAACTTCCCTACAGAGTTTTATTGTGAGAAATTGCCAGGGAGCATTTGAATTCCTTCCTTCTTTCCTTCCTCTCTCCCTCCCTCCCCCTCTTGAATTCCTGTCAGCTTCCCCATTTATTTTACTTGTGAGAAACTTGCAGAGAGAAAGTCAGTGGGGAAGTCAGCAGGAAGTTGCAAGTTCAAGGCCAGCAGGCAAGTGACTGACTGCTACCAGGTGGAGGAGGAAGTAAGGGATTGCTCAAGTGGCTGGGAAACTGTCATGGAACATTGAAAATGAGGATCATGGGAGTTAA
This sequence comes from Masticophis lateralis, assembly GCA_030761175.1. Taxonomy (NCBI): domain Eukaryota; kingdom Metazoa; phylum Chordata; class Lepidosauria; order Squamata; family Colubridae; genus Masticophis; species Masticophis lateralis. The sequence continues at coordinate 50,310,189 of JAUDYJ010000002.1, forward strand.
GCAGTGGCCTAGCAGTGTTGAAGAATGGAATAAAGATCAAGATTATTAAAAGTAAAAGGATATAAAATCATTTTATGTAATCAAGGTTAACATACAGTGCATTCAGAAAATATTCAGACACCCTTCACTTTTGTCAATTTTATAATGCTGCAGCATTCTACAGTTGTTGAAATTAATTTTTTGTTGTCATTAATCTATACTCAGTATCCCATAATGACAAAGTGAAAACAGAATTTTAGAAATGTCTATAAATTTATTTTAAAAACCCTGAAATATCACATTGGTGTAAGTATTCAAAACCTTGGCAACAACCCTTGAAATTTAACCCTTAATCATTGCTGATATGTTTCTATATCTTGATTGGTCTCAACCTATGGTAAATTAAATTGATTGGACATGATTTGGAAAGACACACATCTTTCTATAGAAGGTCTCATAGCTGACAACGCATACTGTAGCAGAGCAAGAGCCATGAGGTTAAAGAAACTGTCTGCAGAGCTCAGAGACAGGATTATTGCAAGGTGCAGATCTGGGGAAGGCTACAATAAAATTTCTGATGCACTGAAGGTTTCTAAAAGCACAGTGGCCTCCATAATTCTCAAATAGAAGACGTTTGGCACAACCAGAACCCTTTCAAGAGCTGGTTGCCCGATCAAACTGAGCAGGACAGAAGGGTCTTGGTCAGAGAGGTGACCAAGAACCTGATGGTCACTCTGACTGAGCTCCAGAGATCCTGTGTAGAGATGGGACAGAGTTCCAGAAGGACAACCATCACTGCAGCCTTCCACCAATCTGGGATTTATAGCAGAGTGGTTAGATGGAAGCTTCCTCTTAGTGCAAAACACATGAAAACCTGCTTGGTTGTAGTTTGCAAAAAAGTACCTGAAGGACTCTCAGACTATGAGGAACAAGATTCTCTGGTTTGATGAAACCAAGATTGAACCGTTTGGCCTCAATTCTAAATGTTATGTCTGCAGGAAACCAGGGACTGCTCATCACCTGCCCAATATCATCCCAATAGTTAAGCATGGTGGTGACAGCCTCATGCTGTGGGGGTGTTTTTTGAGCAGCAGGGACTGGGAGACTGATCAGGGTTGAGGGAAAGCTGAATGGAGCAAAGTACAAGGATATCCTCAATGAAAACCTCTTCTACAGTGCTCAGGACCTCAAACTGGCCCAAAGGTTCACTTTCCAATATAACAGTGATCCTAAGAACACAACCAAGACAACACAGGAGTGTTTTAGAGACAACTCTGTGAGTGTCCTTGAGTGGCCCAGTCAGCGAGCCCTGACTTGAAACATATTGAACATCTCTGGAGGGATCTGAAAATGGCTGTCCACTGGCTGTTGCCATCCAACCTGACTGAGCTTGTGAGGATTTGCAAGGAAGAATGGCAGAATTGTCAGGTGTGCAAAGCTTGTTGCATCATACCCCAAAAGCAGTGGTGAAATCCAAATTTTTTTACGACTGGTTCTGTGGGCGTGGCAGAAGAAGGATAATGCAAAATATCCATTCCCACCCCACTCCTGGGGGAATTGCAAAATCTCTATTCCCACCCCCACTCTGTGGCCAGCCAGAGGTGGTATTTGCCAGTTCTCTGAACTACTCAAAATTTCTGCTATCGTTCTCCGAACTGCTCAAAATTTCCACTATAGGATCTCCAGAACCTGTCAGAACCTGCTGGATTTCACCCCTGCCAAAAAGACTCGAGGCTGTAATTGCTGCCAAAAGTGCTTCAACAAAGTATGGAGTGAAGGATCTTATGCCAATGTGAAAGTTCAGTTTTTTGTTTTCAATAAACTTACAGACATTTCTAAAATTATTTTCATTTTGTCACACTAAGTGTAGATTAATGAGAAAAATGAATTTCAACAACTGTAGAATTAGTCTGCAGTGTAACAAAATTGAGAGAAGTGAAGGGGGTCTGAATGCTTTCCTAATGCACTCTATTGTTATCTCCGGTAACCTTTAATGACTTTGCTGATCAGGATTAAATTATTTGTTTATAGATAAGAAACGATTCATGGGAAAATGAGATAATTTGTTGTATTTTAAAGAAAGGTGACAAGTTAATAAAATAGTTTGCACTTGTGAGTGGGAAGTGGGAAGTCATACCAGTATATATTTCTTTACCTTTATTCTTCACTTTTCTATTTTTCTTTCTGCACTATTTTAATTGCAATTTTAATAAAATTACCATTAAAAAAGAAAAGTATACAGTTGCACTGCAATAATAGATAGACAAGTAGAAAAGGGGATTGTTTGCAATTGGCCCAAACAAATAAAACCGCCCACCTGAAATTGTAGTGATCAGCTATGCTTTAATAAATATCCTTCCTGTTTAAACTGTTTTTTTAAAAAAATTCAAAACATGTTTGCAGTGATTAAATCATCTTTATATGAGGAAAACTAACAGGTAGCTCATTGTAGTAAGGGGATCGTTGTCTATGTGTGTGTGCAAAAGAATCTTATCCCCTTGCTTGTCATTTGGGTCGGCACCATCTCTCTCCCAGAGGCATTTGTTTTAAAAATAATACCCTAGGTCTGGAAGTTGAGACTGCTCAAAGGCTCTGTTCATTCATCATTTGTTACCAGCTATTGACCAGAGTGGGTGGCTTTGGATTATTATGTGAGCTGGGAGATAAGATTTGTTCAGGCACATGCTGGCTGCATTAGGCAGCACAGGAGGCCCCAGATCACGAGGAAACCACGTTTCCTGCAGCGGTGGCCTGATTAGTTTTTGAGCCACTCTGAGGGAGGAGGCTGTTTTCATGAGATCACAGCTCCCTCTGCCGGATGATGGGGGAGACAGAGAAGGAGAGCCCGGAAACCATAACACAGCATCAGGAACTCACTGGGAAGGGCAGGAAGCCGACAAATGTAAACATTCTTCAAGGTCTCTCATTTAATGGACAAACCATAAACTTTTCATGTTGCTAACATTCACCCACATTCAATGCATGTCTGACCCGTCTTTTAAGACTGCGCCTTTCCCATTTAATAGGTAAGATACGAGCCTATCAGTATTACAAAGTTCACTATGGCACAGGTTAAATACATATTAAACACATCTCAGAATGAATCAATAGATATATGTATATATGAACACGCATCGGAAATAGCCGATATATGCTGTTCTATTAAAAGCCAAACTGAAACCAACCCAACTGGAGATCTAATCACACCACTGAAAAACTCTATCTCAATATTCCCCAGCTAACAGACAAATGTTCTGACTGGTTTAAAAAAGAAGAGTTATCAAAATACAGTAAACGTATTTTAAAATCTACAGACAATATATAAGTCAGAGGTGTACAAGCTCTTGGGCTATGTGCAATGTGCTAACATCTCAGAGACATCCAAAAGCCGTTATCAAATGGAATGTTTAATGTGACAGAAAGGAAGCATGATTAAACCCAGAATTGGAGTGTTAAAGATAGAAATGTATGGTAATTTTAAAATATAGACCAGGGGTGTCAAACTCGATTTCATTGAGGGCTGCATCAGGTTGTGTTTGACCTCAGAGGGCCAGTGGTCAGTGGTGGGTTGCCCCCCCCCCCGTTTGGACTGGTTCTCTAGAACTGATAGTAAAACCGGCAGGGGGCTCTGCTCACCGACCCCAACGTCATCAAGAAGCGTTGTGCATGCTCAGAAGCACATGCATGCACACGGCTCCATTGCAAACCAGTAGTAAAGGTAAGTAGAACCACCCCTGCCAGTGGTGGTTTGTGGCCAGAGGTTGGCATGGCTATGATGGGCGTGGCCATGATGGGCGTTTGACACAGGCTCAAGATGCATTTTTTTCCTTTCTCTTCTTTCTTTCCACAGTTCTTTATTATAACCATTTTCCTGTCTCTTCTACCAAATATTACTGGCAAACATTTATTACTTATTCTTCATACTCCACTAAAACTTTTTATTTCTAAATTTATACCCCATTGTTTAATAGTAAATTAAATTAATTAAAGTAAATTCCAGGCAGAAAAACTATTTATACTATTGTATTTTTATTATTCAACTAATAATAAAAATACAATAGCATAAATAACATGGTAATACAAGATCTAACAGCTGAGGTAAATTTCCAGAAATGATGGTCAATTATAGGTTGTTGATTGTAGATTAAATGGACCTACAATATGTAAAATCTGACATTAAACTGTAGTATTAACATAGGATGTCATTTGTTTTCTATCCAGATCAGGCACTTACTTGAGGCCACATAATGTAATCCAGTACAGTGGTGGGTTGCCCCCGGTTCACACCGGTTCTATAGAACTGGTAGTAAAACCGGTGGGAGGCTCCGCCCACTGAACCCAACGTCATCAAAATGCTTCTGCGCATGCGCAAAAGCTTCTTTGTGCGTGGCCCTGATGCGAACCAGTAGTAAAGGTAAGTAGAATCCACCCCTGATCAAGTCCTCATGCAGCACTCTGCTGGAGGCCTCGCATGGCCTATTTTTGGTCAACAGAGGCTGTGGAGGCCAAAAATGGGTGGGTCCTTTGTGGGACAGATTTAAGCACCCCTGCAGGCTGGATTTGGCCCACGGGCCTTGAATTTGACACCCTGATATAGATCATAGAATCATAGGGCTGGAAGGGACCTCAGCAGTCTTCTAGTCCAACCTTCTGCTCAAAGCAGAAGCCTTATACCATCCCAGAAAATGGTTGTCCCGTCTATTTTTGAACACCTTCAGTGCCTGAGCATCCACAACTCCAGGAGGCAAGTTTTAATTAAACTTTTTAATTAACGCTAAATGTAAATTGAATCAATTTTACCTATTATTCTGTTCCATCTCATTAGTTTTCGGACTGCAGCTTTTAGCATGCTACTCAAAAGCCTCCCTTTGGAAAAGTGTATTGACAGCTGATTCATAACACCCACATGGTAAATACCAGAAGATACCAAAAACATAAAAAGCAGTGGATAAATAAGTGAACTGGAGGAAAGAATCAGGATAAATGACTTCACATTTATGTACATTATGATATATACTTTGATTGACTTGCTTGTTTCCTTTGCTATTTGCTTAGGATGATGGGATCAAAATTAGGCCATTTTTCTGAGATACAATTTAGAACAGTCACTGCATCCTATTTCCAGTATGTCATGATGGCCAAAAAGTGGTGAATAAACTTTAACCCCAAACATGCAGCAAAAAAAAAAAAAAAAGTTGTAAAAGAATCTGCCAAAAATAACTTTAATGTGAACTCTGATGGTGAAAACATACTTCTTATGCCAATGTCAGCCCATAATTTCCATAGATTGCTGCAGTCTATGTGTCCGCCCCCAAAAATAGTTGGTTGCTTTCTCCAGATTTGTGGTTATTGTTTAATTAGCAATAAAATAGATGAAATAAAAACAAAACAAGTTTAATGTTTTCAATTTAATTCCTTTAAATTATTTGCTCAGTGAGAAAATTGCTCATTTTCTGCTACTGAAGACTGGTTGGCCTATCTGCAAAGAAGTCTTAATTCCGAGGAATTGTGTACAACTGATAGTAAGCATTATTTGAATACATTAGAATGTCTCTTTTCAAAACCCAAGAAATGTGTTGGGTGAATCTCACAGCAAAATGGCCTAGATAAAGCTTCCCGTACACTAAGCACATAGAACATAGAATAATAGAGTTGGAAGAGACCACGGAAGTCTTCTAATCCAAGCTCCTGTTCAAGCAGGAGACCCCATACCATTTCAGACAAATGATTGTCCAGTCTCTTTTTGATGGGTCACCCACAATTTCTGAAGGCAAGCCATTCCATTGATTGATTGCTTTCATTGTTATGAAATTTCTCCTTTTCTCCTTAGGTTTCTTGTCTCATTAGTTAGTTTCCAGTCATTATTTCTTGTATTGCCTTTTGGTGCTTTGGAAAATAGTTTGTCTTTGTAGGAGTCCCTCAAATATCAGAACAGTGCTATCATGTCACTCTAGTCCTTTTCATTAGATTAGTCATATCCAATTCCTATAACTGTTCTCCGTAGCTTTTAGCCTCCAGTTCCCTAATCATTTTTGTTATCCTTCTTTTTCCATAGTCTCAATTTCTTTTTTTTTTATTGTGACTAGCACTGGATGCACTATTCTAAGTGTGGTCTTACTAAGGCTTTGTTCTGGTTTTAGAAATCAGCTCTTCATTGTGAGTGGCTCAGTATTTATATTGCATGTTAATAATCCATAATGAACTAGAATGAAAACAAAATAGAGAAATATAAATGAGCTGTATCTTTTATAGTTCTTGGGGCCTATAACACAATAATTTGTTGAAGCAGGACTGTGTCTAGTCAGTACCAGAAACAACGGATTGTCCAAGAAATTTTATTTCTTTGAGTTGCATTATGGAAAAAAGAGAAATACAAATGATTTTAAATAAATGAAACATACCTTTTCCTCTAAATTCAGTGGTCTGAGGAACTGAACACAAGATCGACATGTAGATTATATTTCTGTAAACTGTAACAGATTAATTTTATAAGGTGATGAAAGAACTTTGTGGGTCAGGGAGATGTGATATTTTAATGGTAATTATTATTTATTATTTATACTTAATAATTACAAATTGCAGTACCTGTTTTAGTCTTCTGTCAAAAGGAAATATAGCACTTGAAAGAAATGCATTTAGAAACCATGGAAAAATTAAATAACTGTAATTGACTTCAGAATCATAGTTTCGTATATAAATACTGTATAAAAATTAGGTTGCAGGCAGCTAAAGATAACTCTAAAAAGTATCTGTGGGTCCAGTCATTTCCTTAAAACAAAACTGAACTTTTTGTTAAACCTAGAACAGAGATACCATCTGGTGGCCGTAAGGAGGAGAGCTTTAAATTATTAGAAATGCAGAACATGTTTTGCACTTTGCTCGGATAACCAGAATGAAGCCAGTGTGGAAAGAGACTTCATCATATTTTGGATAGATGTATAAACGAAACTCTGGAAAAAGGTGTTCATTTGGAGAGAACCAAATGTTTTTACTACCGTTCTGTGGGTGTGGTATGGCTTGGTGGGTGTGGCTTGGTGGGCATGGCAAAATCTCCATTCCCCCCCCACTCAGGGACCGGCCAGAAGTGGTATTTGCTGGTTCTCTGAACTACTCAAATTTTCTGCTACCGGTTCTCTGAACTGCTCAAAAGTTCCACTGCTGGTTCTTCAGAACCTGTCAGAACCTGCTGGATTTCACCCCTGGTAAAACCCAATAGCGCTTTCATTTCAGGAGGGAGAATGAAATCCCAGGAGCAAATGGCAAGAATTTCAACAAAAAAAAATAATAGCTTACTCTGCAGTTTCATGAAAATGTTGGAGCAGTAGCCAAGCAGCCAACCAAAATCAGTAGACTCAGGCAAGCTCCATGGTATTATCATGGGGAAAAAAGAAGTAGTGCCATAGGTTTTACATGCCATAGCTTCAAGTCACTAGAGTTGAGTATGTCAGGGTTATGTAGATTTAATAGCTGTAAACTGATGAAAGGTTGTAAGCGGAAGCAACTGAAATCTGATGCAATGGGAATGAGGCAGTGGGGTTACTGCCACTGTAAGAAGCTGAGTAAGAAGCTGTCTATATAAGAGAATCCATTAGAGGGCGTTTCCTTCTCCTCATGTTCTCTCTCTACATGTGTCTGACTGTTCTCCTTGTGTCAGTAGCTGTATGATAAGGTATTTACCACGTATAAGTCGGGCTTGGTGGGGCGTGTCATGTGACTGAGTGGGCGTGGCCATGAGTGACATCAAGTTGGCTGTGCCCACTCAGTCACAGGATCCCCACCACCAAGCCACGCCCACAGAACTGGTACGGAAAAAATTTGAATGTCAGCAATGCTACCCATGTACCCTACGCAAATCCATGGTGAACCAATGGCAAAAATATGGATGTTCCCATCATACAATTGCCACAATGTACAAAATAGCAGCATTTATGTGATAATGATAGATTCAGATATGAAATTGTCACTTATATGTATAACATTCATTGTTCTCCCAACTCTCCCAACACGAGTGATGTCGAGCTGGCCATGCCCACGCCGGCTCCCGAGGTCAAACACAACCCTGATGCGGCCCTCAATGAAAATCGAGTTCGACACCCCTGATCTAGACCAAACTGGCTCTCATGCATCATAGGAAGAAAGAGGGCATGTTTTATAAATAATGCTAAATTTGCACAATAGGATGAGTCTCAATAAAAACAAAACTGCTTGCTGGTAGTTAAGTAATGTTGTTCTGCCCCAGCTACAGATCCCAAAGAACACAGCATACACAAAGTTTGTACAGAACTTAATTTACTAAGCTAACTCATACTTTTTCAAAACAAAGGTTGTTAATAAGCTTTCTTAACAGCCTACAAGAAACCAAAGATAAAGTAATCACAATCTTACGAAGGTTGGCAGAAAGCCCAGAAGCCATGTGCAGAGAATCAAGACGTGAAGTAGAGTGAACTAAAGTTGTTCCCTACAACTTGATTCAGTTGGTGTTTCTCCTTAAATAGGCTAAGGGCGTGGCCAATTAGCCCCAAGCCTTACTCTCAAGGAGACCTCCTCCTGAGGAGCCACTCCTGCATTTTGGCAGCTCTGCGCGCCCATGCATCAAAAAGAGTCTCCTCCTCTTCGTCCTCTTCACTTAAAGGAGCTTCTGGAGGTTCTGAAGGCCCTGGCTGAATCCCTGCCTCTGGCATCATATCTTCTCCAGCCTCCTCATTGTCTGACTCTGGTGCCAGCTGCACAGGCTGCTGGCACAACACCACACCAGCCTGCTCGCTGTCAGAATCAGTTACAATCCACACAGGCCGCTGACGGGCCACAACAAATGTGTAAAACTACAGAAAAAGAAATAGTTTCCTTTATAGGGTGATGGAATCATGGAACTTCTAGTGTGAGGGGTTGTCAGAAATTAACAGCTTCACCCCTCTAATGTAAGAACCCAAAGAAGGTGTACAGGTAGATCTTAATTACCCACTGCTTCATTTAGTGATTGTAGAAAATTTCAATGGTAAAAAAATAAACTTTGCCACCAGTCTTTACCTTTACGAGTGTCATGTGATCATCATTGGGGCACTAGGCAACTAGTGTACCTTTACAATTGTTATATCATCCAACGGTCATGTGACTGTCATATGTGTGCTTCCCAACTAGCTTGCAACAAGCAGAGTTAATGGAAAACATGGAAGTGAAATTGCAAGTTGCAATCCCATGATGTCTCACCTAATGACCATGGTGATTCACCTAATGACTGTGACATTGTAAGCCCATCAAAGTCATCTTTTCTTCTTAGCGACCATACCTCTTAAGTGACAAAGTTGCCAATCCCAACGGGGTCACTAAGCAAGGACTATCTAGATATCACTCATAGATTAATCAAAATTAAATTAATCACATGCTGCGGGTCAATATGTGATTCTTGAGTGTTAAATTTTGACACATCGTCCTGAATGATTGTAAATTGCATAGAAAACTATCATCCTAATATTAGAACAAAACAAATAATTTTAAAAAGCTCATATTCTCCAAAAACATAAGTGTAATAGTAATGGATCAGTTTAGGGGTGGGTTCTGAATTTTTTTACTACCGGTTCTGTGGGCGTGGGTTATTTTGTGGGCATGGCTTGATAATCATGTGACAATTCTTTAGGATTTAGCTGAGGTACTGGTCTACCATGCTTTTAACTGCTTGCAGAGCTGTACTGGTCTACCCATTTATTTTTGCAGGCATTGGTTTACCCATTTATTTTTGCTGGCACTGATCTACTCATGTATTTTTGTAGGCCATGGTCTACCCATTTATTTTTGCAGGCACTGGTCTACTCATTTGTTTTTGGAGACATCGGTCTACTACTAAACTGCCTTTTACCACTGATCAGATGTAGGGCGGCCCTTTGAAGCCCCGCGGCAAGAGTTTAAACAGTTTTTTTCCTTATAACCCATCAGCTGGGACTCAGGAGGCAGCAACAGATTGGGGGTGGGGCCAAATAAAAGGTAAGAATAACATGGGGGGGGTGGGAGTGGAGGCCAAGGGGGGCGCAGAACCGGTTCGGTGACATCATATCGTCACCGCTACCAGCTGGGCAGAACTGGGCTGAACCGGTAGGAACCCACCACTGGATCAGTCCCTCCTAGTTCTGCAGAATTAGACTCAAGTGCAGAATTAGACTCAAGTCAGCTCTCAAAAGCTAGCCATTATGCATATACGCACATACACACACATCTATGACACACAGAAACATCACAGTCCAGCTCAAATGTATACATATGCATCAGGGTGGGTTCTACTTACCTTTACTACCAGTTCGCAGCAGGACTGCACGTGCACAGAAGCGTTTTGATGGTGTCGGGGGACAGTGGGCGGAGCCCCACTATATAGAACTGGTGCAAACCAGGGGCAACCCACCACTGATACACATGGAAAAAAAAAAAAAAGGAAAAAGAATCCAGCTAATGTATAAGACAGATGACATAAGGAACAAAGCTGTTTCAGAATCTAGTTGTCTTGCGATAGATCACGGGTGTCAAACTTGGCATGTCACGTTGCCGTCACATAATATATATCATGATGTTTTTTCCCTTTGCAGAGCTGGGGTGGGCGTGGCCTACGCATGATGTATCTGGCCCATGGGCCACCAGTTTTATACCTGGTGTAGATACTTCAAAACCTCCTCCCAGAAAGGAGCAACAGAAGCATGCTTTGAGCTCTAAACACATAGAGCTTGTAAGCAGTATCCTGATTAATGGGAAGCGAGCTTCCTATAATCTTCTCAGCTGTCCTTTGGAACTCAACGATATGCAACTTCTAGCACAGGATAGTTCTTATTTATTTATTTATTTCCTTGTCTAGGCAATAGTTTTGGGCACACTTCCTGATGGTTTCAATCTAAATAATAAACACTTTCAACCTTGCTTAGCTTTTTGAGATCAGCCAAGTTCAGCATTTAATGGCAGTGAGCATCTAGGGCAGTGATGGCTAATCTTTTTGCCATCGCGTGCCAGGAGCAAGGGGGGGATCGCACAAATGCATGCCTACACCATAATTTTATGTGCCCCGCCCCCCGCGCATCCACACGCTTTGCCCCCGCTCCCCCACAAGGTGCTCCGGAGGCAAGAAACAGCCTGTTTCCCTACTTCTGGTGGGCCCAGAAGGCCCGAAAATCAGCTGGCTGAGCTCATGTGCCCACCAATATGGCTAAGCGTGCCACCTATGGTACACATGCAATAGGTTCGTCATCATGGATCTAGGACAAAACTCACTGGAATCAGCAAATTTCTTTAATTTAGTTATTTCACAATTGGGTTATCATGTGAATGGGATGCATTCTTAATTTAAATTTTATTGATATTGAAATGTATCATTGCTGGATTTTCAGTGCCAATAGTAAGAGTATATATCATTTGCAATAAAATGTATATGAACATTTTAGTATGCTTTTTTTCTAGATTCCAGACTGCCACTTATGGCCAATTTTGGAAAGTTTTTTCTCCAAGTCTCAAACCTGCTTTGTGTTGACCTGTGAAGTGTGCTTATCTAAGCAGAAAAGCAAAATATAAACTGAATATTTTTCTTGGCCACAATACAGGCATCCTTTTCTAATGCTTGCTTTGGGGACTTTTTCAACTTTCTAATGCACTGATGTTACCTAGTTTGGTAGACTACAGCTCTTGGATTTCCATTCAAGCACTACCCAAACCCAAATATGCATAACTTCCTAGCTCAGAGAAGATAAGCCAGATGCTGCGATCTAGATTTTGCTATCTAGATGCTGCTATATTCTTATTTAAACAACGAAAACCACAGAAAGTAGTTTTATGGTTAGGTTTATGGTTATGTTAAAAGCAATTAAAGCCCAGAATACTAAATGGGAATGGAATGAAAGTCACAGTGACTGAACACATGAAGTCCTGCCTTATCATTTATCAAACATGCTAATATCGGTCATGTTTACCTAGAAAAAAGACATTCACTCTTCAGTGGGGCATTTCTTTTCATATTTATATTCTGTTAACTCAGTCATGGCTCTTTCACCTACTTCCAAAGGAGGGAAGGAAGACTATTTCCACCAGTTTGTGCAAATGACACCACCTGAACCAGAGGTGGGTTTCAGCAGGTTCTGACCAGTTCTGGAGAACCGGTGGTGGAAATTTTGAGTAGTTCGGAGAACCGATAGTAAAAATTCTGACTGGCCCCGCCTCCATCTATTCTTTGCCTCCCAAGTCCCAGCTGATCGGGAGGAAATGGGGATTTTGCAGTATCCTTCCCTTGGATTGGGAAGGGAATGGAGATTTTACAGTATCCTTCTCCTGGAGTGGGGTGGGAATGGAGATTTTACAGTATCCTTCCCATGCTACGCCCACTATGCCACACCCAAGCCACGCCCACAGAACCCGTAGTAAAAAAAATTTGAAACCCACCAGTGACCTGAACTATTTAGATGTAGGATTCCACAGTATGGGGGGTTGCCATCAAGAAGGCATGTTCCCACCACTGGTCCAAAAACCTATTAGCTATTGAATCTTATTGTCTCTGTTAAGAACCAGACCACTGCATTTTCTATCACCAGCATTTTCAAGTTGTTTTCAAAGACAGTCTAAGCACAAAACAAAGAGGGCATGAGTCACAGTTGTAAATGCTTCCCAGTTCTGAAAGGCTCATTGGAAGCTATGTGGTCAAGAATTTTCACTTGGTGATCCAAAGGAGATCTCAGTCCAAGAGGACGCAGAAGTCCAAGAAGTCACAGATGTCCTCCCCCCCTTCTCCAAACTAATCTAGTGACTGGGATTGAATCAGTTGGATCAGTTAAAACAGTTAACTGTTAAAACATTGAGTATGAGCTTGTTTGGATCCATCAGTCCTGTTTAGTTCCTCCCGACTGGGAAATATTCAGATCTATTTTGTTTAGGATTTCTTTAGCTGAAACTCTATCAGCATGTCCATAATCTTCTCCCAAAATAGATTTGGGATCGGGCAGAAGTTGTCTAACACAGCTTGATCAAGACACTCCCCTTTCATAATAGGCAGTACTTCTTAAGAAAGCTTTAACCACCTCTGAAATCCATCCACACACCTTTAAAGACAATAGATGGACCAATGGCTTCAGCCTATAGATGTTATAACTCATGTCACAGATAAAGCTATCTGGTTCCTGGATTAAAAGAATGTTACTTTGAGTCATAAGGCATTATTTGATCTAGATTCCTTATCTAACTCTGAGCAAATATGTTCTGCAAAGAATTGTGGCGATATGTCACAGTGGCCCAAAGGGCAATCTTCATCCTGTCTTTCCCCAATATAGCACGGGTAACTCCAGTGGTGAAATCTAAACTGGTTTACTACCGATTCACTGGCTGCGCATACACAGTGCACACCACGCACCAAATGTGGTGTGCGCGCGCAGTGCATGCCAAAAGGAGGCATGCAGTAAGTAGAACAGCGTGCGCGGAGGGGTGTGTGTGTGATCAGCTGTGGCACACAATCTTTTTTTCTACTCTTAAAAGCATTGCTCATTGCAACCTCTTCGGCCCAACACTGGTATTTGAACATAGATCTTTTTAACATTTATATTTTATTGTGTTTTACTAATCTAGATGAAATGTTTATAGATATTGCTAGTCCTGACTCAAAGGCACCAGCGCACAAACAAAATAATCCAGGATCAACATTCATCCAGGATCAAGCTTTCACTTAGAATCAATTCAAAGCAGGGGTGAAATCCAGCAGGTTGTGACAGGTTCTGGAGAACCGGTAGTGGAAATTTTGAGCAGTTCGGCGAACTGGCAAATACCACCTCTGGTTGGGCCCAGAGTGGGATGGGAATGGCGATTTTGCAGTATCCTCCCTTGGAATGGGGTGGGAATGGAGATTTTGCAGTAGCCTTCTCCTGCCACGCCCACAGAATCGGTAGTAAAAGAAGAAAATTGAATTTCACCACTGCTTCAAAGTGAATTCTGGCTCAAATTTCTTCCTGATCGGGGCAGGAATATTGCACCCAAGCAACAGAGAGGTGGGAAAGAGCAGATTTTTTTTTTTTTTTAACCCAGACCAGCTTTGCCTCCCCGGCTCTCCCCGCGTCTCCTTTTGTTGCCTCGGTTATTTTTTCAGGTGGAGTTTAAAAGGAAGCCCTCCTTGTCCGTCCCCTTCTCAGCCTGTCCGCCTCCTTTAAGTCTTCCACGGCTGTGGCGCCTCCCCGCTGCCGGCAGAGGCCGCTGTGAAGCCATCCCCGAGCAAGCCGGCGTGACGGGAGCCGCTCTTGTCCTACGGCACGCCAAAGCCGTCATATGACCCACGGACGCCAGGAGCCACAGAGGGGAACAGCTGCAGCCGCCGGGAGTGAGTCGGTGTCGTGGTGACGGAAGGCGAAGCGGAACGAGTTGAGCCGGCGAGGCGGACGCAGGGGGAGAGACGCGGGGGCTGGGCTGCTGTCGCTGCCACCATGCTGGCCTTGTTGTCTCGGCTGCTGGACTGGTTCCGGTCGCTCTTCTGGAAGGAAGAGATGGAGCTGACGCTGGTCGGGCTGCAGTACTCGGGCAAGACCACCTTCGTCAACGTCATCGCGGTGAGAGAAGCTTCGGAGCGCCCCCGCCTCGCCCCGCCCCGCCTCGGCTCTTTCTGCCCGGCCGGAGTTTGGGGAGGGGAAGGAGAAAGGAAAGAGAAGGGGTTGCCCCGGGTGGCTGCTTCGCCGCTTGCCCGGGAATCCACAGCGGGACCAGAAACTGGCTCATCAAATCCCTTATATCTATATAATCCCAATGGCTTTCACCCCCCTTCCCAGGTTGCCGTGGGACTTTTCAATATATATATATATATAATACATATAGAAAAGTGCCACGGGAGGAAAACGTGTCCCACGCAACCTGGGAAGGGGGGTGAAAGCCATTTGGTTTGCAAGCGCTGGCTTGAAAAATGCTGCCTTTACGGTGGTGGTTTGTTAAACAGGATCAAGTACGAAAAATGCCTGCAAAAGAAGAGAGATCGAACCTTTCTTTAACCCCCACCCCGATCCCGAGTCTATTCCCCACGCACGATGTTTTCTGGACTACATATACTAGTGGCTACAGGGGCCCCCTGGCTTGGTGGCAGGTTATTAAGCTTCGTGGCGTAGGGGATGCTGCTGTCTGTAGGTGACTGAGGCTTCGTCTCCTTGGGCATGGGGTGGGGCTGAGGATTTCTTCTTCTTCTTTTTTAAACCCAATTGTTCTTACTCATCGCTTTTGGAGAAAACCAGATTTGTATCTTCGCCTGGCTGGACCGGAGCTTCCTGCGTAGTAAGCGCTCCTTTGGGATGAGCAGCAAGGTCAGGAGCTGCTTGCTCTGAATTAAAACCCTCCCTCCCGTCCTTGGGGCTGTTGTCATTCTGAATCTTTTGTGGGTGTGGCATCTTTCCACCCCCCCCCACCCCCAAAAAGGAAATCATCTTAATACTGGAGGGTAGAGATTCCCCAGGGTGGCGGAGGAGACAAAAAAAGGCAGTTTGGCTTTATGGTGCTCTTGCTTTGGAGTTTTTCCTGCCTTGTCCCTCTTTTGAAGAAATGGGACACACAAGATTTAAGATTTGACAGTTAATGCAATATCACTTGTATGTAGAGAATGCACTTATATGCGTAGAGATTGGCCTAGTTATGTAGGACTGAATATTGTGGGATCCATTGGAGAACTCAAGATTGATTGCCCTGGAACCGCCTGTGTGTCTGAGATTTTCCAGAAAACATATAGGTGGCTCATTCATATACCAAAAGTTGGTTACAATATTCAAAATTTATTGTACCTTTTAACCACTGCCTGTAGTCTTGCTTTCCTAAGTGAGAATTGAAGCTACCTTTTGTGGAACTAGCAATCTTCTCGCACCTCAGAGGCAAGGTATTCTGTAGTGTAACAGCTTCTTTTCTTTGTCCTAGTCTTCATTTTACCTGGATGCTAATTTTCTTCTCAGACAGTATTAAAACAATTAGCTCTGTGAACTTAAGGATGTATATTTAGAAGGATTTTTTAGTTCAGTGGGATAACTCTCAAAAAAGTTTTGTAAGTTGCAGTCTTAGCTGCAGATAGAAATCTTTTGGTATGCTTTGGATTTGGGAATATGAATCTTCATCAGATAATTTGTAGTAAAAATTAGTGGGAAAATATGTTATAGTTTAATAGGCTTTTATCCATACAGCTTCTTAGAACAGTGCTTTTTATTTATTGTTTTGGTACTGGAATAAACTGCTGAATTTGTTTGTATGGTATACTTAATAAAGACTGAGGGGATTTAGAAAAATAAGAGTGAGTAACATCTATGATAGTCATGTGATAGAACAAAGTGGCCTTTTACTTAAAGCAGCAACAATAGGAGGGTGGGGTCAAACTGCTGATGGAAACTGGTTGGGATAGATTAAGAAATGCTTTTGCAATGGTACTGTTTAGAACATGCCTGTTTAATTTAGCTGTTAACTTAATTATGCATGCTGAAGTTAGCTCTAAAGCCTTTGTCAGTGTTTTTTTTTTAATGTGTTAGTTTTTACAGAACAAACAAGATATGTGTAGCCAAGTTGGGTGTTTCTATAACAGTATTATTCACTGTTGCTCTAGAATTATCATTTTGGTAATTTAAGGTATTTGTAATGTTGTAATTTACAGTTTTTGTATTTGTAATGTTATAATTTACAGTTATAGTTTTATAGCTTGCGGTATAACACTATAGCTTCATCACATGCTAAGTACTACTTGTTCTTTACAGCCCCCTCAATATAATAAACTTTGTATGTAAATATTTTCTCTTTTTGTTTATGAAACTTAGAAATGGATCCTGCTTGGCTTTTATTATATTTGTATCAATAATGTGCATTAAAGAAGAATAAGTAAGATACTTTACAAACTAAACTATGCTTTGTAGAGAATACCGTGTAATCTTGCCCTGAACTTAGGCAAGAGTGCACTTGTAAATATATTGAAATGAGTTATCACTCTTACTAGCAAAATGTGTAAGTATATTATCTGAGATTGAAGCAATTTTAATCTTAAAATTCATTGATATAAATATTGTATTTTTCAAAGTATGATGGATGCAACCCTAATTCTGACAAGATTTTCAGTGCCTTCTTAAGGAGGTATTTAAATGAAGCTTTCCTCTGTTTTTTTGGTGAATTAATGTTCTAGGATACAATCTGTGTCACTGGAACTTCTCCTGCTAGAGAGAGGTTCCCTGGAGAAGGGCTCCAGCATGAGTCTGAAAGCTTGGAAGACAAAACCTCTAGTCCCAGTGACTGACACAGACTGGATCCTGCAACATTATTCTGGGATCATAAACACATGGCACAATATAGGCGAATATCAAGACTAGATTCAGCTGTCCATCTGCATTTAAAAGACAAAGGCCACTCTTTTGAAGATAGCAAAGTCTACATTTTGGACAGAGAGGACTAGTGGTTTGACAGGGGTAAACGAGGCCATGTATGTCAAAACTGAAGATCCCCCTCTCAACAGAGGGGGAGGGATATGACATCTTCTATCTCCAACACAGTCCTTTCAACAGTTCCAAGAAGGCTCCACACTCATTTGCACCACTCAGATGACCCTGATGAAACATGAACTTCCAGGTGACCTTAATGTCTCACTAAAAGAATGCAAATGACCAGCTGTCTGCAAGGAATATAAATCCTTCCATTCCCCACCATCCAGTCAGAGCTGAAGAAGCTTCTTGGATGGGAAGTGAAACTTCTTCAAAGAAAAACCAGAAAGTCCAGTTGCCTTTGGAAAAAGCACTTTTGGGACAAACATGACCTGGATGACAGAGAATCTCCATAGACATTATCCTGAGACATGTATATTTGCCTTCATTTGTTATTCATGTTCTATTTAGGAGATGAGCATGTTGACATGTTCTTTTTAATTTGATTCATACATGCAGAAAAGCTTTAGTGTAGATTAGGTAAGATAGGATCCTAAGATACATTCTTGTTCATTGTTTGAAAGGTTCTTGATGGGTTCTCTGGCAGCAAAAAACGTATTTTGAGAAAGAATGTAGCTCATATCTATAGGTTGTTGAGTAGGTGCTTGAAAATCCTACTCTATTTATTCACTCTTTTATTTCAGGTCCTGTATTTGATGGGTATAGGTTAGAGTTGGAATTTAACATTTAACTAATCCAACATTTTCCCTGAAATAATTTACTTCTAAAGTGGGGAAATCATTGCAGGTTCCTTAAGAAATTGATGAAGGAAATAGACAAATTCTCTCCCTCCTATTCCTATATAATCTTTTCTTCTTTTTTTTAGGTGATGGGTTGTGGTATTGGGGACTATGTTTAGAAATGGTGCTCTGGGCATAGACATTGTTAAAAATTCAAAAGAGTTTGGGTTTGCAACCACAAATAAACTATGTCCTGAAAATGATTCTGAATAGGGATTTCTTCTTTAAATTTAAAATATATTGATGATTTCTGTGCCTGATAAAAGAGAAGTAAACAACACAAGGCCGAAATAAGCCCACTTGCCTAAGCAAAAGGAAATAACAGGAAAATTAGAGAAATATTCATGGAATATATTTCTCTGATCAGCTCTCAAGGGCTAAATGTATTGCTATGACAATGTTTTTCTTTGGTCTTGTTTTATTAGAGATCTTTACCGAAAGCTGTAGCAGAATACTTGAGTTAATATATAGCCAAATTAAACTAATAAAACATGATCCTGAATATCTTGTTCTTTGACAATTGTATTACTTTTTTGCCGATCACAAAGCTAATACGTTTAAGTGAGGTAGTTATTGAATTATAATGGTGAAGCCAAAATACCATATCAGCAATGATTTATGCTAGTTTCTTACTCTAATTATTTTTTGAGAGGAGTGTCTGTGTTAGCTTCCTTTCAAAATAATCTTCAAAGTAAATATGCCCTCTTGTAACCTCTTGTAACCTTTCAGATGAATTGTCAGCTATCTTTAACTTGGCATGTGTGGCTCTGTTTGTATAGATGAAATAAGATTTTGTTTTTATTGATGAGTCAAATTTTTAGAAAAAAAACCTGCATCAACTGAGTTGCTATTGATAACAATTTTTATTTCATGAAAAGGAACTTTTCATCTTAATAAATATTGGGTTATTAGCCTAAAATGGAATGACATAGGACAGATTGACATACAGAATTCAATGTGGAAAAAAGGGAAGGTTGTGTATATAAGAAAAATTTAAATTCTTAAAACAGAAATAGAGTTCAATATAAATCATGGACGATTATTTGTTAATTCAATTTGTTTAGTAGGATTACCAAATTTGAGCATCAAAAGTACAGGTAACCACAAGATAACTACAGAAATTCCTAATTCTTGGCTGTCGTGTAATGGTCACACTGATTTTTTAAACCCCAGTTAAACAGCCCTATTAGGTTGTGGTTTCTTATTTCTCAGTTGAGTAAAAAGCTGTTAAAATGTATCTTCACATGTCCATTGATTAATTTTAATAATTAACTTATTTCTTAATTTATATAATGCTGTCTTCCAGGAGTCAACTAGGCTCACATGAGTCCCAAATAACAGTTGGTTTACCGTATTTTTCAGAGTATAAAACGCACCTTTTTTGGTGAGGAAAAGAAGAAAAAGAAATCTCCCTCTGCCTCTGCCTCTGCCTCTGCCTCTGCCTCTGAGCAATTTTGCCTCCTTACAGCAAACAGCCTGCTTTACTTACATTTTCGTTTTCAGCATAGCTTGATTAGCACAAGGGGGAAAAAAAATTGCTCCAGCAATTTACCTCCTTGCAGCAAGTGCAAAACAGCTGAGAGCAAATCAACTGAGAGTTGGGAGGCTGATCCAATCAACTTGTGCTAATTAGGTTGTGCTGAAGCTGAAAGGAGTAGTTTTTTTCTTGCTGTTTGCTTGCAAGGAGGTAACTGCTGTGAGGCAGAGCCAAAGGGTGGAGGCCAGTGGGTGGGCAGGGCTACATTCACAATGGGCTCCATTGTGGTGTATGAGATGCACCTAAATTTTCACCCCCTTTTAGGGGGCAAAAAGGTGTGTCTTATACTCCGAAAAATACGGTATTCAGGTCATGACCAATATTTTGAATAGTGTCCAGAAAGACTTTGAGGATAACCAATATATATGGGTTAACAAGTGAGTTATACATTTATAACTCAATTTGGCTGCAGTGCAATGGCTTTGTTGTCCTTTGGACGATACCTTATTGCCTTGTGGTAAATGCTAGATTGTTTTAGATCAGGGGTCTCCAATCTTGGCAACTTTAAGACTTGTGGATTCAACTCCCAGAATTCCTCAGCCAGACACCTGTTTTAGATGGTAATACAAACCTGCTTTACTTTTGTATTGGTCTTCCATTGATGATAACAATCTTTCCAATAACAGATTTAAATTAATAATTTAATTCATAATTTGCCAAATTATAGGCTCAGGTCTCTCTGGTTTATTTTGTATTGGTGTTCTTGTAACCCTTTTAATATTTATTGAATGTTAAAAGATAAGAATCCTTTCTTAGATTGGAGTTGATACATATTTCACGTTTTACCTTATTATTCCATCATAATTCTTGTATTGCAAGTTTTGTTTAAGAACTAAGGTAAACATAATGGTCAGAAATCTACAAACACAGCCGCACATGCCAAGATAAAGATAGCTGACAATTCATCTGAATTTTTTTCCCCCCATTTTGGGAATGAAATTAGGCTGTGATTTTATATACCTTTTCTTTTGGGTAGTAAAGCATAGGATAGTATTATAAATTGTATATGGCATTAGAAAAGGTATATTTGTATTTATGTGCAGGCCTCATTGTAGCAAGGACCTCTGGAACAATTTCACTTGTGTTAATGATAATGCCGGTAGCCTTAGACTTACAACCATTCACTTCGTGACAGTTTGAAGTTACAACGGCACTGAATAAAAGGTCTTACGACAATTTTTCACTCTTATGACCATTACAGCTTCCCTGTGGTCACATGATCAAATTTCAAACGCTTGAAAATTGGCATGTATATTATGATGGTTGCAGTGTCCCGGAAACCCAGATTCACTTAACAACCATGTTACTAACTTAACAACTCTAGTGATTTACTTAACAGCTGTAGGCAAGGAAGGTTGTAAGATGGGTCAAAATGTTCTTAAAACTGTCTTGCTTAGCGATGGAAATTTTGGGCTCCATTGTGGTTATAAGTTGAGGACTACCTGTATACATGGCTTTTCATTGCAAAGTAAGCCTTACGTATAATGTAGTTTCTTATGCAGTCCTCAGTCAAACTGTATCATGACTTATTTTCCAAATGGATATAATAGTAGTATTACTCATGAAATACGATGTTACAAAACTGGATTTACTACAAAAGAATATCCAGCCCATCTAAATTCAGAATATTTTAATAATGTTGAAATCATCTGTTACGAAGCAAAGCATGCCACTCCACTTAGTGTATTAAAGCAAAGGTTGCAGAATTGTATCTGCTCTTCTTCTAATTTTATGGAATAATACTTATGGTTGTTAGTGGTTGCCAACATGGTCACAGATGCTGTTTTGCTAATTTATGGCTACTGGGGCTAAAGCATGGCTGATTTTGATAGATGAAGGTTTAGCAGTGACCTTTGCTAAACCTTTCTTGTGATCTTTATTAAAAGCCTACAGATGATTAATGCAAAGCACAAACATGTTGCAGCTCTAAATAGGAAAAGGAATGCGAAAAAAATAATGAAATATATTTTTTTTGTAGGAATATATACAAATATATCCCAAGTAAAAAGGAAATTACAGCTGCATTTCAGTTAAGGTATGCTTGCAAAAATGCAGTCAGTTAGGCAATGGCAAACCCCTCCCATTAAAACAATTGAATCTATCCAGATATTAGTATGTTGATTTGTGTAGCATAATGGCAATAGGGGAGGAGTGTTGAGGGAAAAAATTTCTAATTTATCTAGACAGAGATGTTGACTTTTCTTGTGCAGTCAGGTGAAAAAAGTTTCTCTAGGCCTAAAATAAATGTTTCTGTTTTTGGTCATATGTACTACTTTCATAGTAAGAATGATGTCAGTTTATTTATACAGTTATATGGAGCATTCACTTCCTAAAGGATTCCAGGTGGTTTGCAAAACAGAATAGTGTGTAAATCTAGCCTAATTAAGTCAGCCCATTGCCATCAGTGCATTTATTCATTCTGTGAAACATCATTTTGGAGACTAGAAGGTGGAGGCATTCCATATCTCGTGTGATACGGTATTGGAAGGGCGGGAAATGGAAGCCACTGGGAAGGTGTGTCAAGGTTTCACTGCCCTTATCTCCAGGGAATGGAAACTCTTAGTGTTGATTGATTATTGATTATGGGCCAAGTTGTTTTAGACTCCTAGCAACCACATAGATTTTCTTCATGTCAATCCTTACCTTGCTCTTTCAGGTCTCTCAATGTGCATTGATTGCCATTGTAATTCAGTCCACCCATTTAGTTGTTGGTCATCTTCTCCTCTATCTTTCTACCTTTCCCAGCATTAGAGCCTTTTCCAGAGAGCTGGCTGTTCACCTAAAGCATCTTATCAGTTTTCTTGGTTGTCCACAGTATACTCAGGAGACTTCTCCAACTTCAGTGTTCAAAGGTGTCAATATTCTTTCTATCGTGTTTGTTAAAGATGAACTTTTGCTTCCCTAGAGTATCACAGGAAATATCATGGCTTGTGTGATTCTGATCTTTAGCATAGTTGATATTTAAATGCACATGGCAAGATGAATCTGGGTGGGATAGTTGATAGTTGATTTGTAGGTACCTGGATATCAAGTCACATAGTGCTTTAAAGCAGCACTTTGAATTTGGACTGGAAACAAAACAGTAGACAGAAGTTATACTGTTAAACATGCCACGTTCATTTAGCAAATGAGCACTTCATTTTCATTCAAATGAGCACTGGAAGCATCCAAGTTTCTTCAAAGGCAGCTGCTTGTAATACACGCTACAAGTCTTATTACCTGTTTTCCACCTAGTCTGAATATTTAATGGCAATTTACAATCTGATAGTCATAAAACATAAAATCACAACCCGATAAAAAGGATATGGAAACAATATTTAGTTTTTGTTGCTTCAGTTGCAATTGATTCTAAGTGGTAAACCAACTACTTATACTGTCATGACCCCCATTAGAGCTTGGGTCTGAGGAGGACAACGAGATGGAGCTAGGGCTGACAGAGGAGCGACTGGAGGAGCAGGACGAAACAATCCCAGGTCCCAGCGAAGGAGAGAGGGCGCAGGATGACCAAACAAGGGGGGAGGAGAGGGCAGGCAGTGGAGCTCCAGAGCACGGAGAATGGAGAGGAGGTGGGATCAGCACAGAGTGACCCAACAACTCGGGAGAAGGGCGTCCCGCCCCTCTTCACAAGGCTCACCTGGGGAATGAGATTTAAAGAGATGCTGTTGGGATGGGTAGTTGCCTTTTTCCAGTTTCACATGCTGTTACCAACATCTGGATACTTTGCTTGCCTTGCCTTGCTTAGCTATGTGCCAGTTCTGTTCCGGGTTGTGCGGCAGTCCCAGTGAATTCTTCCTGTGACGAGGACTCCTTGGAACCAAATTCCCTGAACTGTGGCTGCTCTCATAACTGTGCTGCTCCTCTGGACTAATAGCAGGCAGGAACTATTGGAGGTGTATGTTTAGAGCTTTGTTCCTGGACCTGCAGTGAATGGTGGGACTTTTGGGGGAAGGTTGGAACAATACAGGGGAGTTAAGCCTTCATTCTGGTTTTGTGCTTCCGTGCCCAGCCTTGGTCATCACATATACATAATAAATGCCAACAACAATGGATCACGTCTGATCTCACTAAGACAACAGTATTATTCTTTAAAGGCTGTTGAGTTCAAGTACAGGTGGTCCTCCGTCAATGACTCTTCATTCCACAACTGTTTGACTTTACAACAGTGCTTAATGAGTGATACTTAATGACTGGCCCTCAAAGTTCTGGCTGTTACAGTACCCCTGCAGTTATGCAATTGTGATCTCGGCCTTTGGCAACTGGTACACATTTCCGAGCATTGCAGTTTTTTATGGTCATGTGATTGTGATTTCCCTGTCCACTACTACAAGCAAAGTCTTATCGGGAAGATAGCAGGAAGTTGGAAGTCACAGCCACAATGATATCCTCATTTAATGTCCTGTGGTGATTTGTTTAACTATGGCGATGGTAATTGGGGACTGCTGGAAGTGTCAGAACTGCCATCACTAAGCCCTATTGCCCTAGTGATGGATATTTTAATCTCACCATTGTTAAGTGAGGACTACCTATAGTTTTAATAAATTTCCTGAGGATGTTGAAGGAAGAGGCTATTTTTATCTCCTATAAGGAATGCTTGTTTCTGTGTCCTATCCTGCCAGATATGTAGGTAGAAGAGAACCTCAACAATATTCTGTATGTATTGAAAGCATAAAACAAGTGATCTTAAAAATACCCATATCATCATTTAAATAATTTCATTTCCTCTAAAACTTTTCCTAATTTACTGGATAGAAGTAGAAAGAAGATCCTACTTCTTACTTCCATTGTGTAAATGACCATTTATTCCTCCTTTTGCTTTTCGTTGCTCAACAAGTTACCAGTCTATTGGAGGACCACTTCTGTAATCCCATGATTATTCCAACTTCTCAAATCTTCGTAGAGAAACTTTGCTAAAAGCTTTTTGAAATACAGATATCAATAGGATTACCATCATCTGCATGTTTTTGACACTTTCAAAGAACTTAAGCGGTTTAATGAGACAGAACGTACCACTGTAGTAGTCATGCTAACTTTCCTTCAACAAGGTTGCTTTCTACATTCTTCATAATTTTAACTTTTATTACATATTCTGCCAGTTTGTGCAATAAGCTAACTGTCCTGTGCTTTGTGTGAATCTTAAGCAACTGGGGTTGAGAGAAAATCACACTTTGGAACATGCTGTATACCTGAATGCTGAACCTTTTTTCATAAGCTCCTGAAATCAGCCACTTGGGAACTAATGGAGCAGAATGGTTTCCTTCCCAGACAACACAGGAAGATATTGTAGTTGATGTTATTCATATAGCTTTTAAGAGCTATATGAAGGAGAAGAGCAGGCAGAGCTGGAAGCGGAGTTAAGTGCATAATTAGCTTGGCATCGCTATGTTCCCACAAATGGTATAAGTCCAGCGTCTCTTGAATTATTTGGTGCCAATTTACTATTGAACTTTAGTTAAGTAGATTCTTGTGTATAGCTTGAGCAATAAATCTTCTGAACTGCAACTTAATGTATGATCCTGATTCTCTGCCCCTAATGTTATGGTACCCATATTCAAATCCTGCCAATCCTGCCCAACTAATTCAGTATTTTCCCTGTGTCTGGGCCTGTCAGGAGTCCAAATAATCTACTTTGTGTTCCAGTGGTTTACTGTATTCCATTCAGATATGGTAAACGGTAGTATGGGCTGAGTAGCTATCAGAATTTCTGATTTACAGGGGTAGACTTTGTTAAAACTGGTCATCAAAATAATTAATAGTATTAGTTCCTTGATTAAAACAACTGAATTAAATTAAATTAGTTTGGGAATATTATTGAAGAGCTCAGTATAAGCCACTGAATAAATCATCTGTCATCATATTTACGTGTATTGAAAAATATTTTTTTCTTTATTTTTTACATTTATCCTGTTTCCCCCAAAATAAGACATCCCCTGATAATAAGCCCAATCAGGCTTTTGAGCAGATGGCAATAAGGCCAAGCGCTTATTTCAGGGTTCAAAAAAATATAAGACAGAGTCTTATTTTTGGGGAAACATGGTATATGCTGCCCATCTCATTGTCAAGAAGCTCTGGATGGCTTACAACTTTATAAATAATAATATAAACAATTGGAGCATTAAAACTATCAAAAGCTATAAGCATTAAAAGTGTCAACATTAAAATTAGAAACAAACTGGATACAAAAAGAATCATATCAAAGGGGAAGTGGATGGATCTTCACCAACAAAATGAGATGCCCCAAGGCAGATCGCAATTGAAATAGTTGAGCTGTGGCTAATTTATCCACTTAATGTATAAAGAAGCACCATAAATTGCTATGTCACTGCAATGGATAAAAATATACATATTTTTGATGTCTCTTTCATTGATATTCCTGCTTCCTGGCCTGTTCAGAATAATCCTTTATTCCCAACCACCGGTTAAATTTTCAACTTTTCGGCATTTATTATTTAAACAACTCCTAAAGACTCTTAAAATAGTCTTCCTAGCTTGGGCTTTGGGCCTTGCAAGATAGGTATTGGAAGAGTTAAAACTGTTACATATAACTTGTAACTGAACTCCTCAAAACCACTGCTGAGTTTTAATGATTTACTGATTTGTAACAGGCTTGTGAGTATTCTAATAATCTAACCATTCATTTGTTCAATCTTTGATTTGTTGGCCAGTAAATAAATAAAAAAAGCCTCTGCTGCTTCATTTTAAACCAATATGATTTTAATAAGCATATTTTACTGAATAAATATGGGTAACATGCAGTACATGGTATGTCTAGCAGCTTATTAACAGAGTATTGGACTATAGTGATGACTAGTCTTGATGGTTATATG
Source organism: Masticophis lateralis (assembly GCA_030761175.1). Taxonomy (NCBI): domain Eukaryota; kingdom Metazoa; phylum Chordata; class Lepidosauria; order Squamata; family Colubridae; genus Masticophis; species Masticophis lateralis. The sequence goes on from JAUDYJ010000002.1 coordinate 50,336,683, forward strand.
CTGCTTCCTGAAACACAGACAGTATTACTTGAATACTAGTTACCAAAGTGCAATAGTGAAGCAGAACTTTCACTGTCCTGGTTTTGTTTCAAAAACTTGTTGATACAACCTTGTTGCCCCTTATGTATGAATCAGAATTAGAGGGATCATGTTTTAGTAAAATACTCTTCGTGATTATAGATTTGAGTTGGAAAAAGTCACAGCCAAAATGTTTCAAATATGATTCTTTCCTTCTACAGATACAACTGTACATTGTGCCATCAAAGTTTAAATAAAAACATTTCAGGGTGAATGTTTTCACAACCCAGCAGCTGCCTCCTTTGTGATGAATATGTCCTTAAGTGTATTTTCTCTGTGCTTGTAAAGTTGTTGTCCAGTCTTAGAATGATTCATATAAATATAAGTAGGAGGAAATAGAACCTATTCCCTTTTTATAGAGTTTTACTTTATGTTACTTGTAACTCAAGGGTGTGAAGAAATCAAAAGCAAAAGGCTTTTAAGTACAGCAAGACTAGAACACAGTCAGATAACTTCCAGTCAAAAAGTCTTAACTAATTAGAGATATTGAAAAAGGATTGATACATACAGGCTTTTATGAAGTACATGATGTTTATGTGGCGAAATGTTCAAGACCGCTGAACGCTAATTTTTGGTGTGCTTAGTCTTAGTCTCTTGGTCAGATGACATGACTCATCAGTGCCATGAACAGCATATATATTGGCAGCTATGCTTTGTTTTTGTGCTTGCTTAGTTTAAAATCTTATTTATGTATTGGTGTGTTGATAGCTGACCTGTCAGCAAGAGAGATTATATTAACCTATTTTTTAGGGGCATAGGGGCCTCTTATGCATCATTATATGTCATTTGCAGCTACTGAACTAATTAAATCAGGACATGGAGATTATCAAGAACAAGAGCAGTAATGCCTCATGACAGATTTTGCAAGCATTTCCATATGTTACAGTCATTGATGTGTTAAAATTTGATTATTCAAACATTCCAGAATCCCTTTATGATGTATGCGGTCAAGATTGTCAGGATGTATAATTCTCCCTAATTTTGTCGATTTGTAGCGTATCAACATTTTCATATGCATGCCAATATAGTAAAATACAATCATATATATGTATTTATCAGTTGCAGCTGTCACTTTTAAAATTTGGCAGAAAAAAATGAATGCTTCACTTTTTATATATCAAGTATTTGGCATATTTAAAAGCACATCAAGTTGTGGAATGGGCTTAGGAAAATAATAATCATAAAACATCTCATTTTCCTCATCTGAAATCAGTTCACAGGTCAAGAAATCAGAGTTAAAATGAAACAGGCTGACTCAAGATTAAGGCTGTATCCTCTCCCCTTATTTATTTAATCTATATGCTTTGCTCAAAATATATTTGAGGGAAACTGGATTGGAAGAGGGTAAATGCGGTTTTAAAATTAAAATAACCTGCACTATGCTAATGACATTGCCTTGGAAGCTGAAAATGCAAATGGTCTGCAAGCTCTATTAATGAAAGTTTAGGAACACAGTGGAAAAATGTCCTAAAATTAAATATAAACCAAATTAATGACACTATATACAGCAACCAACTTTAGAATGAACAAATGAGCAGAAGCTATCAATAGTGAAGGAACCAACAATCAAGAAATAACACTACAGATTTGCACTTGGTAGAATAGCAATAAAGGCAGTGAAAGATAAGATATTCAGATATGCCTATAAAGATCAGAATCATGCAGGCAATGTTTTTCTTTGTGACACTTTATGGAAGCAAAACATCGACATCAAGAAACAGGAGAGAAAGAATGTTAACACATTTTGAACTTTCGAGTTGGACAAAATTCGTGAGTATACCATACATTGCCAAAAAACCCAAAAATAACAAACACAAACCGCAGACCAAAAAATTGATCATAGAACGAATCTATTCAGAGATCTCACTGAAGGCACAGATAAACAGTCGCAAATTATAATATTTTGCACATTATGTGTAGACATCTTACCTTGTGAAGTTTATAATGGTGGGAAAACTAAGAAATAGAAAAAAAAAGAGGACGCACTTTTATTAACATACAGGCAGTTTAATGGCTAACCATGGAAACTCACTTGATGACTTTGTGAAAGTTGTCAATTCCTAGTCTTCATCTGAGAAGAAAACTTCTTTATGCTGTCCTAGGCTGTTTGGACTCTAAAGGCCATAGTAGAGTATGAAGGAGGGCTGTGTGGCAGGGAACTGGATTTGAAACAGAAAATGTGATTTGGAGCATGTGGGGCATTCAAGTAGTACTTGTCAAGCAACTGTTAAAGATGATGATGTCTTTTTTTCTAGGCCAGCGTGGCAGGAACAGTGGGATACCCAAGGAAAAAATACATTTGTTTTAAGTGGAGGCCAATAGCGCTTGGCATCTTTGAAGTGAAAAGTGAACCACTTTCTCAGTTTAAAGACTAAGAGAACATCCCTGGGACAAAAAATCTGTAGAGAATCTTAGTCATCCCAGTCATGTTTGTCCAAAAGGTGCTTTTTCAGGAGACAACCGGACTTCCTTGTTTTTTTCTTTTGAAGATGTTTCGCTTCTTATCCTTCTAAAGGATGAGAGCTTCTCCTTTAGCTCTTCTTCAAGATGTACAGACAGAGGTGATATTCAGCTGGTTTGGACCAGTTCACCTGAACTGGTAGCGGAAATCGCGGCTGGGCCTGCCCACCTGCCCCAGCTCTATGCCATCCTATTTAGGCATGCTTTTGAGGCCGGGCGCATCCTATTTAGGCATGCTTTTGAGGCCGGGCGCAAGTGGAGAGAATACTGAACCCTGTAGAACCCTAAACAACTGGAATTGAGAGTGGGACCTGTTTCATCTAAGCTTTTCTGTAAACCATGGAGATCAACCAGGTCAATGAGAGAGGAGAGGTTGAACATGACTGTAATCTAATCTAATCCAAAATCTCAGCTTCTCTCTTGTTCCACACAATGACCAACGTTCAGGCAAACCATCAGGGATAAGCCCAGCTCTGGAGTCCATTCGGGTTCATTAGTCCTGGGCATAGACCAATCTAATAGGTCCAGTCTCCTTTTGGCAGGGGGGCAGTGGCAGAAAATCTAATACTACCAGGGCAAGATCTGACTATGACACAATTCCCCCAAATTCAGAACATATTGCTACTATCTGATGAGAAAACCAGGGCTGTAGCCACTGTCCCTGGTTGGGCTCTGGATGATCTGGTTCTGTGGGTGTGGCTTGGTGGTGGTGGGGTAATGGGACTTGGTGGGTGTGGCCAACTTTATTTCTTTTTTTACTTTTAAAAGCATTTTTTCTACAACCTTAAGAGAGTGTAGAAAAAATGCTTTTAAAAGCTTCTGATGATCCTAGCTGAGCCGCACGATCATCAGAGGTTTTTATTTTTACTTTTAAAAACATTTTTTCGGCCGAAGAGGTTATAAAAAATGCTTTTAGAAGTAAAAAAAAAAAAAAAGCCTCTGATGATCCTGCGGCTCAGCTGGACATGGGGGAGCAGGGATTTTTGCTACCAGTTCTCTGAACTACCCGCCACCATCGCTACCAGATCGGGTGATCTGGTCCAAACTGGGAGCATTTCACCCCGGGTTAGATGCCATCATGGTGACCACAAACCTCTAAGCTACCTCAGAGCCTGTCCCCAGGACCATGAACCTGGGGAACTGCACTACCAACTCTGGGACAGAATCAAGAGGCTCATGCAAAGACTTCGCTATGCAGCCAAGAGGTTGTGGTACAATAGCAACAGTCTCAGAAGATTCCTATAGTCCAACTTCAGAAACAGGGCCTCATATTTAGTAACTTGTGGAGCAGCAGAGAGAGAGAGAGAATTTAAGAGAGCTTTGGAACATAATCTGACCCTGACATGGAGACTCAACTGATGTCAAACCCAAAATTCAGCTGGGCACATTTCTGTGAGGTCTCAGTAATAGGCACCAGGTTGGCTCTCTCATCTGTGACTACGGAAGACTATATACAGTCTAACACTGTCTTTAGCAGCAGCAGCCAAAAGCACAGACTGCTGAAGATCAGTTGACAAGGAAATGGGTTGAGTCACTTATGTGGTGATGCTATAATGAAAAAGATGCACATTTTATCATTTGGGTAATGATGTTATTAAGTAAGTGATATAAATCAATGTAATGATGTAATTGTCTATTTAATAGATATTTGGGGACCCTATTGCAGAATGAATGTTCTGCTAAATTGATTTGTAATTTGGGAGTGTTCTGAATTTAAGTAGGATTCAGAGCAAGAGGTAGCAAAAATGTAGAGTGAAGAATGGAAAGGGTTCATTATTATTTTCCATAGTGGAATAATGACTGATTTGTTGTATATAGTCAGGCAACTTGTGTTTTGCCTAGCCTACATTTGTAAATGTTTCCAGAAGTTCACTGCATAAGAACTTTACTTTTTTGGGGGGAATTCTAGAAATATATTACAGATTTGTGATTTAGCAGGATAACTAGAATAATCAGGCTTTGTTGTTTTGATTTTTACTCCTTTTTTGAAGAATTAATTATTTTCATTCTTAGATTCTAATTTATTTAAACTATGAATGTTTGCATTGTTATTCAGTGACGTGCCATGACTCTTTGTTGGAATAAAAAAATCTCCCTCCTGTCTACTGCATATAAGGAAAATCAATATAAAAAGTTTTATAGATGGCATATGTCACCGGAGAAGTTAGCAAAAATGTTTAAAGATAAATCAGTTAAATGTTGGAAATGTCACCAGTTACCAGGATCTTACTACCATATGTGGTGGACATGCCCTGAAGCAAAAAATTATTGGAATAAAATCAAAACTTGGTTGGAAGAAATGATACAGCAACGTATTGGATTTAAACCAGAGTTGTTCCTATTGGATATCCTCCCTGAAAAGATTAGTAAGGAAAATGTTTACTTGATTATACATGTAATAACAGCAGCTAGAATTGTTTATGCTCAAAATTGGAAAGCAGAGATAATACCTCTAGAAGAAGAAGTAATAAAATTAAAAAAAATTTTTTTTTCAAAAAATAGACTGTGCAGAAATTAATATATTAACTTTGATGATTAAAGATAGGGAAGAGTCAGAATATTTTAAGATATGGAATAACTTTTATCATTGGTTGGAAAAGAGATATAAATGATTAATTTTATAATTCTGTATAAAAACTCGATGATTAGAATATTGTTTTAGCAATGAACTGTTATAAGGGTTTGGATGAAGATCAAGATAGAAGAAACCTATGGAAGTAGAAGAAGAATTTTGGAAGATCACACCGAGGTGTCACAGGGAAGGGATGACTGATGTATTAAATGTTTGTCTTAAAAAAATTAAAAATTAAAAAAAAATATCCCTCCATCTCTCCCCCCCCCCCACTTTCTCCCTTTCTCTTTCACACACACACTTTTTGTTTCAGCAAAGACTCATGGCATCTTATGGAATAGCAATGCAAACATTCACAGTATATTGCAAAGCTGAATGTATGTATGTATGTATATATTTTTACCCTGTTTCCCCCAAAATAAGACATCCCCTGGTAATAAGCCCAAGCGGGCTTTTGAGCACATGGCAATAAGGCCAAGCGCTTATTTCAGGGTTCAAAAAAATATAAGACGGTCTTATTTTCAGAGTTCACTGTTTTCAAGCCCAGCCACATCCATTCCAAGCCTTATGGAGATTTAAGCTAGACAGAAGTCCTTGGGAAAAGAAATAGCAAAGATGCCAAGCAGTGCCTTTAATAGCTTTCAAGATAGAGGAAAAACAATGTAGAAGATCCATGGTGGTGTTGCCTGCTTCTTTTCTCAGGAGATCCTGAGAGAGCGGCATGAGGCTAGTTTTCCATTATTGTTCTAGACTCCCATTGAACTGGCCTAGAGCAAGTACTTCATGAATTCAAGGGAGATATGTAGACATACATTTGCATTTATTGAAATTATAAGCGACCCAGAATAACCTTGCAGCGAGATGAATAGCAAACAAATTTAATACATAAATATATTTTGAAGTGTTTTCTCACATTTGTTCCATCTTGGAACATACCATATTGAAATAAATAGCTATAAATGCTTTAATAAAATTATAAATAATTTAAATGTTATGTTACAGTATAATATTAGATATATAATTTTTGAAAATTCATTTATCATATTTCATAAGTGTTTCAAGCCTAGGCTTATCCTCTAAGTAAACTTTCAGGTTTTATTCTTTGGAATAATGTTGTATGGCGCTGACTTTATACTTTCCCACGAAGTGCATACGTTTTTCAGGTTCTTCCAGATGCTATTGTGTCGCCTTAGGGTGTTGGGATGATTATTTTTTATGCTGATGTCCAATTTAAAAAAAGGAACAACATGAGACGTTCTAATTGGCCAATGCTATTTCCTAATATTTTTTGGGAGAAACTATTTCCTGGAATAGCGTTCTAGATTTAATAGGGTATGCTGGGAAGCTTGAATAATTTCTATCCAGTCTTTCTAAACCAACAAGGTATTTTTGAGTCATTACATATGACTCTGAATATGTTGGCCACTTGTTCCCTTCCATCCTTTTTCCTTCTGCTTTATAATTTTCCTGGCCTCACTCACATGCGATACATGCTCATGGACTGTCTTAATTGCAAAAATTAACCTTCTCAGACAGAAGGGAAGAAAAATAATGCTAACTAAGACTTAGTATTACAAATGTTCTCTATTCTATTCAGCAATAACCTTTGTATCTGAAAGCAACTGACTGAAAAGATGGCTCAATTACTTGACAGATCTCACTAAATGCTATCTCTTTTCTGTCTTCAGTCAGGCCAGTTCAGTGAAGATATGATTCCTACAGTGGGCTTCAACATGCGGAAAGTTACCAAGGGTAATGTCACAATAAAGGTATGTATCCAAGTTAATTATATTTTGCTAATGAGAAAAGCATGGTAAAAGTAATTAGTCTTAATCTTTGAAGAAGATTAACATAGTTCCCTGATCTGCTGTGTTCAAATATAGAGGGAAAACATTACATAGAATATTTTACTAAAATCTCATGGGAGAATATGTGGTATGTAGTCCTATCTTCAAGGAACAAACTCATGTAATAACCTATAAATACAACTCCTCTCAAAAGAAATTTTTAGAGAGAAGTCTTTCAGACCTCAGAACTATTGCACCCACCATCTTGTACTGCTGGGTTTCAAGTTCACAAGTTGTGTTCTAGCGTCCTGGCCCGTCTCTGTTGTGGCCTGTCGGCTGCTGGCCCCTCCAGCAGCCAAATCAGAGGAGGAGGAGGAGGCGTGGGAGTCAAGGTCAGCATCAAGGCAACACGAAAGCTCTGAGGGGGAAGATGGAATGGAGCTGGCAGAGACAGAGAGGGGCGGAGCCTGAGCCATCCATCAGCCCTCAGATGGAGAGTCAACAGCCCCCAGGATGAAGAAGAGGAGGAACAGCTGGATCCAGTGCCTGACACATGATTGCGCAGAAGGGAGAGAAGAGGAGAGCAGTGGAAATCTGTGGGCTGATCCTGGGGAAGGAAGAGCCACTGCTGCTAGCGAAGCCCCACCCTAGCTCTGAGGATAAAAGGCAGAGATGAATAGGTGTGGCAGACAACTATTCATCTTCTGGCTGGACGGACTTGTTAGGCTGTGTGGAGAGAGAAGCCTTTTGCTGGGGCTTCCTGCACTCCTAATAAAGGAAACTTTGAGTTAACTTCAGAGGGTTTGTCGTGTTTGGAGAGCTAGGTCAGAACACTCTGGTATAACAGTACAACCAGACCACCAAATGAGATTGTCTCTGCAAGCTTCTTATCTGGTGGGAGATGAAACTAATTAAAGGCATCTAGAGCAATGGTTGCAAAAGATCACAAATGAATTTGACTAAGCAGTGGCCTACAAAGTAATAACAACAGTGGCAAAACATTTGTACTTCTTTGTTGCTATTGCAGCCATAAATTTCTGCCCAGTGGACTTATTGGAGATGACCCAGTTCCATTTGGGAAATACAGGAGTGATAAGGCGATGTTTTGTACGGGACTCTTTGGGGATAGAGGAAATGCTGATGAAATTTGTACAATCTGTAGTATCCATTCCAGGCTGAATGGGAGGTGTGCTGTTCTGCATACGGTACTTAGGGACAAGTTACTTTGTCTGCATTGTTTTAGATTGTTCAGAATTTTGTAGGTCTTTAAACAGCATTTTATATTACAGTGATGGCTAACCTTTTCTGGACCGAGTGCTCAAAGTGTACACATCCGAACCCCCAAAATGCAATGTGTGCACGGTTCCCGCACATACGTGTGCCCCCTGCACATGCCCCACCCCAGAACATCTGTGCACGCCCCTGCACATGTGCCCTGTCTCCCTGCGCATGCGCCACCCCACACCCCACTCATGCGTGGTAGAGACCCAAAGACCAGCTGGCCGGTGGTACATGTGCACATGCGCTATAGAGCTGAACTGGAGCAATGGCTCACGTGCCATCAGAGAGGGCACTGTGTGCCACCTCCAGCACGTGTGCCATAATTTCACCATCATGGTTATATTGCAATGAGTATTAAAAGAGATATCTGGTTGCTCTTCCTGGCAAATGAACATTGTGAGCTATAATGCTCTTTTTAATTGCAAAAAGAGCCTTGGTGGCGCAGCAGACTAAAGTACTGTTAATTAGCACCAGCTGCCTGCAATTACTGTGAGTTCAAATCTCACCAGGCTCAAGGTTGACTCAGCCTTCCATCCTTTCGAGGTAGGTAAAATGAGGACCCGGATTGTGGGTGCAATAAGCTGACTTTGTATAAAAAAGAACACTGCTTGGGCGGGGCGAAAGCCCTACTAAGCAGGTATGAAGGCTATTGCTTAACACATTGTAAGACGCCCTGAGACTCCAGAGAAGGACGGCATATAAATCGAACCAATAAATAAACAATAAATAAATAAAACCTCCAGATATAATTCTTGTTTTCCCCTCTAAAAAAGATTTGGGATATAGGAGGACAGCCACGATTCCGAAGTATGTGGGAACGCTACTGCAGAGGAGTTAATGCTATTGTGTAAGTTTTTTTCTTTTTGTTACTTTAAATGTTTTTTTCCTGTTGTGTTTGTTGCATGTTATTCTCAACTGTTTAGTAAGAAGTCTGGATTACAAAACCATGAAGTTCTTTAAACTAAGGCTTGGTGTCACCTCGTCCCCCTTTTTTTTTGACCCCCATGGCCTATTACAGAAATTTTGTAACAGAATGTCACAAGATGATGGTAGAAATTTATTTATTTAGCAAAGGAAGAAGCAAAATAGGTACATTAAGGCTCTACTAAGCTTATCACATCTAATTTACTTAAAATTCTCCCTTCCAAAAGAACAAAATAAAACTTCTTGTTCTTTTTGGGTGATTTAATTGTAATGTGCCTCTCCCTTCTCAGAAGCTGATTTTATATAGGTAGTTCTTAAATTATAACCTACTACTATTTAGAATTATGTTGGAGCTGAATGAAGAAGACTATGACCAGTCCATGAAGTTATAGCCATCGCAGTGTTCCTGTCATCACATGATTGGGATCTTACCAAGTGAAACAAAACCTAAGATTGAGGCTGCAAAAACTCAGATGACCACTAAATGGTGACAAAGAGAATCAGAAAACTCTAATCTTTTGCTGCCGCCAAGTGGTCATCAGATTTTTGCAACTCAGATCTGGTAGCACGAACTTGGAGTACTTAACAAAATACGAGACCATCAAAGTTTTCTAAAAGAATGAGCTTAAGGGCATGATGGTAAACTGAAACATGATGAATGCAGGTTTCTAATATCATGTTGTCTTACAAACAGGAAAACATTAGAACTTTTTTTCCTTGGTCCGGACAAAATAACAAATTGCAATACAGTTTATTTATTTTCTATATTTCTAAACTAATGTGTTCCCTAAGGACTCAAGCTTTATAGCATAATTACAAGACAAAGGATTCCAAAAAGTGTTAAAATAGAGTATTACAAAATTTTATTATTAAGTAATTAAAACTTCCAAATGCATCTTTGAGTTGGGGAGTGGAGAACGTTAACCTAAGATTTGTTTCAGCTTTTCCTTGTATTACGGTGGCAATGATATCCTGAATATAAATATTTGAGTTAACAATGACTATATAATTTACATAACTTTAGATTATACTTAGATGAATTCTAAAGTCTCAGATGAAAATGTTTTTAATTGTTGCAATTATAAATGAAAACTTGGAATTCACTATTGTTCAATACTTAACGTGGTTTAGAAGCCATATTGGAACTCTGTGGTGACATAGAATGTAGATAGTCCTCGACTTATTACTATAATTCAGCCCAGAATTATGGTTGTAAGTTGTTCTGCTTGTTAAGTGGGTCAATGCATGACTGAATCTAATTTTATGGCAGTTTTTGTTGTGGTCATTAAGTGAATCAGTTTTACCCAATGGGTGTTTTTTTCCCCCTGAAACCAGCAAAAAATATCAAACATCACAGTCATGACTGCTGACCATAATGGTCAGCTGGTTGTCAGCTACCAAAACCAATCACATGACCATAGAGGGGTGCATCTGTTGTAACTTCAAAACTGGATTGTAAGTAACTTTTGGGGAGATCCATCATAACTGATTATTAAGTGTCCAGTTATAAGTGGAGGAATTCCTAGAATTCTAATGTTGAAACTGTGTTACAAAAACAAGTATCAACATATTTAAAGTACAGTATAAGGAAATGGTTAGGGAACACTGATCTCAAAGATGATCAATTATGCAATTTTCAAATTTGATGCGTTTTCTTATTTCTCCTCAGTTATGAGGAAGAATTTTGAGAAGCTTCAACATATTTTAATACAATTTTAGCCATGCTGTGCTATAATTTAAGGCTTTGATGAGTAATTGTGGGGTCAAATTACCCAGTTTTTAGTCACTAAATGAGATTTTGGCTTGCAATTTTCTGATACCTTTTATAATATTTCGATGAAATTCCTAGTTATTTGAGATTCTTTGGGAGGGGAAAATTGGTAATATTGCTGGACTGGATTGATGTACCTTGCATTTCACAAACTGATTTAAACCATTTTTTTAAAATAGCTATATGGTAGATGCTGCAGATCGTGAAAAAATAGAAGCTTCTAGAAATGAGTTGCACAATCTTCTAGACAAACCACAGCTACAAGGAATTCCTGTGAGTAACGGACATGTTAATCCTGCCTGAAAATTTTGAAGAAATTGATGAGGAAATGTGCTTGAAATTTTAATTTGTTTAGAAAATAATTGCATTGTTGTTTGTGGACAGCTTTTTTTGATGTTTGATATATTGCTTGTTAAGCGCATCTCTGTCATGTAAATCATTGATTCTTATATTATTATTACCTTTAGGGTTTTTTTTATATAATGCAAGTTGAAATAGGTCTAAAAGCTTCCTCAGCTACAAACCATAGAAATATACTAAAACTGTAGACCTATGTACAAGTTGATAAAAGGACAAGTGATTTAAAACATCTTGAGGTATTGAGTAAATTATTAAGCAGGGCAGGAGTATCTTATTTCACAAGAGAAAGAGAAAGTAAAGAGTTTTGGATTATCTGTGCAGAAAAAGATCGACCTGAAATGACTGAGTATTGGCCAATTATTTCTGACTTGTACTATTCGATTTCTCATCTGTTGTACCAAATTTTCCTTTTGAAATGATTTTCCCTGCGGTTTCTGAGTGCTTCTCATAAGCACTTAGAATGGCTTATCTGGTTGTGTCACTGTCAGACTAGCCCATCCTGTTCTGTATTACAGCCTGCTTTGTATACTCTTCCATGACCAAGACAACAGTAACATACAGAGTTATAAAGAGACATTATCTGTGAGCTCCATATGAATATAATGTGCTGATAGCAGAGGTGGACAACCACTGCTCCCAGAATCATGCCACCAGACAAGATCAGCATGATTTCCTGCTATTTTTAAACAAAAAAATATTATGCTCATGATCTTTCGATAAGCGTAAGATCTTTTTTATTTTATTTTTTTAATGAGGGAAGGATTGAAAATTCTGCTAGCTCTGATATTTTGGACATGCCACTAGTAGCCCAACTGGAAAAAAAAGTGTTCTTCTAGCTCTGGAATTCATGTCTATCCCTTGTCTAGAGGAACATTTGATATTTATCATTCATCAGTAATATGTTTTTTTTAAGACTGGCTATTGGTATCAGGGAATAAATGTTGCAACTTTAGTTCCTTAATATGAGTGATTTATTTCCTCTATGTGTCACAAAAATGGATTCATATTGAAATGAAATTTAACTGCTTCCTACCTTAAAAAGCTAAGTGCTAAAATCAGTACATACTTTCTGTTCGCAGGTTCTAGTACTTGGAAACAAAAGAGACCTTGCTAATGCACTGGATGAGAAGCAGCTTATTGAAAAAATGTAAGTGAGTAAGCAAGCATATTTTAAGAAGTAAGGTTAAAAAAAAACATGTTTTAAATTGGTGCGTCCAATCTTGGCAACTTTAAGACTTGTGTCTATGGAGATTTTCAATCATCCAGGTCATGGTTGTCCCAAAGGTGCTTTTTCAAGAGGCAACTGGACTTTCTGGGGTTTTTTTTTGAAGGTGTTTCGCTTCTCATCCAAGAAGCTTCTTCAGCTCTGACTAGATGGTGGGGTATAAATCCTTCCATTTCCCACCATCCAGTCAGAGCTGAAGAAGCTTCTTGGATAAGAAGTGAAATGTCTTCAAAGAAAAACCTTTAAGACTGTAAACTTCAACTCCCAAAATTCCCTAGACAGCTCATGATGCTTTGTTATATCATCAGTCACCTAAGGGCCTATGGAATATTGTTCATCAATAATAAATATGGGTACGTCCAGCATATATCACATAGTTCTTTTTATGAATTTGCTGGATCTATAAAATGATCTGTGCCTGGACTTTCTAATAGTAGATTACTTTAGTTACGGTTATTTTGATATATATATATGTTTGCTGTCATAGGAGAAAGTTTCCAATGCACTGCTTTTGTAATTAAAAATAATTCATATTTTAATGTGAATCACATGCATATCACATTTAATAGTATGTTGCTGTCAATTTTCAACAAATTATGAATTGCTTCTCCTCCAGGAACCTGGCTGCTATTCAAGACAGAGAAATCTGCTGCTACTCCATTTCCTGCAAAGAAAAGGACAATATAGGTAATGCTAACTTTAGAGTACACAGTATGTTACCCGTGACTACCACAGTTCAAAAAGGACAATGTCAAATTGAAATAAGTTTAAAGGAAGGCTACTAAAATGGTGTTCCATTCTGGAACAAAGTTTGTAAAACTTTGTGTAAATCAAAGATGATTTACAAAGATAAATCATCTTTGTAAAACAAAGATGATTTACCATCATCTTCGCTGTTTGCTTATAATATATTACCTTAATCATGTTAATAAATCTCTCCCCAAAATCCATATCTTTTAATTGTGCTGCATTAATTGACAGTTCACATTGTCAAATGTTTTCTGTGTGTCTAGAAAAATCAACACCATTTGCTTCCCTGGATGTGCTTCGCAGTACTCCAGTGTATTTCAAATTATTTTCATATTGTCTTTAATTTGTCTCTTAGATAAAAATCCATTTTGATCTGAATGTATAAATTGATTTAAGAACCTCTTTCTGCTATTACTGAGGCATATATTTTATAGTCAGCATTCAATAAGGATATTGGCTATATTTTTTTATCTGTTGTAAATCTGAATTTTTCGGTATGTATGTATGTATGTATGTATGTATGTATGTATGTATGTATGTATGTATGTATTTATTTATTTATTTATTTATTTTCGAATTTATATACCCCCCTTCTCCCAAGAGAGACTCAGGACGGTGAACAGCCAGAATTAAAATACATATAATACAAAAATTATAAAAAACTAAAATGAATTAAATCCTCGGCTTCCTAAATTTAAAACCCCAAATCCATAAAATTCCAATTTTAAAACCCCAAATCTATAAAATTTAAAAATACCCTTAAAAAACCATTTAGGCTAGGCCGGCTTGTTGGAATAAGTAAGTCTTCAGGGCCTTACGGAAGGTCCGGAGGTCCGGGATCAATCGTATACCAGGAGTAGCTCGTTCCACAGGGTGGGTGCCCGCACAGAGAAGGCTCTCCCCCTGGGGATTGCCAGCCGACTTTGCTTGGCCGACGGCACCCTGAGTAGGCTCTCTCTGTGTGAGCGTATTGACCGGTGGGAGGTTATCGGTAGCAGCAGGTGGTCTCGCAAATACCCTGGTATGAGAGTAATATATACTTCCATCCATGAGTTTGGTACTTTCACTTCTAGCAATACTTCATTGAACACTTCAACACTGGAAGTTTTTAAGAAGAGATTGGATAACTATTTGTCTGAAATGGCATAGGGTTCCCTGTCTGAGCAGGGGGTTAGACCAAAGGACCTCCAAGGTCCCGTCTAACTCTGTTGTTCTGTTCTGTTCTGTTCTGTTCTGTTCTGTTCTGTTCTGTTCTGTTCTGTTCTGTTCTGTTCTGTTCTGTTCCATTTTACTCCATTCAAACAAATCAGAATCTTGGTGCTATTGAAAAAAAAAAGTTCTTGAATTTTAAATCAGTGCCATCTAAAAGGCAAATACTTTTTGTATAAAATGAAGCTGATGTGAAAACCACCATTTTGTGAAATGATGGTTTTCACATCAGCCTCATTTTATACAGAAGTATGTTATTTATGACTTGTACAGAAAACATATTTGAAAATATATCTTTAAAGATGTCTTAAAAATAAACACATTTTTAAAGATCCTTTAAGAATTTATGAAAAGAACTCCTTTATATTTACAAAGTTTCTAAGGTTCAAAAAATTCATATTTACAAATGAATTGTCAATATGCTTTCAAGTGATGGTTCAGTCCAGTTAAATGCAGGGCAAGATCCATGTGCTAAAGGGCTATTTAAATTTATATGCAGTATTTTTTTTTCTTTTACAAGGATCTGATTTTCTTGCATGCAAGTCTTTTAATGAACTGTCTAACATTTGATAAGCAAGTCTTGCTTTGTGAAAAAAACTATTGACTGTGACAAAGGATCTTGTTAAATCAAAGAAGCAATCAAATTTTTAGATATGATTTTCATAGAATAACACCTACTGACTAAAGAATTTGAATTAGCACTTGGGCAGCCTTTTTGCCTGCATTGAAATTCATTTTTAATTTAAAAAAAAAAGTTAGTAATGCAGTTGGAACAAATGTTGAATGAATTAAAATTACCAAAGCCTGTCCAAATAACTGTCCCAGATTTAAATAAACCTCAGAAATATTTTCATTATTGATTCAGCCACATAGAACATGCTTCTGTTTGCGATCTTACAGTGGATGTTTCTGGAATCTGGAAAAAATGAATCCATGTGCACTCCTGTTTAAATGCTTATTTTTAAGGATGATTAGGTACACAAATTATCTTGAAAACCAATTGTCATGTTTTCCCTTTTTTTTAGATATCACACTTCAGTGGCTTATTCAGCACTCAAAGTCTCGAAGAAGCTGAAAACGTTCACATAGCTGCTCATTTGGCCATATTCTCAATTGTCTACTCCCTCTGTGATGAATTGTTATCCAGGATAGCCCTCCTGTGTCCAAGGAATTGCCTTTTTTTTCACAATTCATGCCTCCATATATGCACTGCTGAATGACTTATAATCCTACTTCTGTCAAAGAGTTGGCTAGAGTTGTCATAAGTCGTGCAAATGTTTTTTATTCATTTCATCTAGACAGTGGCAGTGGGTACTTCTTCTCCAGAATTTTTTTTCTCTCTGGTCTTCCTGATCCAGATTTTTATATTAGATTCTCCGCACAATTATTTCATTCTTGTATGTAGCCGCTCATTGGAAATGCTGGCACGTGGCAGCACAGGGATTAGGTCAACTCTTATTATAAAGCTTTTCCGACACTGTTTAAAAGGGATACTGTACTAATTTTTCCTCTCAGATGCATGTGATGTTTATTGTAAAAAGGTTTCAATGGAAAGTATGAGGCACTAGAATGAAATCACTAAATTATCATAAATTCTCAAATTGTATTCCTCCCAATGAATAAAATATTCAGGTTGTCAGCTTTTTCTTGTTTTGGTATTGTGCAGGGCATTGCTAATTTCTTTATATTTGTTAAAGCTCTTTTAAGTGGAGTAAGGAATAAGATACTTCAAAATCAGTCTGTCAAAAAATTGAACATATAAGCAGGTATTATGTAATGGTGAATTAGACGGAACAGTCACATCTTTCTTCTAGAAATGCTTTACATAGGCTACAGCTTTATGACATTCTGGATGTCATATTGATTTCCAGCACAAAAATATGTGTCACTGTCTAGCTTATTCTTCTATTAATGGAGTAGTTGTGCACAGTTGCACTTGGTGCTAAATACCTAGGCTATTGTGACAACACTAGGTTTGCCTGCTTCTCACTGTGTAATCATGTATAAAGTTCATAGGCTATGAAACATTAAATTGTGTCTTGAAGCACAAGGAAATTTATGAAGTGATTGTCTTTCTCAGTTAGCTTCTGCAGTATAGAGGTTATTTGAACTGGAAAAATTAACACTACTTTCATATCTTTACATTCTTGGTAGTGTCAATATTTAAACAGATTTGTCAAAGCTGAAGTTGTTGATGCAGTAATGTTGAGGTAGGCTACAGTATGCAAATACATGGTACAAGTGTTTCGGTTGCTCCTCACTGTATTATTATTTTAAGGAACACCTGTATGTATTTAAATGCTGTTCAGAGCCCTTGTTTAATATATGTTTGATGCATCCATTCTTAATGTGCTTGTTCAAGTACAAATTGTTTCTCAAAAATGAACATTTTATATTGGATCAAGTACTGCTATTAGCTATAGTATGTTTTCTTTTGTTACCTGCATGCAGAATGAAACTTCTCTGGCCTTATATAGATATTCTGTTATTTTCAAGGATTCTTTGCCAAAAGGCATGGATGGTACCTCTACAGTAATACATGAAATGTTTGTATAAGCCTGTTGTAGTTCTGTCATAGATCATCTGGAGAAAGTAAAATGAGATGCTACAGTGGCAGCAAGTCTAGATTAGTTTTAAAGTGTGTTTAAAGCATTACAAGTGTAATGTACACATTCTGTACTAAATTGCACCATTTTCCTCATAATGATTGGACTGAGGTTACAACCTAAAAATGTGCCCCTGCACAATAAATTTTGAGTTATAACTGCCATGGCCTTATTGTTCCCGTACAAATTCCTGCCCTATTGCAACACGCAAGTACTGCCTCCGTTTACAAATTGAGCTTGCAATTTTAACTTCTCTATGCTTCAATAAATCCTATATTGTTGGTGCTGTAGAAAAGGTTCACTGACTCCCGATTGTATATGTAGCTCACTATGGACTGCTGTATTTGACAAGAGCAATTCTGCTTGTGCCTAAAAATATAAGGAAATTAAATTAGAACATGTCAGCCTTTCCTGCAGGAACTAAATTATTGTTTAGGTAACTGGCCTTTTGCTGAATTCAATATATTTGGGATTTTAGTGTATACCACACAGCTTTCAGTGTTTTGACGTTCCCAAACCACTATCAACTTTTTAATCTTGCATTAATCTTGGCATGTGAACAACTTACACATTTATGAAATTCTGTAAATATGTGAATTTTTTTATTTAGGTGGAATGCGTTTTATTTGTTTACTGCTATTTAGCTTTATCCAATAAACTTTAAGTTTTCAGGGTCATGTTGATATTTATATAACTTGACTCCTCAAGAATCGTTGTCTAGTTGAAATATGTAAGAGTACATATCTACTCTGGTTATTTCATTAAAACTTGAGTGTATGCTTTATATATTACAAGTAGCTGAAGTGCCTGAGTTAAGAGACCATATTCTCTCTCCGTTGTGTATTCTAAAATTAGAGCACATGAACCAGTTTTGGTATAATGGTTAAAGGTCCCGAGTTCTATTTCTGCCTTAGAAATGAAACCAGCTTTGGGCCAGTCAGTCTCTCAGCCTTAGGAAGAAGGCAAGGGCAAGTGACTCTTAAAATCTTATCAAGAAAATTGCAGGAGTTAAGACTGGCTTGAAGATCAACAGAAAAAAAAATAGAGCCAGTTATCTATCTTATTTAATAGAAACATGTTTTCTGTAAATTTTCTTTTCTCCAAAAGATATTGCTTACCCACTAAGTGCTTAAAACTAGGGTAGAAAAATTAGAATAGTTTCAAATCTACTGTATATTACTTCAACGCTCTCAAAAGAACAGAATCATCAGAGAAGAGAGTAAAAAAAAAATTGGGGCTCCGGCTGCTTCCAGCAGAGACCTTTGGCATGTTTTCTTCAAATTAATGCATTGGTCCTGAGATGAGTAGAACTTCTGCCAGTTTGAGCTAGCATAATGTTACCGTCCCATCACAAAAGGTTACCGTCCCATCACAAAACAATTATATATGCATGCGTGTACCAGAATTGTCACATTGATTTATTCTATTTGCTTTCATTATAGCCTAATTGAAGTGGAATAGATAAGTAGTAGCATTATCTGACCTTCACTTAAGCACACCAAAATTCCTCTTACAGCAACTTTATCCTGCAGGGGCCAACCCAATATTTTTGGGACAGAGACATACATATTCTGTGCTGTCATTGTTCCCTTACTGTTGATGAGTGCTCTTCCAGGACTCTTTCTGTAACATTGAATCTTTAAAATAAATAGCCCTTGAAAAATGTCCTCCATGAATTTATCTAACCCGTCCCCCAGCCATCCAAGTTAGATTTTTTTAAAAATTTGATTTATATGCTGCCCTTCTCCGGAGACTCAGGGCGGCTTTCAATGCGTTAAGCAATAGCCTTCATACTTTTGTATATTTTATACAAAGTCAGCTTATTGCTCTCACAAACTGGATCCTCAATTTACCTACCTTAGAAAGGATGGGAGGATGAGTCAACCTTGAGCCTGGTGAGATTCGAACTTACAGTAATTGCAGACAGCTGGAGTTAATTACAATGCATTAGTCTGCTGAGCTATCCAGGCTCCTATCTTCCGCCATATCTTCCTTCCAATTAGCTTCACTGAATAAGTTGCTGGTTGCCATGGTTTGAGATAACAGGAAACACATCTGCCCATTTTCTTCATGCTACAAGTGACTTACACACCTCATTGTGTCTCTTTCCCCACTCCTGTCATGGTTTGCACACCTGTTTTGCTGTTTGCCCTTTTCAGATGGATAGAACTGTATAAACTGCAGTTACTGTCCTTCCAATCCAATTTATCCTGATCAGACCCTATCGGCATGTTTACAGAAAAAGCATTTTAATACCAATGATAAAACTTTGCCTAAACTAAACAGCATATTGTTCGGTGCAAGTTGAGGTGGTTTGTTTGCAGATATTGACAGCAGACTTACAAAGGTTTATAATATGTTTGACAAAGATGTTCTTATCACATATATCATAGATTTGTATAAATGTTCTAATGATTCCAAGCATGAATTTGCCATTTTCATATCTGCTGCACACTGAGTCCCATTTACATTGATTTATGCGCCATGAAACTGTGTTGCTGTCCACATCACAGGAGTGTGAACTTGGCAGTGGATGTTGTTTTCTCAAATTATTTCAGTTTCCTGTAATAGCACTGCATTTACCATAAGGTGATTTAAACAAACTAATAAGCCCACCTTGAATTGTGTGTAAGGTAAAGGTAAAGGTTCCCCTCGCACATATGTGCTAGTCACTCCTGACTCTAGTGGGTGGTGTTCATCTCCGTTTCAAAGCCAAAGAGCCAGTGCTGTTCGAAGACGTCTCTGTGATCGTGGCCGGCATGACTAAACCCCAAAGGCACATAGAACGCTGTTACCTTCCCACCAAAGGTGGTCCCTATTTTTCTACCTGCATTTTTACGTGCTTTCGAAGTGCTAGGTTGGCAGAAGCTGGGACAAATAAGAGGAGCTCACCCAGTTATGCAGCACTACGGATTTGAACCGGTGAACTGCCGACCTTTCAATTGACAAGCTCAGCGTCTTTAGCCACTGAGCCACTGCGTCCCTAGAATTGTGTATAACCAAAGTTAAAAGCATAATTATAGTCTGAATACAGATACTTGAGAGACTCCATCTTTTTTTCTTCCTGAGAAAATTACCATCTGCTCCAATTTTATGCTTTCTGTTTTTTAATCTGTAAAATGACATATCCTCTTATTTTAAGATTACTGTGTTTAGTGAAGAACGTTTGATGGAAACTTCATTTAAAAGCTTCCGGAAAATCCAGATATATCGTATCAACAAGGTCACTGCTATCTGAAAGTCTACTAACACTCAGAAATTCTAGAATGCTGTTGAGGCAAAACTTACTTCTGCAAAATATGTTATTTTCATTCCTTTCTTGGTCATTTTTTAAAACTGCCATTTCTACCAATTCACTTGGAACATATTTCAACTTTATTTCCACTTCTGTTCCTTTTTTTACAAATGTGCCTCCACTAAGCCAGGACTTTTTAAACACTGTTCTGCAAATCCCTCAGAATTTGATGAGGTTTTCTGTGAGATTTAAAAACAAAGGGAAAAAGTTAATTTAAAACATAGCCAAATTCTCATCACTATAGTGTTTTGCCTCTTGACTAGGAATTCTAGATTTTTTCAAAAGTTCCACTGTCTGAAAAGTTTTGAAAAGCCTTATAATAAACTTCTAAGGAAAAAGGATGCTTATCATTTTCTCCAGAATGTATGCAAGGATGTGAGGATCCTAATCCTAATCTTAATGTGAGGATTTTAAATTCAATATATTATTGTCACAGAAGTCATTGAAAAATCAGGCAGCTTTTCCCTGGGTTCTTTCTCAAGTCAGGAATTCAATAAACTCACCAGATGATCAGTGAAGATTTTTTTTAAAATTCATTTATTCACCCAAAATTATCAATAAGCTTTGGATAGGCAGCCAAAATAGTGTGTCCCTCTGTCTTCCTTTTTATAGAGTTTTAATAAGGTTTAGTTAATCGTTAACAATGGAATGGGTTACCTTATTACAAACAAATGTTATCTTAGAGTGAAAGCAAACATTTCCTTATTTATACTTAAACACATATCTTTAGAGCTAAAACATTTTCTATGCATAGAATATATGTTGTTATGTGGATTTTGCTATTTGATCTCTCTTGTTCTTTATATATATATATGTGTGTGTGTGTGTGTGTGTGTGTGTGTATGTTTTCTGAGGTTTTCGCGGGTGTTTGTATGTAGGTCTTTGGTTATTCGGGTCTTCTCCCGCGTAGAATTGGAAGTATCTTGGCGATGTTTCGACGAAGTCTCATTCGTCATCTTCAGGCTGGTGTTCTCGGCTTCGTTCTTCAAACTCCCAGCCTCCCCCCCTCTGGCACCGTCTCAGGTGCCAGCTGAAAGAGAGCAAAGTAGTGGGGAAACAGGTGTCTCAGATGAGAGTGAGGGAGAGACGTCATTCCTGGACGCACGTCAAAGAAGGCGAGATAAGCGCTTACAGCAGCTGCGGAGACGCACGAGGGAATAGACCTGAGTCACTGGACTTGAGTCACAGGACCAATGAGTCACTGGACCACACCCAGAGACTATATAATAGACAGGGTGGTGGTTAATGATCTCTGTGATGAACAAAAACTCAATCTAGTAGTCTTTGGAGCTAAAAGAACGGATTTTGGCAAAGCTACGTAGGTGATTTTCTTTTTGTGAACTATTAAAGCCCTTGGCAGACGGTATGCATATCGCTGCCAAGTTAGAGATAAGAACTGTGGAGTGTGCCAAGTGCTTCTTTAACCCTCGACTGGCTGTGTTTTTGTGGGTATCTGTAGAGGGGGACAGATCAATCCTGGGCACAGCTGTTCCACCCCGCTGTTCTACTTACCTTCTTAAGCCTCCTTTTTCCGCACTGTGCGGTAGTGCCTGCAGTGCACACTGCGCATGCATGTGCAGTGTGTGGCACACACCGCACATGCGCGTGCAGTGAACTGGTGGCAAATCTTGGAGAATTTCACCACTGAGCGGCCCCCAACCTTTTAGGCACCAAGGACTGGTTCTGTGGAGAAAGGTTTTTCCACAGACAGAAGTGGGCATGGTTTCATGTGCTGTCTGCATCCTGCAGATGGGGCTTCACTTGTTTGCATGGCTTGGTTTCTGGCATGCCGCAGACCAGTGCTGGTTCCCATACTGGGAATTGGGGACCCCTGACTTAACAGTACTGCTCAACATACAGCAATCCATACCCACATTTCTTACATATCCTTTGCTTCCTAGGAAATGAAATCTTTTAAAGACCTCTTCTTGATTATACAAAGTTCTTCCTTAAGAAGAAGGATTTTCCTCTGCATTTATGCTCTAACTGTAAACCTTCTGGGTAATTTTCTCTGAAGTTTTGTAACAATGTTGCAGAATAAAATAAGCTGTATGGTACTCCACAAATCAAATGCAGGGAAGTGAAACAAAATAACCGCTACTATTTTGGGTGCTGACTGTAAATCGGGAACTATTATAGTATTATTGCATCTTAAACAATGGCACAATATTATGATTGATGTGACAAATGTTGCTGAGAAATCCAGTAGAAGCAGGCCATCCTCCACTTTTCAGTGTAGAGAATTCACCAGGGCAATTGTTGCAAGTTTTGAATTTCAAGTAGTTTGTTGGAAAAGGATGATGACACGATGATTGGTATGAAGGCTCTCCATCATACCAATCATCATTGTATCATCATCCTTTTCCAACAAACTACTTGAAATTCAAAACTTGCAACAATTGTCAGTTGTTCTAATTTTGAGGGTTTATTCTCCCCCACCCCAAATAAGGGCTTCATTTTAGCCATTCTTGCTTATGATATTTTGTTTAATGTGCATGATTTTTCTTTGCTTCTGTTAAAAAAAAAATAGGCAAACTCAAGACAAACTCATAATCCACAAGAATTCTCATGTTATTAAATGTAAATGTTTAACTGAAATTATAGGGCCTTCTTAATTAATAATGATTAATTATTATGATTAAATTAAAACGATTCCTCTTAAAAAGGAACAATGGTTTTGCTGTTGAATTGGGTGGGGGACATCCCCCACCCAAAAAAGAATCCCAGGTTATGTGAGTCAAATTACAAGCAGGTTTTGGTTATTTTCTGAGGCTGAATGCATATATATTCTTCAACAGTAAATAAAATCCAGAGCTTCAGAGCAAGTTCATATAGTACTTCATACCTGTATTATTTAGTATATATCCAAGATCTGGTTAACTAATGAAAAACAGATATTTCTCACAACTTTGTACTTGTGCATTTTGGGATTACTCAAGAAAACTGAGAACTAATGCTTCATTTAATTACTTAGTTTCCCCCATCAAATCCTGCTATGCTGCCTCATTATCGGGGGGAGTGGGTAGTGGATATTCCTGTGAGGGATAAGCAGAGAATACTGGTTCCCAAGACATGAAGGCCATCTCTGTTAAAGCAGGCAACCACCCTATATCAGGCATTAGACAATATAGGAAGGTGTTGTGATAAATCATATGTATGTTTATCAAGATAAAGTGATTATATTGACAGCCATTAAAGATAAGATGCAACATTAAAATGACCTTTGTAAGGACACAGAAGATGGAAACAGATATGGAAAAATATGGAAAGTCTTCCAAAAGATCTATAATCTCAAAAGGTTTCAAACTCAGATAGGTTTTCTAAAGCAGGGGTCACCAACCTTTCAGACCTCAGGGACCACTAAATTCATAATTTTAAATTCCACAGACGACTAATATGATCTGCATAATGACCGGCTGGGTGGACGTGGCTAAGTGTTCATGTGACTTGGTGGGCATGGCCAACTCAATGTCACTCATGTTAAGAGACGCCTCGCCAGCCTCTACTTGCCCCTCCTCTCCCAGCCACTCCTTGCCTGCCCACCTGGGCTCCTTAGGGCCCCATCAGGAAGCAGTTGTTGGAGCTAAGCAGCCACCATGAGAAAGTTGGCAACGGCTGCTCAGTTCAAATTGGATCTGACTGAGAAGGAGGCTCAGCAGAAGCACCTCATGGAGGACTACAAGCATAGGCTTTCCAAGCAGAGGGAAGACCTGCGGGTGGGCAAGGACAAGTACCGGCACCTGGAGGCTCAGCGGGCTGAGATTGTCAGCCAGTTCCAGGCTGTTGTGGTCCGCCAGTGGCCTGCGCAGATTGTTGATGATTCCGATGACGAGGAGGCTGTTGTGGTGTCGCACCAGCAGCCTGTGCAGCTGACGCTCGAGTCGGACAACGAGGAGGCTGAAGAAGATGTGTTGCCAGAGGCAGGGATTCAGCCAGGGTCTTCAGAACCTCCAAAGGCTCCTTTAAGTGCAGATGAAGTGGAAGAGCCTCTTCTCAATGCATGGGCACGCAGAGCTGCCAAAAGGCAGGAGTGGTTATTCAGGAGGAGGTCTCCTCGAGAGTAAAGCTTGGGGCTAATTGGCCACTCCCTTAGCCTATTTAAGTTTGCACGCAGCTTCTAAAAAACTGCAGGAAACAACGCATATTCGCTCAATGATCATTGAATCTGGATTTTCTTTGCAAACCTTGCTTCTGGGCTTTTTGCCAACTCTCGTAAGACTTTATCTTTCTGTGGAATTTCTGGTAGGTTTTTAAGGACTTTTTAGTTAACAGCCTGCATTTGTAAAAAACTACATTTGGAAGTAAATTGAGTTTGGTTCATAGTTTGTGTATGGTGCATTCTCTGGGATCCGTAGTGGGGCAGAACTCAGGCCATGAGGCAGTCCCACTGGAACAAGGCCCTCCAACTCTTCACCACCAGCGGTGCTTCCCTCCAGCCTTCGCTCAAAGCCCCGCACCAGGAGGCTGAAGCAGACCCCAAGTCAGAATTTCTACCCCCCTCCGACACACAGAAAAAGACCCTGAAGAGGGAGACTCTCTGCAGCAACACAAACGTTCATTGCAAATATCCATCGGTAGTTTGAGGACCCCTGATTTAGTGCAATATAAAAAATGCAAATATTTTTTCTGTGGACCACCAACATATTCTCACGGACCACCAGTTGGTGACTGCTGTTCTAAAGGATAGCAATGGACAGGTAGATCTAATTGCAAGATGAAATAGGGATGGAAGGCATATACTGAAATTCTGTACAGTAGAGATGCCAATATATAAGATACCTTATAGGATACTATATCCTTATAAGACACTCTAGTATTATAAAATTAATTTATACTAGTCATTACAAAGTCAGAAGGCTTCAGGCACTAAAGGAATACCCACAGAAATATGCCAAGCAATAAAAGATTTCAATAAGTGCTCTAACCAAGCTTTGCCAGCATAGCTGGAGGATGACACAATGCCCAGCAGATTGGAAGAGGTCAATCTAATATAACTACAAGGAGACTTAGCAGAGGATGCTGTAAACTATCATGAAGTACGTTATCTTTAATTTCACATGATAGCAAAATAATGTGTCAGGCCTGTCCCAGCTTGGATATTCAGGAAAGAAAGATTCTTGACTCCATTTGTAGTGAGAGGTATACTTTTACTGAAGCCAAGTAGCAAAGCCAGATGTGAGGATTTCCTGTGCAGCATAGGTAATTTTCCTTTCTCTTAGGCCCTCCCCACCTTGGTCATATTGATGGTGTCCAATAAGTTCATTTTGGTAACAGTTCCACATTTTGGCGCCTCTTTGGATGGGTGTTTTGCATTCCATTCCCAGGCTTGTGTCCTTGGATCTTTTAACCATTTTTTCTGGATGGCACCTCTGATTCCTGTCATCCCCCTCCCTGTCTTCCCATTCCCCCTCCCCAAATTTTATGGCAGGCTGCCATCAAAGCGAAGCAAAGCAAGGCTGAAGCCATTTGATGGCAGATCTGACAGAAGTTATGATTATCCAAGGCATATTATTAGAGCCCTTCAATGGAAATAGAAATTCCAGATGGCCAAGCCAGTTTTAGAAAAGGCAGAGACATTAGTGCAGATGTACACCAAATAATACTCCACATTATTTCATTAATTATAGATATGTCTTTTGATTGTCACATCAGAATGTCCTTCGAAAAATGGGAATCCTGAAACATCTCATTGTCCTCATGAAAATGCTATACACAAGACAGAAGACATGATTATTCTACAACAGTGTTGGCAAACCTTTTTGGTTCCGAGTGTCAAAATGGGACCACACCTGGGAGCACCAGAAATCAGAAGAGCAGTTCCCCAGCATGCATGCACACGCTGGGAAGCTGAGCTTCCAGTTTCCGGCATGCACATGCACATGCACACCAGTCACCTAATTTTCCAGTTTCTAGCACGCAAGCGCACACAAGGAACAGCTGGCCGGTGCATATGTGCGCGCCAGAACCTGGAAGAGCAACAGGCAACAGCTGGCGTGTCCAGAGAGATGGCTCTGTGTGCGACTTCCGGCACATGTGCCATAGGCTTGCCATTAGGGCTGTACAACACGGATGAAGAGGATGGACTCAATTATTATAGTGATGGATGCACTCTCCTAAAATTGAAGGGTCAGGTTAGGGATACATCTTCCGGAAGAAATTACCCACGTGGTTGGCAACGGCTTGATGGCAACCAATCAAAAAATCATTAGTGTAGTAAAAACACGGAAATTGGTGGCAAAGCCTTCATTGGGCACCAAGAGTTTTGGGGGAAGGCTTCCCTTTTCCCGCTAGCCAGTTAGTTAAAACTGTAAACCCAGCGTCTGAAAGGCCAGCCAATCCCCAAGCTCGCAAAGGCGCAACGATATCGCTCCGCCCAAAAAACCTAACCCCTTCTTTCTGATTGGCTAAACCAGGCCGGGGAGAAAAATAATCGCGGCGCGCCACATCAACTTTCTCAGCTTGAAGCCCTTCCCACACGCGGTCGGCGGCGACAATCGCCCTTCGCTGACGTCATCTGCATCCGTCCGCTCTTCGGTCGGAAGCCTATCGGGAAAGCCTTCGTAGGCGAATCCAAAGGCGTGTTCTTCGCCAAGTGTCGCAATTCTTCCTTTTCTAAAGCCTGCCTTCCCTTGTCCGCCCGCGGCCGTATGTCACACCCTTGGCTCTTAAAGGAGACGCGTCGTCCTTTGGGGCTGAGGCGGAGTTGGAGGCGCGGCGCGGCGCGGCGCTGCTTCGCTTTCGTCCGCCCTCCTCCTCTCCCCCCCCGCCCGCGCTTCCCCAGGCGCGGAGCGTTCTGAGCACAACTTCCGCGAGAAGTATGCGCGTGAGAGGAGAGCGGGGAGGCTGTGGCGGCTGCGACTCCTCCGACCATGCAATGGCGGTCGTTGGTGTTGGCGCTGCTGGCCCTGAGACTGGCCGGGCAGGCCCTCCTGTGGCTGACGGGACCCAGCTTCGGCTTCTACCAGCAGCGCCTCCGCGCCTTTTCCTGCGACAGCCCGGCCAAGGAAGGAGAGTCCTCCAGCTCGCGGTGCCTCAAAGCCCCTCACTGGGCCTCTTTCTTGGGACGAGCATGGGGGGGCGATAGCGGCGGCGGTGGAGGCGATAACGGAGGCGGCGGCGGCGGGGAGAGCCCCGGCCCCGGCCCTACCGCTACTTCTTCCTCTTGGTCCCGACGTGGTGGCGGCGGCGACGACGAGTATGAGCAGCGCTACAACCGGGCTTTCCCCCCTCAGCTCCGGGTCCAGTTGCGTGACGCCGCCCGCAGCATGTTCTCTTTCGGCTACGACAACTACATGGCCCACGCTTTCCCTCAGGACGAGCTGAACCCCATCCACTGCCGCGGCCGAGGGCCCGATCGAGCCGACCCGTAAGTTGCCACGCCGGGCTCGGGAGGCGTTGAAGGAAAGGGCCGAGAGGGTAGAGGTTGACCGCTTTCTTCCAACCCTGGTTGTTTGTGTTACAACCGAGGTTGCGAGAAGAGGTGGAAAAAAAACAGGCATTGGGTTAGTAGCATCCTAGCTGCCTCCTTGCCTGTAAGTTAAATGGACAGTCTGTGAGACGGTAATTTATAGAGATTTGGCTTTAAAAACAAAGTTTGATTAACTGCCGAGTTAATTACTATGTGAGGGCCGAGAGGTAGATTGAAAGTACATTTTCAAAACATAAGGATAGTTTTTATCCTTTTGATTCTGTCAACTCTCAGTGATTCCATTCAAATCTTTATTGCCGGTGCACAACATATGTACAATGAGATTGGCTGGGCTCCCTCAGGGCACCCTCTCCCCAACAACACAATACAACTCAGAGGGAAGACAGAAAATCCCTAACCCAATAAATCATATTCACAAAACGCCCAGTCCTATTTCACCAGTGTGAACTTGTTAATGTGTTTCCAGTTCATCACGATTCATTGCATATATATAAGAACAATTACAAAATGCCCTGATTTAGGTGCCTGACAATAACCAAAAGACTCCCCAGTAGTAGGTGTGGAAGGTAGTGCAAGATTCGCAGGATATGAACAGATGAAAGGTTACCATAGTGGATAACAACAAAACATGATTATTGTTTACTGAAGCCTTCCACTTCTTTGACTCTGCCTGTGGAAGGATTTAGTAGAGAATGACAACCACGATTTAATGGAGTCTTTTTCAAATCCCTCTTCTTTGTTAGATTTTATAGTCCAGCGTCTGACAGAATTAGGTTGAATTTGATGATCATATTTTGCACGTTGTTTATACTTCTAAAGATCGTTGACCTTCTTGAAAATTGCATAAGCGTTGCTTCATTCCTCCCAAGAGGAATCTTTCTCAGTTGTAAATACTAAGCTTAACAGCTCTGAAAGTACTAATAATTTCTTTGTGTGCCTGTCTCTTGCAGCCACATATATCAACCTCAGATTGCTTCTGAATAGTTTATGGTGTGGTGCACTTTTTAGATTTAACAAATCTAAGGGGACATGTCTCATTACATATATTTTTGAACAAGTTGATTTAAAAGCGAGTTTTATGACATCTTAAAAAATAGTGTACTCTTTTCTAAATAATGCTAACCTTGAGAATATAATAAGGACCCAGTTTGTGGGGGCAATAAGCTGACTTTGTATAAAATATACAAAAGTATGAAGACTATTGCTTAACGCATTGTAAGCTGCCCTGAGTCTCCGGAGAAGGGCAGCATATAAATCTAATTAAATAAAAATCCTAACGGATAGTTCTTCTATCTATTTTTCTCTTAGAATTTCTAACCATAGTAATAATAAATAATGTTTTGGGGAGCAATAGGCCATTCTTCGTGTAGTTCCCAAGAATTGGCATTAATATTGGGGATAGAGTATGTGTATAAAATCCATTGTAACCAGTAGAGCTGTGTAAATTACTTGGAATTATTCCATCTGTACAGCAAAATCATGAGTAAAGCATTCATGATTTAAGTAGTTGTCCTTGCCAGAGGTTGATGTGTTCACTTTAACAGCTGTTCCTGTGAGTACATTCATAGAAGTCATCTTTATTGAAATTGCTGAATTGAAGCAAACTTCCAGAAAATGTATATTGCTCTAATGAAAAATAGCTATTGATAGTTGCTAGTTCATTATAGGCTTATTTTCCATGGTTATGTAATCCTTTTTTAAAGTGATCACACATTGCACTATTAGATTGTGTAGTTTAATGGACATAGAATGATTGTTTTTAACAATCCTGAATGCCTCTGTACTTCATTGGATGCTTCTAAACTTTGCTAGATGATACATGAGAATAGGGCATTTTTTTTTACATACTACCTTTTTGTCTACTTTTAGTAGCTGTAAAATCTTTTTGCTATTTCACTTTTACATGTGTACTAGTATTATAATGCATATAATCTTGGCAGCTTTTTTTTAGTGTCTCTTCTAATATTCCCTATATAGAATTTACGTACACAATTGCCACAATAGTTTTCATTGTGTTATATAACACATTCCTAAATAACTTTAATCAACTTGGTCCTTGGAAGAATATTTGTAACATTAATTTTTCTTCCCATGTGCATTCCATTTTATTTTGTAACAATGATATTCATTTACCATTTTATTTGCAGTTTTGAAATATTCTTCTGAAACCAAGTGTTATTTTTTGCTTTTAGTAATATTAAAACATTAAAGCTGTCAGCAAAATCCTCTCGTTATTCATCCTTAACTTCAGAGATGATTCATGAACAGTTTAAAAAATACTGAACCCAATACAGGCCATTGAGAAATACTAGTTATGGTAGTTATCTGTAAAAAAAAAAAAAAAAGGGCACAGCTGTTGCTCTTTTTTTCCTTCCTGATTATATAAACTATGAATTCTCAGATTGCTACAGATTTTGAATAGTTTCTAAATAGAGAATATTGGCAAAATGGTAGTTTCTAATAAAACTATTTTTATGGAAGACATAATATATATCTGGAATCAGCTGTCATCTGACACAAATGGTTACATATAGAAATAATGTGAGGTTGACCTCACATTATTGATTTGAACAAAGATTCATATTTGATCTGAACAAAGATACTTGGTACATGTGGAAAGCTGTTCATTCAGATTTATACATTTTCGTAGTGGACTTGATTTTATTAAAAATGCTTCAAAAACGTGGCTGTTTATTAGAAGTGCATTTTGTCAGTATATTTTTTTAATTTTATTTTATTTTATTTCAACTTATATACCGCCCTTCTCCCCGGAGGGACTCAGGGCGGTGAACAGCCAAATTAAAACACATATAGTACAAATATTAGAAAAAATTAAAATTAAATTAAATCATTAAATCATTAAATTTAAACTTTTGTTAGACATAAAGTAATATAATGTCGATGTTATCCATTCTATTCTTTTAGATATTATAATTGTGGCTATTTTCAAACATATGTGCCATTTAAGAAGTACAGTTCTCTGATTTCTGTAATCATTCTTTCCAAATAGCCTAGATTAATCTGATTAGAAGATTAGCCAGATTATTGTATTTCGCATAACACATTGGGCAGGTAACGTGCGTGTGTGTATGAATATAATGATATATGTTGTATTGGGAAACATTTGTGTAATTTCAAATTTTCACAGTATGTAATCTTGTATTTTTAATAGTGTTTCTGATGTTATCTTGTTAGAATAATAAAACATTAAAGTAAATATTAATATTTTCTAAATAGCAAACTCATTTTGGTTATTTTTTCTAGGTATGTATAAAATCCCCATTGTTCTTGGATGACTGTCTTTTTTTTAGGAGAAATGTTCTTTCTATATTTTTCATAGACATATTAACTGTAGCTCCATAGATAATTAATTATAGACCATTTGGTAATAGCCAGGGAAATAAATTCCATTTTTGAAAAAAAGAACATTTAAATATGATTAAATATCATGTTGTCTGTAGATATTTTTCTTTAAAACAGTTATTAATCATTAATATTCTAAAAAGAAAATATTTGATGTATTAAAGTAATAAATGAGGCTTTTTGCAAAATATAATTGATATCAGGGCTGTACGGTATTTACATCAATTTTTACTTTACAAAATTTACAAGAGGACAACAGCTTTTCTTTCTGTCATTTATAGCTGTCCCTGCAGCTCCAAACTTGAACAATTACATAAATATTTCATATTTTTCATATTTTCTAAAATCATGTAATGTGTTGTATAATATGGGGTCTAGTTAAGAACAGTGCAAAAAGTCTTAGGCCAGTTTGTAGAGAAAAAATCTCCCATGTTTAGAGAGCTTAGCATGAATTTTTAAAGGAACTCTTTATTTTTACAATGATAAGATGCTATTTGGGCTGAGCGATGGCTTTATGCTACAGCTATTGCTACAGCAAAAAGATGCTTTATGGATAATAACTCTGTGCTGTAAGATTAGTCCAATTCAAGTCCACTTTTTCTGTATGTCATTTTGGCTAAAATCACCTTGTGTAGAGTCCAATACGTAATATACTGGGCTATATTAGTTGTGATATAAATAATAGATTATTGTTTTAAAATTTTTTAAAATATATGTATCCATATGTATCCAGTTTCTAAAATCAGATTTGCTGAATCTACTGTAATTCACTTGAATAATTCTTTTAATCATAATTAAAACATCAGTGGAAATAAGTCCCATCTACTTTGGTCTCTAAGTATCATGCCATGATATTCCAAAAATGTTTGGAATAGGAAGTAAATAAAGGTGGGATAAAAAACAAATAAATAAATAATAAACTATGAAAGTGTTAATATTATGTTTAAGTTATGTAGCTGCAGCTGCAATCTTTTATGCCCTTATCTAAGAATATTTCCCTTAAAATTATTTGGGATGTTCTTCCTGTTAATGGTATGTAGAATTAGACTATATCACTTAAAATTTACCTAAGTGAATTAAGTCTTTTTAAATTTGGTTGAACTAACTCTAATGAAATTTATTTCAGTTCAAATTTGAATATCAATGATGTCCTGGGAAACTACTCGCTTACTCTGATTGATGCATTGGATACCCTAGCAGTGAGTTAAATCTATTTTTTTAATTTCTGAAAGGAAAACAAGTACTATCAGAAAAATAAATATCAAATTTCACAAAAAATATCTTCATTATCACAGTGCCGAATCCCTCAGTTTTGTAGTCTCGAGAATTGCTAAAGAAGATTTTTCTAGGCCAATATTGACAGTAGTCATGATCTTGTAAGGTTATGAGAGGATCCATTTCTTTAGCCTGTGAAAGGGAGGGTTTGTTTTTTTTTCATTCATGTTTGGCTTGGAAAGTAGGCTTAAGCAAGAAGAGATTCTTTTCTGCACGCCAGATTTAAGGAGTAGAGAAGTTTGTAGCAACCACAAATTTTACAATTAAAAAGTTTTGGCACAGAGGTACTGTTATTATTAGGTAGTTTTATACTTTAACTAATTAGGTAATTTAGTACTTTAAGAGTATTAAATATACTTTAATATATTGTATTTCTATCCCATGTTATGTTAAGTTCTTTGGTAGCAGGGATAGGAGAGAAATTATTTCAGTTCATATTTTAAGGTAAAGCTAATCATTTTATATTTCTCAACTAAACCACATTTAGTATTTTACATTAATAGAGTTCCAGATTTTGTGATGGTGCTATATGAACAAAAATAATACACCAAAATATTTGTCATAAAGAAATGTATAGTTGTAACAGCAAAACTACGCAGGTGGCCCTTGGTATTTGTGGTTCCATGGCCCATGACTTTGTTTACCTATCATTGCTAAAAAGACACCATATTTTGGAAATTGTGGTAAAAGTTTTCAGTTATCTGCAGCTTTGCTTGGGTTTTTTTTTTTTTTTTTTTGTAACAGTCTTCCAATATTTGAGGCACTGTTAACAGAGAAGAGGTGGTCAACCTATTCTCCAAAGCACTTGAGGGCAGGACAGGAAGTAACGGATGGGAGCTTTATCAAAGAGAAATCCAACCTAGAATTAAGGAGAAATTTCCTAACAGTAAGAACAATTAAACAGTGGAATGGCTTGCCTCCAGAAATTGTAGGTGCTCCATCACTGGAGGTTTTTAAGAAGAAATTGCCATTTGTACAGAATTGTATGGGGTTTCCTGCTTAAGCAGGGAGTTGGACTTGAAGACATCCAAGGTCTTTTCCAACTCTGTTATGTAATTCTGAAAAATGACAGAAAGGCTTTCCATGTACTGTATATAAAATATAATTTCTCAGGGTTTCACTATTTCTGGTTCTTTGGCTGGAATAAAACCACACATAAGAAGGACCGTTTAATTATTAAAGGGAATGTTGTTTATAGAAACGTTAAGGAAAATATCACACAAATTTCATGTTTTAGAGCAAATGTTCATAACAGCATAATTTTTGTAGGTGTGATCCTTTTTTGAAAAAAAGCATAATGATGCAGAGATTAATTAGGGGAAGCACTTAAAACTGGAAAAGTGAATTGAAATTGACAGATTTGTCCAGCTCTTCATTAAATCATATTGAAATAATTGATTTTATTACAAGCTGATAATTTGACTTTTTTGACCTCGGTATAGTTAGTAAGTCTGTTCTAGCTGTGTGCCTATCACTAAATACTTTATCATGTTATTAAATACTTTTAAAATACATGCTACACATTTAACCCTGCTTTCTCCCCCTCTATCCCTGCCTCGCTCCCCCTCCCCTTCTCTCCTGTCACTAGTTAAATGTTAAAACAGTTTTTCTAAATTAACACTTGATTCCTCTGTTGTTTTGTTTTGTTTTGTTTTTTAAATTTAATTTATATGCCTCCCTTCTCCGGAGACTCAGGGCGGCTTACAATGCGTCAAGCAATAACCTAGTTTTAACCTAGTGGGTCCATTATCTGTAACAGTATTGTAAAACACTTTGTAGAAAAGTTTGATAATAGAAATATAGATTGTCTTCTACTTATGCCCAATTGTTTAACGACCATTCAAAGTTATGGTGGAAACGAAAAAGTTACTTATGATCCATCCTCGAAGTTGCAACTGCTGCATCACCCCCACAGTGATGTGATTGCATTTCAGGCACTTGACAACCAGCTCATATTTACGACTGGTTGCATTGTCCTATGGTTATGTGATCAAATTTTGTGACTTCTTTTGCCATTTTCCACCCAAAAAAATTCATTGGATAAAGCTGGATTAGGATTTACTACAACGTGGTTTGTTTAATCATGGAATTTGCTTAATGGTCATGTGATTCCTTTTATTACCACCATAAAATCGAGTCCTATCATGTAGTAATTTGACTTAACAAAGAAAGTTCTGGGCTTAATTGTGGTCATAAGAGTGGATTGCTTTTATATTTATATGACATTAATTGCAGATATTTAAATTTATTTTTCAAATTTAACAATTTTGGTATAAAAATGTGTGGAGAGTTTTTTCAGATCTTTTTTCTTTTTCTTAAAGGTAATGGGAAATTCTTCAGAATTTCGGAAAGCAGTGAAGCTTGTGATAGACACAGTAACATTTGACACAGATTCAACTGTCCAAGTCTTTGAGGCAACAATTAGGTAGGATGTTGTTGAAATTTGACAACACTGAGTGTGAATAATACATTCAAGAAACTCTGAAACAAAATTTACTCTGCTTGCTGTAACTGATGAGATTCACATTATCAGTGTCATAAAATAATTTAAAGCAGTTCATACTATGGTTTAATAACTTGGGCATATAAGTAATAATTTATAAATTATAATTTGACTAGTTCTTTTAATGCAGCTGCTCATCAAAATCATAATAAAGTTTTGCTCTCCTATTTGGCTCAGTCTTATCCAATAAAATGATATATATTCTACCTGGCAACTATGAAATGCAGGATTAAGGGACAAAGTCAGAACTTTATGATTAAGAAATACTTGTTTTGAATGGACTTAAATCTCCAAGAATGCATGAATTACATTCATAAGTACTGAAGGACCTTGTTGATATTCTGCCTGAACTTTTATGTAATCTTTGAGAAATCTTGGAGAATGAGCAAGGCCAATGTACTTCTTTACCTTCAAAAAGGAGACAAGGAAATTGAAGTTCTTGTAGATAACACAAAATCTGAGTCACTTTTATTAGGCTTTAAACTGAATCCTATAAGGATAGAAGTAGAAACCCTGAGGCAAGCACCACTGATAAACACTTTTATATTACAGAAAGTGAAAACTGAAATGTCATTTTTAAACCACTTCCCTCAAAAAAGTAAAGTTAAAAGAGCATGGACTCATAAGACATGAACTGTGAATGGTAACATTTGTAAGACAAAATAATAAAAGGGGAGAGAAATTGCACTGTGTGATTAAAAATATTGATTCTCGGAAATACATATTCATGAACATGTGATGTTGTCAAGAGCATTTGATGAACAAATGAAAACAATACTGTAATGTCTGTTATCACTTTCCTATCCAAGAAGATGTTAGTTCTTCCAAAACCAACTTGCAGTACTTTCAAAAAGCTATCATTTGTAGCAATGGGAGACTTCAGTTGTTCTCACATAAGTTAGAGTCAATTCTATCAAACATTATTTTTCAAGGAGATCCCTGATTTGTTGATGACGGCATGCTCCATCAGAGGTTGGAGAAAGGCACAAGAACTTTTAGGGTGTTTCTATTGCTTTATTATGCTTTTCTGCCTTTAAAAATTCTTATTGCTGTGTTGAGATCTACTGATACAGACTATACATACATTGTCTTACTGCTAATATGTGTGATCATAAGAGTGATCATAATTCTGTTATTTCTGTTGCTATAATATTCATAAATATTGTCTCATTTAAAATAATACCTCATATCATTTCTTTTAGGGTTTTGGGAAGTCTTCTTTCAGCCCACATAATAATTACAGATACCAGACAGCCTTTTGGTGATATGACTATTAAGGGATACGATGATGAACTGTTGCATATGGCTCATGACCTGGCAGTAAGATTATTACCTGCCTTTGAAAATACCAAAACTGGAATTCCTTATCCAAGGGTATGTGTAGAAAAATTGCTAATTTTCAGGCAAAGGAAATTCAGTCTTTTACCTCAAGGTGTAACATGTTAAATATTTGAATTTAACTTTGTCTTTAAAAATGTCCTCTGTATATCCTTTTTGCACTTAGCACTATCTACAAGCTCAAGCTGAATAAACCACTACCATTGTTTTAATACATTTTGGAAAGCAGATTATGTAGTAAATATACTGAATGAACTGCTGTTTCCTCAAGGATTTCAGTGTTCTGATTTCTTGATGGCTGAATACTGATGTGGTCTAAATATCTCTAAGATAATTTCTCTGTGGAATATGATGCAAGTTCGTGACAGAGCACTGATGAAACGTCTATCACTAACTTTGAAACTTTGAAAGATAGTAATACAGCTGCTTATTTCTTAGTAAGTTTGCTTATAAATCTTCATATCTTTGCAGGTGAACTTAAGGACAGGAGTTCCTTCTGGAAGCAATAATGAGACTTGCACTGCAGGAGCTGGATCATTACTGGTGGAATTTGGAATTCTTAGTCGGCTTCTTGGAGATTCAACTTTTGAGTGGGTTGCCCGTCGAGCTGTAAAAGCCCTCTGGAACTTAAGGAGCAATGACACTGGGTTACTAGGTACTTATTTTTTTTCCTGGATATCATTCATATCACTTCTTTGGTTTGTATTCGTGTTCTAATAGCTGATCCTTTGTATTCATATCGATAAGAGAGCAGAATCTTTCGCCACTGAATTGACTCAGGTTGACTCAGCCTTCCATCCTTCCGAGGTAGGTAAAATGAGGACTCGGATTGTGGGGGCAATAAGCTGACTTTGTATAAAAGAGAACACCACTTAGGGGGGCCCCGAAAGCCCTACTAAGCAGGTATATACAAAAGTATGAAAGCTATTGCTTTATGCATTGTAAGCCGCCCTGAGTTTCCAGAGAAGGGCGGCATATAAATTGAACCAATAAATAGATAGATAGATAGATAGATAGATAGATAGATAGATAGATGATAGATAGATAGATAGATAGATAGATAGATAGATAGATGATAGCTAGCTAGCTAGCTAGCTAGCTCTCTAGACATTTCCAGTTGCTTGGAATATTAAATTAATCACTATAGCACGTGCTGTCCTTAATCTTATCATTTATATTAGGTTTGTTTGTTTATTTTTTAGCGTATGACACATGTTAGCCAGGGATCACTGAGGTGGCTGGCTGCCTCTGTGAAAGGAATTTTTTGGGGCACTGTTATCTTTTACCTGTGGGACGCCTGAATGCCAGTAGGCAATTGAGGGAGGCTGCTTTCTTTTCCCTGTGTGGTTTATTCGCTCACCGGAATTGAGCTGCCGACCTCAGCAGTGTGCAGGCCCAGCGTCTTGCCACGTGAGCCACACGGCCTCCCTATATTAGGTTGAAAATGGAACCTCTAATCAAATCGAATAAGTTCATTCCTGTGATTTGTATTTGAGTTTTTTGAGTTCAAAAAGCAGTTTTGGTGCTGTATTTGAGAGTAGTTTAGAAACACCTGAAATACAGCATGCACGCTTTTCTTTTTTTAAAGATCCAGAATAGTAATAAACACTGATACTGTGGCAACCATTTCTGGAACATTGCAAAAGTATATTTGTGGATTCATATATAACATATTTGAATTGTGAGCCAATATGGTTAGTAAGACTGATTCTGATGTTTTTTATGAGTCTGATCTTTTCTGGACAAGCTAGATGAGTATCCATTATTTAGAAACGTAAGATAAAATGATTACATTTAGATATAGTTCATATGCTATGTGGACATTGGAAAGTTTAAGTTCATATTGCAGTATTGGATATGTTAAAATATAACATAGCTGAAAATTTATCCAAATGAGTCAACTTTCTCTTATTTGACTTTTCCTTTGTTGTTGAGAAGCATAAGTAAAAGGCATATGTAAATAATACACAGAGGGAGGTAAGGTGGCAGAGAGATAGTAACATCTCTTGGATCAAATAGACCTAAAAATTTTTATACTTTATGTTAAAGCCTACACATTTCAAGATTTCTTCTTTTTTTTGTTGGGAGTTTGAATTTAGGAAGAACCCTTGTTAGAATGTATGCTCTTGAGTGCATGTTGAATACTGAGTAATTAAATAGCAGAAAATTCCATGAAAAAGAAAAATATGCTCAATATGTTGAACCCTTGCCTTGGATTCAGAGTATGAACTTAGTCCAACTGTCAGTTAATGCTGACAAACCTTCAATATGCTAACAGACCTTCAAAGTAAAAGATTTATTTCAGAGTATGATTTGTACCTTTTCATATACGTGTAATCTGATTTATATTGTTGAGTTTTATTATGTACTGAACTTTGGTGGCAATAAAAAGTATAATTACTTTAAGAAATACACAGGGTAGGAACTCCTCTTTCTACTTAAACTACATCTAGAAAAGAAGGAAACGTGAGACATGGTGAGAGTTGCTTTTTGTCTTAAACACAGAGACTTATTTAACTAGCAATATGCCAGATGAGAACTGTCTTTTCCTGTCAGAACAGCTCATAGGTGCAAAGAGATAATGCAATCATCAGCAATTCTTAACTGTCCATCCTGATATAGATAGCTGATAAATAGCTCATCTAGTTCTGAAGTCTTTTGTGATGCATTGTTGCAAGTAACAAAAAAGCCAGTGGGTGTTTATGCTCTGGGATTCTCTAAGCTATAGGACAAGCTGTGTGTACAACCCATTCCTTAGGCCAGGTTATTCTAAATGAGTCATGGAGAATCATGCAATAGAAAGTAAACCATAGATATGTCAATGTTCTGAAATACACATCTAAAGCTAGAACTATATGGATCCTAGTTCTCAGCAAATCATATTTTTCTGTCTTAAATTGATTGATTGATAAATTAATAAATGTAAAGGTTTCTAATTGGATTGGGTTTTTTTAAAGCCTCATGTGAAATCCTCTAAATAATAGGCTTTCTATTCATCTATATCAATTGACTAAAGGAAGGTTCTGTGATTATATGGAAACTTTTCTAAGTTGACATAGAATGGAGATTTTTTAAAATGATTTATTGCCTTATCTTCCCAGGAGGTTGAGGTCTGTGATTAAACAATTGTAGAAGGGAGAATTGTCTGTAGATGGAAGCTTCTGCTGACTTAGATAATTTATCAAGGGAGTGGACAAATTAAATAGATGTGATGCCTGCTAGATTTGCTGCTTATGTCCAAGAATACCTTCTGTAAAGTTCTTCCTTACTTTAAAGCAAAACTTATGAAACAGCCATAACTCATTTATTCTCTGTCTCTTAAAATAATATTGTGTTTATTATTATTACTATTGATGCTGCATAAATACATCAAGAAGATTGGATTACATCCTTTATTTGGTAAATTATCTGCAAATTTTAAACTAAAATAGTAAACTCCTAATTGTCTTTCAGAGTCACAGATAAATATATTAATAAAGTATATGGATTGTTCTTTGGCTATATATAATGCACATCATATATTTAAGTAAATATATTTAAGTAAAGTGAATAAGGTGTTTACGTATCCCAAAATATTCATATTTGACTATTTTGTATCTTTTTTAATTTGTAATTTTACTGTACTCAAAATTATGCTTGTTTTTAATATATAGGTCCTGTGTGAACTTCCATAAATAGATGTTCTTTAATTTAGTATTATTATACAAATACGGGAATTTTATTCTCCCGTGAGAGTTGTTTAACTGGATTATGATTCAGACATGTGCATTTACATTTAAATAATATTTGCTTTTCTCTTTCTTTCTCTCTTTTTTCTTACTTCATAGGTAATGTTGTGAATATTCAAACTGGCCATTGGGTAGGAAAACAAAGTGGCTTGGGAGCAGGCTTAGATTCATTTTATGAATATCTTTTGAAATCATACATTCTCTTTGGAGAAAAAGAAGATTTAGAGATGTTCAATGATGTTTATCGGAGTATTCAGAACTACTTAAGGCGAGGGTATGTGAATTATGGGTGCTATTTTTAAGTTATTATAACACTGTTTGGAGAGCCATTTGATGTACTGGCTAAAGCAGCAGACTAGAAACTGGGAGACCATGTATTCTAGTCCTGCCTTAGGTACGAATTCAACTGGGTGGACTCAAGCCTGTTACTCACTTTTGGAAGACGATAATAATTTGGATAACAACTTGCATAAATCTTGCCAAGAGAACCGTGAAGACTACTCAAGTTACCAAGAACCAACAATAATGTTTTGAAGGCAATAAATCACCATTGAATGATAGAAAATATGAAATGGGTTGATTCCGTCTATGTCCGTGATGGTGAACCTATGGCACGGGTGCCACAGGTGGCACGCTGAGCCATATTGATGGGCACGCGAATGTTGCCCTAGCTCTGCTCCAGCACGCATGTGCGCACCAGCCAACTGATTTTCAAGCCTTCCGGTCCCACCGGAAGTCAGGAAACTGGCTGTTTCTGGCCTCCGGGAGGGGATGGAGAAGGCTGTTTTTGCCCTCCCCAGGCTCCTAGAAAGTCTCTGGAGCTTGGAGAGGGGGAAAAAAGGGCCTACCGAGCCCACCGTGCCATCGTGTGCCAAAATCGGGGAAGTGTGGGGGGGTCACGTGCTCATGCATGGGAGGACAGGGTGCATTGAATTATGGATGTGGGCACCCGCACCCGCGATCCCCCCACACTCTCCCCGCTTTTGGCATGCAACGGCAAAAAGATTAGCCATCACTGGTCTATGTTATAAGTAGTCCTTAAGTTAACCACTTGTTCTGTGAACAAAGTTACATAATACTGACTGAATGGTAATTATATATGGTCTCCAAAATTATAGAGGTTGCAGCACTCCAGTGGTCACATGATCAAATTTTAGGAGTTTGGCAGCTGCCCACACTTTACAACCAGGAAAGCACTTCAACTCTGTCTCACCTGTCAATCACTTCCCCATCTATGCCCTTTTGGTCTCAACAATCTGTGGCTCCTGCCACCCTGTATTTTTCTAACTCCAGATTTTTGTAATCTTCTTACTCCAGCTTTTGACAAGATGGCCATCCTGGTCCTTTGCTAGGCACCCAAGGCTTTCTGCTTGAGGTTGCACATGGTGGTTTCCTAAAGAGATCTCAGGAAAAAGACCTCATGTGACCCACCACTGCATCATGCCCCAGCAGCAGGAGGAGTAAGGAGCTGGTAAAAGTCAAATGGGATGGCGGAGTATAAAGCAGCAGGGAACTCGGAGTGGTGTGGGTGGCTGCAACTGGGCCGGGTTGGGGCTTCTTGAGGTGGCTGCAGCTTCAAACCATGTTATGGTGAACCAGACTGGGCTGTCTGTGGTTCCATGTCATGCTGCTTGGCTAGGTTGGGGCGGCTGCAGCCTCAGGAGTCTTAGGGGCTTCTGGCAGGAGCCATGAAACCTCTGAGTTTCAGCATGGTGAACAGCCCCAGAACCATGTGATTCTGGACCTGTTTGTCTTTTTGCAATGTAGGAGGGATCAAGCTGGGAATGGCTTGGATTGGGTGGGTCCTCAGCTCATGACTGGTAGAATTGGGCTAGTTATGCTAGGATTGCTGTCTCAAAATGATGCAGTCCCAAGACATTGAAAATTATTACCATATTGATTAGCAATGAAAGTTCTCATCCCAATTGCTGTGCTAAGTCAAGAATTGTTTGTATATTACTTCTTTGTTTCTGAAGAAAACATATATATTTTCGAATATTTTTTTAAAATTTGTGAGTTAACTTTTCCTTCCAAACCATATTATTTTTTGGCCTTGCCTCATTACTTCCCTACAGTTTTCATAGACATGTTACATTATACATGTAATAAAATACAGCCCTGAGTCAGAAAAAAATTGTCCATACTGTCTATATCCTTAGTAAGTGTACTAATAAGGATACTTACAATACTTAATAAGTATACTAATATGTGTTGGGCTTTTAATTGTTCTCATAATTTCTTGCCCTGTATCAAGTTACATACAGGGTACATCTCTGGGGTTGGAGCTCTATTGGATACTATTAATACAAGTATATGTTATATTACTAATACAGTATTAATGATGCTCAATTTTAATAAGTATTGAGCATCATTAATTTTAATGATGCTCAATACTTATTACAATTTTTGCTATAATCCTTGCATTGAGTGGTAGAGAATTAAAAGAAATACCGTTTGATAACTTCTTCAAACTATTGAATATGTATGCTTGTTCATATGGTGCCTTGGGTTAGGACTTGATGTCCAATTACCCAGTTTTCAGAACAGAAAATTTAATACCAGTTAGGACAATTTATTAATTGCACTAACAACAATAATAGTAATTTAACTTGCCTGCTACCTGACTATTCGTGATTCTGGGTGGCCCATAATCAAAGAAATTAAAGTCAAAATAATAAAACATAAAAGATGGAAGAATAAAAGATGGTACTCACAATGAAATGAGTCTTTCACTCCTCCTGGGTGATACCTGGTTAATTGCTCTCTGTAACAATTGCATGCCATTTGATCATAGGAACTAAAATTATGGATAATTCAAATAATTGAATAATTGTTTCTCTCTTGCCCTCAAATATTGATATGAAACATTGTACATCATTTTTCATAGGAGGGAAGCCTGCAATGAAGGTGAAGGAGATCCACCTCTTTACGTTAATGTTAATATGTTTAGTGGCCAGCTGATGAACACGTGGATTGATTCTCTTCAAGCTTTTTTTCCTGGACTTCAGGTATTTGTTCTGTGGTGGAGAGAAAATAGGAAATTTGAAATATATATATGGTAGTACATCAAGAATTCCCAATTGGTGTGGAAATGGCTGGGAATTGATTAGAACAGACTACAAGCTTCTATGGGGAAGAGAATCAGAAGCCCATTTCCTCACCTAGTACTTTGAAGCCGTAGTTGTCTCTAGGGAATGTCATGGTGCTTCCCACCAAATTATTTAATTTCAGGGATGCTTTACCTCCCATCAGTGCAAATAAATAATGATATTGCTTTATTTATTTACATAAAGAAAACAGCATATGGATATCTCAGGTGTCTGATAGGTACAATGGTGCTTTCTTGCTTTAGGATGAAATAACAACCCTAACCCTGAGTCACAATAAAGAGTAGTGTGCCTTCTAAATAAAATCAGCAACTATTAAATGTAATGTAGAAAGCTTTGTTTTTGTTATTTTGCTTCAGGTTTTAATAGGTGATGTAGAAGATGCCATTTGCCTTCATGCATTTTATTATGCAATATGGAAACGATATGGTGCTCTTCCAGAGAGATATAATTGGCAGTTACAAGCACCTGATGTCCTCTTTTATCCTCTAAGGCCTGAATTAGTAGAATCTACATATCTCTTGTATCAGGTATTTAACATTTTTTCAAAGCATGATTTTGAAATACAGTAAGTCCTTCATTAGATATAAAAGTCTGTATTATGTTTACTGCTGAGATGTGCTTTTGCACATTTTAGAACTGGTTCTCGGCTGCTGTTTTGTTTTGTTTTTTAAATAAGGATTCAAGTCTTTGTTGGATCAGAATAGACCAACACTTGAAAATAGTATGTAGAGAATTAGACAGCTAATTGTAAAAATTTCAGAATGAAGCCTTTCTGTACTGTTAGTTCTGTGATCTGTGGATTGGACCTTTTGATTAGTGAAAGATGCCGGGGCAGTGATGGGAGGCTAGAGGTGGCTGATGGAAAATATGTCATTGACTTAAGAGGGTTGTTCCCTTGCTCTAAAATAGATAGTGTAGATCCTCAAGAAAAATTTCATGGCCCAACTATTTTGGATAATTGTAAACTAGTGTCTACTCTTCTCATTTTTAGGGAAGATTGCCGAGCAGGTTGCAGAAAGTCCTGGATTAGATGGATTAGTTTAGTTGAGATTCAGGCATAGGTGTGAAGCTGAAACCATGTTCTGTTGATCAACTTCAATTTGGACTAGGACAGTGTCAGTTCAACTCTACTAATCCTTTTAGTCTTTTCAGTGGTTTTTGATACCACTGACCACAATATTCTTTTGAATGCCCTTGTACTAAATGGGTTGCAAGTGGGTGGCACTCTATTGCCAAAGATGTTCCATTGAATCATTAGGGAAGCTGTGTTATGGTATTGTTTATAATACGTTTGTGCAATTTTTTTTGCATGAACTGAATATATGCTCTACACTGTTTCTTCAGCTTCTTTGCACAGTCTGCACTTTGAATCATTTGGTGATTTTCAGTTCTGGCTTCAATTGCATTACTTCACAGCTAAAATCAAGCTTCATTTTCTTTTTTTAATGTTATTGTTACCACATAGCACTGTTTCTTACATTTGTTTCCTTCCTTTCATTAGGCCACAAAGAACCCTTTTTATCTTCATGTAGGAATGGATATTCTTCAGAGTCTGGAGAAGTATACTAAAGCAAAGTAAGTTTTATT
This sequence comes from Masticophis lateralis, assembly GCA_030761175.1. NCBI lineage: Eukaryota > Metazoa > Chordata > Lepidosauria > Squamata > Colubridae > Masticophis > Masticophis lateralis. The sequence goes on from JAUDYJ010000002.1 coordinate 50,381,334, forward strand.
TATTTATTTATTTATTCAGTCCTTGCAGAACTGAACTGTGTTGCTGTGACATAATTCAAACATATATATACCTTCTTAATGTTGACCTAACAATTGAAGTTGAAATCCCATGTGTGCTTTCATGAAATAAGTCCTACTAATTCAGTGTTGAGTGACTATGTAGAATTGCGTAAGTGTTTTATTAGAAACACTAATAGGAGTGTTTGGAACTGTGTTTTCAAATAGCTCTAATCATATAACAATTTTATTATAAATTTATTTTTTGTATTTATTTGTGTCTAATAATCAACATTTCTGAGGCAACTTGAATGTGTAGTTGCATTGCTTATATTTTCCAGCTGTAACTTTATGGCTAACTTTGGGCTATTGGGTTAACTCTGGCTAGAAATGGTTCACATAGCTGAGTAGGCTATTGCTGTTAATTGTTTTTGAAGTTGAGGAGAGTTACCATAAATGAAAAGTTTTATTTTATGGATGGAAGTGAAAAGAAGTGTTTGAAAAATAAATTAAAATATTTCTTTTTTAATTCCTAAAATTTTTATTAAATTTTTAATTTAATAACTGTAAGACATACAGTAAATAAACCAGTTTTTTTTCAGTTCTGATCTTTACCTCATAGGAAATGCTTTAAAAATGCTGCTTGAATATAACATGTAAAACTAGTAGTATGAGCCTACACCTGAATTATTAGGTACTTCTGATGCCTAGGTTTCACCAGAGAATATGAGGCTTTGTGAGATTTTTGTTCATTTTTTTCCAACTTGATTAGAAAGTGTTGCTGCCGTGCCATATTATACAGCTGGATTTCTGAGAGAAACAAAAGATGTTTCAGTTGTTGCAGTATCTCTGTTCTCAAAAAAGGCAATAGTTCTGTTTCTTTTCTTCTTTGCTGTTGAATTTCTGGTCTGACTTCGTAAAATTGAGAGCTTCAGAACTAACTGGAGAAAAACTATGCTTACTCAAATTGCAAGCTCTTCATAAAATGACTACCTTAATTCTTTAGACCTTTGCTATGGAGGTTGAAGCTAAAAAGGAGATGAAAAGTGTTCAATTCTGTTTTTCAGATGTGGTTATGCTACTCTTCACCATGTTATAGAGAAATCCAAAGAAGATCGGATGGAAAGTTTTTTTCTCAGTGAAACATGTAAATATTTGTTTTTGGTATGTATGCTTCATAGGAGCACTTTTTCTTTAAAACACACTTTATTTACTAGAACTGAAATTAGGAACACATACCACTCCTTGCTGCCTGAAAGAAACACAGAGGGTAAGGATCCAAGTGACTGAGCTCACAATGAAGAATTCTGCCTTCTTCATCAAGTTCTTTGAATCCTGGTCACCTCACAAGATTCTGTTTGAATCACTTACTTAACTTAGAATTACTCTAATGATAATAATGCTACAACATACCTCATAAATAATATACATCAAGTAATAGAGTATATCTGTTTTTTAGATTACTCCATAATCCTTGACACCATTGCCCATGGCATCCATCTGGATATCTAAAGAGATTGAGAATTGGGCTGGGTTCTATAGTTCTGAAAATTGGTGGTTCTAGTTGATATTGGGATGAGAGAACTAATTGATCCAATGGCTCCCTGGATATTGGGTACCACGGTGCTTGGAACTCTTTAGTGTTACTTAATGTTTTTATAAAACCTCTGGGAAAAGTAAACTTTACTTAGACGTAAGATTCCAGGAATGTGAAGATATCTGTATCTACTTTTAAGCTGAGCAGGAGTTGCTAAGGTTATTCTGCCCTAGTGTTTGGAAGCTGCAAAGTTCTGGATGGGACAAAACAGGCTGCAATTGAATCCCAGTAACAACACATACTGGTTGTTTGCCTAGAAAACAGCTAGTTGGGACAAATCGAGAACAGGAAGTGACTTTGAAAATAGGTAGTTTCAGTAGTTTCTCTCTCCCTGGGGAATATCATGGCGCCTATATTATGTATTGCATCTGCAGTCCTATCTTTTCACAGAGCAATCAAAAACTCTTTGAAAAAAACATTTGGAGATAAAGAGACATTTTATGTATTGTTTTTAGTTCCTGTGTGTTTTTGCTATTTTTTGCTTATTACAATATTATTAGTGTATCATAAGGTATCATAAGGTATTTGAGTTTTTGATCTCCCACAGTCTCTGGAGTGAAATGAGATATAAATATTAAAAAATAAATAACATTATCCTTACATTTGGAGTATTACATTTACATATTCTTAAATTTCAGCTGTTTGATGAAGAAAATCCTGTGCACAAATCAGGCAATAAGTACATGTTTACCACAGAAGGACATATAGTATCACTGGATAAGCGCCTTCGTGTTTCAGTAGGGCAAAATACCTCCCCTCAGGAGCAGAAGAAACCTGGAAAGATAAAGCCAAATGAACTAAAACCAAACAACTCAATTTCTAATGTAAGTATAGGACAGTGTCTTACATAGTTTGAATCTAGGCGTTTGGTACAGTAGTAATCTAATAAATTTTTTAATAGATCTAAATATATTCTCTCTCTTCCATTGATAGTGCCAAATACAGTGTGAAAGAGTTAGAATAATAAAATCACAAATCGATGGAATTGTAAGGATATACTTGAAGCTTAGTTCTTTGTAGAATCAAGACACTATCTTGATTACTAAGTATTCCATCTTTATACATACTATATACGGCAGGGGTGTCAAACTTGTGTCGTCACAGCATTGTCACATGACATATTACAACTTTTTCCCCCGTCACTAAAACGGGCATGGCCGTGGCTAGTGCGTGACCCATGCGGGCTGAGAGTTTGACACCCCTGATATATGGTATTCAAGCCAGAGTGGTATAGTGGTTAGATGTCAGCCAGAAGCTGATTGGATGACTTGGATAGTCATTCTAACCCACTTCACCAGGTGATTATTGTAGGAAACACTACATATTCTGCCTGAATAAATAGGTGCAATCAAAACAACTTCTCCAAAGTATGTTAAATAAGCTATATGAATTAAAATTGCATACTGGTTTAAGCAGATTTTCCATTATTTTAGCATACAAATTCAATATTGTGCATGCTTTGAAATTATTTAAGATTCTGGATACCCAGCAGCCTTTTGCTCTTTGTGAAGTGACCCGAGCTTTTTCACACTTGTGAAAATTTGCAAAAAGAGACTGCTTTAATGAACAGCAAAGAAGAGTATTTGCATGAAGGGTGAAGTAGTACTTTGGAATCAATCTTAAAGCGTGCAAAGTTCTAATATATTATTATTTCCACTTGAAATAACTGCAGTATTCATGTTCATGGGGCAATTGATGGGGCAGTCTGAGCTTCACAATTGTATGCTGAGAACTGTAGTTGCAAATCCCCAGTTTTTCATCACAAGGCTGAAAGGGAAGTACTGTATTTTCTCTCTGTTTCTCTTTATTTTCATTAATTAATTTTCAGTTACTATTCTTTCTTTTCACATTTTTTGTGAGTTCAGCTTCCAGTGCCGTGCTCAAAATGCTAAAGCAACTTTTCCCCTGACTAAAGTTATTTGCCTTTGTACCTATTTTTTGTAGGTACAAAAAATGAATTCAGCTATTTTCAAGTTGGATTTTAAATATAATCTTTGTTTAGCAAGGTGGGAAACACATACACTTTTTCAGGGGACAAGTAATATCTGAACAAGCTAGAAGTGGGTAGGTGTAAAGCAGATTAGTTAGTCAGGATGATACTGTATTCAACGAGTACAGCCATGTTTAACTATTTTCTTTCTATATTTCTATGGAGCTAATAAGCAGTATAGCTACGTTGAATTGAATATTTGCTCTAGATCATTTCAGTTAAATAACATTTATTCCTTGTGAAAGTCAGTGTAATTCATTTTGTGTTGTTTCAGAGGTAAACCTTTGTGGACTATGTCCCTGCTCAATTTCTAAAGATGAAGGTTTTTAACCTCAAAGTGTAAAATATCCACGTTTGTAATTTTCGAACACAAAGACTAATAACAAGCAGTACTTGAGCATCTTGACTTTTTTAGAGCGATTCTTTTTTGACAAGATGGTTTTTGCCAAAGTGAACTTTAGAAAATGTGAATATCTCCAATTTCAACTTAAACAAATATCTATTTGCAGTGTAACAGAGTACCAGATGAGAGAAGATACCTGCTGCCTTTGAAGAGCATTTATATGAGACAGATAGATCAGATGGTGGGTTTGATCTGAATAGCTGTGAAATAATGCTAAGAAGATGCAAGACAACATCTCATTTGAAGATTATGATCCTCTTGAACTATAAGACTAACAGCAAATGCAGGTGCTTAAGTAGTCACCCATTGTAAGGAGAGTTTGATCTTTTGTTGAAAAGAGCATTCCTTGTTAGATTGCAGTTATTGTAACTGAGATGGAGTAAAACATGGCATAATACAAACTAAGATCTCATGCATCAAACTTCAGAGCTCATATTGCTGATAGTTAAGGTTCCTTTAGTGGCTTGCACCTAAAATGCTGCCTTGCTATCACTTATTTGTCTTCCAAAAGAGAACATTTGGAAAGAACTTGCAATTTAAAATATATTTCTTTTTTAAAAAATGGTGGTCAGAGGAAGAAAAGGGAATGTGCAATTACTTCCACCAGGTTGAAAGGTTTCACAAGCAATAAATAGTACTAAATTATTGCTCAGGTAGGAAAATGGCTATGGGTTCTGGTTTACCTAAAATACCTTGCTGAATATATCATAATTGAAGCGCAGCTTGCATACCAGCCAAGCTATTGCAGGACTATGTTCAGGACTAACATCATATTGGTTGATGTGGCAAACAGTGTTCTTAATTTGAATTGCACATCTAAGGGTGTATGGAGTTTACTAGTTTCTGAAACCGGTATTTTTCTTTTCTTTTTTTAATGTGCCTTCTGGTAGATAAAAAATGCAAAAAAAAAAAAAAAAAAAAAAGGCAAAAGCCATTCAGTTTTGCTCACTGAATGGCCTTGTGTTGCTGATTTGAAGAATCTTGCTATGTTTTTATGTTTTGTATTTATTCTTTCATGCCTTTCCTAGAAATCAACCTGAATTAATACAAAATTGAAGTATTCACATTCCATGCAGTCCTAATATGCAAGCTATTGGAACTAGTGCCTTGTTACTTTGTGACTCAGAACAGAACCGAAGAGTTTAGCTCAGTCTTTCCTAAAGTAATTTTAGATTAATTGTATTCCAAAACTTAATTAGCTTCAGAAAGAATATTTGGGAGTTGTATACTTTTCAGACACATTTTGAACTGAGTATTTTACATAAGATTGTAACCTTTACTCTGGACAAGTATTTTTAATTTGGAGAGGAACCGATTCTGTAAGAGGTTCTAATGTTTAATTTCAACTTTAATAATTAGGACAAGAGTTTTCATTTGTCTGAAGGTGATTATATTGGTGAGTCATTTTTAAGGAGGTCAGGCTGAAAGAACCAAAATGTCTGTAGCGATGGCTTTATGTATTTCTGAGGAGTAAAATATCTCATGTTCTCCATCACCACCCCCAAATTATTCTCAGTGGCTAGGAGAGTTAAAAATATCTACTTTCCTACAATTATAGAACACAGCTTTATCATTCTTGAGGATTATCTCTCAGTAGACTGAAGCATGATTATTATTTTTCATCAAAGGATAAACTTGGCTTAAATTCCTAATCAGAAGCAAGATAACTTAGATCACAACTTCAATATTTTGCAACATTTAAATATTCTTTTTATTATATAATGCAATCTTATTCTTTATAAAGTATATTTTGTGTTATAAATCACATTTTAGGTTAATCAGATAACATTGCAAATAATTAGGGTTTGCTAAATCTCTTTGGCAAACAATAAATCTCAGGGATCTCAAAGTAGGGTTCTGTTTGCCTAATAGGTTTTGTTTCTCCCTAAAAGTTATTTTCCTGTTTCACAATTGCTATTTTTTTTTAAAAAGTAGGCAAATCAGAATCCACAAAGACCAAAATTCTGTGAAAAACGAAGCAGTCTCTATGACTGAGTCTAGATCTAAATTGTTTCTCTCCTTCCAAAAATATCCCTAGAATGTTTGACTTAAATACTGATTTAGAAGCCAAACATTTTTGTTGGTATGTCCAAAACGTATTAGGACAAGGTAGTTGATAAAAAGTGGACAGACCATTAATTAGTTATTCAGCATCAGCAGGCCTGCTAATCCTAAAAAACTGAAAATCGTAACAATAGCTGCATTGATAGAAAGGATATCCAGGCCTCAGAAGGTTAGGTTCCTTTAGAATCATGGCCTTTTAAAGTAGGAAAATTCAAGCCAGTTTAGAGGCATCTCATTCTTTATATTAGCTTAGTAGATTTCTCAGCTTTATCAAAGTCAGCTCCATCCCTCTTATCTGTCTGCGTTTGACTCGAGCAGTTGAGCGTGTAGGAAATAAGGTCTTAATGCTTCCTTGGTTTGAGGAATGGATTTCATGGACCATAATAAGCACTTGGTATGAAGGGGAAAAAATGCAAGCCAAAGCAATTTGGTTTACTGCTGTAATCATGTTGTCAAGGCATGTGACTTCTTGCAACAAAACTACATTAATGTGTATGAGGACTAAACCTCTTCTGTTCAGATTGTTTTTCTACACCACTTTTCAAAGTTTGTGCCTGCTAAAATGTTAAGTATCCAAATTTGAATTATTTATTTTTTAAAAAGTAAAGTAATAATTTGAGATGTAGGGATTTTTTTAAAAAAAAAAAACCCTAAGGTTTGTTTTAGTCAGGTTTCTAAAGTTCAAAGTTCTGAAGATTATGGCACTAACACAACCAAGTGAACCTCAAGAAAAGTGCTACAAGTGATTGAATTAACATAATTCTGTTTGATAAGGATGAACATAGAAATTGATTAAGTTGTACCTGTAGCTGTGGGAGTTTCTTGGATTTGTTGACTTTAAATCCCATCAGTTGCTAGGCAGCATGTCCAATAGTGAAGAGTGATGGGAACTGCAGTCCAGCTATTTCTGGAGAGCTACGTACTACACTATTTTTAAAGTTGATTTCTTACCCTACCCCATGTTGTAATGATTTCAGATGGATACCTGACAAATTGATATAAAGTCCTTAAAACTGTCTGAAAGGATTACAGAGAGCAAACTCAAATTTTCAAATGAAAAATTGAAACTCTCAGTTCTATCTGGTAAAACCCATGTTTAGTTTATGAAAAATAAGTTGACCATTCTATTACAAAATTAGTGTTAAGGCCAAATCAAAAATATTGTTCGGGTAATTTGCCAAGTCATAATTTCAGGCTGAATTTTTCACTATAATGTGCAATACGAATTTTTCTAGCCTAAAATGGCATTGTTATAACATATATGTAATAGTGTGGGAGTTAAGGTTGATTTTTTAAAGAAAAGAATGTTCTGGAAATTGTGAAGATTTGAAAATGAATAAATTTTACATACAATTTGTATTAAAGGATTATTTCTTAACTTGCTGGTGTCTGTCATTTCTGTTATAGATACTAAAAACTTCTAAATTATATTGCATGGAATAGGAACTTGTTTTCCATATCATTGGATAAACATGAAACCCACATTAAAAAAACCTACTTGAGTTTGTACAGTTTTGTCCTGGGCAGGCTTTTTCCTTTAAACAGGAATCGACCACAGGCTTTGATTTCCCATCATAGTTTAAGAACAGTACAAAACATAAAATTATTGTAAAGGGAAGATAATGCTAGCTGTCTTCTTATTTGTCTGCATACAGTTTTAAGCTCGCTAATACTCAGGTGCTGCAACATTGATAAGGAAATTATTAACCCTAGAACTTGAGAGCCAAGAGCTAGTATGTTCAAGGGTTGTGATGTTCTTATATTAAAATTAAAAGGAAAGCATATTTAAGGATGAGAATTGTGAGGGTCATAAGAACCATAAAGGAACAAAACTTCTCAGCTAATGTGCAGCATGCTAGATTGTGACAAATATTAACTGACAGTATGAAAGACTTAGACTTAGAATACCTTTATTGTTATAAAGTTATTTATAACTTTATAACAATACATAACAACTGTTATGGAGAATTCATACATTCTACAGAAAACTGGGCAAAGTGCATTCAGTGGATGGGATCCCATTTGTCAGTTTACTAATATACAAGCCTCTGGAATAGCTGAGAAAAAGACCAAAGGAAGGAGAAATCCAGTCTTTTCAAATCTAATATGTGGCAATGGATTTAGTTTATTATTTACATACTTCTAAATGTGAAGTAGTCAAATATTGTGTTTACTACTTTTGTTCCTTGTATGTCTGATTCTTAACCACTAGAGGTCATCCTGGCTGCATCAAATTTTTGGAAAGTCAAATACTGAAAAACACTTTAATCAACACACAAGAGAATCAATTGACCAGTCTTTGATTGAACAAGGATGATAGAGAAAACAGTTTACAGCTGTGCGCAAATTACCCATAGTGTAGTTTGATATATGTAGTCGGAAAATTAGGGGACAAACTTATCAAATTTCATGAGGGGAGGGTAGCAATTGGAGCAATTCAGTATATTCCTCCAGAAAAGAGACAAATTGAATATTTCCTCAGAATGAAGCATGCTATTACCAATGATACTATCACAAACTTTTTTTCCCCTGTTTGATCGAATGACATTTGGAGCAGTGGGGTTGATAGGCTGACAGGTACACTGCATTCTTCATACTGACAGATTTTCTCCCTCTCTTATTAGAACTGGGAGACAACTAATGAAGCCGTATGAAAGGTCTCAAAGATAGATAATAAAAATGGTCAGAGGTAAGAGATTTTATAAATTGTACCTCTTGCATTCAAGAATAGTGGCCACTAATGTGGATGGTACAAAAGAATTAGTTTCTTCAAGGACAAGTCTGAAAAGCTACTAGTCTTAAGAGAAAGCATGCAATATTTGAGGCTGAAGTGAGCAAAAAATACTCTTCAAACATCTTTGCTCTACCTACTGTTAGATCCTCGAAGGAGTCATCTTTTTCTGGTCTTGCAGAATAGTTTCCCTTGATATGCATTTGAGTGAAGGAGGAGTTTACAATGCTTGAAACAAGTAGAGTGCTGAAGTGAAGATGTTGGACTAGGAGTGGGGAAAGAATGAACAAATTGCTAAGATTACTTAGTCCTGACAAAGAGTAAGTACGCAAAAATAAAAATAAACGGTTGGTGTTGTTTGGTTTGAGATGAACTAGAAAAAAGCTCTGATAAGCTTTCAAGATTCTGTTATTCTACTGTATAACAATAAAGAATGTTGTGGCTCTATCTTGGCCTTATCTATCTTGAAGAGCTGACCATGGAAGATCACAATAAGCTACAGGAGCTGACAACAGGTATGGCAAATAAGTCCATGCTGGATCTGAAGCATCTTTTGTACATTTTCAGATTTGAGGTCTTGACAATGCAAATCTCAAGTTAGTGTACCTTGGAGTTAGAGGCAGCAAATTCCAAATACACTGACAAGACAAACAGTGGTGGACAATGGTATGTCTCCAACTCTTGCTTTTGAGAACCCAAGAAACATCTGGCTGCCCACTTTGAGAAACAGAATTGTAGGCTATGGTAGCCCTTGGGCTCCTCTAGCAGATGTTTTCCTTTTGTTCCCTTTATTTCCTAACTTTAAGATCAATTAATTTCAAAACAGCTGTTAAGCACACACACTTTGAAATCACGCATCTGAGACATTCTGTGCTGCTAAATAACCTGTTCATTCATCCCTCCAAGATGAAGTAAAGATCTTAAAAATCTTCTAACCAATGTATATACCAGGGGTCTGCAACCTTTAACACTCAAAGAGCCACTTGGACCTGTTTCCCACATAAAATATAACACTGGGAGTCACAATGCCTGGGTGGGCGTGGCCAACTTGATACTCCCCCTGGTCACATGATGCCCTAGCCATGCCTGGTGGGTGTGGCCAACTCAGCACTCCCCCTGGTCACATGAACCCCCCCCCAGCCACACCTGGTGGGTGTGGCCAACTTGATACTCCCCCTGGTCACATGATGCCCTAGCCATGCCTGGTGGGTGTGGCCAACTCAGCACTCTCCCTGGTCACATGAACCCCCCCCTAGCCATGCCTGGTGGGTGTGGCCAACTCAGCATCACTCCCACTCAGCCACAAAATATTTCAAACATGTGTTGGAGGGTAGGGTGCAGTCAGCTGTCAAACTGCATAAAAAAAATAGAATAGAATAGAATAGAATTCTTTTATCAGCTGAAGAGGTTTCAGAAAAAAATACTTTTAAAAGCCTCTGACGATCAGGCAACTCAGCTGGGATCTCAGAGGCTTTTAAAACCATTTTTTTTTCTACAACCTCTTTGGCCGAGTGGTTTGGCTTATATTTGGGAGGTTTCCCCCCACCCCACCCCTTTTGTCCATGCACAGAGCGAATCTCTTACTTACCTTCTCACCGAGTAGCAGTGACTTCCTGGATAGTGAGGTGAGGAGTGACTGGGACTCTCTTCTTCCTTCTCTTATCTGGCAAAGGGAGGAGGGGCAGAGGACAGACGGGGCCAACCAGGTGAGGAGTCTCTTCTTTTCTCAAGCCACGTGAGGAGTGACTGGGGAGACGGGCAGGGCCAACCATGTGAGGAGTGACTGGGAGGGGAGCGAATCTCTTCTCAAGCCACACGAGGAGTCACTGGGCCCAGAATGAATGGATGGATGAAATCAGCCGGTAAAAAGTTAACTACTGGTGGGTGCAACAGGGAGCTGCAGAAGAAGGCCAAAGTGTTGCATGTGGCTCCAGAGTTGCGGGTTGCCGACTCCCGATATATACTAATGTACTCCTGAGAGATGACCTTGAATTAGATTCTCTCTCTCTCTCTCTCTCTCTCTCTCTCTCTCTCTTTCTTTCTCTCTCTCTCTCTCTCTCTCTCACACACACACACACCTGTCTACTCTATCTAATCACATTTTGGAATTGCCCATCTCTGTCATGGATGATTCCCTGTTCTCCATTCCATCAATCATTATTTAGGGAAATTCCTATATGTTTCCTATTAAAGCAGGCAGAGATGGCTGTATGTGAAGGCTGTGAGCTCCATTCCCAATATCGCCCCACCCCGCCCTGCCCCGCAAACCACTCTCTTGAATTTCCAGCGAGAGCCATCATTCCTTTCCTGTGCAAGAAGGGAATGGCAGACACTTTCAATTTCTTCTGCTGTTTTACAAATTCCTCATTTTAAATCTTTCACAGACTCATCTGTAGTTTGTATTGTTCATGCAAGAACAATAAAAAGGGAACATTTCAAGGAAAGGGAAAGTCATGTTGGAACAAGAGATGAGAGGACTGCTTCTATTGACCTTATAGACTATGTTGTCAGGCATTATCAGTCATTCATAAAACAATTTGATAAAGACAATCAATAGTAAAACAAACGCCCATTGAACAAATGTCAAAGCCATGAGAACAGAAAAATAAAAACATAATTCATTTTATTTCTTTGTTTTTCTAAAAAAAACAAAGCAAGTCTGTAACTAAAAATACAAGAAGGAAAATAAAACAACAATGATAAAAAGGAAAAGAAATGACTTACAAACCACATATATAATTTCAAAGGGGAAATATAAACATTTATAGAAGGCTTAATATCTGGGCATCGTTTTTTACACAGGATTTCACACTTTAAAAATGATTCTTCTGATCATTTTCAGTGTTTTTCAGTTCGTTATTTTGTTTCATGTTCTGCCTAAAATCGTCGCTGATTTTGAAAATGTAATATTTGGCCTACCTGGAAGTAACAAACAAGAATTTCAATGGTTTCTACCTCGATCACTCCCCCACTCCAAAAACAAACAAACAAAAAAAAGATAGTCATTATGTGTTGATGCTTCATACCTATGTATCTATGAGCAAGAAATACAATTTTGTCAGAACAGAATCTAGACTCCAAAAAATTCAGCCCACTTTACAGATAGAGATGTGCATAGTTTCACTTGCCTCATGGCCGGTAGCTACAGAAATGACAGATCCATTGCCTGACAGGCAGCATAGAGAAGACAAATGAGGAATATTGGCTAGGAAGCACTACTTCAAGAGATAACGTCTATAATATTCCTGTCAGCCTGATTTATTGTTATGTTTCAGTTCAAGGATTTTTAGCCTTGCCCAAGCCAAGATGGATCATCAGAACAGTTTTATTGCTGCCATAACAGATGCCTCTCTCTCACTCACTCACTCTTCCCTTCCCACCCCCTCCCTCCCTCTCCCCCTCTTCCTCCTTCTCTCTCTCTCCCTCTCTTTCTAATAATGACCAAGTTATCCTAAATCAGGCAAGAGACAAGGCAACGTTTCTCAACCTTGGCACTTTAAGATGTGAATTTCAGCTCCCAACTTCAACTTCTGGGAGCTGAAATCCACACATCTTAAAAAGTTGCCAAGGTTGAGAAACACTGACTCAGAGACTTATTTTTAATACAAAAAAAGAGAGGAAATAATATTTCTTACTGTTTTGACAATAATCTGTAGTAAGTGCTTAAAGTTATGAATGAAGGTGTCTTTCTAAAACCGATGGGATGGTTTCATGCCAAGATTTTTCGTGAATAATGGCACACATCCCTTGAAAACTAACAAGGGGTTTAAAAAAAAAAGTGGGGGGGGGGGAATGGAAATGAAGTCAGCACAGGCTGATTTGCACAGACAGAGGTAGAGCCAAATGAGTCAATTGAATGAAGAGAGTCTCCTAAACAGTAATGCAAATGGCATACTGCAAACATTTATTAAAATGGAACATTTTGCTTCACTTTATGTAACACGGTTGTTACGTAACACAGATAAAACCAAGAGCCTTCAGACACGTCAAAGGCAAACTCATTTATTGTGGCATTTGTTTTCATGAGCAAGATGCAAGCTGGTTATTTGTAACCTGTAAAGAGTTGAAGGACAACTGGTTATATTATACAAGCAATCTAGATCTTATTATACAAGCAATCTAAATCATGTATTTCAGCCAAAAATATAGCAAGTAGATCTTCCTCAAAACTTCTACAACAGCGACCCCCAACCTTTTGTGCACCAGGGACCAGTTCCATGGAGAAAGATTTTTCCATGGACTGGAGGGGACGTGATTTTGCGTGCTGCCTGCATCCCACGGATGGGGCTTCGCTTGTTTGTGCGGCCTGGTTGCTGGCATGTCACAGCCCAGTGCCGGTGGCATGTTGCAGCCCAGTGCCCACAGACCGAGGGTTGGGACCCCTGTTCTAGAATATAGAGTCAGTTTGGTGTGGTGATTAAGGCACCAGGCTAGAAACCAGAAGGCTGTGAATTCTAGTCCTGTCTTAGGCCCAAAGCCAGGAGGGTACAGCCATTTTCTCTCAGCCTAGGAAGGAGACAGTGGCAAACCACTTCCAAAATCCTGCCAAAAAAACCCCCGCAGGGACTAATACCCGAAGGCTAAAAAAGAAAAAGAAAAACATGAATAAAAGGTGACAGAGTCTTGGCTGAGGACTACCACGTATCAGAAAAATAAAAAACCAAAACAATTGAGTTATTATTTATTTATTTCATTTCTACAGCCACCTATTCAGCTTGGTTTTGTCGGCAGGCTTGGGAATTGCCTGGTAATAGGATGCCTGTGAAATGACTATATTTCACATAAGAGCTTGAGGGCACTTTACCATGGTTTTAGTTATATTGATATTTTCATTGTTTAATGGATGTTAAAGTTTTATTTTAATTGTTCCATTTTTATTGTGTAGCGCCCAGAGTCAGATTTTACAGATGGGCAGCTATATAAATTTGACAAATATATAGACATAAATAAACAAACAAAATCAACAGACCTCATTCAGGTATGAACTTACTCTTTGTGACCATACCTTCTTCAATGACATTTGATTCTGTTATTGCAATGCTGAGATATAGAGGGTTGCCATAATGTAAAATTGAATGCAGTTAATATTTCATAAACATGGTAATTTACATATGTAATGCTTCCAATTGATAATTCATGAAAAATGTCATGTTGGAATTCATTTTCTCTAGAAATTAACAATAGTAAGGTGAAATTTGATCTTAAACCAGGGATAAGCAACCTGTGGCATTCCTGTAAGTTGGAACTTACAGTTCTAACAGGAACAAGGAAATATGACCAGGAAGTTGGCAATTGCACTTTAATGTTCTGTCCTATGGTAACTATTTGTATTCAAAGCTAAAAGAGCTTGAAATAGTTGAAGTGGACCAAAGCAAATGATCACTTATCCCAGCAGCAATTTCCCTCTGTCAGTGCCTTAAGGTGAGACCTAAGTAGGCTCAGATCATCAAGAAGTCTTGAATTATAGATTGATTTCAAGCCAACTCTTCTTTGAGATATTTGACTAGTGCAGAGGTGGGTTTCAGCAGGTTCTGACCAGTTCTGGAGAACCGGTAGCTGAATTTTGAGAAATTCAGTGAACTGGTAGTAAAAATTCTGACTTGCCCCACCACCATCTATTCTCTGCCTCCCAAGTCCCAGCTGATTAGGAAGAAATGGGGATTTTGCAGTAACCTTCCCTTGGATTGGGGTGGGAATGAAGATTTTACAGTATCCTTCCCCTTCCCCTTCCACGCCCACCAAGCCACACCCACAGAACCAGTAGTAAAAAAAATTTGAAACCCACCACTGGACTAGTGTGATTAAGGTATAACGATTAAGATGTTAGACTAGGATTGGAGTGGAATAGATCCTGTTCTTTCATTGCAAGTTGTAACTCGGGTTTAAAAAGCAAATATAAATTGTATTGAATTAAAGTGCACATATCTTGTACAAAAACCCATTGGTCCTTGCTAATTAGAAGTCAGTCCTCAGTTAAATAAAATATCATAGAGCAGCTTTTCACTTTCAATCTGCAAGAATGTCATTTCCTTAGTATAGTTGATTAGCAAATATGAGTGATTTATTCGGATATCTGTATGTCCTTACTGTGCATTCATTTTATTTAAGAAATCCTCAAAATGATAGGCAGGGTTATTTGGAATTTTGGATAGCAGAGAAAACCTTCACTGTGTATAACATTTGCAAGAGTGATTCAGAGAGCAAGGAGAAGTTTCAGATTAACAACTTGAGAGAAAAACCACCTATTTACAGAACTACTAAGTTTAAGTGACTCGTTTCAAAAGCCCAGGTGTCCATCAAAGGATTTATATTAGAACCAACACTGCTATCTACACGATGATCATTACGGTGGTTGAATAATCTCTATCATTTTTCTCAAAAGAGCAGATACAGTACCAAGGTTTACCCAATGCAGATGTTTTGCTGGTTGAAACCAGAATGCTGATCTAAAGCTGCTATGAAACTTTCAGCATTTTAATTATAAATACTGAAACTGAAACTATAAAATTGTCATTTAAATTGTCAAAGGTAGTTTAAGAGTTTCTTGTCCCCCCCACCCATTTTTAAAAGGCAAAGATTATCAAAAGAACAAAGAAAGTCTATTATTGGGAAATGCTATGATACTTGCGAGATCCTAATCACTGGGGGGTCTTTGGTGCTCTCTGAGCTTGGTATTTTTTCTGCAGACATTTCTAATTGCTAGTACAGTTGCTAGCAATGATGATATCATCTCGTTTGGTACTGAAACATCTGCAAGAAAACTACCAAGTTCAGACCCCGAAGTTTAGCCAGAGCTACAAATATTCTTTTATCAGTATCCCAATCACTGCATTGCCTAACTACAATGGCAAGCTACATACTGTAATTATGGGCAAGTAGTTACCTTTTCATATTGAGGGTATACTTCAGAGATGCAAAAGTGTGGGTTGCAGTCTTCAGAGACCTACAGACCTAATTGCTGTTATTAATGTACCAGTAGGGGTCACTTAGGCCTCATAGGTATCCTTAGGGTAGGTACCTTCAACCCATGCTTGATTTGTAAGTGGGTGCCCAGAAAAAAGACAAAGGTAACACAGGAAAGTTGATATGGAAGAGAATTCTTAAAGCGGTTGGCTTAATCTAATGGAAAATGAATGCTTGGTGACTAAATACATCCGATATGGTAATCATTTTGTGAATTGGCAGACTTCTTTTCAAAGCAGCCAATTTTGGGGGCATGGCTGTGACATGAGCCCAGGTGGCGCAGTGGTTAGAGTGCTGTACTGCAGCTACTTCAGCTGACTACTAGTTCAGCAGATCAGCAGATCAAATCTCACTGGCTCAAGGTTGACTCAGCCTTCCATCCTTCTGAGGTGGGTAAAATGAGGACCCAGATTGTTGGGGGCAATATGCTATTTAATATATTGTCGATTGTTGTAAGCCACTCAGAGTCCTCGGAGAGCGGGTGGCATAGAAATATGATTAATAAATAAATCTCCAAACTTCATAAGCATGCCCAATCCCCAAAACATTACTATCCTTGTTTATCCTATTTTATTTTAACAAGACTACTTCCTGTTGTGAAAAAGCCCTATATTCTTATGAACGTCAACAGTTGTCCTTCAAGTATTTTTACCACAAGCAAAATCTCTTTTTAGTTGGACAAACACACACACAGAAATGAACAAAGAATAATATAGCCAACAGATAATCTAATGAGATATTCAGTTATAATACAAAAGACAGAAAAGAAAACCAGCATCTCCAAAATCTTCCCAAGAATTGAGACTAAATCGCTCAAGGTCACTCAGCTGACTTCATGCTGGGTGACCTTGAGCCATTTACTCTCAATTCTTGGGAAGATTTTGGGGATTTCTTTTCTGTCTTTTGTATTATAACTGAATATTTCATTAGATTATCTATGGCATTACAAATCACTCCTAGTTTCTACCCTAGTGCCTTAACCACTACACCAAACCAGCTCTTATTACATATATATTTAACAACAATATATCAAATTATATTAAAAAATCTATCTAATTTTTGTCTCCTGCAAAGATCATGTGATCATCATCTCAGAAACGGTATGAATCTTTCTCTTGAAAAGATTATATATCCCTCAAAGGCTTCATAAAGTCAAACTGACCTAATCAAAGCCCTAGTACTTGAAGACCATGCAGAGTCCTCATTTTGTAACATTTTTGTGATGGTTTCCTAGGCAACAGTTCAAGAAGTGGTCTACCATTGCCTACTTCCTAGGGCTGAGAGGGAGTGACTGGCTCACAATCTCCTAGTGGGGCTTTTCTTTTCTAGTCCAACAACTTAACCACAAACCCTTGTTTTAAAGAAGTTTTTAGACATATTTCTGTTTAAAGACCAAGTAGGCAATATTCATAATGATGATTCTGAATGTTACACTCAGCATCTACATTTGTTTCTTCCTGGTTCTCAAGATTGACAGTGAGTGATAATGCCATTACTGCCATCTTAAAAATAAGGTGACAGTTTTATTGCAATAGTGAGTGTGGACCATTACTAGATTTGTCAGAATCATATTTTACCATTGTACATTCCCTCATTAATAAAATCCAGGAATGTAACCCTTTGTAAATTAGTAAAAAGCCCCATATTTGTAATTGCCCTCTCCTTCATCATCCTTTATGAATCATAACTGCTAATTTAAAAGTTTCTAGAAAATGCTTTTTATGAAAGTCCTGTGGGAAGGAGGTCAGTGGTGGTATTCAATTGGTTCTATTCGGTTCGCCTGAACTGGTACTGGCAGCTGCGGGAGGCTCTGCCCATCTGCCCGGATGTTATCATGTCTCATTTTTTATGCTCTGTGCATGCGTGGAAGGTCGCACATACTCCCATTTGCGAACTGGTAGTGAAGGTAAATGAATACCACCCCTGAAGGAAGTCAAAGCCTACCCCTCTCCCAATGTCACCTTTCCTCTGTTTCCTATCTGACCTTCCAATGAACTCCAGACAATAAGACAAAAAACTACTTAAGTCAAGTGAAAGTCTGGCTGAAACTGACTATTTATTTATTTTTTTTATTTTTGTGATTTATATGTCGCCATTCTCCCGACTCAGGGTGGCTTACAAACAGCAATCAACAATACAAATCACAATGTTAATTCAAATTCAAATTAAAACCCCCATTAAAAACAATTTTTAAATTATGGCATTGTACAACCCCACGATCAGATTATTGTTGGAACAGCCACATCTTCAGTTCACAGCAAAAGGAGAGGAGGTCAGGAGCTATCCTGAGCTTGGTGGGCAGACCATTCCAGAGGGTCAGCGCTCCAACAGAAAATGCTCTCCCCCTGGGGGCCGCCAGCTGACATTGTTTGGCTGACAGCACCCTGAGGAGGCCTGTTCTGTGGGAGCGCACAGGATGGTGGGAGGAGGGCAGAAGATGGTCCTGTAAGTACCCCAGGCCTAAGCCATGTAGGGCTTTATAGGTAAGCACCAGCACCTTGAAACGGACCTGGAGCGCAACCGATAGCCAGTGCAGCTCGCACAGGAGACAATGCACTTTTAACATAAATGAAATTGGCAAAAGGCATCAACTTAACCAAACAAGAACAATTTCTTCAAGTTATTAAAAGTTTTTACTTCTGATAATAGATTTCCTCACAAAAGCCCTTCACTCACGAGGTCATCCCCCAACTCACAAAAGATAAAGGTCATAAGACTTGCAGGACACCAAGTTGCATTTCCTTTCCACAAGACCTAATGTACTTTTCCAGGAATCCCTAAAAGATAAGCTGAGTTCTCTAGCTTTCTAGAAACCATAAACTAACTTCTGTCTGAGATAGAAACTCTCTCAGAACCATAATTTATGGTCACCTTCAAGAGCCCCAAGTTGGCAGTATGCCTCAGTGGTGAAATCCAAATTTTTTTACTACCGGTTCTGTGGATGTGGCTTGGTGGACATGGCTTGGTGGGAGTGGCTTGGTGGGCATGGCAGGGGAAAAATACTGCAAAATCCCCATTCCCTCCTCACTCCTGGGGGAAGGATATTGCAAAATTTCCATTCCCACCCCACTGTGGGCCCAGCCAGAGATGGCATTTGCCTGTTCTCTGAACTATTCAAAATTTCCGTTACCAGTTTTCCAAACTGCTAAAAATTTCCGCTACCAATTCTCCAGAACCTGTCAAAACCAGCTGGATTTCACCCCCTGGTCTGCCTATATCTTGCCTTTGAATAAATGTCTTCTCTGCATCAAGTAACTGTCCTCTTTTTTCTTTCAAAGTCAGTTCAGAACGGATCAAGATTTTCTTCTAACAGTCCCTTTTCTTGATCTCTGTTCTAACATGTTAATCAGAGGTGGTATTCTGCAGGTTCTGACCAGTTCTGGAGAACTGGTAGTGGAAATTTTGAGTAGTTCAGAGAACTGGTAAATACCGCCTCTGGTTGGCCCCACCCCCATCTATTCTCTGCCTCCCGAGTCCCAGCTGATCGGGAGGAAATGGGGATTTTGCAGAAAACTTTCCCTGGAGTGGGGAGGGAATGGGGATTTTACAGTATCCTTCCCTTGCCACACGCACCAAGCCACGCCCACCAAACCATGCCATGCCCACAGAACTGGTAGTAAAATATTTTGAATCCCACCACGGATGTTAATGTAAACGTACATTACTTCTGCATATAGTTTCATTCTGATCTAGTTTACAATCTATCTTTTATCACCATATGTATGTGTGTGAGAGAGAGTGATCCAATTCACAGAAACACACATATAGATATATGGTTGATAGAAATTAAATTGTCCCTGTTGCCACAGATTGCAGTCTACAAAGTTTTGTGACACACAATGGTTTGTTTGTTTTTCCTGCAACAGTTTAATATGCTGTTGCATATTAGATAGGCTTCTTGTTGAAAAGAGACTTCCTGTGTTTTATTGGGCAGGATAAGGATTAGGTTCTTTGCATAGAATACTATGAATAGACCTGAATCCAATGTATGATCTCAATCCAGCAGAGAGTCTCTGACTGTGTTCTGCATTTTTTTGCTCTGTCATTTTTGCACCTCTATAACTCTGCAAACCAACAAGACAGACACAGACTTCAGAGGATAATTAGAACTGCAGAAAAAACAATTGCTACCAACCTGCCTTCCATTGAGGACCTGTATACTGCACGAGTCAAAAAGAGGGCTGTGAAAATATCTACAGACCCCTCATATCCTGGACATAAACTATTTCAACTGCTAACCTCAAAATGATGCTATAGAGTATTGCACACCACAACTAGACACAAGAACGCCATCACTCTGCTAAACAAATAATTCCCTCAACACTGTCAAACTATTTACAAAGTCTGCATTACTATTAATTTTCTCATCGTTCCCACCACCATTTCCTTCTACTTATGACTGCATGACTGTAACTTTGTTGCTTGTATACTTAATATTATATTGATATTGTTTCCTGATTGCTTATTTGTACTTTATGACTATCATTAAGTGTTGTACCTATTGAATCTTGATGAATGTATCTTTTATGTACACTGAGAGCATATGCACCAAGACAAATTCTTGTGAATCCAATCACACTTGGCCAATAAAAAATTCTATTCTATTCTATTCTATTCTATTCTATTCTATTCTATTCTATTCTATTCTATTCTATTCTATTCTATTCTATTCTATTCTATTCTATTCTATTCTATTCTATTCTATTCTATTCTATTCTCTCTAGAACCCTGTTATTTGCACCTTGTCTATGACTGTCCCCTGGTCATGTGCCAGACAAGGATACTAAAGCCAAATAGAAATAGTCTGATTAAAGATTATGAGATATTGCCAGGTTTCAGGACTTGAGAAATGAAAGTGATATTAAAAATGTTTTATTCATAACAAGGAAACTACTGCTTTCCTCTTGAATCGACACATGATTATTATTTCCTGAGGCTTGCTCTACCTATGTCTATTTTGTTAGTGACACAACACGTACTAGGGCTTCTCTAACCTCCGATATAATTTAGAAATTCAGAACCAGCCATGAAGAAAAAGAGACTTTGTTAGCACAGAATGATCCAAAATAAATACAACTTCAATTTCATGGCTGACCTGAGTCGTAATTTGATACTAGTGCTTTCTCTAACCGAATGCACATTTATTACTCTGAATTCCTAGCTGTTAGCAAAATTAGTTCAAGCACTCATCTGTTGGCTGGATGGATTGATGTAAAATAAAAAAAGGTTAAGCTAAATCCTTAAGAGACTTCTCATTGTGGTCATAACAGTAAAAATTAATGAAAGGCCCCCAGGATTTAAAAAGCTGTGCTAATTTTTTTGCTTTAGATCTCCACCAGCTATCTTTATAGATTAGAAAAGTATTTTATGTAATCTCAAGTTTTAAGAGAAATACGATCCTGATTCTTGCATTTTATATTGATAGCATAGATAATGGGGAGAAAAAAAAATCACACTCTCTGGGTTATATTTTCAATTAGTTTTAGCATAGTTCACTTTAAGATAGTTTGGTTTTCTGGCAGTGGCAGTTTTTTCCTCTACAGAAACTTCAAAGTTGGCCAATGGGCAAATAATAAATTTGCATGTGTTTAAATGAATTAATGTACATTTGGGATTTATCTGGATGGTTTTTAACTCCTCAGGTCTTTAAAGCTTCTGAATAGGTCTTTCTCCCATCCCTTATAAAAAAAAAATACTTGGCCTTATTTTAGTGGGAATTAAGTAGATGAGTGCAAGAGAACCAGTTTGGTGCAGTGGTTAAGGCATCAGATTAAAAACCAGGAGACTTCACTTCTACTCCCACTTTAGGCATGAAAGCTAGCAAACTGTCAATGGGCCAGTCCCTTTCCCTCAGCCCAACTCACCTCACAGAGTTGTTGTGGGGGAAGTAGGCAGAGGAAGGTGCAGGGGTGAAATGCTCCCTGTTCGAACTGGATTGGTGCTTCGGAGAACTGGTAGCAAAAATCCCTGCCACCTATGCCCACCCAATTGCCTGGTTACCTGCTTGCCGCTTTTTTTAAAAAATGCCTTTAAAAGGTAAAAAAAAAAGCTCTGACAATCCCAGCTGAGCCGTGCGATCATCAGAGCCTTTTTTTTTTTTACCTGTTAAAAGCATTTTTTACAATCTATTAGGCCAAATAGGTTGTAAAAAAATGCTTTTAAAAGGTAAAGAAAAGGCTTTGACGATCACAGCTGAGCCACGTGATCATCAGAGACTTTTTTTTTACTTTTAAAAGCATTTTTTAACAACCTATTCGGCTGAATAGGTTGTAAAAAATGCTTTTAAAAGTAAAAAAAAAAAAATTGCATGCCACAGCTGATCACACTCCCCCCACACACTGTTCTACTCCCCCATGCTTCCTTTTGGTGTGCGTAGTGCACACTGCATGTGTGTGCACCTTGCATATGTACAGCCAGTAAACTGGTAGTAAACCGGTTCAGATTTCACCACTGGGAAGGTATATAAGGTATGTTTGCTTTGCTCCCTGAGTTATATTTAAAAAATAACACAGGCGAGATAAAAAAAATCTAAAAAGAAAGGTTACATTGCAAAGAACTGTAGAATCATTGATTGAACTGTAGATGGAAAGTTGACACCTTGGCAGAACTTAAAGAAAAGCTAATCAGTTTTGATTTGGGATAATATTTCAATAGGAAACCGCTAAGAAATCCTATACCCTGTTTCCACCAAAATAAGACCTCCCCTGATAATAAGACCAATCGGGCTTTTGAACACATGGCAAAAAGGCCAAGCACTTATTTCAGGGTTCAAAAAAATATACGATAGGTTCTTATTTTGGGGGAAACACGGTAGTTGTGAACTAGACAGGAAAGTTAAAAAAAAATCTGAAGAAAGTAGCAGCAAATTAATTTTGTATTATTTCCAAGAAAACTATTTATCCTTCTGAGGTAGGTAAAATGAGGACCCAGATAATTGGGGGCAATATGCTGACTCTGTAAACTGCTTGGAGAGGGATGTAAAGCACTGTGAAGTGGTATATAAGTCTAAGATTGCTATTTGGACTAATCAACCAGGAATTGAATTTGGAAGATTTGAAAGTTCATTCCTCTTCCGAGTATAGGAAATTGAAAGAATTCCATGAAGTTTATCTAGTGGGATATTGTCTCCTTTTAGACATGGTTTTATTGGAGAATTTCTCTTTATTTTCAAATGTTTTTTGTAACGTTCAGCCAGAATCTGCCTTCCTCTATGTAAGACCAAAATGACTAGATATCTTGCATCTAATATATTATTCAGTTAAACCAATAATTCTAATAGGTAAAAATCCTTTCAGTAAGTCATCTTAGTCATGATTTGGTCATGGTTTGGCACCTTGCTTTAAAGAATTGATATTTAAAAATATTATAGTGTAGTATAAGGAAATCTGCAAGAGGGACCTAAAGGCCCTGGAAATGGACATTAGCAACTGGGAAACCTTGACCTCCGATCGTTCTGCTTGGAGGCTAAAGACGCAGCATGGCCTTCTCCAATTCGAAGAGACACTGGTTCGGCAGGCTGAGGCAGAGGCAGTCCCGGAACCAGTGAAATCTGGGGGCTGGGCAGGGGACAGAATTTATCTACCCTCAGTGTGGAAGGGATTGCCACTCTCAAATTGGCCTTTTTAGTCACACTAGATGCTGTTTTATGACATCTTTCCAGAGACGATACCATAGTCTCTTGAGACTGAAGGATGCCAATACAGTGTAGCATAGCATAGCATAGCATAGCGTAGCGTAGCGTAGTGTAGTATAGATGCAAGTTATGGAGTCTTAAGTCTTAACAAATGTCTCACATAATAACAGAAATTTTGAGCTCCACTCAAGGACTACCTGTATAAAGATTCATAGTTGCATAAGTCACCATGAAGTTGGTTTTTTTTTCTTTTTTCAAATACGGCTTGATATCTATGGTTGCAATGAGAAAACTGATATTGTCCTCCTTTCGATCATTGCAATTCAAAAATTGAATTGTATATACCACTGTTCTCACTAAACGTACAATAAAATTACATTCTCTAAGCTAATAGAAACATACAGCTCAGTAGAAAGAAATATATGGTGGGGCAGAGCAGTATCTATAAATAGGTGTCTGCCATTCTAATGCATTTAAAATAATTCCAGTAATTACTGTGATTCATTCATTTTTGCTTTACCTTCTCTTGCAAACCTCAACTTAGTAATGCGAGATAGGCTGTGTGAGGTCTCTTTCTCTTTTCATTGAGTGAGAAATGTCTCAATTAGAGGGTTAATTAGCACTGTCGTTTAAACCAAGAGCACAGTCTCATTAAATTAATGCATCTTGTTGGAAATGTTTTAATTAATGAGGTAATAAAGCCACTGCACCAATACATACACAGAGAGACAAGTTTTGCAGGTTAATGAAGCTCATGGATCTATTCATTAAGCATTAAAAGGTTTCTCCTCTTGGTAGTGTCTCTTTCTGCTCTCTCTTAGGACTCTTCAAATAATCTTTCCCCCTTCAAATGCAAAATGCTGCAAAACATAATGAAAGAATTAGTTTACACAGATTTTAAGTTTACATCTATTTTTTAAAGGATAGGTGTTAGTAACCCTGAATAGAAAAGAGCCGACACAAATGTGAAACCCTCAAACTATATTGTGTGTTTCATGACAGCTATTAACCATACTTCCTTCTACAAGATATAGTGCCTTGTTCAACATAATCCTAATTATTTTACAAACCTCAGTGTCTGTACATACTAATAAAGCCAACATGAAACTATATATTAGAGGGAGCTCAAGATGTTCCCCTAATGTCAATATATAGTTCCTTTGCTATCATATGAAATATCTAACTTCTACTGGGAGCCCAGCCTTACTTACACATAACTTGAAGTAGGTCCCATAACTTTCCAACTTTGGGAAGTTGGAAGAAAGCTGTTTCTGGACATCAGTTTAGTTTTTAGATTTTTATCCTAACTTTATTTTTGGTCCAATCAAAATGGCATGCATACTTTAATGCACCAACCTCCTATTTTCCCCACAACAACAATCCTGTGAGGTGGGTTGAGTTGAGAGAGTGTGAGTAACTCAAAGGAACCCAGCTGAGTTTCCTACTAAAGGGAGGACTACAACTCATTACCTCTGTCAATTGGGGCATCTTTCGAAAACTTCACAACCTCCTTGTTTCTACTTCAAATTTAACCACTGCACTACATTGACTCTAATAATTTTTGCTGCATGAAGGTATTACTAGTTTTTTCCATGATACCACTGTGGTGGTGCAGTGGTTAGAATGCAGTATTGCAGGCTAATTCTGCTGACTGCCAGCAGTTCAATCCTGACCGCCTCAAGGTTGACTCAGTTTTCCATCCTTCTGAGGTCTGCAAAATGAGGACCCAGATGGTTGGGGCAATATGCTGACTCTGTAAACTGCTTAGAAAGAGCTGTAAAGCACTATGAAATGGTATATAAGTCTGAGTGCTATTGCTTTATTTAATGTAATGTAATATATATACAATAAATATGCATATTGAAATACGCTCAAGTAGCGTATGTTCAAGTAGCTCGGGTATGCAGTTTAGGATGGGAAGAAAATGCTTTTAAAATTAATCCAGAGTTAAATATTTATTCAAGACTAATATTTGAATAAACATGGTCTCTACTCCCCAGTTGATGCTCATGGATACCTCTACTTGGCCGTATTAGACCCACCTCCTCTCTGCTTTTAATTTTTTTAAAAAAAAATACTGATTTAATTTTCTTTTCTTTTTCTTTTCTTTCTTCTTTACTGGACACACAAGGAATTTGTCTTTGGTGCATATGTTCTCAGTGTACATAAAATTTTAAAGAGAATTTAAAAAAGGTGGGAGAGTAGTAATAAAATCAGCTTCAGCTTGGTGCTAATATCAGGTTAACAACAGCAGCAACAACAAATCCTTGTTTATAGTGACAGAAAAGGAATTGGCTTCACTCTCCCTGATGTATTTCCTCCTCAACAGATCATCTTTTGAGAGATGGAGAAGATACTCAGTGTAAGTTATAACCATGCAATCATATTGGAAGCGAGTATTTGTTTGAAAGATCTAAGAGGGCTATAACCAAACTACCAATAAAGCAATTAGTAATATACTCAGAAGGCTCAGACCCCCAATGTCCTCTGAGGCATCGATACTGTAGCCATTGCTCCTAATCTCAATTTATACATCTCCATTGTCCCGTGGGCCATTTTTTTAGATCTAGAAGCCACTTTTTAAAAAAAAATCTAGAAGCAAATATGTATTATTGAATTTTATTTTCCCAGGAGACAGTTTCATTGGCTTGCTTGGGGTAACGTATGCAGACTGAGCTTTTGTTTCCTGATTAATTTATTTAATTAT
Source organism: Masticophis lateralis (assembly GCA_030761175.1). Classification (NCBI taxonomy): domain Eukaryota; kingdom Metazoa; phylum Chordata; class Lepidosauria; order Squamata; family Colubridae; genus Masticophis; species Masticophis lateralis. Next base: position 50,407,419 of record JAUDYJ010000002.1, read on the forward strand.
TTTCTGTGGCTTTATGATATTTGGATTTTCCTAGCAATCCTTCACAGTGCTTTTTAAAGAATACACTCCACTAATTATACAGCTAAGTTTTCCTTTTTTTTTTCTCCATCAGAAAGAATGTCACCTTCCAAAGATTTTCTGAAACTGACCACAGTTAATCTTTTCTCTTTAGCTATCTGAAGCGTAATGATTTATTTCCCAAGACCCACTCTTGAGCTCTTCCACATAAGGATTTATTTCTTTGGCTTGTTCATTCACATTTAATGGGAGGTTGAAATATGCTAGTCTGGCACAGTGATCAGAGCCATGGTGGTGCAGTGGTTAGATTGCAGCATTGCAGGCTAACCCTACCGACTGCCAGGAGTTCGATCCTGATGAGCCTCAAGGTTGACTCAGCCTTCCATCCTTCCAAGGTCAGTAAAATGAGGACTCAGATTGTTGGGGGCAATATGCTGACTCTGTAAACTGCTTAGAGAAGGCTGTAAAAGCACTGTGAAGTGATACTTAAGTCTTAGTGCTATTGCTATTTGGAATAGGAATGGAGAAAAATACTTTCAAGTCCACTCTCAGTCATGCAAGTTACCATATTTTTCGGAGTATAAGATGCACCGGAGTATAAGGCACATGTTAGTTTTTGGGGAGGAAAATAAGAAAAAAACTGATTGGTGGGTGGATCGGCCTTCCAGAATACCCCCAATCAGCTGTTCCCAGAGGTGGATTTTACCAACAGGTTCCTTGGTTGTGAGCTCTGTGCCTTCTTTTTTTTCTGCCTCTGAAACTTCTGAAACTCTGTTTCAGAAAAAACTTTTTTTTCTGCCTCTGAAAGCCTCCAAAACAGAGCTTCAGAAAAAAAGGCTTTTTTTCTGAGGCTCTGTTTGGAAGCTTTTTTTCTGAAGCTTCTTTCAGAGGCTTTTATTCTGAAGGACTATCTGTACTCTGTTCAATCTTCTTTCTTTGGTATTGGTATATAGATTAACCTCTTCCGATCTGTTGGTTATTGTGTCATTCTCCAGATTTGTTAGCATAGTTTGGTTAGAACCTTTACTGACTCTTCTTTTGTTGCTTGCCATATTATTTTAGACAAAAGCCTTTCAGAGGCCTTTTTTCTGAAGCTTCGTTTTTCTGAGGCTTTTTTCCTGAAGCTTCTTTCAGAGGCTTCTTTCAGCCTCTGAAATCTCTGTTTGCGAGGCTGGGTGGCGTTACATTTGGAGTATAAAAAGCACCCAGATTTTCACGCTCTTTTTTGGGGGGGGGGAGGTGTGTCTTATACTCCGAAAAATACGGTAATGTCTTTAGTTCAGTAACACTGATTTGGTTACTATATCCTACGCCCTCAACCTTTTGTGCACTAGTGAAGAGAGGTTTTTTTCATGGACTGGAGGGAGCGTAGTTGCATGTGCTGCCTGCATCCCACAGATGGGGCTTTGCTTGTTTGTACAGCCCAGTTTCTGGCATGCCGTAGCCCAGTACCAGTCCATGGTATAGGGGACCCCTATACTAAGCCATAATGTCAGCTGTATGGGTTTGGTTTAAAGAGATATGTCAAATCAGCATAGCTTATCTCATATTAATATAGAAAGAAGTGGAAAAGGAATAACATGACATCCTAATATGTTCAGAGCGGCAAGGAGAATAGGGCTACAATCTAGGAAGCAAAGATCCAAATGACCATTAGATGGCAGCAAGTAAAGAATATGAACTCTTTGCTGGCTTTTAAGTGGTTGTTTGATGTTTGCAAACCACACCTTGTAGCCCTAATGGAAATAATAAGAACCAATATATTAATTTATAATCTTCCTGTATTTCTATAGTCTGATTTTTCTAGAGACCACATTTTTATTCCAGAAAGATGAATGAGTAATGCAATTTGCAGGCATTAGAAAAGTGACTCAGAAGTGACTCAGTGCAGTATGTTAATTTTTTTTAAATCGGGGAGAAACTTTATATCATGTTAAGTAGCTTGCTAAAAGTAGAGAGCTTCTATAATTACAAAAAAAGCATCACAAAAGATTAAAATGGTATATTACTGTATGCCTATACTGATTGTGTACCGAGATTATCCAAAGGTTTGAGTATCTAATAAAAACACAAATCAACTTTTTTTGCTGGTCACCTAGTGGTGTCCCCCCCACCCTTTTCCGTGGCTAGACAACACTCATCTCTACTCTTTAGAACGTAAAGTGATTAGCTCTTTAAATGTTAAATGTCTGCATCAGTATATAGGACAATGTCTATGCAGATTCTCAGTCATCTAGGTTAGCGGTCACCAACTTGTGGTTCATGGATCACTGGTGGTCCATGAGAAAATTTGGTGGTCCTCAGAAAATTATTTGCATTTTTTTATATTGCACTAAAGCAGGGGTCCTCAAACTTAAGGCCCCTGGTACAGAAACGTGTAATGAATGTTTGTGTTGCTGCAGAGAGTCTCCCTCTATGGGGTCTTTTTGTGTGGGTCAGAGGGGGGCAGAAATGACTTGGGGTCTGCTTCGGCCTCCTGGTGTGGAGTTTTGGGCAAAGAGCCTGGTGGCGCAGCCTGGTGGTGCAGTGGACTAAACTGCTACTGTTAAAGTAGTACTTAGCTGCCAGCTGCCTGCAATTACTGCGAGCTCAATTCTCACCAGGCTCAAGGTTGACTCAGCCTTCCATCCTTCCAAGGTAGGTAGAATGAGGACCCGGATTGTGGGGGCAATAAGGTGACTTTATATAAAAAAGAACACCGCTCAGAGCGGGCCAAAAAGCCCTACTAAGCAGGTATATACAAAAGTATGAAGGCTGCTGCTTAATGCATTGTAAGCCACCCTGAGTCTCTGGAGAAGGACGGCATATATAAATCAAACTAATAAATAAATAAATAAATAAAGGCTGGAAGGAAGCACTGCTGATGGTGAAGAGCCGGAGGACCTTGTTCCAGTGGGACTGCATCATGGCCTGGAACTGGCTGACCATCTCAGCCTGCTGAGCCTCCAGGTGCCGGTAAACTGGTCTTACACTCCTGCAGGTCTTCCCTCTGCTTGGAAAGCCTATGCTCGTAGTCCTCAGTGAGGTGCTTCTACTGCGCCTTCTTCTCGGTCAGATTCAATTTGAACTGAACCAGTTGTTTTGCCAACTCTTTCTCATGGTGGCTGCTTAGCTCCAGCAACTGCTTCCTGTTGAGGCCCTAAGGAGCCCGGGTGGGGAGGGGAGGAGTGGCTGGGAGGGGAGGGGCAAGTAGAGGCTGGCGATGTGCCCCTCGACATGAGTGACATTGAGTTGGCCACACCCACCCAGTCACATGACCACCTAGCCCCGCCCACCCAGCTGGTCATTAGGCAGATCATATTAGTGGTCCACGGGCTTTAAAATTATGAATTTAATGGTCCCTGATGTCTGAAAGGTTGGTGACCCCTGATCTAGGTCATGGTTGTCCCAAAGGTGCTTTTTCAAGAGGACTTTCTGGTTTTTCTTTGAAGATGTTTCACTTCTCATCCAAGAAGTTTCTTCGGCTCTTTTTCAAGAGGCAACTGAACTTTCTGGGTTTTTTTTTTAAAAGACATTTTGCTTCTCATCCACAAAGCTTCTTCAGTTCTGAGTTGAAGGAGCTTCTTGGATGAGAAGCGAAATGCCTTCAAAGAAAAACCAGAAAGTCCAGTTGCCTCTTGGAAAAGCACCTTTGGGACAATATGTCGGACACTTTTTCTGAGATTCTAGGTATCTTAAATCCAAGTATACACAAAAATAATTAGCTTGCTGTCATTTTCCCGCTTTCTGCTGGCCATATGATTATTATTAGAAATTTCCCCTCTGGTAGTTGGTAGCTGGAACAGGCACCTCAAGGAATGTAATCTTCTAGGGATCTTCATGAAGTCACAAATACACCCTGGATTTGATCTATAGACTAAACACATCTATTTCTAGTAGAGAAACTAACTCCCTTGAGGGAAGAAGAAGGGGAGGCAGAAGTTTTCTGAAAGCTTTTGTTCTTTTTTGTTCTTTTCAGTAGAAAGAAGCAAGTTATTCAAGGGAAAGGGATCACACGTACAATCCCCCCCCCCCACACCTGCAATGAGGTCTTCTAGAATGTAGGAATCAAACTCATAGATGTTTGTAGTCAGTGAGTTAGAGTTTGCTTTCTCTTTCTTTCTTTTTTGTTTGTTTGAAAAAAAAAGTTCATGTTTTCTTGAATCCTAGCTCCCTCTTGGATGAACCCACCTGTTGGTCCTTGGATTCTTTTGAAATCTAATCCCTTTCTCTATGCATAATATCTTCCTATGTTTTCTTTGACGTTGTGTGTTCTTAATTGACTTGGGATACATTTAAGCAGGCATTCTTAGTGCCAATTTCAGTCTTTGGGGTGGGGTGCAGTTTATAATCTAGTAACCTGCTTCTCTATATATTAGACCCTGGGTATCATGTGTGGCAGCTACAGTATCCCTTAGAATGCAAAATATTTTTTGATGTTGTCACTATTATTATTTTTAAATCCTTCATTTCCATAATACAATATTTTCACAGCCTCTGGATGTTTGTGTGCCTTTCTTTCATCTCTACATGCTGATATCTGTGCTGCTTTACACACCAGTAATATTTCCCCAGACATCAAGTGTTCCTTTAATGATCAGTCTTAATAAATTTTGTTAACATTATGGTGGGGTTGTTAAAGAAGAAGAAAAAAATGCATTGAACCAATTGAGGTATTAAAAAATAGGCAATCCTTTCTCTGTGCGTATGTACCATATTTTTCTAAGTATAAGACGCACCTTCCCCCCCCCCCCCCAAAAGAGGGTGAAAATCTGGGTGTATCTTACACTCTGAATGAAGCCCAGCCCAGACTCGCAAATGAAGATTTCAGAGGCTGAAAGAAGCTTCTGAAAGAAGCTTCAGAAAAAAAGCCTCTGCAAGGCTTTTATCTAAAATAATATGGCAAGCAACAAAAGAAAAATCAGTAAAGATTCTAACCAAACTATGCTAACAAATCTGGAGAATGACACAATAACCAAAAGATTGGAAGAGGTTAATTTTTATACCAATACCAAAGAAAGGAGATTGAACAGAGTGCAGATAGTCCTTCAGAATAAAAACCTCTGAAAGATGCTTCAGAAAAAAAGCCTTTTTTTCTGAAGCTCTGTTTCAGAGGCTTTCAGTTTTTTTCTGAAATAGAGTCTCAGAAGTTTCAGAGGCTGAAAAAAAAACAAGGCACAGAGCTCACAACCAAGGAACCTGTTGCTAAAATTCACCTCTAGGAACAACTGATTGGGAGTATTCCAGAAGGTGATCCACCCACCAATCAGCTTTTTTCTTATTTTCTTCCCCAAAAACTAAGGTGCGTCTTATACTCTGGTGCGTCTTATACTCTGAAAAAATACGATATATGTGGCTGTGCGCATATGCATATGTGGTAGCTGCTCATTGCTATTGTACCAAACAAAATGTTTGGAAGTCAGAGCATTTGGTTTTAGAGATTAGTTTCTGAGAATGCTCCAAGAAAGTGGATTCTAAAGATTTCTCTAAGGAGGCATGATTCAGTGTGGTACACTTGTTCAGAAATATGTGTTGAGTGTAAAAGAGAAATGGGAAAGTTCAATCTTTGGAACCTAGCTATTGTATGCTTGGCCATTCTAGAAGATTATTATCTCAAAATATCTGTACATTCAATGATAGAACCACTTGATGCTCAGTTTGGATATCCAACCCTGATAAAGTATTTAAATATATTCGTCTTTCATGTGATCTGTTTCTTTCTTTTTTTGGTGGAAGCAAAACATTCCTGTTTGGAACAGACTGCCAGGCTCCAGAAGGAGAAAACGTAGGTCATTTTCTCTTATTCAAATATAGTGACACTTCTAGTATACCTGATAACAATAATCATACTTCAATGAAACTGTCCTCTGCTTTCATAACTTACTTTTGTACATGGATGTATAAAGATTTAGGGCACCTTTACACCACAATGTTTCCATGACCATTACAATTTCCATTTTCTCATCTCTCAAAAGTATTGTGAAACATGATCTGTAATCTTCTCAATCCCACCAGCCTTGAATCTATAGTAAGAGAATGGGGTAGGGTAAGATAAGAGATCCTGCTAATTGGGAAGAAAGGTGGGATCAACCAAGAGAACCCAACTAAAGTCAGTCACTCCACTACAATAGGTTCTAGGACAGCTTTGCTACAATTTCATATATACCATAGTGAAACCATCAGTAGTTCAATTCAGCTCAATGATGACACAGCAGATATTGAAGAAATGGCTGGTCTGGAGATGATTTTGGATTGCTGCAAAAGTCCTATATGGAAGTGCACCCTGATATATGTAGAACAAATTACAGCTTTAGGAAAACTTCATTGTAGAAAAATGCAAAGTTCTAATAACTCTATTTCCTTCTACAACCTGCAGCTGAAATTATACGAGATATGTTTATACAATTAGTTATTCCAGCTGAGTTATCTGATATTCATTTAAGATGCCCATGTTACTTGCCTGAAGGAAAGATGTGACCCAGCCAAGATCAAAGAAAGCCATTCTTGTAGGCACCTCTTCAAACATTCTTTCCTAGAAGAGCAAAGGTGCCAAACTAAAAAAAAAATAGAAAAAAAATCAAAATGATTGATAGAAAGCAAGCCAAGCATGACAAGCTGAGCTGTACTGATGATCTTTTGCCCTGCAGAAATGACATCCTTTTTCTAATTAATTCCATTCTCACTGAAGGATTCTAAGTTTAGGTATGCAAAGCTTTCGTTTATTACAGAGCAAAAGCAAAAATCCAAGTCTGAGCATGAAGGAAAAGTAGAGAGATTATCAAGTTATTTTAATAGTAACTTTATGAAGAAATATAATGGCAAAGATAGAAAACTAATACAAACCAATAACAGAATTGAAAGAAAAATAAAAGGTGCAGAAAAGCAAAAAACAGAAAAGAAAGAAAAAATAAGAATATAGTAAAGAAAAAGAAAAGAAATATATAAAGAAATAACTTCTTCTTTCATCAGAAGTATAAACAATTTTACTAACTTATCACCTTCTCTTAAAATATAACAAATAATATCTTTTTCATATATCTCATCTCTTATCTATAAACAAATCCTTAACTCCTCATTGTTACAGTCCTGATCAGCAAAAGTCTATTAAGAGTTACCAGAGATAACAAAGAATATATTTTAACCTTGATCAAATAAACCAATTATATCCCTTCTTTTTACTTTTAACAATCATCAATTTCAACCACCCAACTGGCCCACTTCTGCATGGAAACCTATCTACCACAGTCTAGAAGATCTCATCCAGCCATCCAGGTACCTGCATACAAAAAGCGCTTCATTTACCTTCATTTTTCTGTAGCTTCATTTTTCTGTAGCATCACACTGGGACTTCATGAGGTACAGTCTTCCTACTGAGGCTATTTCATGCCATTTTTCAAAAATGCTTCATATTGAAGAATTTGGGCTGGCTTCCAAGGGCCCATAAAGAGCCAGCTCCATTCTTCATTCTATTTCCATGCTAATATTTACTTTTTTATTGGAAAATAGGCTTCTGAATAATAGTAATCCTAGACAACAAAAGTCCAGTATGAAAACAAAGTTCATTTAAAATTCAAAGCAAAGGAAAACTCCCAAGCTAAAAGGCAATGTGGTGGAAGAACAGAATTTACCCTAAGAAAGTCTTCCTTTTGAAAAGTTAGAAAAGACTTTTTGGACACAGGAAAGGCAGGCGATTCAGACTTCACTGCTTGCCTTACAGGCATTTTGCCATTCCCTTCTTATGCATAATTAAAGGCAGCAGCTTTTAGGGCTGAGGTCATTTTTCTAAGCATTAAATTGATTATGCTTGAGCAACACAATATCCCTGGTGGAATTATGTGTGAAGCCACAGGGCTCAATAAAAGCCTATTAACTCTAACACAAAAGGTGCCTTTCGGTGCCGTTAAGACTTTTGGGGTTAGAATCTTACTGGACTTGAGAAAATAAGCTTTAAATACTAGTTAAGTTATTAGCGTGTGGTTGCTGTCTAAGCAAGCTCATGCTACCTCACTAATGGAAAACAACTTGTTCCTCTTATGCAGCTAAAGCCCAATGTTGCATTAATTCATCTCCCAAAATGTTCCATTGACAACGGCAACACAGAAGCTGGATTTTAATTGGAAATGCTGTGAAAATGTTTTCAGTTCCACCTATGTTCTCTGTTTCACTCTGTCATGCAACACAGCATACAGACAGATTCTTTTTATGAAATCTAAGCCCTCATGAGCCACTGTGGTGCAGTGGTTAGAGTGCAGGCTACTTCTGCTGACTGCTGGCTGGCTGCAATTTGGCAGTTCAAATCTCACCAGGCTCAAGGTTGACTCAGCCTTCCATCCTTCCAAGGTTGGTAAAATGAGGACCCAGATTATTGGGGGCAAGATGCTGACTCCGTAAACTGCTTAGAGAGGGCTGTAAAGCACTGTGAAGTGGTATATATGTCTAAGTGCTATTGCTATTGCTCATGAATACACAGCAAGGAAAAGGTCCTGAGTAGCACTTTTACTATTTTCTGTAAGCCTCTCCCTGTCAGATTGCTATTGGATATTTTAATTAATTAGCCCAAAGTACTGTAAAATTGGGGCAGCATATAAGGGCATTTGGTTTTTTTGTTCTTGATTATGTATTTTGATATGGAAAACTGTATGAAATATTATGAATAAATAATATTAAGGCAAACTGGAAGTTAACAAAAGCAAGTGGTTGTGGAAAAATGTTGGCTTGGTGGCCTTGTTGTCTGTAAAAAAAAAAGGATTTGGGTTGGTTCCAGATGTCTCACCAGATTTATTGTTCAGCTAATGATTACATACATAAAGCAATCATAAAGATATCTAAGAACAATTACAAAGCAGGCATAAACTGGAGATAGCATATTTCTTGTGGACAGAATGCCTTCCTGTCAGCTTTTTAAGGTAGACCCAGCTAGGAAGCAGACTCCACAAGAAATCCTAGGATTCTTTATTTTATTTTATTTTATTTTATTTTATTTTATTTTATTTTATTTTATTTTATTTTATTTTATTTTATTTTATTTTATTTTATTTTATTTTATTTTATTTTATTATTTTATTTTATTTTATTTATCAAGAACGTATTAGGTAATTTATATAATTATAAGCATGAATTGAATACATAAAATAGGTACAAGTAGAGGAAACATTAGGACAGGGATGGTAGGCACGCTGGTGCTCTTATGCATGCCCTTTATATTTCTATTCTATTCTATTTATATAATTATTCATATTAATATATTAATTATATAATTATATTATAATTCTGCTTTATTATAAACTAACCTTTGCCTCCCTACCACCCTTGGGAGTTAAGGCAAAACCAATTTGAATGCCTTTCTAATGTTTTCTTTGTTTCCTGAGCGTAACAAATATTTTCAATATAGAATAACAATATAGTTGAAAAGGACTTTGGAGGTCTTCTAGTCCCACTCAGTTTCTCCAAGGTCATCTCTGTATCCTTCCCCATTTGTGAAGTAACATGCACTTGGAAAAGCAGTGGAGGAGAGTTTTGAGAGAGAGAGGAGAGAGGGAGCTGGATTAAGAGACTGCAGAGTCTTGAGCTGGATGGGAGAGGGAGAGAGCTTCAGGATAGCCACAATCTAAAATCCTTCAAGATCTATCTAGTAGGTCAGAAGGTTATACTTTCAGTTTGGCAAGATTCTGTCCATTAGGTGTAAGCAAATAAAGGATTGAGCTCAATTGGATTTTTTTGTGTCTCTGGACTTGAGCCTGACAATATTTCCTTAAAAGAAAAAAAAAAAATGAGGTCATGACTGGTTGGTAAAATACCAGAGATTCATGACCAGATAGGAAGTTCTAGAGCTAAGAGGTAGCCTCGAGAAGGCTCTTTCTCTTGTCTCATACAATTAGACCTCTCCCACTGTCAGGACTTAGAGTAAGATTTTGCTGCCATATTTCAGGGAATGGGCAGGCCAATGTGGGAGAAGGAAACTCATGAGGTATCCTGAATTAGAATGTGTAGGACTTTAAAGGTTATCACCCACACTTTTAATGTGTCCAGTGCAGCCCTTTCAGGATGGGCAGAAAATAACCCTGCCTGCAAGTAACCACTGATGTTCTTGCAGCTGCCCTCTAGATTGATTGCAATTTCTTGGAATTTTTCATAAGTACTCCCAAGCCTAGTGTAAAAATTAATCTGGATATAATAGTAACTGTGAGAGGAATCTTGGAGTCCTAGTGGACCAACCACTTAAAAATGAGCCAGCAGTATGATGCAACTGCCAAAAAAGCCAATGCATTCCTAGGCTGCATTAAGAAAGGGATAGAATCAAGATCATGTGCACTGTTAATGCCACTTTATAATGCCTTGGTAAGACCACACTTGGAATATTGCACCCAGTTTTGGTCACCACAATGTAAAAAAGATGTTGAGACTCTAGAAAGAGTGCAGAGAAGAGCAGCAATGATGATTAAGGGACTGGAGGCTACAACATACAGTATAAAGAATGGTTTCTGGAATTGGGTATGTCTAGTTTAATGAAAAGAAGAACTAGGGGTGACTTAATAACAGTGTTTCAATCTAAGGAGCTGCCACAAAGAAGAGAGGATCAACCTACTTTCCAAAGCACCTGAATGCAGGACAAGAAGCAATGGATAGAAACTAACCAGGAGAGAACCAACCTAGAACGAAGGAGAAATTTCCTGACTGCTAGACCAATTAATCAGTGGAATGATTTGCCTCTAGAAGTTGTGGATGCTCCAATATTGGAAGTTTTTAAGAAGAGCTTGGACAACCATTTGTCTAAATGATATAGTGTTTCTTACTTGAGCAGGGGATTGGACTGGAAGATTTCCAAGGTCCCTTTCAACTCTGTTATTCTGTTATATAGCTCTTAGAACTCCAGATAAAAGATCAAATCCACTTTCAGCCAACTCTAACACATAGTTTGAAATTAAGCCAGTTCATGACACCCTCTTGCCCCCAATTTTGAGGTCCGAGGTGGTTGCAAATGGGAACAAATCACCCAACATGGAAGACATGGAAAGGGAGCCCTCTGGAAGATGTAAGGGTTGAATGAAAGAGGTGCTTCTAAGGATACAGACAGACCTGATGGACAAACACCTAGAAGATGATTAATTTTATGATGTTTGTGTTTCTGTTTTTAACTTGGCTGTGCACCGCCCTGAGTCCTATGGGAGAAGGGTGGTATAGAAATATAATAAACAAACAAACAAACAAAACAAAACAAAACAATGCAGAGCGCATATCAGTCTTGCAGCCCAGGAGGCCCAGATGAAATAGCTGTGCAATGGAAGGATCAGCCCCTGGAGGGATAGGCATGAAAGAACTGAGGCCAATCACATCTGTAACAGTAATTATATTTAAAATGAAGCACTGGAGACCATCTGCTCTGAAGGAATTAAGAAGCTTGGTTTGGAAAACAGCTTTGAGTCAAATCTTGAAAGCATCTCCAAAGATCCATTTGCAGTTGCTTGTAAGTGGACCTAAGTGGAGGAAGACATGATCTGTTGCTACATTCAGTGAATGGTGAATGGCCTTTACTAGTGACGGGAAAGCAGAAGATAAAGATCTGCTCAAAATATATTTATTTTTTTCATATTATTTGTCAACCAGACATTGGAATAAGTTGGCCTCTTTCAAAAAAATCTTGAATTATATAGCACTTTAAAAAATTCATCTGATCAAACTGTTGTTGATCACAGTACTTGTATCAACAGTGTCATGCCACACCATATAATCTTTATAAGGTATATATGGTCATCCAAGGACAAATCCACACCCCACACAGAGCATTGCTGGTGAGATTTAAACTGCTGGTATTTATTAACTGTTATGTTCAGCAGTAATTTAATACTGTCTATCTTGTATTTGGTTCTCATTGTATGTATCCCTATTTTCCCAGTTTCACCATGTCCTGTTCTTTCAATAAAGCATTCAGATCTATGCACACGGTCTGTTTTATTGGAGGATAGGTGGGTTTAACTGCATGTCGAGCTGCACACAGGCTAATGTGTAATGGGAAAAAAACAAACAGTATACTTGCTTTTTTCAAAGCTATTTCTGCAGGACAGTGTCAGAAGCTGGGAATGGAGAGAAACAAAGGTAGACACATAGGCACACATAACTAGCAAGTGTATAAGTACTGTTTATTACTATACAAGCTTAGAGCAAAGTGCATTTTTCAGAATTCCAATGAGCATTTGTATGGATCTTTGTGTGTGTGCATTTGTGTGTGTGCATGTATAGTGTTAATGGAAATAGAATAGAATTCTCATAAATATGCACACTAATAAAATATAACTATAACAGATGGGAATTTAAATGACTAAACAAGAATACTTCCCTTTGTTCTGGCATCAATACCTTATCTTCATTTTCATCATCATTATCATGAACATTATTATTAACATCGTTATTAGTACATTCTTCCCCAAAGGGATCAATATCACACTGGTATATGTTTTCTTTCACCAAAATCTTTGATAAACACTATGATAGACTTTAGATCTGATAACCTTAACAGGGATGGATTAAATGGGTGGGTTCCAATTTTGTAATTAGAAAGATGATGCAAAAGCAAATGTAATTTCTTTCTGAGTAGCAGCCCATGAAGACACAGTAATGAGATTTTAATAGATAGTGAGAAGCATTTTGAAGTGCTTTTACCACATTCATTACAGGTGTTTTAATCTACAGCTGTTTGATTAAAAGTTTTATGTGATTTTGGAATACATAAAATGCATTCCATAGAAGTTGAGTCTTAACAATAAACATGGAAACGCTGAACAATAGTAGACATTACACTCCACTGTTCTGTGCTCACAGCCATAAATGTACATGCGTGTAGTTAGTGTGAAATATTGATTAAGAAGTTGGAAACTCAGCTTCAAACACACACAGGTTGTGGATAAAACTGAGGGTGGAAGTGCTGTATATCCAGCCATTGGGACTACCATCTTACAAACATTTACATGGATAGGAAGTCTTATTGAAGATAGCATCACTTGTTTTTGAATAGACCTCTGTTGGATCATGTAGATAACTAAGCACAGATATTTACAAACAAAATCCATTTTATCAGGAGTGCAATTAGAAGAACTATACTCCCCTATATTTTAGGCAGCATAGGAAAATCATATCGAATCGGACCAAATGCGCTTAAAATCCATTTTATAGCTTAATTATTAATCCTGGATTGAATTCTAAGTTATTCCAATTGAAATCATTGTAAACTATCAGAACCTAAGAGCAGATCTGTGTGAGAGTTGCTGTAATGTCAACAAACATATGTAAACCCCATATGGGCATTAATAATACATAGACTGCATTTGCTTCCAGATCCATAACACTAAGAAATCTAAAACTGTTAGATCTGCAAAGGAAAGTTGTGTGCTCTTATTTAGTTAGTTATACAATTTACCAGCTTCCTAAATCTAGATCTACGCAATTTACTTTACTTTGTAAAGTATATCTACATATCACTTTACACTTTATTTTGTTTGGGAGAATTCAGGGGAAAATAATTTTTGTTTCTTCCAAAACACATTCTGAATGTTAGTTCTGTAAACTATAATACAAATATTCAGTCTTAGAAAAGTATCTGTAGAGGGTGCTAGTAGTACAATAAAACTCACTACCGTATACTCTAGAATAGGATATTCCAAAAGGAATGATTATAGTATGGATTGAAACAGTAGATTTACGGAAAAGAATAGGTAAATGAATTACATTTGTAAATTGGCACCTAAATATGTGACGAGCATTTTACTGTCTTCCAGTAGAAGAAAATGTGCAGCTTGGGGTTGAACTGGGGAGTCTTTGGGGCTCTCTGAGCTTGTTTCTTGCAGATGTTTCATTAGCCAATTAAGTTAACATCATCACTGCAATTCAGACTGAGATTTGCTCCTTGTTTATGTACACTAGTGGCTTGCTCTGCCAGTGTTGATGGGAATATAGACATTGTTTTATATTGGAATTGAAATGTAAGTTAAAAGTCAACAATATGTATCACACATATTAAATAATAAAGTCACTGAAGTCATGAAAAGGTCCAAAAAAAAGGGGGGGGGGGAACACAGCTCTTCCTTTCTCAGTTCAGTACAGTCTATCTTCTTGTGTATCATAACATGAAATAAAAGCAGGACATATATCTAATAAATATTAAGTAAATGGTAAAAGGATGTATATATATCAAAATGTGTGTGGCAAGGGAAAAACAAATCCTCTAGTTAACCCTAAGGAATTACAAAATGCAAAAAAAGAAAGAAGGGGATTGGATTGACCCAGTGGTGAAATTCATTTTTTTTTACTACCAGTTCTGTGGACATGCTTGGTGGGCATGGCAGGGGAAGGATATTGCAAAATCCCCACTCCTGGGGAAAGGATATTGCAAAATCTCCATTCCACCCCACTCTGGGGCCAGCCAGAGGTGATACTTGCCGGTTCTCCAAACGACTCAAAATTTCCGCTTCCAGTTCTCCAGAACCTGTTGGATTTCAGCCCTGGGTTGATCTGATTTGAAATGGTATTTTGCAGCTTGCTATTTGATCTGGGTGAAAGAAAGGATGTTGCTGAGACATAGAAGGATTTTGGAGTTAGAAGAACACAACCTTAGAATCGGGTGGCATGGATATTTGTGATATAATACAGTTAATGTGGATTTTGAAAATCATTATGTTTGACCTGACATAGTGAGAATATAGAAAAAGATACAAATCCAAATTGTTCCTGAAAATACCTTTGGGATTCTGAGTACAATAAGCACTTTATAGATAAATAAAATAAAAGGTGGGTACAAATGGCTAATTTATCACGAGGTATTAGAATTTTGTCAAGAAGAAAGCAAAATAAAATCAAGGGAAGAATTGGTGGCAGCAGGATATAGTTGTTAATGATTCTCTTATTTACCATTGTTATTTGGCAGATTTAAAATAGACAAAATAATTTAGGAACACTGTAAGACTGACTTTGAAATAGAATTGTATGTTAAACCTCAAAATCCTCTGAATTAGTATACAGATTTTAATTCAACATTTTTACAAGTCCACCCAACATGATAAAACATCTCTTCTTGTTCTTTGAATAAAGTACTAGACTATGATCCGTTGGGCCTTGTTTTGTCAGTATCTGCTTACCTAAAGAGATAAACAGAATGGCCACAGGTGGGCACAAAATGTTGCCTCTGCCTAGAAAATTTTAAGAACACCACAGGAGTAGAATAGAATAGAATAACAGAGTTGGAAGGGACTTTGGAGGTCTTCTAGTCCATTCCCCTGCCCAGGCAGGAAACTCTACACCACTTCAGACAAATGGTTATCCAACATCTTAAAAATTTCCAGTGTTGGAGCATTCACAACTTCTGGAGGCAAGTTGTTCCACTGATTAATTGTTCTAACTCTCAGGAAATTCTCCTTAGTTCTAAGTTGCTTCTCTCCTTGATTAGTTTCCAACTATTGCTTCTTGTTCTACCCTCAGGTGCTTTGAAGAAAAGTTTGACTCTGAATAGTTTGAAAATGTTTTAGGCACTACAGCAATTTTAATTTAATGCCTGCTCAAAAGTAAAGAAACATACCTCAGCAGCCTATACCTATCTTCACAATTAATTACAGCAAACAGTAGATAATAGCTTCTTTCTGAGCTTAGTTTGCAATGTGAATGAGTGTGGGATTTGCTCCCTGTTCATATACAGTATCTTGACCTGTCAGTTGGTTTTGTTTTCTTCTTGGAGTTCCTTGATTAGAGTATTGTTTTCTGCCTGACTTTTGCCTGGTATTAATTCCTGCTTAACTGAGGATGTGTCTTTTTGTTTCCTTAACTTTTTATCGTCTCTTTTGAATGGTGTCTAAATACAGTTTATTTCTATGTGTCTGTTGATGGGTGATTTGCCTGAATGCGCACCTTCCAGGAATTCCCTAGTGCTTTTAAATTTAGATTGGTCTAGGATGCTCGAAGTTTCCCAGTTGAAACAAGATTGAGTCAGTCCATGTGTTGCGAGATTAAGGAGTTTTCATCTTGTCTCCTGATTGTCAGTTAGTGCTTATGGATGCACTCTTCTAGTCTTATATTACTGATATAACTAAATTGAATTTATATCTTTTGGCAGTCCAAGATGACATACATGGCTGGTCTCCCTTCATTTCCCCCAAACTCATATAGTAATTTGGACTAAAAGAAAGAACGATTGGTTGAAAATTATCCAGACATATCTATTGGTTATTTAAGGAATTAAACCTCAGTGTCCTTAGGCACAATGAAGAGGTTCAGCTAGGACAGAAACACTGCTAGCACATATATAGAAATACTTTGGTTGCATATTACTTTCCTGAAGACTTATTTTAGCACAGTTATTATTTTAAAGAGAGCATTTTCATTTTATCAAATCTGAAGTGGTACAGAAAAATGGTTTAATAGGTATGTATTTGGAGCACACAATTTTCTCTAGGGAAGAGCTCTAGGAGTTTCAACTTCTCATCTGACCAAAGAAGCTGAGCAATTCATGGAGGGGTCTTCAAATCATTTCAATTTGGAACTAATTCATATATATGTTGGATTTCAATCCTTGAAGTATTTCTAGTTCTTGAACCATTTTTCAAAGCTTTAAAATATCTGCAGATCTAGCATTGTTGTAACTACCTTGTGTAATTGGGGTGATGATTTATTGCTACTTGACATGAAGTGTAATTTTTAATGAAATACTTTGACCGTTCAACTGTATCTTCTTCCCACAGTTAATCTGAACATTTTGCTCCTGGTAATAACAAAACTGCTGCTGAATACTTATACTGAACAGAGTTGAGTATGTTAGTCCTAAAGCATTATTTAAAGTTTTACTTTCTGAAAGTTATTTTTCTAAGAGGATTTAGTAGCTGACAAATGAAATGTTTTCCTTTTCAGAGGCAGTTTGAAACCACAAAATACTTAAACTCTGATTTTAATCATACTGTAAAGACTTCCTTTTGGCCACAAAAACACTTCCTTCTGCCATAGCTATTTTATCACTGCAGTGAAGGAAAACTGAAGTTGCCATACTGAAAATAAAGCCAATGAGCTCTCAAATTAAGTTACCATTAAAAAAAAAAGAAATGTAGGAGAAAATCTAATTATGTGATCACTAAGTTGATACTAACTTGATGATTCATAATCAATCAATCAAACAAACCAGCAAAAAGATGACTTTTTGGTGTGATTTTATTTTATGCAAAAGGGTGATTATTTATGAATGATTTGCATGTGTAATCAAGGGATGCAATTATAAACAGAAGGCACTTAAAGGCACTAACAGTAGCAGTGTTAATAAACACCTGGCACACTAAAAATTTTCTGGGTCAGAGTAATCTCATATTCAAGTAACTTCTAAAACAGAAATATATCCCACTAATGCGTTGTGGGAAGCCACTCCCCTCCTATGAAATATTTTGAGGAATATTAAAAAAAAGGGGGGCAGGATAAATATTTCCCCTAAAAGAGAAATAAAAATTTTAAGGGAGACAGAAACTCAGAGTCCCAGCTCCCTCTCCCAGCAGATATTTTGTGCCCATTGAGAAAGATTGTCCAGCCTATCCAGGATGACAGGATTAAGAGATGACCCCTCAGGACATAATAGGATTAACCCACTACCACCTAGCAGCAGAGCTCACCATATTGCACAATCTCCTAAAACCATTACGTCACCCTCCAAACTTCAACCAAACTTAGCTCAGACAACCTACAAAATGAGCTATGACCCCTACAACAGCCAGCAGAACACATGTTCTTGCACAGGAACAGAAAGTTCAAGCGCAAAGCCCAAGAGAAGGTATAAATACCCCCCACTCTCAACTCCATGTGGTCAGCTGCACCAGAACCACAACCCATGTGGTCCTGTTCATCAATAAATGGACCCTCTTTCCATTCAGCCTCCACCCTCCATTTTGCTCCAGTGCCTTTCTCCCAGTTTAGAACTGAAACAGATGGATATTTCTCCCAACGGTGTGCTATAGAAATATGTTCAAACAATATTGAAGCAAAATATTTTAGAACAATGACCCATTCTGTACTTGATGAGATAAAGAGAGGAATACACACTGTCTCTCTGTGTGCGTGTATCTTTAATGCTATTCCATATCAGGGCAAGCTATATTATGTCAAGCATAAGAAAGGTAGAAGAAATAGCAAGCCAAAGAAATTAATGGCATGAAATAAGAAATAAAATATAGCTAAATGTACTAATAAAGGAGAATATGTGTAGCTCAGCGTTGACATGAGGGGTCCTTGGTGCTCTCTGAGCTTGCTTGTTTTCTTGTAGATGTTTCATTACCCAATCTAGTTAACATCATCAGTGCTGGTAAAAGTGCTGTTCGCTGTCAGTTTATATTCTGGTGATTTGCCTGTCAGTGTTGGTGGGAGTGGTCTTAGAGATTCTTTGGTTGGACTGTCAATCAACCAGTCCAAAAAGGAACAAAAAGACCTAAGTGCCTCTCCACCAGCAATTAGAATCCAGATTAGCATAGATTAACTCCAAGGTTAACATCAGACCAGCAATCAAGAAAACAACACTCCAATCAAGAAACTGCCAAAGAAGCCAACACCCAATGGCCCAAACAAAGAATCTCTTAAGGCCACCCTCCCCAACACTGACAGGCAAGCCACCAGAATATAAACTGACAGTAAACAGCACTCCTTACTAACACTGATATTACCTAGGTAGGGTAATTAAATGCCTGCAAGAAAACAAGCAAGCTCAGAGACCACCAAAGACCCCTCATAGCTAAACGTACTAGATGCATTGTATTTATTTTTATTCTTGCAAAACAGCCATCTTATATCTACTAAGTCCATACACCACTTCATATGTTGACCTTTATTCTTTACATTTCTGACCTCATGGATTCCATATGATTACAACTTCCTTGGCCTTCCCCCTTTTCCTTACCCATTTACATTCCCTTCATAAATTTGTATATGGATTTGATTTGATTCAATCTCTTTATATAACTCAACCACTTCATTATATTGGCAGCCCTCAGGTTGCATCCATTTGTTCAGTGATTGTTCAGAGTTACAATGATGTGGGGAAAAAATAGATTTACCAATCCAGAAAATATTTAAGATACAAATATTAATGAAACCTGAAGTTTTTATTTTAGGTATGACGGATAAACCAATTGAAAAATGATTTGGGGTGTTATTCCTTCACATGGTGATGGCTGTGAGGATTGTACTTGGCAAACACTAGTAAGAAAAAGGGATGCCCACTGTTGAAGAATGGATTTTGAAATTGACTGAATTAGCATACATGGCAAAATTAACTGGTTTGATTAGAAACAATGGACTAGACAGCTTTATAAGAAACTGGAAACCATTTGTCGACTTTCGACATGCTAAATATAACAACAGAAGGTTAACAGAGGGATTTGAAGATTAGTGTAATGTTTAGTTTAACCCAGGAGTCAGCAACCCACCCCTCGGGAGCCACATGTGGCTCTTTCATCCCTCTGCTGTGGCTCCCTGTTGCTGGTTGGCTCCACAACTGATAGGGCTTTCAGTTAGGACAGGATGCCGTGGGAGAACCTATGGTGGGGGAACCTACTTCTAGTCGGCAGAGGAAAAAGGATGCCATGCTAGGATGAGACTCTATGGTGGGGGAACTGGACTTCCGGTTGGCTCCAGAATTGAACGAGGGCTTTGGGTTAAGACCTTTGTGGTTCTTTGAGTGTGTAAGGTTGCTGACCCCTGGTTTAACCTGTTTACTGCTTTATATATATTTGTAAAAGGGGAAGAGAATTTAGTTTTTTCTCTTTTTCAGCACCAAGTCTGGGTGGATCCTACATGTTAAATGTTAAATTTATTCTATCATTTTTTCCTCTTTTTTTGTACACATTTTTTTCTATTTTGTTGAATGTATGATTTTGTTTTGTTTGCTTGTTTTTCTGTTTTGTATTTTACTTTTTATGATAAAACAATAAATAATCTATAAAAAGAGAAAAATGGATTTACAGCTGGCTTTCAAAATTCTGGCCATTGCAGTGCTTCCATGATCAGATGATCAAAATTTGGCCCACATTTATGATTGTCTCCCCACTCATTTTCCATATCCACTGCATTCTATTTATTTCTCTGTTTTTCTGGAGATACCCAAGTCTCATTGTCAAATAAGAATGTGAGCAAAAACCTGTTTTTTCAACCATTTTATTTCAGTAACGTTAATTCTTATGATAGTGCACATTTCCTTTCTAATAACACATTTAGATATGGACCAAATATGAATGATAAGCAAATTTTGAAATATCGGAATCTTGTCCTGTCAGAGCCATAAATTGAGCAATAAAGACAAATACCATAGGGACAATAAAGAAATTATTCTTCAAAGAATAATTTGGTTGAAAGATCTAATTATGCCAACCTGGGTTTTCTGGCCTTGCCCTCCTTATAACTATCTTAATACAAAACATTAATCATTAAGGAGAAAAAAATTAGCTCGCTTGAATTGATCCTGAAGCTAAGCAGAAAAATTTGGCAAAGTAATGATTACATAAAATTTCTAGCAAAGCAATCATTTTCCTTGACTAATTTTACTAAAGGGTGCTAGTTAGTAACCTTCTGAAAAAGAAAGAAGCTGATTTTTCCTTTCACCTATTTACTTCTTCTCTGTAAGAGAGATGAAAGCATTTTATACTATGAGGCAGTTTAGGTCAGCCTGGAAAATTATCCAGTGACTACATTACAGATAGTGATGCTAAAAATGTTTCAGTGCATTCTGATCTATAAATATCCGAATATTTATTCTTCTTTAGAAATTTAATAATTTCAATACTGCCAATTTCTTTATTTGACCTTTCACATGGAACCCAGAGAACACCACTACTATCAGTGACCATATTCTTCTGGATGGCCCTTTTCTTTCATCTTGATGTTGTTCATAGTCATATCTTGAGGCAAAGCTCTATCAGGGATAGAGCTCTTGCTGTAAAAGTCCAATGCTGTAAAAGTATTTAATTTGCTGTTTGGTATCTCCACTTAGAAGAATCTCCAATAAAAAGGAGGAGAAAAGGATAGTGGAAAATCTTTCTGATTTTTAGTTATACTGATTAATATTCTTGGGGCTATCTGTGCTGTATAATATACTTGACTTATTTTTTATTATTTTTTACTCAATTTGTGAAGGTTAGGATGTAGGCTGATTAAAGTTATTTGCAGTTGGAATGATCTATGAGCCCAGTAAAATAATAACATAAAATATATAATCAGACCTGTGGTTCTGATTGATTCCTTGTAGTTGGTTAGTAAGAGCAATAGAACTGTGTGTCATTAAGATACACTGTGCTGGAAAAATGAACCAGGGATGGTGGGAGCTTCTTAACAAGCTTAACAACTGGACAAGAGGTGGGTTTCACATATTGTTACCACTGCACCCGGCCTCAAAAATGTGCCTAAATAGGACAGCATAGCACCGGGGCAGGTGGGTGTGGGTGGGTATGGGTGGGTGTGGGTGTGGGTGTCCCACCAGCAATCTCCGCTACTGGTTCACCCGAACTGGTACAAACCGGCTGAATACCACCTCTGAACTGGATACATTTGTAATGGGAGTTGCATCCACTGCATCCACTGCAAAGTAAAGAACATGCAGTCCGGTTAGAATTCTATGCAACACCATAGAGTGTAAATATTAAACTTTATCTTCTAGCACCAACACTTGATAGGGATTTTATTTATTCATTTTTTCTTTGATTTAGACCAGGGGTAGTCAATCTTTTTATACCTACTGCCCACTTTTGTATCTCTGTTAGTAGTAAAATTTTCTAACCGCTCACCGGTTCCACAGTAATGGTGATTTATAAAGTAGGGACAAACCCCTACCGCCCACCATGAAAGCTTGAACATCCACTAGTGGGCAGTAGGGACCAGGTTGACTACCATTGATTTAGACTCTTCTTGTCTGCTTCAATGAGCACTTAATGTAGCTACAAAACTATAAAAGCAAGATCAGTTTTTTAAAATATATATATAACTGAACTTAATAATAAAATACATGTTAAATCTTGTACTGGTTTTAATAGGAATGGACTGCATTCCAAAACTTGGGAGCAATGAAAGAAAAGACCTCATCCCCTGTGCTGGAAAAATGAACCAGGGATGGTGGGAGCTTCTTAACAAGCTTAACAACTGGACAAGAGGTGGGTTTCACATATTGTTACCACTGCACCCGGCCTCAAAAATGTGCCTAAATAGGACAGCATAGCACCGGGGCAGGTGGGTGTGGGTGGGTATGGGTGGGTGTGGGTGTGGGTGTCCCACCAGCAATCTCCGCTACTGGTTCACCCGAACTGGTACAAACCGGCTGAATACCACCGCTGAACTGGATACATTTGTAATGGGAGAGTCAGTCCTTTAAATAGAGAGGCCCTAAATTGTTGAAGGCTTAACTATCAATTCCAACATTTTCAGTTCTTCCCAATAAGAAATTAGCAATGACTGTAGAACTTTCAAAAAAGGTATCTTAAGATCTCTTTAACTTGTGCCAGTTGGCAGACTGCTGCCAAAATTTTCCACCATCAATTTGTAGGCTCTTTTCAACCATTAGTCTGTGAAAAACACATTGCAGTACTTAGGATATCATGAAGGTGTGAATCACCATTGCAAAATTTGACCATTGCAGGAAAAGATATGCACTAGGCAAAATGGTGCAAAAGCAGGTTTTATAGCAAATCCAGGAATAGCACTGATCAAGGAAAATCCCAAATGGCCATCCTTTTCTTTGGGGGATAGTGCCACTCTATTTAAAATAGTCTGTTCTTTAATCTCTGAAGTCAGTTTTCTATTTATCAGCTGGAGCCTCCTCTTGTCTGGATTTATTTTCTCTTTCCTGTGGACCATGGTCAAGCATGGCAACTATTTCCTTCAAATTGGATAGCAAGAATCAATGAAACTGGATATTGTTAACATATTAATGAGATCACACTTTGAAATTCCTAGGGACCTCCTCCAGCTATTTCATATAAATGTTAAACCCCCTATTAAGTGGGAGAAGAGCAGGTGGAATGCAAGAGGTCAATGCCTTCCTTTTCAAGCAACATCAAGGAAAGACAATCCGCTTAGAGTGAGTCCTCCCTACTGTATAATGGATGTGTCAGAACAAAGTCTCTTGACAGATACAGTAAGCAAGGTTTTCCTTTTGATATGTATGAATCCAGCCCAGTTCCTTTTTTTAATCCAGGTTTGTGATGTCCTCCTCTTTGAAATTAAGAAGTAGTTTTAGCCTGGTGACAGTGAAGATCATAAGAGCTACTTTGACATGCCCCTAATTGTGGGGAAGTAAATTGTGTTAAACTTCTGCTGCACTGATTGCGTACACAAATAGAGGTCTAATATAAGTAATTATATACAGTTAATCTCATTTCTCAGCCATTGGAGATTTGCCCTCAAATCGAAGAGCTTTCAGAGAAGGGATTTTGATCACAGCAGGACAGAAAGGGTTACAAATTTCCCTTCTATTTGATCCTGTGTTATTTTGCCTTCCCTCATATCACCGTGATGTAAATTGCATTTTAAAAAAAATATCCCACAGCAATTACATCCAAAGAGGTATTTAACATCATGTTATGATGTAGCTTTACCCTGAACCACACTTCAGCTTAAGAGAATAGTCATTTTCCAAACTCTCTAAGGATTTCAGAGTGATGAAATGCAGGTAAGATTATACTCACTACCTTTTCATGCTAAAGAGATAGTTTTCATAAAATGTTTTGTGACCAGTTTGACTGAAATAGATTAAGAATATAGCTTTAAAAATGATATTTGAAGAGTGCTCAAATTTTAATGAGGACTGCAAAATGGATAATCATTTGCAAAACCCAAGGATGTTTTATTTGGAAATATTTAAAATGAACTCTTTCAAGCATATCTATTTAAGTTAATTGATCTCTTGCTTTTCAGTGTGCATATGCAGGTTAGTCCTCAAGTTACGACCACAATTGAACCCCAAATTTATGTTGGTAAATGAAACATTTGTTAAGTGAGCTTTGTTGCATTTCACGACTTTTCTTGCCCCAGCTGTTAAATGAATCATTGCAGTTGTTAACTTAGCAAAGTTAAGGAGCTTTGGTGGCGCAGTGGAGTAAAGTGCTGTTAAAGTAGCACTTAAGTAACACTTAGCTACAATTACTGCGAGTTCAAATCTCACCAGGCTCAAGGTTGACTCAGTCTTCCATCCTTCCGAGGTAGGGAAAATGAGGACCCGGATTGTGGGGGCAATAAGCTGACTTTGTTGAAACACCTTTTATGGGGGGCCAAAAGCCCTACTAAGCTGGTATATACAAAAGAATGAAGGCTATTGCTTAACGCATTGTAAGTCGCCCTGAGTCTCCGGAGAAGGGCGGCATATAAATCGAACAAATAAATAAATAAATAAATAACCCTAAAACACTGCAAACGTCATAAATACAAACCAGTTGGTAAGTGTCTGAATTTTGATCATGGGGGATACGGCAACAGTTGTAAATTGTAAAAAACGGTCATAAATCACATTTTTCAGTGCCTTTGTAATTTTGAATGGTCACAACCAGTCTCTTTCCTGGGTGCATTCACTCATAATGATAATGGGCTCCATAGATGGCTCAGTGGCTAAGACGCTGAGCTTGTCGATCAGAAAGGTCAGCAGTTCGAATCCCTAGTATAGGTCTCCTGTGTGAGCAGGGGGGTTGGACTAGATGACCTCCAAGGTCCCTTCCAACTCTGTTACTGTTACTAAATGAGCTGTTGTAAACCGAAGACTACCTGTATAGGGTTCCCAGGGAACATTTTCATAAGTCTATTGCTTGGGCCTAGCCCTCTGAGTTTTAACAGATGACTACCTCATCTACCTCACACTATGCCTTGAAAATTCATATTGAATTAGTTTGTAGGACTGTGTAATCTAGTTCAGTGCTTCAGCATGTTCCGGAGTACAAACACAGCACACTTCTTGTACAATTCATTAAAGCAGGTGCCTGTTTTATTTAGGCGGATCCAGAGAGCATTCTTTTACATCTGCATTATCCTGGAAAAAAAGGTGGCGAGATGCAGACAATGCTGCATTTACACCAGGGGTGAAATGTAAAATGTGTTACTACCAGTTCTGTGGGCATGGCTTGGTGGGGAGGGGGGGTAATGTGACTGGGTGAGTGTGGCCAACTTTTTTTTTCTTTTTTAAACTTTTCAAAGCATTTTTTCTAATGCTTTGAAAAGCCTCTGGCAATCAGGCAACTCAGCTGGGATCGTCAGAGAGGCTTTTTAAAAAAAATGCTTTGAAAAGCCTCTCTGAGGATCAGGCAACTCAGCTGGGATCGTCAGAGACTTTTCAAAGCATTTTTTTTAACCACCTCTTTGGCCAAGAGGTTGCAGAAAAAAATGCTTTGAAAAGTCTGAGGATCCCAGCTGAGCCGTGCGATCATCAGAGGCTTTTTTTTTAACTTTTAAAAGCATTCTTTCGTCAGAAGAGGTTGTAGAAAAAATGCTTTTAAAAGTTAAAAAAAAAAACCTCTGATGATCATGCGACTCAGCTAGGTATGGTGAGGGAGGGGTGCAGAGATTTTTGCTGCCGCTTCTCCGAACCACCCGCCGCCATCGCTACTGGATTGGGCGATCTGGTCTGAACCTGGAGCATTTCACCCCTGATTTACACTCCTTCATATTCTGAAAACATCTTTGTCAAATCAATTTTGAAGCATTGTACAAACCTATTAATGCCTAGAATGTATGTATGGACCTATACAATGGGCAGACCCAGCCATAATATGTACACCTTATGTGAGCTCTTTCTGGGGGTGGATCCTGGAAGGTTTCCTACTTTTCAAAGTAGCTCCAGGAGAAGAAGTGTGTGGGAGATGCCTAGAACACCACTGGGGGAAAACAAAGAACAAGCCTGAGTAAGCACAGATAAGAGCTTGAGTTAATGACTACCTTGTGGTAATAAGGCTGGCAAAATGCATTTATTTTTCCACAGTCTCAGTCACTTAATGCTCATGTTTCATGTGACTTGGACTCTTCTGAATAAGAAAAGGCTAGGAGAGCTTAAGGGTCATTATGAGGATTATTCAGTGGTGGGATTCAAATAATTTAACAACTGGTTCTCTGCCCTAATGACCGGCTGGGTGGACATGGCCATGGTGGGTGTGGCCAGGTGGTGTGACAGGCACCACTCGGCCTCCTGTAACCCCCTGGGAGCAAAAGCAGGCCACGGGGGAGTGGGAATGCACCACTCCTCCCTGTACCCTGTTTTGGCCCTAGGAGGCCTCCCTGCACTTACCTGGGAGCCAAAATGGGGTGCGTGGGGACTCCTGGAAGGGGAAGGGAGGGGAGGAACAGAGCCAGCCAGCAATTTAACAACTGGTTTGCCTGAACCGATCTGAACCGACGGAATCCCACCACTGATTATACTGAGCATCTGATGGATGCTTAGATGCAGTTGGAATTGGACTGCAGCTTGTAAAGGTGACTGGGATCCACTCTGTGTACTTAACTGAGTGGAATTTGATCTGGTTATTGCAGAAAAAGTCCTCAGGATGATGAATTCTGTCACCTGTGTATGAGATCCATGTTCCTCCTGGCCTCCTGAGAAGTGACATGCGGCTGGGTTCAAGCAGGGGTAAATACCTCTTTCGGACAGTGGGAAATTCCATCTGCCTTGAAGGAGGTGGTGGCTCATGTTCTCAACAAGTCCACAATCCTTGCCAACTGGTTGAGATCAACTTCAGCCAGCTTTTTTGTTTAATCCAAACTGGAAAAGGCTAAAGAATCATTATGGCTTAACCCTTTGTATGATAAGGAGTGTGTGTGTGTGTGTGTGTGTGTGTGTGTGTGTGTGTGTATCTGCCCAGAAGAGTAGCTGCTGGGTAAAAAACCCGAAGGAAGAATTGCATGTTCTTTTTTGCTTTCTGCCATTTAGTTCAATCCACCTTTTGTTCCTCTAGTTTAATCTACATGATAAAAGACTTGTAACTTCTTTCTAAACCAACACACTCTGCAGAGAATTTAGCTTTTTATAAGTCCCAGCTAGTCTGCTAAGTTAAAGAAGTGGAGAAAAGACCATGACAGGATACATTTTTCTCTCTCCCTCTTTCCTGATTAACCCACAGAGATAAATTATCTGTGGAATAAAATGAATGGAAGCAGCATAAAAAATATTCTCTCCAGGAATGTTGGAGGAAACAGAGACTCTATGTCTAGCAAATCAAGAGATCTTCTTGGGAATCAGAAAGCCTCATCCATCATGTTCCCAAGTGTGTGTGTGTGTGTGTGTGTGTGTGTGTGGATGGGTGGACTTGTAAGCAACATATCCCACTGCAACTGGATTAGAAGTTTTTTTACTGACATGCTAGTTTCTTTATTGACAAAGCTCTTTGTCTGCTATGAAAAAGTGATTCCTGAATCTTGTTTAGATACATATATATGTTGGAAAGAAATATCCATCTGGTTCAATTCCAAGCTGGGAATATGGAGGCTAATTTTTAATGATGAAGCAGAACCACATGGGTTTGAGGTCCTGGGCAGCTGACCACATGGAGCTGAGACTGAGGGGTATTTATACATTACCTTCTCTTGGGCTTTGAGCTTGAGTTCCTGTTCAAGAATATATATTCTGTTGGCTGTTGTAGGGGTCATAGCTAGCTCTGTAGATTGCCTGAGCCAAGCTTGGTTGAAGCTTGGTCTGCTAATGCAATGAAAGGGCTTGTTGGGGAATTCCTATTGTGGTTGAGAGCTAATCCTACCTTTGTTCAGACTTTGCTGCAGGGAACCCGCTTATGAATAGAGCTATCTATCTCTTTATTTCTTAAGTGCTGACAACTGCTGAGGGCTATTAAGGAAGGTGGGGGCTGCTTTCCAAGACCCTGTTTCTCCAATTCTTATCCAGGGGAATATACTATTCTGCCTTTTTAATATTTCTCAAAATATTTCATTCTTCTAGGAGAGGGGTGGGTGTTAACTTTCTACACATACTTTGTTATAGTGATGAAGGAAATCATTTTGAGCATAATGGTTAAGACATTAGGCTAGAAACTGGGAGACTGTGAGTTTTTGTCCCATTTTATGGACAAAACCAGCTAGGTGACTGTGGGACAATCCCTGTCTCTTATCCCTAGGAAGGAGACAATAGCAAAGCACTTGTGAAATCTTGAGAAGGAAACTACGGGGATTTGTTCAGGCACTTTCCAGGAATCAATACTGACCTGAAGCAGGGGTGAAATGCTCCCACTTCGGACTAGTTCGGCTGAACTGGTAGCAATGGTGGCCGGTGGTTCGGAGAACCAGTAGCGATGGTGGCACAAGGCTTCCCCAACTCACCTGGTCATTGTTACTTCTTGGTTTTAACCAGAAAGTAACCTGTTTTTTACCCTCTGCGAATGCACAGAAGGGTTTGTGCATGCACAATGGATCCGCACACACACATGATGTATGCGCGGGGTGCATGCACTTCCAAACCAGTTGGGAAGTTAAGTAGATTTCACCCCTGACCTGAAGGTATTGTAGAAAGTCAGCACCCATCCCCCAGATGAATGAAATATTTTGGGAAATATTAAAAAGGCAGACTATTATATTTCCCTAACAGAGAAACATGTTATTTTTAAAAGACAGAAGGCAGACTTAGTCTTTCTTAATAGCCCCCAGCAGATATTTTGAGCCCATTAAGAAAGATTGAGCCAGTCTATTCAGAAACCAGCCCCAGTTCCCCTGTCTCCCAAGCAGAAACTAAAAGGCCAGTTTGTAGAAATGCAGATTTGGTAATCCATTCAGAAAGTCTGGGTCAAGACAGAGACTCAGATAAGCAATAAACAAAAGGTTGACAAAATTAGCTCAGACAAGCACCTAAGATTTGCATTTCCTCTTTTGCCTTTAGAGCCAGCTATGAGCCCTACATAACCCCTACATGACCCCATAGGAATCTGACAATAGCTAATGGAATATTAAAGGACATGTTCTTGCACAGGGACAGGAAGCTCAAATACAAAGCCCAAAGAAGGTATAAAAACCCACCCACTCTCAACTCCATTTTGTCAGCTGCCCAGAACCACAAACCCTGGTGGTTCTACTTCATCAATAAATGGACCCTCTTTCCAATCAGCCTCCAGCCTCCATTTTATTTCCAGCGCCTTTCTCCTGGCTTGGAACTGGACCAGATGGATATTTCTTCCAACAATATCAAATAAATAATTTTTTAAAAAAATCTTGTAACACAGAAAGTGAGACTGGATTTCTTATCATTTGTATGTGAAGATGATATTAGAGACTGGCTCTTTGTCCTCCTGAAGGCTTGAGGGGATTTGCTTGGCAAGAGCTCTGAATGTAGCTCTTGCCTACCATTAGGGTGTTGTGATGGATGTAAGGGCACGTTTTATTAGAGCCATTTGCTTTGGCTGGATTCTGCCAGATGAATCATAAACTGACAGTGTTGTTAGTGGTAAACAGTTTTAATTTATACAGGTGACATTTAAAATGCAAATCAGACCTTAAGATAATTGCTAGAATATGCAAGTCTCTTTTGGTTTAGGGAGTTTTCACTTTCTGTAGAATTTATGTAAAAAGATAGTACAGAGATCAATGAAAGATCTGTTGCCTTGCAAACCTGGTTTAGCTTCCATACATTCTGAAACCTGCTTCTTGTGTAAACAGTTTAAGCCAATTAGCCATTTGACATAATAAATGTATTATACATTTATTATATATGTAAATGTACATATATAATTTGTAAATTATATATGTACAGAAACTTCCTTGCCATATCAAGGCTGATTATGAGGGGAAATGGCCAGGTACTCTGTAAATACTATTTAAAAAAGGAAATATTTATAAACATCTGAAAAAATATTGATTTATGCCACTATATTTGCAGACAAAGCACCAGATGGGTATTATAATACTTAAAGTGATTCCTTGCCTTGGTTGGGTTAGAGATTTTGAAAAAGGGTGAAGGAGTAGATGAAGAAAGGCTCCATGTCCCAGCTGGGTGTTCTGTAAGACGTGATCGCAAGAATTTATTATGAATTATGAATTTGAATTTGCATGGATAAAGACATATCATAATTTATGATATATCTTTATCCATGCAAATTCGAACCTATGTTATTTTCTTGATGCATGCAGAAATATAGGAAACATTTAGCATATGATATGATATGCACATAGCAAATCATGAGCCGTACTTCAACAAAATGATGGAATTTCTTTGGTCAACAAGGGTGAATCATTTCATTACAAAGTATTTTAAAAAGGGAGAAAATCTATACATATAGATTTTTAAATAAACATAAAGTTATGCTTGAAGTAGTACTTTTTTCTTAAGCATAATAATAAATAGAAAGATATAATTTCTGTTTGCCCTTCAAGGTATACTAAGAAACCAAAGTCATGTAGAAAAATACTGCCTTAATTGTAATAGATCTAGTAAGAGAATCTTGTAAATTTGTTGCTTCCCATCTCTCTCATTTTATGTAGAGAAGGCTTTGTTTGAGATATTGTCTCACATTACATTCCTGCTCTGGGCTTTGACCTCTTTTATCTGACTATTGTCTTGGTAGCAGCCCTTCCTTCTGTTCCTCAAGGCCATGCCCTCTCTCCAACACAACTATTGGGAAGTTCTTTAAAGTGATGCCAGATGAATGAAAAATGTAGCAGAAATATGAGGTATGTTCTGGAAAGTTATACCAATGTATGATGATAGAAGCACTGTTGGTTATGATTTATCATAGTTACAAGTATTAGAAGTTTATTCTAGTTAGACGTATTATTGATTCAAGACATGACAAGAAACAAAGGATAGAAACATCCTAACAATGAGAACAATTAACCAGTGGAACAGCTTGTCTTCAGAACTTATAGGTGCTTCATCACTGGAAGTTTTTAAAGAGAGACAGCCACTTGTCTGAAATGGTATAGGGCCGTGATGGCAAACCTATGGCACGGGTGCCACAGGTGGCACACGGAGTCATATCTGTGGGCACGCGAGCATTGCCTACCTACCAGTCCAGCACACATGTGCATTCTGGCCAGCTAATTTTCGGGCCTTCCAGGCCCACTGGAAGTCAGGAAATGGGCTGTTTTTAGGCCTCCGGAGGGCTTCCGGGGGGGTGGGGGGAGGCTGTTTTCGCCTTCCCCAGGCTCCTAGAAAGGCTCTGGTGCCCGGGGAGGGCAAAAAATGGGCCTACCGGGCCCACCATGCCATCGTGTGCCAAAAGCGGGGGGACAGCAGGGAGGTCATGTGTGCATGCATGGGGGGACGGGGCACATTGGATTATGGGTGTGGGCATACACGCACGTAATCCCCCCCACTACCCCCACTTTTGGCACGTGATGGCAAAAAGGTTAGCCATCCCTGGTATAGGGTCTCCTACTTGAGCAGAGGGTGAGACTAGAAGATCTCCAAGGTCCCTTCCACCTCTCTTTAGATTGATTGATTTTTTATTTGTATGAAAGAAAGCTGGAAGTTATCTCTTTTCTACAGCTTTGTTTTCTTTTTGTTTGCGCTTCCCGGTTTTGCTTTGGCTCTGCCCCTTTCTTTTAAACATTTTAGTTTGCTTTTTTGTATTTTAAATTTTTGAAATTTAAGAGCGTTTTGAAAGGGAAAGTTATACACAGCAGGAGCCTTCCAACTGAAATGGCACAAAGCTTTGTCACAGGATGAACTGAATGAATAAGTCTGGAGAGAATGGAACAAAACCAAATTGGGTTCATTTGACAGGTTTCAGAATAAGGTGACAAAAGGACATCATTTCCTGGATGAATGTGGCTGAGAATTGTAATTCAATAATCTGGAAATGGTCAAGTGGAAAGATGCTACTGTCAGTTTTTACTCATATTTGAATCTTGGAGAATTTAGAGAGTCGGATGTATCTAAGATAGGATCTGCACATTTTTATAGTTGATATTAGTCTGCCCAACTTTTGATTCATACCAGTATCCCCTGACCACTCACAAAGAATGGTAGTGAAACTTGAGTAGAAGTTACTAAGCAGCAGGTTAATTGGAGAGTTTCCTGAAATAATGCATCAAATAGCAACTGGCATGATTTTATTACTGATGCATTTTATTGTATGTTAATTAATCTAAATGGAACACATGGAATTATTGCACTCTTTCATGCTATACTTCAGCAAATCAGACTGCCTATTTGTATGCATATTTCAGAATGGAGGAAAAGCACAATGGCTAAGCCATTTGCATTGGCCACATCACTTTTTGTATCTCATATGTCATATTTCAGTGAGTGGTGGGGTGGCCTAGAGGTGGAGCTCTCACCTCACAATCAGGAGGCTGTGAGTTCGATCCTAGGTAGAGGCAGATATTTCTCTCTCTTGGCACGTTGAGAATATATCTGCTGAATATAACTCCGCATTAGCGACAGGAAGGGCATCTGGCCAGTAAAAACACTCAGCTCCATTCAGTTGCCCAGAGTCTACCCCAGAAAGGATTATGAAGTCAGTAAAAGAAGAAGATGATGTCAAATTTCAGTGCTATTTAGCAGGTGAGATATTTAGGCCCTTCCCCCCTTTTTGACTGATGTCAAATTAGTATCTCTTAAGTGCAGGGGAGGAGAGATCTACAATAACCCAAGCAGCCAAAAACTGCTTGGGTTATTTGGGGACTGGTGTCCCAGTCCCAAATTATTTAAACTCTTAATTACAGAACCTAAAACTTTGTTGTGTAGCTTGGTAACTGGTTGTTGTGGTCCTCCAGCAGCCTGCGGAGCTGGCAGCGGAGTCAGACAGTGATGAGACTGAGGAAGAACATGGGCCAGTCCTGGAGGCTGGGGAAGGCCTGGATGAGGGCTCTGTGTCGGAGGCAGAGATGGGGCCAGAGCCATCGGGGAGTGATGTGTGGACTTCAGAGCCTCCAGAGGCTGACAGTAGAAAGGCAGAGGAACAGGAGGAGCCTGTTCCTAGTGCACATATGAGAAGAGCTGCCAGAAGGCAGGAGCAGCTAAAGCAGAGAGGACAACTCAGAAGTAAGGCCAAGAGATGATTGGCCCCTTCCATAAGTCTTAAAAG
The DNA here is from genome assembly GCA_030761175.1 of Masticophis lateralis. Classification (NCBI taxonomy): domain Eukaryota; kingdom Metazoa; phylum Chordata; class Lepidosauria; order Squamata; family Colubridae; genus Masticophis; species Masticophis lateralis. The sequence continues at coordinate 50,440,400 of JAUDYJ010000002.1, forward strand.
GCCAGCAACAGCTCTTGGGCTCTTTGCTGGAAAACAACCATTGAGAGAATTGCTTCTTGTTTGGCTGTAGTTATTTCTTCTGTTCCTGAACTGTTGCCAAGAAAAGCCTTTGGCAGTTTGCCTAATTATCCCAAGGTCAGAGATAAACTAAAGACTGGTGTGTTAAGGACTTTGTTTTCCTTTCATTTAGAATACGCTGAGAGTGAGTTAATTCTCAGCTGTTTTAATAAAATCTGCTTGTTTTTTGGAACTGTTTTGCATTTAATATCAACTATGTGGGCCTGGTAAATCACAACATTGGTAAATACTTTACTTTACTTACTTGAAAATTAAGAACCTGACTGCATTAAGTGGATCCACTTCAATATTATAATCAAATAGTGAAACTCTGATATCTATCGGTTACTTTCAATTTCACAACTGCTTTGAAAGGTGACATATCCAGGTGGTCCTCGACTTACAGCAATTCATTTAGTGACCGTTCAACGTTATAACAGCACTGAAAAAAGTGACTTATGACAATTTTTCACATTTATGACTGTTGCAGCATCCCTGTGGTCACATGATCAAAATTAAGACGCTTGTCAATTGGCATATATTTATGATGGTTGCAGTATCCCAGGGTCATGTGATCACTTGTGACCTTCTGACGATCAAAATCAATGGGGAAGTCAATTCACTTAACAACCGTGTTACTGACTTAACAACCACAGTGATTCACTCAACAACTGTGGCAAGAAATGTTGTAAAATGGCGACAAAACTCACTTAACAACTGTCTTGCTTTATCAACTGAAATTTTGGGCTGAATTGTGGTCATAAATTGAGGACTACCTGCTCTAAATATGGAACTACCTAGCTCTAAATATGGAAATTCCTGTATGATTCTCTTTCAAGGCATGAATAGAACTACCTTTTAAACCATTGCTCCATGAAATAAGACGGTGTATACTTAAGCTAAGCAGGTAAAATAGATATCTATTTTTGCTGTGTTGTAAAACAAAAGAAGTGACCACATAAGGTAGGAACAAAGTAAGATGATGTTTATTCTTGGACTTTCTAGGAACTAGGGAGTTTGCTATTTGTTAGTACCAGCTAGTTCAATTAAATAAGTATCTATTAGACAGGGTTTTCTTCTTTGTTGATGTGTTCTTTTATTTTCAGTTACATTGCTTTGATTGTATACTGTATACTGTTGTAGGAAGTTAGCACCCACCCCTTTCCTGGAAGAATGAAATATTTTAGGGAACATTAAAAAGGCAGAATATTATGCTTCCCTGGATGAGAAATGGAGAAGCATGTTTTAAAGACAAAGAAGCTCCCACCTTCCTGCCCCCACATCCTTTGTTAATGGGCCAGAGGCAGAAACCCAATCCTTTGTCAAAGGACATCTGCAACACAATGGGACCCATCTAGGACGAAACTCACCACATGGCACCTGGGAAGATTACATCAGCCAGTAAGGCTAGCTGAGACCCCCACCCCCTGGGAGTCTGACAACCAATCAGGATACTCTTTTTTGGCCCCAGGAAGTTCAAAGCCAGAGAGAGCATAAAACCCGGTGACTCACTGTATCCGCCCTTTTTCTGTTCAGGAACTCAAGCCATGTGATCCTGTCCACTATTAAACCATCTTTCCAAACAGTCTCCATGTTTCCAGTGTCTTTTTCCCTACTTGGAGCAGAACCCAGAAGGATATTTCTTCCAACACTGTATACTGTATACTGTACACTATATACTGCATGAGTCAAAGAGCGGGCTGTGAAAATATTTACAGACCCCTCACATCCTGGACATAAACTATTTCAACTCCTACCCTCAAAACAACACTATAGGGCACTGCACACCAGAACAACTAGACACAAGAACAGTTTTTCCCCAAACGCCATCACTCTGCTAAACAAATAATTCCCTCAACACTGTCAAACTAGTTACTAGGTCACCATTACTATTAATCTTCTCATCGTTCCTATCACTCATCTCCTCCCACTTATGACTGTATGACTGTAACCTTGTTGCTGGTTACAGTTATACTTACAATATAAATCCTTAAGATTTATATTGACTGTTTTCTAATAAGATTTGATTGCTTATTTGTTCCCTATGACTATCGTTAAGTGTTGTAGCTTATGATTCTTGACAAATGTATCTTTTCTTTTATGTACATTGAGAGCGTATGCACCATGACAAATTCCTTGTGTGTCGAATCACACTTGGCCAATAAAGAATTCTATTCTATTCTATTCTGTTCTGTTCTGTTCTGTTCTGTTCTGTTCTGTTCTGTTCTGCTCTGCTCTGCTCTGCTCTGCTCTGCTCTGCTCTGCTCTGCTCTGCTCTGCTCTATTCTATTCTATTCTATTCTATTCTATTCTATTCTATTCTATTCTATTCTATTCTATTCTATTCTATTCTATTCTATTCTATTCTATTCTATTCTATTCTATTCTGTTGTTCACCCTGTTTTCAACTACACTAACCACCAGGCATCATACAATCAGTTTGGTCCTATGAGAAAGGAGATGTGTGCAGTCTGATGTTATTTTATGGAGTTCAAACTCTTTGCTGGGAATTGAACTCAAAAGATTTTCACACTTTAGTTAATCATATAAAGTACATTAACATTAGGAGCTGTCCATGGCTTGGCATTTCACGGTTACAGGAAGGGATATATACATATATAGACTATTAAAATGGTATACAGTATAAAGCACATCTTTCATTAAGTCCTCAAATCAGAGAAATACAAGTGATACCTTATGTCATACCCCATTTTTTGAGGCTTTTCCTGAGTGAAGAGGGGAAATGTTTTTATTTTTACACAGTGTATATCCTATGTGGTGTTTTCAATAAGATTATTGATTCATGCATCAAATTTAGAGACCACCCATCTCACTGAAACACTAATAATTGATTTCTTCCTATTGGCATTCATCAGACATGGGTAGCCAGATGTTACTCTATGGATTTCAAACCGTGGTAAAATCCAAATTTTTTTACTACTGGTTCTGTGGCTTGGTGGGCATGACTTGGTATAGTTGGTGTGGCAGGGGAAGGATGCTGCAAAATCTCCATTCCCACCCCACTCCAGGGGAAGGATATTGCAAAATCCCCATTCCCTCCCCACTCTGGGGCCAGCCAGAGATGGTATTTGCTGGTTCTCCGAACTGCTCAAAATTTCCACTACCAGTTCTCCAGAACCTGTCAGAACATGCTGGATTTCACCCCTGAGTTCAAACCTTGTGCCAGGCATGATACAATATAACATCTGTATCTGTCTGCTCTGACACCGTAAGAGAAGCTGGACATATATACTGTTCTGAGAGGTTTGACCAATACAGAATCCAGTACAATGTGTTGGAATCTTCCTTTTGATGCACTCAACCCCTTTTATTCAACTGCATCTTATAAGATAATAGAAGAATATTATTTGTTTCAGAGAATGAGGGATGGGTGAAAAAAATTCAGGATGGAGTGACACGTGTAAAAAGTGGCACAGCTTCAATCATGCAGTCATGGTTGTCATTTTAACTTATTCTCACAAAGTCACAAGCACTTCTCAATTGAGGAAATTAGAGATATTGGTTTTCAGTACATAAGGAAGTTTCATTTTAAGCACCTTATATTTTTTTTTATTTTTTTTTCTTACTTTTCTTTATTTTTCACATTTTTGAACTGCCCATTTCTCTCAGAGGGGGACTCCGGGTAGTGTATCATAAAATGTTCACATATAAAAATAGTATATATAATTTAAAAAATTATCTAAAATTATCTAAGAAAACCTGTCTCAGAATGTTAATTTCATCTGCACTTTTCCTGAACACAATAACCTCACTAAAGGGGAAAAACAAGGAAAACAATAAACTTTAATTACTACCTTTTGTGATTTCAAAGGGATTCTCACTGTTAAAATCCAACTGAGATTGCCATTGAACATGGCTCTGAGGTTTCAGTCTGTTTTTCAGGGGTTAGAGAGCTTTTAAAACTGAGAAGAGGAATGGGCAGACTCCTGGAGACAAACTCCTAATCCTCCCCTGAAAAAGTCCTCCAGTGTAACATTTGACCTGAAATCACACTACCAAAATGTGGAGGCAAAATGGCTAAATTGGATGCTTCAATTTCAATCCATTTTGGAGAACTGGGGGATTTTTTTTAAAAAAATTTGATTTATATGCCGCCCTTCTCCGGAGACTTAGGGTGGCTTAAAATGCGTTAAGCAATAGCCTTCATATTTTTGTATATTTTACAAAGTCAGCTTATTCCCCCCACAAACTGGGTCCTCAATTTACCTGCCTTAGAAAGGATGGAAGGCTGAGTCAATCTTGAGCCTGGTGAGATTCAAACTTACTAATTGCAGACAGCTGGAGTTAAATTACAATGCATTAGTCTGCTGAGCTATCCAGGCTCCTTAAGAGAAGACATGGGAATTGTTTGCCTCAAATTCCCAAATCAATTATCCCAAATGAGTAATTTTCTTACTCAGGTTCAGCAATCGGATTTCAGGATGTTGGGGGAGGGGGGTCGTCCTGCAAATTGCCCCCACCTTTCTTGCCATTTCCTTTGTCTCAATCCATTCAAGTCCCAATCCAAGGCATGATATTCCTTTGGAATTGCTGTATCTGGCCGGTGACAGTAAGAAAGGGTTGTGAGTCTGGAAGAGAGAAAGAAGATCAAAAATGGCACCCAGAAAGAAAAAAGCATGGCATACCATGTACCCAATTACATGATTATCCATGATGGAAAACAATGTCTCCCTTCTACTTACCTCTGATGGTCACAAGATGTTGGTTCAAATATTTATCTCAAAACTAATCATGGTCTGGACTTTGGAATCTGATTTACTTTTTGCTTGCTGGGCTTTGTTGCTTTGTGTGAAATCTTAACTAGTGATAATGGTAAAAGACATTTGCATGAGATTCCTTTGCTCCCTCATAAATTGTCTTGCATTTATTTCAAAGATACTAACTTCCATTTCCAGGGCCATCAATCTTGCTTATTTCTTTGACCTATTTAGGTGCCTCACTAGTTCAGGAGATCGTTCTGTTTTGGCTATGCTTTATTCTCCCACAAAGCATTTATTGAGCCCATGGGTGACTTGACTGGCAATGCTTTTTGACTTATTTTGTAAGGTAATTATAAACTCTTCCATTCCACTTTTTCTATTTTCCATTTCTTATTTCTCTCCTCCAATGCCCTTTATGCTCTGGAGTTTTGCAGAGCCACCCAGTTCCTATTAATTCCTCAGGATCACAATTTCCTCCATATTTTTAACACTGTTTTTCCTCATTAAATTTTCCCAATTTACATTAAAAAAAAAAAACCTACTACATGGGCCAGTGCAAGCATCTCTGTTTGTAACAGGTGGGTTTCTGTGCTTTATATTCTTTTAAGTGTTTGTTGCTAAAATGGATGTTATGAAGGATTTATAAGTCCTTGTCTCTGTCTCAACAGAAAGAAAGTAAAATTTGCAATACTGGTTAATTGGAATCTCATAGAAAGGAGAAATACTCAATTCTTATTTATCTTTCTTTTCTGTCATCTTTTCTTTCCTATTTCACATGAAGACGTTTCCAATTTCAAAAAAGTGGTCTATTAACAACAATTTTATTTCCCAAGATTAAATTGTTTTCATCCTTATCTTCACTTATGTGTTGCCTTTTCAGAGTTACTAAAGATCATATTCATGGAAAATATAACGTAAGCTGTATTAAAAATGGCAAGCGAGATAACATTGATTCCAGGAAGCTTTTACAATCTCCTTTTGAAAATCCACCTGCAGTAGAGCCATTTTCTTCAATCAGAAAATAGCTCTAATTTCTATAGACATCTTGTCCATTACAAGCAATTCCCATACTTGAGAAAAATCATCCCTTAATAGGTGCGACCCACGGACACTTCCTTATGAAACTGCTTGAAATTTGGCTGCTTGTAGCAGAAACCCTAAATCCATGCTGGGTGTGCAGAATTTTCTCTGTTTTTTTTTTTTTTTAATAAGCCAGCTGAATGTAAGTGGTTTCAGGAGGATCATATAATCTGTAATTTTCTTCATATATTCAAGGAGCTTTGGCCTAAGCAGCAAATATCCTTGCAAACATGCATTCCAGCGTTGCTTTTCATGGGAATAATATACTGTGTCTGACTTTCTTTGTGGTGTGAAGCTTGGACATCAGCTGGCCTCTGGAGAGTTTTACAAAACCTTATTATAACATGTCTTTAAGTCATCTCACATCTGTCTTTCTCACAGCATGTTTAGGAATTTGCCTGTGATCCCTTTCATCACATAAGTTGGGACATCTGTTGTCTTTGTTACTGAATCTACAGGTTAATTTTCACATTCAGCATGGTGTCCACGCTTACTTCTTTCAGTCAAAAGATTAAACTGGCATGGAAACTTGCTTCAGGTTGAAAATCACCCATAATGTAAAGTACCTTGCTCCAGAAAGAAAAGATGAATAGCTTTCCTAACAATATGCTCAATCAGTTTGCTTTAGCCAGGTAACTTTAATTTCTGCCAGTGATCAACAAAAGATCTCTCTCTCTCTCTCTCTCTCTCTCTCTCTCTCTCTGTGTGTGTGTGTGTGTGAGAGAGAGAGAGAGAGAAACAATTTCAATAATTACAAATAGGAGTAGTAGGGAAAGAACTATTTGGTTTATTTGCTGAAGCATTTAGAAAAAAACAGAATAAGAGTCACTTCAGACTGATCATATAGCTTTATTTGATTTTGTTTTGTTTTGTAAAATCAATGTATGCAATTTCTTACTTAGTTCACTGGGTATACATATTTGCGGTTTACAATTGTACCTCCTACCATCCTTTAATTGTGGAGCAGATGTTTGGGTTGTTCTGGACCTTCAGATTATTCTCAGATATTAATATAGTGCAGATGTCTTCAATGGCTTCCCATTTGTGCCAGAGATTAGTTAGAACTACTGAGATTTATATTTAGAGGCCTCCAGTCACAAGATCCTCTATGTGTGTCCTTATTTCTCCCTACAATCTTTCTCATTCTTTGTTTCTTTGAGCAAAGCCCTTTTTTGGTTCCTTGCTTCATAGTCATGGTCTCCAGTTCCAGAACTTTAAGGCCTGACAACTCTGAAGTCATCTCCTTCTCCGTGGAATTCTTATGACCTTTAAAAAGGAGTTTAAGTCCTTGCAACATGATAGGTGGTCTAGTGTAATGTTTCTCAATCTCTGTCACTTTAAGATGTGTGGACTTCAACTCCCAGAATTCCTCAGCCAGTGTTAGTCAGTTTAGAGTCCTTTAATTAGTAGAAAGAGCAGGAAATGGAGATTCTCAGTCATCCAGGTCATGGTTGTCCCAAAAGTGCTTTTCCCAGAGGCGACTGGACTTTCTCGTTTTTCTTTGAAGATGTTTTCCTTCTCATCCAAAAAGCTTCTTTAGCTCTGACTGGATGATGGGGAATGGAAGGATATACATTCCTTGAAGACAGCTTTTCATTTGCATTCTTTTAGAGAGTTGTTAAGGTCATCTGGAGGGTTGTCTATGTCATCAAGGTCACCTGAATGGTGCAAATGGATGTGGAGACTTCTTGGAACTGTTGAAAGGACTGTGTTGTAGATTTGAGATAGAAGATACCATGTCCCTCCCCCTCTGTTGAGAGAGGGCTGTTCAATTTTGACATAGATGGCCTCTTTGACCCCTCTTTCAAACCAGCGGTCCTCTCTGTCCAAAATATGGACTTTGCTGTCTTCAAAAGAGTGGCCTTTGTCTTTTAAATACAGATGGACTGCTGAATCCAGTCCTGGTGTATTTGTTCTCCTATGTTGTGCCATGCACTTATGACATGGTTGTTTTGTTTCCCCAATGTATAGGTCTGCATATGGTTCGCTGCATTGTACTTCATATACCACATTACTCAGTTCATGCCTGGGTGTTTTATCTTTGGGGTGGACAAGCTTCTGCCCTAATGTATTCTTGAGTTTGAAGTGTGCACATATGTTATGTTGGCTGAAGATCCTCCTGAGCTTTTCCGATATGCCTGCAACGTATAGAATGACAATGTTGCTTTGTTTATTGAGCTCTTCGTTATCTGTTATGGAGAAGCTCCTGTAAGGTCTTTTTTGAGATCAGATCTACAATCTACAACACAGTCCTTTCAACACTTCCAAGAAGGCTCCACACCTATTTGCACAACTCAGGTGACTCTGAAGATACAGATAAAGAAAAACCAGAAAGTCCAGTTGTCTCTCGAAAAAACACCTTTGGGACAAAGAGCAGGAAGGAAAAAAAACCCAGTGGGTTTAAACTATAATAGCTCTCTAAGGGAGATTGCATACTTTTATTGGTAGTGAGCAATCCCTTGACTTTATTCTTTCCAATGGATTAGCCAACTTAATAAGGAGGACACAACTGCCTCTTGTGAGCCTAAAAGTAACCCTGTTGATAGTGCTGGACTGGCTGCAGCAGCTACTGAAACCATCCACTCAGCCTCCTTGCCAAATATGTCTTATCATGTAACCTGCCCTCAGTCTCCAGTCTATACTCTGAAAATCTCAAAACTCCTTTTCCTCTGATATCTGGGACAATCTGTGAAAGCTACCTTGAAAGCTTCAAGCTTTCACTGAATCATATTAGTGCTCAGAAAGAGCAGGATATTTATATGCTTTCACAGATTGGTAACCTTCTAAGACAGGGGTGTCAAACTCAATTTCATTGAGGGCCTTGGGGTTAAACCCTGATGCGGGTTTAACAGGGCAGGGCATGGCCAGTGGTGTGTGGCCAGCTTGATGTCACTTCTATTGGGAGCTCCTGTGGAGGCATGAGCGCTCTTGCCAGCGAAAACAGGCTCCCGAGCTCAGTTTTTGGCTGTGAAAGCTTCCTGCAACCCTCTGCCAGCTAAAATGGAGCTTGGGAAGGCGGCACGCAGCCCTCCCAAGCTCCTTTTTCACTGACAGAGGCACTGCAGGCTTGTCCTTTGCTGTTTCCAGGGTGGCTCTGTGGGTCAGATCTAAGCACCCTGCATGCCGGATCCGGTCCCTGGGCCTTGAGTTTGATCCGCCCACTCACCCACCCCCGTTCTGAGATCTCTTGTCTTCTGTCTCCATTTTTCCTTGGAGCAGGAAGAGTTGTGTCACATGTACTTTTTAATTTCCTTGAGGAAATATTAACATTTTGCCACATTAACAGTCTAGGTGGGCATTTTGGAGTGTTTAAGACTTTATCACTGCTTCATAACTTGTGGTGGCCTTGTGTTACAACATATATCAAGAATTATGTTACCCCATGCTATATTTGCTCCCATGTCAAGCTTTATTGTCTGTTGCAACTCCTTTTCTCACTTTGCAGTTCTGTATATAGTTGGCTAAGACTTTGTGAACAAACCATTAGAGGTACAGGTTGTGTGATTCATTTGGCTTCATTCTTGTTTGCAATGAATATCCTTATCTAGCCAAACCATGTCTATGAGGTTTCTGCCAAGTCTAGAAGCCGAATTAAGCTGGGTCTGTGATCTACTGCCGACTCCTGGTCAGCAAAGCCTGACAGATCTTAAGCAAAGCTAATAGAAGCATGAAAAAAAAAACCGAACAGGGAGGAGGGCTTGAACTAATTCAGTTTACTTACACCTGAAATCAATATATTAAATCTGGGAAAAATATTAGCACGCTATATCTATTTACAGTATTAGAATTCAGAAATAGAGAATATTAACAGGCTATAGCAATTTACAATACTATACTATTCAGAAACAGAATATTAGCAGGCTATAGCCAATTATAATATTATAATTCAGAAAAAAGTTTTTTTTAAAAAAATATTAAGGCAAGTCATGGACGCTGAATGCAACATCTAATTGCAGTGGTAAAAAAGATTTATTTGACAGACTACATTATAGGTCCAACACATGGTGGTTATCTCTCTTCTAGCACTATAAATGCTGAAGGAGGTTGTTTTTAATGAGCGCAAGTGGCCAGGACCTCCATTTTACTCATTACTTGAATACCCAGTCTGCAAAAGTAATTTAATTCAGACATTGCAATTAAAGAAACAATTATCTGTCATGTTTTATGTGGGCCTCCAGGTTCACCTGCCAATTATTTTTTTTCTAATCATGTTAAGCGTTTAAAATATGAAATTGACCATGTTCTTAGAAAAGGGCAGGCTCCCCCTCCTTTTTTTTTTCCTGCAAATGTCCGAAAGACACATCAGTTGCAACAATTTCTAAAGGACAAGCAAATGCTTCTAAACCATGAGATTATAGTTTTAATTGGAATGTAGATGGAGCCTAGTATCTATTAAGGTTAAGGGTGCTTTGGAAATGATTGTGGGAAGAAAGCTTCAGACTTCATGGGAGTGCACAGCTTCTCTACTATTCATAACTTTTTAAAGTTTCCCCATAAAGTAGAAAAAAAGGAGGAGGAAGTTTTAAGAGCTTCATTAAATAAAACTTACATGTGGTGGGTTGCTACCAGGGGTGAAATGCTCCTGTTTCCGACCGGATCGCCAGATCCGGTAGTGATGGTGGTGAGTGGCTCAGAGAACTGGTAGCAAAAATCCCTGCACCCCCCCCCCCCATGTCCAGCTGAGCCGTGCAATCATCAGAGGCTTTTTTTTTAACTTTTAAAAGCATTTTTTCTGCAACCTCTTTGACCGAAAAAATGCTTTTAAAAGTAAAAAAAAAAGCCTCTGATGATCGCATGGCTCAGCTGGGATCGTCAGAGGCTTTTAAAAGTGTTGTAGGAAAAAAAATGCCTTTAAAAGCCTCTGGCGATCCCAGCTGAGTTGCCTGATTGGCGGAGGCTTCTAAAAGCATTTTTTTCTGCAACCTCTTAAGGTTATAGAAAAAATGCTTTTAAAAGTTTTTTTTAAAAAAGTTGGCCACGCCCACCAGTCACATTACCCTCCCCACCAAGCCACGCCCACAGAACTGGTAGTAACAAATTTTAGATTTCACCCCTGGATTCTACCGGTTCATCCCAGATTGGGCAAACTGGTAGCTGTAGCGGCGGGAGGCTCCACTCACCTGCCTGGACGCCTCTGTGCATGCACAGAAGTGTCGCACCCACGAGCAAACTGGTAGCGGCCAAAATTGAAACTCACTACTGCACGGCACCGATGTTTGCCCCTCTTTCTAAACTATCCAAAAATTGTAAATCTTCATATTGGTGGAAGGTGGCCCCATCAATCAATGCGGTTTAGGGGCACCTGATATCCTTGGAGTGGCATTGACTTTATTATGTTTTTTAAAGCAGCAGCACTGACGTTTTCTTCAAGCCAGCAGGAAAGCTTGAAAAAAGTCAAGCCACTTCAGTACAACTTCCAAATCATTTTCAAAACATGCCAGATTTATATTTCAATTAATTAAGTGCTAGTGTCATTACACTCCGGCACTCTGGCATAATGTCTCGAAATCCATTCTTTTGAATTTCACAAAATTGGTGAAAATAGATTGCCTCCAATGAGGTTTATCTGCCAAGAGAGCAACAATGCCAGGAGACCATCCAAAGCCAGTTTGGAGAATTCACAAGGTTAAGAAGCGCAGGGAATATCCCACTGTCTAAATGGATGTCTGCGAACATCAGATATTAGCCTTCAAATGCTATTTTATTCCAAGTTGTGATACGATAAAGTCTCATTAGTAATAGGTGTATCCTCTCTGTAATATCTAGTACATCTGTACTCAAGTGTTAGAATGCTCGGCATTTATTTATTTATTTTATTTTTATTTATTTATTTGTCAAGAACACATTAGGTAATATATATAAGTATAAGCATGAATTGAATACATAAAATAGATACGAATAGAGGAAACATAAGGACAGGGATGGTAGTTTCATTGCTTGCTGCCATTGGAAAAAAATATGAAACGCTGATATTAAAAAATGAATAAAATGCAATGTAGAGAAAAGTAGTCTAGGATATAAAGCGGTTCCTTCAAAGCCTCCAGATAAATAATTAAGTCTGTTCCGTTAGTGTCCTCTATTTTTATTTGGTGCCTGTTGTGCTTCAATTATTCAGGTGTTCCTTTAAATGTTGAAATAATTTTGAATGACAAAAGACAGACTAATGAGAAGCCAAAAGAAGGACCAATATTGCTTGTAGTATGATTTTGTTCCTCATTTTTGACTATCTGCATCACTGACCCTTTCTTTTGAATGGTGGTTAGATGTTTGCAAGAATTTTGCCACTGAATTAAGTTCACTACTTTGAAGGTCTCTAATATCCATAAAGTGGTTAAATTGAAGATTTCTGAATGGGATTTGGAAGGGCAGTTTGACTAGCTTGGTATCTTCATAAAAAGCTTCACTGTTGCAGAGCAAAGATGTCATTTCCCTGGCCTCCTGTCATTTAAACTTGTGGGACACAGAATTGGAAGGGACCTTGGAGGTCATCTAGTCCAACCCCCTGCTCAGTAATTTTACAGTTTCCTTGCAGGAGCTGCCATTCAGAATACTCAAGGTGATCTTCTATTCTCTCATTCTCTGGAAAGATTTGAAGGACCAGACTTGCTGGTCTTTCATACTTCATAGTGGTCATTGTCTCATTTGTTCACAGAGAATATTTTCAGTTAGACACGACTCACACTGAAGGCCCAAGTGATTGTATAGTTATTGATAGTAGGAGTATCAAGGTGGATAAAACTTATAATGTTCTTTTCATTACTTTGAGAAGAAATCAAGTGATTGGGCGAAAAAAAAACCATTTGGGATAGGACAGAGAACAACAGGCAGGATAGCAAATTTCATTCTGACTTTGTTTCCTGCAGATAGCAATAGCAATAGCACTTAGACTTATATACTGCTTCATACTGCTTTTACAACCCTCTCTAAGTGGTTTACAGAGTCACCTTATTGCCTCTAACAATCTGGGCCCTCATTTTACCCACCTCGGAAAGATGGAAGGCTGAGTCAACTTCGAGCTGGTGAGAATTGAACTGCTGAACTGCGGCTAGCAGTCAGCTGAAGTAGCTTGCAGTACTGCACTCTAATCACTGCACCACCGCGGCTCACCTCAGATAGGTAGTGTAATAGAGAAAAGTCTACAGTTAGGCAACTTTCTAGAGATCTATGATAATAGTGAAGAGATCACTATAGATAAGCAAATTGCCTATCACATCTTAAAGCCTCAAGTTTCATATTAAAAAAGGAAAGGCATACCCATTGGATGTAACCACAGGATGGCTGCAATATGTGAACCTGGTCACTAAGTAACATGGAGGCAGAGACAAGGTGTGGGAAACATTTTCACTCAAGCAAATCAAATGCGAATTCATTACTTTAGCATTCTCAGCATAAGGCTTGAGTTCTATAATTAGACACTGTTAATAAAACATTATCATTTCAATTCCTTCATTTAATTCTCTGCTGCAGTTAATGAATTTAATTACAGTGTAGTGGAATTTAAATGGTCATAATGCAAATAGTTACAAAGGATTTAGTTGCATGACTATGTAAAATGCAAACTAGATTTTTTTTTTCATTTACTTAATATCAATTACGTAAAATGACAACCTCCCCTCCCCAATTATATCGCCTGCTGAAGTTACCCGTTGCCTATAAATTCATTGTGCTGCTATATAGTGGAATAACATCTCAGGTTTCAGAATGTCTCAGAAGTAACTGCTGAAAGGATAGTTTGAAGGTGAGCATTTGGGCCTCCTCTTTCAATGCTACTGGGCAGGTCTTTTTCTTGATTCTCTGAAGAATACAACTCCATGAGTGCCAAGGTAAATGCAAGGAGAAGGTTTAACACTGTTTTTCAAACTTAACAACTTTAAGATATATAGACTTCAACTTGTAGAATTTCCCCAGTCAGTCACCATAAACACTGGTTTAGCAGATTGTGATGGACTACAGTGACACGGTGGCTCAGTGGCTAAGACGCTGAACTTGTCAATTGAAAGGTCGGCAGTTCAGCGGTTTGAATCCCTAGTGTAGCATAATGGGGTGAGCTCCCATTACTTGTCCCAGCTTCTGCCAATCTAGCAGTTCGAAAGCACGTAAAAAATGCAAGTAGGAAAATAGGAACCATTTTTAGTGGGAAGGTAACAGCGTTCCGTGCACCTTTGGCATTTAGTCATGCCGGCTATATGACAATGGAGATGTCTTCACACAGCGCAGGCTCTTCGAGTTTGAAATGGAGTTGGGCACTGCCCCCTAGAGCCAGGAACGACTAGCACATATGTGCGAGGGGAACCTTTACCTTTACAGGGAAGCGGCAGTTACTCACGAAGAAGGGAGCCTATTCCAAGGAGGAGTGGGTGGGTGAAACAATGATTTCAGAACTGGATCAGAGAAAAAGGAATAGATTTAGCCACTTCCTAGAATCTCCTAGGTTATATCTGCTAGGGTTAGAGTAGTATAGTCTAGCAAGTCAGTCTGGCAAGATTCTGTCTACATAGCTTGAGCAAATGAATTGAAATTTGGCTGGGTTATTCTTGGGCTAGGCCTGACATTGATAGTTGCCCTTGTTTTCTTACCTGTTATGAAGCTTTTCCTTATTTTGCTTTGCTTCATTCATTTTTATTTTGGACCTATCATAATTAGAATAAGATCTCCAAAACTATTTCCAGGTCTGTGAAAAGTTCTCTTTCTCATGTCTAAATTTAATGAAATTAGCATAAAAATTGATTTCTGGTCTAGTTTGAGCTATATGAAAAACCTGAGAGATGAATCCTCAGGGGAAGAAGAAACAAAATGTGCATATTATATGGGGTACATTAAAATAGCCACATTCTTGTTTCTGATTCTGAAATGTTGATCTTCTTAAAGAGGCTGTTGAGTCTCCCCAAATGGTAGAAATTTGTCCCACCTTATGGAAAAGGCTTCTACTTTTTAAAATTTATTCTTTGAGAATTCCTTTCAATTTTCTCTTATTTTATAGTGTTGTCATTGTTTCTACTCCTCTAAGTTTCCTTGGCTGTCTCTGCTCCTCAGTCTGAAAAAAGTTCAGTGGGAGAAGGTCCTTCAGGTGGATTTCTAGGGAATTTAATTGGAGTGTAGGAAGCCAGAGATGTGGCAGACTGCTGAGAGATAAAAGATTGATTCCGAATTTTGTTGAATGACTTTAATTTCTTAAGCTTGTGGAGGTTTTGTGTAATCTTATTACTTTACTTAACAAGATAGGATGGTGTGAAAGAAGAAAACCATGGTACAATATGAAGGAAAATTGCATTAAATTTGCATTAAAATCTTCTGTGTGGTAAATGGGATCCACTATGTGATACGTTTTAATTGCAAAAGAACCCACCCCTTATTGTCTAGGTAATATCATCTTAATGCAAAGCTTTGGTTCAGATGAATGGTCCTGGTCCAAGTATCATTAATTAATGATTATTTTCTATTATAAAACTGGTATATCTTAGTTCAATACCATAAAGGGATTGGTTGGATCTAGACTTTTGTATAAATGCAAAGAAGCTTTATATAAATGCCATGAAGGTCAACTAATACTGTTATAATTTCACTGAATTGGGATTAACATGAGGTTTGCATCTTTTCTTTCTGCATTAATGTCTTGCTTTACCATTGAGTCAAACTAGTTTAACATGGGCTTATCATTTACAATTCAGTATAAGCACTTAGTTGACCTTATTGAGGCTCAGACATTAAGCAGGTTAGTTCTTGTTGAGTCTTCTTGTATAGGGAGCTCCTTTAGGAAATCCCAAAGCTGTAGATTAGACAAAAATATATTTAAAAAGTCATCCTGGACAAACCAAGATGAAGTCGCAAGCCACTCTTCTACTGTTGCCGAAACATCAACCATACTACTTGCATGGAAGTGTCTATAGTTTGCTGGGTGGGTGTGGCCATGTTGGGCATGGCCTAGTCAGCCTTCTGCACCACAGCAGGCCAGGAGGGGGCGTTTTTGCCCTCCCTGGGCTCTGGAGGCTTTTCTCGAGCCTCCGGGAGGGCTAAAACAGCTTCCCCAGACTCCAGAGGCCCCCTGGAGGCCGGAAAAGGGCCTGAACTTCTGGTAGGCCTGTATTTTACCCTCCCTGAGCCTCTGCACGGGCCCTGCACTTACCTGCATCCAAAACAGGCTGTGTGGGGACTCCTGGGAGGGACGAGGTGGGGTGGGATGGGTGGGGCGGGGCCACCAGGAGTTTTGGGGGTTTTATGAACTGCACAGAATATTATCTAGAGGTTCTCCCAAACCCCTTTGAACCCCTAGCAGCCTACCCCTGCTGATATCCCTGAAAATCCTCTCAGAAGATATGAGATTCCTTTCCTGAACATAAGAGAAAAGCATTTGGCAGGGAAGAATGTGATAGCTAGCTTTCCTCATTTATTCTCCAAGTCTAGAAGTATACATAAGATAGAGGGGAAAGAAAGAAAGCCATTTAAATGCAAAAGATGAACATAGGAAGATACTGGAAATTGTTAGTGGTTTGTATAGTAGTAAAAAACAGCAAAGGTGTTATTTCATACTACAAAAAGGCTGTGATAAACAACACAACTGCACAGATAGAAAATATTAAAACAATTGACAATATTGTGCCAGATGATGGGCATCTCATGTTGGATGGCATTCAAAATGTGCTCTTGAGGAACAAGCTATTATGGGCAAATTAGAAAGTTATTGTCTTGGCAGTTGTTTAGTTGGAGACAATATTTAATATCTCCAACTATATTAGCTGTAAAACATTTAGGCCCTGTTTGGTGATAAATTTGGTTTTGATACAAAATCACATGAACACTTAATTCTTTGGCATAGCTCTAGTCTTTAAATCAGTGGAAACACTTTTACTGGAAAGGATGGGGGGGGGGAGGGCATAATTACACTAGATCAATTACTGTTTAAAGATTACTTTAAATCAGCTTTAAATAAATTACATTAAATAATACTATTTAATGATTACTTTAAATCAGCAACTGCAAACATAATTTTCTTATCAGAACAGAGCTAAAGAACGGAAGTATACTCAGTTGAACATGTCATGACAGCTCAATATGGACCAAATATTTAGCAGCTTTTAAATATCTAATATGCTATTGATACTGAAGAATTTAATTTCAGAATCCAAACCTATTTTTCTTCTGTCAAAACATAAATGGATATTTATTGTTGCAGATGCGATGCTTTGCTTCACAGCAACATGGAAGCGCTTCCGATTGGCTGAGACTTGACAGCTCAGCCGGCGGGAGAATTAGGCCACTGTCATTGGCTGCTGCGTCTGACAGCCCCTATATAAATAGCGTCTGTTACTGAGAGCTGTGAGTTCGTTCAGTTTAGTGCCTGTTTGATGGATGTTAATAAACCGTTCCTGTTAACCGTTGCCTCAGTTTCCCAGCCTGTTCTTTCAAACTAGAACATTGGCGACGAGGATGGGATTGCCTGACTGAGCAACGGTTTCACACTCCTGAGCACCGTTCCTTCCACAAAAGGTAGTCAGTCATCTGTTCGTGAGGAAAAAATTCCGTTTGCCAGTCCTTTCCCTCACAATGGCTAACCCGGCAGCGTTCGCCCCTTTCGCACCAGC
Organism: Masticophis lateralis; assembly: GCA_030761175.1. Taxonomy (NCBI): domain Eukaryota; kingdom Metazoa; phylum Chordata; class Lepidosauria; order Squamata; family Colubridae; genus Masticophis; species Masticophis lateralis. Next base: position 50,457,837 of record JAUDYJ010000002.1, read on the forward strand.
TTCAGAAACATGGGATGCTTACATTGAGTGTTTTAAGTGCTTCCTACAAGCCAATGACTATGCTGATTTTTCTAATGACAGAAAACGAGCCCATTTTCTAAACGCCTGTGGTCCTTAACTCTTTGCCACGGCTAGGGCTCTTGTAGCTCCACTATCGGTGTCTGCGGTTCCTTGGCCTACCTTATTGGCGAAATTAAAGGGCCACTACGCACCCGCCCCCTCCTGCATTTTCCGCCGGTTCCTGTTCCTCCAGAGGTTACAGAAGGAAGGAGAGTCCATCAATGAATACCTTGCTGCCCTCCGTGCTGAAGCGATTAATTGCAAATTCAAGAATCTTGATGACTCTCTCCTCGAGCAGTTGGTCTGCGGTGTGCGAGATTTGCGGCTACAACGCTGCCTATTAGCCAAGACTGACATCAGCGTGCAATCAGCTGTAGATGAAGCGTGCGCTTTTGAGATGTTTGACAGGTCGGTGGCGGAGATACGCCGAATTCCGAACATGCTGCCTGCCACCCGTTGTGCTGCCATTCACCTCGAGGGTGCTTGCCCTGACAGTCTCACAGATGATACCACTCTGGATAGGCTGCACCTGTGCTACATGCCCGAGGCCCCCATAGATTCATCTAGCCACCCCCGGTCGTTCGGGGTTGGAGACTGCGTGTATGCCAGGAACTTCGGGGGTGACCCTCCTTGGCTGCCCGGTCATATTATTCTAATCACTGGGCCCTGTTCTTACAGGGTCGAGCTCAAGGATGGACAAGCCTGGCAGCGCCACATAGATCAATTATGGGTTCGCACCACTACACAGACCCTGGGTGACATGGATCCAGCCAAGGACCATTCACCGGAGTCGACCCCGTCCCTGCCTTCAGGGGGTGATATGGCCCAGGTTACATCACCAACACCAGCGCCACGGCCATCCTGCTTACCTGTTGAACCAGTTCCTCTTCGGACTCCGGAGCCTCCTGACACTGTACCCGCACAGTTGCCAGCTGTTCCGACGCCTCTGGGGCTAACGCACCCATCTGCGACAATCGTAGGAAGCCCGGAGCTAACTACTACAGGACTAACTACAGGACAGCGAACTACAGGACAGCGAACTTCATTGGTCGAGACGAGTGCGCAGGCATCCCACTTACCTTAAGGATTATGCTTGCACTGTCCAAGGGGGAAGGAGTGTTACAGATGCGATGCTTTGCTTCACAGCAACACGGAAGCGCTTCCAATTGGCTGAGACTTGACAGCTCAGCCGGCGGGAGAATTAGGCCACTGTCATTGGCTGCTGCGTCTGACAGCCCCTATATAAATAGCATCTGTTACTGAGAGCTGTGAGTTCGTTCAGTTTAGTGCCTGTTTGATGGATGTTAATAAACCGTTCCTGTTAACTGTTGCCTCAGTTTCCCAGCCTGTTCTTTCAAACTAGAACATTTATGTTTTGACATAAATATCTGTAACAAATATAAAAATGATTGGAATCAAGGATTGGAAACAACATTTCTTTTTACCCAATGGATTCGTGTTTTGAAGAACACATAGTTTATGTCCTGTGACTTAAGGTCAGAGATGTGTGACTTGGAGATTTTAGAGAAAATTGTATATTCAGAAAATATATTATCTTTCCCTTTGAAAAAAAAATATCTTGGGTATTTCAGGTCTCCCAATGGTGTATTCATTGTCATTGTGTACGTAGCCCAGACAGGAAACATACAATCAAATGAGCTAATTCTACAGAATCTTCCAAATCTGAAATACAATTCTCCTACATATGCTTTACAGCCTGAGAAACTAGGAAGAGTCTCTACTGAGCCTCCAGCTCCCCCCTACTATCCAACTGTGGGCTATGCTATTTCTTATCTGATCATTCACTAGCCGTGTTTCTTGACCGATTCTCCCAAGGTCTTTCCCCACATATTGTACCTGAGTCCATCCATTCTGCTTCTGGTCATCCTTTTCTTCTCTTTTCTTCCATAGAAGTGACTTTACAAACCAACTGGAAATGGATGAAGCTGAACTGGATTTTTTCTTCTTCTCCCTATATATAGTGGGGTATACACAAACAGAGTGAGAATACACTGTAGAGGTTGGTCATTGGCCAAATTTCAATAGAGGTATAATTCAAGCAACAACTATAAGGGAATCAAGGTAATTCACACTTGTCTAGCTTACATAACTTATCTCCCCTCCCACCCCTTTCACTTGTTTTCCTGATCATCTAATTCAAATAATCTAATTGCTGCACAAGCCATATTAAAAAGTGTTTGCTTGGTATACTTTGTGCATTTGACAAATGTGCTTTCGTGTTCTTTTTGATAGCACTCCAGAGCACATGTTGTAGTACATTATTTTTGTCCCCTTCTTTCTTCCTCAGATAATCGTCAGTTATCAAAACCTACTCATTAGTTTCATTCAAATTAAATTTGGTTATATTTGCTCACTCTCTAAGGTTTCAGCTCATTATTTTTTAGTTAGTTCCACTCCTGAGAAACAGAGACAGAGAGGAAAAAAAATGTTTGTTACAACATCTAGAATATGTAATGGAAGTAGCACATTGCTGTAATTGATTATTAATAACTGCAGTCATTAATATCTTAATATGCTACTGTAAAGAGAGATGGTGTAAAGGGAATGGGTTTTTTTCCATTGCAGTTGGAAACTACTCTTGTGTTAGACAAACAGAAAGCAATGTGGGTGTAGGAAAAAACAGCCAGTTTTTTCCCTCCATTTAGGGGCTTATGGGAGAGTTTAAAATATTAATAGAACTGTTAAGCCTATTCCTTCCTTCCTTCCTTCCTTCCTTCCTTCCCTCCCTCCCTCCCTCCCTCCCTCCCTGAAACATTGTTCTACAGTATACAGATTGCTAATTTCTTCTCTGCAAGATCATGTGGCCCCATCTGTTAAATTTCTATTTTCTACCTTGTATTGTTTTGCCAAGGAGTTATGAAAGAATGTTCACAGAAACATCTATAAAATATAGTGTATATAGTATATACTATAAGTTTATAAGATGCACATATACACACACTTGCTTTATAGAAATTATATATAATTATATAAGGAAAAAACATATACATGGATATGCAGATAGGTCTAAAAGTTTCATAATCCTGAAATTGCTCAGATGTTTTACTGGACTAACTCACATCAGTTTCTTTTCGATTGTTGTGGTAAGTTTGTGGAAAGGAAGTCCCATTTTTTGATCTTAAGAAGCACTGGTTTCTTTAATTATCCTTCCCTCCACCTTACAGAAATATTATGAACTCTGTCATGCTTTCAAGACTTCCCTCCCTTGAGAGCTGCTGCCAGAAGCATAATATGATAACCAATTAACACCATTTCCTATCTGTTTTTTCTTCTTTCAACTTTTATTGAAAGAATGATTGTATGTCATACATGATAAAGACGCATCCTGTCATTCTGTGTAAATATCATTATTATTTTCATTTTTCTTCTTCTTCTTGTGCCATGTCCGTTATTGTACATTGGCGATCATATTGGCAATTATCTTCATTACTATTATTAAACTGTAAAGTAAGATATCTCACTGAACTCTTTGTTCCCTAAAGAATATGATGTTCTCAGAATGGGATGAAAAATAGCATTTTGTTTTTCCTACAATTTTTTTCCCCTCACCCAGTCCCTGTACTCCAGTCCCACCAATTGAGGGCATTATTTTATACTGTTTTCATATAAATGAGAAGAAGAGAGAAAAGAATTTTCAAAGCAGGGAAAAGAAAGATGTGAAATACGGCCACCAAATTTCCTGTGCTGATTTAGAGGCCTGCTGTAGTTCAGGCTTGAATTATAAAATGAAAAATGGGAATGATAGTGGAAGCCAATCTTAGATGATTCTGACAAGAAATTTATTGCTGGCAACATTCCATCAAAGACAGATAACAATGTCTGCTTCTTTAGGTCTAAGAATACAAAAAATATGTATTTTAAAATGCTACCTTTTGTTTCTTTATTGCATTCTAGCATGATTTAATATCCCTCTGTTGTTGTTGTCATTATTATTATTATTGCTTTTACTACATACCAGTAGGATTTTGATTGCCATGATTGGGGGTTTGAATATTATCTTTTCTGAGCACTGGGAAGCAATGCAAGCAACTCACTTTGCAGTTCTACTCCACTACTCATGCCAAAAATTTTTTGATTTAAGACCCCAAAATAGAATAATATAATTGGCACACTGCCATGATAGATTCTTCTCATTCCTGTGGTTTTGAGTGGGATCCTTATTGGAGATTGACATTTGTGAAATTTATTCTTTCCTATGATTTCCTAGTTCACCCCTGTTTAGATATTCCTTGACTTCTCCTTTTTCAATTTCATGGTATTTATTTATTTATTTATTTATTTATTTATTTATTTATTTATTTATTTATTTATTTATTTATTTATTTATTTATTTATTTATTTATTTATTTATTTATTTATTTATTTATTTATTTATTTATTTATTTATTTATTTATTTATTTATTGGTTCGATTTATATGCCGCCCTTCTCCGAAGACTCAGGGCAGCTTTCAATGCATTAAGCAATAGCCTTCATACTTTTGTATATACCTGTTTAGTAGGGCTTTCGCCCCACCTCCCCAAGTGGTGTTCTTTTTTATACAAAGTCAGCTTATTGCCCCCACAATCTGGGTCTTAATTTTACCTATCTCGAAAGGATGGAAGGCTGAGTCAACCTTGAGCCTGGTGAGATTTGAACTCATAGTAATTGCAGGCAGCTGGTGCTACTTAACAGCACTTTAGTCTGCCGCGCCACCAAGGATCTTTAAAATCTAGCCTAGTCTATTTCTCTAATTTTCCAGGATTGCTTTTAAGTCTGGTTCTGTCTTCTAAGTTCTAATCATGTATAAATATCTAATAAGGAATTATTTCAGCTATTTACTGAAATTCAGTATTTTTTCCATTTTGATCAGGTGCCATTGATAAATACATGACTTGACTATAATTCCTAAATCAACCCTGAACCTCTTTAATTTTCATGCTATTGGAGCCAATTTGTTAAATGCTTTGCTGAAATTAAGCTATATTATGTCTACAGTATTCCCCACAATCATTATTTCTCACCTAATATATACAACATTACCATCAAGTAGTAGGGATGATCTTCAAGCTAAATATGAGGAAACATTCGTGTGTAAGGCTTGATTTTGATCAATGCATGATGATGACAACAGGTAATTACAATATCATTGTCAAAATGCTATAGATCAATTTCTTCATGATCTGTTCTAATATTTTCTCTGATATAGTTATTAAATTAACTGTTCCGTATTTTCTGCATTTTCTGAATCTTCTTTCTGAAGGAGAGATTTCCCTTTTTTAAAAAAACACCTGGCATATCATGAATTCTCCAAAGTTTAACAGTTCAGCAGCCTATTTTGTTGGTAATGTTTTTTTAAAAAAATTCCATGCTGATTTATAAGCTTTAGGTGGTCCTTTCCCTTGGATGAATAATCCACATCAACTGTATATATGTTACTCAATTCTCTTTTTCAATTATGTAAAGCTGGACATAATGTCAGTTTGGAAAAGGACTATTGTAGCTATTGGCCATGGTCCTGAGATTTACTAATATTCAGAATACATTAAGCCCTATGAAGCTCAATCCTAAACAAATTTATTGAGAGAGGCAGCGCAATTCATTTCCTTTTATAATTGTGGTCCTATCTCATTCGTTTATGCTTGATTCAGACCATGAGCAGCAGATCATAAGTAAACATATAGAGAAAGGCATTCTGATTGCCAAAGACTCACGAAAGAGATAACTTCATCCAATCTCTTTATTCCACTTAATTATTTCCTGCTTGTATCTTTATCATAAAATGCCCCTTCCCTCCCTCTCTCCTGCCATATTCATGTACTTCATCTATTTCTAGAGCTTTTGTTGGGTCTTCTCAAATTATAACACTGCTAAGTTGCATATGGCTTCTCCTTTGTCATCTTGATTAGTCCTTGCTCTCCAGCCACATCATCATCATAATTCCTCTCCTTGGACTTCCCTGCAGCTTGTCTGCAGCTTCTTGATAATGAGATGCCAGAAGCTGAACGCTCTGCTTTGAATATTTATCTCACACGGTCCTTAAAAAAAAAAAGCAGGATTGGTATCTCTCTGCTCTGGGACTTGAAGCTGATAGATATGTAGCCCCAAATCATATTATATATATATAAAACAAATTCCTGATGGGTTCATTCTTATCCTAAGGTGACAGCAAGTTGTTCTATCTTCGAAAGATGATGTAAAATTACTGCTCCTGAAGGAAATATAATAGCTTGATTCCTTCCCCCAAAGATACCTTTTTACGACCTATTTTTTTAATTTTAAACAGGTTAGGGTCTGGATTTTTTTTTTTTTTTTTGGAAATATTTGAACAAAGTCATGATGGGTCATATAAACTTGAAAAACTTGAATGTTTTGTCCTCAAACTGTTAATACATTTTTAGATAGGGATGAGCCCAATATGCAAATAATGGTTATGATTCATTAAAACATCAACCTATGAAAGAAATGTTTTATTTCTACCAACCCCTGTCATTAAAGTCTTGAACAATATATCCAGACAATTTATTCTGCTGACAGAAACATATTTTCTTTTATTCATAGTTGATAACCCAAGTTCTCCTCTCTTTTTACCTGCATTCTGGCTATTGATTCTAACTAGTGTGTGTTATGCCTAGGTGGTTATATTGCTACCAACTTGATAATAAGAAAGGAACATATCCTAGTGTATTAAGCCAATGATGCTACAATCACCTTTTGTCCCATATCTTTTCTCTATGTAATAGTATGGTGTGGTAGGGAAGAGACAGTGCCTTCAGCCTTTAGGCTGAAATGAAATCGCTATTGACCAAGACAGAATCTCACCTATCATCTATCTTGGCTCCTGTGGACTATTACAGAGATGACATTGGCAAAGAATCCCACAGAATTTAGCTGCTACTGATAATATGGATTGTTTTTTATGCAACATCTAGTTTTAAAATCTGTATACCTGCTGCATTGCGCTTATGTTATAGAACAGTAGAATGCAATCCCTTGACATGTCTTCCATATGTATTAATTAAATAAAAAGAATAAAGATGGTTGAAAAGAAAAAGAGACAAAAGACAGTTTTGATAAAGAATTAGCATCTGGAGGTAAATTGTGCTCTGTAAGTCTTTCAGAGTATTTGGAATGTCAGCAATCAACTCAGAGTGATATGCTAACCATTTGTCGTAGGATTCCATACTTATTTATTCAGAAGTCCTTTTGATAAATATGCATCCATAAACATCCATAAACATACATGCAACTGTAGCTTGATATTTCTATAAAATTTCACTGTCAAATCCGTATATAACAATGTCTCATTAAATCTGGCTACTGTGGTAGATACCTTTATATGTTAATGATTGGCTAATGCACAGACAAGAGTGTGTGGAATAGATGTAGAATTATTCAATATTTCTAGTTATTCAAAAAGGATATGCTCTGATGTTAAATCTATGGTGGTTTTTTTTAGTTTATTGAATTAATAATTTCTCTAACCTACAGTAAATGAAACAAATCCATCCAAGCAACGGAAAATAGTATTTCTGCCAGTTTTTCAGGGTTGCAGACTAGATTAGACTGTCAGATAATAAAATGAATGTTGATAGTATTTAATATTGTACCATTAGTTTTGATAGTTTTGATATTTTATTTTTGTTTTGCATTTAATATCTTGAATAATGGCATTTTCCTAATAATCTGTACTTTATTTTATTTGTTCAATTTGTTTCTTTCTAAATTCCTCATAAGGTACATAAACATTTCTTGAATGAGAGAAGTGAAGAAGAAATCATAGCAAACAAAACCCAAAGGAATTCTATAATAGGAAGAGCTTAAAGTAGATCAATGAGGGGCAGAATTCTCATGCTGGTGCACATTTTTTCCTTAACTTTTCAGAGTAACAGGAGTCATAGTCAGGAATGTCAAAATGCTATAATACTTGGGGTATTTGTAGAGGTTATGATTTTTGGGAAGTGAAAATGTAAACAAATGCTTTAAAAGTAGTCACTTTATCCTTTAAACTTTAAAGAGGTCATATGTTAGCAGTGTTCCAATATTTGAGGTATTACTGCAAAGAAAAGGGGTCAACTTAGTCTCCAAAGTAGCTGAAAGCAAGAAAAGAAGCAAAGGATGGAAACTAATCAAGGAGAAAACCTAGAATTAAGGAGAAATTTCCTGTCAAAACAAGTAATCAGTGGAACAACTTGCCTCCAGAAGTTGTGGGTGCTCCAAGGTTTTAAAGAAGAGACTGGACAACCATTTGTCTGAAAAGGTATAGAGCAGTGATGGCAAAATGTTTAGGGACCAAGTGCCCAAACTGCAACCCGAAACCCTCTTATTTATTGCAAACGCCAATAAGGCAATTTAACCTGAATAATGAGGTTTTACTACCTAAAACAATACAGTTCAGCTAAGTGTTCTAGGAACACTTAAGGGGCGTGCATAAGTGCACCAGAGTGCCTACTCTCCCCGTCCTAATGTTTTCTTTTATTCATATCCTTTTTATGTATTTATAATTATGTTTACACTTGTATCTGTTATAAAATAGATGCTTGATGAAATAAAATAAAGAAAAAAAAAGAAAAACATGATAAATACACTTTTATGGCCCTTCATTTTTTTCTGCTTTTGAAATATTACGTTTAGCAGCAATAAAAAAGAAAAACTTTTATAATATCATTTCTTTCTCTCCCTCTCTCTCTCTCTTTCTCTCTCTTTTTCCCTCCCCTCTCTCTATTTGCCTCTCTCTTTCCCTCTCTCTCTTTTCCTCCCTCTCTCTTGAGCAGGATTGCATCCTGCCTTCTCTTAATTCTCTTAGTCAGTGGCTATTTACACCAAAGGGATGTGGGTTTGTTTTGCAGAAAGTAATGGATCTATTTTGATTCTGGGAAAGAACAATAAAAAACTTTTTTTTGTTCTGGGCATTCTATATGACTCTAATTGCCTAATTTAGAGAGATGAACATTCACTCTCTTAGCATTTCAATCCTTGTCCAGATTCAGTGGCTTTCTTCCTTTCCAAGCCAACAGGTGGAGCTCCAATCACAGGTGATGAGAATACTTGCTTTTACTAATAGAAAATCTAAACTATTAAAAAAGAGAACCATCAAAAACAACTTTGAATATAAATGTCATTGGGACTGAATTAAGAGAGTAAATAAAAAATGGCAATAAAGCCTTGCCCATTTTTGTTTATCTTGACCATTTCCCATATCCAGCTATTTTTACAGAAAAGAAACTGGAAATTAATAGAGTGACAATTTAGTGATGGATTCTTGCCAGTTCTTACACAGCATCTATAAAAGTAATGAGTAAATTATCCAGGTTTTAAAAAGAGCTTTGGACTATAGCAATGAAAACTTTCCCCCCTTTTTAATTGAGTTAAAATACTTCAGCATTTAAAAAGCATCTGCTGAGTGTGTGCAATAGTGATAGAATTCAAAATTTCTGTTTAAATCACAAACCTAGCTTAAAAGTCTAAGAAAGGAACATATCTAAAATGGCTGCCCATCTTACCACAGGGTGACTCTGCTTTTGCTGCTGTGAAACTGATGACAAAAGCTGCTGATCATTTTTTTTTTTAAAAAAGATTCTCACAAGAGAGACTTCCACAAGCAATTTACAGAGGTTTTTAACCTGGTGTTCCTAGAATATGCTGAAAATGTTTTAAAAATTTAAAAAAAAAAACCAGATAAGAGAGATAGCAATAGCAATAGCACTTAGACTTATATACCACTTCACAGTGCTTTATAGCCCTCTCTGACTTCGGAAGGATGGAAGGCTGAGTCAACATTGAGCCTGGTAAGATTCAATCTGCCAAAATGCTGGTAGTTGGTGATCAGCAGAAGTAGCCTGCAGTACTGCACTCTAACCATTCCACCAAAGCAGCTTTGATAGACAGATGGACTGATGGATTGATTGTCATAGAAAAATAAAGAGATGAATTTCGAAATCAGAAAAAGCTTTATTTTGGCCAAAAGGTTCAGATAGCTTAATATAATTCTAACATCTGAACAAAAGTCCTTCTTTAAGACACGTATCTATATAGAACAAAAACAGGAAATATCTTAGATCTGCCTCTTTAGCTAGCCCCCTCCTTTATTCCTTAAGCAGGAAGCTCCATGTGGGTTAGTTCTGCATTTTGACATAATACCTCTGTGATTTGACTTCTTGAACTCTCCAACTGTAGAAAGTGTGTTAATTCTGCGGTTTAACTTTTTGAACCCAGCATTTGTCTTTTATATTTACTAGTTAAAGGGGTCCTTCAGAGATCCTCTAGGCTGACCCTGTATTATTTCACTCTTATATCCAATTTCATTTTACATTCTGCCTTAGATAGAAGATGATAGATAGATAGATAGATAGATAGATAGATAGATAGATAGATAGATAGATAGATAGATGATTGACAGATTATTTGCACAATTTCCATAACTTTAGAAAGAATGCTAGGTTCCTGCTGGGAATTATTGTCCTTAATAATGTGGCTTGTACAATTTCCATGAAATTTCTTCAAGGAATTTTTAAAAATTTTTAAGGGTGCCTTAAAAAAACTCACAGAGGTGTTGTGAGATTCTTTAAATTTTTATGACATCATTTCCAATGCTGAGTTTTGTTCCGCCCATTTGCAACATCGTATCTTTGCAACATTAAAGATGCTACGAACAAAGGAGGTTTGGGAACCTCTATCATAGTGAATTCGTGTTTGCTCACTCTGTTCCCACTTTGCTATTGAGAACCATGCAAACCAAATCTGGATCATAGAGTTTAATCTTAACTGTTCTTTTTCCCCACTACTAGTGATAATTACCCTGCAGCAAGTTTTATTTTTACTTTTTTTTTACCAGTAAGGTATTATTTCAAGTTTTAATATTTTTCAGTATCCACAATACAGCTATGAAACTCCAGGTTGTTAAGTCATTATACAGTCATCATCATCCTTTCAGCCATTGTCTAATTGTTGCAGGATGAAGGCCTCTTCTGCATGTTTCTAACCAATACTGATGTCCTGATGTCCTGATGTTTCTTTTGCCAATTGGGTATACAATACTTGCTGACGCATTCGACAAGCTAAGCATAATTTTCAAGAACAACCTCCCCCTAAAAATTAAATAATAATTTTGTAATTTTAAAACTGTAATAATCTGTCTGTCTGTCTGTCTATCTATCATTGTCTATCTGTCTGTCTATCTATCATCGTCTGTCTATCTATCTATCTATCTATCTATCTATCTATCTATCTATCATTGTCTGTCTATCTATCTATCTATCTGTCTGTCTGTCTGTCTGTCTGTCTGTCTGTCTGTCTATCATTGTCTGTCTGTCTATCTATCTATCTATCTATCTATCTATCTATCTATCTATCTATCTATCTATCATTGTCTGTCTATCTATCTATCTATCTATCTATCTATCTATCTATCTATCATCTATCTATCTATCTATCTATCTATCTATCTATCTATCTATCAATCAATCATTGTCTGTCTATCTATCTATCTATCTATCTATCTATCTATCTATCATTGTCTGTCTGTCTGTCTGTCTGTCTGTCTGTCTGTCTGTCTGTCTGTCTGTCCGTCCATCCATCCATCCATCCATCCATCCATCCATCCATCCATCCAAGGGTGAAATGCTGCCGGCTCTATCCGGCTCGCAGGAGCTGGTAGTGCGGATGATGGGTAGTTTGGAGAACTGGTAGTGCTGGCGTTAGGAGGCTCCACCCCCCCGAAACCAGGATGTCGTCACGTCCCTATTTTGACCAACTGCGCATGCACAGAAGGCTTTTTGTCATGTGCAGATGACAGAGCACATGCAAGTGAAGCACATCAGCAAGCCGGTAGGAAAGATAAGTACATTTCACCCTTGTATCTCTCTCTCTATCTCTCTATTTCTCTACCTACCTACCTATCTATTTTGTCATGTTTATGTAGTATATATTGGAGGTGGTGACCCTTTGAGAGCTGTATGCAACAAAATTTCATTTTAATGTATGTCGATCAGAGTACATTCAAAATGATAATAAAGTTATTCTAAGTCTGAGCCTAAGTAAGGCTAAGTCGTATGCCTGAAGAGAAAAGTTTTCGATCAGTGTGTGCTACCTGCTCTAACATATGCCAGTGAAACATGGACACTAACCTCACAATCGATACAAAAGCTACGAGTTGTGCCAAGAGCTATAGAGGAATAAGTGCTCGGCATTACAAGATAAGATAGAAAGACCTGAACACGAATTATAGAACAAAGGTATATGATAAAGAGCCATGGAAAGATACATTATACAGTAAACAATATAATGATGCAGTAATGATGTAAATACATCTTTGGGGAATGATTTTTTTTTTTTTGGTTTACAACTATGATTACACTTGAAATTTTGCCCATGTTTTATGAACAATTTGCAAAACAGAGGAGTGTCTGAGTTTAGCTTGCATCTAAAGGCTTTCACATATAAAGGTTGTATATGTGAAAACCTAGTATGGGAGATTGGTTTTCTACTCTAGCACTTAAACTTTGCCACCTCATTTCCTCTGCTTGGTAAACACAGTAATAGGATCAAATAACAAGACATTTAGGCAATTCTATGTCTAAAAAAGATCGGGTACTCTCACTAATAAAACCCCAAACCTCTGTTCTTTGAATCTAATTTACAATATTTCTAAATTTGCTGTGAGGACAGTTAGAATCTCAGCAAGCCTGCCTATCTGAATACTCAGCCAACGTATCATTAAAAAAAAAAACAGCCACCAATGACAAGTTTGAGAGCTTTGCAATTTCACAGCTTTTTCAGCTGATCCTGAATGAGATGCTCAATTAGTGTTGCTTAGTCTAATGTAATTTTGCACCAGGATGTAGACTGAACATTAACCATAGGGTTACAGAATGAGAAAAATCATTAGATCATTGCCTAAAGCTCTGTTGAGAATATTATCCTATCCTTGAACTGGAATTTTACATAATAGGAAGTCTGAACCTAAAGGTTTGCTTTAAAAATACTCTTAGAAGCAGCATCTAAGGCTCAGCTGAATTTTTCCTCTTGGAATTTCAATTTTCCCATGGAAATAAAGAGCAATACTTAACCATGCAGACTGAGCTATGATGACTACAGTCCAGAGCAAGCTACATGAACTAAGTTGCCATATACTTCAATGAATGTTAAGTCTGTGAATATGTCATATTAAGTTGATAATGATAAAGTAAAGGTTTTCCCTGTTCAGTCATGTCCAACTCTAAGGGGACAGTGCTGATTTGCTTTTCATAGCCAAAGGAGCCAGTGTTGTTCAAAGACACATGTGGGCAGCATGACTATATCCAGAGACCCATGGAATGCTGTTACTTTCCCACCAAAATGGTACCGAATAAGTGCAATAAGTATAATAATAAGTATATAATACATAATAAATATATAATAAATATGTACTAAGTATGTACTAATAAGTATATTAAAAGAATGAGGATAAGAATGAGAAGGAATCTTAGTGAAGGATCACTTAAATATGAGTCAGCAGTGTGCGGCAGCAGCTAAAAAAAGCTAACATAATCCTTGATTGTACAAACAGAGGCATAGAATCAAAATCATGTGAGCTATTAGTAGCGCTTTATAAATTCTTAGTAAGACCACACCTGGAATACTGCATCCAGTTTTGGTCACCACATTACAAAAAACATGTCAAAACTTGGAAAAAATGCAAAGAAGAGCAACTAAGGTGATTGAGGGCCTGGAGATTAAAACATATGAAGAAGGGTTACGGGAATTGGGTTTGGCTAGACTAGAGAAAAGAAGGACTAGGAGTGACATGATAGCAGTATTCCAGTATTTGAGGGGTTGTCATAAAGAAGAGGGGGGTCAACTTATTTTCCAAAGTACCAGAAGGCAAGATAAGAAACAATGGATAGAAACTAATCAAGGAGAGAAGCCTGGAATTAAGGAGAAACTTCCTAACAGTGAGGACAATTAATCAGTGGAACAGATTGCCTTCAGAAGTTGTAGGTGCTTCATCACTGGAGGCTTTTAAGAAAAAACTGGACAGCCCCCAGTCTGATATATGGTATAGGGCAGGGCTAACAAACTTCTGGCCCATGGGTTGGATGTGTCATGCATTGGACATGCCTATGCCTGGTTTAGCGAAGGGGGAAAAAGTCCCGATAAGTCACATGATGCCGCCATGACATGAGTTTGACATCCCTGGTATAGGGTGTCCTGCTTGAGCAAGGGGGTTGGACTAGAAGACCTACAAGGTCCCTTAAGCATTGAATGGGACAGGTTGGGAGATATATATATATATATATATATATGCTCCTGGAAGAACGAAGCCGAGAACACCAGCCTGAAGATGACGAATGAGACTTCGTCGAAACGTCGCCAAGATACTTCCAATTCTATGCGGGAGAAGACCCGAATAACCAAAGACCTATATATATATGTGTGTGTGTGTGTGTGTGTGTGGGTGTGGGTGTGGGTGTGGGTGTGGGTGTGTCTGTCTGTCTGTCTGTCTTTGGTTATTCGGGTTTTCTCCCACGTAAAATTGGAAGTGTCTTGGTGACATTTCGACAAAGTCTCATTCGTCATCTTCAGGCTGGTGTTTTCGGCTTCGTGCTTCTAGGAGCAATGTGAGGTCGCAGTTGTTTTTTTCTTTTAACTGCTAGTGGGGGTGTGAACTGATTGGGTGGGAGCTTGGCTGTGTTCTGATTGGTTGAACAGGTGAATAGGTTGTAAAAAAATGCCCTTAAAAGATTAAAAAAGGCTCTGACAATCACAGCTGTGGCGCTTAACAGCCAGAGCCTTTTTCCTACCTTTTAAAAGCAGGAAGTAAAGATACCTGGATGGGTGGGCGGAGCCTCGTGCCGCCATCGCTACTGGTTTTCCGAACCACCTGCCACAATCGCTACTGGATTGCCTGATCCAGTCCAAACCCGGAGCATTTCACCCCTGCAACAAACCATGTGCCAAGCTTGAAACATAGTTATGCAACTATGCAGTCTCACAAAACGGGAAGGTTTTGATTAGAAACTTCCTTTTAAACCAGGTGAAGACATTTTTTAAATGTAAGGGGAAAGGGAAATTGAAAGAAAACAGGGTGACAATTTCACACAGAGAGAATTCCAAATAAAATCAATAGAATATCAGTGTTGATAATAAACTAATTTCAGTTAGGCCTGGTGTTTGAATACTTAGATAGTCTGTTGCTGCTTTTCTTTTCTTCCTTCTCTTCCTCTCTAACCTCTTCTTCCCAGTTCTATAGAAGGGTGAGGGGTGATTTAAGTGAAAGTTAGCCTCAGCTTTTGCTTTGCTAAATTAAGAACCCTGGTCTGTTTGATGCCTGGGATTAAGCCTACAAATCATTATCTAGGTGTAAAGCTCTCGTCTTAATTCACTTTGTTGGAATTCTGAAGGGACAGCTAACAAGTTTGCAATCCCATACATGAGATTACACGGGAGAGGTGCTTTGGAGAAAGAAAAGCTGGATTTCATCTATTCAAGCCTCTGAACAGAGGTTAACTTCTCAGGAGTTTTGGTGGGCACTGTGGTGCTCTACCAAAAATAGGGGGATGTCCCAAATGCAATAGGCAAAATGCTTTAAGGCTTCCTTCCAGAGCTGGAGTCCTGATTAGTTAAAATGTGGCCAGGTTGAACTAAGAAGCCCAGGTATAGGAGGATGAATTCTTAATGTTTTATTCTGATTTGCTGGTGCAGAATTTGGCATTGCTCAAAATATTTCTCCATATAATATTAGGAAAGTAAATATGGGTTTGAAGGTAACTAACGTCATTTTAAATGACTAAACTCTCTCGCTGTGTGTGTCTCTCTTGCTCTCTCTCTCTCTCTCTCTCTCCTTTCCACCTATCAAATTCCGTTCTCATCCTTACGTGTGATATGTGCCTTCCTCAATCTTGAATCCTCTATCAGAGGCTTGGGAGTTTGAGGGTTCTGCATAGTATCTTAGCTGTTCCTAGCATTGCATTCTTCTGGCAGAAAGCTTTGATGCAATTGCAATTGTATACATTGCAAATATGTAGCAGATTTAAGTATTATACTGAGAAAAGAAGAAGCTTAGAATGGAGTTTCTAACTGATGAACATGTGTTTGATTTAATCTAAATCAGCATTCTGCAACCAGGTGTTCTCCAGATGTATTAGATTTCAGCTTCCATGCAGGTCAGTCCATGAGCATATGGGAGACTTAGAGCAACTGAGCTGGAAGATAGTTGGTTAGAGAAGGCTGTTTATACAAAGAAGATGAATAGCATATTTAATCTCTAGATTTACATCCAAAAAGGTAGAGTTATTTACCAAGACACAAATGCAAGGGTTAAAGATATTTTGCACAAACTTAAAATCTTTCCTTTACTATTACATAACTGTAAAATAATATAATGCTAGTTTGAACGTAATACTAGTTTGAACAGGAAACTACTTGTTCAAACGCTTCCAGATATATTAATATTCTCAGATTCATAGGAACCACATGAACTAGTGATTTGGGGGAACACAGTGGGTAGGTAATGAAGTTTGCATCAGGATATTATAACACAAACAGTGTTTTACATACTTGTATCAGATGTGGTGGCTCAGTGGCTAAGATGCTGAGCTTGCCGATCAAAAGGTCAGCAGTTCAGCGGTTCGACTCCCTAGTGCTGTGTAATGGGGTGAGCTCCCGTTACTTGTCCCAGCTTCTGACAACCTAGCAGTTCGAAAGCATGTAAAAAACGCAAGTAAAAAATAGGGACCACCTTTGGTGGGAAGGTAACAGGGTTCCGTGCGCCTTTGATGTTTAGTCATGCCGGCCACATGACTACGGAGACATCTTCGGACAGCACTGGCTCTTCGGCTTTGAAACGGAGATGAGCACCGCCCCCTAGAGTCGGGAATGACTAGCACATATGTTTGTGGGGAACATTTATCTTTATCAGATGTTAGAATGCAAGTTCATAAGGGCAGAATTTGCATTAGGACATCCCAGGGACTATGCCATTATTTTTATGTCATTATTACTATCTGTACATGCCTATGGTTAGTTCTCTCTCTCTCATCCCAAACAGTTATGTTCCTTCCTCCATGAAATCAGCATGCATCAGAAGATGCTCTGTGGACATGCTGCTGTTGTCAAACCTGAAGCTGACCTGACTGAAGCCATTCCTTGCTGTTAAGTGAATCACAGTTGTTAAGTGAATTTGACTTCCCCATGGAATTCACTCATCAGAGGGTCACAAAAGGTGATCAGATCACCCCCGGGACACTGCAATTATAATAAATATGTACAGTTGCTGAGCGGCCGAATTTTGATTATGTGACCATGATGATGCAACAACAGTTGTAAGAACGAAAAATAGTTATGTCACTTTTTTTCACTACTGTTATAAATTTGAATGATCACTAAATGAATGGTCGTAAGTTGATTACTACCTGAACATCGTCCCATATACAAAACCCTTTCTGACATGCCTCAAACATGGTTATGGCTGGTGAGTTCTTTGAGTTCTTCCTAGCATTGAGGGTCGTGTTTAATGCAATGGGGATCATTTGTCTTGCTTAGTCTACTAATATGAGTTAGCTTTACTTTTCAGTTTCCACATTTGAAAAATGGGTTCAGAACCTCAATTATTCTAGTCTGATAGGAATACAACTTATCTACAATTTTAGAAATGTGTGTCTCACTGGAACTGCAAAATGCTTGCATTTCCTAGCCAGGTAATGACATAATTACAATATATAATAGTAGAGAATTCACAAGAGCCTTTATAATCTTTCAAAAAGGTCTCCAAAATATATATCAATCAGATGTGTCCCAAAGTGAAATCCTTTGAAGATACATTTTTCAGGCTGTTGTTTTTAACACAGATAGTCATTCTCAATAATGTATCAGCACAACGAATGCCTGGGGTGTCAGTTTTATTCCTAAAACTAACTTGTATATGCTTTTTCATGTTGTCAGCTACACAGATTATAAATATACTTTCTCTTCTGTACTAAATAGATTGGAAGCCTTTAGCCTCCCCCCAAATAAGGGCTAGTTAGTTTAGCTTGCTAAGAAACGGAAAATGTCATGATTTGGGAACATTCCAATGTAATATGTTCTGAGGGTGCCTACTAAAAAGGGATGAATCATTGATCCCACTCCCCACATGACTGTGGGAATGCAAGATGAAACGGCTGGATTTCAGCAATACGTTTGGCAAAAGTATAGGGCGGGTGGAGTGACAATGAATTGGGTACAAAACTGGATCATTGGTTCTTCTTCAAACTGGTGAGAGGTATTAACCATAGATTGCTTACTGCTTAATATTTTTTATTAATGGTTTGAATGAAGAGGAGCAAGGGATATTTATCAGGTGTGCAGGTGACATGAAACTGAGTGGGAACACATATCCTAGAAGGCAGAAATCAATTTCAAAATGATGATGACAGGTTTGTGAAATGGACTGAAAATAACAGAATGAAATTTAACAAAGTTATTTGCTAAGGAAATGGGAATCAAATACAGAGGTAATGGGGGTACAATAGGATGCTGCTCTGAAAAAATTCAATGTAATTTTAGACCGCATCGACAGAACTATATCGTTTTCAAATCAGGCCAACTAGTTAGTCTACCTAGTTGGACACCAAGTATCATGCTAAGTTCTAGGCACCATGTTTTAACAAACTGAAACAAATCGAGAGAAAGGCAATAAGAAGGAACAGAGAACTAGAAATAAAAGTCATTCTTGCATTAATTTATAGTATTTTTTACAGTTTATATCAGCTTTATTGAACTGATTTAAAGTCCCTCCATATTACTATTTTACTGAACTGATATAAAGTCTCCCTATATTACTGCTGCTTTAGCACAATTGTAGCTGGATGACTACACTGTAAAAGAAATTGTAACTTGCTAACGTGGAAATGATGAACATCCTATGAATTTTTATTCTGTCTTTTATTTTTTGCTGTGGCTGGTATCATAGTTTCATCATGTGCCATTCTACTATAAAGCTGTAGTTTATGCTTTTAATTTACATGTTATTCCATTCAGAGAATTTGGATTAAAAATGTAAAAAATACATTGCGTTTCTTTACTTCTAATATCACTTCAAAACTTACCTGCTTCCAACTGGCTTCTTCTTGATAGCAATTTGAGCAATTTGAATAATATGGGGCTGGATGCACATGGCACAATCTTCTATTTTCTCCTAACTGGTTTAGAATCCCATCAGATTCTGGCATGGCCACAGATATTCATTCTGGCTTGGCTACAACCTTGACAAAATTCTCAGGAAGGGATTAGGGATTCCTAACCTTTTATCCTTCCTTAAGCATGTGAAGACCTGGCTGTTCCCCCAAGCCTTGGGCAAGGGTAGGATTGAGCTGCAAGGAAGATTGATCTAGCGCCTGGGGAGAAGGGTAACTTTTGATTTAACTATGGTTTGTATAGGCAGCCACATAAGCCAAGTAAGTAATTAAATAAAATTCTGCCTAGAAAGGAACTCACAGCACTAGATCAAGAGTGCTGTTTTGTAATACACTACAAAACCAGCTCCAGCTCCAGAGAATCGGATGACATTGGCTCAGATGATTTTGACAATTGAATTTTGTTTTTAAGACTGCACTGATTTATTTGAAATGAAAGCGCATCAGTTGTTTCTTTTGCAGTGTTGATCCTTGCAAGAAATCTATTCTGGATTGAGGAATTCTTCCTTCTTCCTTATTGCCAGCATCTGAAGTAAGTCATCTCATTTCAAACAGTCCCACAAAGAAATAAAACAAGAAAAAAAAATCCAACCACTGCTGCTACCGCCAGCTCTGAATCAGCTGAGCACTTTGCAGAATAGCTGATCTCCTGACAAAGAAGGAAGGAATACAAATGATTCTTGCCATTTGCACCTCTGCTCTCTGGCAGGACCATTATGCCTGTTGGAAAAATTACAAGGATGTACAAATCTTCTAGAGAGCCAGGAGTATCAACCCTGGTTAAACTGGCATCTCTGCACTGCTTAGCATTTATCCCACTTTCTCTCTTCCCCACCCACAATCTCATGAGGTTTTGAAGGTCCACAAACTATTCAGTGGGATTTCAGAACTCTTAAAAGATTTCTGATTTTGGATCTCATTGAAAAGTCACCTGTTCGACTACTGAGCATCAAATGTAGCAGAAAACCAACTTGGGTTTATTGAATTTTGCAACTGCAATTTTGTAGAAACAAAAAGTTCAGAGACTTCCACGTTTATTTCTTCGTATGCTAGCTGTTTAAGCTTACTATTTTAATGAACAAGGTAACATAATAATAACATAATGGTTTATTCATGTTTTTATAGCTGTTCAATTCTCTGACTAATTATGGCATGCATATTAATTCTGGGAAATGAATAAAACACGGAAAATTAACATTTCAAATTTAAACTCAACACTTAAAGAGCTCACCTTAAAAGAACTGCTTTTATTTCTTTGATTTTTGGTGTACACTAAAGAAAATGTGTTAGACAAATGTTTGTTCAATAGGTTTACAAACATAAATGTGTCTTATTTAAAACAAAACTGAAACACCTTTTCCAAAGATGCTGTGTGATTAATAACTAGCCTACGCATGACAACACAAAGTATCTCTTATTAAGGAACTTTAGTTTTCTACAAAGAGAACCAAATAAACTTGATTTAATAAAAAAAGACAAAAACTCAACGCAAGTATATTTGGGGAGAGAGAGACAATCTTTTGATGGTATAGCACATATTTTCCAAGCAGAGATTGAAGTCCAACCTCTGGCATATCCTGCTTAATGAATCAAAGAATCATAGGGAATAGACCTTGGAGACAGTAGTGGGTTTCAAATCCCGTCGCTACCAGTTTGCTCGTGGATGCACGTACGTGGGCGCATGTGACACTTCTGCACATGTGCAGAGATGTCCGGGTGGGTAGGTGGAGCCTCCTGCCACCGCAACTACCAGTTCACCCAATCTGGGGTGAACTGGTAGCAACCCACCACTGCTTGGAAGTCTTCTGTCCAACCCGCTGCTCAAGCAAAAATCTTAGGACTTTGTACCATGGTCATGAGTTTCATGAGTTAATCTACAGATTATGGTCAACACTTCTGTCCCTCAGGAAGCTCTAGTCTCTCTTCAGAACACATATATCTTCCTTATAAAAGAATGAAAAGAAAACTAAGAGCATATTAAAAATACTGAAGCTGAATTAATATTAGATTCAGCATAATAGGTATTACAAAACATATTTTTTTTTATAAATGCCTCCATTCACATGCAAAACTGTCTTGCTCCCACTGGATCACAGATGACAGGAAGCACAAACTTTGGAGCCTGAGATACAATTAACTAAATGAAATTAACATTATGGTTGATGAGGACAAACTGCTTAAATAGCTGTCTATTGCTCCATTGTGAGATGGTATAATAATTGTTTATCCATTGTCCATATTACCTTCATCTATCTATTCAGATATATCAGTATGAAATACTACAGGTAGCCCTCAAATTAGGATCACAACTGGCACCAGAAAATGTGTCAGTTGTGCTGTCATTAAGCAAGCCATTGTATGATCATAACTTGCGAGTTTCCCTAACAGCTTCCTCGTTAAATTTGCTTGTTGGAATCCAGCTGAGAAGTAAATGGTGAGCACGTGATGCAAGACTCTACAAACATCATAAATATGTGCTTGTTGCCTAGTGCCGGGATTGCCATTATGTGGCTGCAAGGATGTTGAGATGGCTGTAAATTCGAGGAATGGTCATAAGCCACTTTTTCCAGCACTGTTGTAACTTTGAATGGTCATTAATTGAGGAATGGTCATTAATTGAGGAATATTTATATACAGCACCATTTGCATTTAGGGCAGCCAATGAGAAATGCAGTTTCAATTAATGTTACTTAAAAAGTAGCTTAAAATGCTTAAAATGACAAGACTGTGGACAACTTTTAAGATTATCATGGCGTCAATTTGAGATACTTATTCCTGAAATTTCTAAAGCAGGCTCATTTTTAGCTCTGCTTGAATGAAATCCTTTATTCAACCCATATAGTTCTCATTTGGGCCTTAAGGATACTGAACTTTATGGCTCCAGCAGAGTGATTCTTCCCAATGTTTTATCAATCCCAAACTATGTGTGGGTTGTAAAAGAAATGAACACTCTCAGAGCAACAGGAGAAGAAGAATAGAAAAAAAGTAGGGAAGGGAAAGAAAGACTGTCATTGGACCAGAGGCTAGCAAGTCATCAATTGATAGGAATGTTAATTTTAGAATTTTAATGTTAATTTAATTTACATTTACATTTCACAATATGTACTGTTGGAAGAAATGTCCATCTGGGTTCAGTTCCAAGTGGGGAGAAAGACACTGGAAACACGGAAGCTGTTTGGAAAGATGGTTTAATGGTGGGAAGGAGCACATGGTTTGAGGTCCTGGGCAATCAAGCACATGGGTGTGTGTGCGAAAGATTTATACCCTCTCTTGGGTTTTGAATTTCTTCCTGTTCCTGTGAAAGCAATGTATTCTGATTGGTTGTCAGACTCCCATGGGGCCATGCAGGGGTAACTTTGTAAGTTATCTTGAGTCCCAGGCTTGGTTGACTGTGCTGGGTTATGCAATGAAAGGGCTTTGGGCAATTCCTATTATGGCTGAGGGCTAATCCTACCTTTGTTGGATCTTGGGTGAGGGTATTTGCTTATAAATAGACTTAACCATCACATTATCTCTTAAGTGCTGACATCTGCTGTAGGCTATTGAGGAGGGTGGGGGCTATTAAGGGTGAGTCTGCTTCCTGCCTTAAAAAACATGTTTCTCCATTTCTCATCCAAGGAAATATAATATTCTGCCTTTTTAATATTTGCTAGAATAGTTCACTCTTCTAGGAGAGGGGTGAGTGCTAACTTCCTACAGTACTTTATTTTGTTTTAAAATGCTGCTAGCCACAGTAACTATTAGTTAGAAAAGTGGGGTGTAAATAAAATGAAAGAATAAGTGTTGATTTATGCCCCCTGGGCTTTCGTGTGCTGCACCAGGGGCGGGGGGAGGGGGGTGGCGGTGGTTGTTAGAGAAAGTCTTGGTCCTAGGGAGGTCACTGTCCCTCAGATAGACAGGTGTGAGTCTCTCCTATTGAAATGGAACCCTGGAGTTCAGTCGGGCTTGCTGGTCATGAACCTATCTCCCAGCTGCGTGGCCACAGCCCTCCTGCACTGCTCAATGTCTTGGCCAAAGTGGCAGTTGAACTCTCCAACCTTTTGGTTGTGGGAGATTTCAATCTGCCTTCAATCGATCGGTGAGACATCTAAGACAGTCCGGGAATTCATGGCCTCCATGACGCCATGGACCTGACTCAGGTTGTTCAGGGCACACTCATAGGCGAGGTCACACACTTGACCTGGTTTTTCTCTCCGGGCAGTGGATAAATGGTCGGGGTAGGGGGGAACTCTTCATTGCCCCCCTGTCATGGACCGACCATTTCCTCCTTAGACTGGGCTTTCAATCTGCCAACTCTCGCCGCTGGGAGGTGGAACCAGTAAAATGGTTTCACCCCAGGTGCCTGATGTACCCTGAGAGGTTCCTGATGGAGCTTGGGACATTTCCCGCCTCTCAATCCCATGACTCGGCTGAGGCGCTCGTAGCATCCTGGGAACGAGTGGCGGCTGGCGCCTTGGATCAGATCGCACCTTTGCTGCCTCAGACCCGATGCAGATCCTGGGTGGCTCCCTGGTTCTCCATGGAGCTCTGGGAAATGAAGCATCGGAAAACACGCCTAGAGGAGTGTTGGAGTCCTCCTGTCTGAATCTGATCGAACACAGTTAAGAACCCATATTAGGTCTTATCTTGTGGCAATGGAAGCAGTGAAGCAGGATCACTTCGCTGCTCTCATTACATCTGCAGAAAACCGCCCAGAGGCCCTGTTTAGAGTGACCCATTCCCTCCTCAATCAGGGAGCGAGGGAAGACCCCTTGCAGGGCAGAGCTGAGGATTTTGTACAGTTTCTGCATGATAAAATCGCTCAGATGCGGATCAGATTGGACTCCGACTGGGCAGAATCCACTTGGGAAACTGGGGTAGCCTTGGGAGTAGCATCTGGGTTGAGTTTGACCCTGTTTCTGTTGATGAAGTGGACAAGATTGTGGGTAGACTGGGTGCCTCCATGAGTTTGTTGGATCCATGTCCCTCCTGGCTTGTTTCAGCTGCCCGGGAGTTGACTGGAGATTGGATCCAGGCAATTGTCAACTCTTCTTTGAGGGAGGGGATCTTCCCCACCTCTCTTAAGGAGGCGGTTATGGTTAGGGTGGTTCGACTCCTCCTTAAGAAGCCTGCCCTGGATCCAGACTCACTTAATAACTATCGTTATTAAGACCGTGGTGGCACAACAGCTCCCACAGTTCCTGGAGGAAACGGAGTACCTAGACCTGTACCAGTTGGGTTTTCGGTGTGGGTACAGCACAGAAATGGCATTGTTCCTCCATCCTTGTCCTACTTGACCTCTCAGTGGCTTTCGATACCATCGACCATGGTATCTTATTACAGTGACTTGGGGGGATAGGGGTGGGAGGCACTGTTCTACAGTGGTTCTCCTCCTACCTCTCAGGTCGCTCACAGTTTGTATGGGCGGGGGGACAGAGATCCACCCTGAGGCCCCTAACTTGTGGGATATCTCAGGGGTCGGTTCTCTCCCCCCTACTCTTTAACATCTATATGAAGCTGCTGGGTGAGATCATTTGTGGTTTTGGAATTTTCATCAATATGCAGATGATACTCAGTTGTACATCTCCACCCCAGGCCACCCCGGGGATGTCCTTTCCATGATGTCCTGTTGCCTGGAGGTGGTGCGGGCCTGGATGGGGAGGAACAGACTCAGACTCAACTCCTCCAAGACAGAGTGGCTGTGGATGCTAGCACCTCGTGTTTCAGCGGTCCCATCACTTTTGATGGGGGGGGGAGTAGACTGGTGCCTCCAAAAAACAAATGAGTACACCGGTGCCTCCAAAAACAAATGAGTAGACCGGTTCCTCCACAAAATAAGCCACGACCACAGAACCGGTAGTAAAAAATTTTAGAACCCACCCCTGATTCAAATAATCAGTTTCCTCTACAAATAGTTTCTTCTTTAATTTTTGATTGATTCTTCCATATAGTTAGATTTTAGTTACAGGTAGATTACAACATTTAGTACATTGGGAAAGGTACCCTTTGTCTGAAGCTAATTGGGTCAAAAGCTGGAACATCAAAGCAGACAGGCTAGTAAAACAGTTTCATGATAAGTTTCCTGACAAACCAAAGGGTCCCCCTGGGGAAGGGAGAGGTGGTTGGTATGCTGAATTAACCACTCTGCTACTCTTGTTTCAGGACATGGGGGTGGTGGTGGAAGCCAGTCAGGCCTGGAAGTCATCTTTTTCATTGGATCTTCAGGACTGCCATTTTTACTACTGTGGGAAACTGAGAGGGGAGATAGTATGGAACATGGGTATAGTCATAATAACATTCCTTTCTCAGAAAGTCAAGGACATCTTGCCCTGCACCTGGAAGGCTGGAACTGGAAGGCATCTCCAGTTGGCATGATATTTGGATTGGACCATGTGATGGACATGTGGGTGTTGGGTACGGTCTTGAACTATCCTTTGGGTGGGGAAAACCTGGAAGCTTTCAGATTCGGGTTTTCCCAGGTGTGCCAATATGACGTCTCTAATAAAGTGGAACTTTGAGGAAACTCAAGCCTCTGAGTGTTTCTTCGTTAGGGGTGTTACTTGGAACCCTGACAGTTATTCTGTTCTGAAATTTTTAGGTTTCCTATGACAATTGAACAGCCATGCATCAAGCTCTTCTTAGTTGAGAAGAGTGAAGTCATTACTGTTTGTGTGATCCTTTTATAAGTGGAACCTCTAATTGCCAGGACTCTTGTTAGGAGACTTTTATCTTGCTGACCAGATGGTGTGTTTGATTTGTCACTAATGCGGAGGAGGGTGGGGAGGAAACAATAGCTTCTGAATTTTGTATAAGGACAACTGTTCTGATTGTCCCATGACTTGCTGGGTTCCTTTTATGTGATGTCTCTACTTCTATGTTTGGCAGAGGTGAAGCTTGTATTGTGCAGGATTGTTATATGACTCTATTCACCCATACTACTTCAGCATTTTTTTTCCTGGATAATTACCATACTTAGTTTGGATCCTCTCCTATGGAGATGAAATGAGATGCTGTGAAAAATAATTTAGTTAACTACAAGCTTGGGGACACTTAAAATCCTAGCCAACTTCTCTCAACTTTCATCTCCTCTCCAAAACAAACACATTAAAAATTAGTAAGAATCTGTGTGTGTGTGTGTGTGTGTGTGTGTGTGAGAGAGAGAGAGAGAGAGAGAGAGAGACAGAGAGAGAGACAGAGAGAGTGAGAGACAGAGAGACAGAGACAGAGGGAATTTTTAAAAAATCTGTTCTATTATACAATTATTTATAAATAATTGTATAATAGAACTATTTATAGCTATTTATTTAAAGGATGCTGAATCTTTTTCTGAAGATTCCCTAGTCCAGTGATGGCTAACCTTTTTGTTGTTGTGTGCCAAAAGCATGGGGGAGTTTGGGGGGATTGCGCACACGCGTGCCCACACCCATAATTCAATGCCTCACCCCTCCACCCTACACGTATGCACGTGAAACACCTCTGCACTCCCCGTTTTTGGCACATGATGGCATGGTGGGCCCAGTAGGCCTGTTTTTCGCCCTCCCCAGATTTCAGAGGCTTTCTTGGAGCCTGGGGAAGGCAAAAACAGCCTTCCCCAGCTGGAAATGACCTGTTTGCTGACTTCCGATAGGACTGGAAGGCCCGTTCTTCACTGTCCCCAGGCTCCAGAGCCTTTCTAGGAGCCTGGGGAGGGCGAAAACAGCCTCCCCCCACGGAGGCCCTCTGGAGGCTGGAAATAGCCTGTTTCCCGACTTCTGGTGGGCCCGGAAGGCCCAAAAATCAGCTGAGCTAGGGCAATGCTCATGTGCCCACCGATATGGCTCTGCATGCCACCTATGGCACACGTGCCATAGGTTCCCCATCATGGCCCTAGTCCTTTCCGTGGTTTTCATGGAATTCTTTACGCTCTAAAATAGAGCGCTTTTCAATCAGAGCAATTTTTACCCAAACCTTCTCTTCCATTAGGAGGCCACATAGAAGATCACAAAATTGTGCTTCTGTCATTCTCATATTCAGTCACTTGGTATGTGTACATGGCTTCTCCTTGGGTATGTGTGGGAGGGCAAAGGAGATTGTCCCAAGATCATCAGGCAGAATCATCAGTGTATCAATAGGCACAAAGGGTTTGTTAGGTAGGGTGAGTTGCTAGATTGTTAAAGTAATGTATTTTGGTCTTCCTTCCTTGCTTTTTCATGGATTCTTCCCTTTGAAACCTGGAGAATGCTTATTTAGTTGTAGCAATCTCTACATGAAATACATTTATAGTACTTAAATCCATAAGGAAAAGAAAAGATTCAGTATCTTTCAGTGAAAGTATAAAAAGGGAGTGACTCTGCAATGTCCTGAGTGTGTAATGTTCCAGACAGCCATGTATAGAGTTGCATAAGTGGAAATTTAGGCATTCCTCTCTATGAACATGTTCTAGATGTCAGTCCAATATTTTAAACTCTATATTAACTGTTGCAGTTATTCTATGAGAGTGATGGCTAACTTTTTTACCGTCGTGTGCCAAAAGTGGGGGGAGCGCAGGAGGGTTGTGTGTGCATGTGCCCACACCCATAATTCAATGCCTCCTGCGCCCCACCCCCCATTCATATGCGTGCAACCCCCCCCCCGTGCTCCCCCTGCTTTTGGTATGTGATGGCACGGTGGTTCCAGTAGAAGCCTGGGGAGGCCGAAAATGCCCCCCCCACCCCCCAGAGGCCTTCTGGAGGCCAGAAATGGCCTGTTTCCCAACTTCTGGTGGTTCTGGAAGGCCCATTTTTCACCCTCCCCAGGCTCCAGAGGCTTTCTAGGAACTTGGGTAGGATGAAAATGGCCTTCCCCATCCCCCCAGAGGCCCTCTGGAGACCAGAAATGTCCCATTTCCCAACTTCCAGTGGGCTGGCTGAGCTAAGGCAGTGCCCACAGATATGGTTCACAGGTGGCATGCATGCCATAGATTTGCCATCACTGTTCTATGAGAATATAATTAGGGGGATAAATAAACCATTGAATTCACATTTAAAACATTTCCAAATGCACCAATATGAATATTTCTTTTTATTTGTATCTTTATTTTTTCTTTGAAGCATGCATGGCTCCTCTGAAGGGCAAAAGGCCAGTTACAATTCATGAATTAAACTGAAATCTTCAGAATTCTAGCATGGGCCATACAAATGTACTGACACTGATATCATGCTTAATATATTACCCCCAGTAGTGGGATTCAAATCCTGTCGCTAATGGTTTGCTCCTGGGTGCGTGAGCGCTTGCGTGCATGCACAATGCTTCTGCACATGCACAGAAGCTTCTGCGCATGCTCAGAGATGTCCGGGTGGGTGGGCGGAGACTCCCGCCACTGCCGCTACCAGTTCACCAGATCTGGGGCGAACCGGTAGCAACTAACTACTGATTAACCTCCCCCCCCCCCAGGTATCATGATAAAAAACTGCCAGTGGATTGTAGTTTTACAATATTTTACATTTAATGAAATATTTTGTAAAAAAAAACAGATTTAACATTATCATTTATTTATTGGAGATTTGCAAAACAATATTCAGTAATACAAACTTTTCATTTCCCCAAAGCTAAAAAGCTTGTGAAGCTTCTGAGTTGTTGTCTTTAGTGTTCTTCAAGGTTCTTGTTTCAAAAAACAGCACATCTATCGCCTCAAGCAGATTACTTTCCCAAATTAATTTGTTATAATTTATTTGATGAAATGCTGCCAGATATTAATTATTTCCACCCTGCTAATGAGTGATGTTTAATATTTTTAAAAAAACCTCTTACAGCAATAACAGAATGCAGATATAAATACAGCACAGGAGAGATGTCAACATCCAAGGTATCTTAGGAGACATTTCCTACTTACAAGAACTTTTAGTACAAGAAGATGAAGTTAGCTCAACACTCTGGTCATTATCAAGTCAGAAGGCTACAGGAACTGATGTAATACCAAGTGAAATAAGACAAGCAACAGAAGAAGAATCACTCACGGTTCTAACCAAGCTATGCCAGCAAATTGGAGAATGACAGATTGGAAAAGGTCAATCTACTTTAAAATACCCCTACCCCTGAAAAAAAAAAAGACACTTAACGGAGCTGCTTTTTATAATATTGTATAACATTCTTAATTTCGCAGAGGAGCAAAATAATGCT
The DNA here is from genome assembly GCA_030761175.1 of Masticophis lateralis. Classification (NCBI taxonomy): domain Eukaryota; kingdom Metazoa; phylum Chordata; class Lepidosauria; order Squamata; family Colubridae; genus Masticophis; species Masticophis lateralis. The sequence continues at coordinate 50,487,163 of JAUDYJ010000002.1, forward strand.
AAGGATGATTCAATCAAGATCATAGATGGAAAAAGAGATGCCAAATGATCAAGGTGGCTTTAGTAAAGGCTGAAGAACATGAAACTTTATTACTGATGCATACTAGATAATTGGAAAAGCCAAAGAATATCAGAAAGAATTCTCTATGTACTTCATTGATACTAGAAAGGCGTTTAGTTGTGTCAATCACATCAATTGTGAAAAGTGCTCAGTGAAAAGAGAATGCCAGAGCATTTAATAATTTTCATGAGAGACATATAAAGTTCAGGAAACCACAGCATGGATAGACCATGCGGAAACAGACAGGCTTCATGCTGGCAAAGGAGTTTCAACATTTTTTAAATATATAAATATATATATACATATAAATTTATGGTCTTTGGTTATTCGGGTCTTCTCCCGTGTAGAATTGGAAGTATCTTGGTGACGTTTCGACGAAGTCTCATTCGTCATCTTCAGGCTGGTGTTCTCGGCTTCGTGCTTTCAGGAAGCACGAAGCCGAGAACACCAGCCTGAAGATGACGAATGAGACTTCGTCGAAACGTCACCAAGATACTTCCAATTCTACGCGGGAGAAGACCCGAATAACCAAAGACCTACATACAAAAACCCGCGAAAACCTCAGAAAACAAATATAAATTTATATATATATTGACATCCTTCCTCATATATATGTGGGTGTGGGTGTGTGTATGTGTACATGTGTGTGTGCATATATATGTGTGTATATATATGTGTGTGAGTGGTGGGTTTCAAAATTTTTTATTACCGGTTCTGTGGACGTGGCTTGGCGGGCATGGCATGGCTTGGTGGGTGTGGCTTGGTGGGCATGGCTTAGTGGGCATGGCAGGGGAAAAATACTGAAAAATCTCCATTCCCACCTCACTCCAGGGGAAGGTTACCGCAAAATCCCCATTTCCTACCTATGAGTTGGGACTTGGGAGGCAGAGAATAGATGGGGGCAGAGCCAGTCAGAATTTTTACTACCGGTTCTCTGAACTACTCAAAATTTCTACTACTGGTTCTCTAGAACTGGTCAGAACCTGCTGAAACTCACCTCTCGGATGTGTGTGTGTGTGTGTGTGATATATATATCACACCGGTTTCTATCTATCAAACCTTCTATATATCAAACCAAGTTTCTACCGGTTTGCCCCGGTTTGTGCATACCGGTAGCGGTGGCAGCCGGAGGCTCTGTCCACCCGCCCAGACATCATCAAAAACCCTCTGCACATGCACAGAAGTGCTGCGCGCTACCAATAGGGAACCAGTAGTGTTGGGATTTGAAACCCACTACTGGTGTGTGTGTGTGTGTGTGTGTGTGTGTGTGTGTATGTATGTGTGTATGTATATATACATATATATTTGTTTTATTTTCTTTTCGTAGGCCTTTATGTGTATTTTTCTTTAGCCAAGTTCTTCCTACGTAAACCAAGATTTTTATGCAGCCCTAGTTCAATGAAATCACAATCCACCAGTTTCTAGGCTTTTTTTTCAGACAGACAGCAAGCACCCTGCTGCCCATTGGGAGACTAATTAGTCTCCCAATGGGCAGTGCAATGCATAAAAATCTTGGTTTACGTAGGAAGAGCCTGGCTAAAGAGAAATACATACTTACACATACACACATACACACATGTATTATACATACATACATACATGTATATATGTATAATCTAAAAAAAAATCAGATTACTATTCTTGCCTGCTAGTAATCTTGAAATACAATGCAACAACATTATGTAATTTCACTTAACTAATATTTGCAATTCATATGTTTATATAATTCAGCACAACATTGGAGAAAGGAATGGAAAAAGACCTGAAATTACCCTGAAAATGTAATTATCGCAAAAGAAATCCAAAACAGTTATTTCAAGTAAAACCATATTCAATATTTGTGTAATTATCTCCCATTATTATGTTGAAAAATGGTTTATGACAACTCCTGATTTCCTAATATATAAATATTTTTACAAAACTCAAACGATGAATGGTTTGCAGACAGTAACCAAAATTTATTTTAGTTATGTAATCACCATGTTGCGGAAGGAAGAAAAAAAAATGGAGCCAATATTTTTAATGCAAAGGACAGCTGGTGGAAAGACACCCTTTGAAACAGACAAAACTGATTGCAGCCAATGAGATTGCATTGTCCTTTTCACATGGCCTCAGAGTTCCATTTTTTTTTTTTTTTTTGAGCTGGAAATTGTAGAGATGGGACACGAACGGAGGCAAGCTATCAGCTTGCAAGGAATTGCTGGTAAGGGGATATGTGATTTAAGAAAACACTAAGAGAAACAGAAATAAAGTGGGCAGCAAGGCAAGTCGTAAGGACTGAATAATGGGAAAAGGGAATTGATCGTTCAAAGCCATCTGTTCCGCAAAGCTGAATATTTCAAAGCCATCTGGTTTACACAAAGATTTAATTCTCTACCACACATTCCTTAACCCGAGGCTAAGAACTCCAGCCATTCCCAGGGTATGAAATAGATACATCTGGAGAACTGCAGGATGGTGCAGGCTGTCTTTGACTTTCTTTCTAGCAAAGAAAGTCAAGAGCTCAAGAGAGCGAATGGAAGACAGAAGATAAAGGAGAACATGTGCATATTAGGAGTCCAAACAGCCTTCAGACCAGAAGGACAAGGTTAATTGAAAGTACGGTAAAAGCTTTACCTTTAGAGTCAAGAGCAAGTAAAGTGATATTTCCCAGTGACTTTGATGTCTGTACCTTGAATGTGAAGTTGAGTGTTGGCTCTGACAATCTTCTACTGTGGGAATAATGAAAAAGAGTTAGCTCCCTGGATATGATCAGATTTCTCTTGTTGAGCATTTATGTAACATCCTGGTGTTCCTACCTTGGCTTTTCCCTCTCCTACAAATATCAGAGACTTTTCTGTTGCAAGCATTCAAAGCAAGCTTACAGCCAATCTGTTCCCCATATCTTTACTGAGATTTACTTTGAAAGTACGGTAATGTCCTTCATCTTTGCTCAGCTGTGTAGCAGCTACTCAGGAATTTTAAAAACTTAATTATTAAATGGATTCCTTATTAGTCTTTGCATTGTGAACGGGGTTAGGAATGTATGGAATATATTGACACAACTCTGGATAAACTGTTCCAATTCATCCACCGAGTTCATATTTAGCACAGCATGTTTCTATGAATAAACACAAGCCTCTTAAGACAAACTAAAACAAGAGTCTTGGTCGTGCTGCAGACTAAAGTGCTGTTAAATAGCATTTAGCTGCCAGCTGCCTTCAATTACTGTTAGTTCAAATGTCACCAGGCTCAAGGTTGACTCAGCTTTCCATCCTTTCGAGGTAGGTAAAACGAGGACCCAGATTGTGGGGGCAATAAGCTGACTTTGTATAAAAAAAGAACACTGCTTAGGGGGGCCAAAAGCCCTACTAAGCAGATATATCCAAAAGTATGAAGGCTATTGCTTAACGCATTGTAAGCCGCCCTAAGTCTCCGGAGAAGGGCGGCATATAAATCAAATTTTTTAAAAAAACACATTGTAAGCTGCCCTCAGTCTCCGGAGAAGGGCGGCATATAAAATGAACCAATAAATAAATAAACAAACTAGAGACTCTTTAAAATACAGAAGGGCAAATGTTTTATGAAGGAGGTTGCATCCTCCAACAGCCCGCATCTCCAAGTTTTCTGTCTTCATGATGAGGGAACAAAGAAAACTATTCCTCCACAAGAAGCAGCAGGGTGATGGTAGGACAAACAGATATGAGCTGTCAAAATTCAGACAACAATTTGGTGACACAGAGATAAAGAAATCTCTGGGAGGAGAGCTATGTTAGGCTGTAAGGGCAAAAAATCAGGAGGAATCTGGTATGTTTTCTGACTAACACATTATATTCAAAGGCATATGTTTTTTGAGCTGCATCTGATGAAATGAGCTGCCGCTCTTGAAAGCTAATGCTGTTTAATAAAACATGTCAGAAAAAGTGCCACCAGACTTCATTGGAAAACTCTTATGCGTTTGCTGACTTCTAGCAGCTGTCCATTTTGCTTTAGTCCTTCTGAAAGAGAGAACTCATGACATGTATCAGTCTTCCAAGCAGGGTCATCAGAGTTCAAGAGATGAGCAAAGAAGGAGGTAATTGGTTGCTGGATCTGCTCTTACTCTCCCCAATTAGTAGAAAGAATCGGTACTTCTGGCCCTGCATCTCTAATAAAGGAGACGATCATTTTTGACGTCCAGAGTCCTTGGAGAGTGGGTGGCATAGAAATAATAATAATAATAATAATAATAATAATAATAATAATAATAATAATAATACCACCACTGATACTAATACTAATACTAATACTACTAATACTAATACTAATACTAATGCTAATAATAACGTACTATGGGAACTATTTGAAAGTTCAGTATGCCTGTCCTAGAATTATATCCATCTACCATTACACTCAATTTGAATAGGCAAATACTTTAATGTTTATCATAGAAGACAGAAAATACATGTATACATATTGGCAGATGTATATGATTAGCTGCTATGGAGATATAAAATCGTTCTACCTCAGATTTCTCTGGACATAAATTCTTATCAACCTTTGCAGTTGGGTGTATACTAGTATTGATGTCCAGCTAAACTTCTGTAAGATTTAATGCGAATACCTATTTAATCTCTCCAAATCCCAAAATTATTGGCTGAAGAATATGATTTCACCCCTTTCATGTTATAAGATCAATGACCAATCCTCTCCAGCCTTAGGAAATAGCTTTTTAAAAAATAATTATAGCCTCTTGACATAAGAAAGATGCTTCATTAAATCATACTTACTCAAAACTGTTATAAATATTTTGATATTTATTAAACAGTATTTTGTTTTTAATCATAATGAATTAGGATTTTTGCTGCTGTTACATACTACAATACCCTATTGCTATATGATGAATGCTGTTTAAAAGTATGTTCAATAAATATATGTTTTAGGTGGCTGCTATTAAAATAAGGAACATATTTGCACTGCACACCAGAACAACTAGACACAAGAACAGTTTTTTCTTGAATGCCATCACTCTGCTAAACAAATAATTCCCTCAACATTGTCAAACTATTTACTAAATCTGCACTACTATTAACCTTCTTATCGTTCCCACCACCCATCTCCTTCCACTTATGCCTATATGACTGTAATTTTGTTGCTTGTATCCTTACAATTTATATTGATATTGTTTCCTTATTGCTTATTTGTACCCCATGACTATCATTAAGTGTTGTACCTTTTGATTCTTGTTGAATGTATCTTTTCTTTTATGTACACTGAGAGCATATGCACCAAGACAAATTCCTTTTGTGTCCAATCACACTTGGCCAATAAAAAATTCTATTCTATTCTATTCTATTCTATTCTATTCTATTCTATTCTATTCTATTCTATTCTATTCTATTCTATTCTATTCTATTCTATTCATTTGTCTTTCTCATAAGGCATGGGATCACATAAACATTTAAAATACCATTAAAAAGGTTGAAAATCACTAAAACTGATTCAAGCTGAAAAAGCCTGGCTAGAGACCTCTGATTATTTAAATGCTGCAATACAGGAAGGACATTGAAAGGATTTCACAGGAAGAAAAAGATCTCGCCTCTGTTTGCAAGGGAGAGAGATGGTTGCCAAGTATCAAATGAATGTTAGGAGACACTTGCCAAAGGACCCTGAAATTGCACTGCCAGGGACTGAGACAGCAATCATGGGATATGCAGGCATTTCCTCTCTTACTTTGGGGGAGTCATTAGCGTGAAATTGCTTCTGTCTTAGATGGTAAAATTGTTGATCTCTTGGTGAATCAAGTCATTATGGAAAGTTGAATGCTTCAAAAGCAGAAACTCAGAAGACGCATTCTGAGATGGAGAGGAATTAATTTTGACTGAGGAGATAGGAATGACCAATCCTGGTGGGAAAATCAGTCTGAACACACTGTAGTTTTAATCTGGCAATTTGAAAAATGCTCTTATAAACCAGGGGCATTTATCTTTTAGAAATAGCCCGAAATTTTCCCTTTTTGTGCAGATAACTCACAGGTGAATCACAAGCATCCACAGCTAGCCATAATGATGTCAACATGGTCACTTGTGTACATTATGTCACAACTCAAACTCTGTCCTTTCATATGCTGCTTTGGCCAGACTTCATCTCTAATAATATGTCTAGTTCTTAGGTCCACACCTTGAAAAGGAGTCTGAGAAATTGGAAGAGGTTCAGTAAAGGATAACAAAAATGATCAAACATGTAGGAATTATGCCCTAAAAATAAAAAAATGGAAGTCTATTTACCCTTTGGAAATGATGGCTAGGGGAGAGGGACATGATAAACTCTCTTTAAATACCTGAAAGATGTCATTTGAAGAGTCTCAGAAGTTGTTTTCTCTTCTTCCAGACAGCAAAATTTGGAACAATGGATTTAAATTGCAAGAAAAGAGGGGGGGGGGGATATTCTAGCAATGAAGCAGTTCAACAGTGTGCCCCTGTGGTAGGAGGTGCTGCTGCTTCTAAAACTTTCATCTCACCTGCTTCTAATTTCTGGTTTTGGTTTCGTACAAATGGTATTCTAAAGAAGAGGACCACCACAGAAAAGGACTGCCTTCATAAGACCCATGCTAACAACTTTTTAGGGGAGCCACCCAAAGTAAAATCCTTTCCAGCTTTCATTAGGCTACAGATCACATCATCTTCTCCAGATTGGCCAAGTATTAAATTGGAGATGGATGAGAATTGTATTCCCATAAATGGATTATAGATCCCATCTTGGGGAAGCTACTTTAATCTGTTGAGATTAAATCTGTTGAGATCATTTATGGATGGCTAAAATGTCTTCATTTTAGGCATCCAATATCTATTTTTTACAAAAAGCAGAATTGTTTGTAAATACGTTAATAGTTTGCCTTAAGTAAAAACCTGGCTCTAGAGAAACATAGTATTTTGAAAATCGCCATCATCCCCGCACTTGTTAAACAAAATGGGATTTTATCACTAATCATTTAGAAGCAGTGAAATGTTTGAACTAATGGCTGTTTTAGTTTAGAGTAATTGCTTAAATTCTCCTTGTAGGCTTTACTTTCTATTAAAGGACTTTTGACCTTGAAGCTTTTATTTGATTTTGAATGGCTTCTTATTCAAATGCAAATAGTAATAACCTAGAGAGAAAGACTTCATTTATAAAGTGAATTTGCTTTCTTTGCTTTCTTTCTTTTTCTTTTTGAATCTAAAGAGGATGAGTTTGAACATTCATTTTTAATTTCTTTTAAATGAATGCATTTTAATTTAGGTCAATGAAAGAAAATTAATAATGGAAACAAAAACGAGAGTTTATTTTTCTCCCTTTCTTGGCAAGGAGATATTATTTCCACTTCTAGGAAGGTTCTACCCAGGCATTCATTCTGGTTGGGTGACATCTATTTCACTCTTAATTCACATAACATATTTGCCATCCTGTCATATTATTGTTTCCCTGAAATATAATATTTATTTTTCTGGCTCCTTTTATGAGAGTTTTATGAAAATCAGTGCACTGGAAGGCAAAATGTGTCCCAGATTTGTGAAATTTTAACAGCACTAGCACTTAGATTTATATACCGCTTCACAGGGCTTTACAGCCCTCTCTAAGCAGTTTACAGTCAGCATATTGCCCCCAACAATCTGAGTCCTCATTTTATCCACCTTGGAAGACTGAGTCAACCTTGGGCCTGGTGAGATTTGAACTGCCAAATTGCAGGCATCCGGCAGTCAGCAGAAGTACCCTACAGTACTGCACTCTAACCACCGGGACTCATTAATAGTCTGGTTGGAAAGATTTCTATTGCATGGTGGTCCAAGAATTAAGCCAGGCTGAAATGATATTTTAGAAGGAGCACCAACTTTGAGCACCACAGAGAATGCTGTTATGATTAGTACAAAATAAAGACTCAAAGCCATTAATTGCCTTCAGGAACAGCAAAGGACAGGAGCTTCCTCAGAGGAGATGATCTGTTCCCCCCCTTCAGAGACCCACAAAAACACAGCCAGTCGAGGGTTAACAAGCACTTGGCACACTCCACAGTTCTTATCTCAAACTTGGCAGCGATATGCACACCGTCTGCCAAGGACTTTATTAGTTCACACAAAAAGAAAATCACCTACGTAGCTTTGCCATTCTTTTAGCTCCCAAGACTACGAGGTTGCTTTGTTTGTTCGTCACAAAAATCATGACCCACCCTCCTGTATTATATAGGCTCTGAGTGTGGTCCAGTGACTCATTGATCCTGTGACTCCAATCCAGTGACTCAGGTCTATTCCCTCATACGTCGCCGCAGCTGCAGTAATTGTTTCTCTCGCCTTCTTTGGCGTGCGTCCAGGAATGACGTCTCTCCCTCACTCTCATCTGAGACACCTGTTTCCCCACTACTTGGCTCTCTTTCAGCTGGCACCTGAGACGGTGCCGGGGGTGGGGGGCTGGGAGATCTGGCTGGCTCCTCTTCCTCCTGCTCAGAGCTTCCTTCCTCCAATGGGATAGGCTCAGCGGACGGGGCCACAACAGGAGACAAGAATTAAAGATGATAGGTAGAATCGCACAATTGAAGTCCCAGGTTCTTCTTTTTTTTTTACTTGCATAACATGCAAAGTTAATGTGGAGGTGTAATTGATGGTGTAATTTTTTGCCTGTTTTGAAGCGTGAGTACATGAATATTGTGGTATAAGATAAAAAATACATGAAAAATACATAAAAACAGGACAGGTTTGCAAATTCATTCCTGAAATGCAGGAAAACAAACCTGGTCCTGTTCAATTGTATAACTGTTTGTTTGTTTGTTTGTTTATTTAAGCTTTTATTATTGTTACAAATAACTGAAGGTGGAAAATACAGGTAATACTCCTTTCTATTTTCCCTGGTTGTGTCAGCAAACTCCCAAGAGATGGATGAATTTGTGAGGTGGTTCTGTTGCTATTAACATCCGTTTGTCTGTTATTTCCCTGTTGTTTTTAGTGCTTTTTATAGGACAGAGAAGACAGACACAGACTTCAGAGGATAATTAGAACTGCAGAAAAAAACAATTACTACCATCCTGCCTTCCATTGAGGACCTGTATACTGCACGAGTCAAAAGGAGGGCTGGAAAAATATTTACATACCCCTCACATCCTGGACATAAATTGTTTCAACTCCTACCTGCAAAACGACGCTATAGAGCACTGCACACTAGAACAACTAGACATAAGAACCATTTTTTCCTGAACACCATCACTTTGCTAAACAAATATTTCCCTCAACACTGTCAAACAAGTTTCTAAATCTGCATTACTATTAATGTTCTCATCATTCCTATCAACCATCTCCTCCCACTTATGACTGTATGACTGTAAGCTTGTTACTGCTATCCTTAAGATTTATATTGACTGTTTCCCTATGACTATCATTAAGTGTTGTATCTTATGATTCTTGACGAATGTATCTTTTGTTTTATGTACACCAAGAGAGTGTGCACCAAGACAATCATACTTGGCCAATAAAGAATTATATTCTATTATAATTAACTGGTTTTATGTAGTTATTCCCTGTTTCAGTTTTGTTGTATGCTGCCCAGAGTCACTTGGTCAGCTATACAGATAGTCCTCAACTTACGACCACAGTTGAACCCAAAGTTTATGTTGTTAAGTGAGACATTTGTTAAGCATGTTTTGCCCACAGTTGCAAGTGTGAAAAATGGTCATAAGTTACTTTTTTCAGTGTTGTTGTAATAATGGGGGACTACCTGTATAAAGATGTGATGCGATGCGATGCGATGCGATGCGATGCGATGCGAAGAGAAGAGAAGAGAAGAGAAGAGAAGAGAAGAGAAGAGAAGAGAAGAGAAGAGAACTTTATTGAATTTTTTTACTGTGAGCATACTGGGCCACATTAAAAATGAAATTCTGTTGCCTGCTCTCAAGAGAAAATGTATATCTACCCAAACACACATATAATATACAAATTTATATATATATATGTATATATATATAAATATATATATACCTGCACCATACATACATAGATACATACATACATACATAGATACATGTCTCTGTTTGTGTGTGTTTCTAGCTCTCTCTGTGTACACACATACATATTAATCACTATGTATTCATATTTGAATATGTAGCGGAAAAGGAAATTTGACAGTTCACAAGGTTGATGCTACATGGAGCAAAACTGTGACTGAATCTGATTGTTCTGCTTCAGATACTACGAAGCCTCCTCCCAGAAGATAACAAGGAACACAGGTCATGAAGAGGATGTGTAGTGTCCCAGACAGTGCTGCAGACTCTGTAGTCTGCAGGACTGTCTGGGAGTAGTGAATTGCAGGCCATAATATGTTGATTTGCAAAGTAAGTCCCTATTTACAGATCCTTGCATAGATCACCATGAACATGCTTGGGATAAAATGTGGTGTTGGTTAGTCTGTGTCTTATGATCAACTTGTGTCTCTAATGGACCTGTCCTCTCTGCTCAGGCTGTGCAAAGCATTGAAAAAGGGGTGATTTGCAAAAACAATTGAAATGAATCCTCAAGATGTTAAATCTGAAAGGTGAAAGCTTTCATAGGTGTGTAGGAAGCCTCCTCCCAAGAGAATTAAATATTTTGGGAAATATTAAAAGGGCAGAATAATGTCGGCTGGTAAACAATGTCGGCTGGCGGCCCCCGGGGGAGAGCATTCTCTGTGGGAGCACCTACCATCTGGAACGAGCTCCCCCCAGATATACGGAGGATCCCGGACCTACACACCTTCCGTCGCGCGCTCAAGACCTACTTATTCCAACAAGCCGGCCTGACCTAAGTTATTTTCCCCTTTTAATTATGTATTTTAATTTGTTTTAAATTATTGGGGTTTTAATTGTCAGCCAAATTATTTAATTCGTTTTATTCTATTTTAAACTTTTGTATTTATATGTTTTATCTATGGCTGTACACCACCCTGAGTCCCCCAAGAATAGGGCAGTTTATAAATCTAATAAAATAAAATAAATAAATAATAATAAAATATTTCCCCTAGAGAGAAATTTTAAAAAGTTAAGGGAGACAGAAACCAGCCCCAGTTTCCCTGCTCCAAGCAGAAGGAGGCCATCTTCTAGAAATGCAGATTTGGTAATCCATTTGGTAATCCATTTAGAAAGACTGGGTCAAGACAGAAACTCAGATAACCTACAGACAAAAGGTTGACAAAACTAACTTACACAAACACCACCTTTTACTCACCGAGTGCCAAATAGGTGCGTGCTTTGCGTGCTATGCGCTCGTGCGCGCCATCCCTGCTAACGTGGCTCCTCCTCCATGGGCTGCGTGCACAACCACACCATTTGTGCATCAGCTTTCGTGCATGCCCCCACTGTGAGCTGCGTGTGCAACCACAGCACTTACACATGCACACAGCTTTCACCCATGCCCCCTACCAAGCGCTTCGTACGCAATCGCACCAGCTGCACATGCTTGCAGGTTTTGCGCAGCTTCCCCTGTGCACTGCATGTGCAGTCACACCAGTTGTGCATGCGCGTGGTTTTCAGAATCTGTGTTGTCACAGAACAGTGTCTGTGCATGCACTCGCTATGCACCAAATGCATGCGCATGCACAGGAGAGCTCCGAAGACCAGCTGGGCCCCCTGAATTGTATGCATATGCGCTGGAGGCCTGAACACCAGCTGGGGCATGCATGCATGTGCAGCTGCAGGTGAGTTGGGCGACAGCTCACGTGCCCGAAAAAATGGCTCTGTGTGCCACTTCCGGCACATGTGCTATAGGTTCGCCATCACGGATCTAGGATTTGCATTGCTTCTTTTGCCTATAGAGCCAGCCATGACCCTTACATAACCCCTACATGACCCCCATAGGAATTCAGAAGGTATAAAAACCCACCCACTCTTAACTCCATTTTGCAGCTGACCCAGAACTACACACTGTCTTTGTGGTTCTGTTCTTTCCAAAAAGCCTCCATATTGTTTCCAGCATCTTTCTCCCAGCTTGGAACTAAACCACATGGATTACCTTTCCAACAGCTCAGAGGCTTCTCCTAATTACGTGTGCATAGACTACAACTCTGCTGAAATTGTTATTGAAGCGCTATGTGAAGGATTCCTTTCAGATCCTTCCTACATCTGTATGTGTCTGAGGCTCTGTTCTCTTGGGGTCCTACATCCTGCAGAGAGTACTAATATTCAAGCCTGTGGAGATATTTCTCTATTTTTGATTTCTGAGGTGAATCTTGGAGGTCAAAGGAATATGAGTATTCTGAATATGAATATTTAAAGCAAATGATGAGGACATCTATTCTATAAGCCAAGAAAATTGCACCAGTAGATACAAATGACACATTTTTAATAACTCATCACTATTCTTACCAAGCACACATGGAGCGATTGGACAAAAGCATTTCAGAAAGAAGGGAGAGCTTCACCAAAATAGGCCCCTAATAACTTGAAGCCTCTAGGCAACGCAGACAGCCTACTCTTCAGAGGAAAATTGCATTGATTTTGTATTTGGCTGGGTTTAAAAGAAAAGAGAGCTTCTGAGAACATTCAGCTTGGCATATATTACAGTAATAGAGTATGCTGCAGCCCCCTTGGATTTCCGTAGAAGAGGCAGAAAACTTTATCTCAACCCCTGAGATCCAAAGTGAAATTTATAAAGTGGAATGAAAGTCATTGAATTTTCCAGAATGCCGCTTGGTACATTATTATGCATAAAACAAACTTGCATTTATGCAGCATTTTTTTCCCCTGCAAAGATTAAGGGTTGTATAAAGGCATCGGTTTGAAAAGGTACGCTTGGAAGGGATGGGGGCCAGATGAGGAGATAAAACATCAAGTTGCCAACAAAAATATTACTAAGTTCCTGGGATAGCATGAAGCCTACATTTGCTAATATGGAGAGGGAGGGAGGGAGAGAGAGGGGGAGGGAGGGAGGGAGAGAGAAGGAGAGAGGAAGGGAGAGAGGGAAGGATGGAGGGAGAGAGAACAACTATAAACAGAAGTACGGAATTAGTTTGAAATCTTAATAGATTTGGAGAGACATTGATTCATTATCTGTAGAAAGATAATTGATTTATACAAGAAGTTTCAGTTTAGCTCAGCATCAATGATGAGAATGTATAGCATAACAATCTGTCCATCTTATTTTTATGTCCATGAAATTGTATGAATTCTTAATTAATGAGTTTTGTATGCATTTGCTTTGTGATAATGTTGAGAGCCCAACATGAGCTAAAGCAAAGTTTCAGCTCCCAAACCTAGTTCTATTTCCCAGCATGCTCTGCTTCACATGAAATATGCATGGGAGCAGAAAATTCTGTTCCAAAAGTAGATATTTTTTTTGAAACTCAGTATAAGTTTTAATGTGCCAGGCAGCCCACAAATGTCCTATTGCTGTAATTGAAAAGTTAGGAATAAGTTTAAATATATCAGGTCACATGTTTTGGTCAGTTTTAGATATTAAAAGAGAATGTGGTCAAAAGATAATAGTTGCATAAACCTGCTTCATCAAGTCATTGTAGCCTTAATGAGATACAGTCCAGGGAAGAGCAATTTATTACCAAATATATTTTATTGATAGTATCTGCTGTGGGAACCCTTCCTTCTTCTGCTTCCTCACTTCCATTTTATAATGGCAAAATCATATAATTTTTGCTTCTGCCTGACCAAAGGCAGTTTTTAAATGATGAACTCCCCTACTGCAAATCTAACATAATGGTATTGCTGCCCCAAAACAAAATCTGCTGTGATTTGGATTCATTTCAAATTTAGCCTGCTGAAAGACCAGCTGCCATTTTCTCAGATGGGGACTGTGTGCAAATGTGGTTAAATCATAGCTTAGCTGACTAAAGTTTAGTAAAAAACAAAAAACAAAAAAACCCCACCTTATTTATTTATCAAATTTATATGGCTGTCCATCTCACAAGAAGTGATTCTGAGCAGCATACAGAAAAAAAAAAAAAGAAAAAAAGAAAAAAGAAACAACAAACAGTCAACAATAGTCATACAGATAGTCTTTGACTTACAATCTGTTGTTTAACAACCATTCACAGTCATGACACCCTCAGAATGGGTATTTTATGGCCTATAAAGCACTGCCAACAGGGGTGAAATCCAGCAAGTTCTGACAGGTTCTGGAGAACCGGTAGCGGAAATTTTAAGTAGTTCAGAGAACTGGCAAATACCACCTCTGGCTGGCTCCAGAGTGGGGTGGGAATGGAGATTTTGCAGTATCCTTCCCCTGCAACACCCATCAAGCCACGCCCACCAAGCCACGCCCACAGAACTGGTAGTAAAAAAATTTGGATTTCACCACTGATTTCCAGCCATTGTAAAAAGTCGTGGCATCATAAAACATTTGCATTTACAACTGGTTGCCAAATGATCTCTAATCATGTGATTGCCATTTGCAATCTTCTCTTCTGGCTTCCCCAGAAAAACAATGGGAAATGCAGTAGGAAATGTTGTAAGTAGAGGGAACACTGGTTTTGAGTTCCATTCCAGCAGCATGCCAAGGATTTCCTCCATTCGTGCTGGAAGAATAAACCTCAAATTTGGTGAAAATGCTAGTGAACATCAGTGTTCTGAAAGGATCACAATGGTGGTGTTCACTACCATTTTCACCTCCAGAGGGGTGGAGACTTTGGCATTTTACCCGTTTGCCTTCCAGAACAGTGGCATTTGATAATGTTTTTGCCAGAGTTGAGGTCCATTCTTCTAGTGCATTGAGGGATTACTCCTCCAGAAGGAAATCCCTTGGCATGCTGGAGGAATAAACTACAAATCTGAAGAAAACACTAGGAAACATAATTGTTCTTGTGTTCATTTTACTGATGTGGTGGGGAAAGGGCTTGGGTCTCCCAAGATTTGTTGGGAGATTTGTTCTCTCTCCCCACCCCACCACAGCCAGTAGGTTTGGGCCTTTTCCCTGACACCCTATGTCAGTGATGGCTAACCTTTTTGCCATCGCGTGCCAGAAGAGGGGTGGGTGGCGGAGGGTCACGCGCGCATGTGCCCACGCGCATGAGCGCGCAACCCCCTCTCCCCGCCCACCCGGCTCCTGGCACATGATGGCCTGGTAGGCCCGTTTTTCTTTCTTACCTGGTTCCAGATCCTCTCTATTTATCTGGAAAGGGCGAAAACAGCCTTTCCCACTCCTTTGGAGGCTCTACAGAGGTTGAAAGGGCCGATTTCCCAACCCCCGGTGGGACAGGAAGTGATTTTCTTGGTGTCCCCAGCCTCCAGAACCTCTCTAGGAGTCTCTAGGAGCCTCTCTAGGAGTATATATATATATATAGAGGTCTTTGGTTATTCGGGTCTTCTCCCGGTTATTCGGGTCTTCTCCCGCGTCTTCTCTACACTTGAGAAGACCCGAATAACCAAAGACCTACATACAAACACCCGCGAAAACCTCAGAAAACATATATATATATATATATAATTTATTTATTTATTTATTTATTTATATATAAAAATAGGCTAGCTGATGAGAGCTAAATAGCTTGAAATAGATCTATACTAGTCTCCCTTTATTTCTTTGTCAGTAAATATAAATTTGCAAAATAGTTTGTTGTGAAAGCGACTGCCTGGCGGTTCCTGGATTGGGGCTGAAAGGTGGGTATTGGGTAGACCAGGTTGCTTTGATAGAAACCCAGTACAAGCTGACAAAGTGAGGAGAACCTATGGCTAACATGCAGGTAAGCCCAGGTTAGAATCTCAGAAAGGTATGGCTAGCTGATGAGAGCTAAATAGCTTGAAATAGATCTATACTGGTCTCCCTTTATTTCTTTGTCAGTAAATATAAATTGCAAATTTTTTACACACACACACACAAAACCATGCACAATGGATTCAATAAGCAATGGAGCACCTCAAGATCTTGCCATTTCCCTGAAACTCTTAAAGGACTTTAAGAAAATAAAGAGGGATGAAGCTGATCTCACTTCTAGACGGAGAATATTCCATAAGTGGGAACCATGGAAGAAAAAGCCTGCATCCTTGGGCCCATCAAATATAGTTTCCTGAGAGATAGGACCAAGCATACATGTCTTGCCAAATCTGATAGAAAAAGCAGATGCAATAAATTAAATAAATAAAAGTAAAAGTGTAATAAAATTAAAGCGGTAGTAAAATCTGTCTCTCTAATAACCCTAATTCATTTGATTATCTTCAGACTGCAGCATAAAATCAGGAGCAACATCTGGTTTTGCTTCTCAGCTTTTTAACACCTGTGAATCTCCAGACTCATTATGATTTTCCCCAATCTGCCTATTTTTATTCCTTAACATAACTCTTTTACAGATGTGCTAACTAAACCCTGTGCATAAATTTTAATCTTTTTAAAGAGGAGCAATCTACACAGTTGTCCTTTAAAAGCGTATTTTCCTTGCCACCCACCAAAACAATGCACAGACATTTTTAGGACCTTACAAATACAAGGTCACATTTGGCTTCAGTTTTCCTATATGAAGCAAATGTTTGATAGCTCACTCTGCTACTTTAAGCATCCTGTCTGACTTCTCATTACTTAGTGTCCTGGCCATGTGGCTGTGCATTAATTTGGCATCTAATTGCCTTAGGCATGGGATTTTGTGAGAAGAAAGAGGCAAGTGGCCCAAAGTAGATGATGGAAAGTAGAGCTGAGTGGACAGCAAAGAGATTTTGGAAGGCTATGCTCTGTACCTCTCTGAAAATGTCATTCCCCCTTCTCCCTCCCCCCTCTCTCCCCCTCCCTCCCTCTCTCTCTTTCTCTCTTTTTCACTATCTCCCCTCCCCTCCCCCTCTCCTCTCTTTTCCCCCTCCCTAACTCTCTCTCCCCCACCCTCTCTCTTTCTCTCTCTCTCCCCCTCCCTCCCCCTCTCTCCTTTCTCTCTCCTCTTCCTCTCTTTCTCTCTCTCTCTTCCTCTCTCTCCCTCTCTCCCACTCCCTCCCCTCTGTCCTCTCTCATAAGAGTAGGAGAAGACTCATTCTGGATCAGTCAAAAGACAGCCTTCTGTTCATAGAGGGGTCTCTGGGAAACCTGCAAGAAGGACTTCCTAGCAGTCTGGAACACATTGCCTCCAGTGCTAAAGGTATTTATTGCCACCAGAACTGGTAATCATTGATAATAAATATAACCATCATGAATTTATCCAGATCTCTTTAAAAGTAATAGATCCCAATCTTTTTATTTTTACTAGCTTCAGTGTAGTCAAAGAGGAGATAGAATTGAGAGGGAAAAAAAAGGAGGGGGGTAATTCTTCATACTACATCTGAGAGCCACATTATCTGAAATCTGATAGATTAGTGGTTTAGGTCCAGGTTCCAAATTGTAACATGAATTCTGCAAGTGAATTAGACAATGAGAGGGAAATGTTTATACAAATAAAGTAAATAAATACCTACTAAAATAAATTTTTCTTGTACAGAATTTCCAAGTAGACCAGCAGTTCTCGAAGTGTGGCTGGGGACCTACTGGGTCTCTGAGCCCTATTTGGAGGGGGTGACAGTCGACAAAGTGAAATAAATAAATAAATAAAAACAATAATTTTAGATTTCTCAATTTTAATTTCTAATACAGCAAATATTGATATAATCAATATAAACCAGAACTCTTTGCGGTCCTCAACAATGGTGGGTTGCACTGGATTGGCTGAACCAGTAGCGGTAGTGGCAGGAGGTCCCGCCCACCCACCTGGACACTTCTGCGCATGTGCAGAAGCGCCACGCATGCACACGAGCATATACATGTGCATGAGCCACGCATGCACGGGAGCACACATATGTAGCAATGAGTTTTGGAACCTGCCCCTGGTCCTCAATCATTTTTAAGAATGAAAAGGATTTCTCGGACTAAAATTTTTTAAAACTGCTGATCTGTCTGTTCTTTAAACCGTGTTTTTTTTTAAAAAAAATCTGCCTTATTCTTCTCCATTTTGAAGTTTTTAAACCTTTGAACTGTATGATAAATGGTTCTTCAATAGCTTCATTAAATATAAATTCTCAGGAGGTAAGATATTATGCTGCAAAATAAATTGCTGCAGTATATCTGACAGTACTGCTGATGCTTCAATACAACAATATTTTTAAAAGGATTATTAAAGTAATGTTATATTTTCTTTTTTCTTTGTGCACGGCAATATGTGTCCCATGCATTATTTGATATGTTATAAAAATAAAGTAAGCTGATAATGATATATTCACAACAAACAACAAACTGAAAACATTTGCTGAGTTTATAGTAAGTTTTTGTTGTTTACATTATTATACATTGTACATTGAAAGCATATTGCTGTTTCCCCTGGCATGCTTAATTGGGCTAATGGGAGGACTGTGTGTTACTGGAATTGCAAATGTTAATTAATCTAGTCAAGTAATTTCTGGTAGGTTAAAATTAGCCCTAAGAGATCCAGTTATACACGGGGTTAAATAAGCCCACCCATCCTCTGTTTCATGGGAAAAGTTGACAGTGTGGTCTGTCCCTGAGTCAAAATTCTAGAGCTGTCCCACAAAAAGAAACATCTTCAGAAATTTTGTCTCCCTGTTTTTTCAAATTTTAGTCTCCACCACTGGAACGTGGGGAAAAACAGGAGAAATGGATGGGAAGTAGGCAAGAATATCTCTAAATCTGCCTGTGGACGTTTATATTTCACTTGTGCTGCTGAAGAATGTCTCTCAGTTTGTTTCTCTTGGTTTGAAAGCAAAGCAAAGCAAAGCAAAGCAAAGCAAAGCAAAGCAAAGCAAAGCAAAGCAAAGCAAAGCAAAGCAAAGCAAAGCAAAGCAAAGCAAACCAAACCAAACCAAACCAAACCAAACCAAACCAAACCAAACCAAACCAAACCAAACCAAACCAAACCAAACCAAACCAAACCAAACCAAACCAAACCCAAACCAAACCAAACCAAGGGTGTTGTTTTGTTTATTGTCTACAAGCAATCAATTTATTTCCAATAACTATAGTGTTAGATTAGGCGCAGGAACAAAAGACGCGACCAGCTCTGTCCATTCAACACTTCATTGAGAGTGAGAATAAGACTAGCGCTGCGCTGCCAGAGCTCTCCTTATATTCTCTCCGGCAGACGCACCGCCCATAGACAGTGGTTTGAATTTCCCGCCGGTGGATTTGACCAATCCCCGGCGGATGTCCTTATAAGGACATAACATATAGTATTAATTTATTCACTGGAGTTGTAGCATGGCCAAGCCCAGCATGGGAGTCACTTTGTGAGTGGGCTAGTTCTTCTAATGATTTTGTCCACATCTTGCTGTCAACATTCAAAATGTGCCCCTTTCCCCATCAAGTTTGGCTTTCAAAAGAGGACTTCAAGATACTTTCAGAACTATCTGTTCTATTCTTGCAGTGCGCAGTTCTGAACCTAACAAATTATCTACATAATTTTCAGGAGTGCATCGCAATGTTAATTTAAATAAATAGCATTTCAATCGCATTTTGAGTTTTTGAAATAATAGTAGATCGATGTGGACATTACATGATATGACCGGGTAAAGCCATGAACAAAAATCACTAGCTTTTACAAATCAGGAGCAGATACAGAAGTATCCATAGTCCTTTTGCCAAAAGGCTGCAAGGCATATTTTACTAATACATGCACACACACACACTCTCTCTCTCCCTCTCCCTCTCTCTCTTCCTTCCTCCCTCCCTTTACCTCCTTCCCTCTCTCTCTCTCTCACACACACTGTATGTATATATGTATGTATGTATGTATGTTGTATGTATGTATTTATTTTATTATTTAAATTTTTATACCACCCGTCTCCTGAGGGACTCAGGGCAGTGTACAGCCACAATAAAATAACATATATCACAAAATTTAAAACAGTTTAAAAACATATTAAATTATTTGGCCCTCAAATTAAAACTCAAAGACTAAAACACCCATTCAAATTCATTATATAGCCAGCCCAGCCTGTTGGAACAGTAAAGTCTTAAGGGCATGGTGAAAGGTACATAGGCTGGGAATCATACGTATCTCTGGGGGCAGTCCATTCCAGAGGACAGGTGCCCCTACAGAGAAGGCTCTCCTCCTCGAGGTTGCCAGTTGGCATTGTTTGATCGATTGCACCCTGAGGAGCCCCTCTCTGTGGGAGCGTGTTGGCCAGTGGGAGGCCATTGGCGGCAGAAGGCGATCTCCTAAGTATCCAGGTCCTAAGCCATGGAACGCTTTAAAGATGATAACCGACACTTTGAATCGCACCTGGAACACCACCGGGAGCCAGTGCAGCTCACGCAGGAGAGGTGTTACATGGGTGTGCCGTGTCGCTTCTATAATCACCTGCGCAGCCGCATTCTGAACCAGTTGGAGCCTCCGGGTGCTCTTCAAGCGGAGCCCCATATAGAGAGTGTTACAGTAGTCCAGCTGGGAAGTGACAAGGGCATAAGTGACCATGTGCAAGGCATCCCGGTCCAGAAAGGGATGCAATTGGTAGATCAGGCGAACCTGATAAAAAGCCCCCCTGGCCACAGCTGTCATATGATCTTCTAAAGACAGCCGTGCATCCAGGAGGACACCTAGATTGCGAACCTTCTCTGAGGGGTCCAAGATCTACCCCCAATAGTCAGCGATGGAACCAGCTGGTTATACTGGGACGCCAGAAACCACAGCCACTTGGTCTTGGAGGATTGAGACTGAGCCTGTTTCTCCCCATTCAGATCCATACGGCCTCCAGGCATCAAGACATCACGTCAAGGGCATCATTGGGGTGGTCCGGGGTGGAAATGTACATCTGAGTATCATCAGCGTACTGATGGAACTTCACCCCAAAAGCACGGATGATCTTACCCAGTGGCTTCACATAAATATTGAACAGGAGGGGCGAGAGCACCAACCCTTGCGGCACCCACAAACAAGGCGCCTCTGTCCCCCTGCCAACACAGATTGCATACGGCCAGAGAGGAAGGAGGAGAACCACCACAACATGGTGCCCCCCATTCCTAACCCCTCCAGACAGTGCAGCATGATACCGTGCTGTATGCATATCAGAGATGCGTTTCAGCAGGTTCTGACCAGTTTTGGAGAACTGGTAGCGTAAATTTTGAGTAGTTCGAAGAACCAGTAGTAAAAATTCTGATTGGCCCTGCCCCCATCTATTCTCTGCCTCCCAAGTCCCAGCTCATCAGGGGGAATTGGGGATTTTGCAGTAACTTTCCCTTGGATTGGGGAGGGTATGGAGATTTTACAGTATCCTTCCCCTATCAGGCCCACCAAGCCACACCCACAGAATCGGTAATAAAAATTTTTTGAAACCAACCACTGATGTATATATATGTGTGTGCATACATATATCATTTTAGATTTTTCTACCCCTGCTTTCCTAAAGTGGAAACATTTGGAATCTTGGGGTAATCTATCAATGGCTAGATATAATTGCTTTTCCTAAAATAATGGCATTCCAAATGGGTCTCTGATATGAAAAAGAGGTAGCAAACAATTTCATGTAGATATGTAAGCAATGAATCTAAAAAGAAAAGAAGAGGTGTGTGATACATAAGAAGTATTTTTTTCCATTATAAAATATGATTTAATGTTGCTGGTTTCTTTTTACTAAGCAGGGACTAAACTCCACACGCTACATGATAATCAGCTGAATTTATACATCTATAAATGCTATCTGTTGAACCATGACTAATGCTGTTAAATAGCACAAGTTAAAGTTTATTATTGCAGGCAGAGCGCAAGAGTTAATTTATCTTTGAAACTTTTTGTAAACAACAATTATGCTGTTCTGTCCCAACTCCTGCCTTGTTTTCTGAGGAGTTTATCTTGATTTTGCAAATCAACTATAGTATGTGAACTACTGTGCATGCTTATGGCATGAGTACGCAACTTATTTTTCAGGTGAAAGCCTCATTTAGAGTCTTTTGTTGATTTGAATTGCTCACCATCCATCTTTAATTCAGCAGAAAACTGTACCTGCATGTCATTTGCCATCCCTTATTACCTCTGTTCAAATCACTTGACTTTACTCCAAAATAACTAGATGAGAAAGCTTGATTTTATACATCTTGAGGCTACTCTTGCATGGTGTTGGAAGAAAGAGGGATAATCTTATTTTAACTCAAGTACAGCCGAAAGAGATGTTGACTGAGTATCTTTAAGCTATGGTTAGCGGCAAGTGGGAAGACCTTTCCTTAATATGCTGGAAGCAGCATTCAAAAAGTAATGAACGGGATGTAAAATTGAATCTAGGTTATTTAAGGACCAGATTAGATAGCAATTAAGATGATGGGCTAAGGCTAATGAGAGTGGAAGCTCATGGTGTGATTCTTAGCTCGTTGTTATGTCCCAGACCTGTAAGGGCAGGATCATTGTTAGCAGAAATATGGTGGAGTGTGATGCACGAGTGGGTTCTAATTTTTTTTACTACCGGTTCTGTGGGCGTGGCTTATTTTGTGGGTGTGGCTTGATGGTCATGTGACAATTATTTAGGATTTAGCAGAGGTACTGGTCTACCAGGCTTTTAACTGCTTGCAGAGCTGTACTGATCTACCCATTTATTTTTGCAGGTACTGATCTATTCATGTATTTTTGCAGGCACTGATCTATTCATGTATTTTTGCAGGCACTGATCTACTCATATATTTTTGAAGGCACTGGTCTATTCATTTGTTTTCTTTTAACACTGATCAGCTGTGGGCGGCCCTTGGAAGCCCCGCGGCAAGAGTTTAAACAGTTTTTTTCCCTCTTAGCCATCAGCTGGGACTCAGGAGGCAGCAATAGATTGGGGGTGGGGCCAAATAAAAGGTAAGAATAACACAGGGGGTGGAGGTGGGGGTGGGGGGTGAGGATGGGCAGAACTGGTTTGGTGACGTCATATTGTCCCCGCTACCGGCTCGGGAGAACCGGGCCAAACCAGGAGGAACCCACCACTGGTGTGATGTGTGCTAATTACAGGTAGTCCTCGATTTGCAACAGTTCATTTAGTGACCGTTCAAACTTAGCACTGAAAAAATGACTTATGACCATTTTGCATGCGTACGGCCATCCTCATGGTCATGTGATCAGAATTCAGATGCTTGACACCTGTTACTAACTTAACAACAGCAATGGCTCACTTAATAACTAATGGCAAGACAAATTCTAAAATGGGGCAAAACTCATTTACTAAAGCTCTCGCTTAACAGCATAAATTTGGGGCTTTATTGTGGTTGTAAGTTGAGGACTACTTGTTCAAAGTCTAGAGCAGTGTTCCTTAAGCTGTGGTCCAAGGACTCTTAAGGCTCCTTCAAGGTCCTCTCAGAAGACCACAAAAGCAAAACATTGGCCGATATTGAAGATGTTTGCAAAAAAGTACAATTATGTCACTTCTCGTTATTTTTTAAAATAGTTTTTTTCCCCTGAAGAATATTTTATTTATATAAATATTTAATGATATTTTTAACCTGATTCAAAAAAATAAATATTCTATGAATGCATCTGTTTTAATTTTTAATACGGTAAGTATCAATAAATATAACCCATAAAACAAAAGCTCTTTTGGGGTCCTCCATAATTTTTATAAGTGAGAAGACATCCTGAAAGAAAAAAAAAAGATTAAGAGACATTGTCCTATAGAAAAGTGGAATCTAGACGTTGCAAACCATGAGCAACAACAACAACTTTACTAATTTAACTGGCTGACTTCAAGAAAACAGAAAAATCACGACAGAAAAGTTGAAATGTCTGGAAACCACCCCAGTCCCAGTGACAGGGCTCCAGGTTTAACAGCCTAACCCAACTTTAATAAAACTATGTAGTACCACAGATTGCACTATATATGAGCCATGGTGGCATAGCGGTTAGAATGCAGTACTGCAGGCTACTTCTGCTGACTGCTGGCTGACTGCAATTTGGCCGTTTGAATCTCACCAGGCCAGTGGTGAAATCTAAAAATTTTCACTACTGGTTCTGTGGGCGTGGCTTGGTGGGCATGGCTTGATGGTCATGTGACCGGTAGGCATGGCCAGCTTGAGATCACTCATGTCACTCACTGTTAGAGTCAGGAGCTGCACATTCTGAAGCATATTCTTAACCCCCCAATGCTTTGAGTTTCCCTCCGCCATCTGGCTTGTCTGTCCAAGTGAACCTTGAAGCCTTCTCTTGCCCTGCTTTCCATCCTGGAGGGCCGCGCATCCCCCTGCCAATCCTCCGTACAAACTGCTCACCCCATTTCTACAAAAGTAGAGCCCCCCCCCCTTGAATGGCTATCAAAAGACAGGAGGGGGATGCTTGCTGCAGAAAAGGCCACCTTCCACCCGGGCCTCCTTCTGTAGCCAAACGTGCCAAACCATGCATGCCCTTTCCTCAAAAGGGCTGTGCATGGGGGTGCTTGGAGAGAGAGAGCACAAGACAGTTTTCCAATCTCTGTTTTTTGTGTGTGTGAGAGAGAGAGGGAGGGAGGGAGGGAGCGGTCTGAATCTGAGGCACCCAAACTTCTGGCAGTGGCAGGGCCGGCTTTTGAGCAGCCCTGAGTCAGGCAGCTCCACTGGTATTAACACTAATGACTGGTTCCTTTCAGTTACAGTTGCAAACAATTAGGCTTCTATACATTTGCTTTCTATGTATAACTACAGAGATCATTATACTTGTGAATCTGCAACCAAACCATGAGAGATCATCAGACTGAATAATTGCTTTGCTAAACTGAATTAAGGAAATGGCTTATTTGCATTCGCATGCCACAAATTTAGTATCACTTGACAATAATTTAGGTTCTACCTTGGTATCTACAGTGTAATTGCAGCAAGTTTTACAGACCTTTCCATTCTCTTGTTCCATAAATTTTTTCTCATAAACTTTACAGTAATTAAATGTCTTAAGGGTAGACATTTATTTACACGATCATTTCACATAATGGAGATTTCATCAATCTGGTAGTTTTTCTTTTTCACACACATGGCAAGAGGCAGTTAATATATTAATATATATATTTTAATATATTTCAAAAGTATAGCCACTACAGAACATTTCAAGAGACTTTTAAAGAGGCAGCTATTCAGAAATCAATATTTTTACGAGCATCTGAATAAAATTATTTATTGGTAAATATGGATTGTTATGTCTTAGATGAATTGTAGCTGGTGGGAGTATTTTTAATAATTTCTTTATCATCTTAGAACAAAGATGAAACATGATTAGATGTGACACACGACATATCAAGGAATAATACATTAACTAGATTGTTGAGAATTATACTATGCAATTTTTTTATAAACCATTGGATAGCTTTGGGAGATAGATCTACACTATGGCCTGATACTACCTTTGAACCTACACCAGCTAACAAAATAGGCATCATCATGCCAAATGAAGAAAAGTGTGTTGTGATGCGATGAAGAAAATCCATACAATCTAAGCAAGGGTGTCAAACTAATGGCCGGTGGGTCGAATGCATCATGTACCGGCCACGCCCACTCGGGCTCTGCAAAGGCAAAAAATGATGCAATTCGTCACATGATGTCACATGATGTGATCGAGTCTGACACCCATGATCAAAGGAGTAGAGTTTGCCTTTCAATACTATCATGCACATTGCATCATTTACTCCAGAGGTGGGAACTATGGCTCTTTTATGACTTGTGGGCTTCAACTCCCAGAATGGCTAGCTTAGGAATCAAGTCCACAAATCATAAAGGGCCATAGCTCCTGACCCCCAAATTAGTCCCCGCCCCTTTTCTGCAATTAAGACTTACAAGCATAACTTTGAAGAGACTGTCAAATGAAGATTTAAAAACTACGATTTGAAGTTCATTTTTAAAAACATGGTCTATGCTGCTAATACCATTTTTAATACTAACTTCAAATCTTAGTTTTTAAATCTTCATTTGGCAGAAATATTGAGATGATGTGAATATATTGAGGGGGGAAAAGAGGGAATAAACATAACTAAGGTATAATTAACATAGCCACATCTAGGGATTTTGCATATGATATATAAAATATACTGTTTACAAAACAATATCTGTAGATAGTAGAGTTTAAATATCATTATGGAAATATGTTTTACCACAAATTATTTACTACATACTATCTGCAGCTGTGGAAAGAAATATGATGTGATATCCCCTGATGTTTGTAAAGAAAAGAATAGCTCATTCTTTTCTTTATAACAAAAATAATTTTAAAAATGGGGAGAAGAAAACCCTGGGGACCAGAATTAAACTAATATCATATTACAAATGTAGAATCATATAATTTAGCAATGTTTTAAAAGCAGGATCCAGGAAAAAAGATATAGCAACCTGTGTGTGTGTGTGTGTGTGTGTGTGTGTGTGTGTGTGTATATAAACACACACATACACACACACACACACACATTCAGGTAGTTATCGACTTATGACACTTCATTTAGTGGCTATTCAAAGTTACAATGGCACTGGAAAAGTGATTTATGGCCATTTTTCACACTTATGACCATTGGAGCTCCTCCATGGTCATATGACCAAAAATTGGCCACAAAATTCAGATGCTTGGCAACTGACTCAAATTTATGACGGTTGCAGAGTTCCGGGGTCATGTGATCACCTTTCCCGATATCTGACTAGCAAAGTCAATGATGAAGCCGGATTAACTTCGTAACTGTTACTTACTTAACAACTGCAGTTATTCACTTAATAATTGTGGCAAGAAAGGTCGTAAAATGGAGCAAAATTCACTTAACAATTGTCTTGCTTGGCAACAGAAATTTTGGTCTGAATTGTAGTCATAAATTGAGGACAACCTGTGTGTGTGCATGTGTGTGTACACAAGCATTTGCATACACACACACACACACACAGACCAGGGATGGGTTTCAGCAGGTTGTGACCAGTTCTGTAGAATCAGTAGCAGAAATTTTGACTAGTTTGGAGAACCGGTAAATAACACCTGTAACTGTCCCTGTCCCCATTTATTCTCTGCCTCCCGAGTCCCAGTTGATCGGGAGGAAATGGGGATTTTGCAGTAATCTTCCCCTGTCATGCCCACCAAGCCATGTCCACCAAGCAAAGCCACACCCACCAAGCCACGCCCACAGAACTGGTAGTAAAAAAAATTGAATCCCACTACTGCCACACACCCACACAAAACCATGAATTAAGGGATTACAGGGTCATAATTAGGGAATTTGTATATGTGTGCGGGTGCTTGTGCTTTACTTATTTGTTTATCAAATTTTGAAACCACTTATCTTTCTCACAGAGGGACTTATGATCATTACCATGTAGTTCAGCCATTTTTATTGGGTTATAAATATTGATACTAAAAATCGTTTTATCAAGTTGTTAGTAGGGCGGGCTGAGTTTTACATTCAGTCTCTGGGGCAGCACTGCAAAGGGTGGAGCAGCCTGAATGTAACGCCTCTCCATTTACAACTTCTCGAGGTGTCTGCATATTTTGCAGGGATTCCTGGGAAAGGCTTGTCAGGTGTTGCGGATGGGTGCTCTCTTCATTCTAAGCAGTAGTGGAAAAAAATGTTGTTTCTGAGAGCTCATGAATATATTGCACTGGAAAATGTTCCTTTCACTATGAAAGCAAAAGGATGAAAAGATGTAAAGGCTGAAGGTGAAACTAATCTTGAAATACCAACAGTGGTGGAAATAAATCCAAAGTAAAAATAGTTTGAAATACAGTGTATATACTGGAATGAGCCTATTCAGGAGAGCGAATAGAGATGAGTGGGAGGAAGTTGATAAAAATCAGCGTCAGTGCCAAAGTCACTTTCCTAAAATGTGTAGGAAAAATAGCCACACATTTAGATACCTGTTTCCAACATCTTCTGAAAAATTTCCAGTGTTGGGGACATTCACAACTTCTGCAGGCAAGTTGTTCTACTTATTAATTGTTCTAACTGTCAGGAAAGTTCTCCTTAGTTCTAAATTGCTTCTCTCCTTGATTAGTTTCCACCCATTGCTTCTTGTTCTACCCTCAGGTGCTTTGAAGACTAGTTTGACTTCCACTTCTTTGTGGCAACCCCTGAGATATTGGAACACTGCTATCATGTCTCTTGGTTAAACCATGGCTTTTGATTATTACTTGGTTTGCTTTTAGGTGTTCGGTGATTCGTTGTTTGATTATCTTTTCCAGAATCTTCCCTGGTATTGAGGTCAGGCTGATAGGTCTGTAGTTTCCTGGATCTATTTTTTTTTCTTCCTTTTTTGAAGATGGGAACTACATCAGCTCTTTTCCAATCTTCTGGCAGTTCCCCTATGATCCAGGATCTTTGAAAGATGTAGTTCAGTGGTTCTGAAATCTCGTCTGCCAGTTCCTTCAGAACCTTGGGATGTAATCCATCTGGTCCTGGTGATTTGAACTCATCTAGGGTAGACAGGTGTTCACTTACCATTTTCTTCCCTATTTTAACTTGTGTTCCTGTTTTTTGTGGTGCTGTTTTTGATAGCTTGGACTGTTTTTTCCTTTTGTGTAAAGACAGAGTTAAGTAGTTCTGCTTACTCCCTAATGCTTGTCACCTTCTTGCCACTTTCTCCCAGCAATGGGCCAATTCTTTCCTTGACTTTTTTTTCTTGTTTTTAATATGTTGGAAGAAGCTTTTTTTTTTTTTTGTTATTTTTGTTATTACCTGTGTTTCTTTCCATATCCTAACAAATTAGGGGTCAGAACAAGCTACAATTTAAAAAGAATGAGCAGAGTCAGAAACTTTGTACAAAGTTTATACTTTTCTCTGTAAATTCCATCTTGTTTTTTCTGTTTCTGCCTGACTTCATGATATAAAAATTATTTTTAGAAATACTTTTTTTTCCTGGTAAAAAGCACACCTAATTAGCATGATTAATTTTTAAAAATTAAATTATCATTGCTTTTCATTCCTGAAAGACTCCTGTTTCAAGAATTATTTGGAGATCCGTTCCTTGCATCTGAAATTATTGCAACCCCTTTCAAAAAAAAATAAAATAAAATAAATGTGTTGGGACAAAACCAGTGGTAACAATTCAGTTTCATCAAGGCAAGTGATAAACGTCCAAAATGACTGAAGGTTCAATAATATAAATAAATGTGAAACTGATATGAAACAAAGTATGATGGTCAGGTTTCCAACTACACTTCTTGGATGTATGTAAGTTGGTTCAATGAAGCATAAATAGCTGAAATTAAAAAAAAAAACCCTCAGGATGGCATGATTCAAAAGGAAGCCCAGCAGGTAATGAGTCATTTTGCTTGGTATTGATTTTAAAAACTTTGCAGGTGTTGAGAGTAACATTTTGCTTGACAATTCCAGGACTTCAGAACATTATACTCCAAAAACATCTAAACATTCTTGCACTTGTTTCCTTTATATGCTGATCAGTGGTGGGTTTCAAAAATTTTTACTACCGGTTTTGTGGGTGTGGCTTGGTGGGCGTGGCAGGGGAAGGATACTGTAAAATCTCCATTCCTTCCCCACTCCAGGGGAAGGATACTGCAAAATCCCCATTTCCTCTGGATCAGCTGGGACTTGGGAAGCAGAGAATAGATGGGGGCGAGGCCAGTCAGAATTTTTACTACCGGTTCTCCGAATTACTCAAAATTTCCGCTACTGGTTCTCCAGAACTGGTCAGAACCTGCTGAAACCCACCTCTGATGCTGATCTTATTTTTTGTGCTGTTCCTCTAAGAACCCTAAATGAAAGAAAAATTAGTGGAAGCAAAGCTTCTGGATGAGTCCTATGTAGGTCAGCACTTTGAATCAAGTTTGCCGCAGCAGTAAATCAGGAAAACTTTTTTTTTCCAAATTCCAATTTGGGTCAAACTTTTTCTATTGGTTCTAATGTAACATTATATTTATCTTGAATATCATAGGAGTAAGCAGCTGCATTCTGCTGTAGCTATTAATTCCTCCCAAATGAAAACTATTCTTGAATTGTAATCATTTCTATAGATCAAATGTCACCAAAATGTAATGGAAGTTTGGAACCAAGTGGGTCAGTCATCAATAACTGAGTTTAAACAGGCTTGGGATAAACACATGTCCATCATCCGACAAAAAATAAAATAAAAATAAATACATAAATTAAAAAAAAAAAAAAACCAAGGCAGAAGGATGTAAAATAGACATTCATTAGACTATTTTACTTGCCACATTCCTACAAAATTCACCTCCATACTCATCCATAACCTTCTCATAAGTCAATCTCTCATCTTGAGTTTATAAACCATAGGCACACTCAGGTGTCTTTAGGTAGCCTTTGGTGAAAGCTAGCTTACTTCTCCCCCCCCCCCACCACCACCAATTATTTAATTTGTGCTCCTTGCCTACCACTGGATGGCAGTAGGATGATGTATATGCTACACTGGAATGGTCTTGTTGAAAAGAAAAGAAATCTTTTCTATGCTTATACCACACACCCACTTTATTTGCTAGCTCCTGCTTGCCTCTTTTGCATCAAGGGACCACTGTTGTTTGAAAGTAACTGTATTTATTTAGAATAGTTATACTCCTTATATCCTCTAAGACTTCATAGTGACAGACATGGAGAGGGTTTCCCCCCACCTTTCATTCCCTTTCTATGGTACAAAATGCGAAATAGATGAGGTTGAGAGAGATTAATCTGGCAGGAGACAACCCATAGCCTTTAGTGGATTTGAACTCATATATTCTATCTACGAAGAAGTACTGAAAGGCTTCTTTCTGAGGCATTTCTGAGGCATTTCTGTCCTCAGGAACTGATATGTTTGCCTCTAATTTTTAAACAACAAGGGCACCCTGAATCAATCCTATATTAACTGCCCTTGTGGTACCTTCCACTGTAAAAAAATGATACTTGTTGTACAGTGAAGCAATTTTGAGAAAGAGTAATGACAGAATGTATGGGGTCTCTGTTACACTTTTCACTGATCTTTCAATGTTCCACCTTTCTCTATAATCTGATTCTTTTAATTAGGTTTAAATGGTTTAAACCCCTGTCCAGTCATGACTGACTCAAGAGGGCAATGGTCATCTTCAATTCTCAGCAGAGGGAGCCGGGTTGCCTAAGAGATGCTTCCATCATCAGGCGGCTAGTATCAGAGGTACTGTTCAGCTGGTTCAGGCCTGAACTGGTAGCCCTGGCTCTATGCCATCCTATTTAGGCATGTTTGAGGCCAAGCGCATGCATGAAAGGTGTGTGCATGAGCAAAGTGCTTGCGCAGAAGGTTGGGTGCATGCATAGAAGGCACGCACGGGGCCAACTGGTGGTAACAAAATGTGAAACCCACCGCTGGCTAGCATGAACATATGGAATGCAGTAACCTTTCCCACTGAAGCGGTACCTACTTACCTACTCACATTTGCATGTTTTTGAATTGCTAGGTTGACAGGAGCTTGGGTGAGGATGGGAACTTATCCCGTCAGGTAGCACTCAGGTCTTGAATCTGGGCTGTCAGCTTTCCAGTTGACCATCCCAGTGTTTTAACTGGTGAACCGTTGTGCTGATCTCTTTTAATTAGAGATTCCAGTAATTTGGGCCTACTTAATGGAAATAAATTGTGGGAGCTTCATCACTGGAAGCTTTCACAAACAGACTGGACTGCCATTTGTCAGAAATGGAGGTAGGGTTTCCTGCTTGGGTGGAGGGTTGAATTAGATGACCTACAAAGTCCCTTCCAACTCTGTTAATCAAAATCCTTTTGTTCATATTGTTGTGACCGAGGCCCATGCAAACTCAATTCAGTCCTGAACAAACTTATTTTATTAAAACAGCTGAGAATTGATTCATTCTCAGCTTAGTCCAAAACAAATTCTTCATAACCAGTCCTACAGCCTTATCACCAACCTTTGATGTCTTTGGCAACCTGAGGCAAAACCCCCACAAAGTTCAAGGGACGCTAACAAGAAGCACTGGAATCAACATTGCTTTTCTACAAAGAACCCAATGGCTCGTTGCTGCTCTTTTAGGCCTTATGGAAGTGGCCAATCATCTTCTGGCCTTACTCCTGAGTCATCCTTTTTGCTTCAGCTGCTCTTGCCTTCTGGCAGCTCTTCACATGCGTGCACTAGGAAAAGGCTCCTCCTGCTCCTCTGCCTCTCTGCTGTCTGTCTCTGGAGGCTCCGGAGTCTGTGCATCGCTCCCAGATGGCCCTGGCCCCCTCTCTGCCTCTGATGCAGAGCCCTCGTCCGGACCTTCCCCTGACTCCAGGACTGGCCCATTGTCCTCCCCAGCCTCCTCACTGTCTGACTCCACTGCCAGGTCCACAGGTTGCTGGCGGACCACAATACATATATAGAATTTGGTCCCTTAACTGGTCTGATAATATTTAAATTTCAAATGTATTTACTTATTTAAAATTAACACTAGGCTGCCAAACAAAAG
Organism: Masticophis lateralis; assembly: GCA_030761175.1. Classification (NCBI taxonomy): domain Eukaryota; kingdom Metazoa; phylum Chordata; class Lepidosauria; order Squamata; family Colubridae; genus Masticophis; species Masticophis lateralis. The sequence goes on from JAUDYJ010000002.1 coordinate 50,519,405, forward strand.
CAAAATTTGCAAATAGCACAAAGTAAATCTGTTCAATGTCTTTAAAACACCCAAGCAAATTAATGCAGTCTATGAGGTCTTACCATGCCTATCCCTGCTGTAAGAATGGGACTACACTGTGCTGTGGTGGCACAGTGGTTAGAATGCCATACTGCAAGCTATTTCTGCTGGCTGCTGGCTGCCTGTAATTTGGCAGTTTGAATCTCACCAGGTTCAAGGTTGACTCAGCTTTTCATCCTTCCGAGGTGGGTAAAACAGTAAAAAGAAAACGAAAACAAAGGAACCATATCAGTGTAAAATGCAGGTTGATCAGAACAGTGGTTCTCATCCTTGCCGGACCATACATTTGGCATTTTCAGAACATTTCATGGAACTTCTCAAAAAATGGCTCCCCTGGAGAGTATGATTCACAAAAATGCCTGTTTACCAGATGGCAAAAAAATGAAGTTACTTTCTCTTACCTTTGTATACCATAGTTTGATTTTTCTTGGAAAATGGGTATAATATCTACAAAGCTCAACTACCATTTTTAGTTTCTAAGAATGGCTGTGAGACTTATGGAGGTCTCAGATGTTCTTAGAAAGAAATGTGAAGCTTTCCACGCTTGATCTTCTGTTTGCCAATTTTCCATTTAATTTTTACAAGTTATCTTTTTTAAATGAGTTGGTGCCAGGGATGTTGTCACTGTGTATATTGGTTGCAACCAGGACCCTTAGCCTGAAATTGAACAAGTAGGTACAAATTTACCACATTTAGTGACGTAGTGCTTGATAAGTTAAATAAACAAATAAATAAATATATAAATATGGTAAGTGTTAAACCTTAATGTATGCAGCATGTGCTAGTGAGAGATACTGCCTCAGCATGGTTTATCAGCTTAAACAGATAAATACTTTTTCTCCTTGGAGAACTGTGTTAATTAAAGAGAACCACAGATTTCCATGTGACAAATTATTGCATATGCTGATTATGATTTATTGAAAGTTTTGTTTTTTTGTGGGGATGGCATACTTATGTAGCATCAATTGAAAAGTTTCATCTCTCAGACTTAAACACTGGTACTGGGTATTTAAGAAATATGATCTCAATTCAGAGTCATATATAATACAGCATATGGAAACATATTTTCCAGATGTATGGTGGTATGGAGATGGCAATGTGGAAACTGTGGAATATTGTAATCCAGAGAAATAATTGCTGTTTTCTTGATTCTGATCCTAACATAAATAGCATTGAGTATCAGGTGAGAAAGTGCATCTGGATGCATCTTCTAAATACATTTATTTATTATTTATGTATTAAATTTCTATGCCATCCATCTCACCTATGTGATTCTTGATGGTTTACAACATCATAATAAAAGCTTATAAATACATGATGCAAAACAGTCATAGATGCAAAACAGAAAACAGGTTAAAACTTCAAGTAAAAGTAAAAATCAAGTTAAAAATCAAGTTACATACACATGGTTTGAATTTCCCAAAAGTCTATGCATTTCATGTATTGGTAGAATGTTTGGAGATACTAATATTCTGTGTTCAAAGAAAAATGAACACTATTTTTTTCAACTTTTTAAATAGATATATTAAGAATTTTCTGCCAAGATACTATAGTCCTTCAATTTCCTCCTGCCTCATTCAAAGATGAGCAGTTTTGGGCGACTGACATATTTTTCCACTGCTTTTAAAAAAATGAATTCAAGAGCCAAATTACTTTTTTTGCTGTAAATCAGCTGTATATACTTAAACTAAATGCAGTTAATATTTGATGTGATGTAATTTTTTCCCCACTGAATTTCCTATGAGTCAGTATTTTACTTTAGTTCTTTAATATAAACGTTTATGGATTTTCTGCCTTTTGTGGAGAACTTTGCAACAATAGCTTTTCCTGAGGATGCACAAATAACATGCAGAAAACATTTGTGCATGAATCATTGATGCTAACACAGGTGTTCTTTTAAAAAGAGTGTTGCATATAGAATCAAGTCCATGGCTTCCTATATAGGCTTCAGGAGAAAAAAGGAACTGGGGCCTCATTTTGACTTCCTGTACTATTGCAGGTTGCAAGATACCAGCAAAGAGAGGTTTTTTTTTTGTTCTTTGCTACTGTATAGTGGTTGTCTGAATTTTATTGGCCAGTTATGGTAATCTCTTCAGGTTAAGAATCCTGGTGAAACTTAATTTTCTATTACTGAAGATATGATTGAAGCAGAGGTGGTATTCAGCAGGTTCTGGCCCGTTTTGGAGAACCAGTAGCAGAAATTTTGAGTAGTTTGGAGAGCTGGTAAATACCACCTCTGACTGGCCCCGCCCCCATCTATTCTCTGCCTCCCCAGTCCTAGTTGATCAGGAGGAAATGGGGACTTTGCAGTAACCTTCCCCTGGAGTGGGGTGGGAATGGAGATTTTACAGTATTCTTTCCCTGCCATGCCCACCAAGCCATCCCACACCCACCAAGCTACAGAACTAGTAGTAAAAAAATTTGAATCCCACCACTGGATTGCAGGATGTCAACTGTCACTGCCTTATAGTCCTGGTTGATTAAACCAAAATCTTAGGTTTCTAAATGAAACATGCTTAATATGGGCTCTTCTTTGTGACATTTTAAAGCTGTTTATCTCTCATTCTGTTGGAAACAAAGTAGATTTTAAAAATTGCTGCCTTAATTATTGTCCATTTTCCAGATTTGGCAATGTCTAGATGGTGGTTACAATTGGTTGATTCCTTCTTGATAATACTCCTGAATGTTGTGGTGGAAGACAGTTAAAACAATTAATCAGTGGAACGATTGCCTCCAGAAGTTGTGAATGCTCCAACACTGGAAGTTTTAAAGAAGAAATGGTAATTCTTTCAAAATTCAGAAATTTGTTTGAAATGGTATAGGGTTTTCTGCCTGAGCAGGGGATTGGATTAAAAGGTCCATTCCAATTCTGGTATTCTGTTATGACAGACTGAAGATGTCACAAACAAGTAGAGATAATAAGCTTTCTGTCCCCCAAACAACAATAGCCAATTAACATTTGCAAATGGTGATAAGAAAAAGTTAGCACAAATTTCGATAAGAGTTTCCCTGCCCCCGCTGCTTTTGAAACATGATAGGTGTTGTTGTCAAAATCACAGAAATTGTGAGACTTTTAAATTTCTTTATCCTAATAACTGCCCTCCCTCTCTCTTTAGTTTTTTTTAAAACTTCTCAATATACCAAGTTAAGAAATGGTGGCATAGTTTATTCAGTAGTCTATTGCATATTTCATTTGTCTTCTGCACCCTCTTCCGTGCCTAAAATTGGCTTCTCAAATCCCAAAGTGTTAGAACCAGTAGAGCCAGGGATGAAACAGTGTTTACCATTATGAAGGTGGCCCATTTGTTTCTAAATAAAGAAATTGAATTATATGTAAAGAGTCACTGTTGACTTTTAGCAATCACTCAAATAGATCTTCTCCAGGATGATTTGTTCTCAGTCTGGCACTTCCAACCTATCACAGGGGTAATCAAGAGCACCCACATCACTGCAGGTCATCCTTTTATTCTTTCCTCCCAAAACCAAGAAATGCATCCGAATAATAAATGAGACTTCATTCTCTACCAGTTTATTAAACCTGTAGCTCACTGTAAATGAAAAATTAGTTTGAAACAAAACTAGTTCAGCATTCACTGCTTCAACAGTATCTGGGTTGTGTGGAACTCATCAACACAAAGGAAAACTTTGGATTTCTGCATTCTTCCCAGACAAGGCAATATCAAAAGGCCATATCATGAATCTCAACATGGGATGCCACTGCAAACTGTGGGATTTTTTTTGTACTGGCAGCATTTGTCTGGTGCACCAGTTGCATTCCTACTTGGACCGAGATGCCCTATGCACAGTTACCAATGCACTAGTCACCTCACGTATTGACTACTGTAACACTCTCTACATGGGCTGTCCTTGAGGACCACTTGGAGGCTTCAGCTGGTACAAAGTGCAGTTGCACGGATTGTGATGGGAGAATCCCAATATTCCCATGTTACACCTCTCCTGTGCAACTTGCATTGGTTGCCGGTTGCCCTCTGGGTGAGATTCAAGGTGTTGGTGATGACCTATAAAGCCCTACATGGCTTAGGCCCAAGATATTTGGCGGATCACCTGCAGCCAGCAACGACATCCCATCGCCTAGTTCGCGCCCATAGAGAGGGCCTGCTCAGGGTGCCATTGGCTAGACAGTGTTGGCTGGTGGCCCCAAGGGGTAGAGCCTTCTCTGTGGGCGCGCCCACCCTCTGGAATCAACTCCCCTTGGAGTTCCGATTGGCTCCTGACTGTTGCACCTTCCGCTGCGAATTAAAAATTATTCAAGTTCCCTGACCTGGACTGATGGGGTTTTTTATGGGTTTTTAAATTTTATTTGGTTTAACTAGATTTTAACTCTGTACAATGGCTTTGTGGATTTTATTGTTGTGAGCCGCCCTGAGTCCGTTGGAGATAGGGTGGCATATAAGCTAAATAAAATAAATAAATAAATACATTTGTGACCTGTCTTAATCTGACCAGCTCTGTGTACAATGTACAGGAGAACAAAAATACAAAACATCTCAACTATTTAAAACTCTACAATACTCAATCAACACATCATAGGAAATAATGATATTTATCTCTAATCTATCTAGGATCCAAAAGCCCGATGGCAGCATCAGAACTGAAGAAGTTTCTTGGATGAGAAGAAAAACATCTTCAAGAAAAAAAACAAAGGAAGTCCAGTTGCCTCTTGAAAAAGCACCTTTGGGGCAACCATGACCCAGATACTGAGAATCTTCATAGAAATTGGTAGTAACAATACACCATTTGACCAGAAAGTGATCTGGCAAAGAATAAATGTCAACGTAGTCTACATTTATGTCTCCAAAGCAAAAACAAGTTCAAGTATGTGTCGGTCAGTGCAGGTTGGGACCACTAATTATTGTGACAAAACCATGATTGCCCTGCAGGAATGAATTTGTGAGCTAATCTATATTGCTTTTCCAAGTCATAGAGTCTGAAGTTATGTAAAATCGCCAATCTTGAAGACTCACTGCAGTCGTGAGATGTTGTTTAGCAGCTTATGAAAAGTTGCTGTCAGTGCCAGCAACAGGCCTGCTTCTCTCTGCATCTCAACTTCATAACACAATCTAAGAAAGCAAACACAGTTCATGATGATTTTGTTTAGCTTCATGTTTAGGCCTAATGAAGAAATAAACTTATGAAATAAGTTTCATAAATTCAAATAAACTTAGGAAAAAAAATTCTACATCACATAAAAAGTTGGTCTATACATGCTTGGATAGAAAGGCCCTTAATTTAATTATTTCATTCTGTTTTATATTAGCTTTTGCAAGTTGCCCAGAGTTTGGTTAAATCCATTAAAATAAAATAATAAATAAAGTAAAATAGCCAACGATCCATCCTATGTCTGTCCTCTCTCGTCTATGATGATTTCTCTAATCTAGGACCAGTACTAGACTAGGATGATGAAGAAATGCTACATACTAGAATGGAATGGAATAGACTAGACTAGACTAGACTAGACTAGACTAGACTAGACTAGACTAGACTAGACTAGACTAGACTAGACTAGACTAGAATAGAACAGAACAGAACAGAATAGAATAGAATTCTTTATTGGCCAGGTGTGATTGGACACACAAGGAATTTGCCTTGGTGCATATGCTCTCGGTGTACATAAAAGAAAATATACTACATTAGAATGCAGTGATTGTTAGTGCAGTCTTCATTCCTCAGCTGTTACAGTGCCATGATCCTGACTACCACTTCAGCCACCTGAAATTAAGATTTTATCAGGATGCCCTTTTCAGCCAAGATTTTCTTAACTACACTGACAAAATTGGTAAGAACATGATATATAATTTAACATACTATATCAACATCAACACTGGCTTTTGTTTTTGATTTTTGTTTTCTCTTGCACTCTAATGCTGGCCTTGCTAAATCTCAACCAGATGAGAAATTTAGTTCAGCTTGTTCATTGTTCTTTATTCTGAGAATTATTGGTTTCTCTACTCCTTGAAATTCTGTAGAGCAGGGGTGTCAAACTCAAGGCCCGGGGGCCAGATCTGGCTCGTGGGGCCACCCTGGAAACAGCAAAGGACCATGCCCTTGCTAGCAAAAATGGAGCTCATTCGCGGCCCTCCCAAGCTCTGTTTTCTTTGCAGAGGGTTGCAGAGGCCATCCCAGTCAAAAATTGAGCTCGCAAGGGCTGCACATGCCCCCCAAGCTCTATTTTCACTGGCAGAGGGCTGCAAGAGGCCATTGCAGCCGAAAATGGAACTCATGAGCCCATTTTGGCTGGCAGAGCACTCGGGCCACCACAGGCGCCCCCCTGACATAAGTGACATCATGCTGGCCACACCCTCCCTGGCCATATCTATCCAGCCCCCCCCGGCCCCCCCTGAAGTCAAACATAACCCTGATGCAGCCCTGAATGAAATTGAGTTTCACACCTCTGCTGTAGAGATTATAGAAGTATCCATGCTTCTGGCAATAATCATTTTAAGAGTTTCATCTCTCTATTTTTAAAAAATTACTATGAATTAGCATTACAATAAAGCCTAATATTTTAAAAGAATGATATAATTTGTGCAATAAAAGGAGAATACTAAAGATAAGAAAAGAATAGAAAGCAAGATTTAGTTTTCCGAATTATTTCAAATAGCTTTGTATATTCTGCAGAATACATTTCAAGCTTTGAGACATTGGCTTTAATTCAATATCTGAATAAATTCAGTATCTGAGGAGTTTAAAAAACATAGTAGGGCTTTGGGCATATTGGATACTACAAATCAAAGTTTTTACAACCTGCTTTTGGCTTTTTCCTAAAGCTCCAACTTTATAATAGTTAGGAGTAGGATATCAAGCAGAAAGTTGCATCAGTGCATTCAAAATAAGTATTAAGCATTCACAGTGGATGCCTGCTAATGACTCAGAAGGAGATGTTACAGACTATGAATTAAGTATGATTAGATTGTAAAATAAACACATTCAAATGACAAAGTATAATGGCTGTTGTGGCCTTAACAAGTGACCAGTGCACTGGAAAAAATAATTTTGCTTGTGGGAGCTGTGTTGTAAGGCTGATAAGTTTACTGATGAAAAGTAATGCTATGATTATTGAGTAGTAAAGTGCTTGAGGACTGAATTCTATCTGATACCCTCCATTAGAAAGGCTGCAAGTTGCCTATTGTATAATAGTTTTTGTTTGTGATACCACACACTTCCCCCTTTTTATAGGCGCGCCACATGTTTAGCTTGGTTATATGACTGACATATATACTATATCTGTGTTCCCACTTTCTACCTAATATGTTTTCCCCTTTCAAGTCAGAAAATGAGCAATCCTCTTTTGGTTTCTAATATGGAAAGAACAATTCTTTCTCCATAGTGATAACAATATTTTTCTTTACTCCAAGCTTTTCTTTCTGATTGTATGGGAATTCTGGGAATTATCCCCACACAAGAGGTGACTCCAGTTTGAAGAAGACCTAATCTCTGTTTTAGATCAGAAAAAAGCCAGCATCCAGAAGACAGAGTATTATGTTCTGGGAGAAGAATGGAAGTGAGTGATTTTTAACAGTTCTTTATTCAATACTGCCTGTGAAGCAACTGTTGCTCCCTGGCTGACACAGCTCCTTTTATAGGGAAGGTGATCAGCCCACAACCAATCAGGAGAGAGTATTTCCCGCTCCAACAGAGGACCAGACTGAGAACTTCAACCGACAACATACAATACATAAAACAGTGGCTTTATATCCATGGCAGGACTAGAACTCATGAGCTCCTGGTTTCTAGCTTGATGCAACTGTACAAAATTGGCCCAAGTTAGAACTAAGCAAATTGAAACATTTGATTCAACTGATTCAACTACTCGATATCTTTTCACCCAAATGGTTGCATCCAGACTCAGAAATGATGAATTGCATCAGAGAACGGACTCCAGTTGGTTTCAGCTACCTGAAACTCGACTACTGTCCTGTTTAAGGGCCAATATGTTTTAAAAATTATTTAGGAATTACTTTCACTTTCTTTTAGCCTTTTTGCTTGCCATGGACCTCTACTACTCACTGTTTGTGGCTACCACTGTTATTACATGCATATGTGCGTGCATGTATTATGTATTTATGATGAATAACAGGTCTCAGAAGCCGGACTTTGTTTTATATATAAGGTAATTTCTCCAACTCAGCAAATACTCTCATAACATAATAAAGGTGAGAAAAAAATTCAAAAGGAATAATTGTACGATCCCAGTGATGGAAGTGATACAAAACAATAATATTTATAACGCTACATAACCTGCTTTGATATATCTCAATTTTGTACTGTGATATATTAAAATCACAAGGTACTGTACATGCTGGACTTTTTTTTCTCCTTGCATAATGCGAGCTGACAGAATTGAAATATTACTTTGTTATTGATTTAGCTTCAGTCCAGGATTATATTATTAGGGGTTTTTTTAATGGATTATTTCATGTTAAGGAAATAAAACAATCATAACTTTTGGGAGCTGCTTTGAACTTTTTGGTTCCCCCTGTGCTTTGCAAATTCCATCATTTACTGTTGTTCAATATTAAATATCCATAAGCAAGAGCAAGACTGGAATGTGAAAAATGAGATCAATGATTTTCCTTTTGGCCTAACCTAATCCTGAAAGCTCTTACATAAGTTAATCACTTCACTTTTACATTAAAGTTAATCCCAGATGACTCTAGTAAAGCTAGGCACAAATGGCCTTTTCAACATTTTTGCACCAAAATTTATGGGCAGAAAAATTGGGTGAAGATCTCCCAAATACAGGATTTTCCCTTAACTAAGCTACAATTTCACTCCTGATGAAACTGAAGAGAGGACAGTTTCTTGTATTTAACCAAAATACAAGAAATAGTGCGCGCTCCCGTTGCGAACTGGTAGCAACGGTAAGTAGAACTCACCCTTGGTGTGGAACCTCCCTGGGTCTGCTAAAAGGACTATGTTGTAGGCACGAAATGGATGGTATCCTATCCCTCCCCCTCTGCTGAGAGAGGGCTGTTCAATTTTAACATAGATAGTCTCGTTGATCCCACTTTCAAACCAATGGTCTCTTTGCCCATAATGTGGACTTTGCTGTCTTCAAAACAGTGACCTTTGTCTTTCAAATGTAGATAGACTGCTGAAACTTGTCCTGATGGGTTTGTTCGCCAATGTTGTGCCATACATTTTGTGAAGTAGTTGTTTGTTTCACCAATGTACAGATCTGCAGATATCTCACTGTATTGTATTGAATATATCACATTGCTCAGTTTATGTCTGGGTGTTTTATTCTTGGGATGGACAAGCTTCTGTATTAATATATTCTGGGGTTTAAAGGCATAAGCTTGTTCAACACCCAGTCAGAACTGAAGAAGCTTCTTGGATGAAAAGTGCAATATTTGCAAGAAAAAACCACCAAGAAATTCCAGTTGCCTCTTGAGAAAACACCTTTTGGGACAAAAATGACTGGATGATTGAGAATCTCCATAGACATTTAGTTTGGTGAAGTGATTAAGGTACTGGCCTAAAAATCAGGTGATTGTGAGTTCTAGTCCCATCTTAGGCATGAAAGCTGGATGGGTGATTTTGGACCAGTCTCTCTCTCTCAGCCTAACCCACTCACAGCTGTTGTGGGGAAAATAGGGGAAGGAAAGAGTATTAGGTATGTTTGTCACCTTTAGTTATTAATAAAGAAATAATGATGGGCTAAAAATCAAATCAAATGAATTAACATAACAAGATAAGGTAAGGTAAGGTAAGGTAAGATAACATAACATAAAAACATAACATAACAACATATGTAAGGGATGCCGTGGCTCAGTGGCTAAGACACTGAGCTTGTCGATTGAAAGGTCAACAGTTCAGCGGTTTGAATCCCTAGTGCCGTGTAACGAGGTGAGCTCCCGTTACTTGTCCCAGCTTCTAGCAGTTTGAAAGCACATAAAAAATGGAAGTAGAAAAATAGGGACCACCTTTGGTGGGGAGGTAACAGCGTTTAGTCATGCTGGCCACATGACCATGGAGATGTCTTTGGACAGCGCTGGCTCTTCGGCTTTGAAACGGAGATGAGCTCCACCCCCTAAAGTCGGGAATTACATATGTGCAAGGGGAACCTTTACCTGCATAGCATAGCATAGCATAGCATAGCATAGCATAGCATAGCATAGCATAGCATAGCATAGCATAGCATAGCATAGCATAGCATAGCATAACATAACATAACATAACATAACATAACATAACATAACATAACATAACATCGTAACGTAACATAACATCGTAACGTAACGTAACCTAATGTAACCTAACCTAACCTAACCTAACCTAACCTAACCTAACCTAACCTAACCTAACCTAACCTAACCTACCTTAACATAACCTGATTGCAGAAACAGGAGGAATCAGCCATTCCATCTATTTGGCTGAAAAACTAGCTCATTTTATTGTAAGAATTGCTGAACTTTTAAAAACCATTGCTTTAATTTGAACTTTTGCTACTACTTCCGTTTCCATTTGTGTATGCAGTAGCTTGATGGCTATTAATTCGCTAGTAGCAACTATCTTCTTTGATAATAAGGACTCTGGGCAACTTTTTTTTTTTTTTTTTGGTGGAAGGAAAGGCCAACGGTGTTCTTTATAATTTAATTTTGAAATCTCTTGTTGTAATATGAGATTTAACCAGTGTGCAATAAAATGTCAAAAGGTTGGACTGATCCTAGAGAATTGCAATATTAGATTAATGTTCAGTTTGATCTGATACAACTATTAGGCTAATTGTGAACAGTAGAAGAATATCTGGGTCTTTCACCCATTGTGGGATGGAGAGACAGAAAACCTCTCCCTCTGAAGCTATTAATTCAGAACCAGATCCCTGACGTAGTGATACTTTTCTGAATGAACTTCACTGCTGTTTTTTAAAGCTGCAGCTTTTAGCTCTGCTTAAGGATCATTATATTTTTTGGTTATTATAAACAAATCCCAATAGTCTAAAGACTATTTATTTTTAAAAAATAAAAAGTGCTGCATCTCTTATAGCCTTATCCAAGTCTTTGCCCTCAACTTTTCTTAATTTATTAAATAATGTCAGTAACAAAATACCATACACACCCTCGTCCACTATGAAAACAAATAGAATAGCTGGACTTAGTTTAGCTTAGCAACAGTTATTCCAGAATTTCAAGCAGATTTCCCCCCCCCCCCCTACTCAGGCCAGTTGATAACTTTTGAGTTTGAAATGATGCTTATCATCTACATGCAAAACACATACTCAGTCCTGGGGCAAAACTTTATGATTATGAGCAGTAGCATTCAAACATATATATATCAACGGCAGGCAGTAAGAACTGTAGTTCTTATGATTTCTACTTTTCCTGGAGGATATGTGGCTAAATAGTTCAGAGTCCCCATGTGAGCGAGCAGGAACTATATGTGTGTTCCTGCTGTTACTATTTGTAAAGTCCAGGCCAATCACTTCTGCTTGAATTATATGCGTTTGTGTGTGTGTGTAAACTTGAAATACATTATCAACACAAAAGGTTTGCTTTGCTGTTATTGCTAGGTAGAATGTCTTTTTGTTTTTCTTTCAAACTGCATTTTTCCATTCCGTCTTTGCTTTTGACAGGAAATAGGGTAATATTATATTTCCAAATTCTCTTGCATTGTTTCTTGGAAAGGTTATACAGCTTACTAAGAGTTCAAAAAACAAAAAACAAAAACAAAAAAAAAAAAAACAACCTACCATAGTTTCTTGTGAGGAAATGATTTAATAGCTCTTTAACAATTGAAAATTGAGGTTATTTTTGGCTGTGATCCAATGCATGCATGAGGAAACTGGGATCAGCTTGTAATATATTGATAAAGTAACCTCAAGGAACATTGTGTGTAGAAGTGGATGGTTGTGCTATGTCTTGAAAAACAGTAAATCTAAACATAGGATGGTTTAAAGCAGTCATCAAACTCAAGGCGTGTGGGCCTTGAGTTTGCTTAGATCTGGTCTGTGAGGCTGCCCTGGAAACAGTGAAGGACTGTCCTGTGGTGTCTCTGCCAGTGAAAACGGAACTTGGGAGGGCGAGCTCCATTTTTGGCTGTGACGGCCTCTTGCAACCCTCTGCCAGCAAAAATGGAGCTCAGGAGGGCCTGAGGGCAGCCCTCCTGAGCTCCATTTTTGCTTGAAGAAGGTTGCAGGAGGCTGTCACAGCCGAAAATGGAGCTTGGGAGCCCATTTCGGCTGGCACAGGTGCCCCCAATACAAGTGACACCGAGCTGGTCACGCCACCCTGGCCACGCCCCCCACGAGGTCAAACACAATCTTGATGTGGCCCTCAATGAAATCAAATTTGACACCCCTGGTTTAAAGGGGTATTAAATGGATAATAGCTGATGAGACAATTGCATTTCAGAGAAAATGTAGCAATCTTCCTCCATAGGAAATGATGTGATAATTATTTGGATCTGCTTAAAATCAAATTTGCATGGCCGCTCTTCTGTGCAGTGGCAAATGCTTTGTGTGATCTTTCGCTGAATTGTCACCATATATATTTTTTCCCAAGCATTTTCAAGCTGCAGGTAGAAATGACTTAAAGAAGTAGTGAAGGAAAAAAAAACACCATGCTATAAAGCCATTTCCTCCAAATGTGGTGATCTTTGAATTTTTTGAACTTGCAAGCAGTGGTGGAATTCAAATTATTTTACTACCGGTTCCGTGGGCATGGCTTGGTGGGTGTAGCAGGGGAAGGATACTGCAAAATCTCTATTCCCACTCCACTCCAGGGGAAGGATACTGCAAAATCTCCATTCCCACCCCACTCCTGGGTGAAGGATACTGCAAAATCCCCATTCCTGAGGGAAGGATATTGCAAAATTTCCATTCCCACCCCACTCTGGGGCCAGCCAGAGGTGGTATTTGCCAGTTCACCGAACTACTCAAAATTTCCGCTACCGGTTCTCCAGAATCTGTCAGATCTTGCTGAGTAGCACCCCTGTTTTCAAGTTTCCAAATTCAGGGAATTTAACAGTTAGAGATATATAATAACTAGAAGATCAGAGCATGAGGGGGAGGAAATAGAAATGACATCTTTCATCTTACGTCATGGACAAAGTCTGCCTTTGAGGTAGGACAAAGAACTATGGAGCCTGAAAAATCAATGTCTCAGAAAGAATCGGGACCAGAAGAATTTCAGCTGTGTATGTCTGCCAAAAAATGTTCAGAGTTGCCCCCTGAAAAATGATGATGTTATTATTTGGCCATTGAACAGATTATGAGATGAGATGCAAGAGACTGCAGAAGTCAGAGAGATCAACTTACTTGAGAGTCAGATTCAGGTGTGAAATGCTCCCGGTTCGGACTGGATCACTTGATCCAGTAGCGATGGCGGCGGGTGGTTTGGAGGACCCCACCCCACCATGCCCAGCTGAGCCACACGAAAAAATGCTTTTAAAAGTTAAAAAAAAAAGCCTCTGATGATGGTGTGGCTCAGCTGGGATTGTCAGAGGCTTTTCAAAGCATTTTTTTCTGCAACCTCTTGGCCGAAGAGGTGATAAAATAAATGCTTTGAAAAGTCTCTGACGATCCCAGCTGAGTTGCCTGATCGGCAGAGGCTTTTCAAAGTAGTAGAAAAAATGCTTTGAAAAGTTAAAAAAAAAAAGTTGGCCATGCACACCCAGTCACATTATCCCCCCTCCCCACCAAGCCTTGCCCACAGAACTAGTAGTAACAAATTTTACATTTCACCCCTGGTCAGATTGGTTACATTTCAGAAGTGGGTAAGTCAAGATTTTGGGGAGTATAAATAATGCAAGTTGCAAAACTAATCTATTTACTTCCTGTTCTTATCTGTCTCAAGGAACCTGACCTGGATAGGTACTCTCTTGGTTTCCACATCTGGTAAATAGTTTGAGAAATTTGAAAGACCTTGCCTTCATCTTTTGCTTGAAGTTCTTGTTTTTCTGATAGCTATCTTCCACCAGATGTGGAAACCAAGAGAGTACCTATCCAGGTCAGGTTCCTTGAGACAGACAAGAAAAGGATTAAATAGATTAGTTTTGCAACTTGCATTATTTATACTCCCCAAAATCTTGACTTACTCATACTCTTAACTAATAAGAGCCTGGTGGCTCAGCAGACTAAAAGCATTGTGATTAACACCAGCTGTCTGCAATTACTATAAGTCTGAATCTCACCAGGCTCAAGGTTGACTCAGCCTTCCATCCTTTCTAAGGTAGGTAAAATGAGGACCCAGTTTGTGGGGGCAATAAGCTGACTTTGTATAAAATATATAAAAGTATGAAGGCTATTGCTTAACACATTGTAAGCCGCCCTGAATCTCCGGAGAATGGCGGCATATAAATCAAATTTAAAAAAAAAAACAAACCTCATATGAATAGTGCTTGCCATGAGATGAAACACCAAAAAAACATGATTTTGGATAAACTTCAAATGATAGTTGAAGTTTGTGTGAAACAATGTTCACCTACTGCTGTTTGAAGACTTTATCTAATTGTTTAATATCAAGTCAAGCAATATTTCTTGGTCATGGATTTGCACTTAACATTTCTGAGGACATAGAAGGCTAAAACATTTTGCTTTTTTTAAAAGTGATGTGGTGGTAATTTTTGGATGGGGATGGGGATTTAAGGATCAAGATAATATCTTTTGAAGAATCCATCAAATCAACAAAAGTGACTGTTTTGCTGTCAGATTTAAAGTGGTCTTTTGGCTTAATATCTTGTAGGCCTTAATTGTCTACACCAGTGAAATACCATAAAAATTATAGTTCTACTGTTTGAGCGAGGATTCTTTCTTTCTTTCTTTCTTTCTTTCTTTCTTTCTTTCTTTCTTTCTTTCTTTCTTTCTTTCTTTCTTTCTCTCTCTCTCTCTCCCTTCCTTCCTTCCTTCCTTCCTTCCTTCCTTCCTTCCTTCCTTCCTTCCTTCCTTCCCCTCCTTCCCTCCCTCCCTCCCTCCCTTTCTCTCTGTCCTTTGGTTTTCTGAGTTTCCTGAGAAAAACTTTCTAATGGAATTACATGGATCCTCTTGATCAAAAAGGGGACAAAATATGAAATACTATGCCTGGGTTTTTTTATTATTATTATTTTGCAGGAAAAAATATGAATAATGTGCATTTAAAGCAAGTATCATTAAAACAAAATTAATAGCTGAATTCCAGAGTTTTTCTGCACATCTATGGCAGCTATTTACTTAAAACATAATTACTGTAATTAATCACAAAATATAATTTATGACCTTTGCAAAAAAGCTCTAGAAAAGAATCAGGGCTACCATCTAGTTAATAACATATTTTTTTTAAAGCAACGCTTTTGCTACTTTATCTGCCTGACAATGAAGGCTTTTGACTCACGCTGCTAAGTACAACATTTTCGGCAGATGAGCGTATACACCTACAGTAGATTAAAATTTGGGGTCTGTAGTACTAATGAAAAAGGAAGCATCTTCCAGAAGCAAAGCAGAGGGAAAGAGGGACACCCAACATGTAAAGAACAAATGATGAGACAAATATGAAAAGGTATGATAAAAAATATGTGATTGGATTGCTTGGTGAAATAGAGGGGTGAGTGCAAAAAATGACCACCAGTTTAGCTAATCAGGCCAACATATAAATTTTGAGAAGACCAACTTTATGAAACTCAAAATTGCTCAGGATAATATGCCTGTAACAGTCGGATGACCAGGCTATAGAACAAGTCTAACAATTTACTTATCTTGGTAGCATTTTGTCTATCGATGGAGGTACAGATAAGAATGTTAATCATCAAACTGAAATGGCAGTGGCCATGTTTCAACGCATCCACCCAATCTGATCTATGGCACCCATAAGTATTACCACAAGGATAAAATTTCAATACATAATTGTGAAACATGGAAGTGTACAACTGAGTGTCAAGGTTCTAAGTAATACACCCATTGCAAACAGAATTCCAAGGCAGTTTGAGTCCTCAAAGAACAGTTTTATTTGGAGATATCATATTAGCACAGACTGGTGGAAAACCAACTCTGAGAGTTCCCGTGTTTTCTATCTCATTAAAAAGTGAAAGTTTCCTGTTCTCTCAAACAATAAATCACATTGTCCAATCTGGTTGTTGGCTGGTTGCCTGGTTACTTTTCTCCTCCTCTTCTGGCCAGCCAGCAGTTGGAATGTCATTGGCTCAGAAATGAACTATTTTGTTTTGACTACAAAACCCCAGTTACTTCTACACACAACTCCAGGCTGTGTCAAGCCTGAAGCCATGTGAACAAAAATCCCTATAGAAAAAGCTACAGAAAAGAAAATGGCCATAGCCAGGTCAGCTTGAGGGTTGACACCAAGATGGTTAAATGGTTAAATGTTTTCCAAAAATGTTATTCAGAAGAATCCTCCGTGTCTCATATCATGACCATATCACTACGGAAGAGGTACTAAGAAGGTCAGATTTAGATCAATTGAGAACTAGAAATGAATGTTAAATGTGGCTTCTTGGCCATATCTTATGTCAGCCTGAAGACTTGCATCCAAAAATTGCATTATATTGGGTACCCCTTGGAAGAAAGAGAAAATGAGGCTAGCCTTGGAAAACCTGACGACAAACACTTAAGGAAGATGTTAAGATTATTAATGTCCCTTGGGATGATGCCAAAGATGCCGTGAAGGATCAAAAGCACTGGAAAATATTTGCTGCCCAGTGTGCAGTATTTACAGCCTGCCCCATTCTAATGAAGTCTGGCATTGTACAACAATGGAGAGAGAGGGGGGGGGAGGGAGGGAGGGAGGGAGGAAGGAAGGAAGGAAGGAAGGAAGGAAAAATATATAAATAATAGAAGTCAACAAAAACCCTAGTGTAATAAAGAACCATTCATCTAAGGTAAGGGCTGGCTCCTTGCTTTGTGTTGCCCATTTTTAAAATACTTGTAAGGTAAGATCCATTTGTACTTTTTGAGATAGAGTGTCCTGATGGTGGTCATCAATGACCAGACAAAAGTTTTATCATTCCTGATTAAATTTAAAGGTGCATCTCACAGGAACCAAGAGGTACGCAAGTCTCACTAGATAGACGTTATTCCTGTAAAAAGTAGATACTGCTGTAGGCAGGATTGATGGGCTGTAGTAGCCTGGAAGACCTAGAAGCCAACATTTTAGGGCAGATGCTCAGGAAAATAAATAGATAAATAAAAAAAGCAATCTCAACATAAAGTTTTCTGTGGAACAAAGAAACTTTCAATGTAACCATGAACGTTTAATCTTAAGAAAGATTGCCATAACCAGTGATATTAACAAGCAGGCAGGATCTTGGCTTGGCATTCAAAAGCAGAATCCTGTGGAAATATCACAAAACAATTTCTCCATGTTAAGGCAGAGTGATGGCTACTGAGCCCAAGAGGTTTAATCTGAAGCTATATTTCTCATCTGTCTTTACACTGTTATGTCTAGAGTATAATATAGAATTTGAAAAATGAGGTCTTAGCTTTGAAATATGAGGATTTATGACACTGAATTAGCTTTCTATTAACAATTATTTTAAAATGTGACTGAATGGGGTCCAAATTTGATTCATTATTGAGACAGGTTCAATAGACTAACTTACTATTAACTCATGAATAGATCCAATTGATCGCCCTAAATGGACTATCAGTAGATCATCTGTCTATTTAAATTCAAAGTATTTCACATTTTGTTTGGCATTAAAGTCAGCTACAAATTATTTCTCTTAGATTTAGCTATCTGAAAGTACTATATGAAAAACACACAGCTTGTATTTCTGGAGTCCTCCTGGTAAGATTAAAAAATTATTGTACCAAATAATACAATAGAGTTGAATTAATAAAGTCCAACCTATGTGCATCCTATCATTAGCCAAAATAACGAAGCCTCCTGAGATACTGACTCAGGGCCAAACTGTATTTTTTTTATTGAAAGGGAAGTTGAAGGCCGTAAAGTGGGAAGGGTCACATCAGAGATACAAGTATATACTGGGTAGTTCTTGAGTTTAAGTAAATGTTATGGTTTCCACCAACAAATTAAACTACTTTCCACAGGAAATAGCAGAAAACTATGCTTTCAGTTTCCAAAAGGCATGTTGAGAAGAATGTATGAGAATCTGGGACTGGAGATTTTACACCCTTTCTCTTTGCAGTTCTCAAAATAATATTGCATGATCAACACTGAGTAGAATTCAATTAAACTTTCTGCTCTGCCTCAAATAGCAAAAAAATGGCTTCTGTTTTCCCTTCTTCTCATGTTTCAAACATATGGTTTTTATGTGATTTTCCTTTCTAGAGGATGCTTTTGAAAATGGGACATTTGGGAATCTCTAATATAGAATTTGTGGTAGAGGACAGGAAGGCCTGGAGGAATGTTGTCCATGGGGTCGCGATGGGTCACACACACACACACACACACACACACACACACACACATATAATTTGTAGTGCTATCTCCAAGATGATGTTTGTCAAGATCGCTTACAAGGAAATTGCAAGCCAATACACGAGAATTTAGCAGCTTTCATTCTGAAGAAGAGACAAAAGAAGACAAGTCATTTCCTTCTCTTACCATTCTTGCTGAGATCAGTCACCCTTCCCAGAACTGACTCTTCAACAATTACTCCACCTGATCATTCCTAGAAGAAAAACTGTATATTTTCACGGTACCTAATTTTGGTAGCATTCCTACCCCTCCCTATTCCTTTTCTCTTATGTGTTGGGTCTGTGAGATTATGGGTCTGCCTTCATGAAACACATATATACTTATTAGTGCTTCAAATCAAAGACTTCAGATTCCACTTTATTTCTATTGCTTATTCCACCCACTGCATATATTAAACCCCCAAGTTGAAGCTGGCCTTTCCTCAGTGAATATCTCCCTCTCCCCTTTCTAATTCATTCCACAGAACCCATTGTCCGTAGACCTCAGCTTCAAGAAAAGAGTAGGAAAATCAATTTTTTTCCCTCAACCTTTTTTTCTCCTCCATATGTTTCAAATGCTGGATTTGGCTTAAGGATTCACATTACAATCCTTAAGCCTGTGTAAAGAATATTATTTCCCCAATTCAGTGGGGAACTGAGAATGAAGGGCAGCGCCTTGCCTGAGTCATCAGAAGAAGCCATGGCTGAGTTGGCAAAGAATAGCAACACTCCAAGAATGAATAGCATTCTGAAACTGTCTTCTGCTGCATCCGTAGAGGGTTCTTTCACTGGAAGCAAACAAAGTACTTTCAACGTGGGAAGGAATAACTTAATCTCAGGCAGGGAAGCCATCATTAGGAGTGATGTGAAATTGCATGAGGAAAAAAAAAATAGTGAGAGGCAGAAATAGTACTGCATGTCATTAGACAGCTCTGAAAGCAATATTGGAGGCAGACTGAACATATTGTAAAGTTCATAGGCTTTTGTTCTGTAAATTGCCAGGAAGAATAAGAAGAGTGGGCAGGGCAGAGCCCATCTCTGACCAAATAAGAAGACACACAGTATATTATTTTCCCAGGCAAGCTCAAATATAAAAAGAAAGGTTTAATATACAAAAGGATTGCTTGTTTTCTCCCAAGGGCAAAAAACCCAGATGAATAAAACATATGGCAGGAGTACACAAGCTTGGCATCTTATATATTGCTGGTGTGTGGAGCAATATTAACCCAGGGAAAGAAAAGTTTTGGTCTCTATCTGCTGTTCAATTTGCTTTCATTCATTATTAAAGCTCCTATTAACCACGTCACAATAGCCATCCAGTCTACAGTAGTATAATATTCAATCACTGTTCTCATTCTTCCAGGCTGCAACCTTAACATTACTGACGGTGTGTGTAATGCTGAGTCTATGGCAGTGCTGGTTCTAATTCAGTGCATTTAATTAGGAACTGAGAGCATTGCCTCATACGAAGTCAGACCCTTGACATATAGCTCAACATGATTTTCAATGGCAGATAATAGTTCTTCAGTCAAATTCACTGCTCGTTACATTACAGTTACAAGTGCTCTCCCTGCTATTACTAATATACCATTTTTGGCAGCTATGGCAGGAAACTAGTTTAGGTCAATCAAGCAGCATCCAAGGCGGGGTGGTGTCATTCGCAATATACTGAGCACAGCAGGGGTTCCCAATTTTATCTATTTTAACAGGTGTGGACTTTAACTCCAAGGATTCTAGGAATTGAGGTCCGGAGGTCTTGAAGTTGCCAAGGTTGAGACAAATTGGAATAGAATGTTGTGATTCAAATCCCACATTTGTATATATGTGTTGACATTGTGCACGTGTCTCAAACAATGGGGCTTGCATCACAACGTTTTGTCTGTCATCTTGACACACACTCCATTAAACGCAATGTGATACACAATATTTTTCTTTGTTTTGTTGTGTAAAAAGATCTAGGTAAAGGTACAGTCTGCTAGCAGTCAAGCTTTGCTCACATTTCCAGATAGTTTTTTTCATCAATTATGTGGAAGCGCTGCATTGTCTTTTCCGGGATGTTTTTTTAAAAAAAAACTTCACAGTGTAGCATACTTTTCTGAGATTTTTCTGACAATTGCCCATCCACGTTTTGCAGAAAAATCATCTTCAAATTCTAGCGTGCTAACCTGGTAACCGTTTAATTTTTCGTGTGTTCTCAGCATTCAGTATTACATTGTCTTCGAGGCTTTACATAGTGTCTGCAACGAAGCAGGTTTATAGCAGGGGTGTCAAACTCGATTTCATTGAGGGCTACATCAGAGTTGTGTTTGACCTCAGGGGGCTGGGGTGGGTGTGGCCAGGGTGGGCATGGCCAGCTCAACGTCACTCATGTCAGGGGTGCCTGTGGTGGTCCGAGTGCTCTGCCAGTGAAAATGGGCTCCCGAGCTCCATTTTTGGCTGCGACAGCCTCTGCAACCCTCTGCCACTGAAAATGGAGCTTGGGAGTGCTGCCCACAGCCCTGGTGAGCTCCATTTTCTCTGGCAGAAGCACTATGGGCTTGTCTGTTGTTTCTAAGGTGGCCCCACAGGCCGGATCTAAGCACCCCATGGGCCAAATCCAGCCCCCGGGCCTTGAGTTTGACACCCCTGGTCTATAGGAACACTGACTAAGTTTGGTATATAACAATTTGCTAAAACATAGATTTTTCCCCACGTTTTATTTGTTTTATTTATATAACATTCCATTTTCATCAAACAGTGTGTGTTCTGGGTACAGTTATGTTTAGATCGTCATATCACACATCTATGTTGTGATAATTCATGTCCATCATATTAATAATATTATAACATAATAATATAATAACATTAATACAATAACAAGCATATATTGTTAAAAAGAGTAATACTATGGTGCTTCACAGGGCAGTTTCTTTTCTTCAATAAATGTATTGAGATCTGATTATCCTAAAGTCACCCAATGAGTCTCCATGATTTATGATGACCTTAAGCTAGGTCTCCCCTATCCTAATTTCATACCTTAATCACAATTCTGTAGTATCGTGGGTTTCAATTCCACAGACATAGTAATAAACCTGTTCACATTCCATGAACTGAAGACGCATTCCGAGTTCCAATCACCCTGGGAACTCCTTTTTATACAAAAGCTCCTGTGTGATAAAAATACTGAATGGACGGATTACTTTTTAAAGTGATGCTGTTCTGGGGGATGCATAAGTTTTTCTAGGATCTTATGTGTTCATTAAACGCAATGCTAGAGGACATTTTGAATGGGTTTGCATCACTGTGTCTGAGTTGGGTGGCTGCATAAATGTGTTTCATAAACAAATAAAGGTTCTTTGGTTATCAGGTTGCCTGGCTACAGGCAAGGGTGCAAAAGAGGTGCTTTAATCAAGAGCCTTAATTCTCTCACAAATTAGCAAACACAGAAGCAGGATTTGTCACTGTATGTGTGGAGTTGAGTGCTGTTTTGCACACCCATATTTTTAGAGCTTTTTTCTCTTAGCAATTCTTTGCTTTCTGAAACTAAAATCTACAGTTTTTCATTGCAGAAATCTATGTGTCTTATGATATCCAGTGAATCAATCCCAAGAAAGGTACTTTGAGTTCATAGATCATATTAAACACTGGGACAATTCTAATTTAATTGGATCTTTCGGCTTTTGGAAAACTGAACATAAACATTGGAAGGTTTAATTTATATACCCCTACTCTAAACAAGATGGTGCTGTAGAATAATGTAGCTATGCATGTTAGGCAAAAACTAAGAGAAGAGGCTTACACATAGCCTTTTTTTTTAAAGCTTTCAAATACCATTTTATAACGTTATAGGAAAATATTTCTGGAGGCAATCAGATTTTAGCTTGTCTCTTACAATTTATTTGATGCATGGCAAAGGGGCCCAAAAGTGAGAAAAACATTTGATATTAAGGGTAGCTGAGCATGGCTTAAAGGCATAGCAAGATTTATGCATACTGGCAAGAGGAAAATGTTCTAAAAAAGATTTGGCTAGTGGTGTTTGGGATCCATTTTTCTCTGCTTGAGAGACACAACGCCTGTCATTGAGCATCAGGTTGTTTCTAGAAATCCTATCTTTCTGTACAGAGCTACGGGGATTTAATTGGCTTGTGTAACCAATGGTTCCGACTTCCCTGTTCAGTAATAACTTTTATAAAGAACTGGAAGTCTGAACAGCCTGCAGAATTCCAATGCTCAGTCAAGATTTCATGTCAATATTGACTGATGTATCCATCGGTAGCTGCCCAGTTTGATCTGCTTTTACTATTTTATCACTTATTTATTTATTTAAATAAGACCTATGAGAGTAACAAGGAAACTGTCCAGCACAATGGTTTGAATCCAAACTTAACTCTATTGAAATAAATAAGATTTACCAGTTTAATGTCATAACAGGTGGCGGCACCCACTTGACCTCAGATGGTTTGGATGTCTATGGAGATTCTCAGTCATCCAGGTCATAGTTGTCCCAAACTATGGGACAACTATGCCTTTTCAAGAGGCAACTGGACTTTCTGGTTTTTCTTTTCTTTGGAGACATTTTGCTTCTCAACCAAGAAGCTTCTTCAGCTCTGAGAAGTGAATCGTCTTCAAAGAAAAGAAAAATTAGAAAGCCCAGTTGCCTCTTGAAAAAGCACCTTTGGGACATTCAGATAGGAAATCCAGGAAATCCCAGAGACAGCAGGATATTCCAGGAATATACATTATATTGCCACTTTGGGGAAAGAAAGGCAATGGCTAACAGAAAGACAATGGTTAACCCCACAGTTTTGTTCCCAAGAAGGCAATATGAATACACTCATGTAGTCATCAGCAGCTCTATGTGATAGAAACAGGATCTAATATAATCTCTATTTATTTGAGGGTTTCTAGTCTCAGGTCATGGCTCCATATATTGTACTAGACCATGATTTGCTTAACTATGGCTGACTGGGTTCAACAAAATTAGCTGGATTCATATAACAGGCTCAAATTATCCCACTTTGGACACATTATGTGAAGATCTATCTGTCTGGAGACAGTTCTAATGCTAGGAAAGATGTATATATTGGTGGCTTGCCCCCGGTTCGGACTGGTTCAGAAGAACCCATAGTAAAACTGGTGGGAGGCCCTGCCCACTGCCCTAGATGTTGTCATCAGGGATCTGTGCATGCACAGAAGCAAAGTGTAATCCCATTGCGAACCAGTAGTAAAGGTAAGTAGAACCCCCCCCCCCGGATGTATAGATATAATGTAGATAGATATAGATGGATACATAGAGAAAGAAAGAAAGAAAGAAAGAAAGAAAGAAAGAAAGAAAGAAAGAAAGAAAGAAAGAAAGAAAGAAAGAAAGAAAGAAAGAAAGACCAGCAACCAAGTGGATGGGCTCAGTTACAGTGGCAATGAATGTACCATTAGAATTGAAAGATCAGGTTAGAGACAGGTCATCATGGAGAAAATCTAACTATATGGTTGTTAAGAATTGGCAAGGACTTGTTAGCATGTAATCAATAGAATATAAGTCTTAAACCGTAGTTTATGAACCAGACTAAATGGGTTAATATAATCTGCTAAATGAAGTTTCATATCCGAACAAGGACATTTTTTTTGGATTAGTGCAATGTATGAACACAGCCAACAAAACTAATTATGGATCAAACTGAATAGCCCATGTGAAATTGTTTTGAGGAGGAAAAAGGGCTATACAGGTGGCCCTTGATTAATTAATTCAGGGACCATTCAACGTAATGATGTTGCTAAATGAAAAGTACTTATGCCGGGTCCTCATAAATGCAGCTGTTGCAGCCCTTCTGTAGTCATGTGATCACTATTTGGTGGCTTGGTGGCCAATGTTGCAATTACAACATTGCAGCATTCTATGGTCATGATATGAAAATGTTTGATCCTCATTACTGGCTTCAGCAAACAAAGTCAATAGGAAAGTTGGCAGGAGTCATAAATCGCCATCATATGACTGCAAGATATTGCAGTCATGCAAGATTTGCCTAATTGAAGATACTTCTGCAGACTTGGATGAACTCACAAATATTGTAACATCATATATCAGTTTTGTGAAGACCTATGTATGCCGACCAGAAACCTGCAAATATACATTTACAATAAACCTTGGTTCACAGCTAAACTTAAGCAACTATATCGTTCCAAAGAGGAAGCATACAGAAAAGGTGATAGAATGCTGTACAATCAGGCCAGAAACATATTAACAAGGGAGATCAGAGCAGCAGAAAGAAGCTAAGAAATCAGTTCTCAACAAATGAACCAGCAAACATGTGGAAAACTCTTAAAAATATCTTCCCAAAACCTTCTTCCCAAACTGAAGGAAATCAACAACTGGCAGATGACCTGAATGTGTTTTACTGCAGGTTTGAGAGTGAACTACTACCAACCATCCCCACAATCCCCATCTCAGGCATACCAACAACTGCTAAGCCTCCTACAATCTACCCTATCCCATTGGGCCGACCACCTCTAGTGATTACAAAAATGAGGTGCAAAGCCTATTTCACAGACAAAAGCCAGGAAAAGCACCAGGTCCAGACTGATCTGTCCCCCCCACTTCAGAGACCCACAAAAACACAGCCAGCCGAGGGTTAAGAATCACTTGGCACACTCCGCAGTTCTTATCTCAACCTTGGCAGCGATATGCACACCGTCTGCCAAGGACTTTATTGGTTTACACAAACAAGAAAATCACCTACGTAGCTTTGCCGTTCATCCAGCTTCCAAGACTACGAGGTTGCTCCGTTTGTTTAGCTTTGTTCGTCACGAACTTCGTGACCCACCGTACTGTCTTAAATAGATATGTTTCTGGGTGTGGTCCAGTGAATCATGGATCCTGTGACTCCAATCCAATGACTCAGGATTTCCTCATACGCCGCAGCTGCAGTACCCTTTTCTCTCGCCTTCTTTGGCGTGCGTCCAGGAATGACGTCTCTCCCTCACTCTCATCTGAGACACCTGTTTCCCCACTACTTGGCTCTCTTTCAGCTGGCACCTGAGCCGGTGCCAGAGGGGGAGGGCTGGGAGATCTGGCTGGCTCCTCTTCCTCCTGCTCAGAGCTGCCTTCCTCCAAAGGGATAGGCTCAGAGGACGGGGCCACAACACAGACAAGATAATTCCTTCTTGCTTAAAAACTTGTGCTGACTAACTGGCCCCCATCTTCAGCATTCAATACCATCATTCCAGATATTCTTCTAACTAAAGTAAATCAGCTAGCTTGACCACACTTAAATGGACCATAAGCTTCCTAACAGACAGGAAGCAGCAGGTGAAGCTAGGCAAAATCACATCAGATACCTGCACAATTAGCACAGGAGTCTCCCAGGGCTGTGTGCTTTCTCCATTCTTCAATAAGTGAGAACTACCTGTACTTTCATCTCTGCAATAAGAGGTCTTCAATAGATTAGTCCTTTTGATTGGAACCTATAGAACAGGGGTGTCAAACTATAGGCCCAGGAACTGGATCAGACCTGTGGGTGTTTAGATATGGCCCATGGGGTCACCCTGGAAATAGCAAAGGACTGGCCCATGGTGCCTCTGTGCAGCCCTCCCAAGCTCCATTTTAGGCCACAATGGCCTCCTGCAGCCTTCTGCCAGTGAAAATGGAGCTCAGTTAGGCTGCACTCAGCCCACCCGGGCGTCATTTTCAGCCGCGACAATGACCTCCTTGCAGCTCTCTGCCAATAAAAACAGAGCCCGGGCAGGCCTGATCTCTGTTTTTGCTGGCAGAGAGCTTCAGGAGGTCATTGTGACCAAAAACGGAGCCTTGACAAATGATGTAAAGCTGGCCCCACCCACCCAGGCCACGCCCACTCCCAGCCCCTCACAACTCTGTTGCAGCCCTTAATGAAATCGAGTTTGACATCCCTGCTATAGAAATAGAGGGGGTTGCAGAATGGAAATAAAGCCTTTGGGACTTTTATACATACATTTCTGTAAGAGAAATTCTACAATTATCTGGCAGCCATATTTGGTGCAGAAGCAGTGTTATTATTGGTTTTCTTTAGCACAGTCATCTAGCACAGTAGTGGATATATATCCTATTTGATTTGGTGCACAAAATGTGGAAGTCCACATGGATTGGATTTACATTATGACGGTGTAATACTTTAGGAAGAATATGTGATAAGGATATGAGCTAATCCCCAGAGTAGAAGATTGGATTATAAAAGTGACAAAGCTTGTAGAATTGGCAAAATTGACCAGGTCGGGACAAAAATGTTAAAAGACTTTTTAAAAGACTGGAAACCTTTTATGGACTTTTTTTATTGAAAGGAGAAAAGACTGAATTGATGATTTATGGATTTGGGGTTTTAAATGGTTAAAGAGGAAAAGGAAAGAATCAGATGACCACTATTCAATAGAAAGAAAGATGGAAGTCATAATTTTATACTTTCTTTCACTTCTTTTTTCCTTTTCCTTATTTTCCATCTTATCCTTTTTCCTATTTTTCTATTACAGTTTTCTATATTATTGTATTAAAAATTCTAATAAAAATAAATATAAAATGAAAAAAATGACATTAGCTAATCAAGCAACTCCAGCAATCTTGACATAAAGCCAGCAAATTCATGGTTGTAATATTGAGAAATTTTCAGCAGGAACCAAAGCTATCTCTTTGAATCCTGAATCCTGCCTAATTCAATATCAAAGTATTATTAATCCTATACTCTCTCTCTTTCCACTTACCTAAAAGAGCTGCATAGAAGTAGATATTTTGTTAACAATTGATGTATTAATAAGTTTCTTTCATATAATTAGCAGTGGATTTGTAATAGTGTAATAAAATGCTAATGGAACATTTTAAAGACAAATGTACTTTTAAATGAATCATTTTGTAGCTTTAAAATAATGGAAAAGTACTTTTGTTTTTAAAATGATGGATGGGAATACTGAAAGCTTCAGCTTTTTGAGTCAGCTTCTGACAGATGATCTAATAGTACTTGCCCAGCTGAATCAAATTAGTTTTAAGATGTTTAGCACCCAGCGGTTGAAGGAAGACAAAACTCTTAAGAGTAAAACAACTGCATGAGAAAGACAGGCACAAGTTTTCCTTTATGCATTTTATTATGATGATCAGAAACGCAAAATAATGCCATTTTTGTATTTTTTAAATAACTTCATCTTTCCTGAAAAAAAATGTGATCCTACTTCCTGGGATATGAGCAACAGGAACAGTGAGTTTTTGTTTAGAAAAATGTTTTATTTTGAAAATATGAATTAAAGTGAAGTCTATTAATGTTTGTACATTGCAGATGAATTGATATAGAAGCATGATTGATTTGATTGTTTATCTTGGATGACTGAAAGAATTAATGAAGGATACACGGGGAGGAGGGAAGTTCTGAGTGTATGACAGAAAATTATTTACTAGATAATAGTGCAATAGAGTAGATTTGGGGGGGGGGGCAGACATACAATAGGAAAAAATTGAAAGAAATATAAGTTTGCTCATTGACTGCAGGAAGAAAAAGTATGAGTATTTTATTAAAAATATTAGAAAACAGAAGATTGTAATGGTGATCACAGGATTGTGGGGTGCCATGAAAATCCTAAATGTGCCATGAAAGTCCATAAATGGGCCATAAAATTATTTCTCTAGCACCATCACAACTTCCAAATCTTCAAGGTAAATACTGTCCCAAGGAACAGTGTGTGAAGTACAAGTGCGCAATCATGTTGTCTTCTCCTTGTCTGGAAGAGTTCTGCTGGGCATTGAGCTTGCCACTGATCTGTCAGTTGTCATTGTCCCTTCCAGTGGTGAAATCCAAATTTTTTTACTACCGGTTCTGTGGGTGTGGCTTGGTGGGCGTGGTGTGCCTTGGTGGGCATGGCTTGATGGGCGTAGCAGGGGAAGGATACTGCCAAATCCCCATTCCCAGCCCACTCCAGGGGAAGGATACTGCAAAATCTCCATTCCCACCCCACTCTGGGGCCAGCCAGAGATGGTATTTGCCAATTGTCTGAACTACTCAAAATTTCTGCAACTGGTTTTCCAGAACCTGTCAGAACCTGCTGGATTTCACCCCTGGTCCCTTCTCTTTCAGAGATGTTTAGTTTGCCATTTTCTTCACCCAGAAGTTGGCATTGCTTGCCTTCTTTGAAGGGTTTTTTTTTTTTAATTTCATAATTCAGTTCATCACAAAAAAGTTCAGTTTTATATTCTCATATAGGTGGCACTTTAAGTATTAACTTATCATAATTTTCAAGTAGAAAAGAAATGAAAAAATGAATGTATGTATAAGGATTTTTGAAACAGCATATTTTCAGATCAAAACAGAAATGTTGATTACCGTGTTTCCTTTCTTTGCAGGAACTTTGCCTACTGATGAAGGCAGAGAGAACGAGAAGAAGAAGGAAAAGAGCAAAGCCTATATTTTTGCTATTCATTTTACTAGTTAATTTTTAAAGCTTGGCAGAGACTTTGTTCTGAGTGAGATAGCTGGGGTTTTTTTTTTAATATTGTAAAGGATGCTTGAGCTCTTTAATGCATCTGGCCTATTCGCCTGCTCCCTTGAATATAAGTTTTTTTAAAAAAAGTAAGAAGCTGAAAAATGCACACAAATCTTGTCAGACAAAAGCAAAAATAATTAAAATTGTATTTGAATTCCTGCCTTAGCTTGCCTAACATTTATCCCTCTTTCCTGTATAGCAGGAGGCTATAAACCTTACAAAAGCTCCTTTATTTGATCACAAATGCACAATTGGTCTATAGCAGTAATTAAATTTTCATTCGCACTTAATTAAATTTGTGCAAGGAGAGAAAAAAAAAGGAGTGAGCTTTAAGTATGGATGGAGAGAAGGCAGTTTCTCACACCTGACTACGCTCGCACCTGACAAGGGCTTCATTAGAAGTTGGGCATGTCTGCTGACAGATCATTAATTTTCATGCCTATAATCGAGGAAGCCAAATGCTGCAAAAGCTATGGTCTGCCAAGAACAGCTCAAATATATCAATGCTGACTTTTTAAATAACCAAGGCTTGTTTTGCGGCTATGATGATCTTGTTAGTGATGAAAATAGTAGATTCCCATAGAGAAAGCTTTCTTGTTTACGTTGGACACACAGCTGGTGTTTGAAGGACACTATCATTTTAGCTTCTCATTTAGCTCCTCCAAAAGGGGGGAACCAAGACAAAGAAGTAGGCGGGGTAGAGAAGGCAAAATCTGACATTGATTTAATTTACATGTATGCTTAATTAGAATTAAATTAATTAGAGTTAATATGCCTATTCCCTCTGCATTTAATAACTTTCCCTTTCTGCCTAATTAAAAATTATATTGTGAGAGCTAATTCTGGAGGATCTCTTGGGCTTCTCAGTAGACTTTAGACATTAGAAAGTTAAAGTCTCCTTCAAGATGAGGTCCACTCCTAAGTACTTCATGGAAATGGCCATATACTTTTCTTGATAACAATATGGAGATGGCTTCGTGTTGCTTCCTGGAAGTTTTTTCAGCTACCGAACTTAATCCAAAGGTGCTTTTTCCAAAAGGCAGGCCTCAGGTGGGACATCCCCCCACACAAAAAGATTCTGACAACAGCGTAACACTGATTTTGCCTTGATGGCCATTGTGGAGATACTTCTGAAGAAGCTTCTTGGATGAGAAGTGAAATGTTTTCAAAGAAAAAAATCAAGAAAGTCCAGCTGATCTTTGAAAAAAACACCTTTGGGACAACTATGATCAAGATGATTGAGAATATCCATAGATATCAAGCCTAACATGTATCTTATCAATGGCCATCAAGGCAAAATCAGTGTAATCCTGTTGTCCGAATCTTTTATTATGTGGGGATGCCTCACCTGAGGCCTGGACCTGCAGGTGTTCCAGATAATCCTTTTTGTGACTCTGGAGCTTCTTTTGGTGAGATGTGGTAGTTAATGTATGGGACTGGCATCAGGGAGACCAAGATTTTAGTCCACTTGCACCTGCAGATGCCAACCTTTAGCCAGTCATACAGTCTCAGCCTACCTCATAGAATAATTTTTTGGGAGAAAAATAAGAGAAAGAAGCCCTATGTGCACTGAGCTCCTATACGTAGAAAGTTTGGCTTTCAATGAAATAAATAAATTGCATTTTGAGATGGGAAACAAAAATCTCCTGAAAACCCTAGAACTAAATGTTTTCAGAACTACAAACATTGTCTGTTAGGAATGAAGGGTGAGGGTTGAAATGGAAGAAGCTGCTCAGGATGTCCTGGATGACTACCATCTTGAGAAGGGCCCTAGCAATCAGGCACCTGAGACTGACATGGCCAAGTAATATCTGAAGTTGACGGGATAGACCAGATCAGGAATCAAATTCCAAAATAAGAATATTCAAACTTTATGGAGAGAAGCTACAATAATCGAATTTTGCAAGCCTGGCTGTGCTTCATGTTGCCTCCTCTAATATCTCAGTGAATCAGGGATGAACCTAAATCTGCATTATCATATTTCCCAGCATTTAAGAAATTATTCTGCCCACTTTGCTTACTGTATTTTTCGGAGTATAAGACGCACCAGAGTATAAGATGCAGCTTAGTTTTTGGGGAGGAAAATAGGGGAAAAAAATCTGCCTACCAGTATTCATCTGGCTAGCATCCATAGTCTGGTTAGCTTCAGCACATTAGTTTGCTGGTTTTTATCACCTGCTTGGGGATAAAAAGCAGCTTCTAAAGCACAACTCATCTTTGGAGAGAAGCAACAAGAAAAGCAGGCAAAGCACCGAGATCGCTTCACTTGCTAGCGCCTCGTTAGGGCTGAAAAAAAGCTTCACAGCTGAGAGTTGGGCTGAAAAAAGCTTTACAGCTGAGAGTCTAAGGGAGCAGGCAAAGCACAGAAGATCCGCTTCACTGAAAAAAAGCTTAGCACGGAGATCGCTTCACTCGCTAGAGTCTTGTTAGGTCTTAAACAAAGCTTTGAAAAAGCTACATTCAGAGTATGTGACGCACCCAAATTTTCAACCTCTTTTAGGAGGGAAAATATGTGTTTTATACTCCAAAAAATATGGTATGTATCTATTTCCTGCAAGCTCATCTCCCTGATTATTCACACTAGAGTTTTCCAACTGAGGCAGCTTTAAGGTGGGTGGACTTCATATCTTAGAATTCCCCAGCTGAAGTGGCTGGTGCCAGGACTTTTCCCCACTTTGTAACACGTACAACTCCTTGCAACTCCTCAGTGTGTGTACATTCCTAGCTTGGAACAAGGTATGAAACAACTGTAACAGGAGCAGCCATTCCCACACAAATAATAACTTTTATGTCAACCAACCCGAGCTATTTTATGTGACTTTAAAGAACATGGGCAAATAACTTCCTGCCTCCCTCTTGGGAAGGCAGGAGGAAGAAGCCAAGAATTTAAATCCTGGAACCCACAAACATAGACAGGCTCTGATTATTTTATATTGTAATAGGCAGATCTTCTGTTCTATTTGCCTTGCTCCTTGTCTGCCATAAGATCTCTATATTAGCCATGTCAAATGTTAATCCCAAAGGTCTTTTTCAGGAGGCAACTGGACTTCCTTGTATTTTTTTTCTTTTGAAGAGATTTCGCTTCTCATCCAAGAAGCTTCTTCAGCTCTGACAGGATAGTGGGGAATGGAAGGATTTATATTCCTTGCAGACAGCTGGTCATTTGCATCCTTTTAGAGGGTCATTGATGCACTTGGAGGCTTATCTCTATTCTCAGGGTCACCTAAGTAGTAGATAAACCTCCAAGTGCTTCAATGACCTTGAACCAACAATGCCCTTGAAGTGATGTCCCGGTGCCTGGAGGCCGTGCAGATCTGGATGGGGAGTAACAGGCTTCGACTCAACCCTTCCAAGACCGAGTGGCTGTGGCTTCCAGCGTCCCTATATAGCTAGCTGGTGCTATCGCTGGCTATTGGGGGTGAGTTATTGGCCCCCATGGACAGGGCTTGTAACTTGGGCATCCTCCTGGATGCACGGCTGTCTTTAGAAGAGCATATGATGGCTGTAGCCAGGGGGGCTTTTCATCAGGTTCGCCTGATTCACCAGTTGTGTTCCTTTCTAGATCGGGACTCCTTATGCACAGTCACTCAGGCATTCGTCACTTTCCGCCTGGACTACTGTAATGCTCCCTAAATGGGGCTCCCCTTGAAGAGCACCTGGAGGCTCCAACTGGTGCAGAATGCAGCGGCGTGGGGGATTATGAGAGCGAGGGGGCCCTCCCATGTGACGCCACTCCTGCGTGAGCTGCAGTGGCTTCCAGTGGTCTTCCGGGTGTGCTTCAAGGTGTTGGTTACCACCTTTAGAGTGCTCCATGGCATAGGACCTGGGTATTTGTGGGACCGTCTTCTGCCACTGATCGCCTCCCATTGACCAGTACGCTCCCACAGAGAGGGACTCCTCAGGGTGCCATCAGCCAGGCAATGTTGGCTGGCAACCCCCATGGGGAGAGCCTTCTCTATGGCAGCTCCTGCCCTCTGGAACAATTTGCCCCCAGAGATACGAAGGATATCAGATCTCCGGGCCTTTTGCCGTGCCCTAAAAACTTTTCTCTTCCATCAAGCAGAGCTGGTGTAACACCCCCCCCCTTTTTTTTTTAGCTTTTAAAATTGTCAATGGGTTTTAGTTTGAATATTTTAAATTTTGGGCCAAAGTTATGTAATTCTTTTAAAATTTTAAATTTTGTATTGCTATGTGTTTTAGTTCTGGCTGTGCACCACCCTGAGTCCACTAGGAGAAGGGTGGTATACAAATTGAATAAAATAAATAAATAAATGACCCTCTAAACAGATGCAAATGACCAGCTCTGCAAGGAATATAAATCCTTTCATTCCCCACCATCTAATCAGAGCTGAAGAAACTTCTTGGATGAAAATTGAAACATCTTCCAAAACAACAACAACAAAAATGTCCAGTTGCCTCTTGAAAAAGCACCTTTGGGACAACTATGAACTTGGATGACCGAGAATCTCTATAAACCATTCTTAGATGAAGATGTTGAGATCTGGAAAGTCTAGATTTCTAGTTCTGCAAGTTTGAAGCAGATGTGTTGCAACTCCATCTATATCTAATTAGAGGCTCCAGAATGAATATTAATTGCAACCCTTTGCCTTGAAAAGATGCCCATCCCTGGTCTCTCTGAGGTTTAAATTTAATCCCATCCTTGGATTTGCTGGGAAAGCAAATTGTTGGTTGCTATGACTTTAGTAAGGAGAAACGAAATGAAAGTTGTCACATATGAAAGACTATCTCTGGAATTCATATTTCCAAGGCAATTAAGCTTCAAATCACTCAGGGGTAATTCTTTACTTTAGGAACCGCAGGGACAATTTGGGGATTCATCTTTAGGTGCCAAAAGCTTACACATTTCCCCTTATCACATCTAGGCTGTGAATTGTTAACTTTCTTGTTCTTATGAAGCTGCTTTTTTTTTTTAAGTTGCATGCCAAAATCATTCAGGCAAAACATTAACAAAGTTGGAGTTTCATTTGGAGGAAGATGTGTGCATGCATGTATATGAGATGCCCAGCGGTGGCCTTTTTTCAAATATTCAGGAATGAACCACTTGTGCATTTTAATTAGCTCACCAGAAATAATTTGCAGCTGCTTTCAGACATTAAAAAAAAATCCAATGGCAAAGAGGACATATACCTGACATGATAAGATCTCCTGACAAAAATTTTAAAAAAGGGCAAAATCTTTCGTTGTAGTCCACTGCCAAGCAGAATTGACCAGTAATGGATTTTAAATCCTGCCACTACTGGTTTGCTCGTGGGCGCCCATGAGCTTGCGCACTCGCATGATGCTTCCGCGCATGCGCAGAGACATCTGGGCAGGTGGGCGTAGCTTCCTGCCACTGCCACTACCGGTTTGCCCAATCCGGGGCAAACCGGTAGCAACCCACCACTGGAACTGACCGAATAAAGGCAGAATAATCATTGACATGTGGATGTCGATTGGAAAATTACAGTTTGTACTGTTCTTTTGTCTTTAGTATACAGGACTCTTGCAGAGACCAATAGTTCTTGCTCCTGAATGGATTGTCTGAATGACTACTATATTGTTTCTGGGCACCATTAAAATAATTATTTCTAACCCATCAAATCCAAATATGGTCTGAAACCCATGAATGAAAAGGCTGTTCATTCACATAAGAACCTGCTCATCAATCTAAATTGTCCTACCTTGTTGGGTGTTCTTTCTCCTAAAGCACTGAAAATGCTTTTTGCCAAGTCTTAGATACTTTAAATGTTGATTTATCTGTGCACTGTTTTTTTTTCCTTTTTTTTTTAGCAGTAGTGCATCATGGTTGTATCTAGCAGTCTTAAGAGCCGAGGTGGCACAGTGGTTAGAGTGCTGTACTGCAGCTACTTCAGCTGACTGCTAGTTCAGCAGATCAGTGGATCAAATCTCACCAGCTCAAGGTTGACTCAGCCTTCCATCCTTCCGAGGTGGGTAAAAGGAGGACCCAGATTGTTGGGGGCAATATGCTATTTAGTATACTGTTGATTGTTGTAAGCTGCCCAGAGTCCTCGGAGAGTGGGCGGCATAGAAATATGATTAATAAAAATAAAAATAAAAATAATAAAGGTGTGGTTAAAACTGCATTTAATTTACAAAGAAAGCATCTACTTGCTCCTATAATTATGTTTTTGCTTTAAAATCAGTGTTTGTTTGTTTTAAATCCTGCCCAGCCTGAGATGCTTTGGAAAGTGTTCAGACTAAATTGTAAGCTATCATCTCTTCCCATTTGAAAAACTTGCTGCTTATACTACATCCAGGAAAAATGGTGAAATGATACAGTACATCTATGCACTGCACTGCACTGTACTGCTTTTTGGTTTTTTAATTAAAAGGGGGGAAATCTATTGAGGAGCAAACGTTCTGCCTCTGTGAATCAGCCAAAGGATAGGGCTTGACCTAGAAGACAGTAAAACCAAAAACAGTGTTTGAGCCAACAGAGAAGGAAGCCAATACTTTGACATTGCAGCAGGAAAATGTTCTGGGTGGAGGGTGAGGGCAGACGACATCACTCATTCCAGCCTGTTTGTTGGCCAATACTGGTGATGGGACAGAGGTGGGTTTCAATAGATTCTGACCAGTTCTGGAGAAACAGTAGGGGAAATTTTGAGTAGTTCAGAAAACTAGTAAATGCCATCTCTGACTGGCACTGCCCCAATCTATTCTCTGTTTCTCGAGTCCCAACTGATTGGGAGGAAATGGGGATTTTGCAGTAACCTTCCCCTGGAGTGGGATGGGAATGGAGATTTTACAGTATCCTTCCCCTGCCATGCCCACCAAGCCACGCCTACCAAGCCATGCCATGCCCACCAAGCCACGCCCACAGAACCGGTAGTAAAAAATTTTGAAACTCACCACTGTGATGGGGCCACCAAGAAGTGTGGATAAGCCCAAAGTACTCCTAAAGAAGTGAAGAGTAAAGTAACGAGGAAGCAAATTTATCTTTTGTTAATGCCTCATGGTTTGTATCTCTCTACTTAATGGGCCATGCCTGACTCCTGGCATGGAGAAGAGGACCAAGATTGGACCATGACAGCATCATGGAAATATTTTGAACATAACAGACCAAATCTACAAGGTAACCAAAGACATTTATGTCAACTATCTAAGCTGATCTGAAGGTCTGATTGAGAGTTTTGAGAGTCCTTGGTAGCCTTTATTACATTTGAATTCTTCAATGCTGAATGGCTTAATCCCTTGTTTCCAGATCCAAAGACCTCTGGTGGTATTATCTTCTCTGAGATTCTTTCAGTAAGTTATATTGAAGTATATCTTGCAAACTTTAAAGGTGAAAGACAAAATAACATACATTGTCAAGATCCGATATGTAAAACAGTTAGGTTTAGCTGTCATCACTACTGGTGTTCTTGATAGAAAAATGCTTGTTGCATTAAACTTGGTTCTCAAAGTTGCTTATAGTGAGAGATAAAACCATCTTCCCTGACCTTTGCCAGTCTTTTAGTTCAGTTTTATTTAAATACTGAAGTCTGTTTTCCAGATAGTTCTTTTCAGCTCTTAGTAATCCCTTCCTTTCGTTTGATGTGACTTCTACAGAACCAAGTGGTTTTGTGGCAGCAGCTGCGATGTGCAGATTTTTCAAACTCACTGTGATGTAAAGATTCGTTTTCTGATAACAGAGCAAGCCTTCTAAAGCCAGGAGTAAAAGACCAGGAGATGCAACAGCATCAAATAGGCAACAAATGCAGAATACATTTTAGTCAAACATAGTTTAAAATAAATAAATAAATAAAGATGTATAACAGTCTAAGGAAGGAAACAGTATTTGTTAAATATCATTTAACTTCCCCAGAACAAACATGAGTAATATCCAGCCCACAAGCAATAAACTGCAGCTGTCTGGCCACATGTGTAACTTTGTCTTGTTTATGAATATTTCTGCGGGCTCCTTCAGGGTTGATACTGGTGTCAACCTTTAAGAGACAAGATGTAAATGCATTTCAGTCTAGAACTGTACACACTATTCTTGAATTTGCATTATTTGGTTCTACTGTAGAATTTTTTTAAAAAAATGATTCACATAGTGGCATAGATGGCAAATCCATTCAGGTTGGTTGGTAGAGGAAAATTTTCAACTTTCATTTGTATGTCAGTGTTTGGTCCAAGAATTCCATAATTTCTACCAAATGTCTGTTTTAGTTTTCCAAGCATGTTTTCCACAAGTGCAGAGTCAGGTTTTTTCGATCAACTTGATTCAAATTCAAGTTGAGTTGATCAACTTGAGTTGATTCATTGATTGCAATAGGAATTGACCATTGGCTTGTCACCCGAGCCTGACGTCATGGGCTGAGAAAGAGTGACTGGCCCAAAGTCACCCAGCCAGCTTTCGTGCTTAAGGCACAGACTAGAATTCATAGTCTCCTGATTACTTGCCTGGTGCCTTAACCATTAGACCAAACTGGCTTTCTGTTCAGTCACATACCATGCCATGATTGCACCCTTTTAAAAATCTCTTCATGATGTTGAAATACACTTTCCACATTCCTTAGACTTTTGATGGATAACCTACATCATGCCTACATTCTTTGTGGCATGTCCATCCACACTATGGTCCAGGTCAGGATTTTAAAATATTCTGGTCTCATAAACTACCACAAGATTCATACCAGAGCACCAAGGCAAGTTTGTGTGCAGCTATACTTCATGAATAGAAGAATTGGTTTTTAAAAATGCTGCCTTTTCTAACACTTTAATCCATAAACATATTTCCATGGATTCCAGCGTCTGAATGAAGCACCTGAAGGCAGAACAAGAAGCAATGGATGGAAACTAATCAAGGAGAGAACCAACATAGAAATAAGGAGACATTTCCTGACAGTTTATTTATTTATTTAGCATATGGCTGGTCACACACAATATTAAAACAGTTCCTGACAGTTATAATAATTAATCGGTAGAATGATTTGCCTTCAGAAGTTGTGGGTGTTCTATCACTAGTGGTTTTTAAGAAGAAATTGGACAACCACTTGTCTGGTATAAGGTCTCCTGTTTAAGCCAGAGGGTTAGACTAGAAGGCCTCCAAGGTCCCTTCCAACTCTGTTATTCTGAATGTCCAGTAGTCTCAGATGTCTTAACAAACCATTTTCATGGTGATCTGGCTCTGGGTTCAGCATTATTAGTGAAAAACATATGGTGAGCTAGGTTGGATCAGACTAAACATATTTAATCTGATCCAACCTAGTCCACCATTTTATTTCTGCCATTTTAACATATTCCTAGTCCACCATTTTATTTCTGCAGTGACTATCCAACATATTCTCCTACTCTTGTTTTTATCCACTATCGGGAAAGGGGTAAGATGATAGTTCCACCATCAAAAAATTATCATGTGGAAATTCTACTGAATGAATTTGATTAGCTCAAGAATATTATTGGGATTTGTTGTATAACTTTCTTGTTCATTTCCATTTTGCTATTGTATTCCATTATATATTGATTCTGCAACCCAAGAAGACAGACACAGACTTCAGAGGATAATTAGAACTGCAGAAAAAACAGTTCCTACCAACCTGCTTTCCATTGAGGACCTGTATACTGCACAAGTCAAAGAGAGGGCTGTGAAAATATTTACAGACCCCTCACATCCTGGACATAAACTGTCAACTCCTACCCTCAAAACGACGCTATAGAGCACTGCACACCAGAACAGCTAGACACAAAAACAATTTTTCCCCAAACACCATCAGTCTGCTAAACAAATAATTCTCTCAACACTGTCAAACTAGTTACTATGTCTGCATTATTATTGATCTTCTCATTGTTCCTATCATCCATCTCCTCCTATTTATGACTGTACGACTGTAACCTTGTTGCTGGTATCCTTAAGATTTATATTGACTGTTTCCTAATATGATTTGATTGCTTATTTGTGACTATCATTAAGTGTTGTACCTTATGATTCTTAATGAATGTATCTTTTCTTTTATGTACATCGAGAGCGTATGCACCAAGACAAATTCCTTGTGTGTCCAATCACACTTGGCCAATAAAGAATTCTATTCTATTTCAGATTTCAGCAATGGAAATTCTGTAAAAAGATTGAGCTACACGAATCCCTTGTGTAATCAGATGTTTAGTTTGTGATTAGCTAGGTATCTCGTCTGCATGACTGTGTGAGATGTCACTCACTTGGTATTTATTATGCCAGACCTGAAGCTTGAAAGAAAATCTCTCTTAACCAGGCGGCCTTGGATTATATCTCCTGTAATAGGTTAATTGGAAATTGGGGATTCTGCTCAAGAATTTCTTGATCGAGACCAGCAGGAAATTGCTCCTGCTCACCATAATAGCAAAGCAAATAATGAAAAAGGAAATGGAACTGCATACTCTGGATAGCAAACAACTATTTTTTTTACTATGCAGTATCCTCACTAAATAATTCTTTGCATTTGTATTACAAAAGAATTGCAAAATTGAAATTGATTTTGCACTTCCATACCCAACAAAATGGACATTAGACAATTTCATTTCTTACATCTTGAGATGGATAAATGCCAATTATTTTCTGTGAGTCAAATAGCAACAATAATTTTGAATAAAAAAGATATAGGAGCATTTAATTTGGATGCACTAGCTACACTGTATTTTCTAATATTAATTTTATTAAATATTACAATTAAAAAGATAAAAAGTAATACTAAAAATGAAAAACTAAAATAAAGAAAAGAAAAGAAAAGGCAAGAAAAACCAAATGCACTTTCTAGAAAACAGAAAGTGCAGAAAAGAAAAAAATGGAAAGAAATGTAAAAGAAAGAAAAATAATATGGTAAAGAAAAATAAATATATATGTGAAGAAATAATTTCCCCATCATCAAAAGTAAATACAATTTTAGTAATTTATCATCTTGTCTTAAAATTCAACAAATGACCTCTTTTTCCATATCTAATCTCTTATCTATAAAAAATTCCTTAAATCTTCATTATACAGTCCTGTAAATGTCCATTAAGGGTTAGCAGAAAACTATATCTTTGTTTTAACTTTGATCAAATAAGCCAACTTTATATTTTTCCCTTTTACTTTTAACCACCTTGACTTTTAATCCCTTCAAATAATGTTGTGGAACTTGATCATACTCATAAATGATTTAGATGAGGAAATAGAAAGGGAACTCATCAATTTGCAAACAACAACAAGCTGGTGAGAATAGCCAACACTCCAGAAGACAGGCTCAAGATCAAGACAGGACCCAAACACTGAAGTCTACCTGCATATAATGAAATTCAATTGTGAGGAAAGTAAGTTTCTACACTTAGGCAAGAAAAACCAAATGCACATGTGTAGAATAGCTGGTTCAATAGTAGTAATCTTGGAGTCCTAGTGAACAATCACTTAAATACGAGCTGACAGTATGCTGCAGTCACCAAAAAGTTAACAGTTTTATTCTGATCTCGTTTTTTCTTTGTGCCTTCAAGAAGAGTAAAACTCTTCAAAGTTTTAACAAGAACTTTTGAAAATCCAGTATAGGAAAACTATCCAAGTTGCTCTTTTGGTTTGTTATTTATAATTAAAAATGCCCCTTTTAATTATTTAGATTTCAGCCGGTTTCATTTATATATTCAGTGTAGTATATTTCTACAGTATATCATTCTTGCAGCCTATCATTTTTCAATCCACTTTCAGCTCAGCCTCAATTGTGTCCACTAAAGCTTGTTTCTCGTCCATAACATCTTTTAAATTCAGCCTATCTCTAAGTGCAGATATTTTTTTTTTAATTTTTGAAACAACATTGCAAATTTCAGTTGATGGGGAATGAAATGATTTGTTATTGCAGAAAATTTCTCCCCTTTTTGTTTTTCCAGAAGAGCCTGAGGATATTTTACCAATTAAAACCATAGCATGCAAAATAACAAAAATAAAATAAAAATAAAAAATAGACCAAAGCTATTATCATGCAAAAACATCCCATTGAATTCAGTGAGACTTACATCTGAGCAAACATGGGGTTTTTTTGGTTTTTTGTTTTTGTTCTATCATTTATTACAGTAAAAACATAACAAAACTATCGGGATTTTTTTCAGTCCAAGCTAGATTGTTCCCAAAAGTAATAAAATGCAAAAGTTTTATTTAAACCATTCAGCTCCCACTGAAAAAGGAACATAAATTTCAAAAAGTCGCAGTGAAACTTATTTGTGAGTACATATGCATCAGGGGTAGGTTCTACTTACCTTTACTACTGGTTTGCAACGGGATCGCGCTCGCGTGCTCGCTTCAC
Organism: Masticophis lateralis; assembly: GCA_030761175.1. Taxonomy (NCBI): domain Eukaryota; kingdom Metazoa; phylum Chordata; class Lepidosauria; order Squamata; family Colubridae; genus Masticophis; species Masticophis lateralis. Next base: position 50,560,547 of record JAUDYJ010000002.1, read on the forward strand.
TTCTGCGCATGTGCAGATCACCTATGACGACATCCGGGGCAGTGGCGGAGCCTCCCACTGGTTTTACCCGAATCAGGGGCAACCCACCATTGCATCCTCAATTTGCATGTTAACTGTAATAACACAATTGCATCAAATGTCATGTCATAGAAGAATTGGGCCCTTGACTAATCTAAAATAAGGTAGGACAAATCTCACCAGGTCCTGGATATTGCAAAAGTATAGTAATCATCAGTGCTGGTATTCAGCTGGTTCAGACAGATTTGGGAGAATTGGTAGTGGCGACCTGGGAGTGGGGGTGGGGTGGGGGTGGGGTGGGCCACCCCGGCACCATGCTATTTACCCACATTTTCTAAGCTACTTGCATGTGTGCAATACACTCACATTTTTGTTGCACGGCAAACAGGTGGTAAAATTATGTGAAAATCACCTCTGGTAATCAGTAGGTATCACATCAGCAGCACTTCTGGAACTGGACCAGAATTACCATAGAAGAATCACAGAACTGAAACGGACCACTTATGACTCAAGTCTAACTCCTGCTCATTGTCAGGATCCAATTTAAACCAAACCTGACAGATGGCTGTCTAACTACTACATTAACACTTTCAAGAAAAGAAGCCCACCAGCATTCTGTTTCTTTTCTATGTTAATGTGCCTTTGCAAGAAGCTGCATGAAAAATTGTAGTCAAATATAATTTTTAAAACTGTTAATGATCATATTCCTGATTGTTGCTATCCTTTAAATATTCTTAGATGGTTTTAAACCGTGAGCTACGTTTAACATTTTTATATAATGGATCAGAATTTTTTTAATGTCATATTTCATCCGTGGCAATAGGTGTTTCTGCAATTAATGCTTGATTTTTGCTGTATTTTCTTTTTATTGGTATAGCTGCAGGTTATGCTGTCTCTTATCTGACCATTCCCTTAGCAGCAATTTTTTGCCCAGTCTCCTAAAATCATTCCCACAAACCATTATAATAACTAAGAAAAAAAAACCCAAAGAAATTGGGAGTACTTTGGGAAGCCAGGATTGTTATTTTCCTGCAATTAATAAAGATAAAGGTAAAGATTCCCCTTGCACATACAGTATGTGCTTGTCATTTCCGACTCTAGGAGGCGGTGCTCATCTCTGTTTCAAAGCCAAAGAGCCAACACTGCCCGAAGATGTCTCCATGGTCATGTAGCCGGCATGACTAAACACCAAAGGCGCATGACACACTGTTACCTTCCCACCAAAGGTGATCCTTATTTTTCTACTTGCATTTTTTAATGTGCTTTCAAATTGCTCGGTTGGCTGAAGCTGGGACAAGTAACGGGAGCTCACCTCGTTATGTAGCACTCGGGATTTGAACCACTGAACTGCCAACCTTTTGCTCGACAAGCTCAGTGTCTTAGCCTTTGAACCACCACATCCCTGAAATTAATACTACTATTAAATGTCAAAACTCCCAAAATTACATTTAAAGCCTTTTTAAAAAAATAACTTTCTATTATGTGAAAACAGAGCAGTTGATCTGAATAAGCAGTTCCAGTTTGGGCTGGTTAAAATCCTTTTCCAGGCTCCTCCTAATTGTGCATTTTCAAATTCTTGCATTCTTCTGTTTTGTTCTTTCCTCACCAATATAACACATACAATTTCAGATCGGATATTGCTCTCAAGCTCTACTTTAAAAAAAAAAATTGTTTGAGAGTAGAAAAAAAATAACAACCCAGAGGCTAAAATATACTGTAGCAGTTGACTAACCCAGCATTGTGAGATGGGAGGCATGTTGTAGGATGTAAACAAACTCTTAATAACTTTTCAATCCAACAGTAATGGCTGTTACTATAATTTCACAAATTATGTACTTCAAACATCAATTCTTCAAAACAGCTTGAAAAGAACGCTGCGTTCTCAGCAGTTGATATTCTCTTTTTAATAAGGGCATACAAATAATAAAGTTTGTTATCCACATATGTTAGCAGAGCTTAGCAGAGCTGTTTAGATGGCAGAGGAGGAATGGAATGAAACAGAAGGTGTCAAGTGCCAGGAAAACCATGCAGTTCAAATAGGTATAAAGATTTATTGTAAGCATAAGCTCTTTACAAGAATCTGACCCTCTAACAGTCAAAGAAATTTGGCGGTAACTAAGGAATTCATGGACGGCTGGACTTAGATCTCATGTGGGTGCGAAAGGACTCATGACTGATGTTGTCTTTGACTCCTCTCTCAGACTCAGCCTGATCATCTCCTATAGAAGGGAACTTTTCAATGTCCTGAATGAATCCTTTCTGCTTCATCCTGCACCTTTCTCAGGCCCACTGACCTGTCGGCCTGTTTTGGAATTTTAGACTCTGTCAAAAAAGTAACTTAGTTGACAATTTGGTAGAGTGCAATGCAAGAGTTAGACTGAGTGAGGTCCTAAACTATATAAATCTTGAAGCCCCCTTGTTAAAAATAAATATCATAGGTGTGTAGTAACAGAACTTTAAATATTATCTCTCTTTATGTTTTAATTAATGTCCTATCTTTTAATTATTTAATAGCAGAGCCACGGTGGCGCAGTGGTTAGAGTGCAGTACTGCAGGCTACTTCTGCTGATCACCGGCTGCCAGCAGTTTGGCAGTTCAAATTTCACCAGGCTCAAGGTTGACTCAGCCTTCCATCCTTCCGAGGTTGGTAAAATGAGGACCCAAATTGTTGGGGGCAATAGGCTGACTCTGTAAACTGCTTAGAAAAGACTGTAAAGCACTGTAAAGCTGTAAAGTCTAAATGCTATTGCTATTGCTATGGTCTTAAAAATCTTACATATTATTTTTAAATGAAAGCCTTCTGATAAGATACTCATCATTTGGCCGCTCTCTCATAGATTGTAGTATACTACATCCTGCAAACAATATTTAAATATAATGTTAAAGTAATTTAAAAATATCTCAATATATAAACAAAATGATGACAAAATAAGTAATCAGGATTACTTTTATTAATATAAGCAATTATGAACTCATTTGCAAAATAAAAAAGAAACGGAGATTCTAAAATTTTGTGAGGGCTTGTGGATTGTAAAGCCTTATGCCTAATAGGCCTTATGCCTAATATGACACATACTATGTTTCTTACCATTTCATTCCACTGTTACCTTGCCATTTGTGTTTTATTTGGGGGGGGGGGGGGAGGGAGAGAAACACGTATGCAGTATATTGATCATCTGGAAGATTGGTAGGCCTGATTTTCAGAAGTAGTCTAAGTGAAAGGTTACTGACAGGAAGCACTTCTGCATTGGTAATCAATTGTTTGGCAACCTATAAGATGGTAAAGCATCCAGTTTAAGCACTTGCCCAGCCTCACTCCATCTGTTCTTTCATTTATTAAGGAAAACAATTGACTTTTTCTTCCAGGCCAGTAACATGGGCTAGAAGGAGAAGCCAAAGGAATTGACTGCTGTTTTAATTTGTCCTGCAGTAAAGCTATAAAGACAGTAGATCCTGGAACAAAGATTGCATTTGCACATATATTGCACTTGGTATTTTCCAGCACACAAATAGATACATCATCATAATTCATTATAGTATGATTAGTTCAAGTACATACTATGATTTTTTGAAGGACTGTAGTAGTTTATTCAGTTACTGTAAAGCAAATAAACATCTTTGCTGATATATCACAATGTAATACAGCCAAAGCAGGAATATTGAAAAGCAGCAGGCAACTCACAAGGATAACAACAGTATAATCAAAATTATGTTTAATTATGATGACAATAATTTTACAACTACTTTTCTCCAGAGTAGAAATTATTGGATACAGTGCTTGTTATTTCACTGGAGAATGAAATAACATGTTTTGGCATCTTGTACAGCAATAAAAATCAACTACTGTACCAGTAATATTCTAAGGGTCAGTATCAGAGTAATGCCAATGGTTCCAGAAAAGGATTTAAAAAGTAGTTCTAAATAAAGCATTATTTGGTACTGAAATAATTAGTTATATTAGTTTGGAATGCCATAGAGAAAGTAAATGGAAAGCTAATAGCATTGTTTCTTAATATGGATTTCTATTTCTTCTGTTTGGACTGCATAGACTATTGTTGATGTAGAATATAGAATAACAGAGTGGGAAGGGACTTTGGAGGTCTTCTAGTGACAGTCCAACCCCCTGATCAGGCAGGAAATCCTATACCATTTCAGAAAAATAGTTGCCTAGTCTCTTCTTAAAAATTTCCAGTGGTGGAGCATTCACAACTTTTGGAGGCAAGTTATTCTACTGATTAATTGTTTTGTCAGGAAATTTCTCCTTAGTTCTAGTTTGCTTCTCTCCTTCTCTCCTTAGTTTCCATCCATTGTTTCATGTCCTGCTTTCAGATGTTTTGGAGAATATCTTGACTCCCTCTTCTTTGTGGCAACCACTGAGATATTGGAATACTGCTATAATATCACTCCTACTCCTTCTTTTCATTAAACTAGACATACCCAATTCCAGCAAATATTCTTTATATGTTTTAGCCAACATATCTAAAAACCAGGCTAATGGACTGCAAATTTCTAAAACCTCAGACTATTTGCCACATTCAGAAAAGTTATTTGCATTTTCTCTTTCTCATTTCAAAGATGAATGAAATATGTATCTCAACAAGGTTATCCTATTTTAGCGTCTATTTGTTTTTACTCTCGGATAGATTGTACCCACTCCCGTCTAGCAAGCATTACATTTGATCTAAGAAAAAAAAATGTTAATATGATTTGATTCTTCAGATTTATGATTTTAATCTTATTTTCAGCAGCAGGGATTTTACCACCCAAAATATTAGTGATTCAAACAGCCTATAAGCCTGGCAAGTAAATAAATATAGCTTTCTCCTGAATGCAACGTCCGATATACTACTGTCACTGCTGCACTCCTTCATTCTAGGGACTCCCTCAATTTGCTGGGATAACACTCTTCTCCATGTTCATTAAAATATCTTCCTCGCAAAAATTTGCTGTGCAACACCAATTCTGGAATACAGAGACAGAAAGCTTTTGAGGATTTCAGGATATTTGTTAATATTTTCATAAATTGGTCTAGAAACCTATTTGATGCCTTTTTCAATTGTAGATAACCCTTCCTTCCTTCGCCCAGCTGCTGTGACCTAGAGGTGGAGCTCTTGCCTCACAATCAGGGGGTTGTGAGTTCGATCCTAGGTAGAGGCAGATGTAGGGTCTCCTGCTTGGGCAGGGAGTTGGACTAGATGACTTGCAAGGTCCCTTCCAACTCTGTTAATCTGTTCCTTCCTTCCTTCCTTCCTTCCTTCCTTCCTTCCTTCCTTCCTTCCTTCCTTCCTTCCTTCCTTCCTTCCTTCCTTCCTTCCTTCCTTCCAAGAGAGATTGAATCTTAAGATCTGTGACAATACTGTAAATAACTGATCCATAAGATATCAAAATAATGAGTCCTTATTGATTGATTGGTGCTTTCTGCTGATAGCTATTTGCTACTTAGATTGCCCGATACAATTCTAATTATTTGCTACAAGTTCTATACTCACAGGCATATAGGTAATAACCTGTTGTAAGTACTTGAGGCCGCAAATGAGGAAGGCAACACGGAAGGCAAAACCACGGAGTGATTTTAAAATATATTGGGGATGATTAACCAGTGGAAATGCTGGTTGAGTTGGTATCCTGCTTTGCATAGCTGGAAGTTTTAATGCAAAAAGTTTTCCACTACCATATTTAGGGATATTCACCAATCGGCACTACATTTTTTTTTCAGCGTTCTGTCCATCATGAGTTTCTAACAAAGTTATTTTTCAAATAGAAAGAATAACATGAATGTAAGGACTATTCCAGCACAATTGCTTCAATGTTTTTTATTTAATAATTTTCATATTGGGAGAAAAAGAGCTTTCCTTAAAAATTTTATCTGTTGGACTGCATTTTTTTTTACTGCTCCCTTTGTTCAAAATTTCAGCATCAATTATTTAAACACCCAGATCTTGGTGTAAGGTGATAAATATATTCATTGTAGAACTCCACCTGATTTGAATAAATCATTTTCTTTACACTAGAAAATAAAGGTTTACTTTGCGGTGCAATTTCAAACAACCATTGCTATAATAAAAGGCAATTTGGCTGCATTCTTTGCTCATAGAATGCAAAGCAGCTAACTACCTAACAGTCCACAATTCAAATGAATTTATTGTCAAACGATGAGTATAAATAATGATCTTGTCTACTACAAGAGGTATGAACTGGCTTTATTATTAGATTAATAGAGTCTTGAGAAATTTATTATTTGCTTTCTCCGATAACACTGCATTCATGAAGGTGTGCGCTTTGTAGCTGTTATCTGAGATCAGTGACTCTGAAAAGGATCCTATGGAATCTTCTAAGTAGCTTTTCTGTAAATGTGTTAGACTTCCAAAAGTAATGATTTTCACACCGCTGCTGAATATATTTATAAAACTAATCTTCTAAAGGACTAGATGTTAGTGAACTGAATACCAAGAAGAGGTTTGATCTCCTAGTTCTTCCTGTGACTGCCTGTTATGTATTATTAATGACCGACTTCTCATATGATGGAAAAATGGAAAGTGACTTTATTTTAATCACTTTACACAAACAAAAGCACATTCATTTGTCCCATTTATGGTCAATACCAAGCATATCTCCATGTTGATCAATACAATACAACATACTGAGCATATTCTGTTTCATCCTGGACATTCTTTATACTTGCCGTCAGAGGAGCTGTTGATATCTGTTCTGTCAAAATATTAATGGCTGTTTAACCATAAAGCATATGTGAAGGAACTGCATACAAACTACCTTTGAAGGGAGCCCAAAGGCTGGCAAAGGAGCATCTTTTTCTAGCAGTTTATGCCCTAGGCTATTAATGTAAGATGGCACCTGACTCGTCATTTGTTTTGCTGCTGAGACAAGTGTCCCATTATGACCGCGAGCTCCTGCAGGAGAAACTGTTGTTGATGGCATAACTATTCTTTCCCATCAAGAAAGCCGCTGGCATGCCCAATTAGCTACCTTGAAAGATGGGCATCATTTGCATAACCCCTCCCTTCAGGCATATGTTCGCTTAATTTGGTTGCAGCAAGATATTTTCCTTGATGCCCTCCTCCCTGAGTTCTCTGCAAAGAACAGCTGCTCCTCCCACTGTATACTGCGGCCGATACACATTGTACCAGTTTTAATTGGCTTCCTTTTGGAAGCAGGAACATATTCTTTTCAAGAGTGGAGAGAGAGAGAGAAATGCTATCAATAATGCACAAAGAGTATTGGACCAGACTTGATTCAATTAACGTTTGTCACAAGTTTCTAACAATCCAGGCCACTTCACAGGCTAGCTGCCATTCATTAGAAGCTCATACTCCAGCTTTTAGCAGCCTTTTTGTACATCAGCTCTGGGTAATGGAAATGGCTTTCATGTACATGGAAAAACACTTGGAAATCGAAAGCAAGCTAGCTTGCATCTTGTTGCTGTTACTGCCTCTTTGTTATAGACCACCAATAACAGACAGCACAATCTTTTTAACAGAGTTCTTTCATCTGTTATGAAATATATTCCAACAAAGAGAGTGAAAAAAAGAGGGGGAGAGTGCCCAAAAGTGTTGATTGGCATATTTCTAGCTGCTGCTTTTAATTTGTAAGTTAAAAATCACATATCAAAACATTTATAGGGTACCCTAGAAAAACTTGGTTTTGAAGTATGACCAGAAACCCTTGAAAATAAGTAATAAGTAAAGGTATTCATTAAATAAACAGAAGGTAGATATCTGCAGGTAGATGAGACACATCGTTGCCTGGATACAGTTTGACTGATGGTAATTTCTTCTGTTCTCACTCCAGAGACAACAGCAACAACAATATAGCTGCAAGATGGTATTATTCACATACTTCTGGGACATTTATTTGTACACTGGCCCTTGCTGAATACAAAAATGCCTATTACTTGAAGAGACTAAAAATCAAGATTGTTCAAAGTAAAAGGTAGGAATTTAAAGTTGGTTTACTTGATCAAAGTTAAAATGGATACATAGTTATTTCTGGTAACGATTGGTAGAAGAGATCATTTGTTATATTTTAAGAGAAGGTGGTAAATTTCAAATTGTTTATATTTGTGATGAAGGGGGAAGTCATTTCTTTATTTCATTTCTTAGTTTTTCTTTCATCTATATTTTTCTTTCTATTTTTCTTTTCTGTATTTTTTTCTTTTTCTAGTTTGCATTACTTTTTAATCTTTCCATTTGCATTTTCTAATACAATTAGAGTTAAAAATATTTTAAAAGGATCTTATCTAATGATCAGCTGACTGACTTACAGATTGTACTGGAGGGTTTCTGTCTGTCATTTGATGTGTGTTCATAGCACATAGGGATTTCTGACAGAAACTCCTTATTGAAGCATATTTTGCTTACTTCATGCCTAGAAGACTTTCATATATTCTCAGTTTTCCTTCCACCTCCTCATTTTAATCCAGAACAATGCCATTTGGGCTTCTCTGGATCTTCTTCTACTCTCATGATACCATGAGACTCTGTCTTCTTATTTTTATTCTGTACAGTTGTGTTTGCTCCTTGTGGTCCATTTTTCTAATACCCATCTCTAAAATTATGGTATCTGAAATTTTAGAGTTATGGCTCTCCCATTTACGTACCAGCTCCCCTTTCCCCTCACATTTTATTAAAAGAGGTTTAAAGAGCTTTTTTTTTGGGGGGGGGGTGAGTGCATGCCCTGTTCATCCCATCTTATTCTCATCAATGTTGACAGTTCTTAAGCAACTGCCTGTTTTGTGTTAATTATGGATGCTTATGACTTTATCATTTCATCAGCGTTGTTAAAATATGTATGGCTACATTGGTTAGTTTTATCTTAGTTGTAAATATCTGTTTATTGGTTTAGTTGTTAAGTTTGGCTGATTTTTTAAATTGATTATTGTCTCCCTGATCTTTTATTATGCCTTGATCAAAATGCATAACTATAAATTAAGAAGTATTTTTCCTTCTTATTTCATTCTGACACAAATAGAGCAGGGGTGGGTTCTACTTACCCTTACTATCAGTTTGCAATGGGGCCACACGTGCGCGCTCTTCTGCACATGCGCAGAAGCGTTCTGATGACATTGGGATCAGTGGGAGAAGCCTCCTGCCGGTTTTACTACTGGTTCTATAGAACTGGTGTGAACCGAGGGCAACCCACCATTGAAGTAGAGGTGTGCGTACACACACACACACACACACAAACATCAAGCAGTAAAAAAAAAAAACACCCTAGATTAGAGACTGTGGGATAGAAACATTGGCTATCATATTCTGTCTTGCAACATCTGCTGCTTGAAGTAGCTCACTTCACTGAGCCTCATCGCAGGGCCCACTCTGGACCAGAGAATAATTGTATTTACTTTTATTAGCATGTTGTGCTTGGTTTCCCCTGCCTTACTTGCTGTGGAACCTGCTTTATTAAAGGAAGCTGGGCTGTCAAAGTTGAATTAATGCAGCACACAGGTTCTCTAGCAGATAAAAATATTAAATAAAAAGTGCAGAAACAATAGTAGAAATATCAGCCATCAATGATGGATTACATAGAAGCTTGCCACGGTTGCTACTTACATTGTATGCAGGAACATAACCAGAATCGTGGGAAGTGGAGGAGGAAACACTGGAAGAGGTTGTCTCTTCCATTGTGCCAATACAATTCTAGTTAAAGCCTGCCTGCCTGCCTGCCTGCCTTCCTTCCTATAAAATGCAACATCTGTGTAAAAGAAAAGAGGGAGATCACACATGCATAATTCTCTTACAATAGTCCATTTTAATAGAAGTAGTTTTAGACTTCTGTGGAATTTTTTGCAGATTTGGTTTACATTGTCTGGCTGCCAATATTCATTTTTATTAATACAACCTGTAATTCATTTATGATCATCAATATAACAGATACTTTGTCATCTTTGGTGTACAAGTGCATTCAGAACTGGCTGAGGAAAATAGAAATTGCTAAGGGCTGGAGTGGGCAAATATGGCCCCTTTATGACCTATGGACTTCAACTCCCAGAATTCCTGAGCCAGCTTGGCTGTCTCAGGAATTCTGGGAGTTGAAGTCCACAGGTTGTAAAAGGGCCATAGTTGCTCACCCCTGGCTAAGGACGATCTGACGAGCAATTGCTTGAAGGAAATATAAAAAAGAAATGTAAAACAAACCTCCTTGATTGGGAGAAGATGGGGCAGAGAAAAAGCTTGGATAGGCTTCCAAAATTCTCTTATTTTGCCTCTGAACAATAAAATAACATTTCTGAAATGCCTGCAGTGCCTGTTTCTTGAGGTGGCCTACCCTTGAGGTGGCTAACATCAATTTTCTCTCCACCCCATTTTGTACTGAACAAAATGAATACCTTCTCCAAGGAATACCTTCTCCTTCATATCTCTCTCATACCTTCTTCAAGATCAGCTCTAAGTTCCTCTATAGATACTAAGAGGAAAGATCTTCATTTTAAATAGAATTGGATACACAGATATCTGTTAAGGATGTCAATGTTCTTTGGGGATGGATGGTAACTAGCAGGTGGGAGGGAGAGTAGAGAACTGAGAGTGATTTATTGCAAACAAATATAATTTATTAGCCATATGCAGTATGGCAGATTTCCGTTGTCTTAATCGAAGACTCTATCGCTAACACTTAACACTTGCACCTAACAATAGCATAAATAAGCACTGGTAAAGTGCCTTTTCCTGCCTTGTTCTCATGACATCTCAGTCACAGTCATGAGTGAAGCAGTGACTCTTGGATGAATTGATGTTAGTATTCTTTCCCATAAAGCCCATAGCATTCAGTGACAATTAAGGTGTATAGAATCTGTTACGCTTCATTATCCATATAGTAGGAGGTGAAGCCAGAGATTGCTAATAGGTGGGATCCCAGAGGCCATTTCAAATTGTTTTAGGCTTGTCCCTTCCCCTGTGATCCCTGGTTCACCTGCTCACCTGTTCCTAAAGAACAGGGCACACTATCAGAATTGTGCAACAGTGCCCAACAACTCAGAAGGCTCTAAAGGTGGGGTGGGCTTCAAATTTTTAGCAAGGGGTTGTCTGCCTGGTTGCTGGGTGGGCATGGCCATGGTGGACGTGGCCTAGTCAGCATCCCGCACCATGGTGGGGTGGAGTGTTTGCCCTCCCCGGGCTCCAGAACCATTCTTCAAGCCTCCAGGAGGGTGAAAACAGCCTCCCCAGGCTCCGGAGGCCCTCTGGAGGCTGGAAACAGGCCCGTTTCTGGCCTTACCAAGCTTCCAGTAGGCCCATTGTTCACCCTACCCTTGCACTTACTTGAATCTAAAACAAGTCACGTGGGGACTCTTGAGAGGGCAGGGTGAGATGGGCGGGGTGGGGCAGGACAGGACAGAGCCAGCCAGGAGTGGGATTTGGGGGTTCTCTGAACTGCACAGAATCTTAGCTAGAGGTTCTCCCGCGCCCCTGCGAACCCCGAGCAGCCCACCCCAGTCTAAAGATTTTACCAGGTTAGCATTAAGGATAAAATAGAGAAAAACATTAACAGTGGTACCTTTCTCACTGTTTCTTGAACAGAGGATCAGGAATTCAACTTTTGTTACCTCTATAAAGAAAAGAAATGAAGGAGTCAAAAATTCCAGATATAAAGTGTGATTTGCGACTCGGCTTGTTTTGTGACGCTGATAGATTCCCCCCCACCCCACATCAGCCTTGTGTTACACTGGGATGGGGTGTAGCAGGAAGGCCCAGAAAGACAGCCAGGCTTACTGCATTCCTGCTACACACTTATGCCTACACACTTGCAGAGAGGAAGGCAACCAAGCCAAAGGATTCAATCCATTGCTTTGTCTATTGCATGTTTCACATGCATAAGCAGGACAGAACAATCCATCAGTGAGTCAAAACAAAGGCAAGAGGGAGACAGGATAAAGATTGGCAATTGCGGCAGCAAATTTCATGCCCGTGTAGTTTTCTGCCAACTCAAAGATAGATGGAGAGCACTCTAACTCAGCAATGGGGAAAGGTCCTATGTACTACTTGGATTTACAGAAACAAAAGTTTTGAAGGATCAAGTGTGATGGGTATAATATAAGACTTATTTGCAAGGCTGTTCTGGAAGGCACAAAAGAGAAAAAAACAGTATTATGTTGAATCCATTATTGAGTTGAACATTTTAAAAAAATCAAAGATGAACAAGTTCAAATTCATTAATCTTCTGAATTTGGTTTCAACAAGAACTTCAACTTATTTAAAAAAATAAATTTCTGCTGACGGTAAACAGTAGAAATCTTTTTTAAAATCTTTCTGTATTACAACATATTTTTTATTAAACAGTTTGTCTTTAAAAACAACACAAAAAACAATCACACATATATAAAAACAAAACTTAGAAATCTTTAGAAATAGAAATCGTAGAAATCTTTTTATTCACAGTTTTGTGATGTTCAAATGATGAAAAGAAAAAGCAACAAGAAGGAAAACAAGGAATATTTTTTAGAAAGTTGCAACCCTTTCTGATTGGCTCATGACTTAGAAATTGTAAACAATGTAGAGCAATGGTTGAATAAATGGAAGAAAAGGAGCTGAGAAGGAAATTGAAGCCTACGGTTAGCTGTCAACTAAAGATAAATGAACCCAACAAACACAAACATTTACCATGCACTAGTTATGGAGTTAAATAATTATATACTGTACTTCATAGAATATAAATAGAATTTATGAAGCTTGATGTGGATGCCTAAGGCACATATATTCCTATGTTGGAAGAAATATACTTCTGGGTTCAGCTCCAAGTGGGGAAAAAGACATGGAGGCTGCTTGGAAAGATGGTTTAATGGTGGACAGGATCACATGGCTTGAATTCCTGAGTGGAAAAAAGGGCGAGATACAGCGAGTCCCCAGGTTTTATGTTCTCTCTGGCTTTGAACTTCCTGGGGCCCATAAAGAGTATCCTGATTGTCAGACTTCCGGGGGTGGGGGTTTTAGCTAGCCTTGCTGGCTGATGTAATCTTCCCAGGTGCATGTGGTGAATTTCTGTTGCTAGATGGGACCCATTGTGTTGCTGATGTTGGTCCTTTGACAAGGATTGGATTTCTGCCTCTGGCCCATTAACAAAGGGTGGGGGGGGGGCAGGAAAGTGGTAGCTGCTTTGTCTTTAAAACATGCTTCTCCATTTCTCATCCAGGGAAACATAATATTCTGCCTTTTTAATATTTCCCAAAATATTTCATTCTTCTAGGAAAGGGGTGGGTGCTAACTTCCTACACCTACATATATGAAATACTCCTTTAGCTAAGAAAAAAGTATCAGGCAATTCATCTTTTCTTGGATGTGTAGCTAATTCTTGATTTAAGACCACAATTGAGCCTCAAATTTATATTGTTAGTGAGACATGTGTTAAGTGAGTTTTGCCCCATTTTATGACCTTTCTTGTCACAGTTGTTAAGTGAATCACTGCAGTGGTTAAGTTAGATATGGTTGTTAAGTGAATCTGGCTTCCCCATTGACTTTGCTTGTCAGAAAGTCTCAAATGGTGATGTCATGCCCCTGTTGGAGCCTCAATCTGTGAAGGAGGATGAGCCAGAGCTAGAGCCGAAGGAGATTGATTGGGCGGCTTCGTTGGCTTCAGAGGAATGTGGGGAGGAGCAGACCAAGGTAGCCCAGGGCCCCTCAGGATTAGGACGACTTGTTATCAGGGAGGAATGGGGTCAGGATGACCAAGAGAGGGCAAGCAGTGGATATGAAAAGCGACAGAGCTCAGGCAATGAGCAAGGACCGCCCCCTCCTGATCCCTGAGCACAGAGAATGGAAAGAAAGCGGAACAGAGCAGGCCAACCCACCCCTCTTCACAAGGCACACCTGGGGACTGAGATTTAAGGAGACACTGTGGGAAGTGGCATTTGTCAAATGTTGAATTGGTAGAGTTTGGTATACCGGTACAGACATTTGGACTTGCATGACTGCTTGTGTCTTCCTTGTCGATCAGTATCTTCTTCCTGACTTCGTGGACTCATTGTTTGTTCCTTGGTTTGTGGACTCATTGTTTGTTCCTTTTTTCTTGGACTCATTTCTTGTTCCTTTGTTTTGCTGGACTGGGTGCAGCCAGAGGCTGCCATGTGTGTGTATGTGTGCTTTGCTATGGGACTTGCCAAGTACATGGGAATGTTTGAGAGGATATTTGGAGCATTAAAAGGGAGTTTGAACTTTCAGCTGGCTGTATGCCCTTCGTGCCTTGTCCCGGGTCATCACAGGTGATTACAACCCTGGGACACTGTAATTGTCATAAATATGAGTCAGTTGTTAAGCATCTGAATTTTGATCACCATTGCTACAGCAGTGGTAAATGTGAAAAACCATCATAAGTCACTTTTTTCAGTGCTGTTGTCATTTTGAATGGTCACTAAATGAACTGTTGTAAGTTGAGGACTACCTGTACTAAATTTAGAATCAAGGAGTTTTGTTTAATTAATATAGGAGCATTTCTCTGAAAACAGTATTTTTAGCATAAAGTTCGGAATTCGTTGGTCATTTTCATAAAACATACCAAATCAGAAGTTATGAACTGGGAAAGAATTGGATGCCATGATAACCTGACTTTTTTTTTCTTTCTTTCTTCAGTAAGCCAAATGAGAGGAAATTATTTACAAAGAGGAAACAGCTGCATCAACAGCACAAAGCTCATTTATCGTAAGTTAGGGTTTCCCAATTTATTTGAATTCTATGTGAATCTGACCCCATTTCAATTGTACTTCATTCTGTTATGTATGGGGCACAGGTGTGTTCTTCCAGCACTGTCCACATGACTTCCTTTTAGGTGTTTCACAGCTTCACTATTGTCATGCGGTGCCAACATCTTCAGAAGTAAATTCATCCCACTGTGGTTGGAAGACATGTTAATTGTTCCTTACATGCCTCAATATCAGTTGTTCCAGGCTGGCTTTTCAGTGCTGATAAATTTTGTTCTTTTTCTCCTTAGGCTTTAAGCTGCTTCATTCTTTCTTTTATTGGCATTATATGCCCTCTGGAGAACTGGATCTGTTTTGTTGTTATTTTTCTATAGCCCAAATCCTATTTGTGAACTGACAATTGCTGATATTTTCATTATTTCTCCCCTTTTTTCATTTAGGAGACCTAACATTTAAGATCACCAACCCTGGAATCTTCTGGATACGGAGCAGTTAATACTAGATCCATTGTGAATCAGTTAGTCTTTCTTTTGTGATTTTTCAGAAAACTAGGCCTGTTGGTTATATTATTTTAGCTTTGGCATTTCTTTCTTTTCTGGTGATTAGAAAATGGATAGATTTTCTTTTTACTCTCTTAAGGAAAACTATAAAGAACTGGTTGACTACTATTGGGAAATGGCCAAAGTGACATTTTGAGCATAGTGAAAAGAAGACAGAAAGTTATTTTACTTCTAATATGGAGAAAACTGATTTTAGCAAAATCTAAAAGAGCTAGAAGGAAATTGCAGTGAATGAGTTGGTGGCTGTTTGTGAACTCTATTAATGTCAAAATATCTTGCAGTCTTACAAATATTGCCAATACAGTACACTGTTTGCAGTTTTATAGTACAATACAGTATTTAGAAAGAAAAAAAGGGGGGAAACTAACAAGGGATGTCTAATTTCATGTATGAAATGAAAGCCAACTGTGAAAACTATTCCAACCCTAAAAGAAGAAATTGGGAACTATGTCATGTGCGACTAATACTTTCATTGGGATTTTATAAAGTACAAACCATCTGTCTTTCTCAGTTTCATTCTTTATTCCAAAATTTAGCCTATGCCAACAAAAGGACTTGATGTATTGGAAATTCACTGTCATGGAAAAAGAAAGAAGATTAAAATGCAATGTTTGGAAATAGATTTTTAACCTCAGCCATTACAAGTCAACACAACCATGATGTGTTTATGGGGCATTAAAATAGCAACAACATAACAACTATTAACTTTCTGCATAGTCTTCAGATTGCCTGCCTCTTACAACCCTCCAATTAGCTTGCTTTCATAATGGAATTGCAAAAAACAGAGCACATGATTAGATACTTTAAGTCAGGAAAGAGTTTAAGAAAGACATGGTTAGAAATCCATAGACTCGTAAGATTCCATATTGTTCAGTTTACCCCAGTGCAGGTGACAAAAAAAAAAAAAAAAAAAAAAAACTTTTTTTCCAGAGAAAACAAAAACCCTTATCAAAATCAGGTAGGGCTTTGCAAAGCCTAATCTTTTGATAATGCTTTGAAGGAAGCATCCTCCAAATTATTTCGCATAACCCACCCACCCCTCGCTTCTGAAAATCAAAATTATCACAATGCTCCATTTTCCTTTGTTTCTAAGATGTGTTCCTTCAGCACACCCAGTTTGCTTTTTAATATAAGAGACAAGCTCATTATCTAACTTACATCTTTTTAAGTTTCTGTTTAAAGAGCGTATGAAGACTGTCTAGTTGTATCCTATCCCTTTGCTTAAGCATTCTGCCTCTTTGGTAAGTAGTTATACACCTCCCCCCACCATTTGATAGAAAATAAATTGCTTTACAAATTCAATGAGCAACTAAAAATGGGATGTATGAGTGTGGGGTTTTTTTCCCCCTCCTGGCAACCTCCCATATTTCGGTTAAAGATTAGGACATCATCATGAGGGAATTTCTCCCATAAGATTTCTTCAGATTTGGAAGTCAGAATGCTAGGAAAATGTGAAACAGAAAGAGTGATGGAATGTAATCTAGATTCCCAAGAGGGAAGGAGCGTGTTCCAGAAGAGCAAGAGATAGCTAAGTTTAAACTTTGGGAGGAAGAGAGTTAAGACAGCTCCCTCCTAGGAATATATCTTGATGTAATTAGTCTGCATTCGTTTGGAAAGATTTTTGTCTATAGGTGAGGAACAATAAAGGGAACTGCTTTGAAGAACCTTAGTATGTCTGTCTTGATTTTGGAGGGTAGGAAGTTAGCACCCACCCCTCTCCCAGAAGAATGAAGTATTCTAGGAAATATTAAAAAGGCAGAATATTATATTTCCCTGGATGAGAAAAGGAGAAACATGTTTTTAAAGACAAAGCAACTTTCTGCAGCTCCCTGTCCCCCCTCCTCTCCCTTTCAGCTTCAGGGTGATGGGATTAAGACATGGGTCTTCAATTACATAGATGGGCTGCCTTCTTGATTTATTTTAAACTTTTCATTAGATGCCCATTCTCCTACTCATTCTACTATTTAAAAAAGGTAAAGATAAAGGTTCCCCCTCGCACATATGTGCTAGTCGTTCCCAACTCTAGGGGGGTGGTGCTCATCTCCATTTCAAAGCCATGGTTGGCATGATTAAATGCCAAAGGCGCACAGAACGCTGTTACCTTCCCACCAAAGGTGGTCCTTATTTTTTCTACTTGAATTTTTTATGTGCTTTCAAACTGCTAGGTTGGCAGAAGCTGGGACAAGTAACGGGAGCTCACCCTGTTACGAGGCAGGAGGGATTCGAACCGCTGAATTGCTGACCTTTCGATCGACAAGCTCAACTTCTTAGCTACTGAGACAGCGCATCCCCTTTTTCTACTAGGGGTCCCAGTATCCTGTCATGGTAGCACAACAGTTTGATTCCATTTCTCCAGGAGGCTCAGAAGGTACGATGACCATACTATTGTTGAAACATCAGCATTTTCTCCCAATATTTTTTCCTCTTTCCTCTCCAAGCACCTGATTTCTAATGCATCTTGTTATGTCCTTATAAGGACACCCGCCTGGGATTGGCTGAAGATCCTTCGGCGGGAGATTTGAATCCCTGTCAGGGGGCGGTGCGTCTGCCGGAGCAAATATAAGGAGAGCTCCGGCAGCACTCAAGCAGTTCAGTTCTCGTTAATAAACGTTGTTACTTGAACTCCGCTGGTCACTTCCTCTTTCCTGCGCCAATCTAACACTGGCGACGAAGGACTAGAGAAGAACCTCCGCGTGGCACGATCGCCATAACGAGCTGAAGTCACTCGACGCGGTCTGAGAGATGGCAACGCCGCAAGCGCCGTTCGCCTCGCTGGCTCCTTTCAACCCCAGCCGGGAGAAATGGAGCTCCTATATGATACGTTTCCGCCAATTCCTCCGGGGAAACGGCTACAACAATCTAGACGACGAGAGGAAGAGGGCTCTCTTCCTCGCTCACTGCGGCACCGACGTTTTGGAGCTCGCCGTCAACCTCGTCGCACCCAGAGACATTGAGGTCATGTCCTGGGTAGATCTCCAGACTGCCCTGCAAGACCACTATGCACCAACGGGCACCCCCATATCGAATCGGTTCACCTTCCGCCAGCGTAACCAGAAGGAAGGCGAATCCCTCAAAGACTTTGTGGCAGCATTGCATCAAATCGCAGCAAACTGCGAGTTTGAGAACGTTGACAATGCCTTACGCGACGGGATCGTCTTCGGGATGAGAGATGCAAACCTCCAAAAGAAGTTCCTGAGCAGAAAAAGACTGTCCCTGAAGGACGTTCTTGAGGAGGCTACGGCTGCTGAAACATCCGAGACCGCCGCCGCTGCCGTGCTCCAGTCCCGAGGGATCCATAAGATCCGCAAACTGTCATCTGAATCATCCGATGACTCTGCCACACCAACCGACTCAGAGGGGGAGTTGACCGTTTTGAAAGTTTCCTGCCCATCTAGGCGGGAAATTCAAAAAGATGGCCGCCGCGCCGCTCAGTGTGGCAGTTGCAAGGGACTCCATCCCCGCCAATCCTGCCGCTGGCATGATGCAACCTGCAGACGCTGCCTTAAGAAGGGGCACATCGCTGAGGCATGCAGAGCCTCTGATCCGGTTCCAGAATCAATCAAGCCCCGTAATCCGGAAAATCGCCGCGACTCCCAGAGGTCATCCAAACGGCCCTCACTCCAGCATAACCGCGACGACCGCAACGGTTTTCATGGCGGCGCTGTGAACCAGACAACGATCGGCCTCACCAGCAACAACAGTGCCACGAAATTCCACGTGACACTGTTGGCAGAAGGCTTGCCGTGCACGATGGAAGTCGATTCTGGCTCCGTCTATTCTATCATCGACTGGCACCAGGTAAAGAGGCTGAAGCCGGCACTCACCAAGCGCCAACTTGAACCCCTTCACTCTAAGCTGGTGGATTTCGGCGGCAATCCCATCGGCGTCATCGTAAGAACCAACCTCCAGATCGCCTTCAAGCAGTTCCAAGGCCAGCTCCCCATAACCGTCGTGGAGCATAGCCGCCCGACCCTGCTGGGCGTGGAATGGTTCCAGCCGTTGGGGCTTTCTATTGGAGGCATCCACCAGATTAGTTCAGGCGAACTCGACTCACTCATCGGAGAGTTCCAAGAAGTCTTCGATGGTAAGTTAGGGACCTTTTCAGGGAAACCCATCTCTTTTAATCTGGACAAGGGGGTAACCCCAATTCGGCTCAAGCCCCGCCGGGTTCCATTTGCCTTGCGGGCTAAGGTAGATGCTCAGCTGGATAAGCTGATTGCCCAAGGCATACTGGAACCCATCGATCATGCTTCATGGGAAACTCCCATTGTGACCCCCATGAAGCAGGATTGATCTGTGCGCATCTGCGCCGACTACAAAGTGACCATCAACAAGGCGTTGCCGCAGAGCGCATACCCTGTGCCGGTAGTGCAACATTTGCTGCACTCACTCGGCAAGGGCAAAATTTTTGCGAAACTGGACCTGGCCCAGGCTTACCAGCAATTGCCAGTGGATCAGGAAACGGCGGAGGCACAGACTATTGTCACCCATAGAGGCGCGTTTAAGTGCAACCGTCTCCAGTTTGGAGTCAGTGCAGCCCCAGGCATTTTCCAATCCATGATGGAACGCCTTCTCCAAGGCATTCCAGGGGTGGTGCCTTACTTCGATGATGTACTGATCTCTGGGGACTCTAAGGCTCAACTCCTGGACCAACTGAGACTTGTTCTCCAGCGGTTCAGGGAGAAGGGCTTGAGGGTCCAGAGGGACAAGTGCATCATTGGGGTACAGGAAGTCGAGTTCCTGGGCTATCTCATAGATAGTTCTGGCATCCACCCCACCAAATCAAAAGTTAAAGCTATCCATGAAGCTCCCAGCCCCAAAAACAAAGCGGAGCTTCAGGCTTTCCTTGGATTGCTTAACTTCTGCGCTATTTTCCTCCAACAGAAAGCCACTATTGCTGAGCCGCTCCATCGCTTACTGGCAAAGGCGGCTTCCTGGAGGTGGGGACGCGAGGAAGAGTCTGCATTCAGAGCAGTTAAGCAACTTCTGACCTCTGACAGTGTGCTCATTCAATACAATGAGACGCTGCCCATCAGACTAACCTGTGATGCTTCCCCCTACGGAGTCGGCGCTGTGCTCAGTCACGAACTGCCTACCGGCTGTGAAGCCCCCATAGCCTATTTCTCAAAGACTATGTCCAGTGCTGAGCGCAACTACAGCCAACTGGACAAAGAGGCGTTGGCTATTGTTGCAGGGGTGAAGCGTTTCCACGAATATCTTTATGGACGGCGCTTCACCATTGTCACCGATCACAAGCCTCTCCTGGGCCTCCTCGCAGGCGACAAGCAGACCCCAGCCTTCATGTCCCCCCGGATGATGCGTTGGGCTATCTTCCTCACCGGCTACTCCTACAGCCTCGTCCACCAGCCTGGTAAAGCCATCGCGAACGCCGACGCGCTGAGCCGGTGCCCATCCGCCGACTCCGTGGAAGACCCGGCCCCCACGCTCGAGCTGCTGCATATTGACAACGACAGCAACTGTCCAGTGACATCTGCCGACGTGGCGACGCACACGCGGGCTGACCCCATCCTTCGGCAAGTCCGCTCCTGGGTCCTCAGAGGCTGGCCTGCTCGAATTGACAGCGACGACTTCAGCCCATTCAGCCACAAGCAAGGGGAGCTGTCCACCATGCGCGGCTGTTTACTATGGGGAGATCAGGTGCTGATTCCCAGCACGCTTCAACGAAGGACTCTTACAGCGCTACATAAAGGACACCCGGGCATTGTCCGGATGAAAGCCCTGGCACGGAGCTACGTCTGGTGGCCGACACTGGACAAAGACATTGAACATTGGGTCGCCAGGTGTAGCCCGTGCCAAGAAGTCAGAGCTGCTCCGCCTCAGTCTGACCCGATGCCTTGGGAAACTCCGAGCTCCCCCTGGTCGCGCATTCACATAGACTTTGCTGGACCCATCCAGGGGCACCACCTCCTCATCGTGGTTGATGCCTACTCTAAATGGCTGGAAGTCGTCCCCATGGCATCCACCACAACGGAAGCCACGATCCGAGCACTCCGGCGTCTTTTTGCGACCCATGGGCTTCCAGACGTCTTGGTCTCCGACAACGGGCCCCAACTTACGTCCGTGCCCATGGAGGCTTTCCTGGCAGGGTTGGGCATCCGCCATGCCCTCTCTGCCCCTTACAGACCGGCCGGAAATGGACAGGCTGAACGGATGGTGAGACTCACAAAGGAGTCGCTCACCAAGATGGGCCCGGGTGATTGGCAGGAGCGCATTGACACTTTTTTGCTCACCCAGCACATCACGCCTCACTCTGCCACCCGAAAATGCCCTGCCGAACTGTTAATGGGCAGGCGACTCCGGTCACCCCTGGACAGACTGCACCCGCAATACACCTCTGAGGTGCCCGCATCTGCCAGTCGCCAACTTCGCCAGTTTTCCGTCGGCGATGCCGTTTTCGCTCTCAATTTCCATGGCTCGCCTAAATGGCTTAAAGCTACAGTACACAGCACAACCGGTCCCAAATCCTACCGCGTTGAGCTGGAAGATGGACAGGTCGTGAGACGTCATCTCGACCAGCTCCGCAAAAGGTGGAGGGAAGTGAGCGAAAACCACCCCGACGAGGTAGGCCTAAACCACCCCGACGAGGTAGGCCTAAACCACCCCGACGAGGTAGGCCTAAACCACCCCGACGAAGTAGGCCTAAACCACCCCGGCGCGGTAGGCCTGAACCACCCCTACGAGGTAGGCCTAAACCACCCCGATGGGGCAGACCTAAACCACCCTGGCGTAGTAGGACTAAACCACCCAGACGAGGGAGGCCGGCGACATGTGGGAAGAGCAGACACCCCAGCACCTAGCCTAACGCAAACTTCGGAAAGGCAAGTAGACCGGGGACAAGCCAAGCCAGGAACCCCGAAGCAACGCGGGGTGAATGGCAGCCAACACCCCGAGACCCAAGACCTCCAGGCAAGCAACGAAGGCCAAGTAGACTGGGGACAACCCAGCAGGGGAAGCCAACATCAACCCTGCGAAGTAGGCAACCGACAGTCCAGGGACGGGGACCTCCAGCCAACGCTACAGGAGGCCCCACAACAACCAGCCGACCGCGCAGAAGACCAACCCTGCGAGGAAGGCCACCACCACCCCTGCAGGGTAGGCCAACACCAACCCGACATAGCAGAGCATCCCAGCGTCCAGAGGGAGCGGCAACCACCACTGCCAGGCCAACCGCGCAGAGAGGGCCTACGCCACCCCGGCAAGGTAGGCCAACACCACCCCGACAGAGCCGACCTGTCACCAACCTTGTCCGCCTGCCGCCCCGGGAGTAAGCCGGACTCAACCGGAGAACCCGGGGGCCTAACCCAACCACCACCGCCGAACTCGCACCCAAGCCCAGACCGGCGCGACCCTATCCCGGAGGGAACCTGAGGGACACCCAGGGACCTACCGTGGCTCAGGAGTTCCGGACCGGCCGAAAGCAGGGATCCACACCGGCGGCACCAAGATCCGTGCAGGAATGAGGCAGACCAGCATCGCCCGCAGGCGGAGGCCCTCGACCCAGCCGGAGGTTCGGGAGCAGTGCCCGCGTCCTCGACGGCCAGATCCACCCCGGCACAGGGAAGAAATCCCCAGACCGAGGAAGCACCCTCCAGCATGGAAGGCAACCTCTCTAAGAATGGACTGCGCAGGTCAGCGCGTTCACGTCGACGTCCTGTATATTTAAGTGACTATTTCCCTTGAGTGACTGACTAAGAACTAGGGGGGAGGAGTGTTATGTCCTTATAAGGACACCCGCCTGGGATTGGCTGAAGATCCTTCGGCGGGAGATTTGAATCCTTGTCAGGGGGCGGTGCGTCTGCCGGAGCAAATATAAGGAGAGCTCCGGCAGCGCTCAAGCAGTTCAGTTCTCGTTAATAAACATTGTTACTTGAACTCCGCTGGTCACTTCCTCTTTCCTGCGCCGATCTAACACATCTCATCTTGCAAACTAAAGAATTTTTTAAAGATTGAAAATAATGAACTAACTCTGGAATGGAGGGAAGGAGTAACAGCAGCAACTTTTACAAAGATGATTGATACACAGTTCAGTAAAACTTTGTAAAAACTAAGATTGAATCTATTTCTTTTTAGCTTTAGAATAATCAATATTCACTCAAGCTGCTCAAATTCCATTGCTTTGGAAAAAAATAAATACTGTATTTTCCTGCGTATAAGACTACTTTCTAACACACAAAAATCTTCTCAAAAGTCGGGGGTCATCTTATACGCCGGGTCTCATTCTCCTGTAACCAGGCAGACCAGACCATAAGGCTCTGACGAGCCTTAAATGGCTCTGAGTAGGGTCGTCTTATACGCCCAGTCGCCTTATACGCCGGAAAATATGGTAAATCTGCCTCAAAGATTGTAAGAACATGTGATTTCTGACTTTTCTTCTTAATCATAATGATTGTCCAGAGAATAGAAGTAAATATGAGCTCCAACTTTATCCTTTCTGATTAGCATCTATTTTCACCATAATGTTTCACACATAAAAACTCCTTTCTTGCTTGTTCTAACATACAGGATTTTCACCCTTAACAGCAAAATGGCTAAACCTAGGCAGAAGTCCACCTCACAGAAAGTCTATTGAGGATGCAGGAAGTCAAGCTAACAAAACATCTTGAAAAGTTGCTAAAACAGCTTCTAAAACCACCTACCATTCAGGAATGACAAATGCCACTTTACTTCTAATGGAAATGATCCTCGGGGATGGTTTCTTTCTCTTTTAAAAGATGTTTACTGTTGCAAGGGATAGAAGCAGTTCTGTGTGGATAGATCAAGCTATCACATCCCTAAATATAGAAGTCCTGTTGAAAGCAGGTAATGGAAAGGGAAGACAGAGCAGGCAAAAGATGGCTACGTAGGCAGAGAAGATCTTCTGACAAATCCTTTGTATTCATTCAATTTCATGCCAGCAGCCCTCCATCACACATCACCTCTGCTCCTCTGCTCTCCTTTCCTTCATGCTCAGTGGCTGTTGCTGGTTTATATAAAGACCTGTTGCTTGGTGATCGCTTTCACAGCATTATTTGTTGTTGGCTGTCCTCTGGTTTTGTCTGGTTTCAACCTGTTTGCTCCTGTGAAAAGACCACTTTACCTGTGGCTGTTCTCAGTTACGTTTTTATTTTTTTCTTTTCTTAACATGGTATTGTTTGTCTCTCACAGAATAGGCAGGCAACCATTTCTGAAGGGCAAAAACAGATGACGTTGCTTTCCCATTCACCTTCAAAATAACTTCCAGGCATGTTTGTTTTTGCTCCATTTCCAAAGTATATTTTTCCTTACTATATCATCTGGAGTGCTCCTGTCTATTTAAGCTTGAGGTCTTCAGCTTGCTGCAGGCTAATTCCGTCATTCCATTGGCTACTTCTTAGAAGATGGGTTCTCCTTCAACTGAGACAATGCTCACCATGGACTCTAAATAATTCTACACCAGTTCTTCTCAAAAAGGAGTTCAAATTCCAAAGTATTATTTTTAAAACTTATATTCCTTTTTTTGAGTACCTGGTTTTTTTCCCCTGAGATTTTTTTTTACACCCAAGATCCCCCCTCCCCCCAAATTTGTAGGGAGCCTTGAGGAGGGCATACAATCAAAGGAAAAATTCAATGGGAGTTAACCCAGATTGAATATTTTACAAACTGTTGACAAAGTGTCTCGGTCTGGATAGGGTTTTCTTTAACCAGATTAGAATTAAACTGGCCTGAGCACAGAAGAGAAGCAGCTTAAATGAGAAGTTAACCATGCAAATATTGGAGCCAACTTGAAGTGTGCATGGACAATAGAGCATGAATTTCCCTTTGTAGAATAGATTTTCTCTTACACCAGTTAGTATTTTAATTCTGTACAAAGGTTAAAATGCAGAAAACTTACTTTCATTTACTAAGGATGCATTGGTTGTTACTAGCTTTTTCTGAACTATTCAGATAAGAAAGCATAATGTAGATAATGCCACAGTATAGGAAAGAACAATATACAGTATAATGGGACAGTATAGGGAAAGAAGAAGGAATAGCTATCAGATTTGAAGGGGAACTTGTGAAAATCACATGATCTTCCAGGAATATTTTTTGTAATACTTTTACATAAGGAGCAACCATGCATCTCCAGAGAAATTTAATGTTTGAAATGAATGGAAGCATCATAACTCAAGGAAGGTAGAACTTTAAATAGTAAAAACAAAG
The DNA here is from genome assembly GCA_030761175.1 of Masticophis lateralis. Classification (NCBI taxonomy): domain Eukaryota; kingdom Metazoa; phylum Chordata; class Lepidosauria; order Squamata; family Colubridae; genus Masticophis; species Masticophis lateralis. Next base: position 50,585,945 of record JAUDYJ010000002.1, read on the forward strand.
ATGTATCATTAAGTCTTATTGTTTCAACTAAGTATTCTCAATTGAGTACCTTGGGATAAAAGATGTTTTTTTTTATGAATTGGAGCTTAGAACAACATGCTACCTGAACTGTATACAATCAAAAAATAACTGGTGTGGTACCAAGGAATTTAATGAACTCTAATGTAGAGAATATTTCTGGCATATTGTGTATTGGCTATGCTGAGTAATTTATTGCAATTCAAATGAAAGAGAAATATATATATTTAGTTGAAATATTAAGTGTGTTATCTTTACAAAATGGCAAGCTTTTCAGTTAATGTATGAGTGTTGTTCTGTCCTCACTACACGTTAGTCTGTGTGCAGCTTGATATGCAGCTAAACCCACCTATTCTCCAATAAATCAGACCATGTGCATAGATCTGAATGCTTTATTGGAAGAACAGGATATGGTGAAACTGGGGAAAATAGGGATACATACAATGAGAACCAAATACAAGATAGGCAGTATTAAGTTACTGCTGAATGTAACAATTAATAAATACAAGCAATTTAAATCTCTCTGTGTGGGATAGGTTTGTCCTTGGATGACCATTTGCCACAGATTAAGATGGATTCTTCTTTGTGCTTCTGCCTTCTCCAAATGCTAAAGGAAAATGGAGTCTGGCTTTCCAGCATGGTTTGACTCTCAACCCGCACTCTCAACTTGGTTTGAGAGTGCGGGTTGATAGGTAAATGGTTTGGTCAGCTTCAAGCAATATACTTGGTATTTTGTCTCTCCGGCCACTAGATGGGACTAGAGCGCAAAAACAGTATATAAAGATTGTAGGTTGGGACTTCCGGTGGCGCCTTCCTCGTCGTCGGCGGGCTCCTCCATGCCCGCCGGCATCCCGCCGCGTTAGAGCCGCCTCACAGCTGGCAGGCGGCTCGAACAACCTGCTCCTCAGCGGGAGGAGCAGGCAGAGCTCCTGGGGGTGAGGCAGGGCCCCCTGAGTCGCCCCAGGATCGTTTCGTTTGTCCTGGGGAGGGCTCAGAAGGATGGCCCCCTCCATACCTCCAGAGAAGCTCCGCGACGGGACTGTCCTCCGCTAAGCAATTAGCGGAGCCAGACGCTGGAAGCAACACCACAGCGTCTATGGAGTAAGCTGAATAAGAAAGAAGCAAAAGAAAAGAAAAGAAAGAAGCAAAGATGAAGCAAGTATGGATTTTTAAAACTGATTTTTCTACTGATTTTTTGGAAGAGTAACGAGAGGAGGGGGGAAGGAGAGGAAGAGAAGTGAAAGTTCCTAAGAAAGTTTTTTTTTTAAAAATGGCGACTGGTCTTAATTGAAAGAATGCCAGAGTGATTGAAAACGGAAGCTTTGAAATGAATGCCTTCCTATGGGAGAGTCACTTAAAGTAAACAGAATTTTTTTTTTTTCTCTCTCTTCCCTTTTTTCTTGGATATCTTTTTTAAAGTAAAGTATGGCAAAGTGAAGTAGTATACTAAAGCCATTTAAAGTAAAATAAAGATGACTAAAGGAAGGGGGGGCTCCCCCTTGAGCCAGTTAAAGAATAAAGCTGAGATGATGCAATTGTCTGGATTGGCAGAAGGGGACTTAAAAGAACTTATAACAACTCCTTTATTGAGTGTAGTTGACAAAATTAAAAACTCACAGAAGAATCTTGTGGATTTGATTGCTGGAAAGCATGACCAATTAAGTCAAACTATTGTTAAAGTAATTTCAGACCTTTCAAATGTGGTGATTGAAATGGAGGAGAAAGTAACTGAAATTAGCAGTGAAATTGGCTCCCAGATTCAAGAAATACAAGAAAGGTTTGTGAAAGCTGAGATTAGTAATCAGACTACACAGAATGATATTATCATGCTTCAAATTAAAACTATGGCCTCTGCTATCAGAGTAAGAGGTATTAAAGAAAACCAGAGAGATTTAAAAGCAACTATTGCAAAGGTTCTTGCTGAACTACTAGAGCTTGAGGATGAGATAATTCTTGGTTGTATAGAGAAAGCTTACAGAGTCAACTCACGAGTAGCCAAACAAAGGAACTTATCCAGAGATGTTGTTGTCTACTTTACTGATAAAAGGTTGAGAGATGACATCTTACAAAGGTCCTACTCTGCCAGAGTGCAAGTAGAAGGTGAACAAATTAATATTTTTAAAGAATTACCATCGAAGGTTTTAAAGAAAAGGAAAGAATTTGCTTTCTTAACTAAAGAATTGAAGAAAAGTAATATCCCATTTAGATGGGACTTACCAGCCGGTATAATTTTTAGATATCACGGAGTGAGATATTGCTTGAATACTATTGAAAAAGCGGAACATTTTTATAAAAATATTTTTAAGGGAGCTTCGAAAGACCTTAAGAATAAGAAACAAGAAAGAGAGCTTGTAAAAGGTAAACAGAAGGATGAGACTCAAAGAATGAATCAAAGAATGTTAAAAGAACAAGGAGCGCAATCTGGTTTCTTGGAGGATCTTACTATGGACTTCTCAGATGGGAAAATAAACTACATCAGTGAACCTAATCTAGGAGCACTGGACCTTGAACTGCTGGAGCAAGATTCAAGAAATACTATTATTCAAGATGATCAGCAGCAGAGGTCCAATGCTCCGCAAGAAAAGGATGGTGATATCGAACAGCAGGAACCAGATTCTAACGAGGAAATTCGAGAGTTAACTAATGAGTGTCTTAAAGTCCTTCATCAGATGCAGTTGTTATCAGAAAGCTTGGACAATCTTGGATACCGGTTATAAAATTCCTAAAGTTTATATGGATTTGGATTTATGGATTATAAAGTCTTCATCCTGACTTGGAGTTTCTTTTTTATTCTGAATTGGATTTAACATCTTGAGCAAGTTTAACAGAGGGCTGCAATGGTAGCAGCATTCTGTGATTATCCGATTATAGTTTTTCTTTTGGAACTAGCAGCGTTCTGTGATTATCCTATTATAGTTTTTTTTGGAACTTACAATCTAAGAGGAAGGAATGGAAATGAAAATATCTCACAACCAGAAGGAGTGAATAATAACGGGTGGCAGGATTTGAAATAGTTGTTATAAGAACATCTGGGAATGTAGCTGCTAGAACTTTTTTTTCTTTTTGATTTTTTTGTCATTAAGGTTTGGTGGAGCTGCATTGGGGTTTTTTTTTTTTTTTATGTCGTAATAGAATACGTTAGTTTGAATGTTTCTACCTGGAGGAGTGAATATCTTCGTGGTTGGATGTTATCTATATAGTAGCAGTGTTTTGTGATTACCCTATCATGGTTTTTTTTGGAAATTATTATCTAAGAGGAAAGAATGGAAATGAAAACGTCTTACAACCAAGAGTGGATAACAAAGGGTGGCAGGATTTGAAACAGTTTTTACAAGAACATTTGGATGCAGTCTCAAGGATTTCTATTTCCCTTTTTTTCTTATTCTTTTGTTAAGGCTTGGTGGAGCTGCATTGGGGTTTTTCTTTTTTGCTGAAATAGAATACGTTAGCCTGAATGATTCTACCTACAGGAGTGAACATCTTCTTGGTTGGATGTTATTCATATAAAGTCACACGGGGGGTTTATATGGAATGTTTTGTTTTACTGATGGGGGCAGACAGAAAATGAAGAGTATCGCAATTGGATATAGGTGAAGAAAGAAGAATTAACTTCAATCAGGAAGAAGAGAAGACTGTAATTCGAGTTATGGAAAATTATAATAATATATGTATGATTATATTATATTGCATGTTTTTTCCCTGAAGGGGGGATTTTAGTGTTTTTGAATTAGGGGGAGTAGTTCGGATTAAACTAGCTGGCATTATCTAATATGAATAAGTAAGGTATAGAATTTTGGAGTGATCGAGTATGGTATAGGATTAGTAATGTTAGTAATGTTTTTCTTATTTTATTTTATTTTTTTCTTCTTTTTGTTTCTAAATTGGCTTAAATATTATAATGGCTATTCTTTTTTGGTGCCTTCTTTTATTATAATATTGTTAATTTTAGACAGATATTCATGTTTATAGGTTTCTCTTTGTATTATTTCATTTTATTTTATTTTTTTTCTTTCATCTTTTTTTTTTTTTTTTAATTCTTTTCTTTCTCTCTTTTCTCTTCCTCTCAACTTAGATCAGAATAGAATTGAGTATATAATAGTATTTGTTTTTCTGGCTGTTAAAAATTTTCGTTGTTGTTTTTCTTTTTAAGAAATATGCAGCGGAAGTCAGGGGTGGGATGGGGAGGGAGGGGCTGGGGTTGGGGGGAGGTTGGAGGGGATGGGAGGGGGGGTGGGGGCAGGGGTGAAAAAAGGGGGAAAATTTTTTTATTGTAAAACTTTTTCAATAAAAAAAAAAAAAGATTGTAGGTTGGGACATATTTGTCCCTCTGGCCACTAGATGGGACTAGAGAGCAACAACAGTATATAAGAGTTATATGCTGAGGCACACAAGTGTATTCAGTTAGAGAATGGTAACTACTGCTGTGTTTTGACAATAGGGCTAGTGCTGTTGAATCATTTCTTTGCTTCTTGTCTTTCTCATTTATAGAGGGAAGTCAACTCACACTGACTGTTCTCTGTACAGCTCCTCCTCCTACCCCTTTCCTTGTCCAGATATTTGAACACCCTTCCCAGATGTTCTACTTTGACAATCATGTCACCCTTTTCTCTTTCCTGCTCCCTTACTGTAATATTGTTGCTTCAAACTTACATTGATAAAGCAAAGAGAAGACATCTCACATCTATAAAACCTCTGATGGTCTTAGTTCAGAAACCTGGACTGGTGCTCTGCTGTCAGTCATTCATACTCTGGTTACTTCTGAAATGGACTAGAGAATAGCTGCAGCTGCTGGCAACACAGGGAGGTATTTGTACTTTCCCGGTGCAAATTATACCTCTGTTCTTGAGATGCATTGGCCACCAAGATGCTTCCAGATCCAGTTCAAGGTGCTGATAATGACTTAGAAAACCTAACATGGCCTGGAACTGGGATATTTGAAAAACCACTTCTTGATTACATCTACTTATCAGATGCAACAGGAAAGGAATGTTATGGGTCCTATCCACTAAAGAAAGTCATCTGATGGGACCTGGAAGAGAACCTTTTCTGCTGTGGTCCCTTTGGAACATCATATCCATATAGCTTAGATTGTCTTCTGGTCTTCTGGTCTTTAGGAAGGGCCTGAAAATATGACCGTGTTATTGTGCTTGGGGTTCTGGTAGAAGGTGTGAGCCTTTTCAATGTTTCTACTGAATGGAATGTATGGCTGTACTCACCAGTGGTTGTGATTATATTTTGTGTTTAACTGAGCTTTTAATGATTGTATGTTTGTTTTATTTATCTTTTTTAATTTCTTTCACTTCTATTGGGAATGGGTGGAAGACAATATCCATTACTGTACTATAAAGAAAGAAAGAAGGAAAGAAAAAAGAAATAAAGGAAGGAAGAAAGGAAGAAAAAAAGAAAAGAAAAAGAAAAAAGTTTGGTATAGGGCAAAGAATGAAGCTTGATAATATCCTCTGATCTATGGTTTAGTGATGGAACAGAATCATTATCTCATGAAAAGCAGATGTCTATCAAAATGAACAGGTGCTATTTCCAGACAATTATCTTATCTACAGACCGAATGTCCCAATTTCTGAAAAATATGATTAATGGAATAACCATATAAGAAATGAATATGAAGGATGTACATGAAACCAATTTTAGTATTATCTTGAACATTTTCCTACAAATAGTTATATAAAAGCCTTTTTTCACCAAAATTCACATTTACTTCCTGAGCATTTATTTCCTGCCCCTTTTGGATACAGAGTTAAATAATGCTCATAGCCTTCTTATTCCTGCTCATCATGGCCTCATTATTAGTAGGTTCCTGTAGGTTGCTATTTCTAAGCACAAGCAGTTTTGAGACGGAGACAATTGAAACAGAAAGTGCTTGATGCTTCTCTCTTTCAAATTTTCACTCTAGCTGTTTTTTTTCCTCAAAGGGGTTCAGTCATATACCTGGGTAGTCCAAGGGGAGCTTTGGGAGAATTTGGCTCAACACTGATAAGAAATCTATTTGTGAATTATCTCCTGAGCAGTGGTGGGATTCAATTTATTTACTACCAGTTCTGTGGCTTGGTGGGCGTGGTGTGGCTTGTTGGACGTTCCTATTTTTCTACTTGCATTTTTTATGTGCTTTCGAACTGCTAAGTTGGCAGAAGCTGGGACAAGTAACGGGAGCTCACCCCGTTACGCGGCACTAGGGATTTGAACCACTGAATGGCTGACCTTTCAATCGACAAGCTCAGCATCTTAGCCACTGAGCCACCACATCACTTGACATTAGATATATCATATATAATATTCTGATGTGTTCTTTTCCATCATCTTGTTTTCTATTTCTATTCAAATGAAATAAATATAAATACATTTTATATAATGTTTTAATTATTGATTTATTGTATGCTGCTCAAAGTATGTGAGATAAACAACAATTTAAATTTGATAAATAAGGCTGTAAAGTACCAGGAGTCGCTCCAAAGATACAACATTATATAAAAAATAAATGATAGCAATAGATAGATAGCACTTGGATTTATATACCATTTCATAGTGCTTTACGGTCTTCACTAAGTGGTTTACAGAATCATCATATTGCCCGCGACAATCTGGGTCTTCATTTCTGGCAGTGAGCAGAGTCAGCCTGCAATACTGCATTCTAGATGATGGATAGATGGATGGATAGGTGGATGGATGGATGGATGGATGGATGGATGGATGGATGGATGGATGGATGGATAGATAGATAGATAGATAGATAGATAGATAGATAGATAGATAGATAGATAGGAACAAGGGCATAGTGGCCTCCATAGTGAATGAAATATAACTATGGGTGTGAGGGTGAGGACAACATTCATTTTCTGAGATGAAACAATTATTGACAAAAGATACATGTATCCTTGTTTTCTACAAAGGGAATTAGAATAAGTCATTCTACTGAGAATTATAATTCTACAATTAAACACATTGTATTCTCACATTTTTATTGGCACATAATTTGGGCCCTGAGATAGATTCTTTTATTTTTCATAGGCAGAAAAAATCATGGATCCTTTCCAGAAATGAAAAGTATGTATCCTTTCTTTCAGTAGCTGTTCAGTTGGTAAAAGTAATATTTCAAATAAGTAGGTTTTTTTAATGATAATGGGAAAATATTAAGAAGAAATTCAGAGGATTGTAGATAGTTAATTTTGCTTCGTTAAAAAAAAAAGACTTTTGTAGATGGACCTTCACAGATGTTCCAACATGGGTTTCAGGTATGCATATAATACATTAAGTGCATGAAATTTCACATTTTGAACACTAAAGTTGTTCAATTAGTTTTAGTCCTAGAATTAATTCAAAAGCGCATAAATGGGCAAAGTATTGACTTTTAGGTAATAATTAGAAGAAACTGAATAGACCTATATGAAATACTTTATTAATCTGCACATAGTTACCTCTAAGCCTATCATAAGCAAATGACTTACCAAAAAGCTTGGACCTCTCACAGAGGAGAGAAACTATCTAGCAACTCTCCACTACACTGCCTCCAGAAAAATAAAGACCTAAAAATAGAGAAAGAGGACATTATGGTTTCATTCAATGTCACAGAACTCTTTGTGCCCATAGATCCAGAACTAATGAAAGAATACATGGCAGCACAACCTACCCTATCTAGCCAAATACACTAGGATTGAAATAGCCAGAATCATGGATCTCATCAAATTCTGCTTCACTACTTACTTTTAGTTTTATGAACAAATAAATCAATAAATCAGAGGAAAACCCATGGGATCATCACTTTAGGATTCATAGCAGAGACTGCGGTACAGTGTCTAGAAAACACACCCCTACACATACAACCAAAAGCATGGATCCAATGTATATATAACACCTTGTTCATGATAACTGAAGCATAAAATTTTTATCCTAATCTTGAATTATCCTGACAAAATTTCAAATAAGTGGAGTCCTTGATTTTTTTTTTAATCTGGCCTTTATTCTTTTTTACAAGTAACAAAAGGCAACAAGCATACCTAACACTCCTTCCTTCTCTAATTTTTTCCATAACAATACTGTGAGGAGGGTTGGGCTGAGAAAGAGTGACTTTCCCAAAGTCATCCAATTGGCTTACTTGCCTAAGGCAGGGGTAGAATTCATAATCTTCTCATTTCTAGCCTGAGGCCTAGCAGATGAGCTCACCCAGTAGCCTCATATAGGAGCAGAAAGTATACTGAATCTTCAGAGCCCAGACAGCAGAGGCCCGAAGGTAGGATGTCTCCTCTGACAACTGGAATTGACCCTGGAGAAAAGAGAGGAATCGAAACAACCTAGTGCCATCCTCCACACCCAATCCTTTGAACAGATCCAGAAGAATGTCTTAACTGATGGCATGAAAAACTGCAGAGAGGTCAGTATGTCAAGGATGGATTCAAAACTGTATCCTGCCTTCACCAGAAGCAGGACTCAACCCATGCCATTTCCATCCCATACCAAGGTCCGAATCCCAATTGAAAGGCTCCTCTGAAGCTGCTGCACAACAACCTTTCTCAACCACCTTAACTAAAAAGGGGAGGTTAGATATTGGACAAGCTTAGTGGAGTCAAGTGATGGCTTCTTAAGGAGGGGGTAAACCAAGCGCTCTTTAAGAGGTAATGGAACAACCCCCTCATTCAAAGATGAATTCACCAGCACTAGAACTCACTCACACAAAATCTCCTGTGTGTATAGGCAAACTATGTGTCAGGGTTCCAAGTAACTCCCCCAATGAAAAAAACTTCTGAGGCTTGAATTTCCTCAAGGTTACATTTTATTAGAGATGTCATATTGGCACCTCTGGGAAAAGTCAAATTTGAAAGCTTCCAGGTTTTCCCCACCCAAAGGGAAATTCAAGCTCCTGCCCGTCACCCACATGTCCATCACATGGTCCAATCCAAGCACCATCCCAACTGGAGATGCTTCCCAGTTCCAGACATCCAGAGCAGGACAAGGTGGCCTTGACTTTCTAAGAAAGGAATGTTATTATGACTATATATCACCCTGGCTCCATACAATCCCCCCTCCCATTTTCCCACAGTAGTACCAGTAAGACCCAACAAAAAAGATGGCTTCCAGGCAATCTTTTCCCGGCGTGTAATAGCACTGATGATGTTACTTAGTTGAGGAATGCAATATCTACAAGCAAACATTTGTTTGTTTGTTTGTTTGTTTATATTTTTATACCCCCCTTCTCCCGTAGGACTCAGGGGCGCCGCAGGACTCAGGGCGGGTTGAGTCCTTGCAATGCTCCATTATTATACTTAACATCTGCTATTCTATTTCAGCCTCGTGTAGCGTACTTTTTATGTTACTGTTTTATAACTTTCTTGTATACTTTAACTAGACTAGACAAAGTGGTTATTGGTATGGCATTATCCAGAATATTTTATTGGCCGGGCTCTGAGGTCAGTCATTAATCTTCAAGTTAATGCATTTCACTTTTTTGTTTTCACTGATTGATTTTTATTCTCTGCAGGTCATGTATACAAAGACAAATAGTGCCTTTCTGAGTTCTACAGGTACATATTCTATCATTAGAAGTTTTTCACTGATAATTTTATAATAGATTATCCTAAAGAACTGATATGACTAAAATCCAGGTGCAAAGACCTACTGGTATTGATGAAATATAGCAAGAGATTTTGTAAAATGAGAAATAGCAGATAAGTGATAACAAAATGCAGTCCCTGAGGCCAAAAATAAAACATACCAAAAAATAAAAATGGAAGGCAATATCTTTTTTATGCATTTGGAAGTACCTTCTATTTTAGTGTGGTTGTGGGCATCCTAAACATACAATATGAATCACTAATGTATTTAATCTAATTCTAGATTTGTGTCCTTTCTGGGAAGGAAATATATGTAACACTATTCCCTTTGAAAGAACTTGACCTCCATACAAGAGGGAACACTGATAAACTTCAGTAGGACTCACATCCCATTTCTATCAAAGGTATAAAGGAAACCCACAAACTGTTCATTCCAGCAGCTTTTGAGATAACTCAGTTGGCCCAAAGAAAGAATTAAGACAAGCAAAACACTCTCAGCTAATAAATCATACTTAAATTTCCGTTTTTGTTCTTGAAAATTTCCATCTGTCTTTGCTACATTTTGTCACTTTTCAAGACTACCATTGCTTCTACTATGACAACATTATCACAGGTTTTGCTGTGATATCACAGCATTTCAATGTATTATCAGGAATTCAGCAGGGCAAGTTTTTAAAAAAAGAATTATAAAATAAAATAGGAGAAATGAGTATATTGATCAAAATGTGTCTTCTTTCCAATGGGATTCACTAATAATATAAGTGAACCATCTACACATGAATTTGTTATAATTAACCAATTGACAGAACCATCAACCAGGTAGACATGGAATTATTTTATCATTTCTTGGACTGCAAGAATGCAAAGAATCAAAAGATTAAAAAAGGTCAGATGAAACCCCTACGGTACGCCTGCAAAAGAAACTAATATTGAATTTTATCATTTGATGCATCAAATACAACAAGGTCATATGCAAAAGTATGTGATAAAAAAATAGTCAAAAAGGAAAAAAAAATCCTCTGTAGGATACTATCCAGCAAAAAGCAACTGACCAAAAAAGTCAGATAAAATGAAGATACCCTGAGGCTATGAAAAGTACTGTCATTTAACACCAGAAATCTAGAATGGGTTCCCCCCCCCCTTTTTTGGGGAGGCTTTGCTACTGAAGTTTCTAAACTCTGCAATTTAGGTGCTGAAAGTGGCCATTGATACCCAGTTCAAAAGAAGTGAGACCCATGCACGACTTCAAAAGGTTAAAAGAATTGCACTTCTTTCAAACATCAAGCTGAGACAGCAGCTTTCAGAACTAATAGTAAGAGAAAACGGTTGCCTGATTTATGAATAACGAAAGAAAGAAAGAAAGAAAGAAAGAAAGAAAGAAAGAAAGAAAGAAAGAAAGAAAGAAAAGAAAAGAAAAGAAAAGAAAAGAAAAGAAAAGAAAAGAAAAGAAAAGAAAAGAAAAAGTTCAAGGAAAAAAGAGGGAAACCTCTCGGATTTAAGAAATAATGTTTGAAGTTAAAGAGTTCTGTATGGGCAAAGAAAAAATATTGTGTTTGATAGTCTTGATATGAAATTAGGTATTTATCATCCAGCTCATTCCCAGTTTATGCAACAACCCAGAGGTTGATTCAAACTTGACACAGTTCCTCTCACTTTCATTTTGGCACTGAGAATATGAAATTATTTTTTCAGAAAAACTAATTAATATGTCTGTCTTTTAGATTTCAAAAAGTTAGCAAAAGTATTTTACATTTGCAAAGCATTTTTCTCTGATAGTTGTAGCTTTTGTTTATAGTTGTTATTATTATTGTGGTTTGTCGCACTTTCAGTCAGATGTTTAGGCTGGATTTGGCATTTTTGTCCACCTATTAAGTCCTTTCCAAAGACCTGAGATAGGCAGATGTGGATGTTTGATGATGCTACAGATATAGTCACAGGATGTAATCTGTTTCAAGTAAAGCCGTCTTTTGCAATTGACTGATGGTGAATTTGTCAATGCTGATGCTGTTCAAGTGGTGCTCCAGTTGTTTTGGGATTGCACCCAAAGTACCTATTATTATTGGTACTACCTTTGCTTTCTTTACTATTATTATTAACATTCCAGCAAATAACCAGAATTCTCTAGGTGATGTGCAGCTCACCTTCTAAAAATGCATAACAATTTAAAACATCATTCAGTAACTCTTACGCTTAAGTTATAGCTGCATGATCTATTTAGGTGGAAAGTAAAAGTAAACCATTTTAAAATAAAATAAATGCATATTTAATACAGGGACTTTGAACTGTTTGCACTATTGTTGTCATGAACCTTAGATTTATACTTTGGGGTAGCCAACATTTTCTAAAAGATTTTTACATTAGATTGGATTTTTTTTCCCTTCTCTTTTTTTAAATCACAGATTTACAATAAAAAGGGAATATTTGTAGCTCAAGATTGAACTGTGAGATCCTTGGTTATTTTCTTGCAGATATTTCATTACCAAGCTAGGTAACATCATCAGTGCCAGAGTCAGGGGTGGGTTTAGGGGTGAAATCCAAAATTTTTCCCTACCGATTCTGTGGGTGTGGCTTGGTGGGCATGGCAGGGGAAGGATATTGCAAAATCTCCATACTCACCCCACTCCAGGGGAAGGATACTGCAAAATGTCCATTTCCTCCCCTCCTGGGGGAAAGGATATTGCAAAATCTCCATTCCCACTGTAATCTGGGGCCAGCCAGAGGTGGTTATTTGCCAGTTCTCCGAACTGCTCAAAATTTCCACTACCGGTTCTCCAAAACCTGTTAGAACCTGCTGGATTTCACCCCTGGGTGGGTTCCATTTACTTTTACTACCGGTTTGCAGCCCTCGCACATGCACACATGTTTCTGAACATGCACAGAAACTTGCATCACCATGATCACCGTGATGACCTCATAGAGGGTGGGTGGAGCCTCCCACCAGTTTTACTACCAGTTCTATAGAACTGGAGAGAACCAGGAGCAATCCACCACTGGCTAGAGTGATGATGAGCATTAGCATTTAGTTTGGTATTGAAACATCTGCAAGAAAACAATCTCAGGAAGCATCCCAGATTTTCAGCAGAATCCTTCAAATCCTTACGGATTTACTGTTACTCTGCTTGGAAACAATCCTAGAGTGATCACTTGGTTCTGTAGTTGTCACTTGTTCACAGCTGCATCTCCAACAGAATTCGGGCCAAAGCAGTAGTGGTATTCAGTCAGTTCGGACTGGTTCGGGCAAACCAGTAGTGGCTACTTGCGGGTGGCCGCCCCCGCCCCACCCACCTACCCTGCTAACCTGCCCTGGTGCTATGCTATCTTATTTAGTCATGTTTTCTCAGTTGCATGCATGAGTACAAGCTGCACATGTGAGCAAAACGCATGTGCAGAAGGCCACGCGGATGCGCGGAAGGCTGTGTGCATGCGCTCACATTTTCAGTGCATGGCAAACTGGTGGTAAAACTATGTGAAACCCACCTCTGGTCCAAAGCCCTTCTGGTCAAACTCACTATGCATTGACCAATCTCAATTTTGCCAGTCCTTGGTACCAGTGGTGGGATTCAGCCAGTTTGCACCACTTTGGGACCGGTTGTTAACTTTCTAAGCAGTTTGGTGAACTGGTTGTTGGAAGAAATCATTAGGGCAGAGAACTGGTTGTTAAATTTATTGAATCCCACCACTGCTTGGTACAACCTATCTGGTGCCAGCAGTCTATCATCCCATTAACAAAGACCATGGTCCTAGGAACCAGGTGTTTTGTTTCTATATCATCTACATAGATATTGTTCATTTCACGCCATTCTTCTTTTCTTTTGTAGTCCTCTTTTATAGACTGGAGGGATAAATTGGAACTCTAATTGAGCCTCTGGGATCTTGAATTCCCCTCCTAAATAAAACCCATGGTGATATAGTTGTAGCCGTTCTTTGAAGTATTCTTTTTCTCTACATTAGATTAGCAGGAAGAGATAATTGTCAGTGGACTTGTTAAGACTTGGAAGTTGTTCTGTCACATCTCTGATCTATATTTCTGCCAGACAGCACACTTCATAAGCCAATGGGTCTTGTCAGTACATATTTCTTTTGGTTCCTTATAGCAGACAATTAAATTAATTGTCAATTTTACTGAAGTTAGCTCTATTGCTAGATTTCACTTAATGCATAATGCATGGTGAAATATCTGGGTTCTGATCAAATCATTGCACGATGAGGTTAATGGGAAATTATATTAGAATTTACATTAATGTTGTCATTCCACATGCCAAAAAAAGGTATGTTTATATTAGGTACGAGCACAGACTTTTTCAAGTCATAAACTGTACATGATCTTTGAATGGTATGCCAGGGACCAGGTTTCAATGAATAGGCAAGGGTAGGAGAAACAGTACACTTATTTTAATTCAATATAATTAGTTACTTCCAGTTTGTCACATTGGACATTATATTTAAGCAGCAATGTTTGTGGTTAAGGTGGTATCTTCTGGAGATGAACCTGAGACAGTGATGGCTAATCTTTTCCGGACCAAGTGCCCAAAGCGCGAGCATCTGAACCCCCAAAATGCAATGTGTGCATGGCCCCTGCATGCACCCCGCCCCCCCCATGCATGTGCGCACAGCTCCCTGCGCATGCTTGGCTGAGACCCAAAGGCCAGCTGGTCGGTGGAAGGCACATGTGCAGCAGAATTGAACTGGGGCGATGGCTTGCATGCCATCAGAGAGGGTGCTGTTGCCACCTATGGCACATGTGCCATAGGTTCACAATCACGGACCTAAGACTTTGAGGAAAGTGGAGTCTTTGATGCTCTCTGAGGTTGTTTGCTTACAGACATTGCAGACACTCACATCACCAGTGTGAGTGAGTGTGGGGTTTACTACCTGTTTATATAGAGTAGCTTGCATTGAAAACCCAGTAGAGTCTATATTTCTGGCAGTCTTGGTGGCACATCTGACTCTGTTTCTTGTGAGATGCAGCGTTTCTCATGCCAGCAGACTATTCACCAGAAAACTCAGATCACAGTCCTTTTTCCCCCAACATAATTTGGGTAACTACATTTCATAACCCTGATACAACTCCAAACCTAATGCTATCTAACCTTAAATACAGTCATTCTTGATTGTTCTTAATGCTTCCAACTAGACACACTATTTTCAAAATTCAAAATGTGACAACAGTCCTATTGATCCTGGTAGGCAATGACTTTTCTAAAGGTCTTTTGATGTGATTTGTGGTCCTGAATATTACTGCAAGATGAAAATATGAGATAAGCTCAGAATTTCTTTTTTATGATGGAAACAATATTATGAAGATAAAGGAAGTTTAAATTCATCCACCTGAAGTAATGAAACTTCATGCTGGCTCAATCAAGACAGGCAAGGAGTATTGAGCCGAATATTGGAAAGGTCAATATGTACAGAGCTTAACTGGAAAGACAATTGAATATTAACCCTAGTGATAATATAGCATCCTCTGATGCACTTGAGAAGACTCAGGGATACCTGTGTGGCATATATAACTTCACAAAGGAGCAGAGAAGATTGAGGAAGATCTTCCCTATACTAATTCCATCTGCAGGCAACTACAGACAATCCCAAATGACTTTTCGTACCCAGCTGACAGACCACAAAAACTATGGAAAGTTTTTGGAAAGGTCTATGGAAAGAACTATGGAAAGACTTCACGTGAGAATAATGTTACTGCATTTGTACGTTGGCAGATGCATAAGCATTGTTGGGTAACTGAAGTCAGGCTGCTGGTGAATAGCAGGTGACTGATAAAACACAACCAAATTTTTGGAAGCCAGGTTAAGATCGTAAAGTGTCACCTAGAATGTTAGAACTAACCTCAGGTTGGACATCATGAGCTAATTATTTACAAATTATTTCAATACGGAATTTTAATTGTAGCTATATTAGAACTATAACTCATTGGATTTGGAAATGTCCATGTCCCCTCTTGTAATATTCTGGAGTGAGACACACTGGCAATATTGGCATTCCTACAGACCACCAAGAGTCTCTAATAGTTCTGTGTAGTTCCAATGATCTCAAGTATTTATGTGTTTTTCAATAACAATAAAAAGCCACCTAATAAAAGTTTGTTTATGTTCCTACAGAAATAACCATTGATGAGTTAAAAAAAACAACAGTAACAAACACAGTTCTACACCCAGTTACAAACAATCCTGGATTCATTGCTGTGAATAGAACTAATCCTGATTACCAATACCAAGATTTGGTGATGTCAATAGCAATAGCACTTAGAGTTATATACCGCTTCATAGTGCTTTACCACCCTCTCTAAGTGGTTTACAGAGTTAGCATATTGCCCCCAACAATCTGGGTCCTCATTTTACCCACCTCAGAAGGATGGAAGGCTGAGTCAACTTTGAGCCTGGTGAGATTCGATCTGCCAAACTGCTGGCAAGCTGGTGATCAGCAGCTGGTGATCAGCAGAATTAGCCTGCAGTACTGCACTCTAACCACTGTGCCCCACAATGTTTGTCAAATTGATAGAAGCTGGCAATAAAGGAACAATTTTCAAGAAAGGATATACTTAGGAATGCAAGAATTACTATGGGATTAGTCTGTTGTTAATCATAACCTAAAAAGAGCTGGCCAGTTTTCAGCCTGGAAAAGGATGCCACAACCAAATATTTGTATTTAGGGAATGCATCAGATGTTTTGATTTTGCAGCAAGATTTGACAATGTCCATTGGCCAATCCTATAGAAGGCATGCAGAAACCTGCTTATCTTAATAATATGTTTTTTAAATCAGGTATATGAAGGATCACAATACTCTGTTCATGATAATGGCAAAATGTCCAAAGACTTATATGTATCGGTAAGAGGCAGGATTGTGTTCCATCTCCTTTGCTCTTCAACATCCTCCTTAATGCAGTCATGTAGAAAGTTAGTCCAGTTGATGCAATGTCGAATCTGTACACAATGAATTCATCAAAGACATAATGATTGCTAATAAGAATGTCATCCTTGCAGACAACAAAAAAGAAGTTAATGGCATCCTACTTAATATAAAAAGTTAACCATCAATACTGACAAGACTAAGGTATTTCCAACTGATGGCAGCCTTCTTCTTTGATGGAGCTCAGCTTGAACAAGATGAGCAATTTAAATTCTCCCCTCAATTATCCAAGAACGACGACAAGAACAACAAAAATAGCTGCCACCGCTTTTTATCAACAATCTAATCAGTCAGGCTGCCTCAGCCTTTGGAGGACTGGCATGGTACCTCTGGGAGAAAAACAGCTTAAGCATTACTACCAAAATGTACATCTTCTGTGTCAATTAATACTACTTCTGCTTCTGCATGGTGTAGAATCTTGATTCTTACTTCAAAATGATTTGAAAAGTCACAATTTTTTTTCCAAAGGAGCTCCCTGTGGTGAAGAGTGGGGATTTCAATCTATGATAAAATACAAATTGAAAACATTAAAGAATAGTGCCACAATCATCTTATGGTAGTTAGTGAAATTCTGAAGTATGGAATGTGCTGGCATTATCACACCCATCACGCAAACCCTTGCTAACTTCCCTATCAATCGCTCTGGCAATTATACCTCTTATATTGGAAAGTACAGTAATTGACTCCAGAAAAATCTTGGCTGAAGCATGTGGAAGAACATTTAGCAACATGTAGACTCAACCAAGAGTAGTGTAACAGCTGTTCCACAATCAACAAAAATGGAGAAGTATGCAACTGTATGCAACCTCAGCAAACCAAAACACCTACAGCTATATGCTTGTTACACAATGGAGTATGAGATAAAGCTAAAAAAAATTAAATTTGTGCACACCCGTACTTCTGGTATCTTACTCATAACCCTTCTCTCCATTTCATTCCCAGATTGCATGGTTTCTATTGCCCCCCCCCGCCCCCAAAGAGCTGGATAAAGATCCTCCAGGTAGCTAAGATTGGTTAACATTGCTCTGCAATGGTCTCAAAATCTTTTAAAAGTTAAAGGGAAAAGATAGAAAATATGTTGGTTTTACTCCACAATGAAATAAGGAAATAAAAGTGGAAACCAAGAAAGAGGCATATAGGATGATGAAAGAATGGCAAGCCGAAGTCAAGGGCAGAATTTCATTTGTAGTTTTAGAAGAGTGTGTTGCTGAATTTGGTGATCCTTGGACTGTAGGACAATGCCTTTATCCCAGGGGTGTCAAACTCAAGGCCTGGGGCCGCATCTGGTCCACAGGTTACTTAGATCTGGCCTGTGGGGCCGCCCTGGAAATAGTGAAGGACAGGCCCACTGTCCCTCTGCTAGTGAAAATGGAGCTCATATGTGGTCCTCCCAAGCTCTGTTTTCTCTGGCAGAAGGTTGCAGGAGGCCACCCCAGCCAAAAATGGAGCTCACAAGGGCCGTGCATGCTCACCAAGCTCTGTTTTCACTGGCAGAGGGCTGCAAGAGGCTATCACAGCTGAAATTGGAATTCAAGATCCCATTTTTGCTGGCAGAGTGCTTGGGCCACCACAGGCACCCCCCTGACATGAGTGACATCATGCTGGCCATGCCCACCCTGGCCACATCCATCCCGCCCCCTCCCCTGAGATCAAACACAACCCTGATGCGGCCCTCAATGAAATTGGGTTTGACACCCCTGCCTTATGCCAACCATATCATCCACCTCACCCCTTAACATCCACTCCAAACACAGGCTTGGATCTCCCCTGATCTAATAGTGAACCTATAGTCAATAAAACAAACGATTGCTTAACCTTTTCAGCCTATATTGGCACATAGGCTGAAACGGGCGATGTTGTGGCTCCGTTGCCTGAACCTGTGTCATCAGCAGGAGAGGACTCTGAGAGTGAGGGAGAGGAGTTGGCAAGGCCTCCTTCTCCAGGATCCTCCTCTCTGGCAATGCCTCCAGAGGACACCGAAGGGCAAGAGATAGGCCCAGAGCCAAGCACATCCCTGCAGCCATAGGTGGACAGTGAGGAGGGTAATGAGTCTTGGCTGGACCCTTGCCAGCGTCGCAGAGACAGGCACGCGCAACAGAAGAAAAGGCGTGCCCGTGATTAGCTGACTCACTGGACCACACCCCACAGGCTATAAAAGGGGGGAATTTAAGCATTCAGGCTCTGTGACAGACAAAACTAAGTAATCCCTTGGAGTCACTTTGCATCTCGGCTTCAGATTTATTCCTGGACAATTGTTGTGGTGTGTATTTTCTTCTACGTTGATAAAGGTCTTGGCAAGCAGCTGCTGGGATTGCTGCCAAGCATCTTATAGGACTAATTGGTTGCCTGCCAGTTTATTTAACCCCCGACTGTCTGAGTGTGTGTGTGTGGGGGGGGGCGAGGACAGAACAGGCGAAGTGTATCTCCCATTAGGAAATTGGCAAATACCAGCAACATGTGCAACAATAAATCAAGATATGGGAATCCTTTACCCACACAACAGTGTCCCAGTACCAGTCTCAAGAATCCAACATCTATTCAAGCAAAAGAGACAAAAGGATTGTCCCCACTGCAGGGTAAGAAACCTGCATTTTCTCCCCTCTGAAGTCCATGCATTTCCTGGGAAAAACACACTGGCAGGCATATCCACAGAACTTATGAACAAGTAACCTGTTCCCCTATAAGTATTGTTGCCTCTGTCTTTAAGGAGTTCCTTCGAATTGCTGACCATCTGTTTCACAGTCTGTCTTTTTGAATAATCTCTACTTCTACTCAGAGATGGGTTTCAGCAGGTTCTGATCAGTTCTGGAGAACCGGTAGCAGAAATTTTGAATAGTTCAGAGAACCGGTAGTAAAAATTCTGACTGGCCCACCCCCATCTATTCTCTGTCTTTGGAGTCCAAGCTGATTGAGAGGAAATGGGGATTTTGCAGTAACCTTTCCCTGGATTAGGGAGGGAATGGAGATTTTATAGTATCCTTCTCTTGCCACATCCACCAAGCCATGCCCACAAGCCATGCCATGCCCACCAAGCCACATCCACAGAACCAGTAGTAAAAAAAATTTGAAACCCACCACTGCCTCTACTTTGAGCAATGGTCTGTTGTCTTTCATTGGGTGACCTGGCTTGGAATCAGACCGAAAATCTTCTAACAGGGCCATCAGCTTTTCAACAGAGTAGAATGGAGGATTCAGAAACAGTAACTAGAGAAACACTGTTCCTCCCCATTATCCATCTCACTTTAATTGATGACTGGATTTAGTTTATGACCTAATCCCGCCACTCTATATTTTGCAAAGAGGGAAACCAGAAACATAAAAACTCTAGGAACAATGGAAAAACAATACGCATATGGTATGCTTTTGGCGGGATGTGTGTGGGTGTTTCTATTTATTTATTACTTAGAGGAGAGGGGAAAAAAGATTTCCCAGAAGCAAGGCACTATTAAAATATCAAATTGATAGTTCATGTCTGTCAATTACAGGAATATCCATCTATCAGGTGAAGTCATGGAAACTTGCTGCCGCTGAGGTCTGCTGAGAGAGATCCCCTGGAGGTTTGCATTGCCCTTTTCTAAGACAATTCGTGTGTCTGTAAATTCTGTCTCGATGTTTCTGTGACCTAAGAAATGTGGCACAGGGTAGCAACTGAAGAAGAGATCAAAGGTTGCTGAGAGGAAAAGTAAAAATAGGCTGGTGGTAGGGAACAATAAAGCAAAAATTAGTAGAAGAAGCATAAACACTGTGAAAAAATAAACAAGAAACTGAAACTTGGATTAAACTGAGAGAAAGAGAAAGAAAGTTGTGGAAGTAGGTGATACTAAATTTATAATCCTACATAATTTCCTCTGCAAAGTCATGACGGATCATGCACAGACAATTCATGTTTGCAACTAGTTTGTTTTATTGATCTAGATTTGTTTTTAAGGGATAGGCATCTTTCACTTTTCTTTTTCTCAATGAGCGATAGTGGGCAGGGAACAAAAATCTGTATGATCTTTACTGAAAGTTTAATGTGATCTTTAAAAGGAAAACAATAACCTGGGCTTCACTGATTAGCTGAGCCACCGTGTGTTATTGGTATATAGCATGCAGTTCAAAAAACCACAAATTAGATTTCCTGCAAATAACTGTCTGAATATTGAAAAAAAAAATCGGAGTAGAGTCCTGGAGCAAAAATGAGAGATACTGTAAGGAATAAGGGAATTCAAAAAAAAAAAAAAAAAATGGTAATGAAGAGAATAGTAATACATGAATAGAGACTTGTTACTCTATTGTACAATATACATTATGCTGCTATAAAAGTATTTTCCATTTAAGCATTTATTTGTTAAGTGTTTATAATACATGTACCTCTATTAAAAAATATGTATGAAATCAATTGTATCCTTCCTTATTAAGATTTAGGTTATTTAAGTGCTTATAAGATAGATCAGAGATCTGAAGGAGACATCTTGGCAGACTTTATCACTATCCTTCAATTGTTTATTGTAAGATTACAATAAGTAAAATTATTAAGATGTTATTTCGCCAGGCCGGATTGGACTGAAGGGGTTTTTAAGGGGAGTTTTAATGATTTTTAGCATTTAATATTGATTTATCTGTTTGTTTCATTGCTGTGAGCCGCCTTGAGTCCTTGTCGGAGAGAGGACAGCATAGTAGCTTAATAAATAAATAAATAAATAAATAAATAAATAAATAAATAAATAAATCTAAATCCTTCATAAATCCTTTTTCCTTCTTCCCTAAAATGCCACCCCAAATTGGCACGTAACTACTGTATATCTCTATTTCAAATTACCAGAACAATCCACACACCTTTTGTGCAGTTAATAGGGGACCAATTAGGAAGACAAAAGGAAGGAATCTGTCTGTTGCAGGGAGATGTGAATCTAAGTTAGGGTATATGACTGAGTTTTACAATGTAGTTAGATTATATGCTTTGTGGATTTTTTCTCCCATGTCTATAGTGCATATGCTTGGAGAAGAAGTGGGCATTACCTTGTTCTTTGGCATAGGACAGGGGCCCTGCTGAGGGTGCACAGAGACATTCCTTAATGCTAGAGAGCTGAGAGATGTTACATAATAACATATTAACAGATAGGTAGGGATAGGTACAGGAGAAAAGAAAGTAATCTGAGAAAATGAAAAGAGAGAGAATTTTTCCTTTGAGACATCTTGGATTAGCTAAAACCCTGGAGGGCCTGTCCAATAAGTCAAAGGAGGAGGGAAATGGGCCTTCGGGATAGAACTGTATATAATGAATGTTTTTGAAATCTAAGGGTGTGGCTTTCTGGCTCAAACTCCTTGTTGAGGTCTAGGCTGGGATACCCCACCACATTTTGCAAAATTGCTTACTTGTTTATTTTTGAAATAAAATCTCTGTGTTTTCACGGAGCCAAGTTTTTTTGTTGAAGTCATTTCCAACAATATTTTACTCAGGGATTCTTTCTCCTATTATAAAATAGTTTGATTATCAGAAATGGTTGTACTTCCAAAGTGATTTTTCTACAGAGGTTACAAATCACAGATTTGAATCAAGTATACCTAAACATTGTAGGTAAATTCTTTTCCTAAGGGTGGGAGGGAGTCAATCATAGCAACCCATTTAATTAATGCATATATTAAAATAAACTTGCGCTGGCTTCTTTCAAATCTGAATTGTAACAGGCAAACAAGGTATAAACAAAAAAACCTGAACAGAATAAAAACATGTTATGACATTTAGGTGCTTATAGGGTAGGCCAGAGATCTGAAGGAGACATCTTGGCAGACTTTATCACTATCCTTCAATTGTTTATTCTAAGATTACAACAATTTTCAAGTCATAAACGTCAGACATTTGTTTCCCAACAAATGATAAACAAACTTTTGAATTAATCTTTAATCCCCGTTAATTCATACTGTATGCAATAGGAAGATCTGTAATTTATTTTTGGGATGTGTACACCAGTGGTGGATTGTTCCCAGTTCGTTCCAATTCTTGCGAACCAGTAGTAAAAGCGACGGGAGGCTCGACCCCCACCCCCCCACCCCCAACTGTCATGGACGATCTGCACATGCACGCACTCCCATTGCAAACCGGTAGTAAAGATAAGTGGAACCCATCCCTGGTGTACACTTTATTTTCTTCTGCACTTAGTGGCCAGTAGTAAACATGGCTTAGGCTCGGGGTATTTGGCGGAACACCTGCGGCCAGCAACAGCTCCCCATTGCCTGGTGCACTCACACAGAGAAGGCCAACTTGAGGTCTTGTCGGCCAGGCAATGTCGGCTGACGGCCCCTAGAGAGCAAGCCTTCTCTGTAGGCGCACTTACCCTCTGGAATCAGCTCCTCTTGGAGCTTGGGTAGCCCCCAACATTCGCTCTTTCTGCCGTGACCTTAAAACATAGTTGTTTCACAAGGCTGGCCTGGATTGAATGGGGTTTTAATGGGAATTTTAGTTTTTATTGTCCAAATTTTAATCTGGACTGGTGTTATTATCGTTGTGAGCCACCTGAGTCCTCACAGAGAAAGGGTGGCATATAACTCCGATAAAATAAATAAAAAATAAATAAATAAATAAATAAATAAATAAATAAATAAATAAATAAATAAAAATAAACACAAATAACAGTGCTTATTTTATTCCTTATTTCAGTTATTTTAATTCAGGCATTGGCACTAAGTTAATTCCCTTAGAATAGATGATTTTTTTTTATTGAAAAAGTTTTACAATCAAAGAAAACAACATTTTCTTCCCCCCTCCCCCCTCCCCCCAACTTCCCAAAGCAAAATACAGGGTATTAAAAGAAAAAACAATCATGAATTAAATTAATCTAACTATCCTTAAGCTAACAAGTCCCCCCACTGAAACCTTAACTCCCTTGTAGATAACACAATATATATCTTTACAATCATTCATACGCAATTTGATATCTTCACATCTGGTACTTGTTTTGAATATAATCTATCCATTTTCTCCACTCCAAAATATATTTTTCTTGCGTATGGTCTTCCAGGTATGCTGAGATTTTCGCCATTTCGGCTAAATTTGCTACTTTCAATGTCCATTCTTCTATAGTAGGCAAAGAGTCTTTCTTCCAGTATTGTGCTACCAACAGCCTAGCTGCTGATATGAAATTCAAAATCAGTTTAGTCTCTAGTACTGTACAATCAGTTATTATACCCAATAAAAAATATTGTGGAGTAAATTTCAACCTCCTTTTCAAAATATTCTGAATTACCCGCCAAATTTTTATCCAAAATGCTTTGATCTTCTTACAAGTCCACCATATATGATCATAAATTGCATCATCACAGTCACATCTCCAACATTTGGGTTGCATATTTGGGTACATAAATGACAATTTCTTGGGATCTAAATGCCACCTATAGAACATTTCATAAAAGTTTTCCCTTAAATTTTGTGCTTGCGTGAATTTAACATTTCTAACCCAAATCTTTTCCCATGTTTCCATCATTATTGGTTCCTGAAAGTTTTGTGCCCATTTTATCATACAATCCTTGAGCAATTCCGTTTCTGAATCTATTTCCAATAATGCATTATACAACCTTTTAATATGCATTGGATTCTGGTCCCTAATCTGTTTTACCAAATTTTCCTCACATTGCATGAGACCAATTTTTTGGTCCTTCCTCCATCTAGCTTGGAGTTGGCCATACTGAAACCAAGTATAAATTATCCCTTCATCTTTCAATACCTCTGAAGATTTCAATTGCAAATTACCCCCTTCTTTAAAAAGAAGCTCCTTATAAGTAACCCCATCCATTTTTTCTTCTATACTTATATTTTCTATTGCATGTCTAGGATTTGCCCATACAGGTATCTTATAATTTAACTTATATTGGTACTTTTTCCAATATTTTTGACATACTATGCAGTTTCTTCTCTTTTGTAATTTCTTTGGGGGGTTTGTATTTGCTTTTGGAGCAAATTATATCATTTAGTTGCTGTAGTCCAGTCATGAGAATCCTCCCACCGGGCTTCAATGATAACTATTAAATAAAATTTCCTTCCCTGTAATAAGATTTCAAACTCATCTTGCTTATTTCTATAGACTGATGAGCATTAATATATAGACAAAAATGTCATGAAATTTATGAGTCAATATTCTTTCTAATTTTCCATGGAATGCTTTAATAGACCTTAGCATAGATTCTCCTCATTTAATATTGCAGTGTATGAGCTTTTCTGAATTTCTGTCTCCATCCTTCATAGGATTCAATTTAAAGTAACTTGATCACTATTGCCCTAATTTGATTAAACACGGTATTCCAATCTACAGAGATATGGTCCTCTTTGTGTCAACAAAGGTGCTTTTTCAAAAGGCAACTGGCCTTCAGAAAGTCCAGTTCTCTTTTGAAAATGTATCTTTGGGGCAGCCATGACCTGGATAACTAAGAATCTCCATAGACTTTGTGTCAACAATCATCATCCAGGAAATGCAAACTCTGAAACTCTTAAATTCTGTCTTCCTGTTTCAGAGGAAGTATCGCTCTGAAGAATTTCCTGGAATGTTGCTGTTGTTTTTTTCTTCCTGGAGTACACGATTCTGGTTCTTAATCAGGGGTGAAATCCAGCAGGTTCTGACAGGTTCTAGAGAACTGGTAGCGGAAATTTTGAGCAGTTCGGAGAACCGGTAGCAGAAATTTTGAGTAGTTCAGAGAACCGGCAAATACCACCTCTGGCTGGCCCCAGAGTGGGGTGGGAATGGAGATTTTGCAATATCCTTCCCCTGCTAGGCCCACCAAACCACACCACGCCCACCAAGCCACGCCCACAGAACCGGTAGTAAAAATATTTGGATTTCACCACTGCTCTTAATGTTTTATCATTTTCTGGAGATAAAACTTCAGGACCAGGAAATATTTTGTGATATTCCAAACATGGTTTGTTGATCTCCAAATGAATGGGAGAAAAGCAGAATTTCTAGGAATAGAGGAACATTCATTTCATAGTCTTTACATCAGCATTCCCTTAATCACTAAGAAACAATTCATCACTTACAATGGGCAAGCGGCAGCATACAGCATGTCTGGTTATTTTCTTCCCTTTCTTGCCTTTTCCTTATTGTATTCTAAACTCCTATTATCTCCCATTATTCACCTTTCAAGGTTTTTCATACTAAATGATTTGTAATTGATTTTGATTTGTACTTAACAAAACAGAATGGCAGAAAAGCAAGTAACAGTCATCAAACAAGAATGTATTGACTCTCCTATCCATGTGGACTGACTGGGCTTATGAAATGTGAAGGGAATACCTCTGTTTTGCCCTTATCTGATATTGCAGACTAAGTAAAACTGGATGAGATATTGGCCTGATTGGCGATAATTCTCCGTAAATGAATGAACAGAATGGGCTTGATAGTAGAAAAGTAAAGAACACATTTTGTGCACTATTAAAATGACGATTTTTTTCCGACTGCATTTTGACTGATTTGAATCCTTTGGAAATTTAAACCGATATGATTACTAAGTAATGTATTAATTGATTTACTAATTAATTGCCAGATAAAGCATACAATAAAGAGAATAATTTTAAATAATAAAATGCTTTGCATATGGAGTTGAATGTTGAATGTGCCATGGGTGACAACCAGTATGGCAGAACTAAAGAACAAGTGAAAATAAATGAAATACTTAAAGATGAAATCTTAAACTAAGTGTTAATCAGACACACATATGCAATGTCACCTTTGTTATTTCATGTAATAAATCTATAAGGAATATTTGTGGTGATATCACAGATATGTTTGTTGGGAATGAGAATATGTGTGCAGTTCTAAATGAAATGATTTCCAGTGAATCCAGGGATGGGCTTCAAAAATTTTAGCAAGGGGTTCTCTCCCCAGTTGTGGGTGGGTGTGACCATGATGCATGTGGGGGGAGGGTGTTTGCCCTCCCCAGGCTCCAGAGGCTTTCCTCAAGCTCTGGGAGGATAAAAAGAGCCTCCCCAGGCTCTGGAGGCCTTTCCTGAACTTCCAGTAGGCCCATTTTTTGCCCTCCCCGAGCCTCTGTGTGCACCTTGCACTTACGTACATCCAAAATGGGCCACATTGGGACTCCTGGGAGAGGTGGAGTGGGCAGGTCCAGCCAGGAGTGGGTTTTGGGGGTTCTCCAAACTGCACAGAATCTTAGCTAGGGGTTCTCCCAAACCCCTGAGAATCTAGCAGCCCACCCTTGAGTGAATCTTAGATAGACTGGTGATTTGAAATATGGAGGAATATGGCTTTGATAATTAAATTATCGAAGACTGAGATGGTTGTATTCTCAAGGGACATGGGATAAATTAGTGGAAATTATACATGTTTCTCCAAAAATTAAAGTAACTAAATGAACTTGTGTACCTTGGTAGAATGTTAACAAATATGGGAAAAGGAAAAGAGAAATTTTATGAAATTCAGGGTAGTAGAAAAGTAATGGTTAGTGACTTCTGGTTGGTGACTCATAGTGAGATGGTGAAAGGACAGTGATCCCCATTCTTCAACCCCGGAGCTTTCACATTTTGGTGACCCTTAGGGGCGCAAAAGCCTGGAGGGTATTGTGGACTAGAGAGGGAGTCTAGAGGGAGGCGAAGCAAAGGATGAGCACTCACCGTGCAAAGGAACACCTCTGTCGATCCAGCGCAAATGTGTCTGACATCTTGGAATGGCACACCTGAGGCTGTGATGAGCCAATAAGCAGTGGGAAGAGAAGAGAAGATTATCAGAACAGATGGTGCTAGTATAAAGGACTTTCCGGAACACCGTAAAACCATTACAATTTTGAGAAGTGGGTTCAGCCATTTCGGGTCAGAGGACTCACAGTGAGAGATCGAGTGGCGACTGGGCGGATGGAGAATGAATCAGCAGTTATACATGATTACTGCAGCTAGGTTATTGATGGGACAATATTGGAAAAAAGATATTTTACCTACCATTGAAGAATGGACTTTGAAGATGGCTAGTTTTGCAGAAATGGCAAAGATATCAGCGTATATAAAAGATAGGACCCAAGAAACTTTTGTTTGGGAATGGAAGAGATGGATAGATTATGTGCAGAATAAATACCAAACAAAGAAGTATCAGTTAGCATTTAGTTGAAAAATGTTATGTTGTGTTGAGAGTTATAGCATATAGGGTGTAAAGTAATTGGAGGTAATTAAGATTTGGAATAGAAACTTCCGGTTGGTGAATCTCAGCGGCATGGTGCTGTGACAGCGACTGCTGCCTTCAGCGCCAACTTTCCGCCGTGTTTTGGGGTCCCTTCGAGGCGTGGGGGCTTGGAGAGCTCAGCGGACATTAGCGGGGTGCCGGTAGACAGAGTAGTGAGGAGCAAGCACTCTCTGTCGAACTGACAGCCGCTGTCAAACCAACGTGGCGCGTCTGCCATTAATGGCAGGCTCGAAGCTGCGATAGCCAACAAGAGAGGAAGCGAGAAGATTTCGGTGAAGTTGGTGCCTGTTACCACTCAAATCCACCCCCCTTGAGCACCCCTGGTGTGTGGTCGATCGGATCGTGCTGGCTGCGTCGGGAAAGAAGGTCTCAGGAAGGAATTGACGGCGATCGTGAGGCAGGAGGAAGAGATCGAGTGTAAATGGGATTTCAGACGAGCTGGTGAGACTGAGGATTTTTAAAACGGGAACGGCACTTCCAGGAGAGAGAGAACTGATATTTCGTATCGAGTGAACTAACTGTGAAAGCTGGCAGTGTGGATTGGAAGGATAGAGTAAAGGAGACTGTATCCAGAAAGCGCGGCTGCTGACAGAACGAAGGAGAAAGTTAGATCGGAGCTGAGAGAAGGAGAGAGCCTCGGGGGAAGACAAGGTGGCCGATGCAATCTGAATGACTATGCAAAATTGACAGGGACTGAAGTTGAGAGTCATTGAGAGAGAAACGGACTACCCAATTAAGTGTGCTTGCTGCATCGCTGGAAAGGATCATTCTTATACTTTTGGTCTTTATTTCCCTTTTACTTTTTTGATTGTGAGAAATTATTGAACAATTGATTAATGATCAGATAAATAATAACCTATAGATAACAAAAACAATAACAAAAAGAAACTATATACTTACAGCTATTTCTCTATGTCAATATATTTATAGTTACTTCTCAATCCCTCTAAAGTTATATCATTTATATTTATATTTATATTAGGTTTTCTAATTTATATAATTAAATTTAACCCTGTGTTTATATAATATACAATATTTATTAAGTAATCTTTAGATCTACACTAAGAGATTTATATATTCTATATTTGACCTTTCTCTTCCTTCCTTTTTTTTCCTTTTCTTTTCTTCTTTCTCTTTTTTATTTCTTTTTGTTTCCCCCCTCTTTTTCCTCTTTTCTCTTCTTTCTAAAATTATTGTTTCTTAATTTTGACAGCCTTTATCTAACCTGGATTAATTTCTATAAGCCTGTATAATTAATTAGTTATTTAATTGTGTGTTTTTATATATTAGAATACTAGGATTAAGGGTAAAATAGGGATATACAAAATTTATAAGTCCAAAAACTGATCGAAGGTGGGAATATTTTTTAGTTTAAATGAGTGAATTTTGAAATTTGACAAATTAGAGATTTGTTAAGGGATAGAAGATAACAATTAATAATTTGAACCAGTGTTCCTTTAAAATAATACTGTGTAGTGGAATAGGGGGGAAAGTTTAGAGATAAATACAATTTGATATCTCTTCATAGTGGAACAAAGGGAACAACATTTGGTAGAGGCAATCAAATATTGGTGAATGATAATCTGGAAAAATATTGAAAGGATCATAAAAGAACAGAAAAAGGTGTTAAAAGAGATGACAAGCCTCTCATCTACGGTGACAAAAACAGGAAAGAAAACACCCTCAAATCCCACGATTACAATGTCATCACCAGCTTTGCAGAAATCAACTGAAGGCTTATCCAAATCTGAAAAAGCAGCAATGATACCTACAATGCAAGCAATGCAAACAACATTGACAGCTATACAAGACACGATGATCATGATGCAGGAGAAAATGTCAAATAATCATATAGAGCTGAAGAAAGACATTGGAGCAATAGATCAAAAAATGAATGATATACAGGAGTCAATACAAAGGAATACACAGAAGATAAAAAAAATGGAAGATAAAATGGAGCAACAGGAAAAAAATTTGGATATGGTGGATCAAAGGTTGATGGCACAGAACAGGGAACTGGAAGACTCCATTACCCAATTGGAGATGGATCGAGCCTACTTTTACTTGCGTGTTCAAAATATCATCGAAGAGAAAGAAGAGGACCTAGGCCAAGTGATGGCAGAAATAATTGCTGAAGTGCTGCAGCAAGACAAACTTGAAATTATTAAAGAATTAGATGAGGTCTATAGGGTCCAGACTAACTATGCAAGGAGAAATAAATTGCCTAGGGAGGTGCATATCCGATTTGCTAGAAAGAAGGTGAGGGATATCTTCTATAGTATGACAAGAGAGGAGCAGGTGACATATAAGGGGAAAGAGATAATAGTATTGAAACAGATCCCAAGGAGGGTAAGAGAAGTTAGGAGAGAGTACAGATTTTTGGCTACCCAACTGAATAAAAGGAATATTCTGTTTAGGTGGATTTTGCCGGAAGGAATGATCATTATGTGGCAAGGAAATAAAGTTAGGATAGATAGTTTGGTAGCTGCTCAAGAGTTCTTAGATCAGTTAAGAGCAAGCGAGGAGGATCAAAGCAGTAAGGAGGAATTGGAAGCGATAACACCAGAAGAAGAAGTTACTCAGCAGAAAAAAGAGAAAGAAAGAACACCGGAGAGGAAGAGGGAGGAAGATAAGAATAGTAAAGAAATAGCAAAAAACCAAAGACCACAAAGAGCTACACGAGCTAATAAATAAAAGAATAACATAAAAGATAAAGAAATGGAAGATTGGAGATTGATTTCGATCAATGTAAATGGCCTAAACGATAATAAAAAGAAGAAAAACTTTTTTACAAAATTAGTCAAATTAAATGCGGATATAGTGTGCCTCCAAGAGGTACACATTAAAAAGGAAAACCAAAAATATTTAGAAAATAAGAAACTAGGAAATCTTTTCACTTCTTTAGCTGAAAAAAAGAAACGAGGAGTAGCATTGTATGTAAAGAAAGATATAAAAGCAGAATTAAAATATGCAGACTCAAAGGGTAGGATCTTAATGGTAGAAGTAATGAGAGGCAATTGTCCAATCCTATTAACAGTGATCTATGCGCCGAATGAAAAATTGGGGGATTTCTATAAAAAATTAGGGGAAAGATTAAGTTCAATGAATAACAATAATATTTGTATAATTGGGGATTCTAACGGGGTAATAAACCCGGATAAAGATTATAAAGGGCCTAAGGATAAAAAGAAAAAAAGGAAAACTATACCTAGATCATTCTTTGATTTGACAGAAGAGTTTAACCTAGTAGATATTTGGCGCACTCTGCACCCACATAAGAAGCAATATACATATTTTTCGAACCCCAAAAAGTCATGGTCCAGAATAGATATGATGTGGGTAAGCAGAAGTATAGGATTGGACATAATGTCAATAGAAATTACACCAAACGTATGGGCTGATCACAACCCACTAGAAGTCAAATGGAAAAATACCTACAAGAGGGAAAATACAAGATGGAGACTGAATAGCCAATTCTTAAAGGATAAGCAAAATATAGAGAAAGTTAAAGGAGAATTAAAACTTTTTTTTGAAGAAAATGAAAAAGAACCAACCTCCCGAGCAATTATTTGGGATACAATGAAAGCCTATCTGAGGGGTCTGGCGATAGCATATGGCACATATAGGAATAAAGAAAAAAGAAAGAGGCAGAAGGCTTTGATAGATGAATTAGGGAATGCTGAGAAGGAATTGCAACAAAACCCAGACAATAAGCAAGCCAAAGAAAATTGGATGGTTGTACGACATAAACTAAATATTATTGATCAGGAGGAGCTGGCGTACAAAATGAAAAGAACTAAACAATTTTATTTCGAAAACGCAAATAAGCCGGGTAGATGGCTATCTTATAGATTAAAAAAAGAAAAAGAGAAAGGGATTATATATCAACTGGAAGATTTGGAGGGTCGGATTATTAATAAGGAAAAAGACAAATTAAAGCTTGCTCAGGAATACTATGCCTCCCTGTATGCAGAAGAACAAGTCCCTACAGAGAAGGTGACCCAGTACTTGGCAAAGGAAAACCTCCCAAAGATAGGGGAAGAAGAGAAAGAAATGCTAAATAAAGAAATAACTATGGCAGAGCTGAAAATTGCAATATCTAAGATTAAAAAGAATAAGTCCCCAGGACCAGATGGATTCCCAGGAGAATTGTATAAAAATGTAGATCTGGAAGAAATCCTATTACCAAAACTATTGGAAATTTACAATGAGGCCTTAATAGAATCCAAAATACCAGAATCATGGAGAGAGGCATACATTACGCTCCTCCAAAAAGATGGAGAAGATCCAAATTTAATAAAAAACTATAGACCGATCTCCTTGCTCAATACGGACTATAAAATTTACATGAGCATCATAGCAGAAAGACTAAAGAAAATTTTGAACAATCTAATACATAGTGATCAAAATGGATTCCTCCCTAGGAGACATATAAGGAATAATACAAGGATGATAATAGATGTATTGGAGTATTATGAGGAACACCCGAATAAAGAAATGGCACTGGTCTTTGTTGATGCTCAAAAAGCGTTTGACAACCTGAATTGGCAATTTATGAAACAACAAATCATCCAAATGGAATTCGGACCAAATTTTACCAACACTATATTTACAATATACAAGAAACAATGTGCCAATATCTTAATGAATGGAGGACTATCAGAAACATTTCAAATTAGAAAAGGCGTTAGACAAGGGTGCCCTCTGTCCCCCCTTCTATTTATCTTAGCCTTAGAAGTCCTTTTGAGGAGGATAAGGAATAATAATGAAATTAAGGGATTGAGTATTAGAAAAGAGTTGTATAAAGCCCAGGTATTTGCTGATGATGTGGCATTAATTATGGAAGAACCATTAGAATCAGGCATTAGAATTCTGGAAGAATTAGGCGATTATGGAAAGGTAGCAGGTTTTAAATTAAATAAATCCAAAACTAAATTAGTAACCAAAAATATGACAGAGGCACGAAAAAAGATGTTGGAAGAAGTAATGGAGATACAAATTGTTAAGAAGGTAAAATATCTCGGGGTTTGGATTTCAGCAAAGTGCTCGGCCCTCAAGGAGGATAATTATGTGCCATTAATCAGGAACATAAAACAGGATTTGGAAAAATGGGGAAGATTGCAAATATCATTTTTAGGTAGAATTGCAGCAATAAAAATGAGTATTTTACCTAAATTATTATACTTATTCCAAACTGTACCTGTCAAACTGGACAAAAAATTCTTCTTAGAACTCAATGCAATAATTAGGAAATTCATTTGGGAAGGAAAAAAACCAAGGATAGCAATTAGATATTTACAGGATAAGAAGGAGAGAGGGGGATTCGGATTACCAAAATGGGAGACATATCAAAAAGCTGCAAATCTAGTATGGCTGAAAGATTGGGCTACTTTACAAAATAAAAGACTTCTAACTCTGGAAGGACATGACCTCCAGAAGGGCTGGCATGCATATCTTTGGAATCCTGGTAAAAGAACCAAAACATACTTTCATAGACATAAAATAAGGAAGACCCTCATACAAACATGGGGAGAGATAAGACAGAGGCAATACATAAAAATCCCGAGATGGCTCTCCACCATGGAGGCATTAATATACCCAAATGTTCTGGAAATAGGGA
Source organism: Masticophis lateralis (assembly GCA_030761175.1). Lineage (NCBI taxonomy): Eukaryota > Metazoa > Chordata > Lepidosauria > Squamata > Colubridae > Masticophis > Masticophis lateralis. The sequence goes on from JAUDYJ010000002.1 coordinate 50,619,222, forward strand.
AGATGTTCAGATATAAAGAGATATTGGATGGGGGAGGGAACCTTAAAACTAGGGAAGAATTGAGGGAGCAAGGCATCATTATAGATTGGTGGTCATATGCTCAAATTACTTCAAGATACAAAAAGGATAAGGAGGAATTCGGCATAGAGATAGGGATAAATGGATTCGATAAGATTTGGATGGGCTCAGACGAGAAAATTCTAGCTAAACTATACAATTATTTATTGGAATACGACACTGTAGAGGAGGTGGTTAAGGAGCCGATGTTGGCCTGGGCTAAAAATATTGGTAAAAATATAAATCTGGATGAATGGGATACGATTTGGAAAAAAAACCTTAAAATGACTAGAGCAGTGACTTATAAAGAAAATCATTATAAGATGTTTTATAGGTGGCACATGGCCCCTGCAAGGATAGCGAGGATATACCCTAATTTGAGAGCAAATTGTTGGAAATGTGACCATCAACAGGGCACCTTTTACCACTGTTGGTGGACATGTAATTATGCACAAAAATATTGGAAGATATTATCAAAGTGGATTATGGAAATTATAGGAGAAGATTTCGAACTCGACCCCAAAGCATTTCTCCTGGGAATCCTGAAAACAGAGCATGTTAAAGAGAAAAAGTATCTAATTATCCACATAGTGACTGCCGCAAGGATTTCCTTTGCCCAGTACTGGAAGGAAAAACAGCTACCCCCAGAAGAACTTGTTATAAAGAAAATATTGGAATGTGCAGAAATGAATAAATTGTCCTTAGAAATCAATGACAGAACGGATTCGGAGTATTATGGGGTGTGGGGTCTGTGGTACGAGTGGTTGGAGAGAAGGAAAAAAACGAGATAGTATATATAATTACTGTGTATTATTATGTGTAATAATCATTAAGATAAAATCTAGCACTACTATGTTCATATATCTACCTATAAGAAGTAATAGTATATGTATATGTAGGACAAGATAAAAGTTTATGTATTTATTTATGCACCATGGAACCGAAAATGTTTCTGATTGTATTGATTTGTATAAATAAAAATTAAAAAAAAAAAGATTTGGAATAAACAGAGATTGATATATTGATATAGAATGTTATGTAGAATATGTTAAGCAGGAAATAGTTTAAAAGGGGGGAAGATTAATTGGGGGATATTATGCCTTGGATTTTATCTTGTAATAAGGGGGATTGATATATGTAGATAATTATTACTTGGATGTTATGCAAAAAATCTTTATTACTGATAGGGGTAGATTAGATGAGAGAAACGTCTGATTTGATACCTTATTTGGATTTCACCTTTCCTTTTGTTTATTATTAGTGGATTGTATAAGAATAATAATTTTTGTAAGGGAAGCCAAGGGTGGGATGGGAGGGGAGGGGGGATAGGGGGGTGGGGGGAAATTGGGGGGGGGAATGGGAAAAATTTGTATTTGTAAAACTTTTTCAATAAAAAAAAGAGAATGAATCAGCAGAATAATTTCAACTGTCAAGATGACAACAACAATGACGAGAAACAACAACATTGGTAAAGCAGAGGCATGGAAAAGAAAAGCTAGTAAGAAGTGTGAGTGAACAGAAATCAGGTGAGAGAGTTGACGCCACAGAGTGGCAGAAGGGGATAAGATTGGGATTGAGAAGAGAAGAAGCAGAGAGAGCTGACATTGCAGTGATCTAATAGAGGACGAGAACTGATTACTTGAACTGCGGAGGAAAGAGAGGACTATTGCACCACATAGCTGAACCTATACTTGAACGGAGGACTTGAGGAATATCGAGGGGCAGAAGGAGAGTATTGACTATAAGAACTAAGGATAGATATAAGAAACCTGGGAGAAGTCAAGAGCTGCATTTGAAAGAGCACTAAGCACTTAAGAAATGGTTGTTGAATGGTTGAATATTAATTTAATAATATTTAATAATTTTTAATAGTATTTAATAGTATTTTTGTCAGCTTCATCACCCTTTGTTTTGCTCCTTTCTTGTTTCTTCTCCTTTCCCTCCCTTATATCATTGTTGAGTAATTAATTAATCAATTTGATGATAAATGAGAAGTAATTAATTATTAATTATTAATCAATTATTAAGTATTAATCATACAGTTTATTATAGTATTAATTGAAATATATAAGTTAGGCTTAACTTAAGATATAGATATAGGTGATTAGCAATAAGAGACTTTGATCTTGAGCTAATTTATTTTTTTATTTTTATATACAGATTATTTTGTCTAGTGATTTAAGATTATAGTGATTAATTCAATATAGAACATAATTATTACAGAATACATAGCCTGTGTAGCCTGTGTAGCGTAGAGGGCTAATGCTTCCTACTAAAGGCAGCAATTAACACCAGCTGCCTGTAATTTCTCTGAGTTCAATCCTAGCCAGGCTCAAGGTCGACTCAGCCTTCCATCCTTTCTAAGGTGGGTAAATTGAGGACCCAGTTTGTTGGGGGCAATAAGCTGACTTTGTATAAATATACAAAAGTATGAAGGCTATTGCTTAATGCATTGTAAGCCGCCCTGAGTCTCCGGAGAAGGGCGGCATATAAATCAAATTTTTAAAAAAATAAAAATAAAATAAAATATAAGATTATAAATTATAAGATTATATAAGATATAAGATTTCATCAGTTAATATACTGGTAGCTTTTTAGTGTGATATTATAGATAAACGCAAGGAATACTAAGAATAAGAACAAGAAAAGCAGGCAAGTAACACTGGATGATAGTATGGAAAAATATTTACAAGATTCTGGGAGATCAGAGTAGAATATTGAAAGAAATGACAAGCCTCACCATGACAACTTTAAAGGAAGGGAAGAAAACTATGTCAAACCCAATGATAACTACAGCATCTCCCTCAACTCAGCAGTTGACAGAAGGGCAGGCGAAGATGGAAAGATCCACTGCAACCCCAAGTATGCAGACAATGCTAACCACCCTAAAATTAATACATGAGACAATGGTCAAAATGCAGGAAACAGTGTTCAGTGTTCAGTAACCACAAAATGAACACTATACAAGAATCAATTCATAAGAATGAGCAAAAAATAAAAAGTGTTGAGGCTAAAGTGGAGCAAAATGAAAGGAAACTGGAACATGTAGACCAAACGATGATGGCCCTAAACAAAGATCTCGAAGATTCAGTGATACAATTGGAAATGGACCAGGCGGCATTTTATCTGAGATTTCAGAATGTAACTGAAGGGAAGGAGGAAGACCTGGGATAGGTAATGTCAGAGATCATCGCAGATGCCCTGCAGAGGGACAGACACAAAATAATAACAGAAATGGATGAGGTATACCGAATCCAGGTAAACTCCACCAGACGACACAAATTACCAAGGGAGGTCCATATCAGATTCGTTAGGAAAAGGGTCCACAATATAGTTTATAACATAACTAGAGAAGAACTGATGATGTATAAGGGGAAAGAAATCATAACCCTGGAGCAAATTCCCAGAAGAGTAAGAGAGTTATGCAGAGACTACCGTTTCCTGGCCATTCAGTTGAACGAACGAAACATCTTGTTCAGATGGATATTTACCAGAAGGGATGCTTGTCATGTGGCAAGGCAAAAAACTAAAACTAGATAGCCTAGTGACAGCGCAAGACTTTCTGGACCAATTGATAGGAACTGAAGAGGAGCAAAGTAGTAAAGAGGAAGTGGAGACCATAAATCAGGAAGAAGAAACCCCACACCAACAAGACATCAAAGAAGGTCCTTCAGAAAAGAAAAAAATACAGAAGAAAGAGAGAGCACAGACACAAAAGGAAATAAAACAAGAACACAAAGGGAACAAATACTAACACTTGACAGAGAACCTAAAAATGGAAGACTGGAAACTTCTATTGATAAATATGGATGGACTGAACACAACAAGAGCCTGGTGGTGCAGTGGACTAAGTGCTGTTAAAGTAGCACTTAGTTGCCAGCTCCCTGCAATTATTGCAAGTTCAAATCTCACCTGGCTCAAGGTTGACTCAGCCTTCCATCCTTTCGAGGTAGGTGAAATGAGGACCCGGATTGTGGGGGCAATAAGCTGACTTTGTATAAAAAGGAACACTGCTTGGGGGGGGGGGAGCTGAAAGCCCTGCTAAGCAGGTATATTCAAAAGTATGAAGGCTATTGCTTAACGCATTGTAAGCCGCCCTGAATCTCTGAAGAAGGGCGGCATATAAATCTAACTAATAAATAAATAATAAATAAACAATAAAGAGAAGATGGATATTTACAAAATTAGCCAAACAAAATATAGATATAATATGTCTCCAGGAGGTCCATATACGGAAATAGGACGAAAGATATCTGGAGTATAGTAAATTACGGAAACTATACACAGCATTATCGGGGGGGGGGGGGAGAAGAGGGTGGCAATATATGTTAAGGGAGGGATTGTTGCTAAACAAAAGTATGCAGATCCTAAAGGAAGAACACTAATGGTGGAAATAAAGAGAGGATCTCTACCAATATTGTTAGTAGTTATTTATGCACCCAATAAAAACCAGGGAGATTATTATAAAAAACTATGAACAGTTAATTAGGATGGGTCACAGAAATATCTGTATCGTGGGGGACTATAATGGGATAATAGACATAGAAAAAGATTATAGTAGCAGTAAAGACAATAGGAAAAAAAGAAATATACTACCCAGAACATTCTTTAACATGGTAGAAGAGAATCTAAGAGATATGTGGAGGACCTTATACCCTAAGGAAAAAAAAATACCTTTTATTCCAATCCCCACACATCGTGGTCTAGAATAGATATGTTATGGAAGAATAAAGAACTAGAACTGGAAATAGAAAAAATAGAAATCATTCCCAATTTATGGGCAGACCATAACCCTCTTGAGGTAAACTGGAGAGCCCTCCCCAAAAAGAAAAGCAGAAGATGGAGGTTAAATTTACAAATTCTAAAAGAAAAGGAATACGTAGAAAAGATAATGGAAGAATTGAGACTATTTTTTTTAATGAAAATAAAAAACAGCACACTTCCTTAACTAACCTATGGGATACCATGAAAGCTTACATAAGGGAAATAACAATAGCATATAATGCACAAAAAATAAAGAAAAATGGAAGACACACAACACCCTTCAGGAAGAAATTGGCAATATGGAGAAGAAATTTCAATTAAATCCAGGAGACAAATCAGTAAAAGAGAAGCTGAGATTATTGAGATATAAAATGAACATATTAGATCAAGAGGAAACTGCAAAAAAAAAAAAAAAAAACCAACAACAAACAAACAAAAAACTGTAGACAATCTAAACAATTCTACTTTGAGCAGGCAAACGAGACGGGAAGGTGGATGGCCTATAAATTGAAGAAAGAAAGCGAGGCACAGATTATTCAACAACTGGAAGATACGAAGGGGAATTTACAGAACAAAGAAGAGGACAAAATGAAAATAGCACAAGATTACTACACAGACCTTTACAATAAAGAAGATATACCAATAGAAAAGATTGAAAAAATAATTAAGGGAGGAAAGGAGGATGAAAGAGAAATGTTAAATAAAGAAATAACAATAGAAGAGCTAAGAGTGGCAATTTCGAGATTCAAAAACAATGAAACACCAGGTCCAGATGGTCTCCCAGGAGAAATTTATAAAAAACTAGATGAAATTATAGAACCAAAATTATTGGAGATTTGTAATGAGGCCCTATTGAAAGCAGAGATACCAGAATTGTGGAGGAAAGCATATATTACACTACTTCCAAAAGAAAATACAGACCAAAAACAGATAAAAAAACATATAGATCGATATCCCTTTTAAATACGGATTATAAAATTTTTATGAGTATAATTGCAGAAAAATTGAAAAAGATACTAAATGCCATCATACATCCAGATCAAAATGGCTTTCTCCCAGATAGACAAATAAGGAACAATGTAAGAATAATTGTAGATACCCTAGAATACTATGAAGCACACCCAGAGAAACAAATGGTTCTTGTTTTTTTGGATGCCCAAAAAGCCTTCGACAATTTAAATTGGCAATTTATGATTGAGCAAACTAAATTAATGAAGTTCGGAACCGAATTTGAGAAAATGATAGAAACAATATATAAACTACAAAGGGCAAAAGTAATACTGAATGGGGATATTACAGACACCTTCCAAATAAGGAAAGGGGTACAACTTAGTTTTTGTCTCTGGTCAGTGGTTGAGTGGTCATGATATTGGGGATATAGGTGTAGAACCCTTGTCATGGACTGACCACTCGCTCCTTCGATTTGACTTTCTGACCGCTGCACCCCACCGCAGGGAGGCGGAACCAACTAGGTGGCTCCGCCCCAGGCGCCTGATGGATCCTGATAGGTTCCAGACGGAGCTTGGGCCATTTCCTGAGACACTGACACGCAACTCGGCTGAGGACCTGGTGGCTGCTTGGGACAGGGCAGCCGGTGGGGCCTTGGACCGAGTCGCGCCTTTGCGGCCTCTGACCCGGCGCCGAACTCACTTATCTCCTTGGTTTACCGAGGAGCTGAGGGAGATGAAGCGCTGGAAAAGACGCCTAGAGAGCGGTTGGAGGGCCAGTCGCTCTGAATCTGACTTGACACTAGTAAGAGCTCATATTAAGACTTACTTAGTGGCAATAAAAGCGGCGAAATCTAATTATTTCGCCGCTCTTATCGCATCATCAGATAATCGCCCAGCCGCCCTGTTTAGGGTGACCCGCTCCCTCCTTCATCTGGGAGCGCGGGAGGATCCCTTGCAGGGACGTGCTGAGGATTTTGTTCAATATCTGGATGATAAAATAACTCAGATTCGGGATGAGCTGGCCACTGACTGGGTTAGTTCGGGCGAGGTGACTGAGCCCAGTCTTGAGAGTGTTATCTGGGCTGGGTTCGATCCTGTGGCTCCCGAGGACATGGACAGGATCCTGGGAAGACTGAACGCTACCACATGTTTATTGGACCCATGTCCCTCCTGGTTGGTGCTGGCCTCCCGGGAGGTTACACGAGGCTGGCTCCAGGAGATTATAAATGCTTCTTTGAGTGAGGGTGCCCTACCGGACGCTTTGAAGGAGGCGGTGGTGAGGCCCCTCCTCAAGAAGCCCTCCCTGGACCCAGCTGTTTTGGCAAATTATCGTCCTGTCTCCAACCTTCCCTTCCTAGCGAAGGTTGTTGAGTGTGGTGGCGCGGCAGCTCCCCCGGTACCTGGATGAAGCTGTCTATTTAGACCTGCTCCAGTCCGGCTTCAGGTCTGGTTACAGCACCGAAACGGCATTGGTCACGTTGGTGGATGATCTCTGGAGGGCCCGGGGTAGGAGGTACTCCTCTATCCTGGTGCTGTTAGACCTCTCAGCGGCTTTTGATACCATCGACCATGGTATCATGTTGCGCTGGTTGGAGGGATTGGGGGTGGAGGGCACCGTTCTGCGGTGGTTCTCCTCCTACCTCTCCGACCGGTCACAATCGGTGTTGACAGGGGGGCAGCGGTCGACCCCGAGGCGCCTAGTGTGTGGGGTGCCACAAGGGTCGGTCCTCTCGCCCCTTCTGTTCAACATTTATGTAAAGCCGCTGGGTGAGATCATCCGTGGTTTTGGGGTGGAATTCCATCAGTACGCTGATGACACTCAGCTGTATATCTCCATCCCAGACCACCCCAACAATGCCATGGAAGTGATGTCCCAGTGCCTTGAAGCTGTGCGGGTCTGGATGGGGAGAAACAGGCTTCGACTCAACCCCTCCAAGACCGAGTGGCTGTGGCTGCCGGCGTCCCGATATATCCAAATGACTCCATCGTTGGTTATTGGGGGCGAATCATTGGCCCCCACGGAAAGGGTGCGCAACTTGGGTGTCCTCCTGGACCCACGGCTGTCTTTAGAGGAGCATACAACAGCTGTGGCCAGGGGAGCTTTTTATCAGGTTCGCCTGATACGCCAGTTGCGGCCCTTTCTAGATCGGGACTCCCTACGCACAGTCACTCAGGCGCTCGTCACGTCTCGCTTGGACTACTGTAATGCTCTCTACATGGGGCTCCCCTTGGGATGCATCCGGAGGCTTCAGCTGGTACAGAATGCGGCCGCGCGGGGGATTATGGGAGCGACAGGGCGCTCCCATGTGACACCTCTCCTGCGTGAGCTGCATTGGTTGCCGGTTGACTTCCGGGTGCGTTTCAAGGTGTTGGTAATCACCTTTAAAGCGCTCCATGGCTTAGGACCAGGGTACTTACGGGACCACCTTCTGCCACCTATTGCCTCCCACCGGCCGGTTCGCTCCCACAGAGAGGGCCTCCTCAGGGTGCCGTCAGCCAGACAGTGCCGGCTGGCGACCCCCAGGGGGAGAGCGTTCTCTGTGGTAGCTCCCACCCTCTGGAACGATCTCCCTCCAGATCTGAGGACAATCGCTGACCTCCGGACTTTTCGTCGGGCTCTGAAGACTCATCTCTTCCAACTTGCCGGACTTGCCTGATCCCTCCTATTTTTTAAACTTTTTAGAGTTTTAGAGTTTTATTTGGTTTTACATTTTCAGCCTAAATTTATATTGGTTTTAGTACGTTTTTAACTTTTTTGTATTGTATTGGTTTTAAATTGGCTGTTCACCGCCCTGAGTCCGGAAGGAGAAGGGCGGTATAGAAATTTAAGAAATAAATAAATAAATAAATAAATAAATAAACAAGGGTTCCCATTGTCACCATTGTTATTTATTTTGATATTAGAAAGCCTGCTAAACAGAATTAGGAAAAATAGTGAGATTAAAGGATTAAAGATTAGAAGAGAGGAATATAAGGCGCAGGCCTTTGCAGATGAGCTAGCACTCATTATAGAGGATGCCTTGGAATCAGCCCCAATCTTACTGCGAGAAATAGGAAAGTATGGGGAAGTAGCTGGATTTAAACTGAATAAAGGGAAAACTAGAAGGGACGTTCAGGTAAGCAACATCTGTTCTCTAGCGCTCTGCTTGGAGAATCCAAAGCTTTGGGATATACCCAAGCAAGTGCTAGTCAGGGAGGGATGAAGGTTGCTCCATGATGGCTGAAGAAGAACACACAGATTGAAGGACCCGTCAGCCAAATGATGCTTCTGCCGAGGCAAATGAGTCCACCTTATAGTGACGAATGAATGGGGTTAACGATATCCAGGTGGCTGCCCTAAAGATGTTGGAGACAGAGGCTTGGGTGGCCCAAGCAGCTGTGGTAGGAGCGCTCTTCGAAGACTGTGGAAGGATCCGTGCGGGAACTGGCTGTTCCAGAGCATGTATGCCTTAGAGATGCAGGCTTTCAGCCATCTCCCAATGGTCGAAGAGGATACTTTTCGACCCATTGTTGCAGGAAGAAAGGAAACAAATAAGGCTTCCGATTTACAGAAATGCGATGTCCTCTTAATGTATCTGTGCAGCGCCCAACGGACGTCCAAGGAGTGCCCGAAAGCCTCTCGCGGATGCCTTGGTTCCGGGCAGAAATCCGGGAGGACCAATTCCTGTGCTCAATGGTAAAGGGTATTCACTTTGGGCAGGAACAAAGGGTCCAACCTTAACACGACCCTGTTCGGGTAGAAGATGCAGAGGTCCTCTCTGACTGACAGAGTGGCAAGTTCAGACACGTGGCAAGCAGAGGTTATCACCACCAAAAAGGCCACCTTGAGAGTCAGAAAGCATAGGCTGATAGAACCCAGCGGCTCAAAGGGGGAATGCATAAGGACCTGCAGAACCAGGGGCAAGTCCCAGGTTGGGTAGAGGTGAACTACTGGCAGACACAGGTTGGCTGCTCCCCTCAGGAAACCCTGGATCTTCAGATCATGTGAGAGTGGAAGACCGTTAGTTGCAGACAGAACAGTGCTCAAGGCTGTGACCTGGCGACGTAGCATGTTTGGGGCTAGCCTTTTTTCAAGGCCATCTTGAAGAAAGTCCCGCACTTCAGAGATGGTTGCAGAGTTAGGATCAACGGGGGCCCTGGAACACCAGGTACAGAAGGAGTTCCATGATACATTATTCGGCATGTAAATGGATGTCTGGATGTCTGGATCATGGGAATCATCTGCCCGGAGACGTTATCCCTCCTCAGGAAGATCCTCTCAAGTGCCAGACGGTCAACTGGAGCCATTGCGGCTCTGGGTGCAGTATAACCCCCTGGCTGAGAGAGATCCTGCCCTCTGGAATTCTCCAGGGGCGAGCGACAGATAGGCTCAGTAAGCCACATACCAGCCTCAGCGCGGCCAATGGAGCGCGATGAGCAGGATGTTGACCCGTTCCATCAAGATCTTGCTGATTAGCTGAGGTATGAGTGGGAAGGGGAGAAAGGCGTATAGGAGACCCTGGGGCCAGGAGATGGAAAGAATGTTGACCCCCTCCACATGGGGGCAAGGGTACTGGGAAAAGCACCATGGGAGCTGGGTATTGTCCCGATGGGCAAACAGGTCAATGACAGGCAGGCCAAAACGTTGAGACAGTTTACGGAATAGGTCCAGATGGTGGCGCCACTCAAAGTGGTCGAGTTGCTGTCTGCTCAGCCAATCCACCTGGATATTCGTTGTCCCCAAGATGTGTTGTGCTGTAAGAGGCAGGATGTGGCGCTCCGCCCAGGTCAGAAGTCACCTCGCTTCATCCATAAGCGGACCCGAACGAGTGCCCCCTTTGTGGTTTACATGTGCCTTCATGGTCATATTGTCTGTCTGGATGAGTACATGATGGCCAGCTACAGATGGTTGAAATTGGAGCAAGGCCAGACATACTGCGCAGAGTTCCATCCAGTTGATGTCATTCTGGCGATCCTCTGGGGTCCACAGACCTTGGGCGATCTGGGATAGTAGATGGGCCCCCCAGCCCGACAGGCTGGCATCTGTTGTTACTGTGAGCTGTTGAGCTTCCTGAAAGCAAGAGCCTCTCTGCAGGGCCAGCGATGACCACCATTTGAGGGAGAAACAAATGGCCGACGGAAGTAGAACTCATGCCCTGGAATTGCTGCGACGGGACCTCTGGTCTGGAAGCAGGAAACATTGTAGCTTCCGGGAGTGAAATCGAGCCCACGGGACAATGGAAATGCATGATATCATTTTCCCAAGCAGGCAGGACAGGAGAATTAGGGGAACCTCCTGGAGCGCGAGGACTTGAGAGATCAAGGATGTCAGGATGAGACAACAGTCCAGAGACAGGAAGACTTGCCCCTTCACGGAATCTATGATGGTCCCCAGGTGAAGGATGCATGTAGTGGGCTGCAAACAGCTCTTTGTCAAGCCGTGCCACTGAAGACAGTAGTAAACTACCTCCAGGTCTCTCTTGGCCAGAGCCTGTGCGGAAGACAGGATAAGCACATCATCCAAATAACAAAGGACTCTGACAGATGGGCAGCTACCACCGCCAAGATTTTTGTGAACGTCCTGGGGGCTGAGGAGAGCCCAAAGGGCATGGCCCTTTACTGAAAATGTTGGTTGTGGTACGAGAAACAGAGGAATCGTCAATGAGATGTTCGAATAGGGATGTGAAGATAGGCCTCCTTCAGGTCTATGGAGGTCATCCAGACCGCGTTGCGAATGCAAACCAAGATGGACCTGAGGGTTTGCATCTTGAACTGGTGGTATGTAATGAACCTGTTCAGTTCTTTGAGGTCCAGTATCCTGCTGCAACCCACCGAACTTTTGGGGACAAGGAAAAAGATGGAATAGAAACTGGTCTCACGGTGTTCTGTGGGAACCGGCTCTATGGTACAGATCTCGAGAAGGTGGTTATCTCCACCTCCATTAACCGCCATTTGCTGGGATTGGACAATACCGGGCATTGGATGAAGTGGGTGAGGGGGCAAGAATGAAACTCCAGGGTGAAACCCAGCTGCACTGTCTGTAGAACCCAGGCATCCGTCATTGACAATTCCCATTGGGTGGTGAAATGATGGAGGCAGCCACCAATGGGAAGATGGTGTTGGGAGTCACTTGCCCCTTTGGAAGGAACGGGTTCCTGTCCCCCAGAATGGCCGCTTAGCTGGGGGGGGGTCATCTGCCTCGATCCCTGAAGGCGAGTCTATCAGAGGTGCGGTCGAACCCCTAGTTGTAAGGCCTGGTAGAAAAGGACCCGGAGGGTCTGGAGCCAGTCTGAAAGGGCTGCCTGCGAGCAAAAGGGGAATACTTGTGATCAGCTCACCTGTACTAGGAAAGCATGATCTTGTGTTTATCCTTGTCCTCGAACAAAATCGGGTCCAAGGCTTCCCCAAAGAGGCGTGATCCTTTATATGGTGCAGAAGCCAACCGCCATTTGGACTTCACATCTGCTCTCCAGTGCCGCAGCCAAAGTAGGCGTCTAGATGTAACCATGAACACCAAGGCGCGAGATGAGAATTTCACGGCATTGAGGGAAGCATCCACCGTGTATTCCCTCGCCGCCATCAGCTTGTTGACATCCTGATGGAGACTTGTGTCCTCAGGAGGTAGATGCTCCTGGAGCTGCCAGAGCCAAATTAGAGACGCTCTACTAAAGAAGGACGCTGAGGGGGCCGCTTTCACAGCCCAGGCAGCGGCATTGTGAGTCTTGCAGAAGGTGAGCTCATTCTAGATGAATGGGAAATTATTTGGAACAAAAACTACAAATTAACAAAAGTAGCAACATAGAAGAAAACCAATATAAAATGTTATACCGATGGCACTTAGCCCCTGCAAGACTGGCAAAAAACTATCTGAATGTAAGTCCTAAATGTTGGAAGTATGGGCATCACCAAGGTACCTTCTTCCATATGTGGTGGTCATGTCCCGAAGTGAAGAGATATTGGAGTGAAATACAAAATTGGCTACAAGAATTAATTAATAATAAAATCGAATTGATTCTAGAAATTTTTCTCCTGGGAGTACTAAAGACTAAATATGATAAAAAAACAGGATATTTAATCATACACATACTCACAGCAGCAAGAATAACATATGTACAACATTGGAAAGGAAATAATCTACCATCAGAGGAATCTATTACTCAAAAAATAATTGTGCCGAAATGAATAAACTAATATTGAACTAAATGAAAAAAAGGATTCAGAATACTATACAGTGTGGGATAACTGGTACAGGTGGATTGATAACCGAATTAAAAATGGATAAAGACTATTATAAAGTTTAAGATACATATATATATTTAGGAGTTATAGAATATGTAGGAATAATTAATCTAACCTGTGGGAAAAGTAACACTGTCTGATCGATTATGTACTGGAATTTTGGAAAAGGAAAAAACCACTACATATATATATATATAAAATAAATTGAATGAATGGGAATGCATCGCTTAAGAAGTCCATGTGGTGAAGAAGGAGAGAGAGAAAAAAATAGGTGCTGAGGAAAGAAGGAATGAAGAGAATACTGAATGACCAGTAAAACAATGTTTATTTGTTTCAGAAACAGGGGTGAAATCCAGCAGGTTCTGACAGGTTCTGGGAACCGTTAGTGGAAATTTTGAGTAGTTCAGAGAAGTGGCAAATACCTCCTCTGGCTGGTCCCAGAGTGGGGTGGGAATGGAGATTTTGCAGTAACCTTCCCGAACTGAGGGCAACCCACCACTGGATGAGCTTTCCTAAAAGGATACGACCTGCCCCTACCCCTCCGTGAATACCCCATACACCCTATTAGCATTATAGATAGAAGTGGAAGTCTCATGAGGGAAAGGAACTTTTGTTTATTAATGGGTGGACTCGCTGGCATCTTCTAAGGAATGTTTTACTGAACGGGCTGCTGACTTTGGCCAATTTCAAATTCTTTATCAAGTTTCCTTTGTTTCAAATGTAATTCCTAACCTTTTGCCCTGGAAATGGAAGGAGATTGAATGAGAGAAACTGAAGGAAGACCGAAAGGTAGGCTGGGGGGTGGGGGGTTGATTTCCTTCCTACAACTGCTTACTCTGAAGGAAAATAGCATGATACACTACACATTGGAGATGGTTATAGAACTGGAACAATGAAGCAAGTAGAATACAACTATAGCAAGAAAATAACATCAATTTATTTCTTACCTCCTCACAGAGAGCTCACCAGATGGTGGACTGCTGTTTGGAAAGAAGAATTAATTTCATATATAATCAGACCATTTAAAAAAAAAACATTTTAACAAAGTTCTAATGATAACTTGGGGACATTACGTGGATAGGCAGTTCTTGGTCTGTCTGGACATGCTTTTTTTTTTTTAATTTTGTGTATTTGGACAGATTTTATTGACCTGTACTGTAATCACCCTGGCAACTCCTATCATGTCAGTGCCATTTACAGGTTTGTAAATGTTCAGTTTTTAAGAAAACCTTGTTTCATTTCTCACTGGTCTCCTTTAAAAAAAAAAATAATCTAAACTAAAACCTTGTCTGACTGTATTGCTAAAGGACGGGAAGTTAGAAAGACGCTCTGGACTTTAAGCTCACAGTAATTCATTAGTTGCTAGAGAGGCAAAACACTGCAACAGATCTTTTCACAATAATCAAAGGAGTCAATGAGATAACAGCATCACGAAGTCCAAGTCAGCAGAAAGATTGTACAGAACTATAATGGTGCAATTTCCTTATTGATCTCTCACAAACTCTTTTCAGTGCAGCCAATTCCACACACCCCACCCCCAGCCCAAATTAAATATAGTCTTTTATAATGCTGGCAGAGTAGTTTGGTCACAATAAAAAGCAAGCAGGAGCAGCTGAAACAGCTGCAAATAAGCATCTTCTGTACATTTCCTATCGAACAAACACGAACAGCCCTGTCTGAATCCATCTAGCTTCACTTCACAAATATTTTTCCCCTAAGCAGTGGTTAAAAAGACAAACAAACACTACAGCAAAAATTACCAAAATGAATAGGCATAAACTAAATCTGAATGAAAGGAACCTTCTGGCTAATTCATTGATTACTATTCCCCAGCAGCCATTAATTGATAGCCACTGAAAAGTGATGCAACCTGGACAGAGGGAAAGGATGTACCTTAATAGATACAAAATTAGTAACATATGGCACAAAGAGCACAGTTCATCTCTGCAAAGGCAGCAAGCAATTAAAAGGAGAATTTCTGGACAGGATTTCACATGCAGAGAAGGATGCAATTAGCACTCCTTTAAAGTTTATCATCCTTTGCTAATGAATCCTATCTAAGCAGAATAGCTGAGCGATTGACTTGGGGGAGGGGCCATTTGAGCAATCCTATTAAAAGTTTGCAACCTAAGCTGTGACAGACAGTAACAGAAAGGTGATCCTTACCTTTTAGCCACAAGGGTTCTTTAGACTGCCAGTCTACAAAGGTGTCTCAGCATTATCCATGGAGATTCTCAGTCATCCAGGACACAATTGTCCCAAAGGTGCTTTTTCAAAGGCAACTGGGCTTTGTTTTACCTTGAAGACATTTCAGCAGTTTCAAGAAGGTTCCACACCCATTGGCACTACTCAGGTGACCCCGAGGGCATAGATAAACCTCCAAGTAGCCTTAATCACTCTCAGAAAGAATGCTAATGACCAGATGACTGTAAAGAATGTAAATCCTTCCCTCCTCCACCTTTCAGTCAGAATTGAAGAAGCTTCTTGGATGAGAAGCAAAATGTCTTTGGGGCGTCTCTCAGCATCCTTGACCAACAGCTAGCAAATTCTATGAACTTGAGGATGTGTCCCAAAATTGGCGGGGGGGGGGGACTGGGCCCATCTGGAGATGAAATTTGGAAGTTTGGAAAGGTGAAAAAGTATCTGCAAGGCTTGAGCTCAAAATGTGGTCCCTTAAACTTCCCATACCTTTCAAAATCAAAATGGGCCTTACCTGGATAGTTCTGTGTCTTACAAAAGTGATGTAGGAAAGCTGAATTTTTTGCAGCGCTTCCTTAATTCCTTGATTTTGGGCTCCTGTTCCTAAGCAGATACTTTATCATATCTTCTGGCCATGATGGATAACTCTTTTCAATTTTCTGCTCACTGATTTCCCCTCCTACTTTCTCAGTTTCTTTCTCTTCAATTACTCCTTTTGCTTTTTCTGCCCTTCGTTATTTTCCCCTATTACTCCATGTAAGTTTCTTGCTTATTTAATTAACCCCCTGTCTCTTAGGAACTCTAATATTATTTCTTGGGTGATCATTCCCCTGAGGTTCACAGAAAAGATGAAATGACTTTCAAGATATGCTAGAAATACAGGATTCTTATCAGTACAAATCAATCAACTGCAGGAGGAAGGTCTTTTCACTGAAAATTAAGAACCTTAAACTGCCATGCTGGTCTAGTGTACCTTGAGATAAACAGATAGATGATAGACAAATTGATTGATAGATCCTTTCCGGTGTAGGACCGAAAGAGAATGAATGGCTTCCAATCCTCCAGCTGCCTTTCATGCCAAAGTAGAAAATCATGAATCTTCCTGCTTCTAATTCAGCACTTTAACCTCTATGCTCCACTGACTCTTACATGTACATTCACTAAATAATTTCTGACTATCATTGACTTTTGCCTTGTATTCTTAAATCAAACCTTCATTTAGAAACAACTTTCCAAGCATCCAGAAGATACCATCCCTATAGCAAGAGTAGATTATTCTAAATTAATGCTGAAGCAGATACATTTGCGGCTTCAGACATTGACAGAATTGCCTTTCTGATGCCAGGCAAAGAGGGTTCTGTTCTCCCAGACATTTTAATCATTCCATTCAATTAATGTGTTAATTTTAAACATACATGCTGCTTAAAACTCTTTTAAATGACTCAACTGCTGCTTTTATTGCTTATTGTTTCATAATGGCACCAGCATGCATTTTAATTGTTGAATTTTCTTAAGCATTTTCATATGATTGCTAATTGCCCTTTTTGCCGTCGTGTGCCAAAAGCAGGGGGAGAGGGGGAGGATCGCAGGTGTGTGTGGCCACATCCATAATTCAATGTGCCCCACCCTCCCGTGCATGCGCATGTGAGCCCCCACACTTCCCCCTGCTTTTGGGACACCACGGCACGGTGGGCCCAGTAGGCCCATTTTTCCCCCTCCCCAGGCTCTAGCCTTCCCCATACCCCCTGGAGGCCTTCTGGAGGCCGGAAACAGCCAGTTTCCCGATTTCTGGGGGGGTGGGGCAGAAGGCCTGAAAATTAGTTGGCCGGTGCGTGCATGCGCGCATGCGCTGAACTAGGGCAACACTTGTGTGCCCACCAATATGGCTCCATGTGCCACCTGTGGCACCCATGCCATAGGTTCGCTATCACGGCCCTAGGTAAACCTGGCTTAGAAAGAGTAGCATTGACTGATTATGTGCCTTTAAATTGGTGTTGATCTTACAGACCACATAAGATTTTTCCATGATAATCTGCCCCTAATAGGTCCTCCAACAATGCCACTGTCATTGAGTCTATCCACTAGTGGTTGACCTTCCGATTTTTCTCCATTCTTCCACCTTTCCCACCATTAGATCCTTCTCTAAAGATTACATCTTTGCATAATGTATACTTATTATTGTATCGCAAGTGAGAACTCTGGGTTGATTTGTTTGATGATCTATTTGTTTGTTTTTTGGCTTTCCACAGCATTCCTATGAGTTTTCTCAACCAAAGTTCAGAAGTGTCAATGCTCTGTAGGAAGCATTTCGGTTTAGTGGCTAAGGCACCAGGTGAGGAACCAGGAATTTGTCCTGCCTAAGGCATGAAAACTAGCTGGGAGATTTGGGGCCAGTCTCTTTCCCTCTTAGCCCAACCACCTTATAGAATTATTGTTGTGGAGTAAATAGGAGGAATAAGGAATATTATGCATGCTTGCCACCTTGAGTTATTTATAAAGTAATAAAGAAAGAATAAAAATAATCTAACCTGCTTCTTCAAATTCCAAATTTCAGTTCCATAGAGGCTCATAGAGAATACCATTGCCTGCATCTGGTTCTGATCTTTGTAGGTATAGATACATCACAACATTTGAATAGCTTTTCCAACATCTTCAAAGTTGCTCTATCAAGGGATAATCTGTGCTGTATATCTTATCTGCTTGTTCCTTTACTGTTGATGGTTAAGCCAAAGTAATGGAAGAATAGCTTAGAAATGTGTGGGTTGGGAGATTTTCTTGAGCAACTTGCCAACTGTTCTAAAAGATTCCCCACTGACATTTTTCCCTGCAACCTTCCCAGGAAGGAATTTGTAAGCCCAAACCCTCTGCCACACTCCTGTCATCGGCCACAGTCACATGATCCCCATTGACTTTTTCTGTGCAAGCTTCCCCGTTGATATTGTGGTCTGCCAGCAGCCTGCAGAACTGGCAGCGGAGTCAGACAGTGAGGAGGCTGGGGAGGACAATGGGCTAGTCCTCGAGTCAGGGGAAGGACCAGACAAGGGCTCTGCATCGGAGACAAAGATGGGGCCAGGGCCATCTGGGAGCAATGCACGGACTCCAGAGCCTCCAGAGGTGGATAGCAGAGAGGCAGAGGAACAGGAGGAGCCTGTTCCTAGTGCATGCATGCGAAGAGCTGCCAGAAGGCAAGAGCAGTTAAAGCAAAAAGGACAACTCGGGAGTAAGGCCAGGAGATGATTGGCCCCTCCCAGAAGGCTTAAAAGAGCAGCAAAGGCTCTTGGGATCTTTGTAGGAAAGCAACGTTGCTACAATTGTCTCTTGTCTTGCTACATTTGTTTCATGTTGGAATCTCTTGCTTCTGAGCTATTGCCAAGAAAAGCCTTTGGCAGGGTGCCAAAGAAGTCAAGGTTGGTGATAAGGCCAAGAACTGTTTATGAAGAATTTGTTTTGGACTTAATTTGGACTAAGCTGAGAATGAAGTAATTCTCAGGTGTCCTAATAAAATATGTTTGTTTAGGACTGATTGTGCCTGGTAATAACTACTTGGGCCTAGGTCACAACAATTGACTTGTGGGAAGGTGTCAGTGAACATTGTAAATGAGGATCACATGCTATCATTTCAGAATGTTGTTTTTTTTCCCTTAACTAAACAATGAAACAGAAAAACCATAGAAAGAAAAAAATGGAATGGAAGCAACTTCCTGTCAGCTTTCCCATTGAATTTCCTTGTGGGAAAAAGGCAATGCATATTTGCCTCCCCCTTCTTCCCTGCTTCGTATCACCCTCCCCTCCTCTTCCCTCCCCTTCTCAGCAGGTACCTACGTGGCTAGGTGGGGGAGGGAACAAGGCATTGCACAAGTGGCTGGGAAACTATCATGGAATATTGAAAATGAAGATCATGTGACCTCAGCAGCAGCCCGGCGTTGCTGAAGCAGCCACAAATTCCCCAAATTCCATTCCTAGAAATCTGTAAATTAGCCAATTTGAGGTACCTTTGTTGAGAAAGTTTTGTCTTATGACATACCGTTTCACTCAGTACAAGATTATAGAGGTAAGCATTTTAGTAGTATACATAGGGAGATATAGATTCAGACATAACACACACAGAAATACACATAGACACACACACACACTATAGATTGGCCCCTTGATATAGTTTCCTTACAGTTTGTTGTGACATAGCTATCTGCTCTGTTCCCCTTAACTGCATTAAATATATGGCATATTAATTTTTCAATTATAATTGGAACAAACTCTACTAGGATACAAAAGATTTTCCTTCCCCTTTCTAGTAAAATCAAAATTCAGAAATAGAAAGCGTTACTTTTTCTCTAAATAGCAATTCACTTATTTTTTGTTCCCTTCTATCCAGAGAGTTGCAAATTTAATCGGACTAAATGCATGCAACCATAATATAGTGTGGCTATGAATCCATTAGAAGAATGAAATAATTTTAACTATCTTGCCATGCATGTCTGTATATTCAGTCTCTTTCAGTTATTTATTTAAGTTCCATTGGCTGCCTAGGGAAATATAATTTGTTTTAATTGAAGAAGTCTTACTGCTTCCATGACAATATAAACCTATGGATCCTTTACAAAGATAAAGCTATTATTATTGGGAAAGTCAGAAATATCTTTTTTATTAAATTTATTTAGTCAAAATCCTCAACATAATTACTTATAAGTAAACACATTGAATTCCCCTTACATCTTAGTAAAATTGACTTCTTTGAATGTCATTGTGTTGCCTAGAGAGAATTATTTTAGAAACTCAGCATTATTATGAACTCTAAATTATTCCATTTGCAGGATATATTTGCTCCCTTATTGTGAATGCTCTGATAGGAATTCTCTGTAAACAAAGAAAGCAAGAAAATGGTGGGACTTTCTAATCTGGGAGAAAAGCTTATTCACACTGCCTAGTTGCTAAGAATGGGCCAGCAACCAGTTTTGGATTCTGCTTCGAATACCCCTCCTACCCATTACAAATGCAACTTTTGGGCATCTCCCCCCCCCCCCCAATAATTTAAAGAACTTTTTCCTTGTTTATGGTCATATTGAGTGCTCCTATTTCTTGTTCTTCAACAAGAAATATTTTTTCAGAGTTTGACAAAGGGTGAACATCTACCGTGTTTCCCCGAAAATAAAACCCTGTCTTATATTTTTTTGAACCCTGAAATAAGCTCTTGGCCTTATTGTCATGCACTCAAAAACCCGATTCATCATCATCATCAAAATAATCATCACCTAGATGGAGTATGGCTACTACCCCACTCCAAAAGAACAATAGTTTCTTAAGAAAGGCCTCTTTCAAGGCCAAAGGATCCATCCACTCTCTCCAAGGGAATAATTCAGTCATATGGACACAACCTCTACTTATGTGGGATACCTTGACAATTCAGAAAACTCAAGTTCTAACAAGCAGGCTATAAGATTGCATGCAGTCAATCCATGAATCCCAGTGAAATAGGAGCTATTGCCTATGGTAAGTAAGCAGTAGTTCACAACTCACGTCATCATGGCAGTGTCACATAATGTATTGGGACTTTTTTCCCCTTCGCTAAACTGGGTGGGGGCGGGGCCAGCATGTGATGCATCTGGCCCGTGGCCTGTGAATTTGACACCCCTGCAATAGTTCATCACCACTCTAATGTTCTCCTCTCCTCAGACAAAATGAGAAAGTTAATCTATGTGGTAGCAACAGAAAACCTTGTTGAATCCCAACTTTTTAGTAATTTTCCCTTCCCACTTCAATTTCATCTAAGTTTCATATATCATAGGAATTCATACATCAGAGGAATGTTTCATGAAAATTAGACAAACTTCCTTGAGGGTTTTGGAAATCAGTTTACCTCAGCCATTTTTCTCATTCACTGATTTGGACCAACTGAAAACTGGGAATTGGAGAACCTCATGAGAAGATTGTGATTTTTATAATATTCAAACCACCCAATTTTTGCCAAGCCATATTAAACCATTTTAATATATATATATATATATATATATATATATATATATATATGTGTGTGTGTGTGTGTGTGTGTGTGTGTGTGTGTGTGTGTGTGTGTGTGTGTGTGTGTGTGTGTGTGTGTGTGTGTAATTGTTTAAAATCAAACATGTCAATGTAATTTGAAATTAACCACCTTACAAAGAAATATTGATATATTTATTTCAAACCTTTCTTTTCAGAGTGGAATAAAGACTTTCTTTTATATTTTTACAGGTAAATAGCTAGTGACAGCTATTTCCTTGTTTTTCAGTATTACCATTTTTTAATCTTAATTATATTGAAATCCCCTGGCCTAGTCATTGGGACATTAGCATTGTTCAGTGAAAATCAGAATTCCTTTTAATTAGAGATAATTCTAATTGCTTTTTCTTAGAACATTCACACATGCATGCCCACATGTATATAATAGAATATTATTTACTGCTATTAGTTATTATATTGTTACACATAGTCAGCTAGGCTCTTAAGATCTGTTAGGGCTTTAAACTTTTGGTTTAAATTTGGGCTATAGGAAAACTCAATAATGTCTAGAAAATCTATTCTTCTAATTGGCTTTCTCGGGGATTCTACCTTTGAAGTAAATTGAATTTGTCAAGACTTATTGGAACTAAATGTATGGCTAATTTATGAAAATATTTTGCATGACCTATCAAATTAGTATAATACATTAATGCTTCCTTTTCTTCAGAGCAAAATTCAGACATCATTCATTCCACTTCATTGAATCAGCTGCTCTAGTTAATATATGATCTAGCACACACTCCTAAAACTAACTGATGGTATATAGTAGGATTAAATACTTGGTATCTAAAAGAGAGAACCAAACAGCAGAGAAAGTCAAAATGTCGTAGTCTGGGGAAAAAGAGAGCCTAAAATGCAAATACCTTGGAAGCTCCAGAAATAAAAACTGAGAAACACAGTGAAAAAAATAGGAATAAAAATAGGAATAAATAAGAGCAATAAATAAGAGGAAGAACTATCAGCTTTAGAATTTATAATGCAAACACTTAGGTGGTAGATAGCATCTGCCTTTGAGGTTCAATAATCAACAGTTTAAGATTGGCACTTGACTGGGAGGCAATGAAGATGTTGGAGAGGATATTCAGATGCCATGATATCTTTGCATCTATAAAACATAGGATTATAGAATTTGTTGTGACATTCTGGATAGTAAAGTTAGGCTTTGAATAAACAGGATAGAACTCTGATATTGGAGAACACAGTTAACAATAAGGATAACCAGAAAAGAAACAAATGTTATAGTTCATAGAACAAATCATTCTCAATGTACAGATGACCAGGTCAAATTATTTTATTTTGGAAACCTTATACAAAGATGCAGCTCTCTGAGAAGTCCATAATACTAGGAAATGTGGAAAGAAAAATTAAGAAGAGGTTGACCAGCACTGACAGGTGCACTATTGAGTGACCTGAAGGTTTGAGACTGATCTTCTTGGAGCAGATCTGTCAATAGAATTGTTAAGAGTTGGCACTAATTTGATGGTATATCAATATCAGTCATGATCAATTCTAGAAAGGAAAGAGAAAAATGTCTTATGGACTACACAGAAAAGACAGTTTAAGCTCTTTCTCCTCCTCAACTATCCTCATCAATATCTGCCATCCAACTTAATAATCACCAGTTCTGAGCTATCTTTTGTGTTGGAGTACAATACGTACGTCAAAATAACTTGTCAACTATTTGGCTTGGGTTGATCAAGATGGGATCTTCATGTAAATTTTGGTTTGCCAGGGTTGCTTCCTGAAGGAGTTAATGAAGCTTCAGCCTCTGAAAGAGTGAAGCCATTACATCTTCTCCAAAGGTACTGCCAATTTTTTTTAGTGCGATTAAAGTTTTAAAAAGTGAAATATAAGGGGAAATTATATTAAAAATGTTTCAAAATTTAATGGATTCATAAAATAAATACAATAATTTTATAAGACCACCCCCATCAAGGCTGACAGGGCAAGTCACTAGAATATAAACTGAGAGAAAACCCCACTCCTTACTAGCACTGATGTTGCCTAGATTGGGTAATGAAACATCTGCATAAAAACAAACAAGCTCAGAGATCACCAAGGACCCCTCTTAATTGTTTTTCTTGCTTAGTCCACATTTGTGTCATTATCTTACCTATTCTGGAATGCAAACACCATATTTGTACTGCTCTTACCATAGCCACACTTTCAAAGTCTGCTTGAATATTATCAAACAGCAGATTGAAATTCAGTTCATGATGAAATTGCTGTATGACTAAAATGCCGGGATCTCACCAACCACCACAGAATCTGTACAAAACTTGCGCCAGGAATTGTCCATGATCTAGGAATTCTAGGACCTTTTCCCATGATCATGCTAGCTCTGTGAATAAGCCAGACTCTAATCTTTTCCTTTATTAATTTCTTTTCCTGTACCAGAGAATCAGATATAAATTCCTTTATACAGAAAGTGTATATGTATTAGATCAAACAACTTGTGCGCCATTCAAATTATTAGCAATAGCACTAACACTTCACAGTGTTTTTTACAGCCCTCTCTAAGCAGTTTACAGAGTCAGCATATTGCCTCTAGCAATTTGGGTCTTCATTTTACCCACCTCGGAAAGATGGAAGGCTGAGTCAACGTTGAACCTGGTGAAATTTGATCTGCCAAATTGAAGGCAACTGGCAGTCAGCAGAAGTAGCCTACAGTATTACATTCTAACCACTGCACCAGAGGTGGGTTTCAGCAGCTTCTGATCAGTTCTGGAAAACCCATAGCAGAAATTTTGAGCAGTTCAGAGTAGTTCGCAGAAGATTCCCCCCATCTATTCTCTGCCTCCCAAGTCCCAGCTGATTTGGAGGGAATGGAGATTTTGCAGTATCCTTCCCCTGGAATGGGGTGGGAATGCAGATTTTACAGCATCCTTTCCCTGCCATGCCCACCAAGCCATGCCACACCATGCCCACCAAGCCATGCCCAGTAGTAAAAAAGTTTGAAATCCACCACTGCACTGCGCCACCGTGTCTCTTATTCCCGATTACAGTTTGTCACATTTAGCAGGAAACTCTTAATCCAGTGCTGATGATGACATCAGCATTGAATTTACTGTAATATAACTGAAATGAACAGCACTGAATATTAAGAAATTGACTACAGCTGCATTATTCATTTTCAAAAGCAAATATCATTGGTGAATTTTAGTGGTGAATGAGAAAGAATCTCTGGTTACTCTATGAGGTCCCAAATATCTGCTTCTTAAGTATTGAGAGTTTATAGGTGCTTAAAACTCTTTAAAAAAAGAGTTATTCATTTTTTAATATAATAAGAAAAATAGAAACCATCACAGAAAGTTACCTGTAAAAAGTTTGAAGATTTCATATTTATCAATGAATTAAAAAAAAGAACCCACAGAATTTCTTGGCAAAAAGTGTAGCTTCTTGACCTGTTCAAATCCCTTTAAAGAGTTAACAAAATACTGGCTAAAGGAAAAGCTGTGGATATAATTTGTTTAGACTTTCAAAAGGCTTTGGATAAAGCCTGTCAGAAGAAGCTATCAAAGGTTTTCTGTTTGATCTTTATCTGTCTTGTTTCCATGGGACCCAATTTTTGGCAGCTTCTTCTAAGGAAATCTTTTAACTATCATGCTGTAATGCCTGGCACATCATTCAGATGAACAAATGAATGAATGAATAAATAAATAAGTTGACCTTGGTGTATTTCAACCATTCCTCATTTACTTATATTCCCAAGTTAGCTTATACATTTCAACCTTCTTTTGATTTTTAACTCAAAGCTTTGGTGGTTGTGGAGCTGTTATTGTAAGTCATGTATAGATAATATAAGAAAGGAATAATATACCTTCCTCCCAGATGCTATGGATTATAATACTTATCAGACACAACTAGAATGGCCAGTGAATGGAAATTATGAGTTATATAGTACAAAAAAGATGGCTCCAGGTTGCACTCCCTTGATAGTCTTCACCAAATATCCTCTTCATCATAGTCTTGCAAGGTAGAAAGTTTCATGAGTTGACTATTTGTTATATGTCCTTCTCTAATCTGTTATCTGTCAGACATATTGGATCTTAGTTATCATTATAATCCTTAGCCATCATGTTAGATGAAGAGTAACATCTTTCTTCATTTATCTCCTATCTATTATATAGTTATGATTATTTTATTAAATTTGTATACATCTTCTGATTCCCAGAGACCTTGGGATCTGTTTCTTTAAGTAGGGTTTTTGTTGACCTGGGTTCAGTAGGGTTTCTGTGTCACTAAATCAAACATAATGATTTCTGTTTATTCATTTCCTAATTGCATTGCACTCCCAGATCCCATTTATCAGTTTTAGCACTGAAATGTCTCAAATTCTGCAGTTATCCTTTGAGTTTTGCCTTGCATCCCTGTTACTAATGCATGCTTTAACTGAAAGGGAGTGAACAGGTACTATGAGATCATAATCTAGACAGAACATATATTATTTGATTATACATAAGTCAATTAATATCAATCATTTCACTTAACCAATATTGATAATTTAATTTCCAGTAAAACAAAAACTGTGTAATTCACTTATAAATAGTTTGAGATAATTTGCTTTTCCCCCCTGCAAGTGGTTGATAAAACCTAGCAGCAGTTTTGCCATAATAGTCTGGCACAAAGATCTTTTATGAGAAACAAAAGTAAACATGGACAGTTTCTATCCAAGTTATTCTACAGATCAACAGGGGGAATAAGGTCTGCCATGCCACCTTTCAGTTCATGTGACTCTGAGCCCTTCAGTATTCATCTGTATTTTACCAAAACATTTTGGATCAAATCTCATTCTATAACAAGGGATACAAATGAAGGACTGGGAGACTGCCTGGAGCAGGGGTCACCAACCTTTCAGATCTCAGGGACCACTATGTTCATAATTTTAAATCCCACAGATCATTAATATGATCTGCCTAATGACCGGCTGGGTGGGTGCGGCTAGGTGGTCATGTGACTGGGTGGGTGTGGTCAACTCGATGTCACTCACATTGAGGGGCACCTTGCTGGCCTCTACTCACCCCTCCTCTCCCAGCCTCTCCTCGCCTGCCTACCCAGGCTCCTTAGTGCCCCAACAGGAAGCAGTTATTGGAGCTAAGCAGCCACCATGAGAAAGAATTGGCAAAACAACTCAGTTCAAATTGGAACTGACCAAGAAGGAGGCTTAGCAGAAGCACCTCACTGAAGACTAGGAGCATAGGCTTTCCAAGCAGAAGGAAGCCTGCGGGAGTGCAAGGCCAGGTACCAGCGCCTGGAGGCTCAGTGGGTTGAGATGGTCAGCCAGTTCCAGGACATGATGCAGTCCCACTGGAACAAGGCCGTCCAGCTCTTTGCCACTGGTGGCACTTTCCTCCAGCCTTTGCCCCCCACACCAGGAGGCTGAAGCAGACCCCAAGTTGGAATTTCTGCCCCACTCCAACTTGCACAAAAAGACCCTGAAGTGGGAAACTCTCCACAGCAACGCAAACGTTCATTGCACATATCCAGCCTCGGATCCATAGTTTGAGGACCCCTGATTTAGTGCAATATAAAAAATGTAAATAATTTTTCTGCAGACCACCAAAATTTTCTTGCAGACCACCAGTGGTCCACAGACCACCAGTTGGTGACCACTGGCTTGGAGCATTGAAGAGCCTACTTGTGCATTTCTACTAGTGATTAAATTAAAATCCACTATTTTGACTTTTTGACACCTCTTGCCATTTGCACAGAATGTTTACTATGTTTTTATTTGCAGTAAAATTGCACTGGTATTCACTATCACACCACGAAATAACAAAGCCAGTGTTATTTATTAAAATATCCAAGAAAGGTTCAGAAAGATGGATGACAAAGATCTGCAGTAGTTTATTACCTAAATCCTGTTGTTTCCCATATTTATGGAAATAGAAAATTGAGCATTTCCCATCATGACACATTTTCCTATAATGCTACAAAGAAAGCAATGCTCATCCTTTTCAGCGGGCACAGAAATATTGGTTTCATGATTTTCATGAAATGGAATGATGGAAGTGTTGCTTATTATAAATCCTAATTATTTTCTACACACTCAATGAGGGTCTTAGGAAGGAGAGAGCAGATCCATGCTAGCCCATCTGTTTCCATATTCTCTGCTGGTCTTATCCTCTGCCTTTATGGGCACATCTGGAAAGTTGTCCTTATTATATGGTCAGACTGTTCCTTTCTTTTTAGAACATGAGATTGTTTGTTGAAAATTTATTTCTAATTTTCCTGACCAATGGATGACTGGGGGGGGGGGGGGAGAAGTGCAGACTGGTAGAGATGACCTGCCCTTTGCTGCAAAGACTGTCAGGTGCAAAGAACCAAAACAACTCCATGTATATTTCCTTTATTGTTGCTCACCTATTTTACAAGAATCTCACCAGATGACTGCATTCTCTTGGGATAAGGACTTCACTTATCTGGCTTCTGTTATTTCCTCTATGTTGGAATCAGTGGTGGGTTTCAAATTTTTTTAATACCGGTTCTGTGGGTGTGGCTTGGTGGGCATGGAATGGCTTGGTGGGCGTGGCAGGGGAAGGATACTGTAAAATGTCTATTCCCTCCCCAATCCAGGGGAAGGTTACTGCAAAATCCCCATTTCCTCCCAATCAGCTGGGATTGGGAGGCAGAAAATAGATGGGGGTGGGGCCAATCAGAATTTTTACTACCTGTTCTCCAAACCACTCAAAATTTCTGCTACCAGTTCTCCAGAACTGGTCAGAACCTGCTGAAACCCACCTCTGGTTGGAATGCCTCTTTACCAATCCCTTTCCTTTAGCTGGTGATTCCACTACTGCCACAGCTTTTAAATATCAGGGAAAAGGCGAGGAATTGAGGTCCTATAGTTTCTTGGTGATAGACCTATCTAGGGCACTATGCCTTTTGATAGGTGAGGTAGATTCAAGGACGTACTTGCTACTCTATTTCAATCAGTAATATGTCCCAGATTCTCAGAAACTAGAGAATAACCCCAAATAATATGACTCTCCTATTATTTATTTATGTCCTTCTTCTACAACAAAACCCCATTTTAATTTCAATTCTTCAGTAGAACTTCCCCCTTTTGTGAGATGGTGAGGCAAGTGCTGTGGTGGAGAGACAGGAGGGAAAAGGGCAGGAAAATTTCCTTTCATGTGTTTCCTTCCATTTATTGGTCTTGGGAACGAAGTAGATTTTTCACAATTTATTATTACTCGCCCGCAAACTTGGAATAAATGGGTAACAAATCAAAATAAATGCCCTGTAGGTATACATTGAAGTTTTATTGAAGAAAATGAATGTACTCTCATGGAGATCCTGCTGCATATCAACGAAATTGTTGTTGGTACCCACTGATTTGATTCAGTTAGTTACACCAGGTAGCCCTTCTTTTCAAATCAGAAGTAATTTTCAGCAGGGAAAATCAGAAAAGTGGGTTTGCATGGGTTGGAAAGGATACTCAACTGTTTCTAACTTTGCATCCACAAATCATTCTACAACTTGCTTTTTTCCCTCTCTGGGATTATGGCAAATGTTCAAGCGTGTGAATTTTAAATGTAAGTGCTTAGGGAAGGTCTTTGAGCAGACAAATGTTTCAGAACTCAGCTTTTCCTATGTAGATTCTTCATTTTGCTTCATCATTCCCCAAAGATCAACTATCTGAAAGGAGAGGAAAAATTCTGGTTGTTGGAGGGGAATTTATATATTTGTTTACCATGTATTTAAAGACATTTTCATTACTTTTCAGGACTATGACCTTGCAAAGAGTATATCAACAAAAGCAAGGTTAAAAGCACGATCGGCAAAATAACGAGCATAACAGCATTCTGTTTGACCGTGTTCACAAATGGCAAGGTTAATATTAAAAAATCTGAACAACAACCATACACAAATAGGTGCACATCAATAAAAAGAAAAGTCCATAATTTTTGGGTGGTGGTGGTGGTGGAGGTCACTGCAGTGAGTGTGTGTGTGTGTGTGTGTGTGTGTGTGTGTGTGTGTGTGAGAGAGAGAGAGAGAGAGAGAGAGAGAGAGAGAGAGAGAGAGAGAGAGAGAGAGAGAGAGAGATGGAAAGAGCTTTTATGCAAACGAAGCGCTGTAAAAGGAAAATTGAGAAGGATCCTTAATATAGAAAACACACAGAATTATATGGATACAGAATATCCTTGAAATAGCTTTTTTCAAACTCTATCAAATATTAACCTTTGAAGATTAAGATTTTTATTTTCCATTAGATGGGAGTTAGCTGATGTCCAAACGTCAGTATTCTGCTTTTAAATTCCTTACCTTCTTCTTCTTCTGTTGAAGGTAAGGAATTAAATTCCTTACCTTCAACAGTAACCAATATTAGTACACATTGGGCCTTATTGAGTTACAGAAGCTTTAGAGACATTATGATAACCCTGAAGGATTGAAGCCAGATTCAACCACCACAGGTAGGATCGCAACAAAGTGGAAGCTTTTAAAAAGGACTTCTAACCTTAGCCTTGACTGTAATTCAAAAATGACCTAGATGTTAAAGAAAGGGAGAAGAAATGTTATAACAAATGAAATGATAAATATTAAGATATGAGAAATAATTGAGGAGGAGGGAGAAGACACAAAAGATGCACTCAGATGATGCACTGATGGATTGATTATGTATTGTATGTTTGTCTATAAAAATAAAAAAACTTTTTGTAAAAAGAAATGACCTAGATGATGCCAAGAGCACCCCCACCCCCAGCTTTATATCCAAGGGACTGCAGTTTCACCCAGAACCATTTCAGATCATAGCTTCTCAACCCTCAATCTTTCCCAAATTCAACTGCATTATTTGTAGCTTCTGATTTGATACTCCCATTATCATACTGAAATTAGGAGACCCATAATTTTTAAATTGATTTTAACATAATTTATAATTCAATCCTTTTACATGTTACTCAAGGCGAAAATTCAGAGATAGTCCTTCAGGATATACTGTATTTATGGTATTAAAAAGGAAGCATGACAGGGTGAACTGAAACAAAACATGGATGTATTGGAGGTCAGACGTAAAGATTTAAAATTTGATTGAAAACCAAAATTGGCCTAAAAGCTACAGATTGTCCATTCTTGCAATGCATATTCAGAAAAGGAAATCTAGTGATACAATTGTGTGATCAAAGCTTTGCCTTCTTTTTTATGGGTATAATATGCTGTGCAACGCATAAAAACATTGGTGGGATTTTGATCACATGGTCATAGCTGCCTTCTTGACTTTTTGAACATCCCTGTTGATATTCTTTTGTGGCCAAGTATCAGGGGCAAAAAGTAGACCCATGGAGATAGAAGGGGTGGCAATTCTAAGTGAGTTGGGTCACTTTTTGGTCACTAGAAACACTTAGCAAACAAACTGATCCATCTTAACCCTGTCATCACAGTGCAACTGTAAACACAACAGATGTACTTAATAATAAGGACCAATTATGGATCGTTCTGGTGCTCATGAATTTGTCTTTGTAGGTAGATGGCAAGATCTCCAAGAAGTCACAGGAATATGCAAAATTAAATGGAATTTTGTTGACAAAGGGCATTATTGAGGATTGTTAAAAGAGGTATAAAAGAAAAACGACCCTGGAACAGTAAATGCTAATTAAAACTCTGTGGAAAAAGACTATTCGATGGAGAATATAGGCAGCCCAGAATGAGTTCTCAAATTGCAAATGGCATTGATTTGATGGCTATTTTGGCAACAGAACCAAGCAGGAATTGATCATATATTTTATGAAGCCAGCATATAATGCTGGAAACTGTAAGCCAAATGCCATCAAATTTTGACATTTCTTTCATCACTAAGAATCATCAGCAAAAGACTTGCATCATTCTACATACATTATGAATTATATATCACCACAAATGAATGACACTCTTATACTCTATGAATGACACTGTTATACAGACATATCTGTAAAATTTGGATGCTCAGTTTATCCTTCTAAGAAGGTTAGTTTTGTAAGAAACATGAAATGCAAATAACACAGAGAAATACATTTCTAGACATGAATTAGGGGTTTATAATTTAAACAAAAATTACGTTTAAATGATAATATACTGAATTTTTTGGGACTGCCACGTGAATTTTGTATTTGATAAATCCCAGCCCCCTTAGAAATCCTTAGAAATTCTAAAGTTCTCTGTGTGTTTGTTACAGAAAAAAGAATGGTCTTATGGAAATGATTCTTCTTTAAAATGTTTTATCATTTCCTTCATGATTTATTTATTAATAAATGAAATTTCATTCTCGGCTAGTATACAAACATAGTTATGGAAACAGCATTCTAATAAAACATCAAGCCATTATGCTCAAAAGAATGAGAATTTTCAAAAAGTTAAAACTGCACAATTTACCAGATGTTCTCACCTCATATTGTAACCACACAGAAATTCCTCTTATTGGATAGAGAAAAGGCAAGTTGCCAAGTAGGCTGATCTAGACTTTTGTATTTACTTCCATATATATGATTTGGTTTTTTTTTTTAAAAAATGGTTTTATTAGTTTTAATATGGTTTTCATATTGTTTTATTAGTGGTAGTGTCTTAATTTTTGATTTGAAGCCACCCAGATTGTGGTATGACACACACTCACTCACTCACACACACACACACAATGATTAAGAGAGTTATGGAAAAGGTTTGCAACTAGAGATCTGAGACAATTGCTGACCTAAAACTGAACTCTAAAGTAGGTGAGATTGACCATATTGGTTACCACAATGTTGCCTGTCATGGCTACATTTCTTCTGTTGGAGAAGCATGCAATAGACTTTTTCCAGCCATTTTATTATTAAAATTATAAAATGATTCATCATTATTTGTTTATTTGTTTTAAAAAATTATATGGCTGCTCAGCTCAAGTCCATGGGAGGCTTACAGAAGTAATTCACTGCTATAGAGTGAATTACTCTATACAATTTGCAGGCTGCTTTCCTGTTCTCAGAGCTGTTCTGGATTCAGAAGGGAGAATATATTTCAATTTCTATGTTAGGGGACCATTTTAAAATAGTGATTTAATGCCACTATTAGACAGAGTTGTCTCAGTCTTGCAGAAGAATCTGGAGCTAATATTCTTAACATAATTGTTCCCTCCAAATCATGTACCAGACATCTTCAATTTGGTGTCCTCCAAATAAGAATTGGACTCCAGACTCCCACAAATTCATGATAATGTTGAACTGGAATGTAAAAGTAGTTTACCAGTGTATCAACATCAAGGTAAATCAGGGCTGTTGTCTGGAGGTTTGAAATGAGTTTTGAAATGGGTTTGCAAATAATAATAGTTAAGTTCAATTCCTTTTACCATTAGCTAACTTGTGGTCTCTGACTACATTTTTCCTAATTATCTGCCAAGGAACTTGTGGATGCTCTTTGGGAACAAGGAAAAGAGTTGCTGCCTAGGAAACAATCAGACAAGACAGACAGGAGTTCTGGTGGGTCAATGGTCTAAGAAGGAAATGTAGGAAGGAACTGCCCTAATGGATCAAGTGCCTAAAAGTGTTGTATTGCGGTTGAAACTTCTGTAAATCATGAAGAGCTTCCAGGTCTTCAAATCTCTGATGGTACTTGGATGTTGTTTTCTTCCTTGTCTCCTCGTTGTTGTTCCCATGACTGTGGGATACCATAGTACTTGTTGCTGGTCTATATGTCTGTTAGGTGGCTTGCTGGTAGTTTCAACCCATTAGTCTTAACTTCCTTCCCTCTCTTGACTATCATTTGTCTACACTTCTCCAGTCAAAATGACATCATACTGTGCTCACTGTAGATCTCTATCAGGCAAGTCAATGAGTCAATATTTCATTCACCTTTAGCACACAGCTTGATGTCATCATCATCTCTCTATATCAGTGATGGCTAACCTTTTTTGCCATTGCGTGCGAAAAGCGGGGGTTGCGGGAGGACACGCACGTCCGTTCCCACACCCATAATTCAATGTCCCCTTGCGCTCCTCTCCCCGCACATGCACACGTGACCCCCCCACGTGACCCCCACTTTTAGCACATGACAGCAAAAAGTGGACAGTGGACCCTATAGGCCCGTTTTCACCCTCCTCAGACTCCAGAGGTTTTCTTGGAGCCTGGGGAGGGTAAAAACAACCTTCCCCACCCACTTGGAGCCCTCCAGAGGCCAGAAACAGCCCATTTCCTGACTTCCGGTAGGCCCAGAAGGCCTGAAAATCAACTGGCCAGTGCACGCATGCACACTGGAGCTGAGCTAGGGTAACTCGCATGCCCACAGATATGGCTCTGTGTGCTACCTGTGACACACATGCCATAAGTTCGCCATCACAGCTCTGTATATATACTTACACACACTCAGTATATCGATTTCAGAATCAGCTTTTTATAAATAAACATGCATACAGTACATGTATGTTGTTAGCAATATAAAGCCAGTATAACTGGTATGTTTTGTTTAAATTTATCTCAATGCATTTATTTAATTCCCTTCTAAAGTCATTTAAATTAGCAGCCTTCTTATATTAGCCAATGCCATAATTCTGCACTTTATGAATAATGCCTTTATTTTGTCTTCTTGAAGTTATAACATTCAGCTTCGTTTGATGAACCCAAATTCCAGAATTATAAGTCAGAGAGTGGGGGGAAAAAATCTCTATTTTCTTTGCATCTTTAACACCTTTATCTATCTTTATTGTGATCTCTTTTTTCCTAAGGTAAAAATCCCTACAGCCTTTTAATCATTGTAACCTTTCCACAAATCAGAGTTGTATTTCTGCAACCTCTCCAAATCTTGCACAGGCTTAATAAGGGAAAGTGACTACACTGTAATTATAAACAGTATCCTAAACATGATCCCAAAGATGGATGTACTCTTTTTCAAAGTAGCTTTGAAAAAGAGTACATCCATCTAGCTAACTTTCTCATTCAGCCATCTCTCTTTCTCTCTCTCTCTCTCTCTCTCTCTCTCCCTCCCTCCCTCCCTCCTTCCCTCCTCTTTTCTATCTCTCCTTCCTTCCCTCCCTCTTTTTTCTATCCCTCCCTCCCTCCCTCTTTCTCTCCAGGCTCAATATGAACCAATAAAGCTTTTTTTGCCCTCTTATACATCATTTTAGAAACTGATATTTCCTCTGGAAACTTATAATTCAATTTCTCAGAAAAAAATGTATATAAAATGCATCATTTAGGATTACATTACCATCAAGCAGTTTCATGTAGTATTGTAAATACTAGGAAACATTTAAGATTAGAGAGAATTTTTCAGAATTCCATTAACACTATGGAATTGACTAGAAACTTTCAACTGTTGCTTTCTGAAAATAACGATGGAAAACGTGGTAGAAAGAAACCCTTTTATCATCATGACCCCTTTCATTCATCTCATAATGTTACTCTATAAAAATATGAATGACAGTGTTAAAGAATGTAACAAATCAAAGTAAATTAGCTTTACTATTGGCATGTGTTCTTCCATGATGGGATTCCTTTAAATAGTGTGTCCAAGAAGATTCCAATGTTGAACATCACCCTAAAATTGGATTGAAATAACTTCAGATAATCCCCTTTGGTCAAAAATGTCTGGAATTGAATTCCACATCTTCTCAAGTATCTTATCCCAGATATTATATTAGCTATTCCAGATGTAATTGTATTTAAGAAAATACTTCCATTATTGCCTTTCTTCAAATCAACTGGCAAAAAATATCAGTTCATTGGATCATCTAATACCCGCCTTGTCTTATTTATTTTTTTGTGTTAAGTGATGGTAAAAAAAAATGCAATTGATAGAACTTGTCTGAAGGTCCGTATCACCAGAGAGACCAACAATGCTGTTAAATTCAGAAGGTGATTTTATCAAAACATGCCTTATGCAATTATCACAACTGGCCTCCTTTTTAGGATTAAATTTCGATAATCAATTAACCACTACAAAAAGGACTGCTGAATGCCAGTGGAATTGTCTCTGCTCCAAAGTAAGGCAGCATACTCTTCTACTCACAATAGTCCCTTATGCCACCAGGCTTGAAATTGGGCTTGGACAATCTGGAACTGCACCACCTGCGGTCTGATCTAAGCATAGTACACAAAATTGTCTACTACAACATCTTACCTGTCAACAACTTCTTCAGCTTCAACCTCAATAATACTCGAGCAAAGAATCGATACAAACTCAAAGTAAACCACTCCAAACTCGACTGCAGAAAATACGACTTCAGCAACAGAGTGGTCAATGCCTGGAATACTCTATCTGACTCCGTTGTTACATCCTCAAACCCTCACAGCTTCAACCTTAAATTGTCTATCGTAGATGTCACCCCATTCCTAAGAGGTCCGTAAAGGGGGCGTGCATAAGCGCACCAGCGTGTCTACCATCCCTGTCCCCATTTATTTGTATTCATTTCCTTCGTTCATGTCTATATTCATATTCATACCTGCTATCTTGTACATATTTGATAAATAAATAAATAAATAAATAAATAAATAAATAAATAAATAAATAAATAAATAAATACAGTAATACAGTGTACATAAGACCCATATTTTTTTCTGGCTGTTGTAACTGGATTCTACAGCTGTTTAGTAGAAGAGGGATGATTGAATAGGCAGCACTCTACATTTTACTCTTTTATGGTGAGACCACTGCTCCTACAGGCCTGCCATCATGTTAATAGGAAGTCCACCAATGTAGTCAGGAAACATTCAGGTTTTATAAGTCTCCAGGGTCAAACCTATCTCAATACACTGCCATTATTATGGTGGCAGGCAATTAGTCACTGCCAATCTAAATTTCACTAGGAATTGATTTTACCTGCAAAGCACACAGAACAAAACCTGAAAAACAGGTACAGGAACTATTAGGCACATTATAATGTTCCAGTCCTCAAATTTGTAAGAGCTCTCCATATTCATTCTTCTGTCTGCCACTAAGATATCAACTAATTTTCTTCAGACTCTTCCTCACTTACATGATGTCCAGTATCTTTCTTGTTTATTTATTTATTTGCTGCATTTATATATTTTTTTTCTGTCAAAAATCATGCTGGAGTCAACTAACAATAATGAAGATACAAGTATTATAAAAATATATCAGTTCAACTAAAACACAATGAAAACATATTGTTAAAAGAAAAAAATGGAGAAGAGGAGAAGAGTAGAAAGGGAAGGAGATAGAAGCGGAGAAGAAGAGAGAGGGGAAATAGAGAGGGGACAGGAGAAGAAGAGAAGGAGAAAGGGAAGGAAAGGAGAAGGAAGGAGGGATGAGAGAGAAGGAGAGGGGAGGAGAGAAGAGAGGGAGGAGAAAGAAGAGGAAAGGATAGGGATGTTGTAAAAATGGGTGAAATATGGTGTACAGGAAAAAAGAAAACAGACAGACTTTTGTATTTTTTTCTTGAGAGTTATACTATTGAAACTATAATGAAAGATAATACAGATGATAAAGCACATTGATTTAGATGTTATTGCATACTAGCTAATATTTATATGAAAATTAAAATTTTGTGTAAAAGGTAGGAATAAATAATATGAAATAAGGAAAATGGAATGTAATAATTAGGAATATATTTATATGTATTGAAATGTATGCTACTCAAACATCGTGCCATTCACACAATGATATGTATAACTTTTTTTTAAAATAATAAAAACTTGATTTAAAAAAGAAAGAAAGAAATGCCCCCAAGCAGTTAGAAATTGTCCCAGCAGACAAAGCAATTTAAATACAACAAGCCTTCCTAAATAATATTTTTGCTTGACAGCAAACAGCTTGATTTCTCTTCTACTGAGTTCCCTTCCACAATAGCAACAGCACTTAGACTTATATACAGCTTCACAGTGCTTTTTACAGCCCTCTCTGAGCGGTTTACAGAATCAGCATATTGCCCCCAACAATCTAGGTCCTCATTTTACTGACTTCAGAAGATGGAAGGCAGAGTCAACCTTGCATGTTATTACCCAGGAAAAGAAGGTACTTTTTATTATATAACATGTAACATAATTATATTATGATCTTTAAAAGAATGTTCATAAAATGATGTATCATTGGTACATGATGCCAGAGAAATTATCTAGAATGCATAAAGGCATTCTAAATGCATACTGAAAATTAAATAATATGAAGAGACATTTTATCCTATTGGTGGACATGTACAAAAAGCTAAAAAAAAGAATTGGTTTCAAATTCACACATTGATGCAGAGAATTTTAAAGATTAATGTTCAAGTGAAGCCAGAACTTTTCCTTTAAGGATTGATAAATGAATAGAAAAAAGCCATGAAAGATTATTTCAATATACAATTACTCTGTCGAAATTACCCATCACGGAGGAATGAAAATTGACAGAGCTTCCTGAAGTAATCAAACTAACTTCTTTGATTTTCTCTTTCTAAGGAAGGTTGTTGAGTCAATGCTGCTTCTACAGTTGTGGAGACCCCTGCCTGGACCCCTTCAGTCTAGGGTCATGTCTTGCACGGGACCAGAGTAGCCCATGAAGATCAGTTTTATAACCAGAATGCAGTTTGAACAAAAGATTAAGACAAAACCCTTTCTCAATGCTACAAAGCCCTGCCTTGATACCTGTTAGAATCTGGACGGAAATGAATAGCTTAGGCTTAGTCCTAGCACAACAAAGTGAATTTGGATATGGAAGCCTACTGATTCCAAAGAAATTCCATCTTTAATTCTTAATGGGTCTATATTTCTCTGGTCAAAATGGTTTGTAATCTGGACTCTTGCTAGATTGCTTAAAAGCCAGTACAGTAGCAACTGTGGGTAGGAGGAACTTTGCACCTTCTATCTTGTATCAGTTATGACCTTTTCTGCATCTATCTTGTATCAGTTATGACCTTTCTGCATCATGAGCCTCTGGTCATCATCACTTATGCCTTGGATATTTCACAACAGCTCTGAAAGCTGCCCTGTCTAACAGTTTGCTTAATGACCATGTGATTTCTGCCTAGCAATTAAGATCTGAAAGAGTGGATTCCTTTTTGGCTCCCTTTTGGTCCATTTTCCCTTGAGGCAGTGCCTCAAGGGAATGTTTCACTGTCAGTTTCACAGACTAGCATTTTCTCAATTGCTTCCCCCTTTTCTAGAACAATACTGTCCTGGAGAGTGATCCCTATCACTGAGCCTCGGTGGTGCAGTGGTTAGAGTGCAGTACTGCAGGCCACTTCTGCTGACTGCCTGTGACAGTTCAAATCCCACCAGGCTCAAGGTTGACTCAGCCTTCTATCCTTCTGAGGTGGGTAAAATGAGGACCCAGATTGTTGGGGGCAATATGTTGATTCTGTAAAACTGCTTAGAGAGGGCTGTAAAGCACTGTGAAGTGGTATATAAGTCTAAGCGCTATTGCTAAGTGCTATCACCCTGAGCCTTCAAAGAGTAGCTAAAATCTAGCCTTTCCAGCAAGTCTTTGGGGGTCAACATTCTGTCTTTGATCCTTCCACCAGAATAGAAGGTCATATAGAACCACAGTAGTTTTTACTGGGATATTGTGATATATGTGTTTCATTTGTACATGTTTTGTATCCAACTTTTGTATCTGCTGTGTATTTGCTCAGAGTGCTTAGGATTGGAGAGGCAAAGATACTTAGTTGATAAATACAATAAATGAATACACTTAATTTTATCCCAATAGCGATAATGGCATAAGATCATCCAATACACTCCAGAACAGCCATTTATCATAAGGTCTGCAGGGTAGATCATGTGGAATACAAGCGCTGTGTTCCAATATCTTCCATCATTTCCCATCCTTCAGAATTTACTGTCTGAATCATACTTTTATATTGAGTAATGATAGAGTCAGCTCTGTCTCCTGATGTTCATAAATCCCTTTCCTCAAACTGCCTGGGCTCACAATAGGAAGCTTACAGACATGTAAATCCCCTTCTGTTAAATATTTTTCCATCAGCTCATCATTTTAAATTTATCCAAAACATTTTATACAAAAAAAAATATTTTTATACAAAAATAACAAAATGGCAGCCCATGAGCCTTCTTTATTACTACATATACACATATCATTATAATCACATAGTTGAGTAGAGCTTAAGATGTTACCATTGTTCTTTGCTCAGCTGCAGTCATTCTTTCTGGACTGAGGTTGTCATAGCCTGCAAATATAAGCTCTTCTTTCAGAAACCGGTAATGAGAATTTTTCACTGGAAAATGATCAGAGAATCTTCTCTTTGAGTTATCTTCATACAACATTGTCCTGAAATTTGCTTTCTTCTGAACATGTCAACGCAAAGAGTATTCCCCAAGAATTCCTAGTGTCTTCATGTCTTGGTAGTGAGCCCTCCATGTTTAGCAATATGGAAAATAGGTTGCTGGACTGGCTAGATTTTTGGTGTATGTCAAGGAAACGATTAAGAATCCTGATCCATTTATATGGATTTTTGCACAGGTTTAGCAAGCCAAACAGAAGAATGAAAATTCTGGTAGCCGGAGAAATGTTTTATTCTGAAGTAAAGATACAACAGCTAAACTGGTTATTGTCTCCAAAGCGGTAACAATTGCCATGCTTCTTCTTCTTCTTCTTCTTTTTTTTCTTCATGGGATTAGCAAATGCAGATAAAATGAAATTATTTCTCAGTATGAGAATCATCACCGAGAAAATAACTTTTTTTCTTTTTAATCTGTAATGGCTACTTGCTGTCATTTTAAGTCCTTCCTCCTTTGTGTGAGGAGAATTAAGGAATGTGTTGCTGCATCATGCCTCAGGCATTCGTTTCTGTTTGCATTTCAGATCTTCTTTAGCTTTCTGATCTGAAAAAGACTAGTGAGACTCCTTTGAGAGTCTTACAAAATGCTAAATAGAATTGTGTATAATTAATGAAACATTCGTTATTGGTATATCTAAGCAATAATAACTGAAAGAGAAGGGCCAATTCAGAAGACAGACTCAAGAGGGGGGAATTAGTGCTTAAAACTTTCCCCAGAAACTATTTCTTTGCATCAAATCAATCCTTCAAAGTTGCTTCTGCTTGGGAAGACAATCTATTTAATTTGTTTCAACAAGAAAAACTTGCTAATGCTAATGTTTGGGATATATGCTTCTTGTTTACTTTTGAGAGGACTCGATGTTAAACTGACACGGGACCAAAACAAATGCAGTGTCTCTCTTTCCAGTTTGAAAACAGCCCCACATTATGGTATTGGTTAGGTAGCTGCCATCTACATTTGAACTTTATTCCATTCAAAACATTACTTTTGGAGAAATAAAGGCAAGCAGATAGGAAGGCAGGGATAACTTCTCAATATGGAGAACATGTTTGCATCTGGGTTCAATTCAGAATCTTTTTGTTTAATGAAGAGAAATCTGATAT
The DNA here is from genome assembly GCA_030761175.1 of Masticophis lateralis. Lineage (NCBI taxonomy): Eukaryota > Metazoa > Chordata > Lepidosauria > Squamata > Colubridae > Masticophis > Masticophis lateralis. The sequence goes on from JAUDYJ010000002.1 coordinate 50,659,725, forward strand.
CCCAGAGAAGCCATGTTTACTTGAACACCTGTTTACAAAGACAAACAATGGGCTGGCCATCTTTTCTATGGGGCCAGGAGGTTTTTATTTTATTTCATATTTCTCAGAGTGTCTGAGAGCCACAGGAGGCAGTAAAATGACAGGATATTATCCCTGGACTTGGCTGAGCAATATACTTGCTGTTTGTCCCAAGGGTGTCTTTAGTTGAACTAAAATAGCTTCTTGGATGAGAAGTAAAACATCTTAAAGAAAAATAAGAAAGTCCAGTAGCCTTTAAAATAAAAGCACCTTTGGGAAAACCATGACCTGTATGAATGAGAACCTCCATAGACATTCTTGCTGTTTAGGTTTTTGTTTTTATAATTTTATCAAAAAAAAAAAAAAAGAACATACAAATTAAAATAAAGTAAGAAATAAAAGAGAAAGCTAAAAGTGCAAGAAAGGAAAAAAGTAATAGAAAATAGGAAAAAAAGTTATAAAATAATTTCTAATTTTTCTTATAGCAGTTACATGTCTCTTTTACCTCTTTTATTATATAATTATTCTGTCTAATAATCAAAGCCATAAATCATATGGAAGTCTGTAGAGATTCTCAGTCATCCAGGATGACCATGACCTGGATGACTGAGAATCTCTGCAGACTTTTAGCTATACAATTTGGGATGAACACCCTTTGAATGGTGTGGGAGTAGGAATGGATTTCCAGAGGAAACATTTCAGACTACAGGAACCAGGAACACCTACTCAAGTGACCGTCAGGACACAAATAAGCCTCAAAGTGCTTCAATGACCCTCTAAAAAAGTATGCAAATGACCAGCTGTCTGCAAGGAATATAAATCCTTCCATTCCCCACTATCCTGTCAGAGCTGAAGAAGCTTCTTGGATGAGAAGCGAAACCTCTTCAAAGAAAAAAAAACAAGGAAGTCCAGTTGCCTCCTGAAGGAGCACCTTTGGGAGAACCATAAATCATATATTCATTTTTTTTCTGTTTTGTGCAAAACAGTCATAAGCACTGATCAGTAACTGTAGATGTTATCTTTCCTTTAATCAAAGAAATCAATTTGGTTGTCTTAGTCAGTCCATCATCTTCACCAATCTGTTTCTCCCTTGGAGGTAATGTCAAATCTTTCCATCTTTGTGCATACAATAATTTCATTGCAGTTATTATAACAAAAACAAAGAGCCATAACTTTTTTTCTCAACTGCTTGTCCATTAGTCTAAAGATAAAGACCTCTGGTTTCAACTGTGCATTAATCTTTAAAATCCTTTGAATCCAAATTCAAATATGGTTGCAAACTATGAGTTTCTCATCCTTTCTGAATGGAATAAAAACAACAAGTAATAGCAGTTATTAATATTACTACCCCGATGCTGCACTTGCTTTTTTGTGTTATATCCTACTCTTCCTTCAGAAGCGTGTCAACGAATGAAGTATTTCCTTTTTGTTTTCTACCCAACACTGTATGGCGGTTGAGCTATGAAAGAGTGATTGGCTCAAAAAAGAATGGGTGACCTTGCATACCTGAAGGTGACTTGAATTTAGGTCTTCCTAGTGCAAATCCAGAATCTTAACCAGCTTGCTACAATGCCATTCTCCCTCCCAATCTGACTTCTGATAAGGGACTAGCTGCATTTCCCTGGACAAATATTTGTGTGTATGTGTCATTTCTAGAGAACTAATGACCTTGTAAATCCTCTTCTTTTTAACTGGAGAGTTGGGAGCACTACATGCTAATTACACTGTGGCATTATCCTTCCACATTTTGGCTTTGTTTCAAACATGGTAAATTAAATGTATTAAAAACAAGGCTGGCAGTCTTCTCTCCCTGATGCGCCATGGGATATGTCAAAAAAACCCCAAAAAAACCTATCAGTGTGTCTTAATGTTTGTATGCCAAAGAATAAAGAAATATTTTTACATTCCAAAGACATGGACGATGAAATACATAGCATGCAGACTAAAGGTAAGGAATACTGATATGTTTGGAAATAATGAGTTTACATGACTTATAAGCATTAGCAATTATATTCCCATTACTAAAATACACTACGTTAATGAGAACAATTATACTGTAGACACATTGGGAATGGAACAGATTAGAAAGGATACACTAAAATCTGACAAATAGTTTATGTGATTTTATTTAAATATTTCTGTTGACATGCAAAAATATGATTGTTATGTTGCTTGCACTGAAATTGGTGAAAGTAGAAAGAGTAAAGATGTAATCTGTATAGGTCCAGGAAAAGCTGCATCTTGGGAAGGTTTAAAGTCTTGAAGTATTCTTTATTTTTCATGTTTCCTTAGTACCAAATTTGCTGCCTTTCAATGGAAATTCAGCTCATTTCTTGTATTAAATAGTCACTGACTTGATCAAAAATTCAATGGAAGTGTCAATCATGCTCCTTAGCTTGTGCATCTCTTTACAGTGCTAAGTGAAATTTTGCTCACATTTAAATATTAAACATTTTCCACAGCTTAGTTGCCAAGCACATGTCTTGCATCTAATATTATATTGAGAACTGGGAATCAATGAAGAAATTGCCAAAGAAACAGTAAACAGCCCAACCAAAGAATCTCTTAAGATTGTCCCCACTCACATAGGCAGGCAAGACACCAGAATATAAACTGACAGCAAACAGCACTCCTTACTAGGACTGAGGATGTTTCCTAGCTAAAGTAATGAAACATCTGCAAGAAAACAAGCAAGCTCAGAGAGCATCAAGGATCCCTCATTTCAACCCTGAGCTACAAATATTCTCCTTTATTGGTAAAGATTATTATAATGGCTAGCCAGTGTATGCAAATGTGACTTTATGTGGACCAATGGGAGAATAACATATATTACTTTATAGATAAATACCATATTCAAAATAAATTTGGATAATAGAAATGGGAAAAAAAATCCCTTTTTAAATGTCTACTCTGACTTGATTCTTACATATGAGACCTCAGTTTCACTGATGGAAAAGGACACTACAATTAAGCTTTCATCCATGGTCAGGGATATCACCACGTACGTCTAGTTAAATGGAGATGGCATTTAGCAGAGCTCATAGTTTAGTAAATACTACCCAAAGTGACCCCAGAAAATGAAATGGGATGGGGAGCTTTTAGGTTTTTCAGATCTTGCTTTTTTTTTTTTTTTTGTCCAAGTATTACTCACTATTGAACATACTGGCTCGGGCAGATAGGTTTTCATATTTGAGAAATATTTCATAGCTTTTGAGATAAACCAATCTAATCTGGCTTGATTTTGGAAAAAGCTAAGTGGAGTTAGTATAATCAGCTGGGAACATCAGAACTAGAGGCTTAGACTAGGAAGTTGAAAAAATATCCCAAAAGAAGACAGTGGCAAATAACTTATAATTTCTAAGAAAATAAGACACAAATAAGAGAACAATACTGTAAGGAGTTACAAATTGGCCATTGCAATAAATCTCTTCGTAGGAACTCTAGCTACACACAAAGACTCTCATAGAAAAATCAAGGACTCTGATGGAATAGTGAAATAGCTTCATTGCAAGGTACTTTTAGTAAAAGCAAAAAGTCTAAGAATATCTCCAATTATGTTTCTCCTTGTATATATTTCCCAAGGTAACCTGAATATCTTTCTTCACTTTTTGAAGTTTATTTTTCATGCTGAGATGTTGACAGCATCACATACTTTATTTACAAAATGGTCATGTTGGTTTCAGATTCCTTGTTTTCCCACTTGACAATTCCAGCCTTCACAAATACATAGCATCTTTATAAAACTGAAGAGCAGCTAGATTAAGGCAAACTAACCAAGTACGGCTTCATTAAGTTATCTGGGACGGTAGAGTGTTCATCTAGTGCTCAAAAGATTGCAACCTGAATAGCATGTACATCTACAGTGTATGAGGTAAGTAAAGAAATGGATTTTGAAGGAATATATTGAAGCGTACTCCCAGGGTTAATATTGAGTCAGGATGGAAAAGTCCTCTTTTGAAAAGTGAGAAAGCCCCTGGATTCTGTCAGAAAAATAATTTGGAGTTCTAACTGGAGCTGGAGTTGCTCAAGAATAAATAAAAATGAAATCCAGACAGCTGTGAGGAAAGGAGAAATATTTCCAAAAGCAAAGAGTTTTGCCCCTAGGGACATCTGCAGATGACATCTACAGAGACATTGTTTTATAGAGAAGCTTAGCCTGGATGTGGAAGACTGTGCATGCTGACACTAGGATGACACTTGAGGGGCATGGACCAGAAAAGGAGTTGATTAAATCAAGTGATGTGGATTGTGTTTCTTCATTTGAATTGTAAACGTTATATAACCTTTACAGTGGGTTAATTGAGTTTGCTTGTGTGTGTTTATAATTTGAAATATGGGTTTAATTAATTGCCGTATTTTTTGGAGTACAAGACGCATCGGACTATAAGACGCACCTACTTTTTTGGTGAGGAAAACAAGAAAAAGAAATCTGCCTCTGCCTCCCAGCAATTTTGCCTCGTTGCAGCAAACAGCCTGCTTTACTTTCATTTTTGTTTTCAGCATAGCTTGATTAGCACAAGGAAAAAAAATCTGCTCCAGCAATTTACCTCCTTGCAGCAAGCAGCAGAGGCCCGCGCAAAACAGCTGAGAGTTGGGAGACCGATCCAATCAACTTGTGCTAATTAGGCTGTGCTGAAGCTGAAATGAGCTGTTTCTTCTTGCTGTTTGCTGCAAGGAGGTAACTGCTGGGTGGCAGAGGCCAAAGGGTGGGGGCCAGTGGGTGGGCAGGGCTACATTCAATGTATAAGATGCACCTAAATTTTCACCCCCTTTTAGGGGGGGGAAGGTGCATCTTATACTCTGAAAAATACGGAATTATATTTGCAAGTTTAAAGAAGTTTGGAGAGTGCAAATCAGTAATTTTGTGGAGACCTGAGTCAGCTAACTTATGATTCCCCGTACAATATTTCTAACACAGTTATTAAATTTATAAATTCTCATAATTCTCCTTCCATCAAAAGTAAGCTATGCCTTCAGAATAGTTTAAGGTTTGGTTTTCCTCAGAAGGTTTCCCCAATCAATTCCTCTCTTACTCAGCTTCACCTGCACTGACTCTTAAGTTTTTTTCTAACTGATTTCAATTTCACCCTTATTTGCTAGATTTAAAGTCTACTAGGAACTTGTGGAAGCTTCCATGTTTTTCTCCACAACAGTTAGATAGGTTGGATTAAGTGACAGTGACTGGCCCAAAGTCACTTAGTGAGTTTGAACTTTGTCCCATTTCTCTTGCCTCTCCTATGTTGGTTCTTTTCCCCCATTGATTTTCCCCCAATATGTTGCGTTCTCCCCCCCCCCCATTGGTTTTTATTGGCAATGGTTATTTCCAAAACTAGTCCATAAAAGTAGTATTTCAGTGTGAACCAGGATATATCAATATTCTCTTTCTCTTTGTCCAGTGCATGCATTCTTTGTTTTCTCTCTCGTAACTGCCAGATCATTGATGATGTTTTTCAGGCTACAATGATCATCCTGATCTCACTGAAACTTGATTTCTTTCTTTGCTAAATCTACACCTTGAGTTATGTCTTTCCAAATTCTTCCAAGCTTGAGGCTATGCAACTCTTGTTTGTTTGCCTAAAAGCTGTTAACAGTCCAGCCTGGAAAAGAACAATCAATATCAGAGGAAGACTTTCCTCAGCCTTTTCTGGCAGAGTGAAGTTGTTTGAGAGTCACTAAACTTGGTTGTTTTTGTCAGGTTCCAACTGATGGACCCATCACAAATCGAACTCCGGGGCATTTCACTTCCTCAAAGAACAAATTTATTTAGAGACATCATCTTGGCCTGAACTGATGGAAAGCAGTACTAAAGGTTCCCGTGCTTTCCACCCCATTTAAAGTAAGAGTTTCTCATTTTTTTAAAAAAACAATATGTCAGTTTTCTTGCAGACAGCACCAGTGATGATGCTACTTAGTTGCTTAATGAAATGTCTGCAAGAAAACAGCCAAGCTCAGACAGCATCAAGGACCTCACTGTTCAACCCTGACTACAAATATTCTCTCTTGTTGGAAGTTGTTGGTATTATGCAACAACTTCCTGAAAAACTGCAGGAGAATTTCATCATATGACAGTATTTTCACCAAAAAAGTTATCTTTCCTAGATATTTTAGAAAGAAAACAATTCATATTTTTAATATGAATCAGGCACTCATCACTTCCCACCTGGACTACTGCAATGGTGTCTCTACATGGGGCTCCCCTTGAGGAGCACCCGGAGGCTCCAACTGGTGCAGAATGCAGCTGCGCGGGGAATTTTGGGAGCGAGGGGGTGCTCCCATATGATTCCTCTCCTGCGTGAGCTGCATTAGCTTCCAGTGGTCTTCCGGGTGCGCTATAAGGTGTTGATTACCACTTTTAAAGCGCTCTATGGCATAGGGCCTGGGTATTTGCGGGACCGCCTTCTGCCACCGATAGCTTCCCACCGACCAATACGCTCCCACAGAGAGGGACTCCTCAGGGTGCCATCAGCCAGGCAATGTCGGCTGGCGATCCCCAGGGGGAGAGCTTTCTCTGTTGTAGCACCTGCCCTCTGGAATGATCTGCCTCTGGAGATACAAAGGATATCAGATCTCCAGGCATTTTGCCATGCCCTAAAAACTTTTCTTTTCCATCAAGCAGGGCTGGCGTAACCCCCCCCCCCTTTTTTAACCTATTTTAACCTTCTTAGTTTTAAAGTGTTAATGGGTTTTAGATTGGGATATTTTTAAATTTCAGGCAAAAGTTGTGTAATTCTTTTAATAATTTTTAGATTTTGTATGCGTATATTTTTTATTCTTGGCTGTTCACCGCCCTGAGTCCAGCAGGAAAAGGACGGTATATAAATTGAATTAAATAATAAATAAATAAATAAATAAATAAATAAATAAATAAATATACATGTGTGGATTGGTCCCTTTGTAAAGAGAAAATCTGGTTGAAGAATGCTATTTTTAGAAGTTGAACTTGCTATTTTGCAAGGAAATATTATGATTAATGTCACTTCTCCTTTGAAGTACAATGGATTTGCTCTGTAGTTGAAAGAGGAAGGTGTTGAAGATGGCACTTGTCGCAGCTTATTTCTGGACTCTTCATCATTGCAAATTATTTTTCCACTTTGTCTCCCAGCAGTTTTTTGCAATGCAGCTGCTAGAGGGAGCTGCTAACTAAATTGCTTCCTACACCTGGAATATTGGTGTTTGTCAGATGAAATCACATTCAAGCAAAGTTCTATTCTCTGTAGAGTTGATTTAAATCAAATCAATATATTTACTAGTTGGGACATGATTGGAAATATATTTACTTTGCTATATCTCCTAACAGCTTTGTCTTTTAACCAAAGCTTCAGAAGAACAGCTAAAAACAGCATCAGTGAAGTACCATCACTTTCTGTATGATGTTTTCAGGTGGCTGTCATCTTGGAATTGCACTCAATAAAAACTGAGTGGTTTTCACCCCTATTCTGCAGGGGTATGTACAGCTTTTTGTTTGTTTTGTTTCCCTGTCACTTCTGTAACTATTATTACCCTATGCACCACAACAGTGTGCTTTGGTGTCTCTAGATTCAATTAGATTTCATTTATGGCAAGAAGCCAGATATTTTGCTAGGCTCTATATTTTCTTCTCTGTACTAGTTTTAAAACACAAAAGGTAGGAATAAGCTCTCTCTACTGGACTGACTTTTTTTTTCAGGGTGAAGCTTTTATTATAAATATATATACAATTATATTGAGTCTAATAAACAAACAACAGTGGAAGGTATGATGAAAGAGCAAAGCAAGATACTCCATCAGAATTTAAAATTCAGAAGTAGCTTGCTTCTACTTAATTAATTTTAAATATTTGTATACGAAAGGGAGAGGAAGAATGAATATATATATATATATATATATATATATATATATATATACACACACACACACACACACACACACACACACACACACACATACATACATACATACATACATACATACATATGTTTTTCTTTCCTTTTCATAGGCTTTATGTGTGTTTCTTTTTAGCCAGGTTCTACCTATGTAACCAAGATTTTATGCAGCCCTAGTTCAGTGAAATCACAATCCACTAGTTTCTGGGCTTTTTTTCTTCTGGCAGCTAGCAGACCCTTTGCTGCCCATATATGTATGTATGTATGTATGTATGTATGTATGTATGTATGTATGTATCTTGATGTACACACATTCTTGAAATATAAACTATAATATTATAACAGTATACCATGACTTTTTCATTTGTATTATATTACCTCTCCCATAGCTTCATGTCTGACTAACATTGCATTTCAAGGGCATGACTGTCAAAAACTAGTGGCATGAGACCAGAAACACATGAAAAATATCAGGTAAGTCCTCCCCCAAACTAAGCTTGCTCATGCAAAACCTCCCTTTCTTCGCATAAAGCAAGATTTTTTGTAAATTGTAAAATATACCTCCCTTGGGAGGTTGAGACAGAGTCCAGGGTAGGTGTGAAGAACCATTTAGTTACATTGATACAATAAATTTACCTTTCCCAAAGTTTCAATGTACTGTTTTCATTGTTCATTTGTGTACATTTTGGTTCTTAGGGTAGGATTGTACATCAAGATTACATTACAGAGGTGTGATGGCAAAATGTTTGGAAACCAGGGGTGAAATGCAGCAGGTTCTGACAGGTTCTGGAGAACCAGTATCAGAAATTTTGAGTAGTTCGGAGAACCAGCAAATACCACCTCTGCCTGGCCCCAGAGTGGGGTGGGAATGGAGATTTTGCAGTATCCTTCCCCTGCCACGCCCACCAAGCCACAGCACATCCACCAAGCCACACCCACAGAACCAGTAGTAAAAAAATTTGAATTTCACCACTATTGGAAACCCTGGACCTAAAATCTGAGGGTTGGGATAGGGACAGGGTGGGAGAAGAAAACTCCCAACTCTGAACAGATGTGCCTCCTGCTTTGCATTATCACCCCATTCATTCTGGCCTTTTTTCTTGTTAAAAAGAGGAGACTCATGCTCTGTGATTTTCCTGTAAAAGAATTACATCCTTTACCCAAGACATGAAGATAGCAATAGCAACAGCATGTAGACTTATATACCACTTCATAGTACTTTACAGTCCTCTCTAAGCGCTTTACAGAGTTAGTATATTTCCCCCAACAATTTGGACCCTCATTTTACTGAACTTAGAGGGATGGAAGGCTGAGCCAACCTTAAGGTGGTGAGAATCGAACTGCTGTCAGTCAGCAGAATTAACCTGAAATACTGTATTATAATCTCTGCACCACCATGACTCAAAAAGATTTAGTTTGGCTCAAATGGTTTAGTTAACCATTTGATTAACTAAACAGTTTGCTGAATGATAACAACAAACTGTTTAGAGCAAGACACATGCAATAACATATACACAAAGATGAGTAGTCATAACATGTAATCACATCGTCTCCAAAGTATTTTTGGTTATTATAAATTAAAGCTTCTACTTAAGTCTTCGAAATTCCATCCTTTAACTGTCTGATCAAAAAGTATGGGAGACATTTTTTTAAAAAGTTTTTCTGACCTAGGCTTCCCAAGAGAATGAAGCGGACTCCTCCTCATGATAAAACCTCTTTTATTTAGGTTAAAGGGAAATTCCTCTCCAGCAAAGTCCTGGCAAACTGTTTTTCATGAGATTTCACAACTACAGACCTTTTATCAGGCTTGGACACTTGCCAGGCTGATATCTTCCAAATGCCATGCTGTAGCAGCAGCAATTACTTGGCAAGAAGTCAGGAACAGATCTTCACCCTAATGAATTGAACTAATTGTCTCCTGCAAACTCCCATCCCTTTCGCTCCTCTTTATTCCCTATGGGATGGGCCATTCACTGTCCATTTGCGCTTTTACTCCTGAGTCAGCCCTTGTTCCTTAGCTATTCTCTTCCTCTGGCAGCTCTGCGCATGCGCACATCAGGAACAGGCTCCAGCTGATCTTCTGCCCCACTGATATCAAACTCCGAAGGCAGCTGATAACTGTCCGATGGCCCCGGCCACATTTCTGCCTGACACAGAGCACTCATCAGAGCCTTCCCCAGACTCCAGAACTGGCCCATGTTCCTCCTCAACCTCCTCACTGTCTGAGTCTGCCCCCAGCTCCTCTGGCCACAATATAAGTTTCATTAATCTAAATAAATAAGAATAATTTAATACCATAAAACAACAACATCTGCCTATCTCAAGTCCTTGGGAAGACTTGATAAGTTTGTAAAAATGCCACATCTGGTCTAAATATCTAGCTGATTTACAATCTACCAAAAATAATTGTCATGGCCCCATCAGAACCTGGTTCGGAGAAGGAGGAATTGGAACTGGGACCATCCGAAAGGGATGGCACATCTCTCTTGACATGTTTGGAGAGGCCAGGGGCTGAGGACGATGCTGTCCTCAGACCCTCAGACATTGGGGTAGCTGGCCCATCAGAGGGAAAGCTGCCTACCTTCACAGACACAGGGGAGGATCGGCTGCTAACAGGCAGTGATGTTGATAGGGCAGAAGATCTCCTCTGATAAGGAATGGCTGCCTCCTCCACCAATCCAAAGGCACAGAGAGCTGAGCATAGGCAAGCCCAGAGAAGGGCTGCAAGGCTATTTGGGAGGAAGTCACCTCACCCCTCCTCACAAGGAACACCTGGAATTAGAAGCTGTGGGGAGTTAGTCTTTGCCAGAAACAATTGTTTGTTTTGGCTTACTCTCCCCTGACTTTGATACATGCCTTTCGCCTTTTGCTTTGCTTTGCCTTGCTGTGAAGACTGATTTTTGCCTTTTGCTTTGCCTAGCCTTGAGGACTGAATCAAATCAGAGCTGGAAAGAACCTTGGAGGTCTTCTAATCCAGTCCTCTGCTCAAGCAAAAGACCCAATACCATTTCAGACAAGTGATTGACCAGTCTCTTCTTAAAAACCTCCAGTGATGAAGCACCCACAACTTCTGACGGCAAGCTGTTCCACTGGTTAATTGTCCTCACTGTTAAGAAGTTTCTCCTTCATTCCAGGTTGCTTCTCTCCTGGATTGGTTTCCATCCATTGTTTCTTGTTCTGCCCTCTGGTGCTTTGGAAAATAAATTGACCCTTCCTCTTTGTGGCAACCTCTCAAATACTGGAATGCTGCTATCATGTCCTCCCTAGCCCTTCTTTTCTCTAGACTAGCCAAACCTAAATCCTGCAACCGTTCTTCATACGTTTTAGTATCCAGGCATTTAATCATTTTAGTTGCTCTTCTTTGCACTCCACCCCTCCCTTTTGTATTCTGTCTTTTGTCTTGGACCTCGCCCTTGTCTTGTGGGCTGATTTTGGACCTTTGCCTTGCTTTGTCTTTAGAGCTGCCTCTTGCCTTGTATCTTGTCTTTACCCTGAGGACTGCCATTTGTTTTGCACCTGGACTCTTGGACTCGCTTAGCCAGGTGGAATGGACTTGAAACCATGGACTTTGCCCTGTGAGCGTGCTCCGATTCTGTGGACTTTATTTGTTAAATGTTGGAGATGTTGTTTGGGGGACTTCGGGGTAGTGTGGGTTGGAGGGCTATTTGCTGGAACATTTATTGAAAATAATAAGAGACTCTCTAGAGACGCCTGCTTTGCCTTGACCACTTGGGTCATAACAATAATTCACATGCCCATATCCTGCTGAATTTACTAATTTTTCTTTTCCTAGAGATTGGTGTATTATTTATTTATGATTTATTTATTTTTATTATTTTTTTCTTGAACCCTTCAGTCTGATTGCCTTTGCCAACTAACTGCTACTTTGGAATATGATGTCTATGTGCTTTCCTAGCTTCAGCCAAGCAGAACAGATGGCTAGGAAAACTGTTGTGGTTGAGGATACAAAAAGCTGCTTGATTGAAGGGGTGGGGTGGGAAACATGCTGTGGACCAGCATGTGGTCAATGTCAGGTTGTGGCAGTGGCAATGTCAATTCCTAAGGGAGTAACTACGGTTAATATCGCAAGTTGTTAGTCTTGGCTGTTTCACCAGGCTGAATTCCAAAAGTGGAACCAATTATCTTCCATCTGTTCTACCTGTGGCTGAAATAGGCCAATCTGCTGAGGCAAAACAACTGAAATCGTCAGTGTGTTCATCAGGCTGGAGTAGCCACTTGTGTGTGTGTGTGTAGACTGTGATGTATAAGCTGCTAACTAATTGAAGGATCGTTAGCTCTCTTTTTAACACATTTATTACTGTACATTAAAACATGAGCAGTACTGAGAATATTGTATACTATTCTAATTATCTTGCCTTATTTTGTTTCTGGAAAATATGTCACTTTCGTAGGAGAAAGCATGATGATGGCAAAGGCAAATGAAGAAAGATGAGGGAAATGTGATAAGAATATAGACAGTCAGGAATGGTATGGGCAATGTCACTAGAGAGAACTATTTCTTTGCAGTGTTAGAGCTCAAGATTATCAATTCCAACTAAATGTAGAGAAATTCAAGACTAATAAAAATGCTCCCTTGTATAATACTGTTCCTTGGAATATCTTAATTTGAACAGCTTTAAAAGGGACATTTCAGCCATCTTAAATACCAGTTAGTAAGAAGTAACTCTGGAAGATAGTATGAAATTCTCAACCATGCGAACAAGTCACCTGGATGCAATCAGTTTGGTCACTGAATCACACAGAATATTCAAATATACGTGCCCCAGGATAATGCTGTAGGATGCGATCTGGGTTGGTTATTGGGACCAGAGGTTTAAACATAGAATATTGGATTGAATAAATGATTGTACTGATCCAGTGACTAATAGCAAATAATATCAAATCAGACATACATATAGCAATAGCACTTAGATTTATATGCTGCTTTACAGTACTTCACAGCCCTCTCTAAACAGTTTACAGAGTCCGCATATTGCTCCCAACAATCGGGATCCTCATTTTACCAACCTCGGAAGGATGAAAGGCTGAGTCAACTTTGAGTTAGTCAGAATTGAATTGCTGAACTGCTGGCAGCTGGTAATCAGCAAAAGTAGCCTGCAGTACTGCATTCTAAGCACTGTGCCACCATGGCTCATAATCATCTACTAGTTGCTCCTGTTTACATGTATTAGTGGTATTCAGGAGCGGGTTTCAAAACCTGTTGTTACCGGTTTGCTCGGGGGCATGCGTGCACTCGTGTGTGCACCAGTGGTGGGTTTCAAAATTTTTTTTACTACTGGTTCTGTGAGTGTGGCTTGGTGGGTGTGGCATGGCTTGGTGGGTGTGGCTTGGTGGGCATGACAGGGGGAGGATACTATAAAATCTCCATTCCCACCCCAATCCAGGGGAAGGATACTGCAAAAACCCCATTTCCTCCCGATCAGCTGGGACTTGGGAGGCAAAGAATAGATGGGGCTCTTGCCAGTCAGAGGTGGTATTTACCGGTTCTCTGAACTACTCAAAATTTCCACTACCGGTTCTCCAGAACTGTTCAGAACCTGCTAAAACCCACTCTGGCATGCACAACACTTCTGAACATGCACAGAAGCGTCCGGGCAGTTGAGGGGAGCTTCCCGCCACCACCGCTACCGGTTCGACCCATCTGGGGTGAACTGGTGGCAACCCACCACTGGTGGTATTGATTATATTTTGTTCCATTCCCTGGAAACGCCTCCATTTTTGTACTCCTTCAAATCTTCCATGACCAAAGAGAGAAGTCCCTTTGAAGAAACAAATGACCCCTAAAGACTCATGTTGCTGGTTTTCAGGTGGCCATGCCTGAGCAAAGGAAATTAGAAAGACCAATTTCTGCACAGAACAGCTGAGCTAAAATTCATTCAATTTAATCCTTTTTCTCACAGATTAAATGGAGACCAAGTTTTCTTTAATAGCTACATGGGATAACGAGCTTATCAGTCCAAGAACATAACATTACACCTAACAATTGTCTTGTTAATGATCATTCTCTTTATGTGAACCATCTGGGTACATTCAATGAGTTGAAAAAAAAGAATGCTTCAAACTTCAACTGAGCTTAGCATCACTCTGCTGTTCATTCAAATGGTCCATCTTTTTTCATCCTCCAGCTGCATCTTTTTTTTTTAAGTTTGCATAGAAGCCTAAAAAGTCAAGGACTGTTTTAATGAATAGCAAAGAAGTCCAGTGCTCTCATAATTGAATGAGGTCTAAAGCATTTCCTTTGAATTGTTTTTGAAGTGTCTGTCTGTCTGTCTGTCTATCTATTTATCTATCTATCTATCTATCTATCTATCATCTATCTATCTATCTATCTATCGCTAGATAGCTAGATAGCTGATAGATATACACTTTATAAAAACATTATAAAAAAATTATAATGTAAAATTATATTGCACTATAAATACTATAAACTTTGAATCCAGCCCCTGGCCAAATCTACAATTATTCCAAGAATACCTAACTTCAACGATAGTGACATTACAAAATCCTGCTGAGATTTGGTCTCCAATCCATACTATTTCAATAATATCAAAGTGAAGTCATTAACTCAGAAGCCAGAGTTATATATTCATGCCATGCCCTCTAATAGAAATATGTAAGTATTTAATATTGCAGTTGAAATAAATATACAGAATGTCTTGATGCTTCTTATTGGGATTTATGCCCCAAATCAGCAGCAGGAAATTTTTTATAAATTATTGAATACTAAAATAGTGCAGTGGAATTATAAGTCTTTTTTGATTATGGGGGACTGGAATGGAGTGATTGATACAAATCTTGATAAGAAGACTTTGGCCAAGAGGGGGAACAAATTACCACAGATGTTTTTTGCATTGAAAGAAGAATTGGAATTGAAGGATGTATGGAGGATGCATCATCTGAAGGAATTGGACTTTACATTTTTTTCTGATAGACATAAATCTTTTTCCAGGATTGACTTTATGTTGGTTACCTCTGATTTACTTACTAAAGTGGTCAAGACTAAAATATTTCCTAGAATTTTAACGGATCATAGTCCAGTCTGGATGGAGATGGATTGTGGTAAGAGGGAGAGAAGATCTTGGAGAATGAATGAGAATTTATTTAGACATGAGAAGAATATTATGGACCTTAAAAAACATGTTAATGAATTTTTTCAAATTAATTTGAATAAGGGTACACCTATCGAAATTGTTTGGGATGCAAGTAAGGCTTATATGCGTGGTGTAAATACAGATTAACACGACAAAAGACTAGAACAGAATTGGAGTCAGAAATAAAGGAAAAGGAACAATTGCTTATTAAAAATCCGACTGATGAGAAATTACAACTAACTATAAAACTTTTGAAAGATCAATTTCAAATACTGATGGCTGACCAGACGGCAATTAATTTGCAATATGCCAAACATAATACTTTTTGTAATGCTAACAAACCTGGTAGATGGCTGGCTTATACTTTGAGAAAGCAACAAAGTTCTCGTACTATAAATACTATTGAGTATAAAGGAAAACAAGTTTTTCAACAGAACTTAATACATCAAGCTTTTTTAGATTATTATTCCAAGTTATATCATGCTGATAATATTAAAAAGGATCTTATTGATGAATATTTGGAGAAGAAGAGGGTTACAAAAATTTCAAGTATACAAAGCGATAGACTGAATCAACCTATAACATGTGAAGAGATTTTATTTGCAATAAAACAACTGAAAGTATCTAAAGGTCCTGGGACGGATGGTTTGACAGCAGTATATTATAAGACTTTACAATCAGAATTGGTTGAGCATCTTAAAGACTTGTTTTGTAATATTCAGCAGGGGGGTAAAATACCCCCCTCATGGAAGACGGCTTTTATTTCACTGATACCTAAGGAAGAGGGTTCTATGAAACCAGAAAATTTTAGACCAATATCTCTCCTGAATACGGATTACAAAATTTATGCAAAAGTATTAGCCAACAGACTGATGCCAGTTATTCAAGATGTGATTCATGATGACCAAGCAGGTTTTATAGAAGGTAGATACATGAAGGACAATGTCAGGCAACTCATAGACTTATTGGAATATCTTGAAAGAAATAAACAGATCCCTGCGGTGCTGGTGTTTTTGGATGTGGAAAAGGCCTTTGATCGAGTTAACTGGGACTTTCTAAAAAAGACCTTATATAAAATGGATTTTGGGGATCAATTTATACAAGCGATTTCAGCAATTTATCAAGAACAGACTGCACAAATTATCATTAATGGGAGTTTAACCACCACTTTCAAATACAGAAAGGAACTAGACAAGGTTGTCCATTATCCCCATTGTTGTTTATTTTAAGTCTAGAAGTCTTGCTGAATTCTCTACTGGACTCTAACAATTTGAATGGAATAGTTGTAAGGCAAAAAGATTACAGAACAAAAGCATTCGCAGATGATCTGGTTTTTACCCTAACACGACCTTTGGAATCAATTATACAGATGAAAAACATTATAGAGGAATACGGTCTGGTTTCAGGGTTCAGCCTGAACCAGAAAAATACTAAGATGATAGTTAAAAATATGTTGGAACCACAAAGGAGTGAACTGGAAAGGTTGGCAGGCTTTGAAATAGCTACAAAGGTGAAATATCTAGGAGTTCAGGTTGCAGCATCTAATATAAAACTTTTCCAAAATAATTATGAGGAATTGTGGCACAAGATTCAAAAGGACCTTGAAACTTGGAAGAAACTGCAACTATCTTTACTTGGTCAAATAGCAGCTATTAAGATGAACGTTCTACCTAGATTTCTGTTTTTATTTCAAATGATTCCGGTGCTTAAAAGTGATAAGACCTTGATGGAATGGCAAGCAGGTTTAAATAAATTTATTTGGAACGGGAAAAAACCAAGAGTTAAACTTAAAATTATGCAAGATGTTCGTGAAAGAGGCGGCCTTAAAGTTCCAAACCTACGCTTATATTACGAGGCAGCGGTGTTGACACAAGTGGGTGATTGGTTTGGTACAACAAAAACAGAAATTTTGAATGTAGAAGGCCATGATTTGGATTTTGGTTGGCATGCATATTTATTTTATGAAGATAAGTTGGATAGAGTATTTAACAGTCACATTCTGAGACATGCTTTGATGAGAGTTTGGAAGATGCACCAGTCTCGATTGGATTACAAAATACCTTTGTGGTTGGATCTTGGGCAGATTTTGCCAAATATAAAGTCACTCGGGGGGATTTTATACAAAGAGATGCTTTTTAATGATGGGGGCAGATGGAGTTTGAAACCTTTGAATATTCTGTTGGAAGAAGGGGTGAATTTATCTTGGTTGCAGTATCTTCAACTTCAAGCGAGATGGAGAGAAGATCAGAAAATTGGACTAATGTCGCATGAAGAAGATTTGGTGACTCAGATAAAATGTAAAGGGCCGATGCATATTAAGCGAGTGTACAATTTATTGTTAGAAAGAGATTCAGAGGGTGAATTAGTTAAAGATTGTATGATAAAATGGGCACAAAATTTTGCAGAACCAGTAATGTTGGAAACATGGGAAAAGATTTGGGTCCAGAATGTTAAATTTACACAAGCGCAGAATTTGAGGGAAAATTTTTACAAGATGTTTTATAGATGGCATTTAGATCCCAAAAAATTATCATGTATGTATCCAAATGTTCAGCCTAAATGTTGGAGGTGTGATTGTTTGGATGCAATGTATTTTCACATTTGGTGGACGTGTAGAAAATTGAAAGCATTTTGGATTAAACTTTGGTGGGTTATGCAGAACATTTTGAAGAAGAAGCTTGAATTTTCTCCTCAGTTCTTTTTGCTGGGGATAGCTAAGAATTGCTCATCAACTGAAACGAGACTGATCTTATATATGATTACTGCAGCTAGACTACTGATTGGTCAACATTGGAAAAAAGATAGTGTACCTACTATAGAGGAATGGATATTAAAGATGTCTAATTTTGCAGAAATGGCTAAGATTTCTGCATACCTAAAAGACAGGACCCATGAGGCCTTTGCTAAGGAGTGGAAGAAACGGGTAGAGTACATGCAGAATAAATATCAAAGTAAGAAGTTTCAACTAGCATTTGATTCTTAATTATATCTATTAATTATATCATTATATTTTATTAAATATTTGAATTTATACTTGTATTACCTTATACATTTATATTATAAATTATAATGTTAAAAATAAGTTTATATATCTGATAGATAGATGAGCTTTACTTTTACTTTTATATATATATATATATCTTTTTATTAATATATATATATATATATATATATATATATATATATATATATATATATATATTATTAAGATTGAATATTGGGAATTATACTTAAAGTTAAACATTTATATATTTTATTCTAAAAAATTTTGATGCTCAAAATTGTCTTTCCTTTTTATATAACTGTTATATATATGATATTTGTTAGCTTGTCATGAGTTTTTATAAAGATTCATGGTTATTATATATTTGAAGTAAGGGGATAAAAGATGTTAGAAGGCTAGATTAATTCTTTTTATTATTATTTAGGTTAAATTTGTTATATTTGTTATATTTTTAGCTGGATCTCACTGGGTTATTTTTTGTTGTTGTTTGATGTTGATTGATATATATGATTGGTTAATAGTGGAAGTCAGGGGGGGAAGGGGGGAGGGATGGGGGGAAGGGAGGGGGTGGTTGTGGGGTTGGGGGGAGTGGGGAGGGGAAAGGGGTATAAAAAATCTGTATTGTAAAACTTTTTCAATAAAAAAAAAAGAAATATGTAAGTTGTGGTACTTGTGCGTTTATATTATGTATGCATCATCATTGGCTTTTCTCGCCCACTGTTGACATCCATGTCTCCCATATGTCCTTATTTTCAGACACTTTTTAACTCACATATATTCTTATCTCAGTATCTTTCTTAAAAAAAACTTTCTTGAAGCTAAATCTGTGATTGGAACTGGCAGTGTTTTAACTCTCGCTTGCTGATATGGATCTAAGGCTGCAGGTGTAGACAGTATAACTAGAGAAACATTAAAATATGGGTGTAATTTGTTAAAGGCTTCATCTGCAATTGACAACTGAAAGAATGCCACTATTGTTCTTTGAGTAAGAGTAACCAGAGGAAACGCAAGCATGGGGAAGTGAAGTTTGCTGTTTATAGCTTCTCTTTACCAGCCTTGACTGGGGTATTGATTTTTCTTTGATTGTTTTTGTTTATCTGGTGCCGGTTCCTGTTTATCTGAATGTGGATAATAGGTGTGTGATAAGGAAGTACTTAGAGCTCTTTGTCCCCCTTTTCCAGCTATTAACTCTTTTTAGCTAATAGCAGAGACTTTGAGACAAGCTCCATCTATATTCAAAAAGGAAGAAATCAAAAGTCAGAGAAATTATTAGACTAGATTAACAGAGTTGGAAGGGATCTTGTAGGTCACCTAGTCCAACTCCTTGCCCAAGCTGGAGACCTTACAACATTTATGACAGATGGCAGTCCAGTCTCTTCTTGAAAGCTTCCACTCATGAAGCACCCACAACCTCTGAAGGAAAACTGTTCCATTGGTTGATTGTTCTCACTGTCAGAAAATGTCTTCTTATTTCTAGGTTGAATTTCTCTTTGATCAGTTTCCATCCATTATTCCTTGTCTGGCCTTTGGGAGCCTTGGAAATAGCTTGACCCCCCCCCCTCCTCTCTGTGGCAGCTCCTCAAATATTGGAACACTGCTATCATGTCTCCCCTAGTCCTTCTCTTCACTAGACTAGTCATGCCCAAGTACATCCTTGAAATGCTTCAAGTACATCTTTCTTTATTAACCATTTCTATAGAGATAAGTAGGAACAGTCAAGGAAGAAACAATTCCCCATTCAAAAAAGCTCTTCACTCAATGGGGTCCCAATTGGCGCTTCACCAAGGCTTTTGGACAGGATAATTGAAACCCTTCAAGGTAATATGTACCTGCTATTTTTTTCTCTTTTGCTTCTGTATTTTTCTTGTTAGTTTAATTTTTGTTTTTATATTACGATAACATTATCCCTCTACTCATGTCTGATTCTTGGCGATTCTTTGGGACAGGAGGTCTCTCCATATCTTCCAGTCTTGGACTACTTCTTTGAGTTGTTCTAGGCTCTGGCTGGTGTCAGCTCTTAAGGTGTCTAGCAACTGTGCTCTTTGAGAGACTTCCTTTTACCACGAACTCTTCCAAGCATAACTACTTCCTCCAGTGAATTCTGCAGTATGATATGGCCAAATATGTAAATCACAGTTCTGAGATTTTCCCTTTCAGTGTCCTGTCTGGTGTTATGTGCTCCAGTATTTGCTTGTTAATCATCTTCGCTGTCCAAGAAATACACAAGAGTTTTCTCCGTTACCATAGCTCAAATGAGTCAATTTTCTTCCTATTTTGCTTTTTTAAGATCCAACTTTCACAGTCATAGGTAGCTAAAGGGAACATGCTAGAGTGGACTATCCTACATTTGGTATGATTTTTTTATAAAACAACCCCCCCACCCCCGATAAAAGCCTCCTTGATCACTAAAACCTGGCCTGTTGGTAACCCCAGAATATTGTTGTAAAAACTATGCAAGGCAAATGCAATGTTGCAAGATTAATCACTGAAGCCATAATAAGCAGCAATGCTGGAGATGTGAGGTGTACACTAACAAATTAAATCCCGAAGATTCAATTCCATATTTACCCAAAAACCTAACACTCAACATCCCAGACAGGCATAGAAAAGGAATAAAATAAATGTTTTATATACTCTAATAAGTATTAAAGTGGACTTCCTCTGAAATTGCATGATCACCATACTAACATACACACACATGCACCCCTCCCCTACATAAAAACACACACACTCACTTCCCTATAAAAATTTTAGATTTCAGCACCAAAACTCTGTAGTCTACCTTTTTGAAAGTCAATTTCTATGCTGTATTCTCAAAATTAAAGGAATCTCCTCTTCAAACAAAAGTCCACACTTCTTTCTTCCTATCTAGGAGACTGAATTCTTTTGATGTCATGCCCCAGAATATAACTTTTATATGCTTGTTGCTGTCTAGCTCCATCTAGAGGCTTCATGCATTTTTAAAAAATGGACTCTTCAATAAAAAGTTGTTTTATCAAATATGCAAACTTAGAAAATTAAAATAGGAAATTATGAAATACAGTTTAAATAAGTGCCCATCTTCAAGGAACATTTATTGTTGTTATTGTTATTGTTTTGGAAAGCCATATAGGAAATCTGATTTTGTTGGATGTAAAATTATATATTGGACAATGAATGAATAAATGAATGAATGTATATGCATCTGTGTATGTGTGTTCAAAACTCTTCTGTATTGTAGTTTTCTGAGTTTAAGACTTTGCCATATATTTTTGGTCCTCTTAACTTCTTAGAGTCTTTCAGAGTTTCTACTTAGAGTAGGGGTGTCAAACTCAAGGCCCGTGGACCAAGCCGGCCTGAAGGGTGCTTAGATCTGGTCCACAGGGCCACCCTTGAAATAGTGAAAGACCAGCCCATGATGCCTCTTCCAGCAAAAACTCAGGAGGGCTGCATGTGCCCCTCCCCCCTCCATTTTTGCTGGCAGAAGGTTGCAGGAAGCTGTCACAGCCAAAAATGGAGCTCAGGAGCCTGTTTTTGCTGGCAGAGTGTTAGGGCCGCCACAGGCGCCCCCAATAGAAATGACATCAAGCTGCCACACCCACCGTGGGTATGCCCACTCCAGCCCCTGAGGTCAAACACAACCCTGATGCGGACCTCAATGAAACTGAATTTGACACCCCTGACTTAGAGAATCGTTGCATTTTCTTGAGTGCCTGGTAAAAACCTGGGAATTTGGATTTTGGCTCAAAGCATCAATATTTTTCATTAGAAATGAACTAGCAACTTCCAGTAGTTATGTTTATGTTCAGTGGAAATAAATAAAATATTATTCAAACAAGCATCAAACATGTGTTTTGGCCTCCACATGTGTTGTCAAAGGATTTTAAAAGCTAGCAAATATTTGGTTGTTTTGAAATTTTAATTAGCTTTGAACAAGAAAGCAGCATGTAACCAATTAGAGATCTAAGAACTAATGCGTGTGCAGGCTGCCATTTTTTTTTAGCAATTAATTGATAACTAGCTTACTGTGGGCTATCTAATAATTAAATGGGAAAACACTCTGAGCCAAATGAAAAGCAGGGATGTAAATGAGTTAAACATTTATGCTTTTTCAGATTCACTGACCACAGTACTTAATCTGCAAAGAACAGACTCCCTACCCATCACCTAAATTACGCCACATAGAATGAAATTCCCAAAGCTGTATAAATGGTAGAATGACAAAACAACTTTTGGCAAGTGGGTGGAAGGCAAATGGTCTAGTTCAGAGTTTCTCAATCTTAACAACTTTAAGATGGATTGGCTTCATCTTCCAGAATTGGCTGGTTAGAGAAGTTGAAGTCCACCCAACTTAAAGTTACTGAGATTGAGAAACTGGGTTAGTAGCCAATTCTGTCCCCTCTTCTACCGCACCTTTTCCTTCGTTGCACTGCCCTTTTTCAGTCAAAGAGCTTCTGCACTTTGGCAAGAGTTGGACTAGTAATGTGTTGATAAATGAATTTATCTATCTGGAAAAATTATTTTCATATATAAAGAGTTGCTACTACAATTGCGCAGTGATGCTGACGAGATGTTCTTTTCTGCAGGACCATTGGAACAAATGCAATGCTTGTCAAAGCAGGATAGGGGCTAGTCAAATTGCTCGATCCATTTTTGTAGAGTGGGAAATAGAAGTCATTTCCTCTCTGCTGCATATAAGGATGGTCATGGAGAATAACTTCTGATAGCCAAGCAACATATCTGTCACCAACATCAACACGAGCAATCTTATAGGTAGGGTTTGCACAAAAGAAAATCTTTTTTCCCATTATTTTACATCTTCCTTGGCTGGACAGAGTAAAATAAAATGTCTTGGCTTTGATTAAAGAATTAAATACTTCCCATCCATCTAGATCAGGGGTGTCAAACTGGAAGCCTGCAGGCTGGAAGCATCATGTGCAGGCCACCCCACCCCAACTCTGCAAATGGTAAAAATGTCATGAAACGTCACGGCAACGTGACACAGCGAGTTTGACACCTGTGGTCTAGATCTGTCTATCCTCTTCAACAAAATGATCATCTCCATGTGTAGGAAAGCAATGGAGCATTTTAACTGTTTACTGTATAGTATTCAGAATTCTTCTATAGAAGTTGGAGGGTGAGGAGAACAGTGAGAGTAACGCGCTGTATTCATGTATGTATGTATGTATGTATGTATGTATATATACACACACACACACACACACACACACATACATACATACATAGAGAGAGAGATGCAACAAAACAAAAGAAATGTCATTGAACAGTCCTAAGCAGAAGAATTAGAAATTATTTCCAGAGCTGATTTTCAGTTATAGTTTAGATGTGAATATGCAAATATTTAGTTCTCTCCAAAATGGGGAAAAAATATTTACACAGAGAGCAGGTTATGTTCTGGTAAGCTTGTAGATTCAGTTATTAGTGAACCGTACCACTGCAAATCCAGAAAAACAATAACGTACATCAATTTGTGGAATAAATGGTGAAGAATCAATTTAATTTAGTATTTCTCCACAAGATTTCCCAGGTGAACTGTCTTGGTTTCAAATACCACTTTGTTTGATTTAGGTCTTTTTAAAAAGATTTTTTTTTTTTGCCAACACAGCATTCCACTAGTCAAGATTATCCTATGCTTTGAAAAGGACCTTGGGCTTAGAATATTATGCCCGCTTTAAGAATGGCGTAGCAGAAAAGCTGCAGATGTACACCAGTGGTGGGTTGATACCGGTTCACCCCAAATTGGGCGAACTGGTAGCAGCAGTGGCAGGAAGCTCCACCCACCCTCTCACGCACTTCTGCACAGAAGCATCATGCGCACGCGCCCACGAGCAAACTGTTAGCGACTGGTTTTGAAACCCTCCCCTGATGTACACATATCCTCAGTGGAATATACATTCGTGGATGTTTGGTACTAAATTGAGAGAAATGAGGAATTTCTAAAAATGTATATAGAGAACCTTAGTGTCAGGGTTCCAAATAACAAACCCAAAGCAAACAAACTCTGAGGTCTGGAGTTTCCTCAAAGTAAGAATTTATAAGGAATGTCATATTGGCACAGCTGGTAAAAACCTGACTCTGAAAGACCCAAGGTTTTCCCCACCCAAATCAAAACCCGAAGTTCTTACCCCCAGGTCACACGTCCATCACATAGTCCAATCAGGTCGCAGATCCAAGTCCGGCTGGTTTCTGTCCACACTTTTCTAATACCTGGTAGAGTGTCCTTGGCTCCCATGGGAAAGAAAGTTATTTTGGCTACACATCCCCCAGTTATCTCTATCTCCCCTCTTATGATCCTACAGCTCTAACCGGCCTTGCTGTGGCAGCCCTGAAGATGTTCCCAAAATGGCTTTAGGGCTGACACTGAGCATATTTTCTCCATATTGCACCTGAAGTGAGAACAGAAGGATCATTCAAGCAGTTATGTTGTAAAGTGGCAGAAAACTGCAATCTTTGCAGTTCAAATGTCTTTGTTAATAAACCTTGACAATTACACCCGGCATTGCAGGGTGTTAAACTCTCTTGCACTACACAGCTTTAAACAGGCAAACATTTTCAGAAGCAGATAGATGTGCAGGAATATTGTGGAGCAGGCTTGCCTAAAGTAGGTTCAGACAAAGCGTATGAACTGAGTCCAGGCCACCAATCGTTTCCGTGAGAAATTCTCAAAACCTTTTGTACAAAGGGATTCTCCTTTTGGGGGAGAATCTTTGTTTAGAGAACAACATAAATGTTCATGAAAAACTATCAGTAGTTTGGGCTCAATCCGACCTCTGCATCTCCTTGCCTCTCCATTAATAGCTACTATTTACTGTACAGGCTTTAAATTTAATTTACCATTTTCCAATTTACAAGTGCTATGCTCACAAATATGCCCCATTTTTTTTTTTGCATTTTAATATTTTTGATTTATAAGATAGATGTCTGATTTATAGTAGTTTCAAGCTCTTTATTTGGTCCATTTATCCCCTCCACTCTGCAAGAATGATAAAACAACCATGTATGTCTCCTCAGCAAGAATAACCAAATATTTATGATGTCAGTTAAATTACAGCACTATAAGCTAACGGCTGCGGAATGATCATTTTTTCCTCCTCACCAGTGACTCATGGTCTAACTATAAATGCAAGTGTCGCCGGTTGGCTGATGTATTTTTCCCACCCCCTCTCCAGCAGGGTGCATTGTAGCTATGTTCTTCATGACATTCCCAGCCACTGCAGAAGAGATTGGGTGTGCATGTTTAAGTGTACGGCAAAGGGAAGGTTGTGGCTCATTGCTTTCAGGAAAATCATTACAAGACATTAAAGAAAAGGCAGCCTATCATTTTTTGTGTGATATGCAAAAGATGCTTTCCAGCTGAGAGAAGCCAGATCAGATTTCTACTGCTTGAAAGGGAACACAGTTCTTGGTGCAGTCACTTTGGGGGATTAGGCTGTGTGTAAAATAAATGGGGTGGGTGGGTGGTGTGGTGTCATTAGAATTCACTGTAGCAATTTGATAGACGCACAGCCCGTGAGCATCCACACCCTGTGCAGGCTGGTTGCAATGGGATGCTTAAGACTCATTGTGCGTCTGAAGCTTGCAGTTCCAAATGATAAACCTTTGGAGCTTTATTTATATTGTGGAGCCTACTTCTCGATATACATTGTAACTTTTATTGGCCGGCAGTTAAACACACACGCGTGCGCGCGCGCGCACACACACACACACACACACACACACACATACACACGGCCATATTTCTGTCTGAAATACAGGCTGCCAGAAAGCTGTTCCTCACACAAAGAAAGTGCATTTTGTACCAAGCAATAAATAAAAACAACTAGCAGAAAATACTCCAAGTGATATAGTTCCAATTTTCATGAGGGATTTATATTTTTATTTGCTCCTTATAATATGATTGTGGGGCATGGAAGCCATGCTTGAGAAATCTCTCTCTTCTTATATATATATGCAATGCACACATATATGCCTTGAGAATGAAAGAATGAGAACAGAGATATAGACACAGATTTATACAGATACTGATCCTTCAGTAAGCTGTTTCCCATGTAAATATTTAGTCTTATGTTGACATAGTGAGAATCGAAAGAATACATAGATTCATACATAGATTCAAATTGAGAAGGGACATTTTTTTCCCCAAATATCAGAAGCATTCTCATACAGAAGAGGATAGCAATAGCACTTAGACTTATATACTGCTTTACAACCCACTTTAAGCAGTTTACAGAGTCAGCATATTGCCCATAACAATCTGGATCCTCGTTTTACCCACCTCAGATGGATGGAAGACTGAGCCAACCTTGAGCATGGTGAGATTTGAACTCCAAATTGCAGGCAGCCAGCACGCAGCAGAAGTAATCTACAGTACTGCATTCTAACCACTGCACCACTGCAGATAAAGAGTTATTGTCTGTTATTCCAATGGTAGAATTGGAAGTGATAAGACTCCAGCTATTGGAGAGTAGATTTTTGGTTAAATATTAGGAGAAACATTAGCCCATTAATTTAGGCAGCCATTTTTCCCTCACTGAATATGTATAAGCAAAGGCATTTCCTGCAATCTAAAAACATCTCCTCAAACTTTCTTATTCTGTGAATCTTTGTGTCATATTTCATGATTCCTAATCCAAATAAAGATTCTGAGCCTATAGACATGAGCAGAAGTGGGTTTCAAATTCCGGCGCTACCAGTTCGCTATTGGTAGCATGTGGGCATGCTTTGTGAGTGCCTGGGGCTTCTGCGCATGCACAGAAGCTTCTGCACATGCTCAGAGCATTTTTGATGATATCTGGATGGGAGGGTGGAGCCTCCTGCCGCCACCACTACTGGTTCGCCCAAACTGGGGCAAACCGGGAGCAACCCACCACTGGACATGAGAGTTTCTTACATTTCATGTTGGTTAAGTCCAGGCTCTATCTTGAGTCCTGCTATGCACTTCATTTTCTGTTTTATATGCCATTGCCCAGAAAGGTCTGGAAAGGTAGAGAGGTCAAGATAACATAAAAGAACCCGAGCATTCATCTCAGAGAAATCAAATGTAGGTTTGCCTGTTTCTTTATATTTAGGCAGAGGGGTTAATTTTTATCCAATTTATTTTTAGCAGTTTCAGGAAAATTGCATTCTACGGATGAGAAACAATTCTGAATAAAGATATTGTGGAAAAAGTGTTTGGGCGTTCACTCTAATGCTTATTTTTATCCTTATGTATTGCATTTCTACCTCCATGCAGAGCAGTAAAGGTGGCAAATCACTGAATATTGTCTGGAGAGATAGAACTGTGTTTGAAAGAACAGCATGCTAAAAAAAATAAGTCTTGGTTTGCAATGACTGGGATGAAATATCATTTATTGTAGCTTTTAAATTAAAGATGCTTGACAGACTAATAATGGTGCATTCTGCTCTTAGTGACACAACCATATTTCCATGACAGCTACTTAGCTATTGCTTTCAACAGCATGGATGCCTATTATTTAATAGAGATTTATACAAAAAAAAAAAAACCACTCTACCCCAACCCAGATTGTATTATTGGAATAAGAGATTGAGGTTTAGAGACATAAAAGGCTTTTGAATTTGGAAGGTCAAAATCAGGATATATCACAAATTTTGACAAGAAGAGATCTTTACTCTCTAGAATTCCATCAAATCCATTTTCAGGGGTGCCTGGGGGAATCTGTGAAGTCCTTTATATAAAACTCTTTACTAATCATAAATTTGCCCTGAGAGTAGCGAAAAGCCCTTGCTTATTTCATGTTATGGGTTCAAATTATAGGTCCTGGTCAGAGACATTTCATGCCCCTGTCAATCAGTATTTCAGTTCAATATTTCTGAACATGTTTCTAGTGCTTTTTGGAAAGAGTATTAATTGTTGTTGTTGTTGTTAGTTGCAAAGTCATGTTCGACCCATTGCAACCCCATGGACAACGTTCCTAGAGGTCTTCCTGTCCTCTACTATTCTCTGGATTCCATTTACGCTCATTTAAGCTCATGCCTACTACTTCAGTGACTCCATCCAGCCACCTCATTCTCTGTCACCCATTCTTCTTTTCCTCTCAATTGTTCCCAGTATTAGGTTCTTCTCCAGTGAATCCTTTCTTCTCATTAGGTGGCCAAAGTATTTGAGTTTCATCTTCAGGGTTTGGTCTTCTAAAGAGCAGTAAGGGTTGATCTCCTCTAGGACTGACTGGTTTGATCACCTTGCAGTCCCAAGGACTCATAGGAGTCTTCTCCAGCACCATAGTTCAAAAGCCTCAATTCTTCGGTGCTCAGCCTTTCTTATGGTCCAACTTTCACAGCCATGCATTGCAACTGGCAAAACCATAGCCTTGACTATATGCACTTTTGTTGGCAGGGTGATTTCTAGATTTGCCATAGCTTTGCTCCCCAGGAGCAAGCGTCTTTTAATTTTGTGGCTGTAGTCCCCATTTGCGGTGATCTTGGAGCCCAGGAAACTAAAATCTGTCACTACCTCCATTTCTTCCCCATCTATTTGCCAGGAATTGAGAGGGCTGGTTGCCATGATCTTAGTTTTCTTAATGTTGAGTTTCAAGTGAACTTTTGCACTCTCCTTCTTCACCCACATCAAGAGGCTCTTTAGTTCCTCTTTGCTTTCTGCCGAGTGGTACTATCTGCATATCTGAGGTTGTTGATATTTCTCCCGGCAATCTTAACTCCAACTTTTTATTCATCTAGCCCCGCCTTTCTCATGATGTGCTCTGCATATAAGTTAAATAGGCAGGGCAACATTATACAGTCTTGCCAGACTCTTTTCCCAATTTTGAACCAATCAGTGGTTCCATATCCAGTTCTCACTGTTGCTTCTTGATGCACATATAGGTTTCTCAAGAAACAAATAAGATGGTCTGATACTCCCATCTCTTTAAGAACTTGCCACAATTTGTTGTGATCCACACACTCAAAGGCTTTAGCATAGTCATATATATTCTGAGGTTTTTGCGGGTGTTTGTATGTAGGTCTTTGGTTATTCGGGTCTTCTACCGTGTAAAATTGGAAGTATCTTGGCGACGTTTCGACGAAGTCTCATTCGTCATCTTCAGGCTGGTGTTCTCGGCTTCGTGCTTCCAGGAGCAATGTGAGATCTCAGCTGTCTCTTTCTTTTAACTGCTAGTGGGGGTGTGAGCTGATTGGGTGGGAACTTGGCTGTGTTCTGATTGGGTGGAGGTGTGTTCTGATTGGTTAGGGGCTTGGCTGTGATCTGATTGGATGGGGGGTTGGTTGTGCTCTGATTGGCTGGGGGTGTGTTCTGTTTGGGTGGGGGCTTGGTTGTGCTTGGCTTAGTCTGAGTTGCAGGGGGATTTGAGCTGGTGAGCTGCGTTGTTGTTGTTTGGCTTCGTGTTTGTGGCCGTGAGAGCTCTTCATGCTGGGTGTCAGTCTGCTTCATGTATGGATTGGAGGGGTTTAAAGTGCCTAATGATGCAGCTGCAGTCTGGCTTCTGGTCCTTGGTTGTGCCTCATTATCAGTATGGGTTTGAGTCTGCTTTCTGCGTGGATGTGTGGTGGTGACATCCTGTGTGGCTCTTGTGAGTGTGGGTCTGGTGTCATTCATCGTGTTAGGGACTCGTTTGTCAATAAGGGCGGGTTTCCAAATGGCTGGTAGGTGGGAGGTATCGTCTCGTTTGTTCATGCTGTGTGGGCGTTTTTCTATCTCGATGGCTTCTCTGATTATTCTGTTATTAAAGTGTTCAGTTTTGGCGATAGTTCTGGTCTTTTTAAAGTCAATTTCATGTCCTGTGGCTTTAAAGTGTTGGATCAGGGAAGAAGTTGGTTCCTCTTTTTTGACTGAGTTTTTGTGTTCTTCAATGCGTGCACTTATTCTTCTGTTGGTTTGTCTGATGTATGTGGTGGGGCAGGCGGTGCATGGGATTTCATATACTCCTTGATTTTCTAACTCAATTTTGTCTTTGGGGTTCCTTAGGATGGTGGATATTTTTCGGTTTGTGCAGAATGCTGTCTTGATGTTATATTTGTGGAGGATTTTGCTTATTCTTTCTGTGGTGCCTTTTATGTATGGGAGGAGGGCTTTGCCGTTTTCTTGTTCTCTGTCTTGAATTTTAGTGGGGGTTTCTTTTTGGATTAGGTTGGTAATCTTATTTCTTTGGAATCCATTGGATGTTAGTATGTTAGTGAGAGTGTGTAGTTCGGTTTTTAGGTGTTGTTCGTCAGCTAAGCGTTTTGTTCTGTAGATGAGTGTCTTGGCTACAGAGTTGATCTGGGCTGGGTGGTGGTGTGAGAGTGCATGCAGATAGCGGTTTGTGTGTGTTTTCTTCTGGTAGATAGTGTGTCCTAGGGAGCCATCGGATTTCCTGTAGACTAAGACATCCAGGAAGGGAAGTTGGTTGTTCGCTTCTGTTTCCATGGTGAACTGTATTTTGGGGTGTAGGCTGTTGAGGTGTGTGAGGAAGTTGTCCAGTTTTTCTTTCCCATGTGGCCAGATTATGAAGGTGTCGTCTACGTATCTGAGCCAGAGTTTGGGTTTGTGGTCAGATTTTTCTAGAGTTTGGGTTTCAAAGTGTTCCATATGGAGGTTGGCAATGACAGGTGAGAGGGGTGATCCCATGGGTGCTCCTTCTATTTGTTTGTATTTTTGTCCATTATAGATAAAGTATGTGTTGGATAGGCAGTGGTTGGTCAGATCTAGGATGTGCTTGGGGGGGGGGTATATTTGTTTTGGATAACTGTTAAGGCTTCTTTGATTGGTACTTGGGTGAAGAGGGATATGACATCGAAGCTCACGAGTAGGTCACTGGGCTGTAAGTTTTGTTTCTTTATGATGTCTATGAACTGGAATGAGTTTTTTACTCTAGAGGTGAGCCTATGGAGCTGACTATGGGTCTAAGTGGGGTTCCTTCTTTGTGTATCTTGGGGAGACCATAGAGCTTAGGGCATCTGGATGATTTCTGGGAATGATTCTTTGCTGGATCTGTATTTGCCCACCCCGATCTAGGAAGTTTATAATAAGATATCATTTAACCAATGCAGAAGTTTACCACACGCATGTGGGTTGATGGGTTTGACTTTTTTCCTGTATAATAATCCAATAAGAGACAAATTATTTAATAATCCAATAAGAGAAAAAGAAATATGGTTTAAATCTATTTTCTCAACCTGGTGTTTTCAAGATACTTTGAAAGACTCTTTCCCAGTAAATATAGCTACACTGGGGAATCATTGGAGTTGTAGTCTAATATATTTGGAAAGCTACAGTTAGAAAAGACAAGTCCAATTTCTTTCAAGAGATTAACAATGCAGAGCAAATGTATACAGATTTAGATGAGCCTTTAGATTTTAAGGCCAATCTCATTATTGAACTCTAGTCCGATAATAAATAGTGGCTAAATTTACTGGAGAAATTAAGTAGAAAAACTTGCTGATTTAATATGGTCTTTAGAGAGCTACTGTTTTTTTAGATGGAAACTAGAAAAAGTCAACATGTATTTATTTCAGTATTTGTATGTTGATCACTCTCTTAACCACTCAAGGCAGTTTAAAACCACAGACACACTATTGGAGCAAATGTTAGAACTTTATTAAAGCAATACATTTTAAAATAATTGAAATAGTAAAATTTTTAAAAGGCCTAGGTAAGCAAGTGTTTTAATATCCCTCTTGAAGAGGCTAGCTTCAGCTCCAATAGCAGCAGAGTCCACAACATGCGCTCTACCATGGAAAAAACAGAATTAAACTTGAAGGTAAGATGTACCCATAAAGATGCCTCACTGACCTAAGGATGTTGGGCAAATTGTATGGAAATAGGTGTTTCTGTAAGCACTTGGTTCTAAATCTTGAAAGACGTTATAACTTTATACATACCTTGAATTGATTGGGAAGGCAACTTTAGCAGTTGATAAAATTATGTCATTATTGATGATATCAATGTTGAATTTGGAGCAGGCATTAGCATCCCATGCTATGAGTGGTGTGGTGGCCTAGAGGTGGAGCTCTTGCCTCACAATTAGGAGGCTGTGAGTTCAATCCTAGGTAGAGGCAGATATTTTTCTCTCTGGGCACAATGAAAATATATCTGCTGAAACAATCTCCGCATTGGCAAAAGGAAGGGTGTCTGGCTAAGTAAACATTCAGCTACATTCAGTTGCCCAAGATTCTACCATCCAGCACGGGATTACGGGGTCTTTAAAAAAAGTTGATTAGCATTCCATGCTGCTTTTCCATACCACCTGGAATTTCTGCCTCATCTCAACTTCCCTGTGAAGACTGTATCACAATAGCTCAACTTTGACCACCACCAACTCTGATACCACAACAATCAAATCTCTCTCCTTTAGATGGATTATATAGCTGGTTGTCCAGTGTCAGTGCTGAATTCTGGAGGACCTTCTGGACTGCAATCTGAATCTTAAGAAAATCCTATGCAGAAGGATTTCTCCCAAATCTTAAATCTGGCCCACAGAATCAGTAACAATTCTATTTTGCCTGTATTAAGTTTTAATTTTATCTCACTCTCTTAAAGCCTAGAGACATTTAAAGGCTCTGGAGTTCTCTAATCCTGAACGAAACATCTAATAGGTCTTTCAGTATTAGTTTTCTGGTAGTAGCAACGGTAATAGCAATAGCAGTGAAACTTATATATTGCTTTGCAGTGCTTTACAGCCCTCTTTAAGCGGTTTACAGAGTCAGCATATTGCCCCCAACAATCTGGGTGCTCATTTTACCGACCTCGGAAGGATGAAAGGCTGGGTCAGCCTTGAGCCAGTCATGACTGAAGGAATCAAACTCCTGGCAATGTGAGCAGAGTTAGCATGCATTCTAACCATTTCATCACCACTACTTTTCTGGTAGTAGCAGAGAGGCAAAAGCAGAACTACCTCAGAGCATCACTTTCAACTCCTGACTCCCTGACTCCCAGAACATATCATGCCCAACAATATCAAACCCTGCTGGGAGTTTGTAGTACCAATATCTTTCTCTTTCCAGTATACATCATTAGGGTGATCGTCATTAGGGCAATCACCTATACCAGTGTTTCTTAACCTTGGGAAATTTAAGTTGTTGGTCTACTACAAGGTGGAGAAACAGGGCTGTATATCGAACTATCAGAAACCAAACATAATTTTAGACCTATATTGCCAAATGTCAAGATCATCTACTATATTTCATCAGAGACTTCCAGAATTTTAGCAGCACTGTTTTCCACCATATTTGTTGCAGAGGTGGGTTTCAGCAGGTTCTGACCAGTTCTGGAGAACCGGCAGCAGAAATTTTAAGTAGTTCGGAGAACCAGTAGTAAAAATTCTGACTGGCCCTGCCCCCATCTATTCTCTGCCTCCTGAGTCCCATCTGATTGGGAGGAAATGGGGATTTTGCAGTAACCTTTTCCTGGATTGAGGAGGGAATGGAGACTTTACAGTATCCTTCCCCTGGAGTGGGCTGGGAATGGTGATTTTACAGTACCCTTCCCCTGCCATGCCCACCAAGCCATGCCATGCCCATCAAGCCATGCCCACAGAACTGGTAGTAAAAAAATTTGAAACCCACCACTGATTGGTTCCATATGGATCCAAGGTGAGTTTCCTAAGCAACAATTCCAACCCAATCTTCCTGTTCTCTTCTTAGGAAACCCACCTTTGGATTTATTTTTTGATATATATTAATGATCTCAGTGACCGTTATCAGGATGGACACTTTACAGTATCTTTTAGGCTAAACCTCTTAGTAATCTGATATGGAAGTACTGACACATACAGATTCAAGAATTCAGCATAAAAATCACAGAACTGGCTCAAATGTGAATTTCACACTGCAGTGAATATCAATTTGGCAAATCTCTTACAACTGATATTTTTTCAATGTATTCTTAGTGGGCAGCTCTTTTATAAGACATCCATTCTCCCATCATGCTGCAATCAGCATTACAAACTATCTCAAAAATTGGCTTTTGCTATTGCATAGAGATCATCTTTGTTAAAATTCAGCTCATGCATTACAGACAAAAGAAGGCACAATTAAATGTTAACAGCAGAAGAATAGTAGCATTTTTTTCAAAAACAATAACTGGTGAACATCAGTTTTGTTTTGAAAAATTTGTCTGAAATCTGAGCCTCTAAGCAGCAAACATGGTCACACGTTAAATTTGTTTCAGTCATTTTGACAAACATGAGCAGCTGTTGTTGTTATCACTTTCACTAGGGTACCACAGTGCATATCACAGTCTGCTTGACACCTTAGGTATCAGAACATATTTGTGGGGAAATATGACATATTTATTGAAATCCATTTTTCTGTTTCTGAGATAACTTTCTTTGTTGGATTTCAAAAGAAATCTCTCCATCTCCTTCTCCTGTATTGTGGGAAAAAACATTTTAGGATATATGATTAAAAAACTTTTAATCAGATGAAATTAGATATCTCATCACACTTAACAGCTTGATGCCCCTGCCTGTTCGCTCAAAAGCAACTTACACTATATTCCATTGGGTATATTCTCTTGTAAATGGGTTTAGGATTGCAGCTTAAATTATAACATATTTCTTTAGTATCATTACACTTTCTTGTCTACACTTGCCCATTATCAAACAAACAAAAGTTGGCATATTACCTCCTATTTCCTGTGTTCTTCCGTTTAAATTAATGTTTTCTTTTTCTCAATTTATACAATTTGTGGCCCATTCAATTTGCTATCAGGATCTACCTACCGCTATACTGATTGTTCTTCCTAGGGGTCCATGATGATGATGATTCAATACGTACAAAAACATCTCCTCCTCCTTCTCTCCTCTCTAGCACATCAATTACTGCATGAATTTAAAATAAAAATATTAGGACAACTTGAGAGACTAAGCTCCTCTTACCTTTACTGGAGTTACATCTCAGAAGATCTGTAGGCAGATGAACATCATAGATCTATATCCAAAGGTGGGATTCTGATGGTTCGGACCGATTCAGGCGTACCGGTAGCTCCGACGATCAGCTGAGGGTGAACCGGTTCACTCCAACAATCAACTGGGCCCCCCAACCCACCCTTACATTATACCTACCTTTATTTCCTTTGTTTGAAGCCCAGCTGATTGGCGCTGCAGTGCGGATTGCCATGCCTCAGCTGTTTTATTCACTGGAGCTTCAGTAGAAGGTGCTGTTTTCAAATGTACTGTGAGCACATGGATCACTCATTTGGCACACGCACAAAGTGTGCATGAAGCTAACCGGTTGATACACTGGTTGAATCCCACCACTGTTTATATCCAATTGTCTGAACTTAAAAATTTTTATGGTGGGAATACCCTTCCCTCCATAAAAAGGGAAGGATAAAGAACACTCTATCTCAGCATACATTGCTCACTCATTGAGGGGAAATGAAAAAAATTGTTTCATCCATTCAACAGACCACTTATTTCCAGTTCTCAGTACCCATCTTTGTTCTTTCCTTTTTTTCTTTGTGAACACAAATACAAATTTTCAAATCTCTGTGTGATGAAAATGACCATTCAGGCACTTCTATACAAATACTAGTTACTGAGCTTTTAGGTATTTATCCATCTTGTGTGGTTTGCTGTTGTTGAGAGAGTAAGTGAGATTAAGTCCATAGAAATTCTTATTGTCTGTCTTATTCCATAAGTCAATGCACTGCCAATTCTTTGAACTTAGCATATTTCTGGGTTGATTATTATGCAATGAAAATAGATACATAAAAGACAATAGTGTAGGTGTCCACAAGGGACAGTTGTTATGATGTCATGACACAAATTCTGTTTTCATATATTTGTGTGCAATGTGGGATGTTGTCGTTTTGCTGTCATTATTGTTAGGAGCTAATTCCTGGCAGAAGGAAAATATGGATGTATTTTAAATGTGTAACACAATCAAAAGATTTTTTTTTCTAAAAATTCCACAAATAGAATATGGTGCACACAAAGTTTCTGGACATTTCCTTTGCATTAAATAGTTTTATATACAAATTGACAAATAGATTGTAAAATTATACCAATATGGTGATAACACCTGACATTTAGCAACCTGTATCCTTGGGAAGTTTGTTAATGTGGGTTTTTCAAAAATTTATTCCCACTTGAATGTCACGTTGGGCAAACTTTTAAACAAAGAAATGGTTTTTAAATATTATTATGCATGGTTGGTTGAGGTATTGAAATTATCAAAAGGCCAAAGAGCCATTTTTGCTTTCAAATAAAAAAGGGTCAGTCTGGGAACTGCTCAAATGGGGTTAGGGACATCTGCAAGCTGTAGCTGCCAGCTTGAGGGTTTTTTAAAAACTTCTTTACCTTCCTGCTCCACCCTGCCCCCGAATGTGGTATTATGGTATTTATTTTGCCAGTTATAACTAAGATAACATTTGGGACTACAATAGAACCACTAGCTTATTACCTGTTTTGCTGAATAGCTATTTTATTGTAAATAGTAAAAATGCAAAGAGATACTTTATATCTTAGGGAGTTAAAGAAAAAAGGTAGTACTAGTAAAAGTGTTTTTTAAATTATTTTTTAAAATAATTTAATAGTTCTTGAACCATAGAGAACTGACTAAAATATTGTAGAAGCCATAGTAAATAGAACTACAATACAGCAAGACAAGATACTGGCAAACCAACTTCTAGCTGCTCCTTTTTAATTCTAATTGAGCTGTCCTTTGATGTTAAGGATGTTTAAAAGTCCATCTAAGAACCATATTTGAACTGGGCCACCTTCTGAAGAATTACCTCACTCATCTAACTGAAAAACTGTAACAGCTGAGAGAATGCAGTGATTACTTTTCACCATTGACCTTAAGCATTCTATTTTATTTTATATTCATGCATATACAGTGGTGGGTTTCTACTGTTTCGCACCAGTTCGGTAGAACCGGTTGTTAAGTAGTTAAGCAGTTCGGAGAACAGGTTGTTAGAAGAAATTTCCTTTTGTTTTTTTCCACTTTACAGGGTTAATCCTGTAAGGAATTGTTGTTCCCTAGCCTAATCTTTATTGTCCTGCTTACAGAAACTGCCTCCCCATTAACCTTATTACATTCTTGGCAGTACGCCTAGACCTACTGTCGCTTCCGGTTCCGGAGCTTCTTGGAGGGTTTTTTTTTTTTTTTGGCTTGATTTTCTTAAAGGGGAAGGGTTGTTTTAAGCTTTTTACACTGCTGTTGAGAGGAAATACTCCCCTGTTGGAGTTCTTCCAGCCAGGGTGCAATGATCAGCACTTTGAAGAAATAATTGAATAACGAAGCAGAAGCTTTTAATGACAAGGAACAATGATGAGTGACATTCAGCAAGGCTTTTTGGCTAACTAAAAAGATTGACATTCAGACGTGAGTTTACATACCTTTTCTGACTTTGGGTCTAAAATTGGTTTTTGGTGAAGTTTAATTCTCTGCTTGGTGATGTTTAATCCTGCTTTTTGTGATGAGATAATTTTCCCTACTTTTCCCGCACTTTAACTTTTCAGCTGGCTCTTTTTGAGGATCTCATCAAATGGAAACTTTCTATGTTTCTCCTTCATTTTTACCAAATCACTTTTTTCTTCATATTCTTTTTTTTTAGATTACACCCTCTTTTCTTTTTATGACTCACTGCAGTGTGTAGCTTTTATATTGATGAAATATATTTACAATCATTCAGCTCACATTCATTTTTCATCTTATTTCTTCTTGTTTTACCACTCAGACATTTTCTAATGCAGTTACTTTTAAGTTTCATAGTAGATAATATGTTACATTATATTTATTTATTTATTTATTTATTTAATTAATTAATTTTTATACCACCCTTTTCCCAGAGGATTCAGGGTGGTGTACAGCCAACAGTAAAACACACTCAAATACAAAATTTAAAAGCAGTTTAAAACGTATTAAATAATTTGGCCCTAATCATTAAAAGTAAACCCCAATTAAAATTCATGTTTAGACCCAGCTTGTTGGAACAATAACGTCTTGAGGGCATGGCAAAAGGTGCATAGGTCAGGGATCATCCGTGTCTCCGGGGGCAATTTGTTCCAGAGGGCAGGTGCCCCCACAGAGAAGGCTCTCTCCCTGGGGGCCGCCAGTCAACATTGTTTGACTGACGGCACCCTGAGGAGTCCCTCTCTGTGGGAGCGTATTGGCCGGTGGGAGGCAATTGGCAGCAGAAGGTGGTCTTGTAAGTACCCAGGTCCTGGTTGTAATCTAATGCAATTTAGATGTAATATAACTTATATTTTTATAATACAATATCACATCATATCTCATAACATAATATAACAAACATAACATAACAACATAACGTATCGTAACGTAACATAATGTAGCAGGGGAAGAAAGGAATAAAAGGAGGTTTTGGCAGGAAGGAGAGGAGACAGAGGGAGTGCAAGAGGAGGAAGGAGGGGCTTGGCTGGAAAAAAGGGGGGAAAGCAGGAAGGTAAGGATAGGAAAGGAAATAAGAGGATAGGATAGTAGAAGTTTCTGTGGGGCAAGGCTGAGGGAAATAAGGGAATAGGATAGGAGAGGCTTCTGTGATGCAAACCTGAGGAAGAGAAGAGTTTGAATGAAAGGAGGCAAGCCGAGGAGTCAGCGAAAGAGCAGAGGCTTTGGGAGGGGAGCCCAGCAGGCAGTTCAAGAGAGAGTGAAGAGAGAGAAGGAGGAAGAAGGTACAACCAGCCATCTGAATAACACCCCATCATGTGACCCACCTGCTGAAGAGGAGGCTGACCGCCACTCCATCACGTGATCCTGGCAAGTAGAGATGCATCAGAGCGGAACCAGTGTGGACTGGCTGCCATATGAAGAGGTCCAGGAGAACCTGGACTCCAGCGGCTCTTACAAGGTTTAGCGCTACAAAATCATAACGTAACATAACAACACAACAAAAAGTAGAAGCACATTCTCTCATACTGTCATTTTTGCTTCTTTCAGCAAATATTCATTCCTTGCAAGAGGATCCATTTTATTTCCCTGAATGTATTCATCACTTGTCCACAAGAACAGAGCATTCAGATCTATTATCTCTTTTCCTTTCTCTTGGCTTGTCTCTCACACACATTACACCTATTTGCCTTTTCCTTCACTTTTGTTCATTAACTCATGGTCTTTAGCATATTCTCTTCACACATTCCAGCTGCCATTGTCAACACCAAAACATCCACAGATACTGACTTCTACCATCTGTCATTGTTTTACACTATGGTATGGTTTTAGGAAGAGAGGAAAGTGTAGGCTAATTATAAGCCTTATTAGTACTCATGCCACATATAGCATGCCTTATATTCTTACTAACAGCATAGACTGTGCCAGTCAATTTAGGCGCATATTGGCCAGTATGCCACAACTAGAGCCAAAGATGAATTTAATCACAAATATTTATACTGTTTATACAAGCTAGGATCTCTAATCTAGAGACTGACTTGGAAGCCAACATATTGTTGCCTGCAATCCCAACAATTAGAATGTTGGCACATACTGTGCATGTGATTTTATGTTATTTATTTCATTTATATAATGTTTATCTTATATATTCATCAGTATAATTTTAAAGTGTTTTCTTTATAGGGCTGATTTCTAAATCCATTGATTCATATCAATCATTATATAAACTTATTCAAATATGTTCCCTTCTTAAAATCAGGTTATTCTTGCCAGGAACAAACTTGAAAATATTGGGAGATATTATGTTCTATTTTTTTTTTTAAGGTGGATGACTGGATTTCTACATTATGCTAAAACATTACCTTGGGGTGTGTGTGGCTTGGCAACTTGCATAAACTCAGCCATATTGTAAATTATATTTATATTTAACATTTTGTGTATTCATTTGGAGTTTGTTTAGATTATGGCATAGTAAACTTTATTTTGGGCATGACACCCCAAAATAAATAATATGGTCAGTATTGTTTGTCATCGTATAATTAATTCAGGTCCAAATATTTCAGCAGCTAAGGATGCTCACTAAAGGAAAGTTAATATATCTTAGTCTAACCCTAATTCACGAGCTAAGAGTCAGAAGGGAATCACTGTCTGAATTCAAGAAGGCTAAAAATCTTTTTTGTTGGGTTTTTGAACAAACATGTTAGAAAGTTGTGGCAGATGAAAATCAGGGAGGAAAATGCAGTTATTCCTCTGGGCCTGCTTTGCCCCACCTGATATTTCAATACTTTGATCAGAATATGGCAACAATAAATATTGAAGTAAGCAGTGGAACAACTTGCCTCCAGAAGGTGTAAATGCTCCAACACTGGAAGTTTTCAAGAAGAGATTGGGTAACCATTTGTCTGAAATGGTATAGGACAGTGATGGCTAACCTTTTTGCCGTTGCATGCCAAAAACAGGGGGAGTCTGTGTGTGTGTGGGGGGTCATGCACGCGTGTGCCCATACCCATCATTCAATTCCTCCCTGTACCCCACCTCCCCAAGCATGCGCGTGTGACTCACTCCCCCCGCTTTTGGCACATGCCAGCAAAAAGGTTAACAGTGGGCCCGGTAGACCCATTTTTCACCCTCCCCAGGCTCCAAAGTCTTGAGCCTGGAGAGGGCGAAAATGGCCTCCCCCCCACCCGGAGGCCAGAAACAGCCCATTTACTGACTTCCGGTGGGCCTCGAAGGCCCGCAAATGAGCTGGCTGGCGCACGCATGCGTGCTGGAGCTGAGTTAGGGCAACGCTCATGTGCCCACAGACATGGCTCTGCGTGCCACCTGTGGCACCCGTGCCATAGGTTCGCCATCATGGTTATAGGATTTCCTGCTAAGCAGGAGTTGGACTAAAAGACCTCCAAGGTCCCTTCCAAATCTATTATTCTCTTCTATTCCAGCCACAGAAGGTGGAATGTAGCCTTGCTTCTTATTTATCTTGCTTTTTTTGTAGTTAGTGACACCATAAAAGTTGTTTCAGGGTTCTCATGTTGTTGCTTTGCCCACACTGTTGAACTGTATTCAGGCTACAAATGTGGGGGAAGGGACTTGATGACCT
The DNA here is from genome assembly GCA_030761175.1 of Masticophis lateralis. NCBI lineage: Eukaryota > Metazoa > Chordata > Lepidosauria > Squamata > Colubridae > Masticophis > Masticophis lateralis. The sequence goes on from JAUDYJ010000002.1 coordinate 50,700,627, forward strand.
ATAAAAACCTGCTGCTGAGTTCTGTGCGAGACAGAAATTTGGTTTTTCACTTGAGAAACATATCATCTGGAAAGCTGACTAGTTCATTAAACTGTAGGAAGTTTTATTACAGAATGAAATGCTCGCTGTAAAAAAAGGCAACGCTGCTATGAATGCACACAAAGGAATAATTCTATTCTGATAGCAGGAGAAAAAGTTTGATGGCCAAATGGACCTTTTCCATTTCTGACATTTATCATTTTACAAATATTGCAGTGTTTGTGCTGTTCCTATGAACATCTTCTCCTCTTCCTGGCCATTGTGTAGAAGATAAGAGTTATGTAAGAAGGATATTCTATATATTTTTCAAAAAAAATTATTTTTATTTCTCATAAACACATTTACATGTACAGTCATTTCTATCATTTTGCATTCATCTTTTTTTTTTTAACTTTCATTTTTCATTTTTACTTTTTCAGGGCTGCTCTTTTACCCTTTACCTTTACTCCAACCTTTCTTCTCCTCCTCCTCTTCTCTTCCTTCCTCTTTCTCCTCTTCCTTCCTTCGTTCTTCCTCTCCTTCTCTTTCCTACTTCCCCTTCTCTTCCCCCACTCCTCTCTTCTTCCCCCCTTCTAACTTTCTCCTCTGCTCCTCTTTCCCCTCCCTTTTCTTCCTCTCCTATATATAGGAGGGTATTCTATATATGGCGGCTCCCTAAGTGGCTCAGTGGCTAAGATGCTGAGCTTGTCAATCAGAAAGGTCAGCAGTTTGAATCCCTCATGTAGGTCTCCTGCGTGAGCAGAGGGATTGGACTAGATGACCTCCAAAGTCCCTTCCAACTCTGTTACTGTTACTGTATTCCTTTTTGCAGTAGAATTATTCTTATCCTACTGCATTTGTATGATGCAACACCTTGTTTGGGCTATGCAACAAACAAGGCTGCGATTGGTTAGTACTTGGATGAGGATTTCCAGGGAATGCCAGCGCCATTTCCTAGATAAAATGCAATCCAGAAGAAAGCAATGGCAAACATTTTGTGAGATAGATGGTAATATAAATCTGAGGGAAGAATAAACCACTTCTGTACTGCTGTCAAGTAAACTATTTGGACCTATCCTACCTGGAAGGAAGCCTTACTTCCTTTTTATTGCCCTTAAAGAAATAAATCTTTCAGCTTTATTAATGCCATCCATTACATAATACCTGGTGTTCTTTTTTAAAAAGTTGCAAAGTGTTTAAAAAGTAGAAATATTACTGTATTTAATTTTCACCACTTTTTTAAAAAATTAGATTTATATGCTGCCCTTCTCTGGAGACTCAGGGTGGCTTACAATGTGTTAAGCAATAGCCTTCATACTTCTGTATATTTTATAGAAAGTCAGCTTATTGCCCCCACAAACTGGGTCCTCAATTTACCTACCTTAGAAAGGATGGAAGGCTGAGTCAACCTTGAGCCTTGTGAGATTCAAATTTACAGTAATTGCAGACAGCTGGTGTTAATCACAATGCTTTTAATCTGTTGAGCCAGATTTATCTTAGTAGTCTTCAAATTAGGTAGCTTTGGATCATACCTGAATGCAACATATGGTTTGTTTTCAGTTGTCTAAGCAACTCCAAGAATGTAAAAATAAAGAAGGGAAGAAAATCCATATTTTAATAATCTGGGAAAAGATAACATATGCATGTAATCAGGGGTGGGATTCAAAAATTTTAGCAACCAGTTCTCTGCCCGGTTGCTGGGCGGGTGTGGCCATGGTGGGCACTTGGCCTCCTGCACCATGGCAGAGAGGGTGTTTTCACCCTCCCCAGGCTCAGAGGCTTCCTTGAACCTCTGGGAGAGAGAAAACAGCCTCCCCTGGGCTCCGGAGGCCCTCCGGATGCCAGAAATGGCCCCGTTTTCAGACATCTGGGAGGACCATTTGTCACCCTCCCAGAGCCTCTGTGAGGGCCCTGCACTTAGCTGGCATCCAAAATGGGCGTGTGGAAACTCCTGAGAGGGGAGGGGCAGGGTGGCGCGGGGCCAGCCACTCCTTGCAACTACCGGTTTGGCAAACCAGAGTAAATTTAGGATCCTGTTCGCCTGAACCGGTCTGAACCGGCTGAATCCCATCCCTGATGGTTATGAAATTGTCCTAATAAAAATGTAATATGCATTTTATATCAAAGAAAGAAATACTGTTTATTCAGACAATGACCAAATAGAATGCTTGTTATTGTTCAGGCACAGAGAACTCTAGAAAAAAAACAACAACTATTGACTTATTTTTTACAGACTACCGTGACTGTTGAACACTGGTGATTTCTGAAGAAAAGCAGAGTCATAGATTGGTTTTTGTGATCCTCTTCAAAAATCGGAAAGAACAAGACTGATAAAGATTGTAAAGACAGGAAAAAGATCAAGGAGCAGAAGTAACTTCAGTGTAATTTGAAAAGTGTAACCTCTAGTCCACAAGATATTAGAAGGAGATGTTGTTGGCATTTTCAAAAGGTCAAATATTGCTTCTAATTTAGTAGTACATTAGGAGCACTGTGAGAAATTAAAATGGCAACATTCTCATCTGACAACTTTCTCATCTATAGGTCACAACAAAGGAGAAGATATCTGTACACTTCTGAGTGACACATCTCCATGTTTTCAATTTTCATTTTAAAAATGAAATGTCTCAAGATCTTAATAAATTGATGCGAGACAACAACTATAGTCTTTTTTTTCTGCTTACTTTATAAGCCTATTCCTGCTTTTTAATGTTTTTAGCAAATTATTAATGAGCACTGTTAGCAGTGACTGATCTGCCTGTTGTCTGGAGAAGGGAATTTCTGTTTTGTTTTTTTTTTTTAAAAAATGAAAAGTGGTTTCTGCTTTGTATGAATGAGTGGATGGATGAATAAATGAAATAACTTAAATCTAAACTTTTGATACAGCTGCAATTGCTCAATGGTTATGCCTATGCAAAATAAAAAGAAAGAAAGAAAGAAAGAAAGAAAGAAAGAAAGAAAGAAAGAAAGAAAGAAAGAAAGAAAGAAAGAAAGAAAGAAAGAAAGAAAAAAGAACAGAGTGATTTTGTAATATTTCTGATTCAGGACTTATTTTGGATAGTTTTTAAACCTTGAAAAATGTCATTGTCTCAATGTATTCAGATAAATGCCAGATCTATGCATATCTGCTATGAAAAGTCAGATGGGAGATGCAACATTGAGTGTGTCAGCCCATAGGGTAACTCAGTACATTTTGGCCTTTGAGAGTGGAGAATGATGGCAGATTCATTGTTGTTGTTGTTGTTGTTGCTGCTGCTGCTGCTGCTGCTGTTGTTGTTATTTCTTTTATTCATTAAACATGAAACTCAGTCAATTGAACATTTTAAAATGTATCGACTGGCACCGATGGTTAATACGGGTTGCTGCCAGCATCCTAGATATCAACAAGTATCTTCTTAAAATGTACGATGTTCCAAGTAGCGCAGTTTTTTGCAGTTCCGTTGCTGTTATTGCAGGAAGCTTCAATTTGTTGATGTATCTTATAAAATTCTTGGACATGGTACCAAGATGACAATGGGTATCACTGTTAAATGTTTCATCCATAGCCGTGTAATTTCGATGGCCAGGTTGTAATATTTCATGATTTTTTCCAGTTCTTTTTCTTCAACTCTGGCCTCTCCTGGTACTGCAATGTTAATAAAATGGATGCTTCAGTTTTCGACAACTGTGATATCTAGTGTGTTGTGTTGCAAGTGACGATCCGTCTGTATTTGAAAGTCCCACAAGATCTTCACCTTCTCATTTTCTATAACCTTTTCCATTTTATGTTCCCATGACTTTTTGGATACAAGTAAGTCGTATTCTTAACATAATGACCAGAGGATTAATTTAGCAATTTAATAATATTAATTTATATTTAATTAATAAATTAATTTAATTCGGTCGTGTCTAGCTTTGTAATCTGTTAGTGCGATTTTGCTGCATTCACATATTAAATGTGAAACAGTTTCGACTTTGTTGTTGTAAAGTCAGCAGTTTGGATTGTTGGTGGATTTTTGTATCTTTGCTTCCATGACATTAGTTTGTAGTGCTTGTTCTTGAGCAGCAAGTATTAAACATTTCTTTCTTGATGGTTCCTATCTTAAGCCATGCCCATATAAAGTTGTCATCACATTTTCCTTCAATCTTTTTCAAGTGCTGTCCATGCAAAGCTTTGGGTTTCCATCTATTTAATCTGTCATCCAGCTGTTTTTCCTTATATTCTGCCTTTGTTTCTGTTGTTTTTATAATGTTCTCCATTTTCATAGCCTCAGCAATTTTTCTGTACTTTGGTTCACATAATCATTCAAACTTCACTTTTCTTCTTCTACAGTTTGATGGATTTGCAATAGTCCTCTGCCCCCTATTTTTCTTGGCAGGCACAACCTGTCGATATCACTTCGTAGATTTAAAGCATGGTACTTATGCAAACGTTTGCGCGTTTTCCAGTTCAACCAAAGTCCAGTTGATTCCAACTGAGTAGCGTATCACTGGAACTGCCCATTAATGACTTTAATTATGTTTCCAACATTCAGCTTTGATTTAAATAGTTTGCGGACCCTCCTGATGTATTCCTTTGTGTTGACTCTTTGACTTTTCCATTCAAGATGTTATCTGCTTCCAATATGCCTAAGTATTTGTAACCATCATCCTTTGCTAATGCTTTTATTATGTTTCCATTTCCCAGTTCTATTCCTTCTATTTTTTTCCATTTTCCTTGCTACATGGATAATATAGCACATTTTTCTAGTCCAAAGTTCATTTTGATGTCACTGCTGAACTCTCTTTGCTCTGGCTCCCAAGGTTTTTCTTACATACCATTACAGATTTAAATACATGTAATTAAAAAAAATATTCCTACATGTTGCGACTATGGGAGTGGGTTCTGATAGGGTCACAAGAAGGCAACCTGATACCAAACCAATCCTTTACCAAAATAAGGGGAAGGAGGAAATAATCCTTTTCACTCAAAAGAGAGAAGCTTCTAGCCTGTTATATCATGCAGGCAGGAGAAAGAGATGTAAGTATTTGAATCTTTAGCCTACCATAAATAGAACCCGTATTTCATATATTGCATTCTTTGGCATGGCTTCATCAACTTCAATAACATTTGTGATAAATTTACTTCTCAGAGCTTTGGCATCCCTAGAAGTATATTGCCGCTCAGAGTATATCTAGCAGCTCAGAGAAGCCTGGCAGCAGATTTGCTGGCCTTTCTACACAGTCTTCCCTCCTCCTGCCCTGAAGCAAACTCTTATGATTCAATAATGATTATAGGCATGGGTTAAAAAAATAAGAACTGGAATTGGATTCATGACCGACCCTGTTTGACAAATCTTGTTATCAAGTCACGGTGCCAACCTTGTTACATTTATAGTAAATTTGCCATTTAGGAATATTGGTTGCAATATTTCCCCTCAAAAATATAAAACGGACTCTTTGGATTCTTGCTCATAGATGCATTAAAGTTAATTTATTCAGCCCTTGAGTAGGCAAAAAAAAAAAAAAAAAAAAAAACCAACACACACACACTATAAATTATAGTATCGTTGGAGTTGAGACCTCTTTTGCCTCAGTAGATAAGCTGGCAAGTAGAATTGTCCTTACAGTTCTTACAAGGGATATATTAAGAAAAGCAATTGGTGGATCCCCTAGTTTCATGTACCCCACTGTCAAAGAGAAAAGCAATCACCAATTGCTCTCATTAGGATACATTGAGTAGGGCTCGGCAACTGTTAAAGTAAGTGCCTGGACAGTTGATTAATATATCAAGAGTGAACTAGTTTCAGATAACCATTTTACTACAAAATTTATTGGGTGACACTTATTTCTTCTTATCTAACCTCACTGGATGGAGCATGTTGCCTTAGAGGTTAGAATGCTAGGCTAGGCTCACGTTTGAGACCCGCTGCTGTCGTGAGGTGGGATGAGCTCCAGCTCCTCCTAACCCAGCAGTTTGAAAGCAGGCAACTACAAGTAGATAAATGGATACCATTTTGGTGAACACCTTTACAATAAAGAGCCCCCAACTGAGCATTCCTCAGGACATGATAATGTCACCCACAAATCCTCTCACCATGGAAGCGCTTTGGGGCTTCCGACATGGAAGTATTAGTATACTGGAGTGTTCTTGTGGGGACCCTTCATGAAGACCCTCATGGAGGTCACTTGAACTTCCTAGGAAAAAAAATGGGATGTAATTTGAGTAGCACTGTCAGGCTACCTGGATATTAGGTGGCATCTATAACTTTAGCACCACTCTCTCATCCTCTTCATTTTCTGTAGCTTAATTACCCTGTCTTCAAGGGATGTAACATCCTCTGAGATCAAAGAAATAATTACATCAAATATTCATTCATTTCACTAGAAAGCCCTACAGTCCTGTTGGTTTTCTTCCTGGCTTTGTGAAGAGAGTTTATTTGGAAATCTAAGAGACTATTCTTTCAAAAAGAATCTCCTTGATTTTTGGACAACTGTTTTGACAGCTTTGTTACCAAAGTTTCTTCTCATTCTTGCAAAATTGCCCTTCTTGATAATACAATACCATTCCCTAGATAATCCAATCATGTTCATCTAATAACCATCCAGTGAGCTCCCCTCTCCTTTGCTAATCTGTTTCCTTGCTCTATATCAGAACCTTCTGGGATTCACTGGTGGTTTAGAAAGATATGTATAGGTAATCCTTGGCTTACTAACCACAATTGAGACTGGAAATCCTGTTCACCACAGATCATCTATGTGATCAGACTTGAGTTTTAATGCCAGTTATTAGGCAAATCACACAGTAATTAAGTAAACCCATTCTTCTGAATGGGTGTTTTTTTTTCCAGAAGCTTGCAAAAAAAAAAACAGAAAACATTGCAACCTGCTGTTATGTCTTCAATGCAAGCTGGTTGCTAAGTGCCAAAATGCAGTCATGACATGTTATGATGTCTGCAAGTGCTTTATGAGCTGTACAGCACCCATTCTGAGGCTGTCATTTCTCCAAATGATCCTAAAATGACTGGTTGTAAGTTGAAGTCTACCTATACGTTCCTGTCCCAATCCACCAACAAAAATGACCTTATAGACGACCGTCATTCTGTCAAGGACCTTGGAGTGCTCATCTCAAATGATCTAAGTGTCAGAGCTCACTGCAACAGCATTGCCAAAAAGGCATTAAGAGTTGTTAACCTAATCTTGTGAAGCTTCTTCTCCGGTAATATTGTACTGCAAACTAGGACATACAAAAACCTCATATACAGCTCATCTGCCTGGAACCTGCATTGTATATTGGACATTAATACAATTGAGCGAGTCCAGAGGTATTTCATGAGAATAGTATTCTGCTCATAACAGAATACCTTATGCCACCAGGTTTGAAATTTTGGGATTAGGCAATTTAGAACTACGCCGCCTTCGGTCTGACCTAAGTGTAGTACACAAAATTATCTGCTACAACGTTCTACCTGTCAAAGACTACTTCAGCTTCAACTGCAATAATACACAAGCACACAATAGATACAAACATAAGGTAAACCGCTCCAAACTCGATTGCAAAAAATACAACTTCAGAAACAGAGTGGTCAGTGCCTGGAATGCACTACCTGACTCTGTGGTTTCATCCCCAAACCCCCATAACCTTAGACTATCTACTGTTTGACCTCACCCCATTCCTAAGAGGTCTGTAAGGGGCGTACCATAAGCGCACCAACATGCCTACCGTCCCTGTCCTACTGTCCCCATTTATTCATATTCATTTCATGTATTCATAATCATGTTTATACTTATATCTGTTATCTTATATGTGTTTGACAAATAAATAAATAAATAAATAAATAAATAAATAAATAAACAAACAAACAAACAAATAAATAAATTGCCTCAAGAGCCATGTACCACAGTGCATAGCAACAACTAGAAGAATTTACAACAGCCCTGGTTGTGCAGTGGTTAAAGTGCAGTATTGCACTTTAGAGCCTGGATAGCTCAGCAGACTAATACATTGTGATTAACTTCAGCTGCCTGCAATTACTGTAAGTTTGAATCTCACCAGGCTCAAGGTTGACTCAGCCTTCCATCCTTTCTAAGGTAGGTAAATTGAGGACCAGTTTCTGGGGGCAATAAACTGACTTTGTATAAAAATATACAAAAGTATGAAGGCTATTGCTTAATGCATTGTAAGCCGCCCTGAGTCTCCGGAGTAGGGCGGCATATAAATCAAATTTTAAAAAAAAATCCTCTGCCCACAGCCTGGAGTTTGAACTCAATGTGGTTTCAACCTTTCACCATTCCAAAGTCTGTAAAATGAGGACCACAATTGTTGGGGGCAATATGCAAATAAAGCTTCTACATGGTAAACTGCCCAGAGAGTGCTGTATAATGCTACAGGCCAGTATATAACCCTAAATGCTATGCTATTGCTAGAAGAAAGTCTGTCCAAACAATTGATATCTAATTAATCTTCAGACCCCAAGTAACTTAGATATAAAGCCATGAACCTGGCCTCTTTCATTACTCCCCCACAACTTACTCTTTGCTAGATCTAAATTATGAGTTCTTAGACCCACGCAAACTAATGTAGCTGTTTCACATTTGGCAGCGAAAGTTTCTCCCATCAAATCATCTACTAAAATGCAGGAAACCTGAGGCAATTAAAGATAACCCATACAGGTTTCCAACCATTGTGTGTTTCTCCCTTCTGTTTTGCAGCCTTGGAGCTTTACTGCCATGGTGGCACAGTGGTTAGAGTGCAGTACTGCAAGGTACTTCTGCTGACTGCCAACTGCCTGCAATCTGGAAGTTCAAATCTCAACAGGCTCAAGGTTGACTCAGCTTTCCATACTTCCAAGGTGGGTAAAATGAGGACCCAGATCGTTATACTGACTCTGTAAACCGCTTAGAGAGGGCTGCAAAGCACCGTAAAGCGGTATTTAAGTCTAAGTGCTATTACTACTGTACTTTTGTAATGACCAACAGTATTCTAGTCCTTTATGGCTTTTGTCAGAGTTTTTTTGTTGTTTGTTTAAAACAAGAATGTCTCTGAATGGGTAGCGCTCCTAGCATATAAACCATATGCAATTTCTCCTAAGGGTTTTTTTTTTTTTTTGGTGATGTTCTTTGTTGCATAAATTTATCCAACACAAAATATTTTTCACAAAATAACCACACATTTTCACCAACAAATAGGCTATTCAGTTTTGTTGGGTGAATTTTGGCCAGAGAAATACAGACATTAACAAATCTAATTCCACAGTAATTCTGTTTCCACAAAACTCCCTTAATCCATTTTAGATTTTTTTTTCCAATTCTTACTTGCATATTCCTCAAAACTATGGACACTTACCAGAATCAGCAATATGTACAACTGCTGATTTCCCTGCAAAATAATATCACAAATGACATTATTTAAAATCAAGTGAGACCCTATCTTATTAACCTTTTTTTTTATTTTGTAAGACCTTCCCAGGGTTTATTGAGATGTTGGAAATCTTATCTTATATATTACTATTGTAATTGATATGCTGAGCTCCTAGAAAGAGCAAAAGTTGATTATTTTCATAACAATATAGTTTGCCCTCTGATAGTGTTAAAAATGTACAGACTTATGCTTTATGCATAACTGATGTTCTATGCTTCCAAAGGGGATATTATGGTTTAATATGCTCATAATCAGTAGATAAATATTCCCAAAGGAATAGGCTCCTGATGAGATAGCTTCCCAATCTAGAATGGCAACAGTAAACTAAAGCTGAATACATAATGTTATATTTCAGTCTGACAGACAATCTATCTCTGAAGTGTGCTGGGATTTTCAGCTATATTTTATGTATCTGTTGTGAAAAACATTTTCATGTAACAATATGTACGTTTTGAATACCTGTCAAGTATAGACTTTTTTAAATAGCCTTAAATAAATAATACAAAGAAAAGAAATTTTGGGGTATGGAGTTCACTAAATCTTGTCTGCTATATATTACATTTCAAATATATTATTCCTAAGTATCTAACAAATAATAATTGAGCTGGAACTTTATGTTCCAGAATCTTAGTCTAACATACATTATCTTCCAAATAAGGTTGATGTATCCTTTAAAGAAAAATAGATGCAATCCAGGGGTGAAGCCCAGGAGGTTCTGACAGGTTCTGGAGAACCGGTAGCGGAAATTTTGAGTAATTCAGAGAACTGGCAAATACCACCTCTGGCTGGCCCCAGAGTGGGGTGAGAATGGGGATTTTGCAGTATCCTTCCCCTGGAGTGGGGTGGGAATGGAGATTTTGCAGTATCCTTCCCCTGCCATGCCCACCAAGCCACACCACACACACCAAGTCACGCCCACAGAACTGGTAGTAAAAAAAACTTGGATTTCACCACTGATGCACTGATGTTTACCCTGAACAGTTATGAGGAAAGGGTGTGAAGTAACAAAATGAAACATTAGAACAAAAATAACAAAATAAAACATTAATGTGTTTAGTTTTATAGTTTTAATGTCGTTTTATAAGTTTTAACTTTTGATTGGGAGGTGATTAGAAGACTGGTGACTATGTAATTTTTTAAAATAAAGAAATAATCAGAATTGGAATACAGCTGAAAGGGACCATGCAGGTCTTACTATTTCAGACTGGTAGCTGTCCAGTTTTTTCTTAAAAGCCTCCAGTGATGATACAACTTCTGAAGGCAAGCTGGTTAATTGTTCTCAGTGTTAGGCAGGTTCTCCTTAATTCCAGATTGCTTCTCTCCTTGATTAGTTTCCATCCATAGTTTCTTGTCTTCCTTCTGGTGCTTTGGAAAATAAGTTGATCCCCTTTGTAGTGGCCCCTCAAATACTGAAATTCTATGTCAGCTATTATGCTATTATGTCAGCTCTAGTCCTTCATTTCTCTAGACTAGCCATACTCAGTTCCTTCAACCTTTCTTCATATGATTTGTCTCCAGGACTTTAATCATCTTAATTGCTCTTCTTTTTCCAAAGTTTCAACATCTTTTTTTGTAATGTGGTGACCAAAACTGGATTCAGTATTCCAGTTGTGGTCTTACTAAGGCTTTATAAACTGGTACTAATACTTCACGTGATTTTGATTCTACACCTCTGTTTATACAACCAAGGACTGCATTAGTTTTTTCTTATTGCCGCCAGACATGCAGGCTCATGTTTAAGTGATCGTCCACTAGGACTCCATGGTCCCTCTCACAGTTACTGTTTTTAAATAAAACAAATTAATAAAAATGAAAATAGAATGAATTGTATAAATATCTCAAATATGGAGCAGAAATAGACCACAAAGCTTTGGCCAATCCTAGCTTTTTACTCCACTGTGTAGACCCCACTGTATACATTGTTTTTTCTTCATAGATTCTGAACAACAAATGTTGGCAGAATTGCAGCAGATACTGCCATTCATATACCAGCTGGAAAATTCCAGGAGTTGAGATCCATATATCTTAAAGTAGACAAGACTGAGAAACGCTGCTCTCTGACTTACATGCAGTTGAAGTCTCCTTCAAGCTCACATTTGTTTAAATAAATGACAAAGGATTTGAAACTGGAAAATAAAGGGGCCATGCTAAATGTTCTATCTAATGCTTTTTAGCTGTATCCAGAGTCACTGGATACAAGATGGGGGGCAAATAAATTTCATAATAAATAAATAATGAATAAATTTCATAATAAATATCTCCCATTCTCTGTGATTTCTTTTTGAGATACCCAAGCTTGCATTGGCTTCAATGCAAAGACCACTTTCTTATTTTTCCAAACTTCTACTCTATTGAAATCTTGGGTGGATGGAGACCTGTAGTCACATTCAAGTTAATAGCCAGCCATCAACACCCCAATCGACAATTAAAAAGCTATACACAACAGGCACCAGATAAATACCAGAATAGCCTAAAGCACACACTCTACTAGAGAGACGTTCCCTGAGAACGGACTCCAGCATGAGTTCGAAAGTTCTGGTCCCGATGACTGACCCAGATTGGATCCTGCAATATTCAATTTCCACAAATTTAACTGCCCACCAGTCTTTCCCATTAATTAGAGAGAAACCAGGAGAGCAGAATGTAGGGGAGTTTGTATTGTGCTTTTGTATATTCTGTGTCAAAGCTTGGTGTTCTGTGAGCTGAATTGTTTCCTTGCAGATCTTTCCATTACACAAATTAGGCAACCTCATCAGTGCTAGTCAATGTCAATGCTTCTTTCAGTCAACTGGGTGCCTAGAAAAAAGCCTGTACTTCTGTATTGGCGTCCTTAGGGATATTGGGAAAGATGCTATGCCTTCTTCTGTTGGCCAACATCTCATAAGAAAAAAGAAGCTAAGGACTGGTTTCCTAAAACTAAAGATAATGCCTGCTGTTAATTTCTGGGATTAAAACATTTATAGGTAGTTTAAATTTGCTTTAGGATTTTACCTATTTTCTAAACAGCCTTAGGAGGATTTTACCCTGAAAAGGGGAACACAAACACATTAAGTGAAAAAAAGCAAACATTAAAGAGCTAATATTAGAGTAGAGAAAAAAAGAATAGCTTAGCCTCTTTGGCTGATGAAAAAAGCTTTTTTTAAAACGTGTATATGTAGATATACTATAGATAACATTAGATGGCCCTAATAGAGTTGATATAAAGATGGATAGCTATCAGGAAAAATGATTTCAGTGAAGAGTTTTCGCAGCATCTTGATTTGTGGCTATACTAAATAGGAAAGAAAGATAAAGGAATAGAAAATGAAAAATTAGGTGTTGCAAGGGCTAGTAATGCTTCTCCAAATCATCATGTGTTTATTTGGGGGGTGGGTGCTGGGGAGAATCCTTTCTGATCAATTAGTAGTGTAGGTAAAAAAAATTAAAAAGATTTTAAAGATTTGAATGCCAAATTCAAATCGCTTGCACACTTTTTCCATGTATATCTTGATCATCTCTGGCATATGAAAATAATGGGAAAAATTGTGGTAAAGATATAATCTCTTTGAGATTTAAATCTCATTCTTAATTTTATTGTTATTGCAGTTGTGAATTCATATTGGCTGTGTGCCATGAACTGATAATGACAGCTGAACATTTGACTGCGTCCTATGGATATTACAGGGATGACTGATAAGCTCTCAGAAATTGGTTTTATAAGATGGATTACTTGCATTAAATTGATATTTATGTCAACACTCTAAATAATTGGCTTGTCAAAATATATCAGTGATGCAAAACCTTTATTGAGCTTATGCTTTATCTTTTAAAAGTTTTATCATTGTTCAGACATTCTTTATTGGTTTTATTTCAATTACAGAATATGTATGTGGAAGAATTAATTTATCAACTAGATACTGAATATTTCTGAAAGGAAAGAATAATACTCTAGAAAATAATTAAAATATTTGCAGGTGGTCCTCATTATCTGTAGTGTCACTATGTGTGGTTTTGTTTATCTGCACTTGGCAAGTAGACGTCACACCTTATTAATTGCAGTAAAGAGTTTCACATATCCATGTCTTGGAGGGGTTTTTTTGGGTGCATTTTAAATATTTACAAAATGATGGACAGGCTTTTGCACATCCATAATGTATATTTTTCATGTTGTTGCTGTTGATAGTGTCATTTTCTGTGGCTGTTGAGCTGGAACTTAACTGCCATAAATCCTTCTTGAGTTCAATCACTTTTCCTTTTTGGGTACAAAGTATCTTATTTATACTTTTGTTTCTTAAAATCTTCTGAAGTGGTGCTGCTAAAGGGATATTAGAGGAGCACTAAGAAAATTTACAGGATTTAAATTTAAAGGATTAAAAAAAAATATGACCTGGAAAACTTCTGAGACCAATCTGAAGAATTCTTCACAAATGGGTGGCATAGAAATTAAGTACGCAAGTAACTAAATAAATACATTTGTTTAAAGATGAGTCTCAAGAAGATGGTAAAAGCAGCCTAAAAGTAAACCATCAGTTAGTTATGTTACTGTTCAGACATTCTTTCTGGCCATGCCTGCTAGAAAAAGAAAGATTTCTTTAATGCCAGAACACACAGGTTCCAAATTTAAGTACAGATGGACTTTTAGAAAGATATCAGAAGAGTCCTTTTTCTAAATTGCCCTTTTTTCTTTCAAAACTTCTCGGTCAGCCAGGTCCTCTTCTGATGGAGCATCCCTTTATCTGTCGGCATCTTCTGGGGCAATGTGAGCCTTCATTTTCAATCTCTAGTCTAAGTTCTTCAAATGTGTGGGGACAAGAACCCATAATGCCAGTTTCTTAAGGTGTCAGACTGCAAATCTCCAGACTGTCTTGCTTCAGACTTCTACCCATTTAAGCCTGGATTACCTAATTCAATCGCTAATGGATTCCTATCCAGCCAAGGCAAGACAGCCAACCCTTTTTTATTTACTAAATACCAAAAGTCATTTATCTTGAATGGTGACAGGTCTCTCCATCTCCTCTGCAGCCCTTCCAGGAAACAAACTTGGACACCAGGATAATATATGACACACAGATGCTTAACTACTGCCCTGCGTGGCTGGAGATGAAATGTGCCAAGCAATCAAGTAATGGCTTGGAAGGGAGTTGCTTAATTACTTGCAAGATAGGACTGAGGAACCTGTAGCAGATACTAATCGCAGCTGAGTTTATTTATTCAGGTTTGTACAGTCTGATTGAATGAATTGCCCCCCCCCCCCCAAAAAAAAACATCTTCGGGGGAAATTTGCAACATTGGGATTTATTTCCCCTAATTTGATTAAAATAATCTGAGACAAAAGATCATTTCAAAGGTCACTTAGTGATGGTAAATGCTAGGTGGCTGGAGGGAGAGCTGCCAAGGTGAGGCAAGACTAATCAGAATAATCTAATCAGCCTGTGGATGAGTAACCTAATAGAATTATGCATTGGCTTCTAGGGAAGGCACTGCAGATACATTCTTAATCCTTAAAATAATCTTCTCTCAGATGCAGGAATAATAATAATAAAAAGCCTTTCTCAAATCCAAGAACATCGCAATCTATACAAAAGAATAAGAACAGAAGATGGGAAATCTTGGGTGCTCTGGTTAGGCTTGGTGGTCACAGTCCTGAAAACTCTAAAGAAATAAAAATGAAGACTGATCAGTGATCCATCAATACTATTCAGTGACCCATCAGTGACCCATCGATACTATTTAGACACTAGCATCTCAAGGTTGACTCAGCCTTCCATCCTTCTGAGGTGGGTAAAATGAGGACCTAGATTGTTGGGGGCAATAGGCTGACTCTGTAAACTGCTTAGAGAGGGTTGAAAAGCATATATAAATCTATGTGATATTGCTATCTCATGTTAGACATCTTTAAGGGATTAAAATGCTCAAAGTTCACTGACTTTGTGGTTGTATCAATTATTCTTTGTGCCTTAAAGCATGCAGTGGAAATCAAAATATTTTCAGTTGCACAGGTACCAATGAATAGTTTGTATAAGAAGCATTGCACTGAATTTAGCTAGGATTACAGAGGCATGCCAAGGAAGACCTGCTCACACCCCTTCCAAATGTTGCAGTGCAGTTGTGCTCCTGTTCACGGTTCCAGCTACTGTAAAGCCTTCTCTTAGGGCACTCCATTCCCTTCCAACCAGTGGTGGGTTTCTACCGGTTCTCCCCAGTTTGGGCGAACCGGTAGTGGCAATGGTGGGAGGCTCCGCCCACCTGCCCAGATGTAACATGGATTCTCTGCGCATGTATTGAAGTGCCATTGTACAAAAGTGCACACGCTCACTCTCTCTCCCGATTCCGAACTAATAGTGAAGGTACGTGGAACCCACTAATGCTTCCAATCCATCATCTCAAGCAGGTCCATAACTTTGTGGCCCCTATTGCAACTTAGAGAATAGATGTTTGATTTGATTCTTCATTTCTTTCTTATATTTCTTTCTTATTTATTTATTAAAACTATATGCTGCTCATCTCACCATCACAAAACTCTGAGTAGATTACAGCATCATAAAAGGATGATATAAAACAAAGCATTCAGCAGAAAGAATTAAAACATTAAAACTAATTTTAAAAAACTAAATAAAAAGGGATAGATGGGATGGAAGTAGAATCTTCTAATCTACTAAACACCTCCAAAATGTGATACCCCCATTTGGACTCTAAGTCAGTTTTCAAACCCCTCCAGAAGGCCAAGTGGGTTGGGATAGATCTCACCTGAGGGGCAGAATGTTCCAGAGGGAAGGAGACAAGGCAGAAAAGTCTCTCTCCAGACCCTGACAGTTGCAATTCCTTGGTCATTGGGCCTACAGCATAACCTTTCTGCCAGAGTGAGTGGGTTGGGCCACTCCTATTGGGTTGAGATAAAAGTAAACATATTGCTGTGGTTTAAGAAGTCATCGCCTTCTTAAATGTCACATCAGCAATTCTTTGGCAAAAAAAAGTTATATCCTCTTTGTTTCAGGCCACAATTTGTTATATGTGGATTTAAAGGATTATTGAATACTTTCCTGGAACAATAAGAGCCTGTGTAGCGTAGGGGGCTAATGCCTCCTACTAAAGGCAGCAAATAACACCAGCTGCCTGTAATTTCTCTGAGTTCAATCCTAGCCAGGCTCAAGGTCAACTCAGCCTTCCATCCTTTCTAAGGTGGGTAAATTGAGGACCCAGTTTGTGGGGGCAATAAGCTGACTTTGTATAAATATACAAAAGTATGAAGGCTATTGCTTAACGCACTGTAAGCCGCCCTGAGTCTCCGAAGAAGGGCGGCATATAAATCAAATAAAAAATAAAAAATAAAAATAAAATAAAAATAAAATATGGCTGTAATTCCAACATTTCAGGGAAAGCGCTATATAAATTGTAAATATCCTTATTTGTAATGTATAAGCAGAGATGGTATTCAGCAGGATCTGAAGAGAACCTGCTGAAGAGAACCGGTAGCGGAAATTTTGAGTAGTTCAGAGAACCAATAAATACCACCTCTGACTGGCCCTGCCCTTATCCATTTTCTGCCTCACAATTCCCAGCTGATCAGGAGGAAATGGGGATTTTGCAGTAGCCTTCCACTGGAGTGGGGAGGGAATGGAGATTTTACAGTATCCTTCCCCTGCCACACCCATCAAGCCATGCCCACAGAACCCACAGTAGTAAAAAAAATTGAATCCCACCACTGTGGATAAGCATTATTGTCTGGAAACAATAAATTGATTTCTCTTTAAGACAGTAAAGAAAAAAATAGCACCATTAATATCTTGACTCTCTATCACCAAAATTGGATACAGTACATTCATTCTTGTAAATAAAGTGGTTGGAAGTGACCTCAAAGGTCTTCTAGCTAATATGGAAACAGACACAGTACTTTAACTAAATGAATGGGTAAAAGAAAGAATCAGGAAATTTTCCCTTGTGTGGTTGTGCAACAGGATCAGAGATCTCAGTTAGAGTCAATCTGTTGACATCAATACCAATCTCCATCACAAGGCTTTCTAACAAAACTTGTCTGATGCTGGAGAAAAGAGACAGGAACTTTCCAGAGCTGTGCATACAATTCATTCCAGTTTATCAATATATTTAATATATACACTGACCTTAGATTAGGAAACATACATATAGAGTTCAAACCAGACAACTTCAGGCTAAGTTTTTTTCCAGTTTTGTGCCTGATTCGCTCTGTCCCTCCCTCCTACAGCTTCTTTGTGTGCTTTCAATTGGATTCCATGACATTTTTCAGGCTGTCTTCTGATTTGTTCTCCCAAAACTATAGTCTCTATAGTTTTGAGTCGCCATCTGAAGAATCCTCCTCCTTGGTACACACAGCATTGCCGGTCCACACTTTACAAAAGCAACTCTAGGGATGCCAAAATAATTATCCTCCATTACTTAATGTTTCTGCTCTTTGATATGTTTAGGTTTAGAAGGCAGGTGATTTTAATTAAACACAAAGCTTTTTGGTAGATACATGATACTAAGACTGATTTGAATGATTAGAAAAAAATGTTTTATTTTAAGACCATCATCCCAAGTGCATCAGTGCAAATTCATTTTAATTGTCATAGTAGCACATTCATATACTAGGTCATATCCAGGGGCAGGTTCCAAATCCCATCGCTACCAATTCGCTTGTGGGTGTGCGCGTATTTGCGCATGCACAGAAGCATCTGGGTGGGTCGGCAGAGCCATCCATCACCGTCGCTACCAGTTCACTCGATCTGGTGCAAAATTGGTAGCAACCCACCACTGGTCATGTCCATAATGCTCATTTTGCATATTACATATACTAGCAATCCACCTTTCTATTTTTTCCGACATATTCATTCACCATGATGGTGTAGTAGTTAGAATTGCAGGCTAACTCTGCATTCTACTGGAGTTTGATCTTGACCGGCTCAAAGTTGACTCAGCCTTCCATCCTTCCAAGGTCAGTAAAGTGATAGTTGCGGGCAATATGCTGACATTACAAACTACCCAGTGAGTGCTGTAAAGCACTGTGAAGTGGTAATATAAATCTATATATTGCTATAGCTATAAACGGAACTATGCAAACATTTAGATGACCTCCATTATTTGTCTGAAAAATAGCATTATATTTCCCTCATCATAGAGGTAACTATTACTGTATGTAATATCAAAATAATGAAGTTACAGTCTTTTAAAAAAAGAATACACATTCAGAAGATTATAGTTTGAAGTCTCTTGCATAAATTTTAAGGAAACTTGGTATGTTTCTTTTATTCATAAATATCTGATATCCCTTCAAATTACATCCACTTACACTGTTACTCTTCCCCCATTCTTATAATATCTTTTGGCTTCTGCCAAGTTATGGAATAAATCTGAATGATTCTGAATCTCATTCTGAATCAGGGCAATACTGGAATTCTACACTGTTCTCAAACGTAAGTGGTCTAAATATGTGGGATGACCCCTTGAACATCCTCAACATTGCCCTATCATTATTGTCTCACTTGTCATTACATTCTTAGAAATCATTTGTCTACAGGGTTTAGGGTTTTTTTGGAATTTTGCCCGAAAAGAGGGAGAAAAAAAATCTTAGAATGCCAAGGGCAATTCTTCAATTTATCCTCTCTTGTGAATTCAGAAATAGAGTAAATTTCATGCAGAAGTCATACTTTCTCCCTGAAGCAAGTAAATGATCTCCATGCCCTCCTAAAAAATATAATACAATTAGTCAAATGAGTCAAAATCTCCACAATTCCATTCATTTATGGCATTGAAGATAGCCTATATTTCAGTGCTGAAACTGCTGAGTTTTGGCAGTTTCATTTTTCCACACCATCTGCTCTTGATGGATTTTTCTCTTGAGTTATTGTTCTTCCCAGAAAATAGTATTTGTGTTATTCTTTCCATCTTTTCTTGTGGAAAGTCCTCACAGAGAAATGTATGAAAATAATTTCTTTAATGGAGGAATAGGCATCAGATGTCTTCTTCTTCTTCTTCTTCTTCTTCTTCTTCTTCTTCTTCTTCTTCTTCTTCTTCTTCTTCTTCTTCTTCTTCTTCTTCTTCTTCTTCCTCCTCCTCCTCCTCCTCCTCCTCCTCCTCCTCCTCCTCCTCCTCCTCCTCCTCCTCCTCTTCCTCCTTCTCTTCCTCCTCCTTCTTCTATAATAAAGGCAGGATATAAATAAATATAAATAAATCATCAGCATCTCCCTCATCTCCTTTCTACATCTGATTCTAAATTATAATTGACTGCCCTCAGCATTATCTTCATTTTCTTGACTATCATTGAATGTCTCATGGAAAGGTTGATTGTCTTCAGCTGATGATTTTGCTTGGAAGGATACCAACTCACCTCCCAAAGATGTAGAACAGAACGGGGTTCCAGGGTCCTTTCCAGAGGAGATGGACATTTCAAAAATATGAAAAGCAAACATATATGGAAAAATGGGGAACAATCTCACTATTTTGCCTTCTGGTAAATGAATGTTTTGTGATTGATTGCACCTATCTGAACAGTCATTTTTTAGCATACGGCTCTCAAATTCCAATATGCCCCCAATTCTTCCCTCCCCTCTTGTGACTTACAGATAAATTCAAACAACTGTAATGGGGTTTAAAATGTAGATAAACGGGTATAGGTTAATGGTTTAAGATATAGAGAAACACATATTGTATTGCCCTACAAAATGGCAACATGTAAAAGAAATAAGATATATTTTAATTCAAAGTATATGTGTAATAGAAGCAACCAGAAAGTATGCCGGTCAAACTAAGAAGTGTGTTAGCTGAGCCCCAGGAAACTCCTTTTATTGCAGTGCATGGCCTTTCAACAATGAAATACAGTTGAAGTGTCAGCCATTCATCTCTTTGGTCATTCATTTGGGTTTACTGCAGCAGCAAAATCATGTGATTGACCTGAAGATATTTTTATTATTTCCTATCGAAAGTGATATCTGGAGAGCCAAGTGTTGCTGTGACCCCAGCTTCCTGAAGATTGTTGTGTGGGAGACTCCTCTGGTGCTGATGCTGGTTTTATACTATTGGTGCGGCTTTATGAGAAACAACAAAACAAGCAGCCAAATAGATTCTTAAATACTTAATAAGCGCTGTCTTCCATCACAGTTTCATCCCACCTGCTGTTACTGAGCATCACAAGCTGTAGAAATAGTTCTTCTCGCTCAGAGATGCCTTCAAGGCACTTCTGCTTCTCGAGGGAATATATATATATTGGCTTTGAATGGCTAAATGTATTTTAAACAAGGCATTTCCAAAAAGTTTCAGTGCTGATTGTGTACAATGGGCTGCAAAACAGCAATTAAGGATCCATTAGTGAGTTCATTACCGTCTCTTGATATGGGATGTTCCCATGTTACTCAATTCCAGAACAGAAAAAGACAACACTAGGCTCTAAAGACCTTTCCATTTAGAAAAGAAAAAAGGATTATTTACTTCTGTTATTCAATTGTTAATTTTACCACCCTCATGACCCCATCAAAAATTCTTCAGGGATGTATTTGCCATTAAATTCCTGGGGACATTTCTACTCCAGGCTTTAATGATACTGGTGCCACTTGCCCTGGTGGTACATTGAATTTATTGGGCATTCTCAGGTTAGCTTTTGCAGCATTGTCAAAAGCCAGCAAGGAAGTATGAAGTTCTAGTTTCTGTACATGGAATGTGCAAACATGCTGCCCACATGGGTGAGACTGGGTGAGGACTATAAAAAAAAAACATACATTATCAATTTAACTTCAAAATTTTCTCATTTAATGTGCCAGGCCTGGAAGCCATCTTTTTCATTGGATTGTATGGAGCCAGGGTGATATATAGTCATAATAACATTCCTTTCTCAGAAAGTCAAGGACATCTTGCCCTGCACCTGGACGGCTAGAACTGGGAGGCATCTCCAAATGGGACGGTGCTTTGATTGGACCATGTGCCGGGCATGTGGGTGTTGGGCAGGGACTTGAACTTTTCTTTGGGTGGTGAAAACCTGGAGACTTTCAAATTCAGTTTTTCCCAGATGTTCCAATATGTTTTATCTCTAATAAAATGGAACTTTGAGGAAACTCAAGCCTTGGAGTTTTTTTTTCGTTGGGAGTGTTACTTGGAACCCTGACATAATGATCTCTATCCTTTCAGTTATTTGTTGCTTAAAGATATCTTTAAAATGTTTAACTACAACTGTAATTAATTTGGACCGCTTTCTAGCCTTGTGAGCAGAAGCTGATGGGCACCTGTCTCTGGCACTAGCATGTCACCACAGTTTTCAGGAAGGGCTCAGTTTGGTGGGATTTGGTGGGATTTAAGCTCGAACAGTGGTGGAGGATGTGCATTTACCCTACCAAAAACAGATGCTGAGCAAATGGTGTCCCCTTCCTTTGACCCAATCCTTAATAAAGTAGCTACAGTACCTGTAAAAAGATCATGTCAGCATTCTGAGAGATACCAAAAAAGATGGCGGTGTCTTCCCAGTCAAGGAGTGCAAAGTGTTGGATCTTATTGATCACTATTTGTAAAAAGTTAGCATAATAGTAGCAATGCATGTTCTCAGCTGCAAAACTTTTTCCAAGATTTCAGACCATACTACCATGATAGGATCTCAAATAGCTCTGAGACAAAACTCAAATAACTCTGAGGCAAAACCTGGACTATCCCAGAGCATTCCTGCTTAAGTAAAGATAAACTTTCCTAAGAATTTACAATAGGAAATAAGAAATGCATAAATGACAAAGGAATTTGTTCAGTGTCTGGATTGCCTCCGGGGACAAATGTTGTTAATGTATTTGTTTTCAGATAGATTATACCAGTCCACAGAAGCTCCATCAAGTATCCTCCTAAATATTATGGTTGGTTGCACAATCAGCCAAATGTTTAAACTGGATTTGGCATTTTATTTACCTATCAAGTCCTTCCCGAGGACTTAAATAGAGAGATATTCTTGTTTGATGGTGTTAAAGGTATCATTGCAGAATATAAGCTGTTCTAGGACTCAAGTCTCCTGGTTTCTAAACCAACACATTCACCACTACACCATATTTGACCCTTGTTGTAATGGTAGGTGGGAATGATCTTGGGAGACAGGTGGAAGAACTGTAGGCTAACACTCACAGGCACCCTGCAATCTGTTCCTCCTTTAAAATGGTTTGAATACCAATTTTTTTCTGTGCCATATTCTTCTTCTATGGATTGTTTACCTTTATGACATTGTATCTCATTCAGACATCCTGTTCCTGCTGCCTTTACTGTTATAGAACGTTCCCCACAAAGCATAACTTGGAGACAACTAAAATGATTAGGACTCAAGTTTGTCATTAAAAAAAAAAATCAAGCCTGCTGTTCTACTCTGAAAGTCAATCAGACAATGAAAGTGCACCATGGCACAATTGTCATACTTCAATGTCATGCCATGCCTGGTACTCTAGAACAGCAAATAGAGATGTAAGAATTTATTTCTTAGCATTTTTATTCTTAAAGTAGGAGATTTTCTCCACTGGTTCTATCAAATGTATGTTGTTACCCTAGACAGTTTGTTCTTGTATTTTCCTTCCCTTATTCCTATAATCTCTGCTTTCAATGAGTTGCTGGGGGATATTTTAAATTTTACTGCAGTAAAATCTTTGAGCATATCCAACTGAAACTTGGCAAAATCAAGGTTCTCTAAAGGGTCTACCATTTCAGTTATTTTCATTTTCTTCTGCCAATAGAAGAAACAAATAGACTAGAGCTTTATAATTTTTTAAAATTTCCCCATTAGAATTTCTCAGCTAATATTGTGTTTTCCCGAAAATAAGGCCCTGACTTAGTTAGTTAGTTAGTTAGTTAGTTTATTACATTTCTATACCGCCCTTCTCCCGAAGGACTCAGGGCGGTTCACAGCCATATTAAAACAGTCAGACACAAAAATTAAAACTACTAAAATAAGTTAAAGCTATTTGGCCGTAATTTAAAACCCCTTACTAAAACCCCTTTAAAACCAATTTAAAACCCCTTTAATCCCTTATATTTTTTTGAACCCTGAAATAAGTGCTTAGCCTTATTTTGAGGGAGGTCTTATTATTTTGGGGCATGTGGAACACGACGCGACTCTTCTTGCCATCTTGCCTGATTTCCAGCTCTGGGTCCCCAACCCTAACCAGAGGAAATTTTCGGGAAGGGCTTATTTTTGGGGGAGGCCTTATTTTCAGGAGATGTCTTATTTTTGGGGAAACACGGTACTTTTTTCCCTCTAGAACTGAATCTTAGATCTCTGAATTGCTCAAGTTTAGTTATATTGACTTAAACTCTTCAAATCCTTAATCTCTGAAGCAAATCAAGATGGATTTTCACTAACCTGTAATTTAGAGTAGAATATCCAAGATGGGTGACTATATAAATGTAATTAAGGGGTCCTTGGTGCTCTCTGAGCTCAGTTGTTTTCTTGCAGATGTTTCATTAACCAAACTAGATAACATCTAACATACATTACGTTATCTAGTTTGGTAATGAAATGTCTTCAAGATAAAAATTAAGCTTAGAGAGCACCAAGGACCCTTCATTTCAACTCGGAGCTACAAATATTCTCCTTTTATTGGTAAATGTGAGTAAATAAATAAATAAACAAATAAATAAATAGTATCGATATATGCACAGAAATCATCGTAGTATTACTATTAGTATGCCTTTGAATTTCTTGTGTTATTCTTACAGATTTTTTTTTTACATGAATATAACTGTTTTTATGGCTGGGCTCTGGTTTGGAATGATCTGTTACAGATATTAGACTTATGTCCTACAGCTTTCTGATGAGTTCAGACCTCAAGGCAGCTAACCATATAAATAAAACCTTAAAAATAAATAATTTTTGTGTCCTAGATTCTGCAAAGGGAGAAAACACTCATGAAGCTGGCAGGCACAATCTGGTCATGATCCAGACACTTGGGGGCAACTGGAACCTTCTCTGTTCAAAAATAGAGGAAAAAATGAACTTGTAATTTATGGCTTTGATGGATAAATTATAGGAGGAAAAAGATCATGATGTAATTTTAGAGAAAGAGTGAAATATAATTGCACTCACAACTGCTGTGAAGAAAAGCCCCCTTTTTTCTTTCATTTCTACATTTCTTTACCCATTTATATTACTCCTTTTCCTTTCCCCCTTTCCTCTGTTAAATTTTAAAAAATTATCAAGTACTTTAATTAATTCCCACAACACTGTCAAATAATTTACTAAGACTGCACTACTATTATTCTTCTCTTTCTTACTAGTATCTATCTCTTCCCACTTATTACTATAACCATGTTGCTTGTATCTTTCAATTTTTATTGTTTTTGTTTCCTAGTAGGATTTGATAGCTTATTAGTAATCTTGACCTTGACAACACTAAATGTTGTGTATTTTTATTCTTGATGAATGTATTTTACTCTCCTTATGTACACTGAGAGCATATACACCAAAGACAAATTCCTTGTGTGTCCAATCACACTTGGCCGATAAAGAATTCTGTTCTTTATATATAGTAGCAGGAGCCAAGAGCAAGAATACACAAAGCCAGATTCCAAATTTGCTTCCAGCAATGGAAGGCAATTGCTGCACAGCTTAAATCCTTTTCCTGCCAAGTGTGTACAGCTGAGGCTTCCTTGCTCAGTAGTTGCCAACAATGAACCACTGGGTTGCTTACAGAGGACTGGCTTGTCAGAGCGGCAATCAGCCCCGTTACCTTGCGTGGGGTAATTGCCCTCATTTTGACTTGGATCGTGGCTTTTATCCTGTTGCATACCTTGATCAATAAGACCGAAGAAACATCTTCTAATTAAACTCATATTTATTATAAGAAAATAAAAACATCTCACTATCTAAAACAGATTACATGTTGGCAAAGAATCTCCAGCCTGACCTTAGCTGGCTGGAGAACAAAGGAAAGTTTCTAGAAGAAGTACAAAAGAATGCAATGACATGCGTAGTAGGTGCTGTAGGTGCTGATAAGGAGTATGACTACGGTCAGTCTGATAGTCCAGAAATATTAGCTCTGCTGGTAAATATAAAAACGCAGTGACACCCCTTCTTTTGCCAGTTGAGCGAACATTAGGTATATCATCAGATAAGGCACATCTTCTTACGCAGATACTCGTGTTGAGCTGCTGGAAGCGGTTTGTTGAGCATGTCTGCAATCTGATCATGTGTAGATACATACTGCAATTTTACAAAACCTTGTTTCACTAATTGTTTGATATTTCTATAACGGATGTCAATGTGTCTGGACCTAGAACCTGTGAAATGTGATTCAGAAATATAAACCACCGATTCATTGTCTTCCATCACTGTGATTGGTCGGATCGGACGTGTCCAGATATCTGTGATCAAAGCATCAAACCACGTTAGAGAATTACATGCATCTGAAACACAAGCATATTCAGCTTCAGTAGAAGAACAAGAAACAAAATTCTGTTTTCGCACTTGCCAATAAACAGGACATCCATTTAAGAACATTATATAACCTGAAGTACTTTTACGTGATTTCTTATCACTTGCCCAATCAGAATCTGCATAACAACTTAATTCTGCATAATCAGTGTGTGTTGGTTCTAACAATAACTTCATGTGTTTAGTGTGCTTTAGGTATTTCAATAATTTCTTAATACATGACCAATGAAACTGTTTTGCCTTACCTACGTGTCGAGATAAGAGATTAACACTGAGTGCAATGTCTGGTCTTGTCCAACTACTAATGTATAACAGTGATCCAATAACTGAACGATAAAGTGTTTGATCCTCGAACTCAGGACTTGGTTCATGTGTCAAGTTGTGAAAATCTGTTTGCATGGGTGTCTTTGTTGTGTTAGCATCCTTCATGTTGCAATGATGTAAAACTTGTTCAATTTTATCTTCTTGTGAAAGACTAAACCCCTTCTGTGTTTTTTCAATGTGAACACCTAAATAAGTGCTAATATGACCTAAAGATTTCAAAGTGAAGTATTTCTGCAAAGCTTTGGCAAAAATCTCACTCATTTGCTTATTTGGACCAATGTAAACGATGTCATCAACATAAACAAGAACTATCTCATATGCATTGTTAGATCTTTTTGTGAACACGCACTCATCAGTTTCGGACTTAATAAAGCCCATTGAATTTAGTTTGTCAGTAAGACATAAGTACCACATTAAACCAGACTGTTTCAGACCATAAAGACTTTTGTTCAGGAACCAGGTATCCCCTTCTTGCTGTCGGAATCCTGGAGGACCTCTCACGTAGATTTCTTCATCTAGGTCAGCATGTAGATAAGCGGTGTCAACATCAAACTGGAAAACTTCTAAACCAAGGATAGTTGCAGTGGCTAAAGCAATTTTTACACTTTCAGTTCTGACTGTCGGTGAGTAGGTATTTGTGTAGTCCTCAGGATAACGTTGAGCGAAACCCTGAGCTACAAGTCCGGCCTTGTATAATGACTCACCGTTTGGCTTCTTTTTGATTCTGTAGACCCATCGAGTGCCAATGACCTTTTTCTTTGCTGGAGATTTTGCAGGTGTAAACACCTTAAGTTTCTTTAGACTGTCCATTTCAGCTTGCATTGCATCATACCACTTCTCTTGCTCTGAATCAGGAAGATGTTTGATTTGTGTGAAGTTATCGGGAGGAAGTGTAACATTACAAATCAAAGGCAACGGTGCTTTTGTCAGTTGCCACGAATATCGCTGTGGAGGGATTCCCTTTGTGGCTCTCTTGGAACGCCTCGGAACAGTCGTCCATTCTTCTTCCGTTTCGTCCTCGTCTTCATCATCGTCGCTAGCATCAGCATCCGCGGCTTGCGAAGACGGAACATCATGTTGGGAAGAACTGGTGGGTGGAACATTTGCCTGTGAATCTTGGTCATCAGGCTGCGTGGCATCAGTAACTTCATCTTTAGGAAAATAAACTCCAGGATCATTGGAATGAATCCTGGACCAGTCAGCATCTTCCTCGAAATTAGCAGATTGGGAAGTCACTAGTCTACAATTAGAGTCAATAAATTTGCTCCATTTTGAATTGTCATCAAAACCCATAAATCTCAGTCTCTTTGCTGCTGGACCTCCTTTCCTTCTTTGATCTAAGGGAATGTTCACCATGGCGTATGAACCAAAAATACGGAGGTTCTTGAGATCTGGCTTGTAGCCATACATCATGAAGAAAGGAGTTTGATTTATCGCACTGCTCCAAGTACGGTTGATGATGTAATTTGCATATTTAAGAGCTTCACCCCAGTATGGGTTACTGAGGTTGGCATCTTCTAAAAGACAACGCATCATGGTTTGCAGGACCCCCTGTCTTCTCTCTACAACTCCGTTATGAGGGGGAGTATAAGGAGCCGAAGTCTGATGAAGAATTCCATTCTTACGCATCCAGTCCTGGAAACGTTGAGACATGAACTCGGCACCACGATCACTCTGGATTCTGGCGATGTTTACTCCGTGTTGAGTAGAGACGAGGGCTGCAAAGTCTTTAAAGATCTGAAAGGTCTCAGATTTTTCTCTCATTGGATATACATATCCATATCTAGAATAATTATCAACAATTGTTAAAAAATATTTTCTACCACCAATTGTTGGCGGAAATGGACCAACTATGTCAGCGTGTACCAAATCAAAAATGCGTGTTGACAGGCGTGTAGCGCGTTTTGGAATGGCTGCTGCTTTGGATTTGGCTTTCTTGCAGACAGCACAATCCAGAAACACCTTACACCCCTTTAGATCCAAACCTTTTGCGAAATCCGGCATTTTTCTAAGAACCCGGAAGCTGGCATGTCCCAATCTTCTATGCCACTTATGGATGCACCTGGAATGCAAAGGTTTACCAGTTAGTGAATTTGCAACATTAACAGTTTTATGAGGAACCTCAGGCTTGCTCTGAGCAATTTTTTTCTCAATTTTCTTTTTGTTGGCTTTAGGAGCCTTCGGAGTAGCAACAGGATCTCTCACTGGGACATCTCTCTCTGGGCCTGTGCTCTCCTCTTTTGGAATTTGTATACTTGCCTGTGCTTGCGGTTTAGATTTTGGTTTTAAGTAATAAACACCACCAATTAACATGGTTTCAGCAACAATATCTCCATCTTTAACTATGTAACTTGCTTTCTCGAGG
This sequence comes from Masticophis lateralis, assembly GCA_030761175.1. NCBI lineage: Eukaryota > Metazoa > Chordata > Lepidosauria > Squamata > Colubridae > Masticophis > Masticophis lateralis. Next base: position 50,729,082 of record JAUDYJ010000002.1, read on the forward strand.
TGGTGAACCTGGAACTTTAAAACTCTAGACAAGTGAGCCTGACTAAGCAAACTAAAAGTTGCTGTCGGTATGTAGCAGACATCAGGAATGAATGCATTGAGCTCTTCAACATAAACAGTTCCTTTTCCTTTGACCTGACAAGGATGATTGGAAAAAGAATAAAGTTCACGTAGTTCAGGTTCAGGCTCGTGCATCTCTGTGAAAAGTTCTTTTCTGTAAGTAACATGGAAAGCTGCACCACTGTCCAAAGTCCACAAAAGCCGTCTGTCGTACTCTGGATGAGGTTGTGGATCATTGGTTAAAGCCAATGTGGCGAGTGGAGCTTGCGAATCACGCCTTGGACCATGACGACCTTGTCTACCGCCTCTGCCTCTGGAGTCTGTTCCTCTGGGCTGGTACGTGACGGGAGCTGGAACTCGTTGGGGACAATCCCGGGTTGCATGTCCCACACGGTTGCAGATGTTGCATCTTGGCATCCTTGGAGCATAGGTCCTTCCTCGGAAGGGACGCCTAGCTGGAGCTCTTGATGCGGGTGGTCCTCTCAAATGTGGTGTGGCTAACATCAGTGCCTCCTCTTCAATTAAGAGTCTGCATATATTGTCCACTGTGCGTTGAGCAATAGGCACTTGGTTAATCTTTGTAATGGCATCTTTCCATTCATAGTTCAAAGAGTTAATGATAATGCTAATCATTTGAATATCTTCAATACGATAGCCCCTTTCTCTCAATTCTTTCCTCATACCTTTCAGTTTGGTCAAATGTCCTCCAATTTGTTCACCAGGTTTCAATTTCGAACCATGGAATTCAGACATGAGCAAACATGAAGACTCAATTGAGACAGGCCTGTAGCAATTTTCCAATTGGACCCAAATTTGTTGGGCTGTTGCATCAGGCGGAAAAATAACCTGCAGTTCAGTATCCATGGACATCAGTAATGTTGTGCAGGCTTTAGTCTCTAAGTCTCTTATTTCAGGTGTCCATGGTTGGACAGGAGGGTTAAACACCATACGATGTGTGCCTTCTCTGCGTAGCAAAAGTCCAACCTCACTGACCCAGGCCTTGTAATTCTGCCCTGACATCTTTAATTTTGACTCACCAGCCAGTGGAGCAACAGAGTATGCCTGTTGAGGAATAGGCATTTGAGGTGCTGGCTGTGGGGGCAAAGGCACTTGTTGTGCTGGAGGTGGACCAGGGGCTGGCCCTGGTTGCACAGCTGGAGACACGTGTGCATGAGCTTGTACTTGTGGCATCTGAGCTGCAATATTAAAATGACCTGCTGGAGATGCAGTCATTTGCCTTTGCTGCATTAAGCGTTGTGTTCCATCTAAAAAGACCCCAGCACCACCAGGGGGTGTTGAAAATTGAGCCTGTGGAGACACTTGTGGCATTGCAGCTTGCAGGCTTGATTCAGTTAGTTTTACTTCTCTATCTACATCATGTGAAATCTGAGAAGAGACAACTTTACTAGGCACATGTGACATGTACACAACTCTCTGTTCTGATTTGCCTGACACAGTATCCACCAGGGGGTGTGTCTTTGGCTCTGAGAGAGAAGAAGGCAAAATGGCGGCTTTTGAGATTTCATGAACGTGGGATTCTCTCTTATCTGGCTCAAGCCTAGATAAAGCCATTTTTGCCTCGGATAGCTCACGTTCAAAAATTTCTATCTGGTCACGATAGTTTCTTATAGCTTGCTCATGAGGAGAGACTTCGAAGGTTTGAGAGGAATAATAAAATGTTTCTCCCTCTGCGTGGGAGGAAAAAGGCTTTGCCGCTTGTGGAAATTTTGGCTTGGCCCCAAGCATTTCAAAATCAGAAGTTTGAGAGCATGCATAAGTAGAAGGTTGAGTTACTGACCTCGGTCGTAGTACTTCACCTTCTGAAGCAGCTTTTCTGTTATTTTCCTCCTGAAGCTTCATTAAGACTATCTTCTCTGAGTCTTCTGCTTCTCCCACGGTTTCTTTTTCTTCCAGCTGAATGACTGGTGCCAGTGGATCGAAAGAGATCAAATCATTTGTAGAGAGAACTCTAAGTTTCGTTTGTTCTTCTCCTGCTTCTAACTGAGTGGCAGATGCCAGAGGATGAAATCTGGAAGATCTTTCCATTTCATCCTTATCTGAAAAAGATAAGAAGGGCTTCATTTTGCCCTTTTCTTTCATTTTTCCTTTTTTCTTCTTTCTCGGCATCTTAGAAGTTAATTGTTTAGTGTTCCGCAGTCACTAAATCAACTATCTGTCTAATTAGCCTAGACGGTCATGATCAAAAGTAACAAACCAGGAATAGCCATAAATCAACCATCCTCTGCTACCATTGTCAGAGCGGCAATCAGCCCCGTTACCTTGCGTGGGGTAATTGCCCTCATTTTGACTTGGATCGTGGCTTTTATCCTGTTGCATACCTTGATCAATAAGACCGAAGAAACATCTTCTAATTAAACTCATATTTATTATAAGAAAATAAAAACATCTCACTATCTAAAACAGATTACATGTTGGCAAAGAATCTCCAGCCTGACCTTAGCTGGCTGGAGAACAAAGGAAAGTTTCTAGAAGAAGTACAAAAGAATGCAATGACATGCGTAGTAGGTGCTGTAGGTGCTGATAAGGAGTATGACTACGGTCAGTCTGATAGTCCAGAAATATTAGCTCTGCTGGTAAATATAAAAACGCAGTGACACGGCTCATAAAGGCCCTTACTTTGCAGAGTGAAGGATTCCCAGGCTTGCTTCCTGGCACCTGTATTGGCTCAAGAAGGACCAGTGGTGGTCGAGGAGGGACATGAGAGAACCTCAGTGTTAGATTCAGTGGCTGCACTGAATTATCTGCCCACATCTTGGAGCCTGACTCTGAAACCATAGTATCAATAATGAAAATATTTTAAAATTTTAAAATAATTATTAAATAGAAATGAACAGGATTTTAAAGTGATATCTTTTGAATAAGAGCAAGGAGTTGTATCAAAATACAGGAGTCTTGCCTACTTTTCCTTAATGCCCCATGAACCTTCCCCAAAAAGATTCTCCATCCCCTAGTGTGTGCAACTGGAAGATGCTGGTGTAGAAAGAAAGATCTCTCTGCTTCAGTTCCAAGCTGGGAGAAAGACACTGGAAACATGGAGGCTGATTGGATTTAATGATGAAGTAGAAACACATGTGATTCTGGGCAGCTGATAAAATGGAGGGTTTTTTAAATACCTTCTCTTGGGCATTAGCTTCCTGTTCCTGTGCAAGAACCTGTAGTATATTGGCTGTTGTCAGACTCCCATGGGGCCATGTAGGGGTCATAGCTGGCTTTATAGGCAAAGTACAAATCCTAGGTTTTTGTCTGAGCTAAGTTTGGTTGAAGTTTGGTCTGCTCTGAGGGTGATGCAATTCTATTGTGGCTTAATGGCTTTGCCCTGTGTTGGATCTTGAGTGAAAGCAAATCCTATTATTCTGCCTTTGTTCAGATTTTGCTGCAGGGAGTTTCAAATATCCTGTCTTGAATGGATTTCTGTCTGCAGTATTTGCTTTGCCTATGGATAGTGCTATCTAGTTTTCAATAAGCTCTTTATCTCTTAAGTGCTGACATCTGCTGTGGGCAGATGTGGGGACTGCTTTCTGAAGCAAAAAAAGTATGTTTCTTCATTTTTCCTTTGGGGAAATATAATAATCTACCTTTTTAATATTCCTCAAAATATTTTATTCTTTTAGGGGGGATGTGTGTGTCATATTTTTGATTGCAGAAAATATGACTTCAGCAACAGAGTGGTCAATGCCTGGAATGCACTACCTGACTCTGTGATTTCTTCTCCAAACCCCGGAAATTTTAACCTTAAATTGTCTACTGTTGACCTCATCCCATTCCTAAGAGGTCTGTAAGGGGTGTGAATAAGTGCACCAGCCGGTAGTGGGTTCCTCCCAGTTCTGCCCCATTCCACCGAGCCGGTAGCAGTGACAATATGACATCACCGAACCAGTTCTGCCCCCTCTCGCCCTTCGCCTGCCCAGCCACCCCCTGCTTTATTCTTACCTTTTATTTGGCCCCACTCCCAATCTATTGCTGCTTCCTGAGTCCCAGTTGATGGCTAGAGGGAAAAAAACTATTTAAACTCTTGCCGCGGGGCTTCAAAGGGCCGCCCTACAGCTGATCAGCATTAAAAGAAAACAAATGAGTAGACCAGTGCCTGCAAAAATACATGAGTAGATCGGTACAGCTCTGCAAGCAGTTAAAAGCCTGGTAGATCAGTATCTCTGCTAAATCCTAAATAATTGTCACATGACCATCAAGCCACACCCACAAAATAAGCCACACCCACAGAACCGGTAGTAAAAAAATTTAGAACCCACCCCTGGCACCAGTGTGCCTACCGTCCCTGTCCTAATATTCCTTTTTATTCTTACTCTTTTCATGTATTCAAATTATGTTTATACTTTTACCTGTTATCTTATATATACTTGACAAATAAATAAAAAATAAATATAATATATATATAACTTTCTACACTGGCCTATACTTGTTGCATTCCTATCCTCCATTTCTTATTCTAACTTTGTTATTACTATTTCTATCTGTGTATCTGTGCCTTCAACACTCCTGGCAACTACTTAGTCCCTGCAGTTTTCTTGACAATATTTTTGGAAGTAGTTTGCGATTATTTTCTTGTTAGGGCTGAAAGGGAGTGATTGGTCCAAAACCATCCAGTAGGCAAGGCAAGATTAGATTGAGATCAATGCCTTTAACCACTACATCAAACTGGCTTTATATTATTATTATTATTATTATTATTATTATTATTATTATTATTATTATTATTATTACTACTACTACTACTACTACAACTACTACTACTACTACTTAGGGTAAATAACATGGCATTATTTATTTATAATTCTGAAACTAAATCAAAGTATAACTCCCTGGACAAATAATGTTTTTGGAGCTAAAGAAATACTTGAAGTTTATAGCTAAGTTTATTCCTTGTGGGTTTTTTCGTGGTGTTTTTTTTTTCTTTTAAATTCCATTGATTAGAATTTGTATTTTATTTCACAAGAGACCACCAGATAGACAGCACATCTTCCAAAAAGTTTTAAGAGAAAGTTTGACTAAATGTGCTTTTCTAATATGCTAGCAGTATACCACATTGTTGTATTAGCAATTAAATTTTTGCAGGAATATACCTGGATACAGTAGAATATATCAGGTCCTTACACTTTAAAAAAATCTATTCCAGGACTCAAACATTTATGAAAAGTGCCCTCAGTTATTTGCATTAAGGACAGAGTCCAGTCTGGGTTAATACATCGGTAATATCTCAACTTTCAATTATGTTTAACTGTATATAAGTCTTATGTTGACACTGAGAAGATCAAGCCAGAATCTTGCCATACACTATTTCCTTGGCTTTTCAATATGAGTTAAAAGCTTTTTGAATGGACTATTAATCTCAGGATTAAATAAGGAAATCACACAGTTCAGTGGAGCTAAAAAATAGTCTTAGAATTATATGAGAGGGTTCTGAATTATTTGTGGATTGGTACTTAACAAACTAACAATCTAAACCTATCCAATTTTTGCTTCTGCCTTCATTGCCTTATCTGAGTGATAAGTGAGAAACTGCATGATTTCATTTCTAATATTCATGAATGCAGGCAGCGAGTAAAAGAAACTTCTCAAGGAATCCTGGCTTCTTAGGCCTATTTCAGTTTCTCTGGATGTTTTCATCTGGATCTACATTTTTAAGATAACCTACCTCGTTGGCACGTCCTGGAGTACTCATTGAAGATGATGAATTTCTTCACATTTTACGATGCATTTCTCAACTCCCAAATTGCATGGAAAATTATGCATTAGGGGAAATTTCATATAAAAATAAATAGTTTCCCCAATAATTATTGTAGACTAAATCAGAATCAGGTAAAATGGAATATATAGAATTGGAAGTAGATAGATTTGCTTATTCCTTTCCAGGAAAGAGGGCAAATTTTAATGCAATTTTAATGCAGTTGCCAATGTGTGCACCCTTAAATGTATGATAAATTATGGTAGCAGCAATAGGCATTTAGGAATGGCTGCTTTGTCCATATATTCGCATATACTGGAAAATGCTCAGGTTATTTTTTTTCATAACTTTTATCAAAGCAAACTTGAATTGATACATATATAAGAAGAATTAAAATATTATAGCAGTTTATAGTATTTGTATAATGTGAATTACTTGCAAAGAGTATTCATTGCTTGCATAGTGTTGTAGGAATTAAGTTGCCCTAGGCTAGGCAGTGCTTACCAGGGGTGAAATCCAGCAGGTTCTGACAGGTTCTGGAGAACCGGTAGCGGAAATTTTGAATAGTTTGGAGAACTGGCAAATACCACCTCTGGCTGGCCCCAGAGTGGGGTAGGAATGGAGATTTTGCAATATCCTTCCCCCAGGAGTGGGTGGGGAATGGGGATTTTGCAGTATCCTTCCCCTGGGGTGGGGAGGGAATGGGCTTTTGCAGTATCCTTCCCCTGCCATGCCCACCAAGCCACGCCCACAGAACCGGTAGTAAAAAAATGTGGATTTCACCACTGGTACTTACTATATGCCCTTCCCAAATACTATGTTATATCTCATTTGAGGTAGACTTGAACTCTTCATGGCTTCATGGACACGTGTAGTACGTCATAGCATGGAAGTAGTTGTACATTAAAAAAAGATAAGAAAGAAGGCAATTTTTAGCCTACAGTCCAAGTTTTATCCAAGCCCAACAACCCTAATATTTCTCAAGTACTACTACATCCATTTATTTGCTATTGTCTTTGTATTATATTTATTATTTTTTATATAAAAAAGGCAGTGCAATAGTGCTATCCCAAAGGTGTGCTTTGAAAAGACAACTGGACTTTCTTTTTTGCTTGGAGACACTTTGCTTCTCATCCAAGAAGCTTCTTCTGTTCAGAACTGAAGAAGCTTTCTGGATGAAAGAGAAACTTCTTCAAGGAAATAAAAAAGAAACCTCAAATTGCCTTTTGAAAAAAACACCTTTGGGACAAGGTGACCTGGCTGAGAATCTCCATATCCAATTGTGCTGCAGAGCAAAATGCATCAATTAGGTAGAATGGAATGAAAGAAAAAAAAGTTAAGCATCAATATGAATAGAAAATAGGAAAATGATTTTTTATGTTATTGTGGTTGACAATGTGACTGGGCAATGTCCTTATTAGCATGTGAATAAAAATGAAGTTGTTTTCTAATTTTGGGGTTTAATGTCAGAGTTTAAGAATGCATTGCAAGTGACAGAGAGAGACTGTTCACTTGAAAATGTAACTCTTAACACCCATTTCAGATAAAGAGAAGAGCTCTTTCATTCCGATCACTAGTTTGCTTACCAAGATTATCTCAAAGGTGCTTATTCTTCAAAAGGCAACTAGACTGCATTTCCTTGAGGAAGAAGAAGATGTTTCACCTTTCATCAGGGGTAAAATCCAGCAGGTTCTGGAAAACCGGCAGAAGAAATTTTGAGTAGTTTGAAGAACTGGCAAGTTCTACCTCTGGCTGGCCCCAGAGTGGGATGGGAATGGAGATTTTGCAATATCCTTCCCCCAGGAGTGGGGAGGGAATGGGGATTTTGTAGTATCCTTCCCCTGGAGTGGGGTGCGAATGGAGATTTTGCAGTATCCTTCCCTTGCCATGCCCACCAAGCCATGCCCACCAAGCCACGCCTACTAAGCCATGCCCACAGAACCAGTAGGGAAAAATTTTGAATTTCATCCCTGATCTAAGTGATGAAGCTTCATGGATGAGAAGTGAAATGTCCTCCTCCTCCTCCTCCTCCTCCTCCTCCTCCTCCTCCTCCTCCTCCTCCTCCTCCTCCTCCTCTTCTTCTTCTCCTTCTCCTTCTCCTTCTCCTTCTCCTTCTCCTTCTTCTCCTGAATCACAGAGAATCTCCACAGATATTTACCAAGATTATATTCTCCATTAAATTATATTTGAATATTCTTTCTTATTCATGTTTCAGCTACGTTCACCATCTTCAGGCAGACTGAACTGTCAGCATCTGTCATACATTGCAGGTTATCACAGGTAAAAATCTAATAACCTAACCTGGAAAATGAGAGCTGTGCAAATCTTGAAATCCCTCTTTTTTGACTATTAAAGTAATCCCAGTCTTTATCAGGCTTGTATGCTTGCTTTCGAAGCTGCTTCGAGCTATGTTGTATAACACCTTTTTTGAAGAATTTGCACAGGCTTGCTGAAAACCTAATTGGCTTTCACCTAAGAAATTTATCTGACAGAAAGAATGAGACTCTTGCAATCACCCTTGTATAGATATAACAAGCTAATAAAGAGCCTAAGAAGAATAAAAACAGCATCACAAACCTGGTTGAATCCACACAGCTTTACGTTTTTAAAATCCTCAGTCAGTTTCAAAAATAGTTTTTCTATCTATTGTATTTTTCTTACAATGTTTTCTTTAAAGTTGCATTCTTTATTTTGTTAATAAAGACATTTAAAAATTTTATGCTTTTATTTAAAAAAAACCCCTGTTTATTTTCTGATTTACCAGATTTGTATGACTCACCATCTTAAAGCACAATTCTGCACAACTCACAACAATTTTTTCATTAGTGCTCCAAATTAGATTGGAGCAGCTTTGCAGCCTATCTAGACTAAGAAACATTTCTTGATCACTCAAGAAATTGATCACTACCATTGATCACTACCATTGACCACTACCATTTAAATACGCTTAATTTATATGAAAGGGATGGTGTAGAGGGTTTTTTTTTTTTTTTGTATTGAACTGGTATTTTTTTTTTTTTGTATTGAACTGTTATTTTTTTTATTACATTGAACTGGTATTTTAAGATCTGTTCACTGATCTGGAGAGATCTGTTTTAAGGTTTCTTAATCCGTTTTTTAAGTTTTACCTTCCTTAATGCTTTCAATACTATTATGCAATTTGACCAGCTTAGTCACAGCTTAATTTCCAAATACTTTATAAAACAAATGTCAAGATGTCATTTCAGCTCTGATCTATAAGTTCTACTTTGCAAAACCTGTCAATGATATGTTTGCAATGGAAAGATTTACTTCTAAGTGGTGTGTGTGTATGTGTGTGTGTGTGTAAGAAATTAATTGCACTCTGAGTCAGTAATGTAAACAATTTACATCCCAGATAACTTCTGGAGACCCAATTTACATGCTAGGTAACATCTGGAGACAGAACTCTCAACATCAAATCTAGAGTAAAACTAAAGCTCTTTACTCTCATGTTTTAAGGATTTAACTATATTTGCAAAATATGTTTGGCCTAAAGTTAGAAATAAATGTATCTGTTCTTTGTGTTGAGCCATAGCGGTGCAATGGTTAGAGTGCAGTACTGCAGGCTACTTCTGCTGGCTGCCTGCTGTCTGCAATTTGGCAGTTCAAATCCCACCAGTTGACCCATCCTTCCATCCTTCCGAGGTGGGTAAAATGAGGACCCAAATTGTTGGGGGAAATATCCTGACTCTGTAAAACGCTTAGAGAGGGCTGTAAAGCACTGTAAAGTGGTATATAAGTCTAAGTGCTATTGCTGCTATTGCTTGGTGCAATGCAATTCATTAAGTCTTCCTCAGTGAAAGAAAATTCTCATTCTTGTCTTGCTCTACAAATTCCCACACAATTAGCCATGTATATGTAGGAGCTTTTGGCTTTAAGTAACTGTGTAGAACTACATTTTTTTTCTCTTTCTCTCTCTCATGTTTATATTTGGTCATTATGAAAATCAGACTTCCTCTTCCAATTGTGTGGTATTGAAAGCAAAATAAAAAGCACTTAGAGTATATTTTTAATTTGAATATTCTTTTGAACTTTGAAGTTATGAAGGACTTTGAAGATACATGCTTGCTCAAATGTTATTCCATCTACTCAGCCAACTGTTTTTCATTCTTCTAAGGCAAGGAGCCTTACTCCCTCCACATCTCTTTATCTGTCTACTTGTTCACATACAGCATACTAAACGTTTATGAGACATTTGGGCTTTGTTCTCTATAAGATATTTTGTGCCTCAGAGACAATACCATTTGCTTTGCTGAAGCACAGCGATGATGCAATTCACAACACTGAGACACTGTGCATCACTTCTAAATCACCTCTGGCTACTGGAAGTGTCAGAAAAGGGATATGAAGTGAAACTACTGTATATTCTGGGTATTCGTTCTTTGCTCTTAGAAGTAAGGGCTTCAAAGTTTTCATGATGCTCCTTCAAAGGGATACTTTGTTGAAAGCATTGCCAAAGCAAAGCATGCTTTCAAAATTTTTGCACAGCTCAAATAGATAATTTAAACATATGTGTGCCATGCAAAAAATGGGATGAGTCTGTACTATCTGCATCTCAAAGTGAAGAGCAAATGGTTCCTGAAGTATGCATTTTTGGGAAAATCCATCCATACTCCCACACCATTCGAAGTGGGGGGGTTCATCCCAAAGTGCATTGCTAAATGTCTATGGAGATTCTCAATCATCCAGGTCATGGTTGTCCCAAAGATGCTTTTTCAAAAAGGCAATTGGACCTTCCTTGTTTTTGCTTGAAGATGTTTTACTTCTCATCCAAGAAACTTCTTCAGTTCTAAACAAGCAAAGAAGTAAAGAAGCAAAACATCTTCAAGCAAAAAACAAAGTAAGGCCAGTTGCCTTTTGAAAAAGCACCTTTGGGATCTCTTAGCATGGGTGGGGGAAGGTAGTAAAGAAAGAATAATAAATAATGTTAGGCAGACATTTACTTTGCAGAATAAGGATGCAAAGGGTGTTTCTTTTTAAAGAAAAAAAGTAACAAACAGATGCTGTAGAATTTGCCACTAAAGTGGAGGAGGAATTAAGAGACTCACTAGCCTGGAGTCCCTCAAGGAGAGGAAGCAATGGAGACATGACCTCCATGACCCTATTCCTTGGAGTGCTTATGTGATTGTTCTCAGGAGAATGCAGTTAGTCTGGTGATATTCTTGTAAATAGGTGAGTAAGGCTGAGCACCAAAGAACTGAGGCCTTTGAACTATGGTGCTGGAGAAGACTCCTGCAAGTCCCTTGGACTGCAAGGCGATCAAACAGGTCAGTCCTACAGGAGATCAACCCTGACTGCTTTTTAGAAGGCCAGATCCTGAAGAAGAAACTCAAATACTTTGGCCACCTAATGAGAAGGAAGGGCTCACTGGAGAAGAGCCTAATGCTGGGAACGATTGAGGGCAAAAGAAGATTGGGATGACAGAGAATGAGGTGGCTGGATGGAGTCACTGAAGCAATAGGTGTGAGCTTAAATGGAATCCAGAGGATGGTGGAGGACAGGAAGGCCTGGAGAATTGTTGTCCATGGGGTCGCGATGGGTTGGACATGACTTTGCAACTAACAACAAAAGAAATAAATATACCTCTCTGATTAGCTCACAGTATCTGGTTCCTTGAGCCTGACACAGAGGATACCAAATTTCTTTGAGTTTCTGGATAATGATAATACTTGATTAGTATTTATACTGGAAGAAGCAATTTCCTAATCCTATCTGCTGGGTTACCATGCATCATTATAACTGATTTCACTGTATCAAGATTTATTTATTTTCAATTTAATATTAGCCTTCCCACTTCCTTTTCTAACACAAAATTTACTAGCATTACTTGTGGTAAATTCGCTACCCCCAATAATTCAAGATGCTTCAAAAGTCAATAACATTCTATGTCACTGATCCCCAACCTTTCTGGCTCTGTGAACAAGGGGTCGAGGGGGGGAGGGAGAGAGAATGGTTTTGCACAAGCAGTGGACGAGAACATGCACACACACAGCTCCATTTGTGCAAGTAATGGGGAGTTGTGCCTACTGGTTGAACAAATGGAGCTGCACAGGTGAGCACTTCCCATGTAAGTCAAGCTGTGCATGATTGCGCTTACCCACCACTTCTGTGGACCAGTTCTGAATAGGCCAAGGCCAAGGTCCGGGAGACCTCTGTTCTAAGCAAACCAAAATAAATGGATATTTTATTTACCCATGTATTTACTTATCAATCAAAGTAAATGCTTGGAGAAACCATTAAACTATCTAGCATTTTTAAAAATATTTTCAAAACATTATATAAATATATAGCATTTAATAAAATCTTTTTATCCCCATGTGTATTTACTGGCCTCAAAAGGATGGAAGGCTGAGTCCTATCAAGATAGAACTCCAGGCTGTGGGCAGGGTCAGCCTGCAATATTGAATTCTAACCACTGCGACACCAGGGCTCTTACACACACACACACACACACACACACACAGAGAGAGAGAGAGAGAGAGAGAGAGAGAGAGAGAGAGAGAGAGAGAGAGAGAGAATGAATTATAATCAGTAATTTAAAAAAATAATGACAGGTTTTTAATTAATCAACTAAATTTTTGTATAGGCAGTCCTCAGCTTGTGACCACTTGTTTAACGATGATTCACAGTTATGATAGTCTCAGAAAAAATGATGTATGATCTTCTCATTAAGCTATGATTTTAACTCATAAAGTCACACCACCTCTGCAGTCACGAGATCATAAGTCAAATGCTTGGCCACTGGTTTGAATTTACAATTTGTTGCAGCCTGAAGTCACGTGACTGCAATATGAACCTTCTCAGTGGCTTTCTGATTTCAACTGGGGAGGCAAAGTCTCTTAATGACCACTGATCAAAACTGAGTCTGATCATGTGATACCTTGTCTTAGACTGCAACAATTCATGGCCCAATCATGGACTCAATTACAGTCGTAAATTGAGGACTGCCTGTATTCTCCAGGGGAGAGAGAGAGAGAGAAAGAGAGAGAGAGAGAGAGAGAGAGAGAGAGAGAGAGAGAGAGAGAGAGAGAGAGAGAGAGAGAGAGAGAGAGAGAGAGTCATTCAGAAAAGGCAATTTCCCTATTTTCAAAATGATGAGATTCCATACACAGCAAAGTGATAAATAGGTCTGAACCCTAATTGGTCTCAATGCAGAAATATATTTCCTCCCAATTATTTGTAACTATACAGTCTTGAGCCAAGTGAATCACTTCCTTGGTGACTGAGAGGAGTTGTTCAAAATCAAAAAGTTGTCGAATAAAGAAAAGGCATACTTCTGCTTCTTTCGATCCATCTGATGCCTGACCCCTCTGCAGAGATGCATTTATCATCCCCTGGACTCCATCAATCAATTTTTCTAGGTAGATCAAATCAATCTTGAAGGATAGCTTCAAGACTTGAAAGTTGAAATTAATCTCACCAAGTGTGACCAGATATCATTTAGATGTCTCAATCAAACCTGCGTCAGCTGAGGCATGACATATTGATAAGCATTTCTTATCCTTAAATGCTTTGCAACATGTCGTTGTAGGTTGTCGGTGTGCTTTGCCACAGAAGGCGTTTGTGGGTGCACAAAAAAGTAAGTAGTATTTGGCTAAATCCAAACTCCAAGTAGCGCTTATTTCTTTTTTATAAGATTTTTAAAGGGTCTCTCCCCACCCCCACCCCCGTATCAGCATTGTAAGATAACAGTTCAAAAATTTATTGTTCTAATCTGTAAAAATAAAACTTGCTGATTTTTAAGGAGCTCTGTGTCATGAAGAAACCTTCCTTCCTGTCTCTTCCAGGCTGATAACATCATGTCATAGAATCATTTCTTTTCTTTATAGGTAGCTACTAATGAATACCAATACTTTGCAAGAGTGTCTTTTATCTTTTTCTCCTCTCCAATACTAACTTTTCCAGATTCTCTACAAGTTGTTCTTACCCATTCTCTGCCTTTTGGTCTATAAACTATTTCAGAATATTGTTTATTTATAGTATTGATGCACTGTTCTTATGTTTTGTTTTGTTTTTAAAATCATGGCACTAGCAATGAATAACAAACCAGAGCAAAGTAAAAATAATGTATAGACTGAATTAAAATTGCCATCTTGATTTTTTGACCCCTGTGCCTGGTTCTGTTCTGGTTTATCAATACATATTCTTGTATACATCTGGAACCATTCAATTAATATGTCTAAGTATCAATGAATGGGGAGGGAGGGAGGGAGGGAGAGGGGAACACTGACTCTAAAACAGGGGTCTCCAACCTTGGCAACTTTAAGACTTGTGGACTTCAACTCCCAGAATTCCTCAGCTGGCTTAAAGTCTTAAAGTTGCCAAGGTTGGAGACCCCTGCTCTAAAAGACAATGTTTCTCCATTTTATGAATGCATATAAGGAACAGTTATTTAAATCACTTTGTAGTGGCATTCAGTGATGGAATCAAGTAAATTAGAAGTGAAAAGAGAAGAATGGTCAACTTACAATTAGTGAGCTAATTAGTGAAGTTAAAAAAAATAACCTTTAATGCTCTTCATACATTACAGCTCTTTGGATTAGATTCTCTAATCATGGCAGAAATCTTCCAGGTAAGCAAGATTACTTTCTCCTTCTTTTGACCCCCTTGCTTTGATTCCACTTGAGACTGCATGCTATATATTGTGCTTTAGTAGAGATAAGGTCCTGCAATATAGGACAGAAAAGGGATCCTTATCTCTAGTAACCCATTTTATGAAAAGCCGCCAATAGGAAATCAATAAAGGTAGCTTTACAATATGAGTAAGTGGTACATTGATCAAGTGCACTTGAAGGGCTGGATATCTGAGCAAATCAGATGACCTGTAAGCTTAAACTAAGAAAATGCTGGATAGTGGAGAGGTGTAATTTTGTTCTCACAAAGAAATTATGGGCACAGCTATGTGCAAATGTTAAAATAGTCTGAAAACATATAATCAGAATTCTAAATTATATTCTGAACAAGATATAGTCTGCCTATCATCCATCCATCTATCTATCTATCTATCTATCTATCTATCTATCTATCTATCTATCTATCTATCTATCCATCCATCCATCCATCCATCCATCCATCCATCCATCCATCCAACCATTCATCCATCTCTATCACTATCTTTAATCTCTCATCTCTCTCCCCCTCCTCCCCTCTCATCTATTATTATCTATTTGTCATAAGATTGGTGATTTAGATTTGCAAACATTTGTTTTCCTCTTTCCTAATATCTGTATTCTTTTTACCTTTATAAATAATAAGAGACTATTGAATCACCATTGGATGGGGATTCAAAAGGAATTCATCTATTGCAGGAGTATAACTTTGAATCCAGTCCTTTATGCATAGTTGTGTCCCAGCTTTATTTGCTTCTTTTTAATGGTTTGCCTAAGTTCCTTCTCTTAATAATAATAATAATAATAATAATAATAATAATAATAATAATAATAATAATAATAATAATAATATAAATAAATAAAAAAATAACTATTGACTTGAATGGCATGGAAATTATACTAAGGCAGAATGTAAAATGAAATTGGATATAAGAGTGGAATAACACAGGGTCAGCCTAGAGGATCTCTGAAGGGCCCCTTTAACTAGTAAATATAAGAAAACAAATGCTGGGTTCAAAGTGTTAAACTGCAGAGTTAACACACTTTCTACAGTTGGAGAGTTCAAGAAGTCAAACCGCAGAGATACTATGTTAAAATGCAGAACTAACCCCCATGGAGCTTCCTGCCTAAGGAATAAAGGAGGGGGCTAGCTAAAGAGGCCGATCTAAGATACTTCCTGTTTTTGTTACTATAAAGATACGTGTCTTAAACAACGTCTTTGTTCAGATGTTAGAATTTATATTAAGCTATCTGAACCTTTTGGCCAAAATAAATAAAAGCTTTTTCTGTTCTCGAAATTCAATTCATTCATTATTTTTCTGCAACAAAACTTTTATGTTTGTCTCCCATACTCCCACAGAATGGCCATGAATATGCATATTTTAACTGTACAAAAATCACATTTAAGAAATGATCCCTTTCAAGATTTGAGTTATTATTCCCACAATCACTAAATAAAGGGGATAAAGAAAAACCCTACACATAAAAATGCAGAAAAGACTCTAACAATCTCCTTTTGTAAACAACTGTGAATAGTAAAAAGGAAATACCATTAGTACTTGACTAGGGGAAATAGAAGCTATAGGGACTCCAAATGAAAAGAATTAAATATGTAAAATGACATATTTACAGTTGTGTTTCATTGTACTTACTATGTAAATTCTCAAAATACATGTAACTGCTTTAGCTTACACTGTTGGTAAAGTATCCTTAGGAAATTCAATTGTCCATTGTTTACCAAATCATATATCTTTCAAAAAAAAGTTCAAAAATGTTTTATTTTATTTTATTTTATTTTATTTTATTTTATTTTATTTTATTTTATTTTATTTTATTTTATTTTATTTTATTTTATTTTATTTTATTTATTTTATTTTATTTTATTTTATTTATTTCATCAAGTTTATGATAGATACAAGTGTAGACATAAATACATGAAAAGGATGCAAATAAAAAAACACATTAGGACAGGGACAGTAGGCACGCTGGTGCACTTATGCATGCCCCTTACAGACCACTTAGGAATGGGGTGAGGTCTACAGTAGACAGTATAAAGTTAAAGTTATGGGGATTTGGGGAAGAAACTACAGAGTCAGGTAGTGCATTCCAGGCATTGACAACTCTGTTACTGAAGTTATATTTTCTGCAGTCTAGTTTGGATCGGTTTACAATGAGTTTGTACCTATTGCAGGGGTGAAATGTAAAATTTGTTACTACCAGTTCTGTGGGTGTGGCTTGGTGGGGGGGGGGGTAATGTGACTGGGTGGGTGTGGCCAATTTCTTTTTTTAACTTTCCAAAGCATTTTTTCTAATGCTTTGAAAAGTCTCTGCCGATCAGGCAATTCAGCTGGGATCGTCAGAGACTTTTCAAAGCATTTTTTTTACCACCTCTTCAGCCAAGAGGCTGCAGTAAAAAATGCTTGAAAAGCCTCTGATGAAACCAGCTGAGCCGCACGATCATCAGAGGCTTTTTTTTAACTTTTAAAAGCATTTTTTCGTTGGAAGAGGTTGTAGAAAAAATGCTTTTAAAAGTTAAAAAAAAAGCCTCTGATGATTGTGCGGCTCAGCTGAGCAGGGGTGGGGGGCAGTGTGTGCAGGGATTTTTGCTACCGGTTCTCCAAACCACCTGCCACCATCGCTACCGGATCGGGCAATCCGGTCCGAACCGGGAGCTCTTCACCCCTGATCCATTGTGTGCCCTTGTATTGTTTTGGTTGAAGCTGAAGTATTCATTGTCTGGTAGGACATTGTAGCAGATGATTTTATGTACTATGTTTAGGTCAGACCGAAGGTGGCGAAGTTCTAAATTGTCTAAGCCCAAAATTTTGAATCTGGTGGCATAAGGTATTTTGTTGCGAGCAGAGGAGTGGAGGACTCTTCTTGTGAAATATCTCTGGACTCTTTCAATTGTATTAATGTCCGATATGCAGTTTGGGTTTCAGACAGATGAGCTGTATTCAAGAATTGGTCTGGCAATGTTATATTGCCATGTTACAATGTTACAGGAGTCAATGCCCTTTCTTCTTCTATTCAACATCTACATGCGACCCCTGAGTGACCTCATCCCATGCCATGGGTGAGATATCAATAGTATGCTGATAATACCCAAATATACATCTCTGCCCTGATGAATTAAACAATCTTGTGGATGCCTACTATTATGGTAGCTTAACTCTTTAGTAACTGTGTCTGCAACCTGAGATAGAATAAATTCAATATATTGGTTTTGACATTTAAAGTCCTACATGGCATGCAGCTGGGTTATCGAGAAAGTTATGCCTAGCCATCCCACCAGTTGTGCCTAGCCATCCCACCAGATCCAGCAGAAGAAGCATGTTACAAACATGTTATGGGTCCCATCAGCTAGGGAGCTCCATTTGGCTGGTCCTAGGTGGTGGGCCTTTACTGTTGTAGTCCCTCTTTTATAGAACATCCTCTACCCACCCCAAAGTGAGGCTATGTCAATCCCTATTGAGTTCTCAGAGTCCCTGAAAACCTGATTGTGCCAGACCTGAGGATCCTGGCAAGATTCTGAGCTGCTCCATTATTATTATTAACATGTGTTCTTTACCTAATATTTGTTCTTTTTTAGCCCTGTGGTTTTTAAATAGATTTTTAAAAAATTAATAATAATTGTTTTGTATATTTTAATTGTTTTTAGCGTTGTTGTATGCCATCCAAGAGTCACTTTTTGTGTTCATATAAACCTGATAAATCAATAAGTAAATGGGGAGTTCATTCTTTTCATTTCAGTACTAATAGCAAACTATATGATGGAAAAAAGAAGCCATTCAAAATCTAAGCAGCAAGAACTTGCAATCTGTTCAGACTGAAGGTAGAAGTAAATACTGCTTTCCCTCATTGGTTATTTGCAGAGTGGGGGGGATGCAATGTAACAGGGTACATTATGGGCTCAATCTTTTCTGCTTTTGAACATAATGATTAGGTAGGTCCTGAATGTGATTTCCCATCAAAGTGTCTCCTTTACCCAACCATTATTGTTCAGCAATAGGCCATTATCTTTCAACAGTACATCATTCAATTTGCATTATCTTTTAAACCAATCAATTGCTGTGGTGTTTTCCACTTCTATTTGTCACAATGCAAAGAATTTTACTCATGTGGCTTTGTCTACTGCTTACATGAAAAGAAATTTTGGTTTTAATAGGAAATATGAAAGAATTTACCAGCAATGTCACATACAAATGTATAGGAAATAATTTTAACCTGATCTAAAATATTACACAAGTTATTTGAGGTTTTACTTGCAAGATAAGAAAGTAGTTTATTTTAGATATTGCAAGAAAAGCAAAGTATTCAGAGAGGATAGTATGAAAGATATATGATAAAGGTCCAGTATAGATTTTTTTTGTTTATTTTACATTATATTATTATACTATATTAATATAATGTAGTTATATTATCATATATTTATAATTATGTAATATAATAATGTAATATAATATTTACTATACAATATAATATATATAATATATAATTATATTAAATTTATTGTGTTAGAATATAAAATTATTATAAATAAAACATATTTTATATGTATAAATATTATATTTTACATAATCTTATGGTATATATTTTCTATTACTTTTTATATATAATAATATCCAGAAACAAATTATTCAGAGATTCATAGTATGAAGATACATATATATATACACTGAATATCCAGGTAGTAAAATAATTATTTTATTTATTTTTATTACATTTTTATGCTGCCCATCTCCATACAAGATGTCTCTTGTCCAGAACAGTCAATAGATGAGCATACATTGAGCACTAGATAAACATGAGACTATAGTTGAGTTGTGCTAGAAACTTGGTAATGCTAAAACAACTTTAAATGAAATGAGTGACAGTGGGAACATTATCGCTCTTAATGTTCATTAATATATTTATTTTTATTTATTTTATTTTGTCAGATTTATATGCTGCCCTTCTCCCATAGGACTCAGGGTGGCACACAACAATAAAACAACCCGACAATAGATAAAAATAATATTAAATATTAAAAACCAATTTAAAATCCCAAAATCCCCAAGTTAAAATACACGGCAGATCAGGGAAGTTGCTGAAAGGGCCATGTCTTTAGGTCAGCGTGGAAGGTGCGGAGGTCAGGGGCTGTCCGGAGCCCGGTGGGCAACCCATTCCAGAGGTTCAGTGCAACCACAGAGAATGCCCTCATCCTGGACCGCCAGCCAACACTGTCAGGCCGAAGGTACCCAGAGGAGGGCAGCCCTATATGAGCGCAATGAGCGGTGGGAGGCCGGTAGGAGGTGATCCTGCAAATACCCTGGGCCCATGTCATGAAGGGCTTTATAGGTGAGTACCGGCACCTTGAAGCGGATCCGGAAGACCACCAGCAACCAGTGCAGCTCATGCAATAATGGTGTTATGTGGGAGTAGCGGGACGCATCTGTAACTACTCGCGCAGCCGCATTCTGGATGAGTTGGAGCCTCCGGGTGCACCCCAAGGGCAGCTTCATGTAGAGGGCATTGCAGTAATCCAACCTAGAGATAATGAGAGCATTAGTGACCGTACAGAGGGCGTCCCTATCTAGAAAAGGGTGTAACCGGCGCACCAGGCAAACCTGTGCAAATGCCCCCCTTGTCACAACCGTTAGATGGTCCACTAAAGACAGTTGTGAATCAAGGAGGATGACAAGATTACAAACCCTTTCTGAGGGAGCAAGACACTCTCCACCCATCAATAGTGATGGGGGAGCTGGATCATGGGACGCCGGTATCCACAGCCACTCAGTCTTGGAGGGGTTGAGCCTGAGCCTGTTTCTACCCATCCAGACCCGTATCTCCTCCAGGCACTTAGACATCACGGAAAGGGCATCTGATAATATAGAGCAATCTGATAAGGAAGAATAAAGTGGTGAAATTAAAACTCAGGTAGTCAGTCATAACTTTACTCTTGGGCAATGCGTGCATTCTTTGATGGAGAAAAAGCTTGGTTTTTTGGGGGGGAGGGGGTTACCTTCATTTAATAATCGGCCAATGGATTGAATTATTTTAATTGGGTTTTTAATTTTGTGGGGTTACTGTTTTATTATGGCGGTACACCGCCCTGAGTCCTTCGGGAGAAGGACGGTATAAAAATGCAATAAACTAACTAACTAACCTTCATTGCCTCCAATCTTTATATGTTCAAGAAAATTAATTTTGAAAGATTATTTATAAAGATTGCCCGATTTACTTTTTATATGTATACTCTTTTATGTGTGTATCTAGTTTGCTTAATGAGGTTCTGTTTTAGGTACACTTTTGGTTTGCCATTTCATGCAGAGGAACTACACTTGGCCTTGATACATGGCAACCTGTGACAAATTTTATAGTCTTTTCTATCTGTAAAGTCTTTGATTATAGTGCTCTTTGGGACATGATGGCTCAGGGGTTAGAGACGCTGAGCTTGTCAGTTGGAGAGCTGACAGCCTGGGTTCAAGAACTGAGGGTCCATGTGTCAGAGTGAGACCCAGTTCCTGTTCACCTAGTAGTTTGAAAGCATGAAAATGTGAATAGATAAATAGGTACCACTTCATTGGAAAGGTAACAACATTCCATGCATCTCAGCATATACACATGCAGCCTTGGTGGCCTAGCAGACTAAAGTGCTGTTAACTAGCACCAGCTGCCTGCAACTACTGCAAGTTCAAATCTCACCAGGCTTAAGGTTGACTCAACCTTCCATCCTTTTGAGGTAGGTAAAATTGTAGGGGCAATAGGCTGACTTTGTATAAAAAAGAACACCGCTTGGAGTGGGGGGAGCTAAGCAGGTATATACAAAAGTATGAAGGCTATTGCTTAACACATTGTAAGCCGCCCTGAGTCTCCGGAGAAGGGCGGCATATAAATTGAACAAATAAATAGATAAATAAATAAAATATGATCATGGAAATGTTTTTGGACAATGCTGGTTCCCTTAGCTAAGAAATGTAGATGAGTACCACCACCTAGAATTGGACACAACTGGACAGGGGAAACCTTTACCTCAGGTCTATCAACCTGGTGGCCCATGGGCTGGATACATCATGCATAGGCCATGACCACCCCTGCTCCAAAAAGGCAAAAAAAACATTGTGATACATCACAATACATCACATGACGTGATTGAGTTTGACACCTGTGCTTTACCTTTACAGCGTTCTCAATTTTGTAGCAGTAATAGTAGTTTTTAGTGACTGCAATTGGTTCTGACAATTCTATCATTAAGAGAAATGGTCACCAAGTGAACACATGACTCAGAAAGAGGGAGAAAGAGATACTGAAAAAAAAAAAAACCCTGTTTGCTGCTATCTTATTTAGGTAAAGTTCCTTCTGTACAGTGTCTGGTGCCTGATCCCTTTTCCCCCTCTGTTTTGTCTCCTCGCAGGGTGGACAGATTGCTCAAACAAGCTACTTCCACCTGAACTGCATTTCTTCACAGTGCAGAGCTTCCCTAAAAAGTACTAGCCAGCAAGTTAACAACTTCAGCTCCATGCTCTTGATCAGTTGATTAGAACTGTCCAGCTATCTGTAGTTGCTGCTTGAAACTGGCCTGATCTTAATCTGTTTCATACTGAAGGTTTTTGAAAAGACGAATGTCATCTATTTTTTATAGAAAAAGCACAAGAGAAATGCACATACATAAGATTTTCATACAGTTCAGCACAAAGAAGTTCAGCTGTTGGGCTTGCTAAGAATAAGATTACAAAACATGAAAATAAAGTTTCTGAGTGCTGGATCCATTCTTTCATGAGCATCCTTCTGTGATGGGTCAACCTCCTTAAAACAAGGAGTAAAAGAGATGCATTGAGTATTAGCAGACATTGTCGGGTGCAAGCAACCATAGACACCTGTGAATAGCTGAAGTCAATAACTATTGTTTAATACAATATAAGAGTCTCATAAGACTGTCTTCCACTGGGAACAACCATTATTAAGGCTACATGGTTCTTGGGTGAGGTCATACCATTTGCAGCTAGGCACCAATTCCAAGCTATGCCATTAGTATATATCATCAGGGTGCAAAATGACATGTTTCATTTGATGTGAAATCTATAGTATAAAGCAGTGGTAGTTTTCAAATATTTTTACTATCGGTTCTGTGGGCATGGCTTGGGGAGTGTGGCATGGCATGGCTTGGTCAGTGTGGCTTGGTGGGCATGGCAGGGGGAGGATATTGTAAAATCTCCATTTCCACCCCACTCCAAGGGAAGGATATTGTAAAATCTGCATTCCGTCCCCAATCCAGGGGAAGATTACTGCAAAATCTCCATTTCTGCCCAATCAGCTGGGACTTGGGAGGCAGAGAATAGATGGGGGTGGGGCCAGAGGTGGTATTTACCGGTTCTCTGAACTACTCAAAATTTCCGCTACCAGTTCTCCAGAACTGATCAGAACCTGCTGAAACCCACCTCTGGTATAAAGGTCTGCTCATTCACGGATATCCCCTTTAGGTATGCAAAATATCTATACAGACTTACCAGCAGATTTTGTCACAGGGAAATAGAGGACACATTTCCAAATCGTATGAACAACAACAACAACAAGATGAAAATTCCTCCCAGGATATTTCAAAAGGACAACAACAACAACAACAACAAAATGTAGGCAATCAAATTGTCCCACTGTTGTCTGGTAAAGGGATTGGGTGACTCCTTTAGGTTCTCCAGAACACTCTTTTTTGGGGGGAAGGGGGGGTATCACTCTGTTTAAGTAAAGTTCTTGCTTACATTTCCAGGAGGCTATTTGCAATCCCAAACTAATACAGAAACATCAGTAAACTAATCCAAACAGAGACCTGTTAGAAATCACAAAGCAATTAGCTAGCTTTCAAGTCTCAAAGAACTGTACCACAGGATTAATGTTAAGCAAAACAAGCAATCAAAGAGAAAGCAAACAAAAAGAAGAAAGGAAGGAAGGAGGGGAGGGAGCAGTGCAAAAAATAATGCACATACTTCTTTAAAAATATAAACAACTTGAAGACTCCATGTGTAAATTGGGAAGCCATATAAATGTAATACATAAATAAATATAAATAAAATAATCTCTAAAGAAAATCTCCCTCACCAATTTTGTTTCATATAAGGCTTAATGATATTCAGATTGTCTGAAATTTGAAATGAGTGTATTGCTTGTATGATTGACCCTAACAATGTTACAGGTCCTTTACAACTAGTATTTTGGCATTAATTTCTATGGAACAATCAAGAAGACAAACCAAACCAAAGGGACATGATCCAACCCCAGTAAAACAAAAGGAATAATTTCAAGCCGCCTTCTTCACTAGTGCCATAGTAGAGAGGGATGATAGACCAACTAATATATGCTTTGCATGGAACCCGCCCTCCTCAGATTAGAGAAGATTGGTCTAATATCTTCATGCATATTGTTGAAAAATTAAAAAGAAGACTTTTCAGTCCTATGGGCATATCTGGAATTTTGAGAATCTATAATCAGCAGTTTTACAAAATGACTATCCTTTATCAAAATGCAGTCCCTGGTATCCTGTCTCCCACCATAGCTTACTTTTTTTTTTTTTTTTTTTGCATAGCTGTAGTGATCTCTAAACAATAGCAATAGCACTTTGACTTATATACCACTTTACAGTGCTTTACAGCAGGAGTGAAATCCAGCAGGTTCTAACAGGTTCTGGAGAATTGGTGGTGGAAATTTTGAATAGTTCAGAGAACCGGCAAATACCACCTCTGGCTGGTCCCAGAGTGGGGTGGGAATGGAGATTTTGCAACTTCCTTCCCCTGCCATGCCCACTAAGCCACGCCCACAGGGGAAAAATTTGAATTTCACCCCTGCTTTACAGCTCTCTCTAAGCAGTTTACAGTTTTTGAGGACAATTTTTGACCCCCAAAATTTGGGTCCTCGTTTTACCCACCTTGGAAGGATGAAAGGCTGATTCAATCTTGAGCCTGGTGAGATTTTAACAGCCAAATTGCAGGCAGCCAGCAGGCAGCAGAAGTAGCCTGCAGTACTGCACTCTAACCACTGTGCCACAGTGGCTCATATACAAAATACTATACTGGTTACAGGATGGAGAAAAAAAAGGTGATAACTCTAACATAGCATCAAATTCCAGATTCAAGACTTCCAATACCTGCTTGGATAGATACATCTATTAGTTTTGCTCTCCTGTTTTCATATGAAAGGCACTAACCCTGTTACTTTTCACCCAGTTTATGGGGGGATTTGCAAATTTGGTTAACTGGATTAAAAACAAACAAACAAAATGATGTTCAGCAGCTTGAGCAAGACCCCAAATACTCCAATATAATCCACTTCTTGCTCATTAACTCATGCCAAGTTTTAGTTCCAGCAGAATTTCTCTATCCTTGACTTCAATATCAAGAGCAGAGGTAGGAAATAAAAGGAGCCGCCACCAACAAAGCATGAAACTGAGGATGAAGAGTTGTTGCAGTTTGGTTCTGGCTCACAAAAACTTAAAAGCAAGAGAAACAGAAGCAAATTGTAAGAGGAAACCAGTATATTAATGCCTATGTCAAGTAATTTTTTATTCTGAGGATGGTAGGCAATCAGTTCAGGACATGGATCAATTTAGAAACAGAACAAGCTGAAGGGTCAAAGTGACACATGTAGGAGGACTTGTCCTGCTACTTGAACATCAGAGATCTTTTATCTTTTCCAGAAGATATTCTCATCTGTTGTGGAAGAGGGAAAAAAAAAATCTCGGACATTTATTATGGCACTGACATGATAAACGGGAGTCTTTTTTGTCTGGTGAAGTATTATTTTCAGCCATATGCGCAGAAAAAAGGGCTAAGGAGAAGGACTCATTAAATTCAGATAGAAGGACATTGTCTGTTGCAATGATGCTAAAAGTAAAATAAACTTTGATTGTTTAAAAATTAACTCTGACTGAATTATATGAGTAAAGGAAAACTTATATTTCCCATGAATTGTGATTGAATGATCTTTTCCCTTCTGGTGCCCTCCAACTATGCTAGAATGAAACTCCCATGTTCTAACCATGATTGCCTATAGGCCAAGCTGAAAGATAAGTTGAATATCTTCTCAGATGCTTAAACTATTTCCATGATATACTGTTGTTACTATTAAGATTTGTATTTTTACATTTACATCAGCGAAGTAATGCTTTTACTGTGAACCACCTTGAGACAGTATTCTGCTTTGAAAAACAATATAGAGTTTAAGCAAGCAAACAAGATTATTTCCAGAAAGCAAAAAAACCACCTTTGCTCAAGGGTACTAACTAGGTATACATAAATCATTCCTCACAGACTCCTATTTAAATGTCAAGCACAGAGCCAAAATGCTGAATTCCCTAACCATTATTTCTACACCACTCAACGACGTGTTATTTGTTTTTCCTTTTCCTTTTCTCTCCCCCCACCCCACTTTTAGTTTCTTTTCTTTTTTTTAACAGGCTTTGTTAGTATTAAAAAAAAATGCTAATTGGTGCCACATACTGTTTACATGTCTAGGATCACAACAGCATTATCTAGGCAGACACATTCTGTACAAAGATAATTGTTTCTATCATACTGGATGTAATATTGGAGCAATTAGTCCGCTGATTTAAAGCTCAGCTAATGAGGGGTCCTTGGTGCTTTCTGAGCTTGGCTGTTTTCCGGCAGTCATTTTATTATCCAAACTAGATACCGTCAACACATCAGTGTTGATAGTATCTAGTTTGGGTAATGAAATGTCTGCCAGAAAACAACCAAGCTCAGAGAACACCAAGAACCCTTTATTTTAGCCCAGGAGCTTCAAATATTCTCCTTTATCAGAAACTCAACTGAATTTCAACTTTAAATGAAAGCAAGAAGTAATCAGTGCCTTCAGTAAAAAAATACAGGCTATATTACAAGGCTCAGTTTAAAGTTTCCTCTGGAGGCCAAGGACCAAAATGGCTATTACACACACAAACATAAGCACAAACACACCCACATACAGAGGTTGGTATGTAGCTTTATCTTTGAAATAAATTGTTGGAATCTGGCGTGAGGGGATTATATTGATTGCCACATGCAGAGAAAAGAAATTTATCCCACCATCTATTCTTAAACTGTGCTCAAATTCATTTTGCTAATTGGATTTGTTGACATTTTCAAGCAAGCGCAAAGGTGTGATATCTATTACACAGTTTAAAGTAAAATCAGGGACCAGATTGTTCAAATTCAGATGTTGCATTGTTTTCTTAAGAGGTTCTTTTTTTTAATTTCAAAGGCTGCTACAGTACAAGATGGAAAATATCTGGAAGCAATAAATTTTCTTTCTTCTGGTTATCAAAAGCATCCTGGTCAATAGAAGAAAAAATATACCTATGTGTTTTTTTTTAAAAAAAAAAATCTGTTGTCTTATGTGTAAGAAAAGATAAAAGGCGAAAACTGAAATATATTCTGTGTGGTTGCCCTTCGTTCAAGTTTATTTTGGTGATATTTTCATGCTCTTTTAGTTCTACCCTTAAAGCAAAAACAGAAAAAATTAGGAGGGATGGTTAGCACGCTATGGTTTGTGTCTTCTTTCTCTTTTCCACAGGTTTATAAAAATAATTCCTTTAAAAATATGTTTTGTTAAGATTTATCTTTAACCTTTTAATAAAAAAAAAAAGATTTTCAGGTAGGGACTATGCCCATTATGCATTTGATGGCTGACAAAGGTACATTCCTTTTAATTACACCATTGAGATAAAAGCATTATCAGACAATTTACCTCACAGAGATACTTCCCTGAAGAAAACTGCCCTTAAGTATTTAGCTAATTGACTTTATTGGCATTTCATACTAATCTTGATGCTGATGATACTCAGTTGTATCTCTCATGATTGTGATGGCCACAAGATTGTCTCGAACTGCAAGATGGGCGGCCCTATAAATTCTCTAAATTTATGAAGACCTAGCTCTTCCCCCAGCTGCTTATGCTAGTTATGGGAGCTCTGGTGTGGGTGCATGTGATTATTAATTTTGTGATTTATTGGACTTCAGTTTGGTTTTGTGGTTTTAATGGAATGTTTTCTTTTTACTGTGTTTGTAGCCCAGAGTTTTTTAGATAGATAAACAGCCATACAAATTGGATAAATAAATTAAATCAGTTTACTGCTATTGTATGGAAAGGATCAGTTTTAGAACAAGCCAAGACATTGAAATCATATCAAAATGTGGTTTAAAATCCTGGTTAGATCTGAAAATGATAATGATAAATTCTCTATTTAGCAAAATAAGAAACTATAATTAATTAGAAAAAAAACTGTTTAGTGCAAGTAAAGGCCTTGTAGTCAATAGAATAGAATAGAATAGAATAGAATAGAATAGAATAGAATAGAATAGAATAGAATAGAATAGAATAGAATAGAATAGAATTCTTTATTGGCCAAGTTTGATTGGACACACAAGGAATTTGTCTTTGGTGTATATGCTCTCAGTGTACATAAGGAAAATAAAATACATTCATCAAGAATGAAAAGATATACACTTAGTGATAGTCAAGGTTACTAATCAGCTATCAAATCATACTAGGAAACAAATAAAAACAATATAAATTGAAAGATACAAGCAACATGGTTATAGTAATAAGTGGGAAGGATAGATACTAGTAAGAAAGAGAAGAAGAACAGTAATACAGTCTTAGTAAATCATTTGACAGGGTTGTGGGAATTAGTTGTTAAGCAGAGTGATGGCATTCGGGAAAAAAACTGTATACTATTATTAGAATACTATGTATGGTACATGACTTATTTATTGCAGCAAACAAGTTATCACACGAACAATTTACAGAAGCCAACATCACATGACTATTACTTCTAAACATGCTAATTTCTCTACTAAGAATATGTTGTGTTGAACATTGACGTGGCTTTCTTATATTTTCTAAAAACTGACCCTTTCCTGTCTCTCGCGCCCAACCCCCTAATCTTGCAAGCTGTATCTCTGTAATTCTGCAGCAATCCTTTTTTTCCCTATTATACCTTCCCATTTTACTTTTCTGATTCTTGGACTTTTCATTTCTTTCTGCTTACCCAATTTCTTTATACCTCAAAATGTATATTTATAATACTGTCAATCCCAGTACAGCAATTTCATACTCTGTCTTTGATACAGAGAGTTTGATAAATTTGATTTTTATTCAGTTTCATATTTTAAATGTATTTTCCATTCCAGTCTGCATTTTAATGCATTTGAATCTTCTATAACTATTTTTCTTCATTTTTAATACTTCATTACCATTATATGTTTGTTCCCTTCCATTTTCAGTTGTTTGCATTCTGTATATATTAATAAAGGAGAATATTTGTAACTCAGGGTTGAAATAAAGGATCCTTGGTGCTCTCTGAACTTGCTTATTTTCTTGCAGATGATTCATTACCCAAACTAGGTAACATCACCAGCTCTAACACTGATGATACTACCTATTTTGGTAATGAAATGTCTGCAAGAAAACAAGCAATTTCAGAGAGCACCAAGGACCCTGCCGAATACACACGCACACACACACACACACACACACCAGTGGTGGGTTGCCCCCAGTTCGGACCAGTTCTATAGAACTGGTAGTAAAACCAGTGGGAGGCTCCGCCCACTGACCCTGATCAGGAAGCTTCTGTGCATGCCCCATTGCGAACCAGTAGTAAAGGTAAGTAGAACCCACCCATGACATACACATTATCTATCTATCTATCTATCCATCTATCTATCTATCTATCTATCTATCTATCCATCCATCCATCCATCCATCCATCCATCCATCCATCCATCCAATCTTCTTCTCTCGTCTTTTAAAAAACTGTAACAGGTCACAGGAACCACTGATACAAAAAGAAGCTGCAAATAATTTTCATGATTCTTAATTCTTTACTTATGGAACAAAGCAAGCAATTATCTGGTGGACGCTTGCATTGAGGTTTTTTAGTACAGGTTGTCAGATATTCTTGGATACTTAATTGCTTGGGGAGCCTCTACAAATACGGAAAGCTCCCTACTACAGAAGTTGGCTAGAATCACTCAAAGGTATTAAATTGCTGTACTACCTTGAAAGCAGGACTAAAAGTATTCATTCAATCTGCTACTTCATGGACAAAAAGGTACAATCAACATATTGCAAAAGTATTCCAGTTAATCATGTACATTATCCAGCGTATGCTGTGTCTCTGTACCAGCTGAGGTAAGTAAAATGTGAATGCCAGTCTTCATACTCTCAGATCCACAGAAATTCATAAAAACTGAAAGAAAAATTTAGGGAAGATAGAAACAAGTTGAGCTGAATTGAAAAGCTTCTTCAAGAACTAATATCTCAGGTACTGCTCATTCTCAGCTTCCAAAAGCTGGATTCTTAGAGACTTTGTAGTGCAAAGCTTTGGGCTTACCTGCCAAGAAAGAAAAAAAAAATCCTTAACCAAGCTAATTTTTCCATGTAGGCCGTCAGTCCAATTGAAGATATAGTCTGGCTCGCTGTGAGTTTGATACAAAAATGAAAGCTCATGCTTATCTGGTCTAGCTTAATTTTAATTAGCATCCATGTGACAGCAGGTAGTCTTTTTGAAGGCAACACATGCAGACACCAGCTCCTTGACCATTCTTTTCTCAGGTCACCATCTATTAGACTGGCATAGCCAATGATTAATTGCTGGGTCCCTGCAGCATGGCACTTTCTCTTCTGAAATTATGGTGCAAGTTTTACTTTTAAAAGCATACACCTCTTTGATGTAAGTACATATTCTCTCTTTCATTACATTTCATATTAGGCACATTTTCTCTCCAGATATTCAATGCCTTTAACTTCCTACATAATTGTTTCTCAAAGTTAGCAACTTTAACATGTGTGGACTTCAACTTCCAAAATTTCCCAGCCATAATGCTTATATTACCAAATACCAAAACCTGCAGAAATATACAACATGCCTTAGGAGTAGTTTCATGGCTTTCTTACCAGTCAATGTTCTTTACATATTTCCCCATGTCAGTAGCTATGGTTTTGGAACTGGGATATAGGATTACGCTAATATAAAATTGCAAGAAACACAGCAATTCTTGCCTAGCAGAAACTATTTTTCAGAATCCAGAGGTCTGATATATTAGTATAGAACTGTTGGAGCTTTTCTAAGTTTGGGATCAAAGCTATTCCATTTAAGGATGTGGGAATTTTTCAAACAGCGTCCCTTACAAATGCATGTACGCCTAATCAAATACTGGTGACAAGAATTAAAGCAACACTAGCCTAGCTAAAAGCTTTTTGTGACGAGTGTTGGCTTTCTTTCTATTTCCTTGTAATGATTAAAGAAGTTTGTCACTTGTCAGGAGAAACAGAGGAGTTCACTTATATACTTGTCCAAATGAAAGTTCATGGTCTGCAGAGATTGATTCTCTAACCCTACTTCCATGCAAAGGTAGCATAACTTTAGATTACACTCTTATTTTCTATGCACATAAATTGCATCACACTTGTGTCAGAAGCACTGGGCCACTTCTGGCTTGAAAGGTTGATATCTCCATTGCCTGGAGGATGCCCAGTTGGGGGCTCCTTTCATGTCCCCATCAGGAACTGGAGCAAAGGATGGGAGCACATCTTGCCCATGGTAGCACTCAGGTCTCAAATGCTTGTTAACCTCCAACCCACCTGGGCCACCATGCTCTTATGTAAAATCAATAGATTTTGATAGCATAAGAATGTCATGTCACATGTAAAATCTAAGGCATCAGAGAAAGGTGAGAAAGGATACTCTATTGCAGGAGTGTCAAACTGGTGCCCCGTGGCCTGGATGCGTTATGTGCAGGCCATGCCCACCCCAGCTCCAGAAAGGGAGAAAAAAACCTCACAAACCTCACATGATGGCAATGTGACATTGTGAGCTTGACACCCGTGCTCTGTTGCATAATTGTTTTCCCATGACATTCTTTACATCATTTGTTGACTTTTTACTGTCATACCCTGAAGCACTATTTTATCGGTCTTTCTAAAAGACTCACATATTCCCCTATAATGTATCCTCCCTAAATTTTTGCTGTTGGCCAAGCATTGGGGGCTTTCTGCTTTCTTGCTTGTTTTGATATTTATAAACTTTATTATTTAAAGGACATTTCCTGTCCAAGTTCCCCCCAAATAAGATTTGATGACATTCTTTGATTTTGTTTTTCTAAGTACCACCACGGGACTACCAACTCTTTAAAGAGCAGGGACAGATGTTACATGGCTCCCCAGTTGCTTCTTGACAGTTCAGCAGCATGTATTTCTGTCTCAATTGTCTAAATTTGTAAAAGGTCATTTTGCATGGTATGTTATTATATGTCATGTCTGGAGGAAAATTCCTTTCATCACTTGCTCCCACATATCTCTAAGGCTGTTGGCATTTATTCCTTTTTTAAAAAATATCATCAAGAGACCCTCTCTTTGGAAACAGTATTTGAATATTCTTCAGGGTCCCGTCCCCCCTCTGGTTGGATTTGCTTCTTTGAAAGAGAGAGACGGGGTGGGGTAGAAGGAGAGGGTGGGAGAGCAAGCATAATACCTGCAATGATCTCAAAATGATGACACGGGTGCCATTACATCATTGTGGAAATGCCACAGTTGCAAACCTGGGTCACAATGCCTGACATAAGAATGGAAATCGTGGTATTTATGCAATGGAATTTTCTCTCATATGTCATTCTCTGTCTCCCTTTCCCCCTCCCACTGTGAAAGCCTGGGTAGAAGTTGTTTTAAAGTTTTGAAGAGGGGGGCATTGTCTTTATGTCAAAAGTAGATGGAACAACTAAAAGAATATGTACACTTTCAGATGTCAGTGTTAGGACGTGCACATGTGAAAAGTCACAGGAAGTGTGCTGTTCCATTCTAAAGAAACAATGGCTTGCAGTTACTTTATTCCAGTTATCCTGGAAACAATCCAAATCTGTTCTTCTAATTCAGAGAAACATATGTTGAAGGAGGAGGACAGTCACATTTTTCACATATGACAAGAGCAATAGCAATAGCACTTAGACTTATATACCGCTTCACAGTGCTTTACAGCCCTCTCGGCAGTTTAAAGACTCAGCATATTGCCCCCAACAATCTGGGTCCTCATTTTACCCACCTTGGAAGGATGAAAGGCTGAGTCAACCTTGAGCCTGGTGAGATTCAATCTGTCAAATTGCTGGCAGCCGGTGATCAGCAGAAGTAGCTTGCAGTATTGTATTCTAACCACTGTGCCACCATGGCTTATTAGTAGGGGGAAGGTTCCATTTTAGTTTTATATGGAGTGTTACCTATATAACCAACCCCAGTGAGAAAAAACCTTATAGGTCCCTAGGTAACTTGGGAACAATAATAATCAGCTCATTGTTTCAAGGCCCAGATCTTTTATTGTAGTAGTTGAGCTTGTGCTTCCTTAGCATCACTGTTAATTGGTATTTGAAATTGTAGATTCATGTGCTGCTTTTCATGCAGTTTTTAAAAAACAACATGGAGAGAAACAGGAACATATGTTGTAGCCCATCTCTGTTAGTTCCCCAGGTTGATGAGTAAGTCCATAGGGCAAGTAGGACCATCTGGCTTAATGCAGGCTTTATCTTTCAAAGGAATATTGTGCTTGGAAAAATAAACAGAGGTCAAAATGCAGGGAAAAGAGACTGCGGACCCCCCCTAGGCCGGGGTCGAAAAACAACAATGCCAACCTAAGAAACTCTTACAAGTCCCTAAAACTCCTAGTTGCTAAGACCCTTCTTCTAGAAGTGTGTTCCTTTGTTTTTGGATTCTCTCTCTCTCTCTCTCTCTCTCTCTCTCTCTCTCTCTCTCTCTCTCCCATTGCCTCTCTAAATATACACTGACTGCACTGAATTAATAATTAATGATTCCTGTTTAATGTTGTATGAACTTAAACCAAATTTATGTGTTTGCAATAAGCCTGACATATTTGCTGTTACCTAAAGGTAGATAAGCACAGGCATTTTGAGAGAACTGGATATCTATAAATCTTACCCGCAATTTAGAATAGATGTTAGAAAAAGGAAGCTATATCCTCCATGGGTTTTTTGAGTATGCATAGACAGTTTACTGGATGTGTACATAACAAGCACACATTAACTAATACATGCAGTATGTAGAGATACCTTCACCCTCATCTCCCACTTGTGCAAAGATGGCTCAAGTATGTGAAATTGACTCAAATTTTCTTTTCTTCCAAATATTATGCGTCTTTGTTTTAGGTGTATTTGATTGCTGGCCATGATTATGTGGCAAATTTCACATGATTATGTTTTTAAAAGGTTCCATTTTAGATAATGAATACAAACTGACTAAGCAGTCTAAAAAAATGGTGCACATTAACAGCTGAATTATTTTCTCATTTTAACTCATGCAACAGAATTAAATTAAACTTCAACATAAACAGGGCAGGCGGTAGCTATTAATTCTCCCCAGAGAATCTATAATTATGTTTTTACAAACTCTGATTTCATTTGCATATGTATCATTGAATTGTAAATTGCAGTTAAACCAGGGCAGGTGTTCTGTGTATAGCTAGATTAAGTTTTAGCTTTGTGTAGAACAGCATGGGTTTGAGCATTTGGTAATGAATGGTATTTTATAGAGGAATAACAGACCCCTATCTTGATCAACTTCCATTTATGCCAGTGGAATTCATTTGATGAAAAGACTTCTGGATCATATTCAATTTTACTGAATTAAAGAAAGAGATCTAGCTGAAATTCTGTTGTTTCTTTGCTGTTCTATTTGTACCAGCATTATGAGGAAACCACTTCTTAAAAAACTGACTTCCAATGGATGGTAAAAGAGGTTAACTGGTGCAATCAAGCACCAGTCTTCTTACTGCAAACAGGAGTACACATCAATAAGTTTATACTCATGCATTTCCACTCATGGAATATTGCATTCAGTTTTCATCGCTACAATGTAAAAAAGATGTTAAACTCTAGAAAGAGTGCAGAGAAGAGCAACAAAGATGATTAGGGGACTGGAGGCTAAAACATATGAAGAACAGTTGCAGGAACTGGATATGTCTAGTTTAATGAAAAGAAGGACTAGGGGAGACATGATAGCAGTGTTCCAATATCTTAGGGGCTGCCACAAAGAAGGAGTCAAACTATTCTTCAAAGCACCCACGGATAGAACAAGAAGCAATGGGTGGAAACTAATCAAGGAGAGGAGCAATTTAGAACTAAGGGGAAATTTCCTGACCGTTAGAACAATTAATAAGTGGAACAACTTGCCTCCAGAAGTTGTGAATGCTCCAACACTGGAATATTCCAGTGGAATATTCCAGTGTTGGATAACCATTTGTCTGAAGTGGTGTAGGGTTTCCTGCCTGGGCAGGAGGTTGGGCTAGAAGACCTCCAAGGTCCCTTCCAACTCTATTATTCTATTCTATTTAATAGAAGTACTCACATGTGTAGCATCTCACCGGGCTCAAGGTTGATTCAGCCTTCCATCCTTCCGAGGTGGGTAAAATGAGGACCCAGATTGTTGGGGGCAATAAGCTGACTCTGTAAACCGCTTAGCGAGGACTGTAAAAGGACTGTGAAGCAGTATACAAGTCTAAGTGCTATTGCTATTACGTGTATAGGTATTAGCAGCCTGAAGAAATACAACCTGGCTTCCAAATTGATGACTATATATATGCACAAAAATGGAAGGGCACTTTGATTCCCACCATGGACAAATGACTGCAGAAGCTGGTGGAGCTGGCTGAAATAGCAAAATTGACTATTTTAATTAAAGAAAAGAATAAAAATACTTTTGTTTCCACATGGAAACCACTTCTGAACTTTGTGCTTGAAGTGGGAAAGAATGAAACTTTGATTTTAGGTTTTATCGATTAGATTGACAGATCCTTATAGAAGTGGCTAATTTATATTACTATGAAAAAAGAAAAAGTTGTGGTTTGTTGTTAATGCTTTATTTTACTGCAACAAAGGGAATCAACACTTCTTTTTCTTTTTCCCAATCCTTCCTCACTTCTCTTCCCCCCTTTCCCCCCATTGTTTTCCTATTTACTTTGTATCTTATATTATCTTGAAAATGCTAAAAATCTAAACTGATGACCATATGTGCCTTCTTTTCCCTAGACCTCAAGGCATAGCTTAGTAAATTCACCCTTATTTCTGCCTAATCACCTAGTGTGTTTTTATAACATGCAGTCTCTAGGCAAAATTTAAACACAGGACATGTACATAGAGGTGACTCCTTCAAGCAAAAATGAAAAAAAAAACCCATCAACATTAAAGTAATAAAGGTAGTCTCTGACTTACAACAGTTTGTTTAGTGACCGTTCAAAGCAGTAATGAAATCCAATTTTTTTTACTACCGGTTCTGTGGGCGTGGCTTGGTGGGCATGGCAGGGGAAGGATACTGCAAAATCCCCATTCCCTCCCCACTCCTGGGGGAAGGATATTGCAAAATCTCCATTCCCACCCCAGTCTGAAAAAAGTGACTTATGACCATTTTTCACCTTTATGAACATTGCAGAATCCCCATGGTCATGTGATTTACATTCAGATGTTTGACAACTGTTTCATCTTTGTGACAGTTGTATTGTCCCGGGGTCATGTGATCCCCTTTTGTGACCTTCTGACAAGCAAGGTCAATGGGAAACCCAGATTCAGTTAACAATGGTGCAACTAATTTAACAACTGCAGTGATTCAATTAACAAATGTGGCAATAAAGGTCGTAAAATGAGGCAAAACTCACTTAACAAATTTCTCACTTAGCATAAGATAAATTTTGGATTTAATTGAGGTCAGAAGTTGAGGACTATCTGCAGCTAAAAATTCTAAACTCATTTGTCCATCCAGATCAAAGTTACCTGACCTTTGCGAGATGAATTCTGCGAGATGAATTCTAAGTTAGTTATTTGTTGTGGCTCTGTTACCTGAGCCTGTGTTATCGGCAGGAGAGGACTCCGAGAGTGAAAGAGAGGAGTTGGCAAGGCCACCCTCTCCAGGACCCTCCTCTCTGGCAATGCCTTCGGTGTCCTCCAAAGGCCAAGAGATAGGCCCGGGGCCAAGTACATCCATGCAGCCACAGGTGAACAGTAATGAGGAAGATGAGTCTTGGCTGGACCCTCGACAGCGTCACAGAGATAAGTGTGCGTAGCAGAGGAAGAGGCATGCCAGGGATTAGGCTGAGTCACTGAACCACACCCCACAGGGTACTTACGGGACCGTCTTCTGCCACCAATTGCCTCCCACCGGCCGTTTCGCTCCCACAGAGAGGGCCTCCTCAGGGTGCCGTCAGCCAGACAATGTCGGCTGGCAACCCCCAGGGGGACAGCCTTCTCTGAGGTAGCCCCCACCCTCTGGAACGATCTTCCTCCAGAACTGAGAACAATTGCCGACCTCTGGACTTTTCGTCGGGCTCTGAAGACTTATCTCTTTCAACTCCCACCCTCTGGAACGATCTGCCTCCAGAACTGAGAACTATTGCTGACCTCCGGACTTTTCGTCGGGCTCTAAAGACGCACCTTTTCCAACTCGCCGGACTTGCCTGATCCCTTTTATTTTTAAATATTTCTACATTTTTAAATTTTAAACTTTTTAGAGTTTTTAGTCCGTTCTTATACCTTCAGCCTTAACTTATATGGATTTTAGGATGTTTTTAATTGTTTATGTACTGGTTTTTAATTGGCTGTACACCGCCCTGGGTCCGCCAGGAGAAGGGCGGTATAGAAATTTAATTAAATAAAAATAAATAAAATAAATAAATAAACTTGCCGGACTTGCCTGATCCCTTCTACTTTTTAAAATTTTTTAGAACTTTTATCTTGTTTTTAAACTTTCAGCCTAATTTATATCTGTTTTAGTACGATTTTAACTTTTTTGTATTGGTTTTTAGTCGGCTGTTCACCGCCCTGAGTCCGTCAGGAGAAGGGCGGTATATAAATTTAATTAATAAATAAATAAATAAATAAAATAAAAGAGGGTGTGGTGGCTGGTTCAGCTCTGTGACAAGCAAAAAACGGATATCAGATGACCTGCTTTGTATTTACTGGACTTTCTTGATTATTGTGTATTGGCTTTGTTCCCGGACGAAGGGAGAAACTCCCCCCTTGTGAGTAAAGAATACCTGGCAGCCAGCCACTGGGTTGCTGCCAATTCTGATACCGGATAAACTGTTGTCGGCTGAGTTTTTAACTGTTACCTATCTGTGGGGGTGGGGGTGTTAGACGGGGGCAGAACAGTTATGGACCACAGACTAGTCTGGTAAGAAGTTTCATTCCATGTGTTGCTTATGGATTCTTTATATAAATCAATGTTCTCCTCAGAATGCTGGTGGTACCAGCATCATTCTCTCAGTCTGGATGGGTACCAGAACTGGCAACATGATGTGTTACTTCTGAGCATGTGCAACTTCTTAATGTTTAAGTTTTGCTAAACGTCTACTCTAAAATTTCATTACATGAGATTAGCGAACATTTTCAACATTTAGAAAAGGCAATGGCTTCTAATAAAAAGTAATCCGCTTTCAGTATTTATCTTACTTTCTTATGGTAGCCAACAGCAAGATTCACCAAATTCTCCAGGGAGGAGAGATTACTTTGAGCCTTACTTACTTCTGCAATGCTATATGGTGCAAAGATAAGCTTCTCGAAATAGAGGCTTATAGGATAACCATAGACATTTTAACTACTGCTGTGCAAGAGAAGATTGTCCTCTTTAAAAAAAAATCGCAATAAAAATGGTTCCTGGAGATTATTATTTTCAAATCAGTCAAAAGTGTTAGAAGTGGCAGCATCGAATGCTAAGCCTAATTCCATAGTCTTTGCCAGATGCTTACCCACTCATAACCTAGAAGCATTGAGTGAAGAAAATTATATACTGTAATATCTGCTGCCTATTTGTGAGCTGAAATATTATACAACATTTGCCTGTGAATAAACATGCATAAAGAGTTGCACTGGAAACCCCTGTAGCTTAAACTAATACTTGAGGCTGTAATGTGCAGTCTTAAACCCATTTACTTGGTAACATTGAGAAGCTACTCCTCAGTCAATACAAAAGGATTGTCCTATAAATCAACTTCCTACAACCTCTATATTCTATATATTTTTATGCTTCATTACAGTGTTCCACAAAGCTCTTAAACCTTGAATTTACTCAGAATATATAATTTGTATGGCTGTTTTGGTTTCTTAATAGAACAGAAATTGTTATTTAGGAAAACAAAATCCTTGAGACTGCCAAGGATTTTATTTCCATGGCTTCTGTGTCTGTGAATAAAGATATGCCACAAAGAACAGACTAGAATATGACAATATAGAATAGAATAACAGAGTTGGAAGGGACCTTGGAGATCTTCCAATCCAATCCTCTGCTCAGGCAGGAAATCCTATATCATTTCAGACAAATGGTTGTCCAATCTCTTCTTAAAAACTTCCAGTGTTGGAGCATTCGCAACTTCTGGAGGCAAGTTGTTCCACTGGTTAATTGTATTAACTGTCAGGAAATTTCTTCTTAGTTCTAGGCTGCCTCTAGGTTGCCTCTCTCCTTGATTAGTTTCCACCCATTGCTTCTTGTCCTGCCTTCAGGTGCTTTGGAGAATAGCTTGACTCCCTGTTCTTTGTGACAACCCCTGAGATATCGGAAGATTGCTATCATGTCACGCCTAGTCCTTCTTTTCATTAAAGTCAACATCGACTGGCTTCAATATTATCTGCAACCCAGTTTATTTCTAATCCCTGCCTACATTTTATCACCTGCAATCTGTAACTCTCTACACTTTAACAAGACAAGGAAGATATTACTTCCTATAGAGAAATGGTGCCAAGAGAAATGTGTTCAATTCACATTTAATGTGAAGCTAATTAAGGCACACTTTCTGAACCAATA
Organism: Masticophis lateralis; assembly: GCA_030761175.1. Classification (NCBI taxonomy): domain Eukaryota; kingdom Metazoa; phylum Chordata; class Lepidosauria; order Squamata; family Colubridae; genus Masticophis; species Masticophis lateralis. The sequence continues at coordinate 50,768,285 of JAUDYJ010000002.1, forward strand.
TGCAAATTGAAACCTACTTATCTTTCAAAATCCAATGAGCTCTATCCATTCCATTTGAAAGTTATTTCAAAGAACTGAAATTCAGTGCATATAGTTACATACCACATAACCTTTATTTATGGAAAATTGGTGGTAAATCTTATACAGGTAGTTCTCGATTTATCACAGTTGAACCCAAAATTTCTGTTGCTAAGTGAGACAGATGTTAAGTGAGGTTTCCCCATTTTGTGCCACAGTTGTTAAGTGAATCCACTGCAGTTGTTAAATTAGTAATATGGTTGTTAAGTGAATCTGGCTTCCCAATTGACTTTGTTTGTGAGAAGGTTGCAAAAGGTAATCATATGACCCTGAGATTCTGCAACTGTCGTAAATATGAGTCAGTTGCCAAGAGTCTGAATTTTCACTAAATAAAATGCTGTAAGTCAAGGATTTCCTATATGTTTATTATTGCAATGAACTCATACCAGTCATTTTCAGTCCATCATTTTTCTGCCCCTAATACCCTATAGCCAAATACTGAAACCAGCCAATCAATGGTGCTAGTTGCTGATTTTACCCTGGAAACTCACAGTACTGCCAAAAAAACAGAGTTTCTTTTCTTTTCTTTCTTTGCACAAACAGAACCAAAGCAGAAAGAAAAAAAAAGGTCTTGATTTATACTTATTGTATTCATTATAGACGTTATACCTTATATTTTGGTCTATTTCAGTATTCAAACAAGATCATAAATGGTATCTTTTGTGAGATGAGTTAACTTCACAGATTCTGCATAAGAATGATGCAGGAAAAGATTTTGATTTGAGTCAGATTAGATTCTTAAAGCAAATGATGATTAGATATGGTTTCCTAATGCATTTCGTTCATTGAATTAAAATCTATCATTTATAACCTAGTGGAAGAGTGAAAACAAATCAAATGATTTCAGAATCCTTTCCGATACAGTATAAGGCATTTGATACAGTTGCTCATTTTTTTGGCTTTGCTTTTTATATAATTCTGGAACCTTTAGCTGTTATAGTAAGTTCAAATACTATATGATCTTCTGTTTCTTGATTCTGTTGAGGCTTTCTTTCTTGCAGGAGGAGGAACATGTATTAGCAATACCATTTAGACTTATATACTGCTTCACAGTGCTTTACAGCCCTCTCTAAGTGGTTTATAGAGTCAGCATATTACCCCCAACAATCTGGATCCTCATTTTACTTACCTCAGAAGGATGGAAAGCTAAGTCAGCCTTGAGCTGGTAGAATCGAACTGTCAAACTGCTGGCAGCCAGCAGTCAGCAGAAATAGCTTGCAGTACTACATTCTAACCACTACACCATTACCAATATTAATTGTCTCTAATTTTTCATTGTATTTGTTTACAGTATTTTTCTATGTATTTTGTTTATTCTTGTTATTTGTTAGGGGGCAAGTGGCTAAAACATATGAAGAGTGGATGCAAGAATTGGGTTTGTCTGGTCTAGTGTAAAGGATTAGGGATGACATGATAGCAGTGTTCCAATATTTGAGAGGCTGCCACAAAGAAAAGGGGATCAACCTGTTTTCCAAAGCACCAGAAGACAAGACAAGAAACAATGGATGGAAACTAACCAAGGAGAGAAACAAACTAGAACTAAGGAGAAATTTCCTACCAGTGAGAACAATTAACCAGTGGAATGACTTTTGGCAAAATGAAACTGTCCATAATATCAGATTGGAAGACCAAAGAATGTGGAGAATATGCAGCAATGGCAAACTGCACATATATATTAATTAGAAACCTAACCAAATTCAAGCAGGAATGGCTCCTTTATATATGACACATTACACAGCAAAGCAAATGTACACTTTTGGAAAATGGTCTATGAAAAGTTTATGAGACAAGTAAAAATAGCAGATAAATTTATTTAAAATGTCTTAAATAAATACTATCAATAACTGAAATGTTCATTGTAAAGTACAATTATTTAGGTTAATGATTGGAGAAACAAAGGGAAAAGGAGAAAGATCACAATAAAGTATATCTATGATTTTTTTATTTATACTTTTTAAAAACTCCGTTTTGTATTTCCTGACTGAAGGGACTATAAATTCTATGTCAATGATTTGTAGAAAAGGACTTACTCCAATGTGACTCTTCTTTCTTTCTTCACAGTAGTAGATTTACTCTATTTTCCACAAGCCTGAAATCTTGCAACACGGGGCCTAACAAGGACGATCACATCCTCAGGTATTTTTTTTTTAATAATACTTTGTGGGGACAAAAGGCACATAACTCCAAGTTTTACCTGTTCCAGATTCTTCCATTACTTGTGCTAGCTTGCCTCTGGACCCCTCAAAAACCTAGGACATTCTTCATAAAGAAAATAGTAGGTCAACATGACAGCTGGATTCTACACAAATACCACAATTTTGTCAGAGGTCGTATTCAACAGGTTCTGACCAGTTCTGGAGAACCGGTAGTGGAAATTTTGAGTAGTGAAATCAGAACTGGTAAATACCACCTCTGACTGGCCCCGCCCCCATCTATTCTCTGCCTCCCGAGTCCCAGCTAATCGAGAGGAAATGGGGATTTTATAGTAACCTTCCCCTGGAGTGGGGAGGGAATGGAAATTTTGCAGTATCCTTCCCCTGCCACACCCACCAAGCCAAGCCATGCCCACCAAGCCACACCCACAGAACCGGTAGTAAAAATTTTTGAATCCCACCACTGAATTGGGTTGAAAAACATAAAAGAAGAAATGGGAAAGACTGGGAAACTTAATGGAAATGAAAATGCCCAAAATTAAGAAGGACAGAGAGACCTTCAGACATATTTTAAAAATGGGGTTCTTTTTTAGAAAGAAGAAAGCCCCCCCCCATCCCCCATAACATAGGGCAGGGTATGGAGTAGGATAGAGCATGAAGCTCTATCTTCACCCATTGCATAATGCTAAAGAAAGATCACTAAACATTTAATGGAGGATAGTCTGTATATGGGGTCTGAGAGTCTACCTTTTCCACTTATTTAGATTCTGGGGCATGTTATTCATCTTTGAATAACATTGGTTATTCAATGGTCTTTCTATTGAAATAGGAGTTTGATGCTGGCTGCATCCAGAGATGGGCTGCTGGGAGTTCACAGGGGTTCCGGAGAACCTCTACTAAGATTCTATGCAGTTTAGAGAACCCCCAAATCCCACTCCTGGCTGACTCCACCCACCCCACTGCTCCCAGGAGTCCCCACATGGCCCATTTTGGATGTAGGTAAGTGCAAGGCACAAGTGGAGCTTGGGGAGGGCAAAAAACAGGCCTACTGGAAGTTCAGGAAGGCTGGAAATGGGCCCAATTCCAGCCTCCAGAGGGCCTCTGGAGCCTGGGGAGGCTGTTTTCGTTCTCCCGGAGGCTCGAGGAAAGTCTCCGAAGCCGAGGGAAGGCAAAAAGGCCCCCTCCATCGTGGTGCAGGAGGTCGACTAGAGTGCAGGAAGCCACCATGGCCATGCCCACCCAGCAACCGGGCAAAGAATCCCTTGCTAAAATTTTTGAAGCCCACCCCTGGCTGCATCCTTCAGAGGAACTATTTTGTTCCCATATTATTGTCACACATTATGGAAGTACATCCAGTGATGCAACAATAAGAAACTTTGATACCTTGCATTTATTGTCTTCATTCTGTATAGCAGCAGTTGGAATCTAACATTTTCTGTTTCTATTGGGTATTTTTTCTCCCACAGCATTGTTATTTTCTCACAGGCCAACAGAAAGGCTTTATGGTTTTTGCATCACCCGACATATCTAAAACCAAGCACATGTCAAAAAATTTATATCTTCTTTTCTTTAATATTTAAAATGTATGGGTTATCATAGAAAATAAAATGTAAAACAGTAAAACAAACAAACAAAATGGAACAAGACAAAAACATATATTCAACCCTAACAACAACAGAAAAAAGAAAAAAGATGTACAAAAAAGGAGAAAAAAGTGGTCAATTAAATTTAAAAAGCAGTCAACACGGTGGGTTGCTACTGGTTCTCCCCGGTTTGGGCAAACCAGTAGCAGCAGCAGCAGGAGGCTCCGCCCACCTACCCGGATGTCATCAAATGCACTCTGCGCATGTGAGCAAACTGGTATCAAAGGTAAGTGAAACCCACCACTGAGTCAACAGACATATATTTTCTTATATGTCTGCTGTTTCAAACAAAGTTCTGGAGAAATTGGAATACACCAGTCTGTCTGAAAGTGTTGAGAAACCATCCGGTGAGGTTTGCTTTATTGGCAGTTTTGAAGAGGTAGGAAAACTAACAGAATTATAATCATAATATGATTTTCACAGCATAAGGATTTATAGCTAGTGATTGATAGCACACACCAGTGATCCACATAGGCCTTGCTTAAACTGTTGTATTTTATGGACATTACAAAGCAATATATTTTCTATGAAAAACTAGTAATAATAGGTTATTTAATTCAGATCTGGAGTGAATAAGACCTTATCTACTTCTCCCCCACCTAAGAGCAAGTTTCTGGAGACTGATTTCATTACAGTACAGCTCATTTGTCTTTGACTAAAGAAAAAAAGAAAAAGAAAAATGACTGAAAGGAGGGCGATAAAACTGGGTGAGAAATAATGAAATACAACACTGAGTAAGTTCAAAGGAGAAAATATTTAATTAGGTACTAATTATCTGTTGTAAATCTAGATAAACGTATGTCTGCACATATATTCTCTTATTTTATATAGTTCCTGTCTGAACTTCAGCAACACCATTTGGGGGAAGTTTTAATGCAAGGAGTTTATGAAATTTGGAAGAAATGTTGAAGGGAGTCTCTGGATTTATATTTATAACTCTTAAGTTGTTAAAGCAACACTTACAGCCCTTAATTCATCACTGTTTTTGCCTTACATTCATCTATTAAAGGCAGAGTTCCTCAGCTTTTGCAACTTGAAGATGTGTGGACTTCAACTCCCAGAATTCTCCTGCCAGCATGTTGGTCTGGGGAATTTTTAGAGTTGAAGTCCACACATCTTTTAGTCACCAAGGTTGAAGATGAAACATTACTTTAAGGCTGTGATGGCAAACCTATGGCACGTGTGCCACAGGTGGCATGCAGAGTCCTCTCTGCGGGCACACAAGCCATCACCCCAGCTCATCTCCACTGCGCGTGTGTGCGTGCCTCCCACCAACCAGCTAATTTTCGAGTCTCTGCCTCGCATGCATGGGGGACGGGGTGCATGCAGGAGACAAACATGCATGCATGGGAGGGGTGGGGGCCCCCGGGGGAGTCATACACACATGCGTTGGTGGGTGGGATGTGCAGGGGAGGGTCGCATGCACATTGTATTATGGGTTATAAGTGCAGGGAGGCCTACTAGGCCCAAAATCGGGCATGGGGGTGTGTGGCACGCCCCCTCTCCCCTGAGGCACGTTTTTGCTCCCAGATGGCTGCAGAGAGGCCTACTAAGCCCAAAATGGTGCACAGGGGGTGTTATGTGCACATTACATTGTGGGTGCAGTTTTTGGCACATAACAACAAAAAGGTTAGCCATCACTGCTTTAAGGTATTGAAGCTGTAAGATGGAGGCTGCCTTACAAAAATGCTGAATGCTAGCTGGGAATTCTAGGAAGTGTAATCATAAGTTATCTTGCTGACACTAGGTGGAGGAGGTTATTCTAGAGCTGTACTACATTGTTGTGAAGCTGACTGTGTTCATTAAGTAAGAAGGGAACACTTAAGCACAGGGAGAACTATTTTTTAAAAGAAAACATCAACAGAACAGAATAATAGAATTGGAAGGGACTTCGGAGGTCTTCTAGCCCAACCTGCTTGAGAGCGTATACCATTCCAGACAAGTGGCTGTCCAATCTCTTCTTAAAAGGCTCCAGTGGTGGAGCACTCACAACTTCTGAAGACAAGCCATTCCACAAGTTAATTGTTAGGAAATTTCTTCTTAGTTCTAGGTTGGTTGTCTCTTTCATTAGTTTCTATCATTGTTTCTTGTATTGACCTCAGGTGCTTTGGAGAATAGCTTGACTCCCTCTTCTTCGTGGCAGCCCCTCAAATATTGGAACACTGCGATCATGTCACTCCTAAATCTTCTTTTCACTAGATTAGACATTCTACATATTTTGTGGGCTTCTACAACTTATATAACCTTATACATATTCATTCCGAGTACCAAAAAATATATTTTTGAGCTATAGTTTGAAAAATTGATGTTCTCCATTCTTTTGTTTGCATGATATGTCTTTGTAGTGATTTGATTTGACTAGCTGTCTTGAGAAGGCAGTAATGCTGGGAAAGATGGAACAAAAGAGAATAAAAGGACTAGAAGGAAGATGGACAAACACACTTATAACGGTATTGATGCACCTAAAAAGAGCAGGTTAGGGACAGATCATCTTGTAGAAAATTATTTGGTCTAAGAGTTGACACAGACTTGATGCCATATAATCAATCAGTGGTTTTGAAGAACAGGTTGGTTAAAAGATATGAAAATAAAAGTTCCTATTCTGATGAAAATCCCTCATAGGTCAATTGGAAGAACTCAATTTCTAAAGCAAGTTTAGGAAATTGTTTACTTAAAAATGTGTACGAATGGGATAGAAAAGGAAGGAAATGAAATCAAAGTGAAATTGAATCAATTTCGTTTCACTATTCTAGTTGCAATGGAATAAATGCAGCTGTGATTTTAGAAATCCGCATTTGAAAGATATAACATAAATCAAGCCATTTACAATAAGCTTGTACAAAACAGAACTAAGTGTATATTTTAGGTTTGTGGTGGTGGATGTTATTTATGGAATGGTTGTCATTTGCAGAATACATGTACCCACATGTAAAGTTATTGCTGAATACTATATAAGCAATGTTACTACAAAGGCAAATTACAGAGTGAAGATATTATATTTCATGGGTATAACACCAACACCTATTCTTTGGTCTTTTTTTTTTTAACCAAGCTTTTAAGAGTAAGAAGTATGATGTGTTAACACTGTTTTTGCAGCTCTGATCAGTTGCAAGTTCAGAACTGTTTGCGGCTTGATACACATCCTTAGACTGCATTCACACATTGTGACAAGCCATGGGTGGTTGTTTTTTTAAAATTATTGAATAAAATAGAAACTGGTGTGATTTACCCAAAATATTAACTATGATACACAAACCATCATGAGCTGTGGTGGTGCAGTGGTTAGAATGCAGTTGTTGTTGTTGTTAGTTGCAAAGTCGTGTCCGACCCATCACGACCCCATGGACAACGTTCCTCCAGGGCTTCCTGTCCTCTACCATCCCCTAGAGTCCATTTAAGATCACACCTACTGCTTCAGTGACACCATCCAGCCACCTTATTCTCTGTCATCCCTTTCTTCTTTTGCCCCCAATCCTTCCCAGCATTAGGCTCTTCTCCAATGAGTCCTTCCTTCTCATTAGTATTTGAGTTTCATCTTCAGGATCTGGCCTTCTAAAGAGCAGTCAAGGTTGATCTCCTCTAGGACTGACCGGTTTGATTGCCTTGCATTCCAAGGAACTCGCAGGAGCCTTCTCTAGGCTAATTCTGCCAACCGACAGGAATTCGATCCTGGCTGGCTCAAGGTTGACTCAGCCTTCCGTCCTTCCAAGTTTGGTAAAATGAGGACCCAGATTGTTGGGGGCAATATGCTGACTCTGTAAACCACTTAGAGAGGGCTGTAAAGGACTATGAAGTAGTATATAAGTGTAAGTGCTATTGCTAAGTGCTCATGGCTGGATTCAGAGAACAGAACTACCAGGCTTACACAGAGACAAGATGACTATGAGAGCAATATCGTGATCCATAAAGGGAAATCATTTAAGTTTCTGAGCAAACACAAATGATAGTTCAGAATTTAGATCCCATCAGACTTTGTTCTCTTCCTGGTTTCTTGCAATACCATCCTATCATGTATAGATGTCTCTTATTTTTGATCCTTATAGTGTCCATTAATGACAGGTATTTGTTTACATTCTCTGCATTCCTGTTTTCACATTCAGATAAACCTACCAAGATGTACAGGATGAATCTGGTCCCAGTTTGACAAGCTTTGTCTTAGAAATAGTAATGCAGTTATAGTCAATCAGATTTCCCTCCTGTTTAGGCATTTGTCTTTTTTCATATTGTCAAGCAATCAGATTAGAAATAGTTACTGGCAATGTCTTGTTTTTAAGCTGGAAGCTAATTCTAGAACAGAAATTGATGTTGAAGTTGCAGCTACTCAGGTAATGTTGCAGAAAATTTCAGGCCCTCTAAATCCCATATGTGGTGGTTTGTATTTGCTTTTGTCGCAACAAAACATTTTTCTCAGCTCAAGCATAGGTGGAATTGCATTACACAGTCTAGTTATTTATCATTTTTCTGTAAATCCTAGTAAGAATAGCCATATTCTGTCATTAATCAAAACTATATTTGAAACATGAATGGGACTATGTCATAATTTGGACATCAAATTGCATTGTGTGGTTTTAAATAGGCTCTGGATGTATATTGCTTTAGCTTCACTTGCTGACAATACCTCTTTAATTGCATTTTGTTTTGCTTTTCCTGCATCCTACATTTTGATTTCTTTTTTTCTTATTAAAATGTCAAGGAAGAAATAGGACAAATCTGACTGTATTATGTCATGCTGCATTTGTTTTTTTGTCAAAAGTTTTGGCATTAGGAGACAATGAGTAAAATTGATGGATTATTTATTTTATTGATTTATTTATTTGCAAGTATTTATATGCTGCCCTTCTCCCAAAAGGACTCGGGGCGGCGAACACAAGTATAAACAAGTAAACAGTAAAAACATACAATAAAAACCAGTTAAGATTGAATAATAATAAATAATAACACCCAAGAATCTAAATCAGCCCATTTGTTGGAATAGCCAAGTCTTCAGGCCCTGACGGAAGGAACGGAGATCAGGTGCCATCCGGAGCTCAGTGGGTAACTCGTTCCAGAGGGCAGGGGCACCCACAGAGAACGCTTTTGTTTTGATTACTTTTTTTGTTTTGTCATGTATTTTATATTGAACAATAAATGATTATATTATTAAAAGATCCAAATAATTCTAATTTCTGTTTTCTTTTTGCTGTATGTTGCAAGCACAATATGCTTTTATTAACTGAAAAATGTAAATATATTTTAGTTTTCTTAAGATCATTATAGAACTATTCTCTCTGTCACATTATATTTTCATACAAATGATTTCCAGGAATTTGTTTTCTTCTAAAGTTAATTAAAGCTATTGACATTATATTGCTAGTCAACAAGACATAAATGCTATTGCTCTGAAATTACCAGACTTAAACACACTTTTTATGGATATTTAATATGTATAGTTAGTTGCATTAAATTTATAAGACTGGCATAATTTTACAAATGGAAAATTTGTGGCATTTCTGGAGTATCCTTGCTAATTATATTAACATAAGCTTTTATCTTTTATTTGAATAAGTAGTGCTTTGTAGTAATTGCATTGTTTTGTCAAAGTAAAATCTGTGAAATCTGCTTTGGAATACATTTGCAGGAATTTTGAAAGGACTCAAAATATTATTGGAAAAACTAACAGAAGTCTTTCCAGTCATTCTGTGCGTTACTACCAAGTTTCATTTCAGAAGACATCTGAACAGAAATTGATCAAACAATTTGTTTAGTGATATCTGATGGAAACATTTTCCTCTCAAGAGTTGTATTTATCCATTTTTTTTATGGCTCTCAATACTTTCAAAAATATTTTGCTCTTCCCCTTAAATTTAAGTTGCATTTCATGTGGAACAAAATTTAGTCTAGTTTGTGACTTGTTCCATCAGGAATGGAGACCCTCTGACTCTCTATTACTGAATTACAACTCCCATTTCTCATTATTGAACATATTGCTGGGGGTTGTGTGAAGCTATAATTATCAAGGTCTGTAAATTACATCGTTTCCTGGCCTTGAATTATGCCAACAATTTAGATATGAATTGCACTAGTAACTTCTTGAAAGTACATCTGTTAAACATTTGGAGACATATTACGTGTAAACAACCACATACTTATAATATATGTTTTCCACTAAGGAGCTCAAAAAGCGCTTCTCCTTGCACTTTACACTCTCAAATAGATTAATCTAGAGAAGAATCCAAGGTCATCCAAAAAACTTCATAACTCAAAGAGCATATGTTTTCATAACTTATAGAAACAGTCTACTATGTACAGTATATAAACCTGGCATCAAAGTCATGAACTGATTCAGTTGAACCAATAAGTGTTATTAAGAGCCGTAGTGGTGCAGTGGGTATAGAATGCAGTATTGCAGGCTAAATCTGATGACTGCCAGGAATTTGATTCTCACCGGCTCAAGGTTGACTCAGCTTTCCATGCTTCCAGGGTTGGTAAAATGAGGATCCAGATTATTGGGGGAAATATGCTGACTCTGTAAACCACTTAGAGACAGCTGTAAAACACTATGAAGCGGTATATAAGTCTAAGTGCTAAGGGCTAACTCTCTATAGTATCTATACTATAGAGAGCAGCAAGACACATAATACTAGAGTTATACTATACAAAGCAGCAAGACACATAATACTAGAGTTAACTCTGTGTACGTATATGTTTTTTAGACAGTAATTGGGAACAGAATTTACATTGCAAAATGAGATGCCTGTAAAGTATGATATCACATGAGTTTTTTCCTTAGTGGAAGAAATTCTGGTACTCCCCATTGCCATAATTAAGTGAAGATCACAAATCATTAAGCAAGGACCTCCTCAGAACTTCCTGGCAACATCCAACAAACAAAGTCAGTGGATCAACTGGCAGGATATTGCAAGTCCCAAGTGGCTAAGAAGCAGGTGGAAGAGCAGGTAAGTGATAGCTAACAGGTGCAAGGGTATGTGTGAGAGGCTGCTGCAACATGGCATAAATGCAGCAGAATTGCCTGTTACTGGGTGTGGCAGAGTATGGAGCATGAAAGGCTAGTGTGGCATTAGTGTGGTGGAGTTTTTGGGATGGCATCTGCAATGTGCACAGGGATGCTTGAGTCAAATTGGGCAAACACAACAGGGCTTGGGATGGTTGCTGCAGGGTATAAGGGGGGTCAGCACAGTGTAGCCCAAGTGCAGGGGACTTAGGATAGCTGATAACAACAACAACAACAACAACCTTTATTGTCACTGCACAACATATGTACAATGAGATTGGTGGAGCTCCCTCAGTGCACCTCCCCAACACAATACAACTCACAGTGGAAACAGAAAATCCCTAACCCAATAAATCATATTAACAAACACCCAGTCCTATTATACCAGTGTGAACATGTTCACACTGGTGTAATGCAGGGTTGAGGAGATGTACGCAAGCAATTTGGTATCTCTTTGTACTTTATCATCAGCAATGTGAGTAGAATTTTTGTGGCCCTGTTACAAGCACAGATTGGAACATCATAAATTGGAGGAAGATGAGGGAGGCTCAAGCAAGAAAGACTTTGGTGTTTAGTCATGCCAGCCACATGACCATAGAAGCATCTTCTGACAATGTTGGTTCACTTGGCTAAGAAACTGAGATGAGAACCATCCCCTAGAGTCAGAAGTGACTGGACAAGGGAAACCTTTATCTTGACCTTTAGAGACATCTTATAATGGAAAAACATTGTAACATTCTAATGTAGCATGTTGTGTGCTTCAGAGCAAATGACTCCAAAGGGCTATTTCTCTCTATTTATGTGTTTCTTTCTCCCCTGCCACAATCACAATGGTTAAAATGTGTTGCACATTCTTTATATAGACAGCAGTCAGATGTTTACTTTAAAAAAAAACAGATCTAAATTTGGAAAAAGGATGGTAATGGCATCTTCAGAATGCAGGATTCCCATGGGTGAAATAAACTAATCATGGACACAACAAACTGGCCAAGGGTAGAATTTATTTCTTCTACATGTTTTCCAGAGAGATGTTGAACATGCACAATGAGTTCAGTACAATCTGTTTTTGTTTTGGTCTTTTGTTTATAAGTCCCTCTCGGAGATTTGTGGGTGTGTTATTTAGGAAAAAGTAAACCAGGAGAGCAGCAAAATATTTAAAGTAGAGCTAATTAATGTAACTTTTCCTGTTCCCTAAAGTAGTCTAAATCTGAAGCCACACCGGTAGAATAATCTCTCTCCCTTCCCCTCCCTCTCTCTTTCCTCTCTCCTCTCTCTCTTTGTGTATTTGAAACAATTTAGAACAACTAAAGAGATACCTGTAAGTCATTGTCATCATCATCATCATCATCGTCGTCGTCGTCTATCCACTGCAGAATTAAGGCCTCTTCCTCATATTTCCAACCAATACAGTCCTGAACTTTCTTTTGCCAATTGGGCCCGCAATACTTGCTGATGTGGTCAATCCATCTTGTTTCAGGTCTCTTTTATGAATGCTTTTTATCAAGTGGGATGCATTCTATGACTGCCTTGGTCCACCTGCCATCAGTTCTTCTTGCTATGTGACTAGCTCGTTTCATTAGCCTCTTGATGATATTGTATACTTTTGTTTGTTCTCTACTTCATGTGCAGGTCTTTCTATCTTGTCTTGTAATGCTGAACATGTTTAACTTCATGATTAAACACCTGTTGACCTTCAGAAAGAACAAAAGTTTTAGAGTTCTCATTATCTTTGGAGATGAGAGTCACCTTTGTGCCAGAAGTGTCTACTTCCAGGTCACATCTTTCTTTAAGCAACTGCTTCGACTGCCAATTAGCTTACTAAACTAGGATTAAGGTTTTGATTCAAATTTTCAAGAACTCTGGACTAGCATGCCTATCCAATCATTTTTATTGTTATTGATCTCTTGAGTTCTGAGATCATCAGGGGACATCCAATTCCATGTACCAAGAAATGCTTATGCCATCTGCTGGCCAATGAATAGCTCTGATAGAAACCACAGTTTGGAATGCATTGTCCCCAGAATTTTTTTTAACTGCCTACTGAAGTGGTGGACACACTGGGAAGGAGCGTCTCCACCACTCCTTCCCTGTAGGAAAGTCAGAATATTTCTCTTTCCCTCCTAACTTTATATTGAATATATTACATCAAATGCTGTTCTTCATTGTTTTATTGTAAATGTCAGGGTTCCAAGTAACACCCCTAACAAAAGAAGATTCTGAGGCTTGAAGTTCTCAAAGTTCCTTTTTATTAGAGATGTCATATTGGCACATGTGGGAAAACCGAATCTGAAAGGTTTTCCCTACCCAAAGGAAAGTCCAAGTCCCTGCCCAGCACCCACAAGTCGATCACATGGCCCAATCAAAGCACCGTCCCAGCTGGAGATGCCTCCCAGTTCCAGCCCTCCAGGTGCAGGGCAAGATGTCCTTGACTCTCTGAGAAAAGAATGTTATTATGACTATATATCACCTGTGCTCCATACAATCCCCCCTCCCAGTTTCCCACAGTAGTAGATGTGGCAGGCCTGAAGGCCCCATGCAAAAGATGGCTTCCAGGCCTGACAGTATTATTTTAGAAGGTTCTTAATTTACTTTACTGAAAACAACTTTGGCATGTGAAGTGGTATACAAATACATTAAATAACGAATCAACACACAAAGCAAATACTCTATTGGTTTGAATCTGACTTCTGCTGGTCTGAGTATTTCAGTGCTCCTTCTGTGATTCCAAATGCATACACATATGCCATCAGAAGGAGGGTATGCCATCTTGTAAAACCCACACACTAACTTAGTCAGGAGCATGTGGTATAAAATATAAATATGATAAACAAATAAATAAATTTTGCTTGAAAAGGTAGACCCTGTGAGTATAAACATTTGTATTCAAGTTCTACCTTGAAATAGTGGTATACTCTACTTCATGCTGTTATCTAGGACTAGTAAACTAGAGAAGATGATGGAAATGAAGACATCATGACTACCAACATTGTCCTGCTTTTTAACAGAATTGAAAAGACAATCAAAACAGGCAACCCACCTCACTGGGTTGCACTGCTACAGGGTAGCACTGTCCATTGCTACCATTGTATTTCAGAATGTTGGTCAGAACTGCAGGAATCCATTTTCATTTTGCCAATCAGCCATGAATCTTATGAGGCAGCAGTGCTAGCTATTGTCTTTCAGCCCAGGTGTCTTGGCATAATAGGATTAAAAAAAAAAAAAGAATAAGAGAATGTCATTTTAACACTGGGTTTATATAAAACAGAATTCAGACAAAAGCAAATATTATTCCAATGGAAGCAAGTGGAAACTTAGGAAAAAAAACATCTTTAAGGTCTAGACAAACAGATGAAGTCACATAAAGGTCAGTGGAAAATGTGGTCTAATAATTCTTGGTTTGTCATTGAATGGTTCCTTAATTGTTCTGTATGGAGAAATAATGACAGCATTTCACACAAACCTATTTGCTTCAGATGCACAAGACTACCCCTAGACTTAAATAATGTGGGTTTTCCACTTAATTACCAACTTTGATTAGCTGTGGCTTGCATTGCTGCAAACAACATTCAAAGATTCTTCATCATCCATCCCCTTGGCATAATTTGTTTTGCTAAAGTTGGGCTCTGCTCTGTGCTGAATTCATAAATTCTTGAGAGCTATTATTGACTTGATTAGCTAATTAGAATTGTACCCAAAATGATTCACTCAGTAATTCAGAAGTGCCACATGCCAAGATAAAGGTCCAGCTGAAGTTCGAAACCTACCATCTGAAACAAGCATTTAAGAGGGTCTCAGCAGTTAACAAGACCATAGCAACTCTATTACACCAATTTGTTTAATTAATTCATCATGTAAATTCAAGGTCAAAGCATAACTGATGCTTATTCCTAGGTAATTTATTCCCTCTGTATGTGCTGGATGTGTGTCCACATGCATATTTATGTCTATTTCAGATTAGAATGGAAAACTCCTTGTGAAGAGTTAGCCTTCTCCTTGTCCCCTTTGACTGATAATAATTGTCCCACCCTTGCTATTTTTGGGTTCTTTTAGGTATGTATCTCTTTTACCTTCTGGTACCATAAAAACAACAACAGCTGTGGAATATTTAATGGAAACATTGAATAAGGTATAATGGCTATTTCAGAAATGCAGAACTTTTTTTCCAGACCAGAGTAGAGCCTCAATTGTAGGTTAGTCAAAGACTGGGAAGACCCCCTACTAAAATGTCTATTCAGTCATGAAGCTCAGTGGATAACTTTGGGCCACTAATTATCATTGGCTCTAAACTATCTCTTTGGATTGTGACATGGAAAGATCTATATATGTGATAAATAATGAGCCTTTAGAAGTTGTGGATGCTCCATCACTGAACATTTTTAAAAAGAGATTGGACAACTATTTGTTTGAAATGGTATAGGGTTTCCTGTCTGAGCAGGAGATTGAACTAGAAGATTGTCAAGGTCCCTCCCAACTCTGTTATTCTGTTATTCTTTGTCTCCCTTAACCCCCCTCCCGCTTCTCCTAATTTTCGGCTTCCGTTTGCAAGCTCAGTACGGCTGTGTTTTGCAAAACAATCAAGATCTATAGGACTATAGAACTATAGAATTCTTTATTGACCAAATGTGATTGGACACACAAGGAATTTGTCTTTGGTGAATATGCAAGATACATTCATCAAGAATCATAAGGTACAACACTTAATGATAGTCTTAGAGTACAAATAAGCAATCAGGAAACAATCAATATAAATCGTAAGGATACAGGCAACAAAGTTACAGTCATGCATAATCTGGAATCGGGGTGGGGGGGACCAACATGGGGTTATTTAAATTAGAAGCTGATGTTGCCATGGTCTCCAGGAAAGGGAGATAAAGTTCCAAAATGTTTTGTTTAATCTAAATACAAAATTTTTCATTAAGAAAAATGTCTTCTATGCTATAGAGTTATTTGAAACAGGGTTACATAAACTTATTGGAATGGAGTGTTTTAGATGGACCTTCTGAAAAAGTATATTTCTCTCTGTATCTGTTTGTCTTATATGACTGTGAGTGAGAGGTGGGGATGGTAGTAGGAGTGCGAAAAGCATTAGTTTTAGAGTTAAATGTTTTATTAGCATTGGAAGGCTATCTCTATTTTTTGCCATTTTTATATGCCTTCTGGCTTTTTATATATAGAGATGCCATTGATCTAAATAATTAATAGACCTACATTGGAAGAACTAATGTTGAGATTGTTTTTCTAACCACAGGAAGAATGGGACAGAAACAAAAGCCTCCTAATGAATCTCTTATAAAAATATATATTTTGTATGAATTATAGCCTCTTTGCTTAAAACTTGTGTCAGAAAAAAATATATTCTCTATTTCTTTAGTTTACCTTCATATATGACAAAAGATTATCATGGATTATCATGGATTTCTGTTCTACTGAAATGGCACGACCCACCAAAATGAGCCATATCTCACAGTGTCTGACATCTACCTTTAAAGTTCAGAAATGCAAATAAAAAGCGTGCCTTGGAGAAAATTGGTTTGGGGAAAATATTAGAAATAATTACAAACAAAACTGTATACACGAAGGAAAGATCTGTAAATTAAGTATTATTGGGGAAAATAGTGATACACAACAAAGAGGGGTATTTTTCTTTTTAGACATAAAATGATAGAATGGAGAGAATATGGAGTGCCTGCCTAGCAACCTAAATCACGTTTCAGATGATCCATATATTTAATTCTATGCCTTTTGTAGTGTGTATTGGATACAAAAGCCCATATATTTTGACTGGCAGGGAAATAGAGAGCTTTCTCTGCCATTTTCCCCACCCTGTAGTACTTGTTGCTCCCAGAGATGAGATGGAACCCACTCTTCTGGCTTTCTGGAAGACATGAGGACCTGGCTCTGTCAATCAGAATGGGAGTCCAAGAGTGGCATGCAAACCTGGGGGTGGTTGGTGGCTTTGAGGGTGCTCTCTTAACCTTTTTAATTTTTTTTAAACTATGTTTTGATTCTGTTTTTAAACTTTGTATTATTTTAATTCGTAAAACATCAAAAAGCACATAGGTGAGATGAGCGGTATAGAAATGTGATAGATAGATAGATAGATAGATAGATAGATAGATAGATAGATAGATAGATAGATAGATAGATAGATGATAGATGATAGATGATAGATGATAGATGATAGATAAAATCTATGTATGATCAAATTTTTTATGTCACACTTTTTGCTATATGTACTGAAATCATGCAGAATCCAACATAATGAAAGCATTGCCAGCAACACTTCTGGAATTCTTTCTAGCTCTATAGTGGACTGCAGTAACACAGCACGTTCTCAGGAAGACAGAGCATATTCCAAAGAGGAAGTTGAGACAAGAGATCATGGATTTCAGAGCTGGATCAGAGAAAGAGGAAGAGATTTAGGATAGCCACTCCTTAGAAACTCCCAAGGTATATCCATTAGGGTTAGGGTTATGTAGGTTTAGTCTGGCAAGATTCTGTCTGTATAGTGGATGCAAAGAACTGAACTTTGGCTGGATTGTTTTACATCTTTCATGAGCTAGATCTGACAAACCCCTTAATGATTAGTGACTATAGGAAGCATCTGTAGTTTTTTTTAAAATGTAAAATCACATGTTGAATCAAGCATATATGTGCATTTCCTTATCTTCATATTGCTTTTATGTGTCTTTACTGAAGCACAGATCTGGCTATATGTAATTTGCTCTGGGTCATGTAACTAAGAGGGAAAATTTGGACAGCTTAGAATGAACATCCAGTTTAATTATTTTCCTTAATGTTATGCTATCTTCACTGGTGGAAGAAATGTTTTGCTAATTGTAACATTTTTTCTCCAAGGTCTTTTTATGGTTCTCTACAGTGGATGAGAGATTATTCTGCAAACCTGGCTATATCGTATCATCAGGGTTTTGTGATGAGGAATTTGGGGACATAGATAGTTTCTCAATTCTCAGACCATTGAAGAAAATGGCAAAGGAATATTTATATACTGCAAAGAATAGAGTAAGGTCCATATCGATCCTGGACATCATACCAAATGAAAACTTCCTTGAGGCTGTAGACAAGGAGGAACCTCAGGAACAAATAACTATCCAGTGCTAGAATTATTGATTTTAAAGCAACTAAAATGGCTATAATTGAACATAGAATAGTTGGAAGGGACCTTGGAGGTCTTCTAATCCAACCCCCTACTTAGGCAGGAAACCCTACACCACTTCAGACAAATGGTTATCCAATATCTTCTTAAAAACTTCCAGTGTTGGAGCATTCACAACTTCTGGAGGCAAGTTATTCCACTGATTAATTTTTCTAATGGTCTGGAAATTTCTCCTTAGTTTTAAGTTGCTTCTCTCCTTGATTAGTTTCCACCCATTGCTTCTTGTCCTACCCTCAGGTGCCTTGGAGAATAGCTTGACTCCCTCTTCTTTGTGGCAGCCCCTGAGATATTGGAACATTGCTATCATATCTCCCCTAGTTCTTCTTTTCATTAAACTAGACATACCCAGTTCCTGCAACTGTTCTTCATATGTTTTAGCTTCCAGTACCCTAATCATCTTTGTTGCTCTTCTCTGCATTCTTTCTAGAGTCTCCACATCTTTTTTACATTGTGGGGACCAAAACTGAATGCAGTATTCCAAGTGTGGCCTTACCAAGGCACTATGAAGTGGTATTAACACTTCACGTGTTCTTGATTCATGTATCTTGTCTTTCAAAAAACATATTGAAATAAAGTCAGAAATACAAAACAAACAAACAAACAAACAACAACCCAGGATTTTATGGTAGGAGAATCTAGTGGGAAAAAGAGTTTGAGATGGACAGGCATTCCTAACCCTAAATAACAAAATTTCTCAGCCAGTAACAGGGACATCAAACAGGAATGTGGCAGGAGAAGGTAAGCCCTTTTTTGCTTCTTATTCCTTGAGAACACTACTCTTATTATCTGTGGGGGATATACCTTGTTTTTTCTTCTTCCCTGAATACAGTAAAAATTATACAAGCTGCTTGAGGCTAACCTGTCTGCCCTCCAGCTCATCAAGGAAGATGAAGAATTCTTGGTCAGACAAAGGATGCATGAGCAAAGGGACACCCATAGAAAGAAAACCTTCCAGAAGATAGAATTCAGCCAGGCAGAAAAGGACGAAGAGATAAAGGAATGTGACATAAAGGCTGTCAAGCAAAGTTTGAGTTACAGAATAGATTCTGGAGCCTCCCTGTTGAAGATGTTTCAAGATGTTTGATGTTTTCTTTGGGTACACATTCAAAATAAAGGGGAAGAATGAATCCCCACAATCTTTAAGCCCTATTGATGCAGATAGAAACCAATAAAGCAACAAAGCAGAATCTGGAACACACTATGAAACAATGGGCAGTAACATGAAGGAAGTGGGGCACAAGGGTTTTATTGATAGTAAATATTATTTTATTGTTTTATATCACATATTTCATTTCTATGTTGAACAGTGTGTTTTTTAGGTGTCCAAAGTGTTAACGTATAAACATCATAATCATAATCTTTATAATCATATATACATAAACATATATGCGACAATATCTATCATTATTGAAAAGTATACTATCTTCCATTATAGTATTGATTATATAACCATCACAATATTTACACATCAGTTTTTCTTTCTCATGTAGTCCATATTTCCCATAAATCCAGTCCTCTAAAACCCTTGGGGCACAAGGGTTTTAAATAACCACATCTGTACATGTGTATGTGCAGCTTCAATTGCTGATGAATCTGAATGGCTGTACACTACCATTATTTACAAGCAAGTTAAAAACAACAACGAAGCAATTCTACTATTGTTAACATAGTAGGACCATATATGTCATCTACCAAATGATGAGGGACTCATGAAAAGTATCTGAGAATATGTTAGAGAAATGACTAAAACTGAACATAGAAGAATGAAACTAAATAAAGACAAATACAATGCCCAATGAGACTTGTTCATTATAGAAGAGGGTCGCCATGCATAGAGATTGTTTCTTTTTCATAGCTTTCTTTTTCATAGCTTTCCTCTGCTCCTCTGAGAGTTTAGTTACTCTCTGTAAATGAAAACTTGTTTACTTACTTCCTGGCCTGTCCCTTGTACAGTTACTATAAAAGGGACAGAGCAGGAAAGAAATAGTGGCCAAAATCCCAAAGGTGCTTTCAAGTCTTCACAGACATTTAGTGACCAAAGTCACTATTTGTGCCATTTAGTGACCCTCCCCCCCACAGCAAGCCCATCCTCCTCCTCCTCCTCCTCCTCCTGCAGTTATAATTGTGTGGGAGGTAGGGTGATAAAATTAATGTGATTAGCAGTATTTTTTAAATATATTTGAGAATAGCAAGGATGACTTGAAGTGGGCAAATGTTAGCAATTTGATTTATCTTCAGTTAACTACTTTCCTGTGAAATATAGAAAAAGGCCAAACTGCTTCAAGCTAATATGACTTTATCCTTTGAGAAAGAACTGCAACACTTTATGTTAGAAGAATAATTCTACAACTCCATAATAAGAATGTCAGGGAAAGGAGCCCTCACATTTTACGTTTTTTGTCCTATCTTGTCACCATGGTGAAGAGAAGCAGTTGTGAAATGAATGACATGGTTGTTAAGAATGCTGCATAGGCATAAATGTGAGGATGGTCATAAGTGTGAGGACCAGTCAAAAGTGCGAGGACCTGTCAGAAATTACTTTTTTCAGCGCTCTGAGTAGTCCCTATACACATAGCCATGGCCACCCGGTCACATGACCAGCTAGCCACACCCACCAAGTCACATGACCTCCAAGCCATGCCCACAAAATAAGCCATGCCCACAGAACCGGTAGTAAAAAAATTTAGAACCCACCCCTGGTTTATGGGGATAAAATGGGGAGTAACCTCAATGTGTACCATTATGATAACCTGAGCAATAAAATATATAAAGGTGAGACCTTTATCAAAATGTTACAATATGGATGCTCCATTCAAATTCCTTCAAATTTCAGAATTTTTCAAAATACCCCTTTTCTTTTTGTCATCTTCCTTATCTCCTCCACTTCCTTATTTATTTTTGTAAGAATTATCTGACAATACAGGCTCATCAAGCATGCTAAGTTTCCTTTCCTTTCTTCCTGCCAAAAATATTTGGTACTTCTGTAGAACATCGTTATTTTTGTAAAATACATCTATATCTGTCTTGTCAAGCAGGCTGATTCCTCCTTTTGGGGCATGGATGGGACTAAAATTAAAGATGTTATGAGCCATATTGCAATAATTTAGTTTGTTCTCAGTATAGTGGACCTCAGAAGACAGAGAAAATTACCTGATAATTTGCTGATTTGATTTATAGCAGCCTCCCCTTCCCATTCATATAAAAATTAACCCTTGTTTCACCATTAAAGCATTTCAGAAAAAAAAGAAACTGGAAAGCAGCCATTAGAGTGTATTAGGAAGGTATAATTCACTATGAAATGTTACTTATTAATACGTGGAAATGAATGTCCCTTCCAGTTTCATTTAATAACCTTAGATTAAAGGCCTATAAATACATAAAAGTCTAGTTTTCTTACGTCTATTATATATTCAGTGTAATAACTTCAGCATACCACAGCCTTAAAAACCCATTTCCAGAGATTCAGAAATCGTTGCCAAATTTGCATGGCCCCAGTCTTCTTCTAATGTATTATCTTTCATTCATAACTACTAAAAATTCAGTCAGAAATAGAAATGTGCTTTTTTTGTCATCATCTAAAGCAATACAGGATGCAACAATAGAAAAATATTCAACTGATAAGCCTCAAGTATATACTAAATACATGTTATAATAAAAAATGAATTTGGTAGGGAGGTAGTCAGACTTTCCCCTGAAGCTACTGAATTCCTTAACAACAAAAACTGCTGAAAATATCTATCTATCTATCTATCTATCTATCTATCTATCTATCTATCTATCTATCTATCTATCTTCTATGTATCATCTATCTATCTATCTATCTATCTATCTATCTATCTATCTATCTATCTATCTATCTATCATTTATCTACAATGATCATTATATTTTGTAATAATTTGATATGATAAATGGGACGTTTAATTTAACTGGGATATTTAATAAATGGAATATTTAATTTGAAATAAAGGAAATGAAATAGAAATATCAAATCCATTCATTATAGTTGCTTTCCAAAGGAAAAAACTATTGAAATGTGCATCTTTAAGAAAAGAGGAAATATCTCGGATAATAATTTGTAAAGTAAAATATTGTTTTTGAACTCCCAATTCATATTTGGCATTTTAAAATTATTTAAATTTCTTTGTTATTTCCCTGAGATACATTTTTTGTACCATAATAAAAAATGTAATATATTGTGGAAGAATGAAGTACTACACTTTTTGTACATATTTTTCAATTGGGTATGTGATTTGTGGAAGAATATGATGAAAAGAAAGACAGAGAACTTAAAAACAAATGTTCTTTATTGTAATTATATATGAAAAAATCTGAAAATATTTATTTTAGATTCTTGATATCAACCATTTGGCCTAAATATTTTTTCTTCAGTCATAGATTTGTTGTTGTTGAGTTTTTTTTGGGTAGGGGAGCAGAAGTATTTGGAAACACAAAGAACAAACGAAGACCTCATGAGAAGCTGAACAAAAATTGATCATTTGTAAATACTGTAGTTACACTGATGACTTTCAGATTAAAATTCCTAGAGTAAAATCAATAAGAAAACGGTTTCTAAAACTATTGTTTTCACCAACTGTATCGACATTTTGGAACTTATTTATTACAGGAATATGGTCTTACCCACCTTTGTCTGTCTTTCTGGAATTTTTTGTTTTGTTTTGTTTTTTTGGGTGGGTTAGAATAATGTCAACAATTTTATGTGTTCTGGAGATAAGATCCAGCATCACAGAGCATTTCTGGAGAGCAGCAGTCTCATTTAGCAATATATAGCCTGCAGCCTGGCCACCAGCCTGCAGATGTCAGTGTGCACTAACAGTATTATGTTTCTGGACCCAGATCTCACCATTACAAACAAGAGGGTTTATTACATCTCACCATATAGATCTATATACAAATAGATTACAAGCAATTACAAGGGTTTCACACATTCTATTCCAGGTTGTAAAGAGGCATGGACAAAAGTTGGCTTCAGGTTTTGGGAAAAGTCAACTAATCTATAGAATTCAATCACCTTGCTTCTCTAATAATGCAGGGATGATTTCTCGTTGGTAGAATAATTTCATAAAAGCTAGCATTCATCAAACATATATTCTTTTGCCCCCTTCCAAAAACCATTTAGATAATGTTTTGGACAAATCCCTTCTCTAATACTTTCTCGTGTGATATCAATGCTCTGCAAAAACTAAGTGGAGCAAACAGAACAAATGAATGTTTAGATACGATGGTTATATAACCACCCAGATGATGATATTCTAGTGGAATATAAATGGATGGTCTTCAAAGGCAATTCTGAGAGTATTTATGAATATGGGAGACAATTTTATTATCTATAAATAATAAATAATAATATAAATTCAGTAGATTTATCTACTATTCTGTATAAACTACTGAAGTTTGCAGATAACACAACAGTGATCAGTCTCATTTGAGACAATGATGAATCCGCATACAGACAGGAGGTTGAACAACTAGCCTCACAGTGCGACCGGAACAATCTGGAACTGAACACACTCAAAACCGTAGAAATGGTGGTAGACTTTAGGAGAAACCCTTCCATACTTCCACCTCTCACAATACTAGACAACACAGTATCAACAGTAGAGACCTTCAAATTTCTAGGTTCTATCTTATTGCAAGATCTAAAATGGACAGCTAACATCAAAAACATCATCAAAAAAACACAACAAAGAATGTTCTTTCTGCGCCAACACAGAAACCTCAAACTGCCCAAGGAGCTGCTGATACAGTTCTATAGAGGAATTATTGAGTCTGTCATCTGCACCTCTATAACTGTCAGGTTTGGTTCTGCAACCCAACAAGAAAGTCACAGACTTGAAAGAATAATTAGAACTGCAGAAAAAACAATTGCTACCAACCTGCCTTCCATTGAGAATGTATGCTGCATGAGTCAAAAAAAAAAAAAAAAAAAAAAAGGGCTGTGAAAATATTTACAGTCATATCCTGGACATAAACTGTTTCAGCTCCTACCCTCAAAATGACGCTATAGAGCACTGCATACCAGAACAACTAGACACAAGAAGAGTTTTTCCCCGAATGCCATCACTCTGTTAAACAAATAATTCCCTCAACACTGTCAAACTATTTACTAAGTCTGCATTACTATTAATCTCATCGTTCCCACCACCCATCTCCTTCCACTTATGACTGTATGACTGTAATTTTGTTGCTTGTATCCTTACGATTTATATTGATATTGTTTCCTCATTGCTTATTGTATCCTATGACTATCAAGTGTTGTACCTTATGATTCTTGATTAACATATTTTTTCTTTTATGTACACTGAGACCATATGCACCAAGACAAATTCCTTGTGTGTTCACTCACACTTGGCCAATAAAAAATTCTATTCTATTCTATTCTATTCTATTCTATTCTGAAATGTTCAAAAGTCAAAGTTGCTCCAACCATGTCCATGTCCATTGACAAATGTAATAGAGAGTGTATTGGATCATGATATTACATTTGACCCAGTGTTCTTTATTTTAGCCTGTGTGAATTATTTGATAAGAAAAGATCGGAGAGAAATGGCTTGTTTGATGATAATTGCTATTAGATTCATTTATGCTAAATACTGGAAATTATCTGACAAATCTAATATGAAAAAATTAGCAAAAATGTGGCAATGATTAAACTGACAGCATGTAAATGAACTAAATAAAATTGTCTCTATGAAAAATCTCAAAAAGTATTGGGTATCTGTACCAATTTTTGCAAGCTTTATTTATCAATGTTGATTACATATTTTCCATTTAAATGAATTATGGTCACAGAATAAGCTATTATATAATGTGGTGTTTATAGGTCAATATGGGAGGCAGGCCCTAGCCAGATAATTTTTAAAAGTAAATTAACTTTTTTTTTTCTGAGTGAGTGCAATTACTTTGAGCATCATGGATGCTTAAAATAGCATGTAGGCTTATGTACCACTTCACAGTGCTTTACAGCCCTCTCTATGCGGTTTACAGAGTCACCATATTGCCACCCAACAATCTGGCTCCTCATTTTACTGACCTCGGAAGGATGAATGGCTGAGTCAACCTTGAGCCTGTGAGAATCAAACTGCCAAACGTCTGGTAGCCAGCAGTCAACAGAAGTACCCTGCAGTACTGCATTCTAACCATGGCACCACAGCTCTATGAGTTGTGTTGAAACTTATTACCTTATATTTGCCTTCAATTATCATTCTCTTTGCAATATTGTAATGGCTTTATGGCTCTCTCAAGTATCCCCACAAAGTTCCTAGTTATCAAATGTCTTTGTTGTTGTTTGCAGGGAAGTTATTTCCCAACAGATCCCAAGAAACCCACTTGCAAAAAAAAAAAAGATACGTAGACAGCAAGGCAGGGATGGTATTCACTTCCCTTCGCTACTTCCCTTAGCAAATGTGAGGGCCTTCCGCGCATGCGCAGAGTGTAAAAAACGGGACGTGACGGCATCTGGGTGGGTGGGCAGAGCCTCCTGCAGCCGCCACTACTGGTTTGCCCAAACTGGATAGAACCTGGCTGAGTACCACCACTGCAGCAAGGCTTATGTTTCATTGTAGATGAGGAATCAACTCAAGTTAGACTTCACTGTAAGTTAAGGAGCTAATTGGACTCTCATTCTTCAGTGACAGTTTCATATCTTTCCCAGTTTTTGGATGCAAGAGATCAATTGTATGGTATAAAAAAGGACACACAATGAGTTAAGAGGACCTGCTATCCCTCACTCATCTTTTCCACTGGTATCAGTGGTCAGCCTAGTGAATTTTAACTGCACTGGAATGGTCCAGGGTCAGAAAAAAACAGTAAAATATAAAGAAAAAAAAAGCTGAGACAATAAGCCAGAGCCTGCTGGATCAACAGCAGCTTCCTGTTATTTATTCATATTGCAGTTAAGATTTAAGGATGCCTCACTGATCAAATTCCCAAGTTAGTTAGGCAACAGAACCTATTATTATTTCAATCTGCTTCTACCCAGGCCACAATACTCTAAGGAAAAGTACATCACCATTTCCAAATGTTAAACCAGACTTATCCACATTATTTACTATCCGTCTGCTCCAGTCTTTCCCCTTGGCCAAGATGTCACTGATCATTTTGTGGTTGAGTATAGTCTTCTTGTTGAGGTATTTAACAAGGGTGCCTGGCTTGGTTTTCTTGTTCTGTTAAAACTACAGGTAATCTTCAACTTAACAACAGTTCATTTAGTAATTGTTCAAAGTTACAACAGCACTGAAAAAAGTGACCTATGACTGTTTTTTTCACACTTATGACCATTGCAGCAACCCCATGGTCACATGATCAAAATTCAGATGCTGGGCAAGTGACTCGTATTTATGACAGTTGCAACATCCTAGGGTTATGCAATCACCTTTTGCATCAATGGAAAAGCCAGATTCAGTCAACAATTGTGTAACTTAAAAACTGCAGTGATTCACTTAACAACTATGGCAGGAACAGTGTTAAATAGGGGTAAGATTCATTTAAGCATTTAGCAACAAAAAAGTTAGGCTCAATTGGGACCCTAAGTCGAGGATTACCTGTATTAAGGAGCCAAGTGGATGTGGCAGATCATTAGTTTAAACAGAACAAAGTGAGGACAAGAGTTGGAGTATTTGGGTGAAGCACCTAAAATTCAGAGTAAAAGGAGAATTATTGAACCTGACATCTTTTAGTAACATAATGGCTTGCCTACTTAGAATTTTGGTAAATAAAAAAATGAGCTAACAGGCTATAGATTATTTCTGAAGTATCTGAAGATGTCCCAGCAAACTGAATACAATATTTCTTTCCCTTTTTCTATTTTCTTCAGCAGAGAAGCAAATCCCCAAAGAAAACTAGCATGGCAGGCAGATGGAAGGGCAATTGACTCTGGAGGCTACTTTAAAATGATGGAACCAAAATAACTTTTTCCTTTCCCTCCCCTGCCACTTGCTCATTCTAATTTGTACCTTTCTACCGTATACACCAAACCAGCTCAGGACATTTGCTCCCAAAATGAAAAGAAAAATGAAACAAAAATTCCTTGCTACCATTCTGGATCCAGAAGATGACTCTGAGGAACAATTACACTTTATTTCAATACTAGCATTGACACCTATTAAAGTCACCAAGCTAAGGTTAAGTGACTCAGGGCTGGCCACAGGGCATAAGCAATCAGCCTTTTGCAAAATCTTGCCATCCCTTGCACACACACTGATCTGCTTGACATTTATTCCAGTAGTGGGATTCAAAAATTTTTACTACTGGTTCTATGGGTGTGGCTTGTTAAGCATTGCATAGCTTGTTGGGCATGGCTTGTTGGGTGTGGCAGGGGAAGGATACTGTAGAATGTCTGTTCCCTCCAGCCCCCCACTCCAGGGGAAGGTTACTGCAAAATCCCCATTTCCTCCTGATCAGCTGGGACTCGGGAGGCAGAGAATAGATGGGGGCGGGGCCAATCTGAGGTGATGTTTACCGGTTCTCCGAACTACTCAAAATTTCCACTACCAGTTCTCCAGAACTGGTCAGAACCTGCTGAAACCCACCTCTGACTTATTCATGCCCTTCTTCAGCTGCATTGATGGTGCTAACATGATTCACAAAAATATTACTGATGCTGGGCATTAATGAAGCGGCTGGGATGCATGGCTTGAACTCCTACCTCCTTGTTTGCTCATTGATCAGGGTCAGTCATGTGCCTAGATTAATAAGAAGGAACTGGAACTGGAGGAAAAGTTCAAAAAGATAGGAATGATTGAAGAAAGTTCTGCTATTCCCCACCATCAGCTGCCAGAAGCAGGAAGCCAAGTCAACCAGATGGTAAGATGAGCTCAAATCTTGTTCCACATGATCACTTTTTTTGGCTGTTTTTTTTTTAAAAATAGCACTTAGAATTATATACCGCTTCGACTTCTGGAGGAGGCTACGCAAATGGGTGACAGAAATAACAGGAGATACTATAGAATTGGAACCAAAAATATTTCTCCTGGGGATCCTAAAAACGGAATATGCAAAAAAGAAGAAATACGTCGTCATTCACATAATAACCGCAGCAAGAATCTCTTTCGCCAAATTTTGGAAGGAGAAAAAGATTCCATCCGAAGAGCATGTAATTAGGAAAATCCTCGAATGCGCCAAAATGAATAAATTGTCATTAGAAATTAATGATAGAGAGGAAACTGAATATTATAGTATTTGGGAAAGGTGGTATGAGTGGTTGAAAAAGAAAAAGGAGAAGTGAAAATTGAGAGGGTAAATATACATGGAAAAACTAGAATTATAGTATATTATAGCATATAGATACGAACTACTTTATTAGCAGCAGGAAAGAAAAGGCAAAGGAAGATGAAACTTGTTGTAAATAAATGCACTATTAAAAATAAAAGTTTATAAAAGCATCAACTCAATAGGTAGATATTTGAAAATATGAGTGAATTCCATGTAAATAATAATACTGCATTAATGAAAATACCATGAAAGTACACTTGTTTTATGTACAACAATATCATGAGACCGGAAATGACAGAAATGTATTATAATTTTTAATCAATAAAGATTTTGAATTTTTTTTTTTAAAAAAAATTATATACCGCTTCACAGTGCTTTACAGCCCTCTCTAAGGAGTTTACAGAGTCAGCATATTTTCCCCAGCAATTAGGGTCCTCATTTTACCCACCTTGGAAGGATGGAAGGCTGAGTCAACCTTGAGCCTGGTAGGATTTGAACTGACAAATTGCAGACAGCTGGCAGTCAGCAGAAGTAGCCTGCAGTACTGCACTCTAACCACTGCGCCACCGAAGCTCTTGATGCATGATGCATGCCCATAGTGTAGATCAGGGCTGTCAAACTCCCGGCCCATGGGCCAGATGCATCACATGCCCAGATGCGCCATGACCCGATTTAGTGAAGGGGGAAAAAGTCCCAATAGCTTACGTGACACCGCCATGGCGATGTGAGTTTGACACCTATGATGTAAATGTATAAAGCACTATTAAATGTCAATACTTTCTAGCAAAAAGAAAAAAGTTACGGTTTTCCATTATAAGCCTGTTCTGCTTGCTCCTTGTTCGTATTACATCGCACCTTCCCTGCCGCAGGATAATTGATTATCTCTTTGATAAATGGGTGATTTCTTTAATAATTAAAGGGCAGTAATTAGAGACTGTGAGCACTACCCGTGATAAATTAATATTTGCAGCTGCCATAATGATGATGAAGAATGCTGGAGAATTGAGTAGTGATGGCCCATGATATATACAGTTGTTTTCCTCTAGAGAGCACCGCTCACTCTTAAATCTGGAACAGGTTTTTAAATCAACTGATTTTAAGAGACCGTATACACATAGCTTGAATACAAACTACATGAATGTTTGTGTAAGTTCATATATGTGTGTATACATTTAAGTATTTTGTATTCAAGCTATGCTTGTATCTGCATGTTTACACACACACACACACACACACAAATATGTCTTAGAAGAGCAGAACACCAAAAGGTATTCAGATATTTCCAGAAAGTCAGTGTTGACCCCATGTCATCTTAATTTTTAGTTTGTTACAATTAATTCCAAGCACAAAGCCTGCTGAACTTCTATGGCATGATATTATCTCTCCATATTAACACAAGTGCATCTCATTTGATTGCTCATCACCATTGTTGCCTCTCTCTGAATACAACACAATAAAGTTCTTCCTTTAGTAGCTTGAAGAGCAGTCAAGCTTCAAATAATAGCTGTCTATAAAAACCATCCCTCTGTTTCCTTACTACTTATAATTAAACCTGCCATAGAAATGCAGATGTGCAATTGTTATTAGGATTCATTTAGTAAAAATTATAAAATAGACTTTATCACAGAGAAGGTTTCATTTATCATACAATGTATGAATGAAAACTAATTTGTAATTATTATTTTTTAAATTCTCCACAGGCTGTCTTTGTAGTTTTCCATCATTTCTACAAACTGTCACTGATGGGGGGACAGTACAATTGCAAAGACAACATTTTAAAGATTTGTTTCTCTATGGAACTTTTTGTAGACTCCAGTCTTCAAAGGGATGATTTAGAATGGCTTCATCCCAGTACTTTAGTCTTTATGCATACCAAACATCTTGCTGACGTAGGGAAAGCTTAGGGGGAAAAAAAGCTTTCCCCAGTAAAAAAAAAAAAAACATCAACCATGTTATATAACAGACAGCAGGAGATACAACCAGGATGATCACAGCTTGAAATCTTAAAGCACGAAAAGAGCCAAGGAATAGACAATGATTTTCTCTATTAGTGGGATCAGATAGGGACAGAATAGAGATGATTAGATTTGAAACTGAGAAGATCACCTGCAGTTTTTTTTTAAAACAAGGGCAGTTTCAGGAGAAAGAAGACCAGAATTAGATTGTGTTCAATAAAAAAAAATGTGGTTAAAGGCAAAAAAAGCCAAGACAGCAAGAATTTGTAGGAAAAAGAAAGAAGCAGGATCATTTTATAATTAGGAGAAGGTGGCTAACGGAAGGATGCTATTAAGAAAAAAGAATAGGATGCACAGTTTGAATTTAGTAGGGAAGGAAACAGAAGAAAGGGTAGATAGTGATGTGACAGTGCAGATAGAAAAGATAATACTAAGAGTGGACTCATTTGATAAGTAATGTGGTTATGAAATTAGAGATATTTTGGGGAAGTAGAAAAGCAGAAGTCAATAGGGAAAAATAACAGAATCACAGAGTTGGAAAGGACCTTGGAGGTCTTCTAGTCCAACCCCTCACTCAGTCAGGAAAACCGATGCCATTTCAGACAAATGGTTGTCCAATCTCTTCTTTAAAACCTCCAGTGTTGGATCACCTAGAACACGGGTGTCAAACTGACAGCCCGCAGGCCAGAAACGTCACATACAGGCCACACCCACCCCAGCTCAGAGAAAGCAAAAAACATCACGGTATGTCACATGATGGCAATGTGATGTCACGAGTTTGACACCCGTGCCCTAGAATTTCTGGAGGAAGAATAGTAAGATGAAAGCCAGAAGACTGAGATAGATTTAACTAAAATCCTTAAAGGGCAAAGCCTTATATTTCTTTGTGGATCTTTAGACAAGTACTAGGTCAGTGATGGCTAACATTTTTGCCATTGCGTGCCAAAAGCGGGGAAGCGCAGTGGGGTCACACACAAGCGTGCCCACATCCATAATTGTAGGCCTGTTTTTCACTCGATCCAGGTTCCAGAGCTATTTGGACAATACCTTGACTCCTTCTTTGTGGCAACCCCTGAGATATCATGCTATCATGTGACTCCCCCAATCCTTCTTTTCGTTAAATTAGACATACCCAGTTCCAGCAACCGTTCTTTATATGTGTTAGCCTCCAATCCCCTACTCTTCTTTGTTGCTCTTCTCTGCATTCTTTCTAGCATCTCAACATCTGTATTGTGGAGACCAAAACTGGATGCAGTATTCCAAGTGTGGTCTTACCAAGGTATTATAAAGTGGTATCAACATTTCGCGTGATCTTGATTCTATCCCTCTGTTAATGCAACCTAAAACTGTATTGGCTTTTTAACAGTTGCAGCACACTGCTGGGTCATATTTATGTGATTGTCCACTAGGACGCCAAGATTCCTAATAATATAGCTAGAAGTTTCATTTGTTTACTATGATATGTATATATGTCTAGACTTCACAAAGAGGGTGAAGAATTGTAAACTGAATTATATTTTATATGACTCTTATTATGGTATATACTATTATACAGTGTAATTTTAATAGTCTATATAATTTTATATAACGATTGCATCTGGAATAATAATTTACAGTTAGGGTTAGAAGTAGAATAATTGAACATAATCCAGAAATATCTTCAAAATGAACATACTTTGCAATACAAAATGATTTCCTACACTTAGAACATAGCAAACTCACGTTAAAAATCTCTGAAACTTATTGAAATGTACATGATTGTAAATTTAAATTAATACATTATTGCAGATATCAAAGAACTTCCACATATAATTACATGCAAAGATCTAAAGTTATTGAGGATAGATCATTCCAAGTATTGTCCTAATAGTTGTTGATTTTTACATGTAACAGATGCTATGCTTTGATGATGATGATATGCTTGATCAGGATACTTGAGGTTTAAATGATTTATCTCCAAAATCTGCTTTTTGAAATAAATGGCAATACTTTGCAAATTGCGAAGTACAATATTCAGTGTTTTTAGAAACTATAGACAATAAAAAACAGGAAAATCATTACTCTCATAACAGCTTATTCAGATTACTTTGCTAATAAGACATTTTAGCAAATAGAAAATCTTAAGGCAAGCAGCCTTTACAAAATCCCCACAGAACTTTAGACATAAGTTAAAATAGTAAATTTTATACCTACTTCAAAAAGTTGTGGAAACAGATTATTTTTAGGAGCCTATTAAGACTTCATTTTCTACATGGACAGTTTTTGCCTTTTAAAACAATCATTTCAAATATTAAAAGAGCACTTTGGTGTCAAGTCCAACAATCCTCCTTTGTCTCATTTCACAAATTGTTCTGAAATTATTTTTATTACTTATGGACTTTCTAGACTTTTTTTTCTCCATTAAGCAAGAACACTGAAATGTAGTGGGGTTTTCTGAAATATTAAAAATAATTAGTTAATTAAAATGTTCGATAAAGAATACAGTAGCAAGTTGTGCATCATTCAGGTCTCCATAAACTTGATAATTTATCAGGCTAAATGGAATCTTGTAATAGAGTTTCTCCCATGTCTTGTTTTTGATTAACCCCGATTATTCTTCACATGTATGAATTACTTCGTTCATTCCTTATTACAGGAAAACAAACTCCATTCAAACAGTGTATGAGAGATCTATACTGTAAAGGATGAAAGCATCCCAAATGAGCTTGGTGTAGTGGGGAAGGTGCTGACCTAGAAAGCAGGAGACTGTGAGTTATAGTCCTGCCTTAGGCATGAAAGCCAGAGTTTGGATCAGTCACTCTCTCTCTCTCAGCCCAACTTACCTCAAAGAGTTGTTGTCATGGGGGTAAATAGGAGGAGGCCATGGCAAACTCCTATAAAGCAAAAAAGGTGGAATTATATATGTAAATAAGAGATGCGGTGGCTCAGTGGCTAAGATGCTGAGATTGTCGATTGAAAGGTCGGCATTTCAGTGGTTCGAATCCCTAGTGCCACGTAACAGGGTGAGCTCCCATTACTTGTCCCAGTTTCTGCCAATCTAGCAGTTTGAAACCACATAAAAAATGCAAGTAGAAAAATAGGGACCACCTTTGGTGGAAAAGTAACAGCGTTCCGTGCGCCTTTGGCATTTAGTCATGCCAGCCACATGACCACGGAGAAGTCTTCGGACAGCGCTGGCTCTTTGGCTTTGAAACAGAGATGAACACCGCCCCCTAGAGTCAGGAATGACTAGCACATATATGTGAGGGAAACCTTTACCTTTACCTTATATATGTAAATAAATAAACCTTGGGCAAGTTGCTTTAATGTTATTATTATATAGAGCTCAAGTTGAAAAGACCCCTCTCACATTCTTCAATATAGTGCTATTTTATCAATAATTCATTCTGCCTCAGGCAAAAGCTATCCAGATGACCCATGCTGAAGAATGTCTTTTCTCTCAGTGCTGGCCAAAGGGCTTCCAGGGTGAATACCAGGCTTTGTTATTACTTGCAGGGGGTGCTAGAGCTGCCCAAACCAGTGATGGCAAACTTTTTGGGCTTAGTGTGGCAAAAATTTTGAAAATACCTAACTTGATTCTGCTGGCATTTCAAACCCAACTTACCCCTGGCAAAAGAGAAGCAATTTGTAAGAAATAGTCACTCTGGATAGTGAGATGGGTGGTGCATAAAATAAATGAATTAATGAATAAATCTTAACTAATTGAAAATTTTTATTTATTTTTCTTTGTCTCACAGGGAAAAAAAACTTCTATCCAAGGGAGCTCTGGGTTACATAAAGTCTGGAAACTTTGAAGAATGTTCCCACATGGCCTTTCAGCCTCTGATAAGAGGATGTCCTATTCTTGCATACTTTTCCAATAAGAAAGTATGCCCTGTTCTTGCTTTTTGAAAGTTCAGGGGTCTGCAACCTTAAACACTCAAAGAGCCATTTGGACCTGTTTCCCACAGAAAAGAAAACACCAGAAGCCACATAACACTTCCCGTGCCTGACTATTTCTAGAGTGGCTACAAAATTAGCATATGTAGTTGAATTAAACGTTCTGTTTTCTTCTGAAACCTTTCTTTTTTTGGATTTATTCATGGTTGGCCTACCAAAAGTTGAAAAGCTCAATAACTCTCATGCCAGCAGGTGTCGCACATTGGTGGCTGTGACGCATATTTTGAGTAACAGGGAGCCACAGAAGAGAGGTGAAAGAGCCACATGTGGCTCCAGAGCTGCAGGTTGCTGACTCCTAGTGGAAGCAGGATCCTCTTTTGTGATTTTCAAAAGGTTCAGAGAGTACACCCCTTTTTCATGCAGCTTTAAATGTATCGGCAAAAATGACACCAAGTGTGACTTTTAACATGTACAGTATGCCATAGGTTTGCCATTACCACCCAGACTGAAAAATTTTCAGCAAATATTGAAGCGACTCCATACTGTGCAGCTTTGGGAAACAATTTTGTGCTCACTGAGGGTGCTCAAGAATGACTGCCTTTGTGAAAATCCTGCAATTGTTTTTTTCTCAAGTCCTTTTAGACAGTGCTCAGGTGCTTTTGCTCCTCTTCTCCTTCCCCCTATAGCAATAACATTTTATAAGGGAAGAGGACTCTTAGGGAAGAATTCAAAAGTAAATTGAAGTGAGGGGACCACATAGCTTGATAATGCAGCTTTAGAGGGCTGAATCATTTATACCTTTGTCAAAGTGCAGTACCATTTCAAAACTTCTTGCAGCTCTATAAATTATATTTGATTGAAACTTAGGTCTCTTCCTCGTGGCTGAGCTAAAGTGCAATCCATCAGTCCCTGAGCTGCCAAAACAATTGTTTTACCATGCTTGCCATAGACCTACTGCCAGTAAATGGTGTGGTCCTTACTTAATGTGTATTGGACATGTTTAAGAAAACCATTGAAAGATTTCCCAAACTTTATTACACTCCTCTTGCATTGCATGTTAGGAAACTTGGGAAATATATCCACAATTGCTCAGTTTAACATGGGCTGGGGTTAGTATTTGGATGGAAAAAGAAGCAAGTTCTGAAGTGGCTAGTCACCTGTCAAAGCTCAGGCTGTGTTTTTTTTTTTTTTTATGTTAAAGGCAACCTATTCATTGGTTAATATCAGGAATGGGGAGAGTTGTGTCAGAGTTTCTTGTAAAAATCAAATCCAGAAGCACACACAGATAACTGAATCAGCTGGATTCATTAACTTCTTTATATTCATAATAACACTTAAAATATTTACAATACCAGTAGTTGATTCTTCCGCTCAGTTCAGCAGACATGTTCACACACACAATACAGCAGAGAGACTTAACACACACACTGTACTGGTTTCAGTTTGGTTTTTCTGCACAGAATCAGAAGCTGCAGACTAAGACATGCCCTGGCTCCAATCTGTCTCAGCTCCCAATAGGCCAACTTAGTTGCTATGCCTATTCATTGGCTGACCTTATTACCATGTCTTCCCAATCATGAATATTCTAACAAGTTGCACCTATGAAGCAACCCACTCTCTTTGTCTCTTCACATCTTCAAGATGAGGATGGCTCAGTGGGTACAAAAGAAGAACGTAGTTTGAACAATTGGACTCTCCCACAAGCAGAAAGCAAATTCAACCAGGATCACAATGTCTGAAGAGATTGTGAGAAGAAAGCAGAGAAAAATGGTATTTGGGATATCTCACAACCTGTAGGCCACAGAGACCAGATGTGTGAAATGTGAGAAGACAGCACTTTAAAGATCTTTCCCTTCATTGAGTCAATAAACTGTGGGTGGGAATTTGCTCATACTATTCCCAAAAGTTTGTTTTATCCCAGAATGACATTATAGATATCTTCCTGAGATCTGCATTATTTTCTGCATCTTTGATTTGCCAGCTGTGTGGAACTCAGCAATGTCCCAAAAACACACACTCTCTCCCTCTCCCTCTTCCTCTCCCTGTTACCAAGTTGATCCCATCTTGATTGTAACCCTGGCCAAAAGGGAATCACTTCATATTGAATCCATGAGTTGTAACCTGCTTGAAGAAGAAAGCCTTGCTCCAACTAGAGAACAGCTAAAGGTGACTAAATTGTCTTAGACATGAACTGGAGTTGAGATTTAGATTAATGTTTGAAAGAGACAAAAAGAGGTTTCTAGAGTATGCTTGTGGGCACAGCACACAAGGAGTGGGACTTTTTGGCTCGAACCCTTCTCCTTGCCTGTTTTTCTCAAGGTTTTCACCTCTGGGTTATTAGCCATAAACTTTTCTCCTTGGCTGGCCCTCCCCCAGTCTTTTGCCCTGGCACAACGGCCATGGCCACTCCTTCCCAGGCGTTTCGCCGCAGCCCATACATAAGAAATTAATTGCAACTAACTCTTCCCCTTGCAAACAATAAAAAATTAAAAATAAAAAACCAGGAGTGCTTCCCTTTGAAACTGGGGGAACGGGCAGGGGTGGGAATGGAGCGCTTTTACAACTTCCTTTTCTTTCTTTCTAAATCTTGAATGGGATGTTTGCCAACATCTCCCCCCTTTTTGGGAGTGGGAATCAATGCTGTAAATTATTCATTCTCATTAGTTTTTGTGAGAGAAAAAATTCCCTTCCAGTTGCTGTGCCTATTAATGATCTTTGGCTTAGATAATTGAATAAGCCAATCAGAGTGCAGCTCCTAGCTTTGAATCTCCCGGGCTTTTCTAACTGCCACTGAGACAGTATATAAAGAGCTGCTAGCCAGCAGGCAACTCCGTTCAGGATCAGAGGCAAAGCTGAAGTCACTATTTATTTATTTATTTATTTATTTATTTATTTATTTATTTATTTATTTATTTATTTATTTATTTATTTATTTATTTATTTATTTATTTATTTATTTATTTATTTATTTATTTATTTATTTATTTGTTCGATTTATATGCCGCCCTTTTCCAGAGACTCAGGGCGGCCTACAATGCGTTAAGCAATAACCATCATACTTTTTGTATATATCTGCTTAGGAGGACTTTTGCCCCCCCCCCAAAGCGGTGTTCTTTTTTATACAAAATCAGCTTATTGTCCCCACAATCTGGGTCCTCATTTTACCTACCTCGGAAGGATGGAAGGCTGAGTCAACCTTGAGCCTGGTGAGATTTGAACTTGCAGTAATTGCAGGCAGCTGGTGCTATTTAACAGCACTTTAGTCTGCTGCACCACCAAGGCTCTAAAGCTCTAAAACCTCTAAAACCTCTCACTAAAGCCTCCTCCTTCCGAGGAAGAAAGACCCAGACTCCAATTGCACAGAGCGATGGTAGAAAGAGCTGACTGGACACTGCAAAAGGAAATGGACTACTGATGTTCTTTTAATAGACTTTGTTTTATTTATGTAAATAAAAACAGTTTAATTTAAACTTCTGAGACTTGTCTGTTTGGTGAATTGTAAAGAGATAAGGTTGCGGTCTACCAACCATCCATAACAGTTTTCGATTTGGATATCTGGCCTGAAAAGGGTTTTTTCTTCTCTTGGAAAAAAAAGCCAGAGATGGAAGTCTCCCGCCTGTCCCCGCCTTCTCCCTCCCATTTCACCAAGGCTGTTCCTTCTTTCCTTCTCCCTCTAGCTGATTTGTTGGGCCCTAACTGTCCCAGGTGTTGAAAAATCTAGGCTGAAACCTCCTATGTACGGGCTGCAGCAAAATGCCTGGGAGGGAGTGGCCATGGCCGTTGTGCCAGGGCAAAAGACTGGGGCGAGGGCCAGCCCAGGAGAAAAGTTTGTGGCTAATAACCCAGAGGCGAAAACCTCAAGGCGAAACAGGCAAGGAGAAGGGTTTAAGTCAAAAAGTCCTGGATCTAGATCCTAGATGCTTTACTTAGGTGCAAATGAGAAAAGATTCTAAGAACATGAGATTTCTGCTGCTTAGCTACAAAAGTTACACTGCTTAGTTACACTGCTTTTAGTAGCTTTTAAAATATCAGTTCAAGAAGATGTTAATCTATCAAGGTACATGATAATACATATTAAAAAGAGCTCTTTGGGTTTTTATTAAGACAATCAGAACCTTTGACTGAGATGCCATAAAAATACACAATGGGTTACACCCAAAACACAAGCTGGCTTTACTCATGCAATGGGACTCCCCGTTCTCTTTTCCCTCTGCAATCATCTGCTAGTCCCATACTCTGCTAATTCTCTGAAGCACGTCTCAACATTTTGAAGGACACTGAAGTGGAATTTATCTAGATTTAAGTTAACTATAAGGCATACTGGATACTGGTCTACTGGCAAGAGATTCTTGATTGTCATCAGTTATCATTCCTCTTTTTTCCATTATGGAAATAGAATTAAAACATCTTTAGATAATTGGTTGCAGAATGGCATGGGAAATGTTTGATAGAATTAGTGGGGGGGAACCCTTTCAAAATATCCAATTATTTTGGAAAATGCAACTTTTATGAAGTTTTTTTTAAATGAATATTGTTTTTAAAGTAGGATTGCACTCATTCAGAATTATGGTGTTTCTTCAGAATTGTTATATTTGAGAAATTCTGCATTAGTACGTTTCTTTAAAAGGATGATTTCAATTGTCTCCAGATGGCAGCAATCTAAAGGATTTAGATTGCTTTTTTGTGTGTGCATTGTATGATCCAAAATTAGACTTTACTCATCTTTTACTGCACGATGAGAAAATGCCACAGAAAAGTTGTCACTTCAACAAACACATGGCATGTGAATTCTACATGTAACCTTTTTCAACTTGCTACTGTTATAGAAAATGTTTCCATATTGAGTCATAAGCAATATTGTGCTTGCTCAGAGTTGAAATATATATTCTTTGCTGTGCCACTTTGTGGCTTTCTTACATTTCAATAAAAATCATATTAAATCATACTTGGCATCATTTCATATGCTAGAAAGCTGTCTTATTCCACTTAAGCATCTCTTTCCCACCTCCACAAACCTATCAGTGTTTCAGCTAATGGCAAAAATCAATAAAACAATTAAAGCATCAGTTTGACTCATGACTAGAAAGAAATAGGGAGAACAGATCTTAAGACAGTAACTTTATAATGTCCAGTATCACTTTATAGTGCCATGGTAAGACAAACTTGGAATATTGCATCCAGTTTTGGTTCCCATGATATAAAAAGGATGTCGACACTCTAAAAAGAATGCAGAGAAGAGTCACAAAGAGGATTAGGGAACTGGAGGTTAAACATATGAAGACTGGTTACAGCAATTGGGTATGTCCTGTTTAATGAAAAAAAGGACTAGGAGTGACATGATAACAGTGCGCCAATATCTGAGGGGCTTCCACAAAGAAGAGGGGGTCAACCTATTCTCCAAAGCACCAGAAGATAGGACAAGAAGCAATGGATGGAAACTAATTAAGGAGAGAACCAACCTAGAACTAAGAAGAAATTTTCTGACAGACAGAACAATTGATCAGTGGAACAACTTGCCTCCAGAAGTTGTAAATGCTCCAACTATTGGAAGTTTTTAAGAAGAGACTGGACAACCCTTTGTCTGAAATGTTGTAGTGTTTTCTGCTTGAGCGGATGGTCGGACTAGAAGGTCCTTCCAATTCTGTTAAGAGCTGTTAACTTTTTTCTTCTGAAGGAAATCAGCAGAGGAAGAAATGGAAAAAAAAGAAAAGAAGAGAAAGACTTCAATATATTTAATATCAAACACAATGAAGATAGATAGTGCAGCTATTGACCTGAGAGATGTGGGTTTCAGAAGATCCTGTTGAATCAAATCAATAATTTTGATGGGCCAAAAAATGGGTTTGTAGGTACCCACAAATCTGGGTACATAGTACAGTGGGGAGGCTTCAGCTTCCCTGGATGTGACATGGCCAGGTTATTTCTCTGCCAACACAAAACCCCCTCAATCAATATAGCTGCTAGGCAATGTGACAGATTACGCTGACCTTGATGCAATATCCCTGGGACCCACAGAAACCAGAGATTCATTAGCAAGCAGCCATCCCAGCAGGCTGGCTTCCTTCTCATTGGTGCTGACTATGCCAAAAAAAAAAGGGGGGGGGGATCTGCAGCTGTGAGTACAAGTTGGGATGGATTGAACAATGCTTCCCTTGCACCTCAGTTGCCTGAAGCAACTTTGGCACACGGCTCCCTGCTCTGATTTCTGTTACTCCCTTAACCTCAAATGGTTCCTGACTTTGACTCCAGCTCACCCCTCAGCATTTCTAGGCTACCACAGTGCTTTCTGGCTTCAGATTGCTCAACTTCGTTTATGTCTCTCTTTTGACTCTTCACAACTCAGCATGCAGACACATATTCCACGCTCTCCTTTCTAGTAACTCTGTGTCAGCCCTTTGAGGGTAGGCAAGGCTAGGAATTTTCTTTATTGTAGTAGAGTAGAATAGCAGAATCTTAAAATCCTGCAAGAGTTTTCTCTTTAGAGGGTTCACTCCAAAGTGAACTGGAGAAGTTCATT
Organism: Masticophis lateralis; assembly: GCA_030761175.1. Taxonomy (NCBI): domain Eukaryota; kingdom Metazoa; phylum Chordata; class Lepidosauria; order Squamata; family Colubridae; genus Masticophis; species Masticophis lateralis. The sequence continues at coordinate 50,808,909 of JAUDYJ010000002.1, forward strand.
CATTCCTTCTTCATTCTCAGGGCCAGTCCACTTTCTTTCATCTCCATCTTGTATATTTGCCTGTCACACCGTCCTCACACCCTTCTCTGTCTCTCCTTGCTGCCTCTAGGCAACCCAAGTACATTGCCAGTATGTGCTTGACTCCAACTCCTCAGAAAGCCTTACGTATGCAGTAGATGCATGGATTGAATTTGCACCCTGACTGCCAGATTACATTTATATTTATTTATTAAATGTATTGGCTGCCCATCTTGCCATAAGGCAACTCTTCATTCATGACTCATCTTCACTGCTGAAGCCAATGATGCCAGTGACATTGGTGAAATGCACACAATCATTGGAACTGACTAAGACAGATAGACAGAGCCTATTGAGGGCGAATGATGGTTTTCCCGGAACCAGCAGGATTTCAGGAGTATTAATAAAAAATCTCTTGGAAGTTGTGCACCCTATCTTTGATTACATTAGAAAGTTAGGATAGAATAATAGAGTTGGAAGGGACCTTGGAGCTCTTCTAGTCCAACCCCTTGCTTAGGCAGGAAACCCTAAACCATTTCAGACAATGGTTGTACAGTCTCTTCTTTAAAACTTCCAGTGTTGGAGCATTCACAACTTCTGGAGGCAAGTTGTTCCACTGATTAATTGTTCTAACTGTCAGGAAATTTCTTCTTAGTTCTAGGTTGCCTCTCTTCTTGATTAGTTTCCACCCATTGCTTCTTGTCCTGCCTTCAGGTGCTTTGGAGAATAGTTTGACTCCCTGTTCTTTGCAGCAACCCCTCAAATATTAGAACACTGTTATCATGTCATCCCTAGTCCTTCTTTTCATCAAACTAGACATACCCAATTCCAGCAACCATTCTTTATGTGTTTTAGCCTCCGGTCCCCTAATCATCTTTCTTCTTCTTCTCTGCACTCTTTCTAGAGTCTCTACATCTTATTTCATCATGACAACCAAAACTGGATGCAGTATTCCAAGTGTGGCCTTACCAAGGCATTATAAAGTGATCACTTCATGTGATCTTGATTCTATCCCTCTGTTTATGCAGCCTAGAACTGTGTTAGCTTTTTTGGGGCAGCTGCAGCACACTACTGGCTCATATTTAAATGAGCTGACACTGCTTAGGATTTGGCTACTGTATTCCTAATTATTCCTCATCTGAGCTTGAAACAACTTGATGCAGACTACTTGGCATGCCTTGTGTTGGTAGAAGCCGAACATGACTACTTTTGAAAAAGCGAAGGGAGAGAAGGGTGGGGGTTGCTATTATGCTGCATTGAGGAAAACATTGTGTGTTGATTCCCCAATAAATGGTTAAGAGGCTGTTTTTGTCCTGGGGCAAGCAGAATGTTTGGGGGAGTCCTTGGACTTGTAGCAACCAACAATGCCAAGTAATTGAACATTTTTATCCCTTTCTATCCATCCTCTTCCACCAGCAAAAGGGGAGATTATAATCAAAGTTTATAAATATAGTAACTAAAAATGTAAAAACCTTCTTTTTCTAAAAGTCTTGTGTCAGGTTAAGTAATCTTTTGGTGACTGTATTTAATACATTTAATATGGAGGAATAGGTATGAGTGAATGATTATTTACAATAATACAAAGTGCTTTCTTTGTTTTGATAAGCATCTCCAGCTTATTTTAACATTTACAATACAGGTTTTGCTTTAGGGAAGCTGTATCATGGATTTTCAGCAATTGTAATTAAATACTGTTGGTCTCTGGGGATCTCGCGGTATTTTTCTGATGCATCAGTTATTTCCACTGTTATAATTTCATACAAAGTTTAGAACTTCTCTATTGATATCTTGTCCTAAACCTGTGATAATAGAGATAGTAGACATGACAGATCATCAGTCTACTGCATGGCAGTTGCAATCAGAAGGTGTTAAAAAACAAAACAGAACTTCTATGGTAATCTAACCTAAGTAGCTTTAATTTTAGCAATATTCAGGGATTTATGTCAGGCAGCTGTAGCACTAACCTATTTTTCATAAAAAGATACATAATTGCTTCCACCAACTTAAGTTGAATAGGAATGAGAAAAAGTGTAAGAAAAGAAGATTTTAGCCCATTGAACAATCTATGCATGAATGTTAAGATCAATTCATGAAATTGAAGTAAATATATGAGTTTCCTAAAGCACCTGGCAGGGATAAGCTACAGGTCCACACCAGTTCTGCAGTTTAGGATGGATGTTGAATAACTGTAACACTTTTAAAGGTGAATAACAAAGATGAACAGGAGATTGGGAACCTGAAAATGAACATATAAGAAAAGGTTGGAGGCATTACGGAAGATTGTAGGGATACATGATAATTGTCTTCATGTATCTGAAGGGCTGTCAAGGTGCATAAGCAGTGGTAGGTTTCTACCAGTTCACCCCAGTTCAGGTGAACCGGTAGTGGCAGCGGCGAGAGCAGTGGCAGGATTCTGCCAGTTCTAGGCGGTTCGGCTGAACTGTTTGTTAAATTGCTGACTCAGCCCAAACCTTGCCAATAAATAGTGGGGGCAGGGTGAGGGGCGGGCAAGCCAGTAATTTAACAAATGGTTCAGTGTTTTTTGCAATTTACTGGCCTCGCAGCAGTGGTGGGTTGCTACCGGTTTTCCCCGGTTTGCAAGGACTAGTAGCGGTAATTTGGGCTGGTTTGGAAAACCGTTAGTAATTGCTGGCTGGCCATGCCCCCGAACTGGTACGCTTGCTTGCCCTAGCTGCCTGATGCTCGCTCGCCCTGCCCCCCTTCACCCAGTCACTCCTCACTTATACTATGGGGGTCCTCGCTTGTAGCTTGTCTGCCTGAAGTACTGCGCGTGCCAGGTAAACCTGCGAGTCACGGCCTACCTAGCTGCCCTGCCCCTCCCACCCCCACCATCCCAGCCTGCCTCCCCTACTCCCTTCCCTGCAGCCCATAGCCCTGCCTTCCACGTGGCCTTCCCAGTGTCCCCGAGACCAGCTTGCAAAGGCATGCAAGCGGGCCTGGCCACGGGGACCACTGGGAAGGCTAAGCATGGCAGGGCCACCCGGCTGTGGGGAAGAGAGCTAGCAGCTTACTTCCTTCCCTGAAGCCCTGCCATGCTTGCCTGCATCCGTGCTGCCTTCCCGGCGTCCCCGTGGCCAGCTTGCCACCCACCCCCTCCCCACTTCCCTTTTACCTTTCTTTAATGTGCCCCGCTTCTCTCCCCAAACCTTGGGAGGCAACGTCCTCCATGCCACAAAGCCCTCGAAGCAGCTGCAGCAGGGGGGAAAGGAAAAAAAAAACCCTTGGTCTTTGAAGCCTCTTGAAGGCTTCGAAGGTGTGTGTGTGTTTGGTGTCACTGAAGGGAGCCACATGAAGGGAGGCCGCTGGGTAACCACGCCGGCTGTTATCAGCCCCTTGCCTTCCGCTGCTGCCACCACCTCTGCCTCTTCCTTCTCTCTGCCAATAGAAGTCAGCCGCCCTCACTGGAAATGCAGAGAAACGCTCAGTAAAGCAACTGCCTTTTCCTCTCCAACTTTTGTTAGCAGAGAGAAGGAAGAGGCAGCAGTGGCGGCAGCAACAGAAGGCAAGGGGCCGATCGCGTGGCTCACTTCAGCACCACCAAACACACACACACCTACGAAGACGTTGAGAGGCTTCAGAGGCCAAGGCTTTTCTTTTCTTTTCCCCCTCCTGCAGCCACCTTGAGGGCTTTGTGGCTCAGAGGACGCTGCATCCCAAGGTTTGGGGAGAGAAGCGGGACACATTAAAGAAAGGTAAAAGGGAAGCGGGGTGGGGTGGGATTTGTTCCCCACCTCACAATCTTCTTCCAAGCGCAGATGGTTCCTTCTTTAATACCTGGTCCTGCACTTGACCTGGCTGGACAGCGCCCCCCGCCCGCTGCCCTCCTGCCTGTCCTTCCTTCTCCTGACAGGCTGCAGACACCAAAGGTCTGGTGGGGGGGAGGGTCTTTGTTGTTCAGGCTGAGAAGCGACATGAGAGAGAGAGCCAGCTTTGCTGGCTCAGGAACTTTGGGAGTTGAAGTCCACAAGACTAAAAGTTGCCAAAGTTGGTGACCTCTGCCCTAGACCATTTTAGGAGCAAAGTGGTGGGTTTTGCTGGCATTTCAGGAGGAAGGGGAGAGAGGGAGAGAGAGAGAAAAATAGAAAAAGAGACAAAGGAAGAGACAAAGAAAGAAAGAGAAAGAAGGAAAGAGGGAGAGAAAGAAAAGAGAGAGACAAAGAGAGAGAAAGAGAGAAAGAAAGAAAAAAAGAAAGAAAGAAAGAAAGAAAGAAAGAAAGAAAGAAAGAAAGAAAGAAAGAAAGGGAGAGAGAGAGAAAAGAGAGAGAAAGAAAAAAAGACAAAGAAAGAGGAAGGGTGAGAGAGAAAGAGAGAAAGAAAGAAGAAAGAGAAAGAAAGAGGAAGGAAGGGGGAGGGAGAGAGAGAGAGAGAGAAGGGGAAAGAAGGACCACAAACCCTGGCACTAGATGTGGCTTCAGAAGACACTGAAACAGGACAGAAATCTAGGGCTGGAAGGGACTTTAGAGGCAATCTAGTCCAATCCCCTGATCAGCAGGAAAGCTTACTGGATTATTTTGGTGCCTCTAACAGAGAGGAAAATTTCAAGAAAGGAGAAGGAGTTTACTAGGACAAGGTTGCCATGCAGAGAAAGGCAGAGATAGTCCTTGATTTATGACCAGAATTGAGCCCAAAATTTTGGTTGCTAAGGAAGAGCATTGTTAAGTGAGTTTCACTACATTTTACTCAATCCATGATCTCTCCTGGCTCTAACAGTCATGTGCAGGCTAGGGAAGGCGTGTGTACTGTTCTAATATACAGAAGTTATAGTTAAATGGGTGGCAGAAAGTGGACTCTGGGTGTGTTTTTCCAAATGTAGTAAGTGAGGTTGAATACGTATAGTTTTAGAAGACGTGTGTGTGTGTACACACATACAGTATATATAGTAAATAATGTATCTTTTTGTGTGCCTATACACCATACTATGTAATATGTATGTACACATATGACATATGTACATAGGATTAAATAGTATATTTTGGATGTTCAGTAGTATTAAATAAATAGACAGGGAAATTGTATCTCATTGAGGCCTTTGAGGTGAAGAGAGGCCAGGCACCGTAACCATAACCCTTGACATGAGTGATATCAAGCTGGCCACACCTACCCAGTCACATGACCACCCAGCTATGCCCACCCAGTCAGATGACCATCAAGCCATGCCCAGACACTTAACCCACCAAGTCAAATGGGATCCCCTCCACAAAAGGCTGGGCCCAAAGCCGTAGCTCAGAGATCTCCAACTTTGGCAGCTTTAAGACTTGTGGACTTTGACTCCCAGAATTCTCCAGCCAGCAAAGCTGGCTGGGGAATTCTGGGAGTTAAAGTCTGCCAGACTTAAAGTTGCCAAGATTGGAGATCTCTGGACTAGAAGATAAATGATGGCATAAATGTGAGGACCTGTCAGAAAGCACTTTTTTCAGCCCTCTGGGTAGTCCCTATGCATATGGACTACTCAGAGGGCTGAAAAAGTTTATTTTTGACCGGTCCTCACACTTTTGACCAGTTCTTGAACTTACGACTGTCCTCACATTTTATGTTTTGCACCCTATCTTGTCACCGTGGTGAAGAGTAGTGGTGAAATGACTGACACAGTTGTTAAGAATGCCACAATGGGCATAAATGTGAGGATGGTCATAAGTGCAAGGACATGTCAAAAGTGCAAGGACCAGTCAGAAATAACTTTTTTTAGCCCTCTGAGTAGTCCCTATGTACATAGCCACACCTACCCGGTCACATGACTAGCTAGCCATGCCTACCCAATCACATGACCACCAAGCCATACCCCCAACTAAGCCACGCCCACAGAACCGGTTGTTAAAAGAATTGAATTCCACCACTGGGCGGGAGGCTCTGCCCGGATGTCATCACGGACGCTCTATGCATGTGCAGAAGGTGCATGCTCATAAGTGCCACGCACGAGCTCTCGGTTGCAAACCGGTAGCAAAGGTAAGAGGAACCTACTACTGTGCAAAAGTATCTCATCTTGTTTTAAAAGGCAGGATAAGAAACAATAAGTTTACATTACACAGAGGAAAATTTCAGTTGAGCATCTTAAAAAGTTTCCTAATGATAAATGTCAGGCTCCAGCATATAATTTGTGCAAATACTGTTGTTGTTCTCTAGACCCATTTAGTGGCAGGGGCCAAATACCAATCTATATTGTTTGAAGCTGACAACCCCTTTAAGAGTCATCTTCCCAGCAACCCTCACTCCCCAAACAAGTGCATCCTGGGAAGCCAAACTCCACTTCCCTTAGCATTTGGAAGGAAACAGAAGCACCAGGAAGAATTCAGCCTAGTCCATGGCACGTGTTCATCTGAGGACAAAAATCCACATCCCATGCACACAGCATTGCTAATGAGATTTAAATTTATCTGTATGTGTTAATTGTTATGCTCACCAGCAACTCAACACTGTTTATTTTGTATCTGGGTTCTTTTTTTTTTTTTTAATTTGATTTATATGCCGCCCTTCTCCGGAGACTCAGGGCGGCTTACAATGCGTTAAGCAATAGCCTTCATACTTTTGTATATTTATATTTATACAAAGTCAGCTTATTGCCCCCAACAAACTGGGTCCTCAATTTACCCACCTTATAAAGGATGGGAGGCTGAGTCGATCTTGAGCCTGCCTGGGATTGAACTCACAAGTAATTGCAGCAGCTGGATCTTAAATGCTGCCTTTGTAGGAGGCATTACTCCCCTACACTACTCAGGCTCTCTCATTCTTATTGTATGTATTTCTCCCCCCCCCCCCCAAAAAAATTCTGTTCCTTTAAAAAAGCATCCAGATCAGTGGTGGGTTGCCCCCGGTTTGGACTGGTTCTACAGAACCGGTAATAAATCCGGCAAGAGGCTCCACCCACTGACTGTGACATCATGAGAAGCGATGTGCCCATGTGTAGAAGCTTTTGCGCATGCACAGAGGCATGATGTGAACCGGTAGTAAAGGTAAGTAGAACCTACCCCTGATCCAGATCTATGAATACGGTCTGTTTTATTGGAGGATAGGTGGGTTTAGCTGCACATAGAATAGCATGCAGCGAGGACAAAACAGTGAGAGATATTGAAGAATGGAATGAATTGCTCTAGTAGGAGGACCTGTGGACCCATCTGTGGTCCTACCTGTGGACCCACCACAAGAGGGGTTAAAGAAAGCTAGATGGCCATCTCTTGGAAAAGCCATTGTAGTGGCATTCAGAACAGGGCAGTAGACTGTACTAGATGATCAGTAAGTTCCCTTAAAATCTTTAGATTCTGTTATTCTATTATTATGAAAAAACAATTACTACCAACCTGCCTTCCACTGAGGACCTGTATACTGCATGAGTCAAAAAGAGGGCTGTGAAAATATTTACAGACCCCTCGCATCCTGGACATAAACTGTTTCAACTTCTACCCTCAAAACAACTCTATAGAGCACTGCACATCAGAACAACTAGACACAAGAAGAGTGTTTTTCCGAACGCCATCACTCTGCTAAACAAATAATTCCCTTAACACTGTCAAACTATTTACTAAGTCTGCATTACTATTAATCTTCTTACCCATCTCCTTCCACTTATGACTGTATGACTGTAACTTTGTTGCTGGTATCCTTAAGATTTATTTTGACTGTTTCCTAATATGATTTGATTGCCTATTTGTTCCCTATGACTATCATTAAGTGTTGTACCTTATGATTCTTGACGAGTGTATCTTTTCTTTTATGTACACTGAGAGCGTATGCACCAAGACAAATTCCTTGTGTGTCCAATCACACTTGGCCAATAAAGAATTCTATTCTATTCTATTCTATTCTATTCTATTCTATTCTATTCTATTCTATTCTATTCTATTCTATTCTATTCTATTCTATTCTATTCTATTCCATTCCATTCCATTCCATTCCATTCCATTCCATTCCATTCCTATTCTTCTATGACTCTAAGTAATTGCAAAGGGAGAATGAATGTCATTGCTATTCATTGATAATAATAGCAAGGTTTTGGTAATGTGTTTGTGTATTGTACTTCTACAGTATATTGCCTACTAATAAGAGTTTTGGGGATATGAATATACAATCAATTAAACCTATTATTAAAAATAAAGGCATATAAAAAAACCATATAAAAACAAAGAAGGCACTGTTGTCAAAACAAAAATCAGAGACAACAGTAATTGTAAGAACTATATACCAGCATAAAATTACAAGTTACTGAAGTTTTAAAATACTAAATGGTTTTTTAAATGTCTAGAAAAAATAAAGAGATCTTTTCTTGGATGCAACAGAAATGACATAACATAGATTGTGTCAACTTCGAACTGAACCTGGCAATAGCCATTTTTCTGTTCCTCAATTGCCACACAGAGTGGGAAGGGAGGAAGGGGTTGGAATGCCTTCATAGTCACAACAGAGAGTTTTCTTGTGAGAATCAAGGTAATCTCTACTGGCAAGGGATAAGATCAGGGAAGGAGTGCCTGGACAGCCCACCAATTGGGCATGGCTAGTCTAGTGAAGAAAAGGACCAAGGGAGACATGATAACAGTATTCTACAATATTTGAGAGCCTTCCACAGAGAGGAGGGGGTCAAGCTATTTTCCAAAGTACATGAAGGCCAGACAAGGAATAATGGATGGAAACTGAACAAGGAGAGATTCAACCTGGAAATAAGGATACATTTTCTGACAGTGAGAACAATCAACCAATGGAACAGCTTTCCTTCAGAAGTTGCGGAAGCTTCATCACTGGAAGCTTTTAAGAAGATACTGGACTGGATTTGTCAAAAATGGTGTACAGTCTGCTTGGACTAGATGACATACAAGGTCCCTTCCAACTCTGTTAATCTGAATAATCAGAATAATGATTCTGAATACAAACCTATCAGTTGATATCTCCTACCTAACAACTTTATATACATATAAGAAAAAACTCTGGAGTAGGGAGTTACTCCCTATTTCATGAAGTTTACCTTATGATTTTGAACTCAAACTCTGCAGAATTCTTATAAACCAGGCAAAAATTCTGCCTGATTAAAAGAGGGGAACGAGTTGGACACATAAAGATCTACAAATAAAGAGAAGATGTGCAAGGGACCTCTTTTTAATATGCCACACTCCCCCCTACAGTTTTTTTTAAATCTTAACAATCTTTAAACCAAAAGATTAATTCTAATCTTTAACTTATAATGTGAATAACACTGAAAGGATAGGTTGATTAGGATAAAATTTTTTCCTCCCTCCTCACTTCCACAAAAGATGAACTCTGTTAATTGGCACTTAGATCAATTCCAATAAATGTACCTACATCATTTTTATTTCTCTTTTATTATTAAAATGGGAGAAAGACAAGTACTTATTTAAAAGAAGTAGAATAGAAATCTCCCATATCCTTCCATTTTGAAGCAACTGTTGCTTCCATTCAGGATACAGAACAAAGAGTCTAAATACATCTCAATCAGACTTTAATAAACTGGCAGATTTTCCCTTATATAAGGGTAGGGAACTTGTCGTCAACTTTTGAAATGGTGACTGCACTATGTTTCTTAGTCGCCAAATTGGAGGAGGGGGGGAATAGGCAGCATGGAGGACAGAGGTGGGTTTTAGCAGGTTCTGACCAGTTCTGGGGAGCAGGTAGTGGAGATTTTGAGTAGTTCAGAGAACCAGTAGCAAAAATTCTGACTGGTCCTATCCCTATCTATTCTCTGCCTCCCATGTCCCAGCTGATTGGGAGGAAATCGAGATTTTACAGTATCCTTCCCTGGAGTGGGGAGGGAATGGAGATTTTAAGTATCCTTCCCTTGCCATGCCCACCAAGCCACACCCACAGAACCGGTAGTAAAAAATTTTGAAACCCACCACTGACGGAGGAGATCAGTAAGGAACCACTGAAGGAGTGAGGACTGGAATGTATTACTTTGCTGGTTATAATAGCAGACAGACACAGTGTTGGAAGCAAGGATAAAACGTCAGATATCTGCTAAAATTCAGACTGAGGAAGAAGCTCCTGATGAAGTGCCTGTTCCGAATGATCAACCTGAGTGACCCGGGACACCCTTCAGGTTTATGTCACTGCCTGCGGAAGTCCTGTAGAGCTAGCTTTACCTTACTACTTACCAAGGTCAATGTACTCAATAAAGGAAGGATGATTTCTGGCTACAGCATCAGAGTCCTGACTTGTTGGATGCATTACCAGGAACTGTGACACTTGTGCCCCTTCAGATAGTACTGCTATATAGGTAGGGTGATCAATAATGTGTGTTGCTGGCAGCTGCACTTCAGTAATGTCTGGAAGGTTACAGTTTGACATTCCTTTATGGATGCTATTTCCATAAAGGGCAAGTTGGTATTTGGTAAGGCAAGCATGCAATTTTGTTTTTGTTTATTTGAATGTAAAATCGAATCAACATTTTCAAGGAAAAAGTCAAGGAAGTCTAGCTGCCTTTTGAAAACCTGGTTCTGCCAGCAGGCCTGGGGAACCCAAAGTGGGATGAAACCCATTAAATGGTTCATGTGATCTGCTGTCACCAGGATGGGATGGGGTGGCGGGTGGGGAGAGATTTTATTATGATTTTATTACTATATTAATTTATTTGATTTTTATTGTGTTTAGATGTGGTTTTTATATTCTGTAAGCTGCCTTGAGTCGCCATAGGCAAATAGGCAGTAATATAAATTTAATAATAATAAACAAACAAATAAATAAATATTAAAAAAGCACCTTTGGGACACTTCAGGGAATTGTTAACAGCGCAACAGGGATGAGGGTCATTCCTTGGCATGTCTGGATGGAGTTGAATGAATTCCATAAGCAATTGTGGAGAACTGCCATCATTCAGTATTATTCTAGGTGGAACATTGGTTTGACACCATATAAATCAACCTCTTATATTCCTTTCCTCCTCTTCCTCCTTTCAAAGGATGTCCTGGAGTGACAAATGTACTGATGTACTAAAGCATGTAGCAAGTACCTTCCCACCCCACACCCCCTTCTTCTCAAGATCTAAATGCTGAAAATCAAGTCCATGTTCTATAAGGCACACTTGGGAAATACCATCTAACTCTTTTTATCCCTCCATTAGGTTCACTTTGTTCATCTTCAGCAAGTGTGCCTGATTGCTTCAGTTGAACACTTGACTAGAAATGAAATCCTGACATTGCTAAACAGCAGCTTCCCCCAAACCTAGTATTCTCCAGATGTAATGAGGCTATAATTTCCTAAGTTATCCACATCTGGAGGGCTTCAAGCTGGGGGAAAAAACCCCGCATGAATTGCTTTAAACATATATTCTTGTCCCTTTAAAGGGTCAGCTAATAAACAGAGCAGCCTCTTTTATGGGAAAGAAGATCTTAACAGCTGTTTAGTGTTTCTTAAAGGATAAAACGATAAAGGAGAATCAATGCTAATTGTATAAAAGGTGACAAAGACTGATAAAGAGAGAAAATATTTTAAGGGAGCACAAAAGAAACAAAACCCTCTGCCTCTGAAATCACTCTCCTTTCACAAAGGACTGCTCAGTTAGGAACAAGCAGTTTCCCAAATTGCCATCTTTTGAGCCACCTTTCTTTCCAATTGCTTCAAAATGGTATCTGGGTTTACCAGGCCAAGTAGCTTGTTTGCAAGCTGATGACAATACAAGGTAGCAGTTACTCATGGGATGGTGGTGCCTCTGGGCCCAAAGAAGATTGCCCCTTATCAAACAATGCCATTGTCTCATAAAGCAAACCAGTGTTGGGCAGGTTGCTTTTTAGTGCATACCTGGCTGCACTAAAAAAAAAAGGGGGGGGGGGTTGCTTTATTCTCACAATACCTTGAGCTTTGTCACAACAAAAAGCTCAAATCTACAATGGGCAGGAGATGCTGGTATTTGGAGTGAGTAGGAAGAAATATAACAAAGAAACTTTCTCTTTCCAATACCCCAAAATGATGTAAAACCAAGCTACATTTTTTGAATAAGCACTAGCACTTTAAAGGAAAAGTTACAGTCTGGTGCATCTACACTTCTGCTGCTATTTGGATGTAAGTAAAGAAGAATTGATTCATGGTAACCAGCAGAGGGAAAAAAAAGTTTCTTCCTATGAGTTAGAACAGTAGCCCCCAATCTTTTGAGCACCAGGGCCTGGTTCCAAGGAGAGAGGTTTTTCTGTGGACCGGAGGGATGACTGCATCCCAAGGTGGGACTTCATTTGTTTGTGCTGCCTGGTTTCTGGCATGCCGTGGGCCTGATGCCGGTCCACAGATTGGGGGTGGGGACCCCTGAGTTAGAAGGCATCACCCAATAGGGATGAACACTTCACAAAGTGGAGCCTTGAGGATTGAGATTTTACATAGCACAGCAGATTTTCCTGATCAAGCTACTGATCTTTATCCCACAAACATAAGGAATTGTTGGAAGGATTTCTTCTCTATGTTTGTTCTTTACTCAGGTCAGATACCAGATGCCAATACAATACAAGCATTCAAAGCAAAAACATTGAATGAAGCCAGCTCATACAAGGGACTCAATACCCTAGATATAAGCAATGAGTTTGCACATACCTAATTCTAAAATTCTCAACTGTAACTACCCAAATAAGGTATAGTTAGATTTCTCATGTTCTAGTTGGTATGCTTTAATTCTATTCCTAGAAGCATTCTTCATTCTTTCCATATCCATCTACTTGATCCACTCACTTCTTTATCATAGTGAAACACTAAGTTTCCTTGTAAAATGATATTAGTTCAGTTTTCTAATAATTATTATTTAGGAGAATTTAAATAACCCCTTCCTTGTGTTCGGTTCAGATTCAAAATATTCTGAATGATATCTATCAGGGTTTATTATTATTATTATAGTTGTTTGCACAGTCAGCCAGATAGTTAGAAGACTGGATTTTGCATTTTTATCCTTTTGAGGGATAGGCAGATACTGTTGTTTGATGGTGTTAAAGGGATCTTGCGGGATGTAAGTTGCTGCAAGTGAAGCTTCTATTTGCAACTGACCGATGGTGATTTTGTCAATGCCAAATGGTGTTCAACTGTTCCAGATGTTTGAGATTGCTCCCAAAGTGCCTAATACTTTTAGCTTTCTTTTGCCATAGTCGTTCTATTTAACTTTGCAGGTTTTTGTATTTTGTAATTTTCTTCAGTTCTCTCTCTTCTATTTTGCTGTCTCTCGGTACTGCAACATCCACTATCCAGATTTTTTATTTATTTACTTATTTATTTTGCATTTCTTATCAACAATTATTAAGGCTGGGGTGTTTTATGGCAGGTGCTTTTTTGTTTGAATTCTAAAATTCCAGAAAACTTTAGCTTATTCGTTTTCTATTACTTTACCTATTTGTGATCCTACCAGTTCTTGCTTGTGGGGAAGTAGTATTTCTTGCAGATATTCCAATGGACCATTGTTGCTACTTTGTTATGCGGTTGCTAGTAGTCAGTCTGGGCGATCTTCTTGCAGTAGGTGCAGCAGGTGGTCCAGTGTTCTTTAGATTCTTTGCAGAGGCACCTTTAGTTATCTGTCTAAGGCTTGGTCTTTTGCATCCAGAATTAGCTCCTATGTCTCCTTCTTTACCTTTCCTGCTCTTAGACATTTCTATTATTGCTATTCTTATTATTAAAAGAGCCAAAGCACAACAAGTAAGCAGAATTGGCTAATGACCATGCAAGATCATTGCCACATACCACCTGCTTATCATTTCTAGCACACGCACAGCAACAGACATGTATATGCATAGGAATTTCATTGTCTACTTTCTAGCTGACTGCTTGCTTCCTTATCTTATATCATTCAAGTCTATGCAGCCCTCTCACTTTGCTCAAATGCAGTTCTATTTCTTCCATTCTAAAATGGAATTGCTTTTTCTAAATACTTTAACCCAGCAGTGGCACAGGAATTTAGGAGGCTATTGCAAAAATATTTCCAAATCCATAAAATTAAGAATAGGGACTACATCTAGAAAACAGTGTACAATATACAATATACAGGCTTGGTAAAAGGAACTATTGGATAATAATTTAAACAATGATGTTTTGTCTAATCTGGGAAGGTACATTAAAATGCATTCTGTTTTTGGAAAATATTGAATTACGCTGTCCTCCCTCAGACGGATCAACAATTTTTAACTTCCAGTTCTCAGCAGTGTACACTGAGTATATTTTTCTTTTTGAGTCAGTTAAGGGGAAGGGGTCTCTTTGCTAAAAGCATTTCTAAAATAGCACAAAATTCATTTTCAGTTTTGCTATGCCATATGAATAAGAAGCACTAAGAATTAAGGCCATTAGCTACTTTCCTTATGTAATAATAAAAAAAAACTTTTCAAAATTATGTAATTCATATTTAGAATTCATTGCTTCCACTGATTTTTGAATTAGGGATTTAAGTCTATATCTGCACATTCAGAATGTATTATATCCATCTCAGAAGGAAACATGGACTGATTGCCAAGTCCTGTAGTTAATTTTGATGAAGTTCGGACAATGCTCCAGTGGCAGGTATGTTATAATTAAAACCGGTTTGTTGTTTGCAACTGCTTCCTCTTTAAGAAAGAACTGGAATTTCTTTTATAAGATAATTTCCCCCTTTATATCTTATTTTCGTATTAGGTTATTTTGCTTTTAAGAGTTTAGAGTTTCTGTGGTTCTATTCAGCTCTTTGGTGTGATATAAAATTTGGGCTGGGATATACAGAACAAAACATTTGGTAAATGGACTTGGAAATGTGAAATTAAGATGCCTTACAAGGGTCTTTAATTGCTGTTATACGATAGTGTTCCTCTTCAGAGAAAAGCAAAGATACCTTGCTGAAACATTTATCCAGTTTGGCCCACATAATCAAAAACACTTTCCCTATGGGGAATGAAAAGATTCTTGGCTAAATGAGAGGAATAGTCCATAACATAGCTGCCAATGCTGAGATAATGTCAAGAGGTATAGTTTAGATCTTGTTTATATCAAGCTTAAGACAAAAATATATGAAAGAGATGCTCTGATCCAGTCTTTCTTGTGTTGCCTACTATTTCTGGTCAGAAACCAGAAGGATGTAATACTAGCAGCCCCAAATGTCCACCAGATGTATCACCGAGCATGTAATTAACCATAAGTATTCTTAGTAATCCTACTTTAAAGTCATATTTACCATTTTATAATCTGATTATGCTATTGGTTTAAAGGCAATGCCACGGAGGCAATCATTTACTGGGGCATGTATGTTCAGGCAGCAATTTTAGGAGGACACGAGGCTAATTTATATGGAATCATTCTATGTTTATGGCTATGTTTTGCCTATTTATATCCTTTTATTTGTGCCATTTTTTCATGTATCCATTTCTATGTCTATACTGTTACATATTTCCTTGTACTTGTTGACAAATAAATAAGTAAGTAAGTAAATAAATAAATAAATAAATAAATAATCTCAATTCATGCCAAATGAGGCTATAAAGAATTGAATTTAATACATAGTGTGTTTTAAAATTCCCCATTGAAGAAAAGCACCCAATGAGAAATGGGAAGGATGATTTATTTGAGTGTCGCCAGGAGAAGAAGAAATTTTTCCAAAGACAGGGTTGTGATAGTAATTCCATAGGAAGAATTCCCTTCTATTATTTTCTCGTGGGCTTTAATGGAAGTGTGGGAAGCCAGAGAAGACATTGTAAATATTTGCCGGGTATTAAAAATGGAAGCTAAAGTTTTCTGTACAATCATGAGGGAGGAGGGGGAGAGGAAGCCTATAATCCCAAGACACATGCATCTAAACAGTGAATTATGGCTTAGCATTATGTGCAAATTAAGTACTGTATCTATTTATCTCGCAGCCAGCAGAAACTCACTTTATTTCTCAGGTGCAAAATGGGAGAGAGAGTTTTTTTTAAAAAAGAGAGAGAAAGAGAGATGAGATTAGTATGCAAACGACTCTGAAGGATGCTTTCCCTCATTAAGGGGCTAGGCCTGTGGTTGGAAGGAAGATGCAAAAAAAAAAAAAAAAGAGCACCTCATCTCCAAGGCAGCTGAGTAATTCATCTTGTCTCCCTGGCACCTTAAGACAAAGACCAATTGAACAATGAGAAAAGCAAGCATAGGAGACAAATGGTTTATGACACCTGTGTTACCTTTACTTTGCAAGGTGGGCGTGAAATGTTTTATGGGAAGACAAAAAAGGGATGATGGGCAATTAACTATAAACTCATGCAGCAGGTTTATCGTATCCCTCGCTCATCCATCTGTGTCTCCGTTCTCTAGTGGACTTGTGAGTTTCATCAAGGAAACCATTTTCAAGGCAGCCGACCAAAGCAGATCATTTTCAATTCCATTTTTGCTTTTTTGCGGTTTTGCCCATTGTTTAAGATTCATGGATGTGGCATCACGTTAGAAACAGCATCCCGTTCTTTCTTTCTTTGGGGGGGGGGGGGAGGGGAGGGGAGGCATATTTATCGCTGTAAAGCTGACTAAGGGAGTTATCCTGACAATCCCACTGCCTTCTCCCCTGTGGACAAACTTTATTTGCTTTTCTGGATGGAGTCGAGATAGAACCATGTATCATTTCTGTAGCAATTTCAGCTTTCTGATTCTTGATGATGGGAGTACAAAAACAAACCGAGAGCCTAAAGGGGGAGGAAAAAATGAAAATCTGTTTGGTGTGGGACAGAATAAAGGCTGGGAGATGAAAGTTCAAGATGAGAAATAATACATTTAGTCCAGGGTTGTGTAGCCTGGGATAAGTCAAAAATTTGATTCACTGTTTCCAGTTAGCTCTCGTATCTTTGTGGCTGGCAGGATTCTTCCATCCTTGTGTTCATTCACAATACAATTATTTGTTGATATTCTTCTAATACTGCAGCATGGGTCCTTTCTCTCTTTCTTGTGATTGTTTGCAATATTTCTTTTGTCCCAGGAGGTATAGTTTGGTACTAATGACAATGACATTTAGTAGTCATAGCATACTGAAATCTGTCTTCCGGTTTTCCAATTTTCTCCTTCCGAAAATGGTTTCTCTCTGGAGGAAAAAGGTTATTTTATAAATTTATTACTACTCTTTCAGAATGCTTTATAACCCCCCCCTCTCTCTCTCTCTCTCTTATATTCTACAATTTCATTTTCTTTTTAAAGAATCCTAAGGTAAGGGTAATACATTCCCTTAAATTTAAGTAAAGTGGGATGCCAAGAAAAAGAGATATTACTGTACTATGCAGGATAGCATCTCCATTGATGCTAGATGCTAGACTTTGATCACTATTACTCGTAAATGCTTCATCAGATTTTTTTTTTCCTTTTAAAAAACACACAGATGTGTAATTCATTACCCATCATCTTAAATTGGGGGTGGCTGCACAACAATAGAAATAGACAAGTTCAGCTAGTGTAATAAAACTTTGTTTTAACATTGGAAGGAATCTGATGCATTGTCCATCTTGGATAGCGCAATTTTATCTAACGAATCACATTTCCACTGCCTGAAATGGGAGCTGCAGCTTTCATTTCAAACATGCTATGCTTTTTTTTTAAAAATAAAATATGTTCCAATTGCTTTTCTTGTTGTGCTGTGCGGTGTGTTCAAGTGGTATGTCAGATTCTCTGCCTAGCCAAACAGAGTTAAAGAGTCCAGGTCAATAAATAAGTCCCGACACTGTTTCTGGCATGCTTGCCTGGTGCATACAAATTTGTCAAGTTCATTACCTCCTCAACTCACAAATAATCAATCAGTCAGTGTTTCAGGAACTTCAGCTGCAGTTAATCTTTTAAAATAATTGCCCAAGGACAAGAGACTGCTTTGTGAAGTTTTACAGTGTTAACTAGTGGACTGCTTTCTTACTAGCATTTGCAGAGAACACTAATTTTAGGCCACATGAAAGGTCACGGTAGGCTCTCACAAAGACTTCCATGTATTTCTCTAGGATTACCAGTGAATCACAGAAGATTAGATTCAATATTACTCTTGAAAACATTAAAGCATAAGGCTTGCATTGTAAATATTCCTGGAACTTCACTGTGGACCTTCCATATTCCATATGAATCGAAATTGGCCTTCCATGTTACTGTTGTTGAACAGCTTTCTAGTAAGGTTAGATTCTTGGAAATGTTTGTAGCTTGGCTTATAGGAACCTCAAAAGACTTCATCTAACCAGTGTTCACTGAGATCACTGATATTTCTTTTGTATAGTTCATTACTCCCTTACGGGAGGTGGGAGTGAAGGTTTTGTTGAAGAAACATTTTTGAACTGCTCTGATTTTAACAACAGTGGGCAAGAGTCTGGTTATTTCATATTTCGCCCACATGGTTGACAAGACAGTGGTGCTGCAGCTTCTAGAGCAGTGATAGTGAACCTTTTTTCCCTCGGGTGCCGAAAGCGTGTGTGTGTGCGAAAACACGCACATGTGTGCCAACATCCATAATGCAATGGCTCCTACAGGCCCCACCCCCCATGCATGCTTGTGCGACCCCCCACGCTCCTCTCACCCCCGACACATGCACACGTGACCCCTGTTTTGGTGCTAGCAGGCCTCCCTGAATTCTCCTGGAACCAAAAATGGGGCGCGGTGGGGCGCTATACACAAATCCTGCATATGTGCATGTGTCTCCCGGCAGAGACCCAAAAATCAGCTGATCAGCAGAAGACACACAAGCATACTTGGTGGAGCTGACCTGGGTGTTGGCTTGCATGCCATAGGTTCACCATCACGGTTCTAGAGTTTTAAATGAAAGAGATTATCTTGATCCTCTCTTAGTGGGAGGGAGGAGGGTCTTTACAGTTAGCCTCTGTATCGGGGTGAAATCCACCAGGTTTTGACAGGTTCTGGAAAACCGGTAGTGGAAATTTTGAGTAGTTCAGTGAACCAGCAAATACCACCTCTGGCTGGCCCCAGAGTGGGATGGGAATGGAGATTTTGCAATATCCTCCCCCCAGGAGTAGGGAGGGAATGGGGATTTTGCAGTATCCTTCCCCTGCCATGTCCACTAAGCCACACCCACAGAAATGGTAGTAAAAATATTTGGAGTTCACCACTGCTCTATATATGGAGCTCTTAGTAGCGTTTGATATTGTGCAACATATCTTGTTGAAGTAGTTGATGGAATTGGTAACTGGAACTATCCATTTTTAGCCATTATCTTTCTAACTCTCTGACTTCTTTTGATTCTCCTGGAATTATCATGTAGGGCCCTACAAGTTTCTATTTTGTTGCTCATGTTGCTTGAACTCTACTTGAAACCATTGGGAAAGATCATTCTCGAATTTTGAACTAGCTGCCACAAACAGGCCGCTAAATGTCTCCAATTGTGGGAAAACAATTAAAACTTAATGCAGAGAAAAGGGATTCTGAGGACTGGTCTCAGGATTTGGGTGAAATGCCTACTTTGTATGAAGTTACAGTTCTCCTTAAGGACTGTGTTCCTCCACTTTTAACACTGGATATCCAACTACATCCTATCTGAAGAAGACATATCTGCACTTTAGTCCTCAAACTGGGTGACTAATAATTCATTTTTGTGCATTGGATTTTGAAAATGGTTCAGAAACTGCAGCTGATCCAGAATGAAGCAAGTCTCATATAATTCCCCAATATTCAATAACTTCACTGGTTCTGGATTGCTGTCAGAGACTAATTCAACTGGCCTAAAGTTGTACAAATCCTTGCATGACATAGGACCCAGCTACTAGCACTGCATTTGGACTATTGGACACATTTGGACACACTCTACATGGAGCTGTCCTTGAAGAGCACTTGGGAACCTGTAACTAATCCAGAATGCTATAATATGTGTAGTTGGGGCATCCATATAACACCTCTGTTTCATGAACTGCACAATGTAATAGTAGCTTTTTGGGTGCAAATTAAGGTACTGATTATCACTTATTAAGCCCTGAATGGTTTATTGTTTATTTGTACTATGTTATTTTATCCTTTATGTATTTTTAGTCTCCCAGATTCACTACACTGAGATGAGTGGCCACATAAATCCTACACATGCATGATGCATGTCCCTTCTTTTATTTTAGGTTTAGGAGGGAGCTTAAAATAAGCATGTTTACTCTGATTTATTAACCATTTCAATTGTTTTACTTAATTGGTTTAACATTTTAATTGCTTTAAAATATAAAGGGGTTATTTCTTTTAATAGTGTTTTAACTTGTGTTTTAATTCTATTTCTGCAACCTGTTCTGAACCGTTAAGAAGATGGGCAGCACAAAATATTCTAAGTAAATATACAAACCGACTTAGTACATGCAGGTTTAATAGGTGAGTTAAAACTTCAACTTGCAGAATGTCTAAGGCTAAGTGGAATATGGAAAACTGGGAAATTTGCTTGTTAAAAAATACTGCAAAATTAACTTTATCTGGAGAATTTCAGGGTGGAGAAGCTTGCTCTGGAAGAACAGTGTCTAGAAAAAGAAAAATATGTACTACGTAGGCTGGTTAAGAAATAAATCAACTTTTAAAAAGTATTGCTTATTTGGACAAAATCTGATTTGGAAACATAGTCATTTTGGCAAACACACTGCATGAGTGCATATTGCCTTCATATTCCATATGTGCAACTGATTAAAAATAAAAATCGGCAAGTTTAAATTAATTTTTCAAACTAAGACACTTCTATAAGCAAGTGCCTATGGTTTGTATAGCTGATAAGATACAGTGCACATGTTCTGAATTATTAATTGTCTATTTAAAAGCATGACACACAACTATCCTACACAATTAATTTCTGAACATCCAATTATCCAATCCTGTCACAAGCGGTGATGAAAATTTTTAAATACATATCTAGACTGAAGGAGTCTGAGGTTTTTATGTAGCCAATGGTTATTACTCAACTCTACAGTCACTGGTTATTATTTTTAGGAAAAAAATATTGAATATTTTAACAGAAAGCAGAAGCTGTTGTCCTAAATACTGTATTACTGTGAATGTGATATTTTATGAATTTTAATTAAGGTTGGCAATGACAAGAACTTAATATGATGATACTAAAATTCCTGCATTTTCTGAAATAGGGCCAGACTGGACCATTTTAAAATAAGTTTTAATGAAAAAGGGAACTGTAGATACTTTTGGCTGGATATATCTTTCATATAGAATAATCTTATTTAACATACTCAAAACAGCTTAAAAATCATTTTCAGGGAATCTTGAGACTTCCCACGCCAAGTAATTGGGAACTTTTTCACATCATCTTTGCCCATCATCATCATCATCATCATCATCATCATCATTTTCATATTGTGGTATGGAATGGTGCCTATCCTTCCTTGAATTCTTCAGCATTCTCTGATCTAGAGCAGGCAAATGCAAACTTGTTATTTTTAAGACTACTGGACTTCAGCTCCCAGAATTCCTCTGCTTGTTATGCTGGCTGGGGAATTCTGGGAGTTAAGGTCCATAATTCTTAAAGTTGCCAAGTTTGGAGGCTCCTGATCTAGATCATGGGAATTCCGGAAGTTGAAGTTCACAAATCTTAAACTTGCCAGGTTGGACATAACTGAGTAATGGAGTTACCAAAACTAGAACCGCCTTTAATCTGTCCCACTGCCACCCCATCTCATGTTCAGCTGATTGTATTTTTTGTACTGAAGGAAGAATACAAAGGAATAAATTGACCGTTTTGTCTATTTTGTAGGATAGGCTACGTGGCAGAAGCTGAGGCAACATGGAACACCATTTTCTGGAAGGCGCACAATGAGATGAGTGTTCCTGACTATGGGAAGTTCTAATGCAGCTCCAAAGGAATTGTCATACAACTGCCCTTGGAACATTTACTTTGGAGCAGAAGATGAGTTGGTAAACATGCAGATTTAAACAGTTTGTCTTTCCAAAATGTGTGGAATTATATATTATTTATAGGTAAAAGAATCCTAATGATGCTAAATCAGTTTAGTTGTGTGCTTTCTGACTGGATTCATACTATTATGACATCTATTAAATTAATGCTTGGAAACCTAACAAGACTGAGTTTTTACTTATTTGTTTCAAAACAGAGAAAAGGGAAAAAGGTTGTCAAAAAATGTCAGGACCTTATACATACCAGAACTTAACTATCTGGCTACTTGTACTCAGAATTGGGAGTAAAACCTTTTACTGAGAAGAATGGGTGCAAAGGGGCAAAATTACATTAGATCAATTATTATGTAATGATTACTTAGAATCTTTTCAGCAACTACAAACAGAATTTACTGTATCATCAACACAAAAATGGAATATAAAGTTGAATCATATCTTGACAACTATATATATATATATATAGTTTAAGTTAAAAGTAATACATCAAAAGATTTTTTTTGTCTTTCCACTGGATGTAATTTAGAATGTTTTGTAAAGAGTTGATTAATGATTATTTATACTGGTGTTGCAAGAAATTTGAGGGCATGACAACTGATATGTTATCATCCCACTCTCCATCATATCCTTTTTGGAGTAATGCTATACATTACGTTGACAGAAAACACATAAAGCCTTGGTAAGACCACACTTAGAATACTGGATCCAGTTTTGGTCAAAAAGAAGTAGAGATTGTGGAAAGAGTACAGAAAAGTGCAACAAAGATTGATTTTGGAGTTGGAGGCTAAAACATATGAAGGATGATTATAGTAATTGGCTATGTCTAGTCTAGTGAAAAGAAGGTCTAGGAAAGACATGATAGCAGTGTTCCAATATTAGAGGTGCCAATAGAGGGGTCAACCTATTTTCCAAAGCAGCAGAAGTAAGACAAGAAACAATGGATGGAAACTAATCAAAGAGAGAAGCAACCTGGAAATAAGGAGAAATTTCCTAACAGTGAGAACAATTAAGCAGTGGAATGTCTTGCCTTCAGAAGTTGTGGGTGCTCCATCACTGGAGGCTTTTAAGGAGAGACTGGACAGCCACTTGTTTGAAATTGTATAGGTGTCCTGCTTGAGCAAGGGGTGGGACTGAAAGACTTCCAAGGTCCCTTTCAACTGTGTTATTCTCTGAGAATTATTGAGAGAACTCTGGTTTTTAAAGACATATATTGCCCTGAATTTTATCTATGTATTGAATAAATAAAGCTAAGTGACTCTGAGCAGTTTATAAGTAAAAATACCACAAAATCTTTACAGAAATAGACACAAGTTTAAAAAATGGAGTGAGTGCCCTCAAGGTATCAGCCATCCTAGGTTGTGCACCACTCTTGGATTCCCATGTTAATTGATAGAGCCAGGCCTTAAAATGCTGTTCCAGAACACCAGAGAATAGAGGGCCAGCCTCACCTCAGACTGCAAGATGTTGCAGAGGGTGGGGGCAAATCCCATGTACCAAGTACTTCAAATTAAATAATTAACATAAATTTAAACAATTAAACATATAGAACAAAGTTTATTTGTGTGCACGCTGTAATAGTAGCAAAAAGAATAATCCTTAGGAGATGGAAAATACTAAAATTCCAGATATAAAGGTTTGGATTTTAGAGATTTATGATTTAAAAATTTTTAAGAAAACAATTATTCGGTTAACTGGAAAATGTCGTATCTTTCCTTTTGGGGAAAAATATTGGACAGGTTGTATCAATATTGAAATATTTTTTAATATTTATGAAAACATTACTTTTTTTTGGAAAAAATATTTTTATTTTTCATCAACATATTTAAATGTACAGTCTTTTATTCATCCTTATACATTATTTGTTCATCTTATTCTTTAACTTCTATTAGCTAATTAATAAATTGTTTGGGTCTGCTCTTTTGCCATTTCCTTCCTTTGTTTTACACAACTTTTCCTTTTTCTCTTCTCTTCTCTTCTTTCTCCTCCTTTCTACTTTCCTCATTTCTCCTCTCCTTTCCTTTTCTACTTCCTCTCCTCTTTCCCCTCTCCTCTCTTCTTCCTCCCCTTCTTACACTCTCTCCTCCTCTTCTTTCCCCTTCCTTCCTCTTTTCCTTTTCCCATTCTTCTTTTCTTCTCTTCTCACCTCCCAACTCCCCTACTTTTCCCTGTCTACCCCATCCCTCTTTCCCATTCCCTTGTTGTTTCCTTTTTTAATTCAATCTAGGATGGTATTCGAGTAGACCCAATTTCTATTTACATACATCTTCATTTCAAATGTCTTGTTTACTTTACAATTATTCCTCTTCTAATATCCCTGTACATTGTCAATCATTCCATGTATCATCTGGGTATAACTTTTGTGCCATCATTTCAAAGTTTATCATCATTTCTTAACATATATATTTATCCTTCCTTTATTATGATTTTATTTTTCATTTTTATGAATGTTTTTTTATCTTTAAACATTTTTTTTAAATTGCAAGATCAGGTGAACTCAAAAGATAATTGTCATTACAGCTTCCTTGTATGTGCTTGCTTTATATGATTTTTTTCTGCAATATTTTATTTCCCTTTATTGTTTCTTTCCTTTTATTTTTGTGCATGGTAAATGGTTCTTTTTTATTTTATATTATTTTATGATTGCATGTTTGAAAATGGATTAATAAAAAGTACCTGGTTAAAAAAAATGAACTCCAAAAAAACTGTATTTCACTATATTTTATGATTGCAATTAAAATGCGAATACTGCAGGTAGAATTAAAATTTGGAGAGAGTACGGTAGACAAGACATTTTTTTTTAGTAAAGTAGGAAGATTTATTTTCAGGAATGGAACCAGTCTGGAGAGAAACAAAACTGGAGAGGAAAGAAAAGGAGATAGAAAAGGAAACCAAACAGCAGAAGCTATTCAAGGAAAAGAGAGGAGATATTCAGAAGTTTTTTCAACAAAGAAAGAATCTCCTAGACAGAGAGAACCAAAAGAAGAGAAGTGGATTTAAGAGAGAGTGAGAGAGAAAGAGAGAGTAGCAGAAAAGAAAGTATGGATTGGAAGAGAATGACCAATTAAGCTCCATGGCTTAGGACCAGGGTATCTTCAGGACTGCCTTCTGCCACAAACAGCCTCTCACCGACCAGTCCGCTCCCATAGAGAGGGGCTCCTCAGGGTGCCGTCGGTCAAACAGTGTCGACTGGCAGCCCCCAGGGGGAGAGCCTTCTCTGTGGGGGCACCTACCATCTGGAACGAGCTCCCCCCTGAGATAAGGAGGTTTCAGGACCTGCATACTTTTCACCGTGCTTTAAAAACGTTTTTATTTGAACAAGCTGGTCTGGCTTAACCTCCTTTTATATGGGGTCTTAAATTTTATACAATTGGATTTTAAATTGTTCGAGCCAAATTATTTGTTTTAAATGTTTTTTTAACTTTTATATTATTGTATCTTATTTTGGCTGTTCACCGCCCTGAGTCCCGTCTGGGAGTAGGGCGGTATATAAATTTAAATAAATAAATAAATAAATAAATAAATAAATAAATAAATAAATAAATAAATAAATAAATAAAATGTGAAAGTGGCTAGCATGGCCACTAATGAAAAAAAACAAACAAACAATGGGTCTTGGTCTGAGCAACATGTAAAAAAGGGAGCAGATTACCAAACATGAGTGTGGAGAGATGAGGAGGAGAGTTATCAGAGAATTGGGTGCAAGAGAATTGAGTTGTTGTTCCTAAGAGAGCCAGAAAAAAATCAACATAGCATGGCTGATTTTCTTCCTTCAGGCTCAAACACAGAATTATATCTTTGGGCAATCATGATTTAGATTGCTGTTTATCTTTTTTTGTAGGTTAGTACATCCCATGAACCTCCTCACTTCTCCACCAGTTACTCCTGCACTTGCTAGTTACTGCAACTACTCTGTATCAGTTCAGATGTTAAATATGTAATTCATATAAGAGAGCTGTGTCCAACATTAACAAAGAACATTGAAGTTTACAGAATGGACTAATTCAATAGAAATATAAGATGTGTATGTAAATAATTTGCTTTAAAAATGTAAGAGTTAATTTGGAGCCCTCAGAGCCTGCCAACATTCTTTCTCTCAGCCCCCAATTCATTTTTTTAATTCATTTTTTTAAAATTAAATTTATATGCCGCCCTTCTCCGGAGACTTAGGGCGGCTTACAATGCGTTAAGCAATTCATTGTCATTGTTGTGCAAGTTACAAAGTAGAATAGCTTACCAGCTCATGAATCACAGGTGATTTAGCAGTTTTCCTGCTAAATGAGAGGAAAGATACAGTAAAGATTGAATCCAGTAATACTTATGGATCTGTGCAGTAACTAGGCTTTGTTGACTCTCAGTTTTCTTCAGGTTTTGATTTATTTCTTGTGTGAATGCAGGATTAGTTATCCTAGTCTCCTTGATTTCTTGCCTCCCTCAGAACACAATAGGATAAATCAGCCAAGCATCTCCTGAATTAGAACCTGTGCATTACGAATTTATACCAAGTCCAGTGATGCTTTAGGAATTCTGATAGATATAGTAGTAAAAATGAATATTAGAACATACAACAAAGAAAGTATGGTATGTAACATTCTAACTATGTACTACAATCAAAACATTTAGATTAAAATGTAACATACACCCAACCTTCAAGAAAGATAAATATATACGTCCCTCCCTCTTTTTTCTTCATCTGCTTTTCATTCAGAAGAAATGAAAAATTAGAAAAAAATAAGGTGATTGTATAGCAAACAAAAGAAGAAGAAAATTCGAATGCATACCAAAAAAAAAAAAAAAAAAAAAGCTTCTCACAAATGACATCATCTTTGGGATGGCATGTCAAAGTTGGGGTGCCATTATGCAGAATATTCTCTCTTTGTTAGAGATCCACCATATCAGAGTGAGACAATATATGGAATCTATGGACTCTATAGAATTGTCTATGGACAATACTTTCTACCATGAGCACATGGTAGAAAGCTGCAATATGGATGCCAGTCACAAACTTTGTAATTCCCATCTATGAAACTTCCCAAGTGCCTACACCATTGCCTTTCATAACCTGGACCGGATCTTTATATTTGCATAGAGCAGAAACATCTGATAATATTTTAATACCAATTCTGTAAAAAATGTCTTGTATCTCATTTAATGATTATAAACGTTAGGGATTATAGTTTATTACCAACTATCCAGTAATTTCCGTTACATTCCGGTTTTAAAAATTGAAATATTTTTATACGTTAATATTTTTATACGTTTTATACGTCCTTACTCCTTACCTAACACTTGGAACAATCCTGCCAAGCTTTATGCTTCCAACCATCCTGCAGATGAAAATTTTCTCAAACATTACTTGAAGCCAAAGGCTGGAGTTGTTTGAACTCTGTTTTCCATTAATCTACATTGTTTGGAGTTCTATAATGGTCTCACAGGCTAATGCAATTAAACATCACTTGACTGGCTAGGTATACAAGAGTGATGGCTAACCTTTTTGCCATCACATGCCAAAAGCGGGTGGGTGGGGTGCGGGGGGGGGTCGTGTGTCCTTGCCCACATCCATAATTCTATGTGCCATGCCCCCCATGCATGTGCACCTGACCCCCCCTTCCCCTGTTCTACCTGCTTTTGGCATGGTGGGCCCAGTAGGGCCATTTTTTGCTCTCCCCAGGCTCCAGAGCCTTTCTAGGAGCCTGGGGAGGGTGAAAACGGCCTTCCCCACCGCCCCAGAGGCCCTCCGGAGACCAGAAATGGCCTGTTTGCTGACTTCCAGTGGGCCCAGAAGGCCCGAAAATCAGCTGGTGGAGCTGAGCTCATGTGCCCACCGATATGGCTCCATGTGCCACCTGCGGCATGTGTGCCATAGGTTCGCCATCACGGGTATACAACATTATTGTTAAATTGATAGCACTCCTGAACATAAAGCTAACTTTGAACTAAACATAGAGGAATGCATGGAAAAATAAGCTAAGAAGAGCTGTCAGTTTACTTCTTAATATTAGCTTGGTTCTTAATTGTTAGCTTGTTTTTTTTTGTTTTGTTTTTTTTGATGGGGGTGAGATTTGAAGATGCTTGCAAACTAATTTGTGTGCTTCTAATTCCACACCTATTCAATGCAATATTCCCATACAAATGGCCAAAAAGCAAACCAAATGTTTACAGTACTAATATAGCTATCTTTGAAGAATTCAATTTCCAAATAAAGAATTATTATTCTGAAGCTTGTGTTAACTTAGAATTTATTCCTTTAAAACTGAGGAAAGAGAAGTATCAAAAGGAGTTTCTATTCTCTAAGGCAGCTACAGTAGTAAAAATGTAAGAATATTAGAATCTCATACAGATGTCTTTTATTCTATCCCTGAATATGTTTCTTTTAAAGAATGAGGGCTGAAGTAAGGGATCTATTTGCAATTCTACCTTTGCCCCTTTAAGTACTGTGCGGACCATCAAGGTCAGTGGAGAACTATTATGCCCACCTTTTTTTAGATTTGTCTTGTATTTGAAGAAGAATGTCTTCAAATGCTTCTAATTTGGGTTCACTTCTTCCTCCCTTATCCACCCCCAGCCTAACTGTAAAACATAAGCAGGTAGAAAGATATAGAAGCTATCTGTTTGGGATGAATAAGAATAGCTTGTATCGGTGTTATAGAAAATGCAAAAGGCAAAAATGGACAATGGCTGTAATAAACAAAACCAGCAGAAATAAGAGTTGCTAAACATTCAGAGCTTTGCAAACAAGCGATGACCCTCCTCCTTTCAGTTCGCACCAACTTCATTAAAATCTTATTTTCCATCTGGAAGGGAGAATAAGCAGAGAGCATGGATTACTAAAATAACATTTTTGATATGTAGCTTCAATTTATTCTCCACAACAGTGTTGTGATTAGACAGCTTTTTAAGTGGGACTAAAAGTAGGCCTGGGCTTCAAAAATTTTAGCAAGGGGTTCTCTGCCTGGTTGCTGGGTGGGCGTGGCCATGGTGGGAGTGGCCTAGTCAACCTCCTGCACAATGGTAGGGGGCATTTTTGTCCTCCCTGGGCTTTGGAGGCTTTCCTTGAGCCTCCAGGAGGGCGAAAACAGCCTCTCAGGCTCTGGAGGCTCTTTTCCAGAACTTCCAGTAGGCCCATTTTTTGTCCTACCCAAGCCTCTGCATGCCTGCACTTACCTGCATCCAAAATGGGCCATGTGGGGACTCCTGAGAGGGGCAGGATGGGGTGCAGTGGTGGGTTGCTACCGGTTCTCCCCAGTTCTTGCGAAACAGTAGTGGAAATTTTGAATAGTTCAGAGAACCGGTAAATATCACCTCTGCCTGGCCCCGCCCCCAATCTATTCGCTGCCTCCTGAGTCTCAGCTGATCAGCTAAAAGGAAAAAAACTCTTCCCGTGGTGCTTCAAAGGGCTGCCCTACAGCTGATCAGCAGTAAAAGGCGATAGACCAATGTGCTCCAAAAACAAATGGGTAGACCAGTATGGCTCTGCAAGCAGTTAAAAGCCTGGTAGACCAGTACCTCTGCTAAATCCTAAAGAATTGTCACATGACCGTCAAACAACACCTACAAAATAAGCCACGCCCACAGAACCAGTAGTCAAAATTTTTGTGGGTGCCAGGAGTGGGATTTGGGGTTCTCCGAACTGCACAGAATCTTAGCCAGAGGTTCTCCCAAACCCCTGTGAACCCCCATCAACCCACCCCGATTAAAAGATAGTGCTGAAAATTAGAAAAATTATATCCTCTCTTTCCTTCCCATTCCTCTTTCTCTTTTGGAGAGCTTGAGAAGTGTTTCAATTTTTATAAGTGTATGTGTCTGTACTTCCAAAAACCAAGTGATTATGCTTTGGGAGAATCCACACTTTGATGCTTTATAGTTCCTGAATCTCAGAGAGATCTGATACAGGGTTAGTGATTCATCCAGATCTGACAGGTACAAACTACCTATCCTTTTTAGGAAGTTTTTCAACATCTCATTTTCAATCCTCAGAAATAATGTGTAAAGGTTACACAGATCAAGATTATTATTATCATTCATTAGAGATAAATTGTAAAGCTACAGAGTTAAGCTAAAATTGTGCTCCTAGAGCCCTCCTTAAGAAGGAAAACATTTATTTTTTTTATTTAATTATAGTTATATCTGTGTAATGATTAATGAATACTCTCTACCCTAAAGTTTATTCCTAGTTAAGTAATACTTAGTTAGTTAGTTAGTCAGTCGGTTGGTTAGTTAGTTTATTTATTTATTTATTTATTTATTTATTTATTTATTTATTTATTTATTTATCTATTTATATAAATTTTTATACTGCCCTTCTCCCGCTGGACTCAGGGCAGTGTACAGCCAGAATAAAAGCACCATATACCATAAATTTAAAACCGTTTAAAACATATTAAATAATTTGGTCCTAATTATTTTAAAAGCCCCAAAATTAAAATACCCAATTAAAATTTCACTTATTTCATCAGCCCAGCCTTTTGGAATAGTAGAGTCTTAAGGGCACAGCGAAAAGTATGGAGGTCGGGGATCTACGTATCTCCAGGGGCAGTTCATTCCATAGGGCGGGAGCCCCCACAGAGAAAGCTCTCCCCCTTGGGGTCGCCAGTTAACATAATTTTACCGACGGCACTCTGAGGAATCCCTCTCTGTGAGAGCGTACTGGCCGGTGGGAGGCTATTGGTGGCAGAAGGCGATCTCGTAGATACCCAGTCCTAAGCCATGGAGCACTTGAAAGGTGGTAACCAACACTTTGAATCGCACCGAGAAGATCACTGGGAGCCAGTGCAGCTCATGTAGGAGAGGTTTTACATGGGTGTGTCATGTCGCCCCCATAATCACCCACGCAGCCGCATTCTGGACCCGTTGGAGCCTCCATGTGCTCTTCAAGGGGAGCTCCATGTAGAGAGCATTATAGTAGTCCAGATGGGAAGTGACGAGGGCATGAGTGACTGTGCACAAGGCATCCTGGTCCAGAAAGGGACGCAATTGGTAGTTCAGGCGAACCTGATAGAAAGCCCCCCTGGCCACAGCCGATATATGATCTTCTAAAGACAGCCGTGTATCCAGGAAGACACCCAAGTTGCGAGCTCTCTCTGTGGGGGCCAAGACCTCACCCCCAATAGTCAGCGATGGAACCAGCTGACTATACCGGGATGCCGGGAACCACAGCCACTCAGTCTTGGAGGGGTTGAGTCTGAGCTTGTTTCTCCCCATCCAGATCCGCACAGCCTCCAGGCATTGGGACATCATGTCAAGGGCATCATTGGGGTGGTCCAGGGTGGAGATGTACAACTTGGTATCATCAGTGCACTATTGGATCTTCACCCCAACCCATGGATGATCTCACCCAGCAGCTTCGATAAATGTTGAACAGAAGGGGCGAGAGGACTGACCCTTGCAGCACCCCACAAATAAGGGTTGACCTCAAGGTTGACCTCTGTCCCCCTGCCAACACTAACTGCGTATGGCCAGAGAGGAAGGAGGAGAACCACCAGAACATGGAGTCCCCCATTCCTAACCCCTCCAACAGGCGCAGCATGATACCTTGGTCAATGGTATCAAAAGCCGCTGAGAAATCTAATAGGACAGGACCAAGGAAAAACCCCTGTCCCGAGCCCTCCAGAGATCATCAACCAATGTGACCAATGCCATTTCTATGCTGTATCCCAGCCTGAAGCCCGACTGGTACGGATCTAGATAGACAGCTTCATCCAGGTACCGGGGAAGTTGTTGCGCCACCACACTCTCAACAACCTTCACTACAAAGCAGAGGTTGGAGACTAGACAATAATTCGTTAATACAGCCGGGTCCAGGGAAGGCTTCTTGAGGAGGAGCCTCACCACCGCCTCTTTCAGGGTGGTGGGGAAGACACCCTCACTCAAAGAAGCATTTCAAGTTGCCTTGAAAGGAACAAGCATGGTATTAGGAACAAACCTAGAATGATAACCGGTTTCTGGCTTAGGAGGCAGAAGATGACCAGTTTTCATAAACAATTAAAATGATGGATGTTCACTATTTAGGCTGAGAGGACAGTTTCATTTGGAAGTTGTTTGTGAAGCACCATGTGTGGGCAGCCCAGGAAATGCTGAAGGTGGATTCTGAGAACTTTAAAATGCTGACAGAATGCTCTGAATGCAACCAAATTGCACAGGCTGTGTGTGGGGGTGTTACGCTTCACACATATGTGCGTCCCAGCAGCAAACTGTAGAACTTCTGCTATTTAAAGAAACTTGGGAGCTTGCTAGCTTGGAGGGCTTTGGGAGAGGATCTCCTGGGTGTTTGTTTTGTTCAGTTTTTATTCCAGCAAAATAGGCAAGCTGAAAGAGTTTTAATTAAGAGAGAGAGAGAGAGAGAGAGAGAGAGAGAAGAGAGAGAGAGAGAGAGAGAGAGAGAGAGAGAGAGAGAGAGAGAGAGAGAGAGAGAGAAGAAATGGTTTGTAATCATAAACTCCTTGCATGAAAAGAAAGTGAAATTGAGGCATGATGTCAGATGCTAATGGGTCAATTGTAGTTTAAGTGACACATGATATGAAAATTGTGGAGGGGGAGGAGGTTGGAATTCACTCCTTGCAATGGACAGATTCCTATCTGATTGTTGTGGAGTTTTGTGGCGTTTCCTCCTTCACAAGGGGGAAGAAAAGCAATCTATCCCAGTGCCTTATATATCCCCTGGATTATAAGAGGGCATTTGGAGTGTATCCCAAAGATATTGAAGTTGAAGCTCTTGTCAAAGATTTTCAAAGGGGCAGTGAGGCACTTGATCAGTTGCAGGTCCACTAGGTTGCTTCATTTATTGAATTGCTCAGGGAGATGATGTGACAGAAGAGATGTTTAGGGGGTTGGAAGAGGAAGACCCATTTTGATTTTGACATGATCCTATTAAGAGTTCCTGTCTGTTACACAGTTGTGATTCAAGCAGCAGTTTGGAGTAATGGTAAAGTTGCTGGCCTAGAAACCAAAGACTATGAACACTAGGCCCCCCTTCATCATGAAAACTGACTGTGTGATTATGGGCCAGTCACTGTCACTCAAGCCAACCCACCTCATAGGACTGTTGTTGTTGTTGTTGTTGTTGTGAAATATGAGAAAATAAAGCTGTCAGTCAGCTATCAAAATCACATGCTATGATAAGCAGCAAATTTTGGTGGGATTTTTTACCTAGAGTTTGGCTTCAGGATTCAGCTGGAGTGCGCAACAACAACATGCTGAAGAGCACAGCTTGGATCTTGGCCTGGAGCTTAGCAGCAACCCTACAGAAACAGCACCTCATTCCAACACATGCAAGAATTTTTGGATGAAAGTAAAGGCCACATGACATCTTGAGTATAGTGACCAGACGTCCCGCTTTTGGCGGGACAGTCCTGATTTTGAACAATTTGTCCCGTGTCCTGTGGGGTTTTAAGAAAGTCCCAATTTAAGACAGTGTAGGCTTCCAGCAGCATCCATGAGGCACTGCGACATGAGAGGCCACCTATCGTCGTCGACTAATCTCCCCCCAAAAGGGGCACGAAGGCAGCTGGTGGGCCATAATGGAGCCTCCCTCTCCCCCTCCTGGGGCAAAACTAACCACGTTGAAGGGGTGGGGCTCATTTTTGGGCTGGCCCAGCGGCAGTTGCGGTGCGTGAGCCGCATGGTAGACATGGTGATGGCTGCGCCTGCTGTCCACAAGCTGGCGGCATGTATGACTGGGCTCCCCGCTCCTTCCCTCTGATGGTGCGCTGCACGAGTCCCCACCTAGGCCCTGGCTGCTGTGACTTGCCTTCCCAGAACAGGCAGATCCGAGGTGAGCGGCAGGAAGACAGAAAAAAACAAAAACAAAAAACCAAGCCTTGCCTTCACTCCCGCCGAAATGTTTATCTCCCCCCCGCCTCGCGCATCTCTACATAACATGCCAATTATGTAGTGGCTGGGAAGGGTGGGTGGAATGGATGGCTGAGGAGAGAGAGAGGGCTTTGCTATCATTAACCTGGTCCTGGGAGCTTTACAGGCCAGGAACCGCGGCATCAGTTCCCAAACTACAGTAGCCATCCATTAAAACAGGGGTCTCCAACCTTGGCCACTTTAAGACTTGTGGACTTCAACTCCCAGAATTCCTCAGTCAGTTTTGCTTTGCTTTGCTGGCTGAGGAATTCTGGAACTGAAGTCCACAAATCTTAAAGTGGCCAGGGTTGGAGACCCCTGCACTATACTTAAACTTTCAGACTGTGTGA
The DNA here is from genome assembly GCA_030761175.1 of Masticophis lateralis. Taxonomy (NCBI): domain Eukaryota; kingdom Metazoa; phylum Chordata; class Lepidosauria; order Squamata; family Colubridae; genus Masticophis; species Masticophis lateralis. The sequence continues at coordinate 50,842,871 of JAUDYJ010000002.1, forward strand.
ACAAAGGGGTTCCTGGGAGTTGTAGTTCCAGTATACCTGGAGCTTTAGGCTGGAGAATTATTTCTACTATACCTGCCATGAATTTAGAGCAGCAGTTCTCAAACTTGGCAGTTTTAAAAATGTTGAATTTCAACTCCCAAAATTCCCTGGCTGGGATATACAGGCAGTCCTTTTCTGTTGTTAAGTGAGACGTTTGTGAAGCTGAGATGCCTTGGGCCCAGTCTTGCGATACAATCTGGAATGAGTTTGAACCGTTGTGCCTTGAGGAAGTAGGCAGGTTCTTTGTGCTGTTATGTTGACAGTCTGTTATTTAAACCTGGTATCCTCCTGGATCGTGAAAGTGGTCATGGAACCCCTTTGGTTGGATCCTTACTATAGTAATGGCTTCCTGAAGGGAGAGGATGACTCAGCCTGTCATGAAGAAAGTCATGACATAAAAGTCATGTCAAGCTAGATCATAATCACTAGCTTGAGTTATACCTGGGACATTGGAACCTAGAGCAGTTCATAAAGTAGCAGTGTTACATGGACATAATAAGAATCTGTTTTATAGAGAACACAAAAGCTGTAAGCACTCAATCTTGCCAGGGTTGAACTGGAACCCATTCTTCCCCATCCAGACATTTATAGTCTCCAGACACTGAGAAAGACCCTTGATACCTTCACTTGGACAGCCTGTATGGAGATGGATACCTGAGTATCTTTTATGTGTGTGTATGTGGGAACCAAGTTTGAACTCGAATAAGGGTATGGCTAGCTGATGAGAGCTAAACAGCTTGAAATAGATTTATACTAAGCTGCGACTGAACACGTTTTTTCTAAGGTAAATAAAGTGTGGACATCAGAAAAATCACAATTAAGTGTTGAGACTTTGAAAGCCATTTTATGTGTGAAATATAATTTAACAAATTCTTGTGAAAAATTTCATGACCTTTTAAACAACAACAGCCATTCAAATAAGAAATGTCAAAGAATAAAATAATACTATACATATTTTTTTATTATATTTGTAAATTGTACTTATGTTGAAATTTAAGAAAATATATTATAATACTATTTTTGCGTTTTATGAAAATTTTTGTTGCTCCATATAGACCAAATATTTAATCAAGCCCCCCCCTCCCCGTCAATGGTGTCCCTCTTTACCAATGTTAAAATCTGGTCACCTTAATCTTGAGTCTTATTTGTTGTAAGGGCTGAGCATCAGTGACTTATTTATTTGGCTACATCAGCTTGCAAAGCCTAGAAGGATGGAATTAGTCACTTCCCATCTTGACTATTGCAACATGCTCTACGTGGGGCTGCCCTTGAAGAGTATCTGAAAGCTCCAGTTGGTGCAAAATGCAGCATGGTTTTGTTCAGACCCCAGTGTGTACATTGTGTACAGTGTGTACAGTGCTGGAGCTGCATTGGTTGCCGATTGCTTCCGAGTGCAATTCAAGGTGCTGGTTGTCATCTTTAAAGCCCTTCATGGCTTGGGACCAGGTTATCTGAGGGACATCTCTTGCCAGTCACATCTACCTGACCCATCAGTGTGGAGAGGCAGGGAATGCTGCGGGTCCCATCCCCGAGGGAGATACACTTGGTGGGACCCAGAAAAAGGATCTTCTCCATGGTGGCTCCTTCTCTCTGGAGCATCATTCCCCCAGAGATTAGAACGGCCCCCACTCTAATATTCTTCTGGAAGGCCCTGAAGCTCTGGTTCTGCCAGTGGGCCTGGGGAACCCAAAGCAGGATGGAGCCCATTAAATGGCTTGTGTGATCTGTTGTTGCTGGGACAGGAGGTGGGGGTGTGGGGGCTGATTTTGCTATATTAATTTATTTGATTTTTTTTACTAGTTTTTACTGTTTTAACTGTGGTTTTATATTGTGTAAGCCGCCTTGAGTCGCCATGGGCGAATAGGCAGCAATATAAATTAAACAAACAAACAAACAAACAAACAAACTGAGAATAAGAGGGGAAGGTATATACTACAAAGAAGCATTGTATACAGTTATCATCTATACCAGTGATGGGAAATCATTCAGGCTCACCATTTCAAAAATTCAGAAAATGCCTAACTTAACTTTGCTGGGATGTCATCTCTATCCCCAATCAATCCAAACAAAAGAGGAACAATTCTTTACATTTCAGTTATTTTTTTAAAAATAAACCCCAATTATGTACGTGATCCATATGGGAATTCCTGAATGATTTTCCTCAGTATTTTCATCTGCCAACTCTCTTTCAAACACCCCCCACTTCCGATGTATCAAATTAGCAAACAGTACACAGTACATCAATAACAATGTTCAGTGTCTCAATCCTTGGGAAAAAAACTCTGCTTCCATTTATATCATATCCACCTAACTGAAGGTATGATATACACAGAAGAAAATGTCCATGTAAGAAAGCACTAAAATATGGGGAAATGTTACTAAAACATTCTTGAGATTATGATTTAAATTTATCTTTATCCTGATTGAGTAAAAAGGTATCAATCATGGCCCTCAGCATAATAGTGGCTGACATTCTTATACTGTATTCATATAAGTTGAACTGAATTCTACAAAAATTCAAATTCACTGCTATTTGATTCAAAATAAGTGACATAAAAAGGTAGGAGTCCAAGAAAAAAAAAAACTTTTATGCAGCCTAATCTTATAAAATCCAAATTTCTACAAAGCAATAGAGGGGAGGTAGCTATAATCATAATAATATAGACATAAATCATGTTTACTTGCTTTATTTCCATTATTCTTTCAGTGTATTTACAGCTATCAGTTGCCCCTTCTGAAAAGTCAACTTGCAAGAATGAAGCACAGTGGAGGAAGGCTGAAAAATAGGGTCTTTATATCCACAATTATACCTATTTATTTTTCCTTAGTAAAAATCTGAACTGCAATGCAGAGATCCTATGGTTAAAAAAAAAAAGAGGAAAAGGGGAAAAAAGAAATAAATGCATACCTCTTGCATTTACAGTACTTTCTTCTTGGTTGTCAAAAGGGTTTTGAATTTATTATGCATTTACTGTTATGCCTCACCAGTTTCTATCGAGCTAAGGAGGTGTACATTTGCTTTTTGTTTTCTTTTTTGTTTTTTTTTCCTCCCATCTTCTGCTTCTGAGTACTTAACCTCAGTTAGTCAAGCATAGTTAATAATGGATTTTAGCACCGCAGTGCTGAAATTTCAGCCGTCATTCAGAAACCAAGATGGGAATGAAAGAAAGGGAAGGTGAAACCCAGAGATGAAAATAAACTAAACTAAAATAAGTAACAGTCAGGGAATGCCTGTGGTCTTTTGCTCCTTTATGAATGATTGATAGATCAGGGTTGTTTGCCAAGAATTAGATGGCAGTCCTGCTGAAGTCTCAGTCTCACTTACTAATTTGAGGTGAGTTAGAACACTGCCTTCTAGGCTGCAGGCACCTGGCACAGGGGAGAAAAGGCAGGAAAGAAACGCCCTCCTGACATCCCCCATTACTAGGTAATCATGGCTATGCAATGTTTCACAAATTGATTCCAAGAAGGTGCCCTGAAGTATGTGGAATGCAATATATAGCATCTATCTGCACCTTTTAAGTAGAACAGTAACTTTTCCCAGAAACCTGTCCCAAGACAACAGCTTTATTACCCCAGGAAAAGATATAGCTGCTTTAATGAGCAGGGAATAGATGCTGTAATACAGGGCTGTCAAACTTGTGGTCCGCAGGCTGGATGCGTCACACACTGGCCACACCCACATCCGGTTTAGTAAGGGGGGAAAAGCCTGATACATCACATGACAATGCTGTGACAATGCGAGTTTGACACTCCTGCTGCAGTACATTGGTGCCTGCATGTCACAAAGCACTTTTCTAAATTATTTCCAAGGTGCTCCACAGTCCTAATATTTAATCCTGCTCTGTTACTCTAGCTCATCAAAATCCTTTCCAGCAAAACAGGATAAAAAGCCTGTTCTAGGGAGAGAAAAAAACACCTAACCTGTTAGCAGAATACTACCAATTGTGGCTTATTCAAGACACTAACCTGATTGTTCATGCCTGACAAAACCAGAATTTCATATCATAATCTGCTCTGGAGAATGTACAAGTTTATTCAGAAGTATGAGCCTACACTGAAATAAAAAAAAAAAAAGATGCCACCAGCAAATGCAAGATTAAAGAGAAAAACACCCTGATCTGCTTTTAATTCACTGGCATGATCTTGTTTTTCTTTTTGGCTTGGCAAGGTGACATAAGGTGTTTGTTTTCTAGTCTGAGAATAAACAAATTGGCCACATGGGTGTGATTTTATATTCATATTCTCAAAATAAATGGCAGTGTGTTTATTCCCTGCTTTTTCTAGCTTGTGCCATGAAATATGTTTCCTCTTTTCTTTTTTTGTGTAGTTTCAGAAGAGTTCCACCTTTTATTTGCTTTAATAAATTGGTGTGAATTCCATTTATAAAAAAAGATGGAATATAAACAAGCAAGTAAATAAGTATATACATGAAGAGAAGAGAAGAGAAGAGAAGAGAAGAGAAGAGAAGAGAAGAGAAGAGAAGAGAAGAGAATTCTTTATTGGCCAAGTGTGATTGGACACACAAGGAATTTGTCTTTGGTGCATATGCTCTCAGTGTACATAAAAGAAAAGATACATTTATTCAAGAATCATAAGGTACAACACTTAATGATAGTCACAGGGTACAAATAAGCAATCAGGAAACAATATCAATATAATCAGTATACATACATACATACAAACTGTACATACATAAATTACCTTCCTTTTCCTTATATGGGTTTATGGCTTTAAGAGAAGATGTTCTTTCCTGATGTCTGAAAACAAATTGGGAGGCTTCTGACATGTGTTTTTGTGTGTGAATAATTGAATAATAGAGTTGGAAGAGACCTTGGAGGTCTCTTAGTCCAACCCTCTACACCATTTCAGACAAATGACTCTCCAGTCTGTTTTTAAAAGCTTCCAGTGATGGAGCATCCACAATGTCTGTAGGCAAGCAATGCCACTGGTTTATTGTTCTCACTGTCGAGAACTTTCTCCTTAATTCTAAGTTCCTTCTGGTTGGTTAGTTTCCAGCCATTGCTTCTTGTCTTGCCTTCCCATGCTTTGGAGAATAGGTTGACCTCTCTCCTTTGTGGCATCCCCTCAAATATTGAAAGACTTCTACTGTATCATGTCACCCTAGACTTTCTTTTCAGTTGACTAGACACATCCAATTCATGCTAATTTCAGAAAACTGGGAGAAGTCCAACACTGCATATAGAAATAAAGATCCGAACATCTGTACTATTTATAACATTTTGTGCTAACCAAAAGGGCACTATCAAGTCAGATATGATACATTTTGGCCACTGTGCCCTAAGTGCAATTAAAGTCCAGTTAAACTGAACAAGTCTATACAACTGTACCTTTTGCATTGCCTGTTCGGACCAGTTCAGGCGAATCGGTAGTTGCAACCTGCGGGTGGCGCCCACCTCCCCACCACTATGCCATCCTATTTAGCCATATTTTTTAAGTTGTGTGCATGTGTGCAAGCCATGCACATGAGCAAAGAGCATGCACAGAAAGCTGCATGCATGTGCGGAAGGCGAGAGAGAGAGTGAAGCAAGCGTTCATGTTTGCTCACATTTTTGGCGCTGGGGGGAACTGGTTGTTAATTCATGTGCCGCCCACCTCTGACCTTTTAGTTCTAGAGACTACCTTGCAAAGCATTTATTCAGTTGCTCACTGCTTTAAATTAACACTCAGGTTTCAATTCCTATTCAGACTTTAGGCAGAATGGAGAGAGATTGTCAAGGTTCCTATTTGGATATTACTCACAGATCTTCCTATTTTCCTATTTATCATCTTTCCTTTTTCTCTCCCCTTCTATAAAAACATCCTCAATTTAAAAAAAAAATCCTGGGAAAAATAAAAAGTCAATTTCTTTGGAGAGACCGAATTGCTTTACTATTGAAGGAAATGTTCCACTTCGAATGTTCGGGAGGAATAGTAAACATGAAGTTTAGTTTTCAATGTATTATATAAGTAGAATTTCATAGAAGAGGCTTGCTGGGAAAACAAAAATTGGTTTCCATTTCAGATCAATCAGCCTAGGGTGAAATTATCAAATGGTTTAAGGGTAACTGTTGTGCTACACCAAAAATTCTTATAGCAATAGCAATAACACTTAAATACCACTTCACAGTGCTTTACAGCCCTCTCTAAGTGGTTTACAGAGTTAGCATATTGCCCCCAACAATCTGGGTCCTCATTTTAGTTACTTTATTCCAGTTATTCTGAAACAATCCACATCTGTTCTTCTAATTCAGAGAAACATATGTTGAAAGAGGAAGACAGTCTCATTTTTCACATATGCAATAGCAATAGCACTTAGATTTTTATACCGCTTCATAGTGCTTTACAGCCCTCTCTAAGTGGTTTACAGAGTCAGCATATTGGCCCCAACAAACCGGGTCCTCATTTTACCCACCTCGGAAGGATGGAAGGCTGAGTCAACCTTGAACTTGGTGAGATTCAAACTGCCAAATTGCAGACAGCCGGAGGTCAGCAGAAGTAGCCTGCAGTACTACACTCTAACCACTGTGCCACCATGGCTCAATGTATTCTTTCTTCAATTCTCAAAAAGCATATAAATGCAATAAATTAAATTAAAAGAACACATTTTTGTAGATGTTCAGATCTTTATTTCTATATGAAGTGTTGGACTTCTCCCAATTTTCTGAAATTAACATGATGACCACAATGTAGCAATGAGAAATAGCTTTAAATGTGAGCTACATTAGCAAGTTATAGCTTGTAGCACATTCTGAATAGGAAAACCACAAATCCTATGCAATTCACATGTTTCTGATTACATTTGTGTGTAATGTAATTCTTTTACTTCTCTGCATATTTATAAACCAGACAGCCCGTCTCCAGTATCTTCTATTGCATTGCACATCTGGCAGTCAGCCTTCATCAGACACAGCACAGGGATCAGGAATGAGAGACAGAAGAATAGCTGAGAGATGCTGCTTCAAGCTACTAATTGCCTGCCTAATGGCACAGACAACCACATTTAAATGCTATCCTCCAGTCTGGGAACTGGCAAAATAGGATGCTGGAATAATCTGTTTTACTCTTATTGCCAATCTTTATTCTGCCACAGTAACAAGACCAGTGAGTGATGCTTCCTTACCATTTTAATGAATGACAAGGAAGGGAAAGTGATGGGTGAATACCCCAGCTTTGTCTTTTGTCCCAAATATCACCATGTGCCAATGGGAAAAGCAGCTAACAATTGTCTCATTTCAAAGTATGGAGGACATGTGTTACAGTGATTGGTGTCAGGGTTCTGATGGATGCCCTAATTAAATCATGAGCCTCGAGCCAAGCTCCAAAAGAAATCCAGTTATTTATTAGGAGCTTCATGTTGGCACATTCCCAAATGAAGCCATCTTTGACCCCACATAACTTACAGCCCTAATCATGACCCTGTTTCCACCCCCCCCCCAGGGTGTGTCATCAATCACATTTGCCAATGGAGCAATTTCGCGGGTTGTAGAGATTGCTCCACTCCAGCCGCTGTGGATAAACCTGGGAGACAGCCTTGAGAAAGATATGTCTGGAATCTTTGGTTGCCATGCTGCTTCGTCAGCTTCCCATTCCCCTTGCCTATGGCAACTTGAGAGTAGGCCAGGATGTTTTGCGAGTTGACAGTTGGTTCTTCAAGTTGCCCAACAAAGAGAACTTATGGTGTGGAACACAATGAACCAGAACAACATGCTGATCATAGTTGTTTCTTTATTGTTCTGAATCTTGCCAGACATTACATTCTCTTGGGAGCAGCCATGTAAAGACTTCAGGAATTCTAGTGGGTGACCGGCCTTTGATGCTTCCTTCCCAGAAAAGACTCCAAACTCTCCAGTCTTTCTACTCTAATTGGAGATTCCACCATAGGAAGTGCTCTGTGCCTGTTATCTGTCAGCTGGGCTATTTATGAACAGGGATCAAATATTCTTCTGAAAGAGTCCTAAAACTGTCTAGGTGGTAGAACAGAAGAGCCAGTTCAGTCTGCCCTTCTAGCCAAGTTCTCCTTCGAGCCTGTGAGCTGTCAGGCAAAAAAGTCAAGCTGCTCTTTTAAAAGAATCTTAAACCTGTGCTCAGAAATAGCCTGGTGGACAGATCACAGGAAGGAAGGAAGGAAGGAAGGAAGGAAGGAAGGAAGGAAGGAAGGAAGGAAGGAAGGAAGGAAGGAAGGAAGGAAGGAAGGAAGGAAGGAAGGACATGGATGATAAAGCAGGAGAAAGTGATGGATAATGATCAAGCTCCAGCTTTGACTAGAGCTGCAAGGAAATACCTGACAGAGAAGGCCCTGACTGGCAGCACCCATAAACAGCCTACGGCTGTTGGCAAAATGGCATTATAAAAAAGTAAAAAGTCACATGAAATCTCTTATCATCAACAGTAATAGCAGGAAACCTGCACTGAAATCGTGCACAACTAACAGAACCTGCCTCTCTTTCCTATTTTAAATTGACCTTCTGTGTAGCCCAAGGCGAGCACACTTTTAAGAGTATTAAATCCATGTTTAAAACAACAAATCTAGCACACTTTCAAAGCAGCATTAAACTTGTGTACATTAAGTGCCCGGGCATGAACTGACAGGGGATTTGGGAAGCTCTCATCAGGCACTAGGCAGTCAGATCTTTCTGCAAAAGCCAGATAGAAGTCAAAATGCTTCATGACTGGAAGAGACAGAGTGTGCTCAGCAGCTGTCTAAAGTGTCCAATGAAGCTGGGGAGATCCTAGATATTTTCCTTGTCATCAACTGCATTGTTGATTAAATATCCTAGATCATATCCATAGCAATAGTTGTGTTGGGAGGGGAAGAGTAATGTTATTTTAAAACTGGGGCAGCAGAAGAGGACTTTAAGCTGACTCATCTATGGACTTGATAGAAAACAAGAGCACCACCACTAACAAATTACTGGGTCAAAGTTGTGTCACTCTAAAGAGGATGTGATGATGAGCCCTAAGTGGTGAGAACAGGTGAAGATTGTGCTTGGATGCGAGGAAAAAAAGAGAATATGATGTTATGCTTTCCTTTAAGATTCACCTTCACAAGCTGCCCAAGAGCTTTTCTTTGTTGGTATTTGGATTTTTCTATTATTTTCAGGAGGCACCCTCCTGCTCTTTTTAAGCACCCTTATCCTGCTCTTTTCTCTACTGTAAAACAGGTCAGCAGCAAAATTCAGAGGGAAGCAAAGAACCTCTGGACAATTCATTACTATGCCAGAAGCTCCTTCTATCACTGCAGCAATAGCTGGGTTTCACAAAGGATCAATAGTACCAAAGAAAGGTTCTCAGCCTTTCCCTCTATGGCTGATACAGGGACATCATCAAGTGACTCATGCAGAGCAAGCAATCTAATTTTCTATAAAATTAGGTCTTACTGTCCTTACCTTTTAATTTTCTCTTTTTGCGGAAGAACTTTAAAACAATTAGGTAATCTACTTAACCATAAACATAAATAAGATTTTTGCCCTTGAAATTCTGTGCTGAAAAATGAAACACGGTAATGTAACAAGGTATAACGAGGCATAAATGAGAACACAATAAGTGTTCTTAAGAGCGCTAATTAAGAGGAAAGGAAGCCGTCAAAATTTAAGCTTATCTTTTATGTGCTGCAAACATCCAGGAACCTACTAGAATCACTTCTATCTCTTTGATACAAGCGAGTTGTTGCCCCCATTTTTGTAACTCCAAACATTTAAAACAATCAGATAAGCCACCTTTTCCTGTAATTCAAATAAGGTTCCCCATATAGAGCACTTCCGATTGTTAAAAGAGGGCAAATGCTTAAAATAGCAACTGTTTAAAACAGAGATGGGTTTCAGCAGGTTCTGACCAGTTCTGGAGAACCGGTAGTGGAAATTTTGAGTATTTCAGAGAACTTACTTCTTTCAGCTAGCTGGGCTGGCCTGATTCTCTGATAATTTTAAAGTTTGATACCGTTTTTAATTGAAAATGTTTTAAATTATGGGCCAAAACTTTATTTAGTCACTTTTAAAATTATTTTAACTTTTCTGTACAAATGTTTTTACTTCTGGCTGTTCACCACTCTGAGTCCGTAAGGAGAAGGGCGATATATAAATCTAATTAAACTAAACTAAACTAAACTAAACTAAACTAAACTAAACTAAACTAAACTAAACTAAACTAAACTAAACTAAACTAAACTAAACTAAACTAAACTGACTGGCCCCGCACCCATCTATTCTCTGCCTCCCAAGTCCCAGCTGATCAGAAGGAAATGGGGATTGTGGGGATTGTGCAGTAACCTACCCCTGCCATGCCACACCCACTAAGCCATGCCACACCCACCAAGCCACACCCACAGAACAGGTAGTAAAATTTTTTGAAACCCACTGGTTTAAAAGTCAGAGTGGCTTGCTAAGTAGACATGCAGAAGAGATCACAAGGGAAGAGAAAGAGGTAGGATAATGTAATGTATGTTTTTAAAATGGAGTGGAGTGTTGAGCAACAGTGCAAGAAGAGAGAGGGCTAAACCTCAGTACATCCAGACCTGAAGAAATATCTTGTTTTATGCTTGACCTCTCTTAGTATCAAGAAGTATCAGACTAGAAACCGGGAGTTCTAGTCCTGCCTTAAGCATGAAAGCCGATTGGGTGAATTTGGATCAGTCACTCTCTGGTTCAGTCCAACCCATCTCACAGGGTTGTTGTTGTGGAGAAAATAGAAGAAGGAAGGATTATTAAGTGTGATTGCTGCTTTGAGTTATTTATAAAGATAATAAAGACAGGATAAAAAGTAAAATAGCATAACAAAATAATCATGGATACTCTGGTGGGCTAGAAATTGATTGCCATTTGCCATTTTCCCTCAAGAACTAGCCCTGCAATTTTTGTTGCCCCTTCCTCCTGTACTTTTATACTGGAACACAGGCTAGTTTATAGAATAAGTGAAGATATGAAGGAGAGTAGGGAACCAAGATCTCCAGGAAGAGAGGATTAATAGGCCTGTGTGGGGCCACTGGTGGCTACATTAGCCATGGCATTCACTCAGATTTTGATTATGGTAATTTTATTTAATTATTTGATTTATGTGCCACCCATTTCACCACTGAAACATCTCCTCTTTAAGTCTGTATGACATTTATATCAAACAGACTGAGGAAAAACTTTCCTGACTAAGAATGTTTGGATGTCTACTTATGTGCATGGACTACTGACACCGTAAAAAAAATATATTCAGCAATCTTTGATTGCAAAGTGGTGAACAGCTTGAAAGTTAGAAAACCTAGTGCAAGACTTTTAAAGTAGAAATTGCTGCCTGCTGAGTGTGTACACAATCACAATCTGCTTGTTGTTGCTGCTGCAGTAGGCATTGTTTTTAAGGAGAAAAATAAAGAAATAGATGATACAAAAAGAAGAATCTGATAAAGGTAGTAAAATATGGATGGATAACAAAGCTCAAATATAATAAAACTAATATATTTCAATGCATCATTGGAAGCCTGCGATATCATAAGTTATTTCATATCCATTTTCTAATCAGCTATTGTTATTGCTTTCATTATCATAATTAGTAATGCCTAGTTAGTCAAAGGCTGAGCACCAAATAATTGAGGCCTTTGAACTATAGTCCTGGAGAAAACTCCTGCAAGTCCCTTGGACTGCAAGGCAATCAAACTGGTCAGTCCTAGAGGAGATCAACTCTGACTGCTCTTTAGAAGACCAGATCCTGAAAATGAAACTCAAATACTTTGGCTACCTAATGAGAAGGAAGGTGTTAGATCGGCGCAGGAAAGAAGATGTGACCAGCAGAGTTCAAGTAACAACGTTTATTAACGAGAACTGAACTGGCGCTGCGCTGCCGGAGCTCTCCTTATATTTGCTCCGGCAGACGCACCGCCCACTGACAGGGATTCAAAATCTCCCGCCGAAGGATCTTCAGCCAATCCCAGGCGGATGTCCTTATAAGGACATAACACTCCTCCCCCCTAGTTCTTAGTCAGTCAATCAAGGTAGAAAGTCACTCAGGTACACAGGACGTCTATGTGCTCGCGTAGACCTGCGCAGTTCATACCCTGGTTGGGTGCTCTCCCGGACGGAGGGTGCTTCCTCGGCTCGGGGCTTCCTCCCTGGTGCCGGGCTGGATCTGGCCGTCGAGGATGCGGGTGATGTTCCCGAACCTCTGGCCGGGTCGAGGACCTCCGCCTGCGGGCGATGCTGGTCTGCTTCATTCCTGCTTGGATCTCGGTGTCGCCGGCACGGATCCCTGCTCTCAACCGGTCTGGACCTCCTGAGCCACGGTAGGTCCCTGGGTCTCCCTCGGACTCCCTCTGTGTTGGCGTTGCGCTGGTCCGGTCTAGGGTGCGAGTCTGGCGGTGGTGGCTGGGTTAGGCCCCCGGGATCTCCGGTTGAGTCCGATTCACTCCCGGGGCGGCAGGTGGTACGGGTTGGGAATGGGTCGGCCTTGTCGGGGTGTTGTAGGCCTTCCTTGCATGGGTGGTGTAGGCCGTCTCTGCAAGGCTGGCGTTGTGGTGATGGTCGCCGCTTCCCGTCATTGGAGTGTTCGCCCTGGCTTGGCTGGTGTAGGCCTACCCTGCAGGGGTGGTGGAGGCCTTCCTCGCAGGGTTGGTCTTCTGCGCGGTCGGGCTGTTGTTGTGGTGCCCTTTGGTGTGTTGGATGGAGGTCTCCTTCCCTGGAGTGTCGGTCGCCTACTTCGCAGGGGTGGTGTTGGCTTCCCCTGCTAGGTTGTCCCCGGTCTACTTGACTCCTGTTGTCAGGGTGTAGGTCTCGGGTCTCGGGATGTTGGCTGCTATCCACCCCGCGGTGTTTTGGGGTTCCCTGTGGGCCTTGTCCCCGGTCTACTTGCCTTCTGCATCTTTAGCTTGGTTAGGTGTTGGAGTGCCCTCTCCTCCTGTGTGTTGCCGGTCTCCCCTGTCTGGGTGGTTTAGGCCTACCGCGCCGGGGAGGCTTAGTCCGGCCTCGTCTGGGTGGTGTAGGCCTACCTCGTCAGGGTGGTTTAGGCCTACCTCGTCAGGGTGGTTTAGGCCTACCTTGTCTGGGTGGTTTAGGCCTACCTCGTCGGGGTGGTTTAGGCCTACCTTGTCAGGCTGGTCTCTGCCTGCTTCCCTCCACCTTTTGCGGAGTTGGTCGAGGTGACGTCTCACGATCTGTCCATTTTCCAGCTCAACTCAGTAGGATTTGGGACCGGTTGTGCTGTGTACTGTAGCTTTAAGCCATTTTGGCGAGCCGTGGAAATTGAGTGCGAAGACGGCGTCGCCGATGGCAAACTGGCGGAGTTGGTGGCTGGCTGTGGCGGGCACCTCGGAATTGTATTGAGGGTGCAGTCTGTCCAGGGGTGACCGGAGTCTTCTGCCCATTAGAAGTTCGGCAGGGCACTTTCTTGTGGCAGAGTGAGGCATGATGTGCTGGGTGAGCAGGAAGGTGTCGATGCGCTCCTGCCAATCCCCCGGGCCCATCTTGGCGAGTGACTCCTTGGTGAGCCTCACCATCCATTCAGCCTGTCCATTTCCGGCTGGTCTGTAAGGGGCAGAGAGGGCATGGCGGATGCCCAAGCCTGCCAGGAAAGCTTCCATGGGCACGGACATAAGTTGGGGTCCGTTGTCGGAAACCAAAACGTCCAGAAGCCCATGAGTCGCGAAGAGACGCTGGAGTGCGCGGATTGTGGCTTCTGTTGTGGTGGATGCCATGGGGATGACCTCCAGCCATTTTGAGTAGGCATCGACCACAATGAGGAGGTGGCGCCCTTGGATAGGGCCCGCAAAGTCTATATGGATGCGCGACCAGGGAGAGCTAGGAGTCTCCCAAGGTGTCGGGTCAGACTGTGGCGGTGCTGCTCTGACTTCTTGGCATGGGCTACACCTGGCGACCCAGTGTTCAATGTCTCTGTCCAGTGTTGGCCACCAGACGTAGCTCCGTGCCAGGGCTTTCATCCAGACAATGCCCGGGTGTCCTTTATGTAGCGCTTCAAGAGTCTTTCGTTGGAGCGAGCTGGGAATCAGCACCTGATCTCCCCATAGTAAACAGCTGCTCATGGTGGACAGCACCCCTTGCTTGCGGCAGAAAGGGCTGAAGTCGTCGCTGTCAATTCACGCTGGCCATCCCCTCAGGACCCAGGAGTGGACTTGTCGGAGGATGGGGTCGTTCCTCGTGTGTGTAGCCACGTCGGCAGATGTTACAGGACAGTTGCTGTCGTTGTCAATGTGCAGCAGCTCAAGTGTGGGAGCTGGGTCTTCCACGGTGTCAGCAGATGGGCATCTGCTTAGCGCGTCGGCGTTCGTGATGGACTTCCCCGGCTGGTGGACAAGTCTATAAGAGTAGCCGGCGAGGAAGATAGCCCAACGAGTCATTCGGGGTGACATGAAGGCCGGGGTCTGCTTGTCACCTGTGAGGAGGCCCAGGAGCGGCTTGTGATCGATGACAATGGTGAAACGCCGTCCATAGAGGTATTCGTGGAAACGCTTCACCCCTGCGACAATTGCCAATGCCTCTTTGTCCAGTTGGCTGTAGTTGCGTTCAGCGCTGGACATAGTCTTTGAGAAATAGGCGATGGGGGCTTCACAGCCGGTAGGCAGTTCGTGGCTGAGGACAGCGCCGACTCCGTAGGGGGAAGCATCACAGTGAGCCTGATGGGCAGCGTCTCATTGTATTGAATGAGCACGCTGTCAGTTGTCAACAGTTGTTTAACGGCTCTAAATGCAGACTCCTCCTCGCGGCCCCACCTCCAGGAAGCCGCCTTTGCCAGTAAGCGATGCAGCGGCTCAGCAATAGTGGCTTTCTGTTGGAGGAAAATTGCATAGAAGTTAAGCAATCCAAGGAAAGCCTGAAGCTCTGCTTTATTTTTGGGGCTGGGAGCTTCATGGATAGCTTTAACTTTTGATTTGGTGGGGTGGATGCCAGAACTATCTATGAGATAGCCCAGGAACTCGACTTCCTGTACCTCAATGATGCACTTGTCACGTCGGACCCTCAAGCCCTTCTCCCTGAACCGCTGGAGAACAAGCCTCAGCCGATCAAGGAATTTGAGTCCCCGGAGACCAGTACATCATCAAAGTAAGGCACTACCCCTGGAACGCCTTGGAGAAGACGTTCCATCATGGATTGGAAAATGCCTGGGGCTGCACTGACTCCAAACTGGAGACGGTTGCACTTAAATGCGCCTCTATGGGTGACAATTGTCTGAGCCTCCGCCGTTTGCTGATCAACTGGCAGTTGCTGGTAAGCCTGGGCCAGGTCCAGTTTTGCGAAAATTTGGCCCTTGCCGAGTGAGTGAAGCAAATGTTGCACTACCGGCACAGGGTATGCGCTCTGCGGCAACGCCTTGTTGATGGTCACCTTGTAGTCGGCGCAGATGCACACAGATCCATCCATGGGGGTCACAATGGGAGTCTCCCATGAAGCATGATCGATGGGTTCCAGGATGCCTTGGGCAATCAGCTTATCTAGCTAAGCATCTACTTTAGCCCGCAAGACAAATGGAACCCGGCGGGGCTTGAGCCGAATAGGGGTTACCCCCTTGTCCAGATTAAAGGAGATGGGTTTCCCTGTAAAGGTCCCTAACTTACCATCGAAGACTTCTTGGAACTCTCCGATGAGTGAGTCGAGTTCGCCTGAGCTAATCTGGTGGATGCCTCCAATAGAAAGTTCCAACGGCTGGAACCACTCCACGCCCAGCAGGGTCGGGCGGCTATGCTCCACGACGGTGATTGGGAGCTGGCCCCGGAACTGTTTGAAGGCAATCTGGAGGCTGGTTCTTCCAATGACGCCGATGGGATTACCGCCGAAATCCACCAGCTTGGAGTGAAGGGGTTCAAGTTGGCGCTTAGTTAGAGCCGGCTTCAGTCTCTTTACTTGGTGCCAGTCAATGATGGAATAGACAGAGCCAGAGTCTACTTCCATCGTGCACGGCAAGCCTTCAGCCAACAGTGTCACATGGAATTTGGTGGCACTGTTGTTACTGGTCAGGGAGATCGTCGTTTGGTTCACTGCGCCGCCCTGGGAACCGTTGCGATCGTCGCGGCTGTGCTGGAGTGAGGACCGTTTGGATGACCTCTGGGAGTCACTGCGATTTTCAGGATTCCGGGGCCTGATCGACTCTGGAACCGGATCAGAGGCTCTGCATACCTCAGCGATGTGCCCCTTCTTTAGGCAATGTCTGCAGGTTGCGTCACGCCAGCGGCAGGATTGGTGGGGATGGTGTCCCTTGCAACTGCCACAGTGAGCGTTGCGGCGGCCATCTTTTTGAATTTCCCGCCTAGATGGGCAGGAAACTTTCAAAACGGTCGACTCCCCCTCTGAGTCGGATGGTGTGGCGGAGTCTTCAGAAGATTCTGAGGACGACTTGCGGATCTTATGGATCCCTCGCGACTGGAGCATTTTGGGGGCGGCTTTCTCGGATGTTTCAGCAGCCGTAGCCTCCTCAAGGACGTCTTTCAGGGACAGTCTTTTCCTGCTCAGGAACTTCTTTTGGAGCCTTGCATCTCTCATCCTGAAGACGATCCTGTCACGTAAGGCATTGTCAACATTTTCAAACTCGCAGTTTGCTGCGATTTGACGCAATGCCGCCACAAAGTCTTTGATAGATTTGCCTTCCTTCTGATTGCGTTGGTGGAAGATGAATCGATTCGAGATGGGGGTGCCCGTTGGTGCATAGTGGTCTTGCAGGGCAGTCTGCAGATCCACCCAGGACATGACTTCAATGTCCCTGGGCGCAACGAGGTTGACGGCAAGCTCCAGGACGTCGGTGCCGCAGTGAGCTAGGAAGAGAGCCCTCTTCCTCTCATCGTCTAAATGGTTGTAGCCGTTTCCCCGGAGGAATTGGCGGAAACGGATCATATAGGAGCTCCATTTCTCCCGGCTGGGGTTGAATGGAGCCAACGAGGCGAACGGCGCTTGCGGCGTTGCCATCTCTCAGCCCGCGTCGAGTGACTTCAGCTCGTTATGGCGATCGTGCCACGCAGTTGGTTCTTCTCTAGTCCTTCGTCGCCAGTGTTAGATCGGCGCAGGAAAGAAGATGTGGCCAGCAGAGTTCAAGTAACAACGTTTATTAACGAGAACTGAACTGGCGCTGCGCTGCCGGAGCTCTCCTTATATTTGCTCCGGCAGACACACCGCCCACTGACAGGGATTCAAAATCTCCCGCCGAAGGATCTTCAGCCAATCCCAGGCGGATGTCCTTGTAAGGACATAACAGAAGGACTCACTCGAGAAGAGCCTAATGCTGGGAAAGATTGAGGGCAAAAAGAAGAAGGGGACGACAGAGAACGAAGTGGCTGGATGGAGCCACTGAAGCAGTGGGTGTAAGCTTGGATGGACTTTGGAAGATGGTAGAGGACAGGAAGGCCTAGAGGAACATTGTCCATGGGGTCTTTGCATGTCTTTGCAACTAACAACAACAAAGTTATTCAACATTCCACTCTAAATCTCCATGTCCATCCTTAGATCCCTGAAAATTGTGCTAATTGTACCTTATACTGTTTTAATCTGAAATACCACATTAGTTACACACACACAAACATATTGCAATGACTGACCCGGTGAATTCCATGTTATCAAAGGAATTATCATTGGGTCTCTCCATCCTAATCTGACTCTCTCAATTCAAATTTTTCAAAGAAAGACACACAGAGATAAATTCTCTACAGGGTCTCGCTCCAATAATAAAAAAAGTCACCTCAGAACAAATTTCTAGAGCTCCAAATTCAAGTTTGTATCTGTTCAGTTGGAATTCTACTAATCAAAGTAATCTGTGTGGCTGTTCTGATTGTTTTCCTTTCACAGGCCTAAAGTCACCTAAGTACTAGCTCCAGGGGTTTCTCTTTCAACACTTCATTCAGAAACATGAAAGGAATGGGTGCCCAGTCCTTCAAAACCATGTTCATCCAGGACAGATTTACAGCTGCAGTTGTCACAGTAACTCCAGGCAAGTGATCTCCCGATTTTACTGCTTTATCTATCTTACCTGGGCTGCAATTCCAAGTGTCTCCCAGACACCACAGAATTGTCTTTCTCCTCCCTAGAACGGCTTATAGAATAAGATCTCAGACATGTAATGGGAATTCTAAAAGGAGATACCAGTAGGGTTTTCAAAAGGGTAGAGCAGGATGGCTAGACATTAACTAATATTATCTAATAAATAAAATAATAATAATAATAATAATAATAATAACAACAACAACAACAACAACAACAACAACAACAACAACAACAACAACTGCTGAGGTACAACTTCAGTTGCAAAAGGGGAAGGGGATGTTTCAGGAATAGTTACTGACTGACTCATTCCACTATTTAAGAATATTGGGACACCTGTTTCCATACCTTTTTTAAAAAACCTAAATGCTCCATAGATATTTTTTTTCTCCTGTTGCTTCAGCAATATCCACTCTAACAGGAATTTTCTGGGGTCTATGGTGAAAAAAAGGGTGCTAGGTAGTCAGGTAGATATTAATCATACTGCACAAAGAACAAAGGAAACAATAATGCTGGTGAACTTAAAACAAATACAATACAAAGTACAAAGTACAAGTTACATTATTATATTGCCACAAAGTGGCTTTAGTTGTCATAAGTGATACCAAAAGTAGCGTAGGGGGCTAATGCCTCCTACTAAAGACAGCAATTAACATCCAGCTGCCTGCAATTTCTGTGAGTTCAATCCTAGCCAGGCTCAAGGACGACTCAGCCTTCCATCCTTTCTAAGGTGGGTAAATTGAGGACCCAGTTTGTGGGGGCAATAAGCTGACTTTGTATAAATATACAAAAGTATGAAGGCTATTGCTTAATGCATTGTAAGCCGCCCTGAGTCTTCGGAGAAGGGCGGCATATAAATCAAATTAAAAAAAAAAACACCCCAATCTGATGTTAGATTAAAAATGGAAGAATAATTCATTCCCTCCCTCCCTCCCTCCCTTCCTTCCTTCTTTCCTTCCTCTTTTTTTGACTCATAATCTGGAGACATTTGTCCTTTAATTTAAATAAATAATTTCATCTCAGCCTCATTGAGGTTGATGGGGTTTTCTTTATTCAGGTATTTTGCGTTGCTCTGATGGTATCTTCTTGAAGTTCCAATAGTTGAAGAAAGTTTTGGAGCAATTCAAAGAGAGAGAGTGTGGTGGCTTAACCTCATTCTTTAGCTATGTGCCAAGTGTGCCTTTTGCCAAGCAGCTTTTGAAGATTTTCAAAGGTGAATTAAATACTATATAAAAGAGAGGAGAGAAGTGCAGTTGAAGGAAATGAAATCAGTATGAAAGGAAGGTTAATTTTTCCAGTTTCCATCTTTAAAAATCCCTGTCACTGCAAATCGCAATTGCAATTAGGAGAAATGCCCCATTGGCACCAGTGTGATTTTTTTCTAATAATACAGAAAATACTGTGGAAGGGATGGGATAATTTTGTAGATCATGGACAAGAATGGGAGGATTAAACTGTAATATTGTGAGCCACTCAGAGTTACCCTGTGGTAAGATGGGCAGCCAATAAATTTAATAAATAAATACAAAATAAATCATCCCTGCTTGCTTGCAGTGATTCAGTCCTGTGACTGATTACACCCCAGCATGCATTTACTAACAAATTTACTTACTAAAATTCATTTACTAAAAATAAAAAAAGACAGCTCATCATGTGCTTGCCATAATATTTAACTAAATTAGATATCTTTACCTCTTAGAATTAAGAGGTAAAGAAAGAGAAATTAAAGAGCTTTGCACATCTTTAATAATAACAGACACCTAAATTGCAAAAGTGTAACCCTTGGAGTTTGTTCAGGTCTTTATAATCAAATTTGGTTACCAAACCAATAAGAAATGTGAATAAATTCACAAAGATTATTTTATGATAGCATCACCACTATTACCTATACTACTCTTAACAGTGTTATAAAATAGCACAATTTATAATCTGTGAAAGCACACTTTGATGGATTTCTCTGCAGCATAAAAGTACACAGAACACCCATGGCTGTAGTTTTATTTATAAACTTGATAGTTTTATTTTATTCGTTCATTCATTTGATTTAGGTACTTCCTAACTCAAGACTGAATTTGGGCGACTCACAGTATGAGAACAAAATAAAAAAACATGCAATATATAGCCGATATAGAAAAAAAAATAGTTTTCCCAGTCCTCTTTCATTAGTAGCCCCTAGCAAACACAGCAGGGTATTTCTAATCTCAGCAGGGTTTATTGTTTGAGCTGTTCTAGAATGGCACGAGATGGCTTGCTATTGTCAAGCAAACACGCAAGGAGGGTGGGCTCAATCTGCAGCAGATGCCAGATGCTGACATTTGACAATTATATATCAATCCCAAATTGAAAAGTTCCAAGTTATATTAAACTTGTAAATTGTAACTTCTTTAAAACCGAAGGAGATGGGTGTGGTGATGGGTGGAACAATCTAATAAATCTACGATTTTTTTAAAAAAGGAAGCTCTGACCACTGCAGCTTTGTTACTTGGGTTTTACCGTTCTGTGGCATGCTGTACGTGACACTTTATTACGGCACGATTCTGTAAAATGTCATTAGTTAAACTAGTTGACATCTGAACTTGCATGGCCTCTTTCTGACACTGCACGCAGAGCTGAACAAAGGCAGGGTTGCAAAGCATGAGTAGGCTAAGCTTATATGACAGTTAATATGCAAATCCCATGTTTATGTTTTGGATGCCGGTGTAAAATAATAAATCCTTCTAATATTGGATTGCACCTATCATTTCTTTCTCACGTGAATAATTTGTTTGAATATCCTCCTTGTAGTTTCTCGCAGACTTTGTTCAAATTCCCCTTTGGAAGTGGCAGGATTGCTCCTACTGCTGCTTTTCCTGTTTTGCTGTTGCTGAATATCCTTTCCATCTTTCCAGCCTCCTTAACTTTCAGACTCTAGATCTGAAAAATCATAATGAAAGGAACTTTCCTATAATGTCTTTCCTTTTATTGTGATTGTTGCTGTTATTTAATAGTTTTTACATCTTTTACTACAAAAACATCTCCAAAAGGATGGCTGTTCGTTACGCAACACGCATCCATAGTGATATTTATTTATTTATTATTGCGATTTATATGCCGCCATTCTCCCGAAGGAATCAGGGCAGCTTACAAAACATCAATCAACAATACAAATCACAATCAAAATAATCACAATCACATGTTGATAAATTATACCTGTTCTGCAGGAATATGGCAGAGGTTTACTTCAGGTCAAATAAGCTGCTGAAGGAGAAAAGGTATTGTTAGGAATAAGAAAATTACCTAACTTGTTGGGTTGGCAATATATAAAACATCAATGTATGTTTGCATTGCATTGCATTGCATTGTATTGTATGGTATAGCTTTAAGACTGCTGTATTGCATCATACTGTGTCCTGATTGGTTAGCTTACTTGCCAATCTCTTTAAGAGGGAGCTAGAAACATGGTTTGTTCTCTTTGTTGTTCTTGCTCTCTGATATCTCTGTCTGATTTACTGTATTACTGTTTGCAACACCAGAAGAACTATTTACTGTGTATGATTACTACGACTGGTATGAAGACTTTGTTTATTGGTCTGTGCTTTATTTTTTCTGAATGTAAACTGTAACACGACTCAGTGTATCTGTCTGGTGACTGTGCTTATTCATAATTACTCTCAACCGCTTTCATGTGCACACCCTTGCTATGCAAGGGTTATTACTTAACAGGTACCTTGGTTCATTATGTAGAAGATCACCAAGAACACGCATTGATGCAAGTTAAAAATTGGAACTTAGTGAATGTACAGGAAATAAAATATGAATATTGAAATAATATAATAAAACATGGATAAAATACTGACAAGGAAAAGCATTCCCTAGTCAATTTCTACAAAAGATGGAAGGGATCTTCTAGTTCAGAAGACCTAGCAATGACTGACAAGTGGAACATTAAACAACGTGGCAATGGATTATATCTGGAACATTAAACAAAGAAACTATAGTTAATCAAGGTCAGTTTTTTAAAAAAATATATATCAACTTATTCAAGGTACATATAGTGCAAAGAGATAGAAGAATCAGTAGACCATATATTCAGCTTGTGCAGGAAGATTTACAAACTGATTATAAATAATGATATAACACAATTACCAACAGGATTCATTGGAACATCTGTAAACATTTTCATGGGTCAGTAATGAAGAATCGGAGTTGAAAAAGTAGTTGAAAATTGGAGAAGATCACAAAATATAAAGATCTGAAAATAAAAATTGAAAGATTATAGCATCAATTGGCTGTGGTGGCCCCAGTGGTTCTGAATTATACCAGAACACGTTGGATGGCATAAGTGCATATTTTCTAAGGAAAAATAAATGTATCAACAAAATTTTCATCTGTCTATCACAAAAGGCCACATTGCTTGAACCTGTGCATTTATTACTCCAATACATTATGACATCCTAAATTCTTGGAAAGAATTCAACGCGTATGGAAGCCAACACCAACTAAAGAAATAACAGCTGTGGATTTCCCATTTTGTGTATATAATACTAATAACAAGAAAAACAGTTTAAAGAGCTTGTCTTTGGGTTATCACAAAATGATACATTCTTTCCCTCCCCCAAGAATTTCAGTCATCAGTCTAAAATAGCAAAGGTGATTCTTTGGATATCATGGACCTAATGTGTTTAGAGCTTAAATTGGTGGAAAGTTGAGGAGAATGCAGACTGAAAGAAATACAATTGTACAAACAAAGAGGTGACATCACAAGAAAGTAATGTCCTCTTTTATAACTAGGGAAATGCTAAAATATACACCCCTCCTATCATCAGGATTTCTCTGTATTTTTCTTCTTTTTTAAGAAAACCTTTTTTTTTCAAATTATGTGAGTACTAAGAGAAAAAAAAGCAGGAGATTTACTGAGTATCAGTTTTAAAGCATTGTTTCAGCTCAACCACAAGAGTTCAGAATATAAGTGACATGCTATTTCATACACTTCAGAATTCTGGTTAGTTAATTCCATACAGTAGCTGAAATATTCCTATTAATTCTGATGTATCACCATATACCTGTCTTAATAACTAACATCTCTGCGGCATTTCAGGGGTGAGAAAAAGACAGACAAATGGTTTACCCAGGCTCATCTAGAATTTGATGCATTGCAATCAAATAAGCCTGTGATAAACCAAAGACATTTCAAATTAGGATTGCAAAAATGTACATGAGTGTTAAAGGATTTTCAATCACTTTGATGCCCACTGGATTTTTCATTCCACATAGAGTAGTTTAATCTTTGTATTTTTCTGGATTATCTCTGATCTTCAAGGACTCCACAAATTGGCTATGTTTGAAAACCAAACTGATTTATTTTTGGTTTGGTTGTAGTTTGCTTGAAGCAGTTCTGTGCAGTTTCTGGGTTACAGAAATCCATTTCTATGTTTTCTTTTTATATGCATAAAGACAGACAATGGGAAGAGCAATTTTTTTTTACCTATATCAGGTATTTGCCAGATTTGGTGAGGTGGGGGCTGACCATTCAGCCTGACATTTTTTGAACCATTAACATTAAATGCAAATCAACTATTTTATGAAAGACTAAACAAATAACTTAACTGCACTAATCTGAAGGGTGATACAGAGATCTCGACTGCATTATATAGGCCAGGTCTGGTTCAAAAACAGTGGTTTTGATGCACAGGATGTCACACAGGTGAAAGTCACTTAGTCTTGTCCTCACACAGTTCTTGTTAATATTCATATCCGAGAATGTCTTCTCACACAAGTATGTTGAACCAAACAAGCTCAGCATTTTCTTAGCAAATTTTCTTGCTTCGACTCAGGACAAATTTTCTCCACCATTTCTCCACCATTTTTATCACACAGTCTTTAATAAATTCATCCTCAGTAAAAGGTTTGCAGTGCTTGGCAATCAGCATTGCCACCTCCTAGCTTGCCGTTGTGGCATTTTCATTTGACTCGTGGGCTCTTGTGAAAAAGTGCTGCTGCTCCATTAAAGCAGCTTCCAATTCCTTCCATTTTTGGCCACGTTCGTTCCCAGCTAGCTTGTTGTAGTTAGCATGTTTCATCTGGTAATGCCTCTTGATACTGAATTCTTTGAAAACAGCCACAGTCTCTTAGCAAATTAGGCAGACCCAGCTGTTTCATATTTCAGTGAAAAAATACTTCAATTTCCATTTGTCCTGGAAGCGGCGGTCCTCACTGTTAAGTTTCCTTTGTTTAGTTACAGTCGCCATTTTAGAAATGGGCACACAAGCTTACAAGGGTCACTTGGTGAGAATCCTGACTCAGGTCTACTGCCATCTTCTGGTGAAAAAGATGCCTGAGATGCTCTGCAGAGCAGGGTAGCTGTGGAGCAGGAGGCAGCAGGGGACAGCTACGGGAACTACGGTGAAGGGAAAAATGCCGGCCGGTGGGGATGAGTGACAGGCTGAGCCAGCGGGGAGAAGAGGCTGCAGGCTGCTTGAAATTTGAACATGGGCCACAATTGGCCCCTGGGCCTGACTTTGGACATGCCTGACCTATATAGATTTCTGCCATTTCAAAGATAGATAACACTTCAGCTCAGTAGTGGAAAAGAGCCTAGAGATTTTCAGTCCATTTTCATGGAATTCACAAAATATTGTGGTTGCATATTAGCAACACTACATGCATTTGTGATGCTGGATTTTTTTTACTTTACACTGAGGACTATCTTTAACATTAAAACGCATCCCATGAGCTCCATAATAGCATATTTTGGTACATGACTTAGCAAACTTTATCTAATACTTGGCTTGCTACCTCTGCTGTCTTCACAGACTTCTTTTAAATGTTATTTCTTTTTAGACTGATTACTTTAATTAGGTCTGAGGTTTATTAACTTTACCCAATACCAAGCTAGTTCCGAGATGACCCAATGCTGCCAAGACGTTGCCTCATCTTAAACCAGAAAGTATATGAGATTTCAATTAGGGGAAGGAAAATAAAACTATTCCTGAAAGTTGAACTGGTTAGAAAAATAAGGAGAAAAAGAAAGCCTAGTTCTCAGGGTTTTAATTACAAGAAATTACACTTTTTAAAAAACTCAAAAACAACCTTATTTTATCAGGAAGTTACAATTATACTTTTGGGGACGGAAAGACAGAGAAGGGGAAGAAAGAGCCATCCACTTTAAAATTCCTCAAAAAACAACTGACATTAGCACCTGTAAAATTATTCAGAAGCTAATGGGACCTGTTTGTCCTATGCATATCTGGACAGAATGTGGAAGATTTGCTTTTAATGCATTGTTTGAAAATCATGGCACATTTAGGAAAGGAAGTAAAAAAACCCAGATGGTGTCTTTCTTACAGATCATTCTGAACTACAAAAGATTGTTAGTAGAAGTAATGTTAATATGCCATAATACATAACAATGGACAAGTATTATCAGCTAAAAGATATATACTAGTGAAACCCAGAGTAGTAAGAGTGTTAAACCAGAAGTAGTTATTGTACTTGGTTCAAATACTCATGAACAGCCATAATGTTCACTGAAGGACCTTGAACTCCTCAAAGAATCATCAAATCGGAAGGGTCTCAGAGAGCATCTAGCACAACAAAATATACCAAACTGTTTTGTATTGATGATTCTCTAACTTCTGTTTGACTTTCAGTGAAGGGGAAATTGCGATTTCATTAGCCAAACTATCCCACTGGTTTATACCATGAGAAAATTTCTCCACAAAGCTAATTTGAATCTAGTTTCCTATATTTTTACCCTTCGTTCGAATTCTGCCTTCTGAGACAAGAACAATTCACTCTCTTCTGTAAACAATACTTTAAATAATTTAACACCACTATTGTATATTTCCACAGATTTCTCTTCTGCAGATTAAATATACCTGGACTGTTCAAAACCGTGCACAATATAAATATAATGTTGGCAATATTTGTTCTCCAATCTCCTAGGTCCTCACCAGTTCCTTGGGAATTCTCAGAGATAACGGTTAATAATTCTTCACTTGTCTCTGCTAGTTTCTTTAGTATCTTTGAATGTAATAAGCCTGGCCCTGGAAACCTGAATTCATTGAAATTTTCCTCTCCTTGTCTATTTTGACCTGTATTTTCTACCAAAAATACCTGTTTCCCCCAAAAATAAGACATCTCCTGATAATAAGCCCAATCAGGCTTTTGAGCACATGGCAATAAGGCCAAGCGTTTATTTCAGGGTTCAAAAAAATATAAGACAGGATCTTATTTTCGGGGAAACATGGTATATGTTGAAGTGGGAGGGACTGAAATACCTTTCAATACCTATGTGATAAACAGCATTTCTTGCTCATGAAGATATTGCTCAGTCTGGGCCCATCTGGCAGATCCACTGGCTAGGTGAATTTTAGCTTCTACTGTAGCCTGTAATTCACAATAGAGAGATTGCTATATTTATCAAGCCCAATTCTCAATGAGCTGATAAGAGTCAGTCTGTCAGTCTGTCTGTTTACAGTATCTATCATCTATTTATCTTGAAATGGTGGATGAAAACAATTAAAACTAGTGCTGATTTTCAATCTCTCCTTCTTCTATAATTTTTTTCCCTGCTCCCTCCTTTTTATTTTTTTATCCCCTTCTCAAAATGGTTTAGAGTTTGGAATTTCTTTTGCTGTTATTTTTGAGATTTATTGTTGTGAAATTGGATGTTCTTGTTTACCATTAAACACTTCCCATTATTGTGACCACTTTGGCTGAACTTATTCCTTGCTCTTAAAAAGCCATACAGAAATCATTCTTCTTGCAGAATTTAATTGAACAGTCTACTGGGGTGGTGATTCCATAATGAAAAATGAGGCACTCACAGACATGTTTTAGTTGACTTGCAACTCAGTTTGGAACATGAAGCTCATGTCCTTGAGAATTTTGCCAATGCCTTCTTGTTTTATAGAAAAAAAGAGAGTCTTTTTAATTAAACTGAGGGCAATTAATGAAAAAAATGTACAAATAATCTTAATACATCACTATTTACCTTCATGTTTTGGAATCAAAGCAATGGATGTTAGAAAATGACATGTAAAGGAACCAAGAAGCAGATTATATTATAACCATACTTGTGCTGCAGAGAGACTATGAATAATAAATCAATAAATGGGACTTATCTTGAACAAATCAGAAATTAAATTCTAATGTATAATGACAACTTCAAAGGCAAAAGAGAAATTCAAGATGAATTACTTTACGTTAAAATGTTTGTATGTACACAATTTACACCCATTGTGGCAACTTTTAACTTGATATACTTATTAATACCTATTAATATGTTATAATACCTTTACATAGGGCTATATTAGAGCCAGATAGATATGTTTGTTCTTCAGAATGTAACCCAACAAAAGTAAATAATAAATAAAGAAAATTGACTACAACAAAAGTGATTAGGGGACTAGATGCTAAAACATATAAAGAGCGGTTGCTGGAACTGGGTATGTCTAGCTTGATGAAAAGAAGGACTAGGGGTGACATGATAGTAGTGTTCCAATATCTCAGGGGTTGCCACAAAGAAGAGGGAGACAAACCATTCTCCAAAGCACCTGAAGGTTGGACAAGAAGCAATGGGTGGAAACTAATCAAGGAGAGAAGCAACCTAGAACTAAAGAGAAATTTCCTGACAGTTAGAACAATTAATCAGTGGAACAACTTGTCTCCAGAAGTTGTAAATGCTCCAACACTGGAAGTTTTTAAGAAGAGATTAGATAACCATTTGTCTGAAATGGTATAGGGTTTCCTGCCTAAGCAGGGGATTGGACTAGAAGATTTCCAAGGTCCCTTCCAACTCTATTGTTCTGTTGTTCTGTTCTGTTCTGTTCTGTTCTCTATCCATCATCTATCTATCTATCTATCTATCTATCTATCTATCTATCTATCTATCTATCTATCTATCTATCCATCCATCCATCCATCCATCCATCCATCCATCCATCCATCCATCCAGTCTGTCCATCCATTCATTATGTCTGTCCTTCCTTCCTTCCTTCCTTCCTTCCTTCCTTCCTTCCTTCCTTCCTTCCTTCCTTCCTTCTCTCCCTCCCTCCCTCCCTCCCTCTCTCCCCCCTGTTCTCTCTCATATATGTCGATATCGATGTCGATGTCGATGTTTGTGTCTATTTCGATATCTATATCTAGAGCTATATCTAATTTAGAAAATGCCCACCTCCCTGAAAAGACTAGAGATTGGGAAGATGACTGATCGCTAAGGAATCTCTCTAGAGAACCTGGGATATCATGTGACATACTCCAGATGATACAGTAGTAACCAAACATGGGTGTGTATATCTGAAAGATCTCACAATTCACCGAAGAAGCTTCCTGGATGAGCAGTGAAACATTTTCAAAGAAAAAAAAACCCCAAGAAAATCCAGATCCCTTTTGGAAAAAACACCTTTGGAATATGGACTCATATTAACAACATTTTAGAAGCTAGCCTCAAGTCAGAATCCCTTTGAAGGATACTTTGTTCATCAAAGATCAGAACAAAGTACTCCTTTGAAGCAATGCTGGGAACAAATTTGGCATGCTGATTCTACTTAGCATTGTTCGCAAGCCAAAGCTGATGAAAGCAGATCAATCCCACTGATACTGTTTACCTTTATAAAACCCTTCCCTTCATAAGTCGCCTTAGGGCAGTGACCAATTCACCTGTAGGCCAAAACATTAAACTCTTGTGGATGAAGTATCCACAGACCACACAAATCTCACTAAGTTTCCCATACTGCAATTTTCCCCCTCTCAAAAAAAATCTTATGGTAGTTTAGAAAATGAAACAACAGCAACAATGTAAAAGCAGTAGAATAAGAAGAGAAGCACGACACAGGTAGTCCTCAACTTGGAACCACAACTGAGCCCAACCTTTCCATTGTTAGTGTTATGTCCTTATAAGGACATCCGCCTGGGATTGGCTGAAGATCCTTTCGGCGGGAGTTTTGAATCCCTGTCAGTGGGCGGTGCGTCTGCCAGAGTGTATATAAGGAGAGCTCCGGCAGCGCACAAGCTGTTCAGTTCTTGTTATTAAAACTCGTTACTTGAACCCTGCTGGTCACTTCTTCTTTCCTGCGCCGATCTAACACTGGTGACGAAGGTCTAGAGAAGAACCTCCGCATGGCACGATCGCCATAACGAGCTGAAGTCACTCGACGCGGTCTGAGAAATGGCAACGGCGCAAGCGCCGTTCGCCTCGCTGGCTCCCTTCAACCCCAGCCGGGAGAAGTGGAGTTCGTATATGATACGTTTCCGCCAGTTCCTCCGGGGAAACGGCTACAACAACCTAGACGACGAGAGGAAGAGGGCTCTCTTCCTCGCTCACTGCGGTTCCGACGTTTTGGAACTCGCCGTCAACCTCGTCGCACCCAGGGACATTGAAGTCATGTCCTGGGTGGATCTGCAGACTGCCCTGCAAGACCACTATGCACCAACGGGCACCCCCATATCGAACCGCTTTACCTTCCGCCAACGCAATCAGAAGGAAGGCGAATCGCTTAAAGACTTTGTGGCGGCATTGCGTCAAATCGCTGCGAACTGCGAATTTGAGAACGTTGACAATGCCTTACGCGACGGGATCGTCTTCGGGATGAGAGATGCCAACCTCCAAAAGAAGTTCCTGAGCAGAAAAAGACTGTCCCTGAAGGACGTTCTTGAGGAGGCTACGGCTGCTGAAACATCCGAGACCGCCGCTGCTGCCATGCTCCAGTCCCGAGGGATCCATAAGATCCGCAAACCGTCATCTGAATCGTCCGAGGACTCTGCCACACCAACCGATTCAGAGGGAGAGTCGACCGTTTTGAAAGTTTCCCGCCCACCTAGGCGGGAAATTCAAAAAGATGGCCGCCGCGCCGTTCAGTGCGGCAGTTGCAAGGGACACCATCCCCGCCAATCCTGTCGCTGGCGGGATGCCACCTGCAGACGCTGTCTTAAGAGGGGGCACATCGCGGAGGCATGCAGAGCCTCTGATCCGGTTCCTGAATCGATCAAGCCCCAGAATCCAGAAAGTCGTCGCGACTCCCAGAGGTCATCCAAACGGTCCTCAATCCAGCAAAATCGCGACGACCGCAACAGTTATCATGGCGGCGCTGTGAACCAGACAACGATCGCCCTCACCAGCACCAACAGTGCCACAAAATTCCACGTGACACTGTTGGCAGAAGGCTTGCCGTGCACGATGGAAGTCGACTCAGGCTCCGTCTATTCGATCATCGTCTGGCACCAGGTCAAGAGACTGAAACCGAATCTCTCCAAGCGCCAACTTGAACCTCTGCACTCCAAGCTGGTGGATTTCGGCGGCAACCCCATCGGCGTCATCGGGAGAACCAACCTCCGGATCGCCTTCAAGCAGTTCCAGGGCCAGCTTCCCATAACCGTCGTGGAGCATAGCCGCCCGACCCTGCTGGGCGTGGAGTGGTTCCAGCCGCTGGGGCTTTCTATTGGAGGCATCCACCAGATTAGCTCAGGCGAACTCGACTCACTCATCGGAGAGTTCCAAGAAGTCTTCGATGGTAAGTTAGGGACCTTTTCAGGGAAACCCATCTCCTTTAATCTGGACAAGGGGGTAACCACAATTCGGCTCAAGCCCCGCCGGGTTCCATTTGCCTTGCGGGCTAAAGTAGACGCTCAGCTAGATAAGCTGATTGCCCAAGGTATCCTGGAACCCATCGATCATGCTTCATGGGAAACTCCCATTGTGACTCCCATGAAGCAGGATGGATCTGTGCGCATCTGCGCCGACTACAAAGTGACCATCAATAAGGCGTTGCCGCAGAGCGCATACCCCGTGCCAGTAGTGCAACATTTGCTGCACTCACTCGGCAAGGGCAAAATTTTTGCAAAACTGGACCTGGCCCAGGCTTACCAGCAACTGCCAGTAGATCAGGAAACGGCGGAGGCACAGACTATTGTCACCCATAGAGGCGCGTTTAAGTGCAACCGTCTCCAGTTTGGAGTCAGTGCAGCCCCAGGCATTTTCCAATCCATGATGGAACGCCTTCTCCAAGGCGTTCCAGGGGTGGTGCCTTATTTCGATGATGTACTGATCTCTGGGGACTCAAAGGCTCAACTCCTGGACCGGCTGAGGCTAGTTCTCCAGCGTTTCAGGGAGAAGGGCTTGAGAGTCCGGAGGGACAAGTGCATCATTAGGGTACAGGAAGTCGAGTTCCTGGGCTATCTGATAGATAGTTCTGGCATCCACCCCACCAAATCAAAAGTTAAAGCTATCCATGAAGCTCCCAGCCCCAAAAACAAAGTGGAGCTTCAGGCTTTCCTTGGATTGCTTAACTTCTACGCTATTTTCCTCCAGCAGAAAGCCACTGTTGCTGAGCCGCTCCATCGCTTGCTGGCGAAGGCGGTTTCCTGGAGGTGGGGACGTGAGGAAGAGTCTGCATTCAGAGCCGTTAAGCAACTTCTGACCTCTGACAGTGTGCTCATTCAATACAATGAGACACTGCCCCTCAGACTGACCTGTGACGCTTCCCCGTACGGAGTTGGCGCTGTGCTCAGCCACGAACTGCCTACCGGTCGTGAAGCCCCCATCGCATTTTTCTCAAAGACTATGTCTAGTGCTGAGCGCAACTACAGCCAACTGGACAAAGAGGCGTTGGCTATTGTTGCAGGGGTGAAGCGCTTCCACGAATACCTGTATGGACGGCAATTCACCATTGTCACCGATCACAAGCCTCTCCTCGGCCTACTAGCAGGGGACAAGCAGACCCCAGCATTCATGTCCCCCCGGATGACGCGCTGGTCCATATTCCTCGCCGGCTACTCCTACAGCCTCGTCCACCAGCCTGGTAAAGCCATCGCAAACGCCGACGCGTTGAGCAGGTGCCCATCCGCCGAATCCGTGGAAGACCCGGCCCCCACGCTCGAGCTGCTGCATATTGACAACGACAGCAACTGTCCCGTGACATCTGCCGACGTAGCGACGCACACGCGAGCTGACCCCATCCTCCGGCAAGTCCACTCCTGGGTCCTGAGAGGCTGGCCGACTCGAATTGACAGCGACGACTTCAGCCCGTTCAGCCGCAAGCAAGGGGAGCTGTCCACCATGCGCGGCTGTTTACTATGGGGAGATAGGGTGCTGATTCCCAGCACTCTGCAACGAAGGACTCTTGCTGCGCTGCACAAAGGACACCCGGGCATAGTCCGGATGAAAGCCCTGGCACAGAGCTACGTCTGGTGGCCGTCACTGGACAAAGACATTGAACATTGGGTCGCCAGGTGTAGCCCGTGCCAAGAAGTCAGAGCCGCCCCGCCTCAATCTGACCCGATGCCCTGGGAGACTCCGAGCTCCCCCTGGTCGCGCATTCACATAGACTTTGCTGGCCCCATTCATGGGCACCACCTCCTCATCGTGGTTGATGCCTACTCCAAGTGGTTGGAAGTCGTCCCCATGGCATCCACCACAACAGAAGCTACCATCCGTGCCCTCCGGCGCCTCTTCGCGACCCATGGACTCCCAGACGTGTTGGTCTCAGACAACGGGCCCCAACTTACGTCCGTGCCCATGGAAGCTTTCCTGGCTGGCTTGGGGCATCCGCCATGCCCTCTCTGCCCCTTACAGACCGGCCGGAAATGGGCAGGCTGAACGGATGGTGCGGCTCACGAAGGAGTCACTCGCCAAGATGGGCCCGGGTGACTGGCAGGAGCGCATTGACACTTTTTTGCTTACCCAGCATATCACGCCTCACTCTGCCACCCGAAAATGCCCCGCCGAACTGTTAATGGGAAGGAGACTCCGGTCACCCCTGGACAGACTGCACCCACAATACTCCTCTGAGGTGCCCGCATCCGCCAGTCGCCAACTTCGCCAGTTTTCCGTCGGTGATGCCGTCTTCGCTCTTAATTTCCACGGCTCGCCTAAATGGCTTAAAGCTACAGTACACAGCACAACCGGTCCCAAATCCTACCGCGTTGAGCTGGACGATGGACAGATCGTGAGACGTCATCTCGACCAGCTCCGCAAAAGGTGGAGGGAAGTGAGCGAAAACCACCCCGACGAGGTAGGCCTAAACCACCCCGGCGCAGTAGGCCTAAACCACCCCGACGAGGTAGGCCTAAACCACCCCGGTACAGTAGGCCTAAACCACCCCGACGAGGTAGGCCTAAACCACCCCGCCGAAGTAAGCCTAAACCACCCAGACGAGGGAGACCGGCGACCCGAGGGACGAACAAACACCCCGGCACCTAGCCTAATACCAGATCCGGCAAGGCAAGTAGACCGGGGACAACCCAGCAGGGGAAGCCAACGTCAACCCTGCGAAGTGGGCAACCGGCAGCCCAGAGTTGGGGACCTCCAGCCAACATTCCAGGAGACCCTACAACAACCCGCCAACCGCGCAGAAAACCAACCCTGCAAGGAAGGCCTCCACCACCCCGGCAGGGTAGGCCAACACCAACCCGACCAGGTCGAGCAGCCCAGCGGCCAGAGGGAACATTCGGCACCACTGCCAGACCAACCGCGCAGAGAGGGCCTACACCACCCCTGCAAGGTAGGCCTACGCCACCCCGACAGAGCCGACCAGTCACCATTTCCGTCCGCCTGCCGCCCCGGGAGTAAGCCGGACTCGACCGGAGAACCCGGGGGCTTAACCCAACCACCACCGCCGGACTCGCACCCTGACCCAGACCGGCGCGACCCCAGCCCAGAGGGGACCCGAGGGAGACCCAGGGACCTACCGTGGCTCAGGAGTTCCGGACCGGCCAAGAGCAGGGATCCACACCGGCGGCTCCACGATCCGTGCAGGAACGAGGCAGACCAGCATCGCCCACAGGCGGAGGTCCGTGACCCGGCCGGAGGTTCGGACACAGTGCCCGCGTCCTCGACGGCCAGATCCAGCCCGGCACCGGGGAAGAAGCCCCGAGCAGAGCAGACACCCTCCGTCCGGGAGAGTGTCCATCTTGACTCTGAACTGCGCAGGTCTACGCGGGCACGTAGACGTCCTGTTTATCTTAGTGACTATTTCCCTGATCGACTGACTAAGAACTAGGGGGGAGGAGTGTTATGTCCTTATAAGGACATCCGCCTGGGATTGGCTGAAGATCCTTTCGGCGGGAGTTTTGAATCCCTGTCAGTGGGCGGTGCGTCTGCCGGAGTGTATATAAGGAGAGCTCCGGCAGCGCACAAGCTGTTCAGTTCTTGTTATTAAAACTCGTTACTTGAACCCTGCTGGTCACTTCTTCTTTCCTGCGCCGATCTAACAGTTAGCAAGTGAGTTTTGCTCCATTTTATGACCCTTTTGCCATGGTTGTTAAGTGAATAACATGGTCATTAAGAGAATTCAGCTTCTCCTATTAACTATTCTTGTTGGAAACTGGCTGGGAAGGTTACAATTTCACACTTCGCTTTCCAATTTTCTTTTAACAGCTTTGCCCAACCTATTGGCCTTCTTGAGCTCTTAGCTAATCACATTTTTTTTGGGGGGGGGGGGGAAATGTGGTTCCAATGCATCTTCAGGACATGTACTACTACCCCAAGGTGCTATACGTGGTAAAATAAATTAAGCAACACATAAAAAGAAAATTGATTAAATCTATCTCTCAGATATTTTTTTAAATGTATTTCCACAGCTGCATTCTCCTGCTGCTTATATTTTTATAATGCTAGCTTATCAGATCACTTAAATTAAGTACAGCTCTAAAAAAATCAAATACATAAAAAAAAGAGGGCAGAAGACTATGCCTGAGTCATAAAGCCAGCTTGGTGACTTTGGGCCAGTTCACGTCTCTCAGCAAGAAGGCAATGGCGAACTACTTTTAAAATCTTGCCAAGAAAACTGCAGAGACTTGTCAAGAAGTCTTCAGGATTCCACATGACCTGAAAATTTATTTATTTATTTATTTATTTGTCAACAAGTGCAAGGAAACAAGTAACAGTATAGACATAGACCTGGACACATGAAAAAACTTGGCACAAATAAAAGGTTATAAATAGGCAAAACATAGCCATAAACACATAGAATGATTACATATAAATGGGGACAGTAGGACAGGGATGGTAGGCACGCCGGTGTGCTTATGCACGACCCCTTGGTGACCTCTTAAAAAACATGAAAGTTCCATGGTAGACAGTTTAAGGTAAAAATTATTAGAAAGACTAACAACAGGATCAGGTAGAGTGTTCCAGACATTTACTACTCTATTGCAGAAGTCATATTTTCTACAATCAAGATTAAAGCAAATTACATTGAGTTTGAATCTATAGATAGCCCTTCTGCTATTATGGTTGAAATTAAAGTACTCATTTACAGGTAGGACTTTTGGGTAAATAATCTAAGCATAGGTCGGAATGTAGAGGGCATAGTTTGAGGCTATCTAAAGTTCCAAGTCTGGTGGTATAGGGAATTTTATTTTGAGCAGAAGATTTGAGTACTCTAAAAATGAATGAATGAATGAATGAATGAATCAATCAATCAATCAATCAATCAATCACTCTACCTTTTTACTATGTCCAGTAATGTCCAACGTGTAGTTTGATATTTTAATAATGTCCACATCCAAATCAGTTTGTCTGATGTGAAGGTGTAGCACCTGCACAAATGTATATAGAAGAAAACGTGAAAAAGCCAAGTTACTTTTCACCAAATAAATTCAGTAAATTTTGTGTATTAAATCAGGAAATTCCCCTTACAGTCAATTGTCATGGTGTCAAACTTTACACCTGTCATAGCAAAAGAAACTTCTCAATGAGAAAACCTTGAATGAAGGAACAAACCAGAGCATGTTTCAATAATGTGCCATTAAGTTGTTACAAAAGTAAGACAAGAAACAAGTGCTTCATTACCCAACAGTCAATGTATAAAAAACGGAACAGAAAAATCTATTTGTCTCTGCTATTTCTCTGTCAAAATGATAAGAATGATAATTAACAATGCAGTCATTTATTTAGTATCCTAGGACTATTACTAAGCTTTGTATCTTATTATGATGATGAATGTATTTTTATGATGACTATGATCATGATTTATCACATAACTTTTATGTACACTGAAAGCTTATGCACTGAAGACAAATTCCTTGTGTGTCCAATCACACTTGGCCAATAAAGAATTCTATTCTATTCTATTCTATTCTATTCTATTCTATTCTATTCTATTCTATTCTATTCTATTCTATTCTATTCTATTCTATTCTATTCTATTCTATTCTGAAGAATGATCATATGTGAATTCCATAGGACTTATTCTCAGTGATGGTAATGTAGAATTGCAGGTCAGGTATTTTCATAGATTGTCTAGAGGAGAAAAAAAATTGAATGAGGAGCTCTATGCCTATACTGCTTCCAAAATGAAGCCATTGGCATCACCTTTCACCAGCCCACATAGAAATAGAGGACAAAATCAGGAATTAAATAGTTAGTATTATGCTGTGTTTGTTTTAACTGCAGAGAGTATTTTATTCTCTTGCTGCTATAAACATCTTATGAAGATATTAGCCTAAAAATATTTTTGTGGAACATTAACTACATATACAAAGCCACTGGGTGCCAACTTTTCCCTTACTCTGCACAGTGAAAAGAGTCCCATAGTAAACATCTTGTAGAAATTGCAAGGAAATTCTCTTCATTTTTAATTATATTGCCTGTTTTCTCTGAACCCAAGAAAGAGCTTTGGGAGATCTTTATTTCTCATTTGTCCAAGTGTCCAGAGATGCTGTTTACCTAAAGCCAAGAATCCTTAATTTTGAAGCAGACTTCACAGAGCTTAGGGATTATCACTAACTAAACACAACAGAATGGTACTTATGTTTAAATAGTTGACAATAAATTCAAGGATCACCACAGCTGGCTTGCAATAATCTGAATGGACACTAGGTAACAACAAAAAAATACTGAAATCTCAATCTTGTGGTCATCGAGGTGTTTGCAGCTCAGATTTCATAGCTCCAGGTATCTTCTTTTAAAATGGTAGGACAACTTGGCACCTTTAAGACTTGTGGACTTCAACTCCCAGAATTATCCAGCCAGCATAGCTTCTGGGAGTAGAAGTCCACAATTCTTAAAGCTGCCAAGTTTGAGGACCCTGGTATAAACTATACTATATGAATAATATAAACTATTGCAAAATGAATATATTCAGTACAATAAACCAAAATGGTTCATAGAAAGCTCTGTTACATTTTACTCTCATGATGCAAATGGAACCTTAGTTTTTCAACACAACAGGGAATTCAGCAGGATATACTCTGGAATTCTGGAAGCTGTAGTTTTGACAATTATTACATTGTTCTTCATTTATCAGGCAAATGAAAAAGAGGCTTTGAAATGTGCAGGATAAATATCCATAACCTCTAAGAATTTATCTCTGATTAATAGAGTTTGACAGAGCATGTAAGTGGCAGAAAAATCATTTTTTCATGAATTTTAATTAAATGTGTATTTTACTTGTTCTATTCACTCTTTTTTTAAACAACTGAACCTCCTTTCTACTTAGTGTGTGAGAATCCTACAGTAGCCTGATTCCTAGTCAATGTGATTAAGTTATTCTGCATAAGTGTAAGAAAAGAAAACCTTAATGTAACATGAGTACTGAAGCAAAAATGTAACTTCAAAAAGCATTTGGTCCTCTTCTTGTTTATAACTTATGACTTATTAACTGCCTGATTTTGCTTAAAGGGACAAGTGGTGAATAATTTATCTCCTTAAGTACAAGTATAGGATCCTTTTTTCATCATCACCTTAAACATTCACCTTTCAGATGTAATTTCCACTAGCAAATACAGCATTGATCTTGTATATTTATTCTAATGTTATTCCCACAGCGTGAAAATGAAGTTTTGTTAGGATTTTAAATTCAGCTTCTAGCCAAGTGTTTAGTGATAGCCAGTTACCTTTTTATAGGAATGCACTCTGTGCATAATACAAATTAATAAAGATATCTCAGAAATATAGGATGGGTTTATATTTTCTCTCCTACAGTTTGATGATCATATTGGTCCCATTCTCTACCCTGAATGCTTGGTTTGGTTTGATTAATATTCTAGGTCTGTTAAATTCCAATTCTTGGGGGGAGGGGAGGAAAATGAACTGGATAGAACTTCATTAGCACAAAATGAAAAAAAAGGATATCCTAGAAAGACCAGCCAACTATAAAGTACTACACAGCAAGCAAATGTAATTATTATTACTTTTTATTATTATTGTTTTTTAAATTTTACTACTTCATATAATTTAAGTTATTAAACTTGTATGCTGCCCAACTGTCCTAATGACTCTGGGTGGCTCACAGCAAGCAAACAAAAAATTATGATAAAATAAAAGGTAAAAAGTAAAGGTAAAAGATGGCAAGGTTGGTGAAGCAAAGTTTTCATAAATGCATAAAAATGTAACATTTAGCATTTTATGCTGAAAATTTAGTCTTTTCTTTTTAAACTGATGAGTACTGATGCTTAAGGGTGATAACTGGTGCCATTCGAGGATAACTTTCAATCTGTAATTCATGGAGAATGTTAGCTTTGTAAGATTGAAAGTCCTTCTGTTTCTTCAGACATGGTTCAAGGTTATGCAGTCCAGGAGTTGAGAGAAAGAGGGTGGGGAGAGAAGGGGAGGAAGAGAGAGGGAGGGAGAGAGAGAGGTTTTGTCAAACTAGGAGCGGTCTGATTTGCTTCCATCCTTTTCCTGCATACCAAAGATTCCAAACTTCTTTATCTCTTTGCTTCCTGGAAAAGAGTCCCTTTCTTTTGTGATTCTGGACTACATTCAATGGTGAAATCCAAATTTTTTTACTACCGGTTCTGTGGGCATGGTGTGGTGTGGTGTGGCTTGGTAGGCATGGCTTGGTGGGCATGGCAGGGGAAGGATACTGCAAAATCTCCAGTCCCACCCCACTCCAAGGGAAGGATACTGCAAAATCCCCATTCCCACCCCACTCCTGGGGGAAGGATATTGCAAAATCCCCATTCCCACCCCACTCCAGGGGAAGGATATTGCAAAATCTCCATTCCCACCCAACTTGGGGCCAGGCAGAGCTGATATTTGCAGGATCTCCGAACTACTCAAAATTTCCGCTATCGGTTCTCCAGAATCTGTCAGAACCTGCTGGATTTCTCCACTGATTACATTCCACAACACCTTCCAAGATAAATAAAATTGCTTTGTCCATGATGTCAAGATTAATGGTTTTCTTAATACATGCTTTACCTGCTGTTTCTGAAGGGGTCAGGTTTTTACAAGGTAGGGTTGATAGCCCTATGTCTATCCATCCTCCTTTAGTCAGGCTTGGAATGGCAATGGCAACTGCTGAGCTACTCAATTTACCCAGTGTCCATCAGAGCCATGAATAGGATTCATGGGGGAAAAAAAAAACTAGCTGCCCTATGCACTTCACACAAAAAGGAACCAATGATAATGATAATAGCAATAGCAATAGCAATAGCACTTAAGACTTATATACTGCTTCACAGTGCTTTACAACCCTCTCTATGCAGTTTACAGAATCAATATATTGCCCCCAACATTTTAGCCACCTTGGAAGGATGGAAGGTTGAGTTGACCTTGAGCCTGGTGAGATTTGATCTGCCAAACTGCTGGTAGCTGGTGATTAGCAGAAGTACCTTGCAGTATTGCACTCTAACCAGTGCGCCGCCATGGCTCGTTCCTCGATCCCTCTGCTGTCTTCCACTGATCATTTATTTAGATTTTTTCCCAGTAGAAGTATGTAGTTCAAAATCTTTTCATTTCTTCAGTTTTGAAATCCAATCCTTCTGCCAGTGAGACATTTCTTTTTCAACCACAGGTGCAGAGGGATAAATGTTAACTTCCCGTCTCACAGATCAGGATATGCCTCCAAGATCTGTAATTGACTTGTTTTCACCTTTTTTTTTTTTTTTACAAACACTACTGTTCTACACTACTTAATAGAAGAAAAGCATAGGTAAGGAGCAACTCTAAACTACTATTACAAGTACATGAAAAACTTTCCCCCTTTGTTAAAACAACTAATAATGAAAAATGTTATTAAACAACATACTTTAAAAATTCACTTCTGCAATTTCTTCCTCAGGTGTTGTACAAAAGCCATGGCTCAGGAAAGAGAAATTCCTTCTTTGATTCTTCCATAATCTAATAACCAACTGCTGAAATGTACTGACAGATACAGCCTCTCACATACATTACACTAATATCCCGTGAAACCGTTTTTTTGAAGCTCTTCCATATTTAGTCTGTACCTTAGAAATGTTATTGTTGAGCCTGTTTTAACAATGCCATAAATCTTTTAAGAATAATTCAGTGACAAAAGATATTAGTAGCTGAAGCATCCCTGGTGTGAAAACAAAATGATGGCGAAAAGTTTTACCTGCTTAATTTGCTATTTAAACTGGTCACATTAATATTAAAACCCAGAAGCAACATCTCTGTAAATAGCATGACCATAGAACAAAGCTTTGGGGTATTACCTGAAACAAGGGAAATGTTTTACTTAAATTATAATTTCCTCTTGAACAACCCTTCCATCTGAGTTATAGCAACATGATCAAAGAATAAATCCACCTTTCTCTGACATGCTGCCTTAGGGTCTTACAGGATTATTTCACATACACACTCCCTTACTTTTCATTTTATCCCATTCTCTGTTGCTTAGCTGCTCATAAATTTGTGAAATATGGCTGGAACAGGAATGGATACTTAACCCCTTCCCTAGGGTAATGAGATCATATATGAAATGTGTGTGCATTTTAAACATACCATAAACACCGATTAGGCAAAATGTTTAACCTACCTTGCAAGGTTGTTGCATTGATCAGATACAATAAGCTAAAAAGAATTTATAGCCCTTTGTGCTCCTTAGAGACAGGCTGCAATGAAAATAACACAAATTGCATAAGAAATTGAAAATAAGAAATTGCATGAGAAAGGACCAGCCAAAAAAAAAAAAAAAGACAAAAATACTACTCTTTTATAGCCTGAATGAGGTGGTTCAACCCCCACAGTTCCTGTCTGTTTAATTCTAGATTACTAGCACAGTGTTGTCCCTCAGGCTTTTTAGTGAAGTTTGAATTCTGTGTACTTCTTGTCAAAAATACTGTTTTTTATTTGCTGGAGCAGAATGCATAATGTTGGGCCAGGTTTGACCTTTCTAGTATAAAAATGGAAGCCATTCTCATGCAGAAATGCAAAACGTATGGCCTTCACTCAGGGGTGAAATCCAGCAGGTTCTGGAGAACCGGTAATGGAATCTTGAACAGTTTGGAGAACCGGCAAATACCACCTTTGGCTGGCCCCAGAGTGGGGTGGGAATGGGGATTTTGCAATATCCTTTCCTCAGGAGTGGGGTGGGAATGGAGATTTTGCAGCATCCTTCCCCTGCCATGCGCACCAAGCCACGCCCAACAAGCCATACCACACCACGCCTAACAAGCCACGGCCACAGAACTGGTAGTAAAAAGAAATTGGATTTCACCACTGCCTCCACTCCACTCTACCGCAAGCCAAAAAAACCTTCACCTTCATCCCCTTTTCTTGTATTTCTGCTCATCTTCATGGTTTTTTTCCCCTTTTAATTTCTCCCCATTGTTGTCTCATTTTTCTTCTTATTCACCTTTTCCTGGGTCTTTCCATCCCCCAGCGATGAGCTCAAGATCAAGTCCCACTTCCTGCTGCCTGAGGAATTCTGGGAGTTGAAATCCAACATCTTAAAGTTGCCATGGTTGAAAAACACTGATTTATGGAATGAGAAACAGAAGGCTAGGTAAGATTAAAAGAAGGCATATTTTTTCACCCAGGAAAACATGCAGGCACATTAAACATGCAGGCACGTTTCTCTCCAGAATGATTTTTTTAAGTAGTTCAAATTTGTTAGCCTAAAATTAGGCAGGCTCTCATTCTGAAGCCTTTGCTGAAAATTAAAATTTACCATTTGCTAGGATCCTCTCTTAATCTTTCTCTTTCTTTTTTTGCTGTAATTACTTTTTCTTAATTGGTATTTTTAAAGATTTTTTTTATTCCGCCTTTATTATTTTTATAAATAACTCAAGATGCAAACATACCTAATACTCCTTCCTCCTATTTTCCCACAACAACAACCCTGTGATGTGAACTGGGCTGAGAGAGCATAAATGGCCCAAGGTCATCTAGTCAATTTTTATGCCTAAGGCAGGACTAGAACTCACAGTTTCCTGGTTTCTAATGTGGTGCCTGGTGCCTTAATCATGAGACCAAACTGGCTCTTAATATTTTAACTCTTAAAACTGGATCTTAACATTTAACTAGGAGCCTGGATAGCTCAACAGACTAAAACCCTGTTATTAACATTCAGCTGTCTGCAATTACTGCTAGTTCGAATCTCTCCAGGCTCAAGGTTGACTCAGCCTTCCATCCTTTCTAAGGTAGGTAAATTGAGGACCCAGTTTGTGGGGGCAATAAACTGACTTTGTATAAAAATATACAAAAGTATGAAGGCTGTTGCTTAACGCATTGTAAGCCACCCTGAGTGTCTGGAGAAGGGCGGCATATAAATCAAATTAAAAAAAAAGAACTGCACATAAACAAATAACACTTTCCCATTCCAGTGTAACTGCCAAGCACTTGCAGTCTACTGCAATGTTTTGCAACTGGATACAATAGTATTTGTACAATATACTATAGTTTAGTTTATTCAAATTTATTCAAATAGAAATAATTAATACTATGATGATTTAGATAAGTTAAACTTTTAAAGGTGAGGAAAAGGTTTATATCCATGTCAACTATGATTCTGAGACTTTAACAGATTTTCTTGAATTGTACAATTAAAACTAAGTGTGGCATTGATAGATTATTGCAAAATGCATTGAGTTATCTGGTAATGTAATAAGGCTTTCTGTATTGAGCGTTATATTTAATACTGAGGTAATATTATTTTATTAAAGTTAAAAAGAGAAAATCCAAAAGGAAAAAAAAAAAAAGAAAATCCTGCTGAAAAAAATAATCAACTTTCTCCTTCATTTCATGCCAACTGATTTACAGTATTTATAAACATTTAGACTCTCTAGCAACCATAGTATAAGTGCTTGCATTTGCCTTGCTGAGTGATCTATTGTATGTATGGGAGACATTCTTGTTTAAATTGGCGCAAGGAGCGCAGGGGACTAAGTGCTGTTAAAGTAGCACTTAGTTGCCAGCTGCCTGCAATTACTGCAAATCTCACCAGGCTCAAGGTTGACTCAGCCTTCCATCCTTTCACAGTAGGTAAAATGAGGACCCGGATTGTGGGGGCAATAAACTGACTTTGTATAAAAAAGAACACTGCTTAGGGTGGGCCGAAAGCCCTACTAAGCAGGTATATACAAAAGAATGAAGGCTATTGTTTAATGCATTGTAAGCCGCCCTGAGTCTCCGGAGAAGGGCGGCATATAAATCGAACTAATAAATAAATAATAAATAAATAAATAAATTTAGTTAAACATCTTTTTTTGGATGTTAATTTTGCTTTTGCTGCTAAGTCTCATGCTTTTTCAACTCTCTTTTTAAAGTCTAGGTTTGTGGGCAACTTTGAACCTACCAGCAAATACATTTTTTTTTGCGTGCAGAATATTCATGATGCCATTTCTTTGCTACAATGTCTCAAAGGTTTTTCTCTCCTTCTGTTTCTCTAATAACCAAATAAAATACACTAAATTTTGGTGGACTTAGATCTAGGGAATGCTGTGTGAGACTATATGTCAGTGATGGCTAACCTTTTTGCCATCGCGTGCCAGGAGAGG
Organism: Masticophis lateralis; assembly: GCA_030761175.1. NCBI lineage: Eukaryota > Metazoa > Chordata > Lepidosauria > Squamata > Colubridae > Masticophis > Masticophis lateralis. The sequence continues at coordinate 50,886,526 of JAUDYJ010000002.1, forward strand.
GGGGGCGGGGCAGGGTCACGCGCATGCGTGCCCACACCAATAATTCTATGTGCCCTGCCCTCCGCATGTGTGCGCAACCCACTCCTCTCCCAGCCCTGCTCCTGGCACGTGATGGCCTGGTAGGTCCGTTTTTCTTTCTTACCTTGTTCCAGATCCTCTCTATTTATCTGGGAAGGGTGAAAACAGCCTTTCCCACTCCCTCAGAGGCCCTCCAAAGGCTTGAAAAGGCCCATTTTCCAACTCCTGGTGGGACAGGAAATGACATTTTTTGCTCCCCAGCCTCTCTAGGAGCCTCTGGAGGCTGGAGAACAGCAAAAAAGTCACTTCCTGTCCCACTAGGAGTTGGGAAATGGGCCATTTCAGGCCTTTGGAGGGCCTCTGAGGGAGTGGGAAAAGCTGTTTTCGCCCTCCGCAGATGCATAGAGAGGATCTGGAGCCAGGTAAGAAAGAAAAACAGGCCTTCCCCACACACACCCCAGCCCCTCTGGAGGCAGGAAACAGCCTGTTTCCCTATTTCTGGTGGGACCAGAAGGCCCAAAAATCAGCTGGCCGGCACGCGCATGCGCACCAGAGGTTAGCTGGTGTGCCCACTGATATGGCTACGTGTGCTACCTGTGCCACCTGTGCCATAGGTTCACCATCAAAGCTATATGTCCTTGTATTTTGCTGCTCTTCATAGAGCTGCAACTGAACTAAGCAACAAACTTATATCCCTATATACTTGGTTTTCAATGGAATGGAAGGCCAGCAACTTATATAGCAAGGAAATAATGTGTGTGTGTGTGTGTGTATGGAGAGAGCTGTGATGGTGCAGTGGTTAGAATGCAGTACTGCAGGCTACTTCTACTGATTGCCAGATGCCTGCAATTCAGCAGTTCGATTCTCACTGGCTCAAGGTTGACAGCCTTCCATCCTGACTGTGTAAACTGCTTAGGAGGGCTGTAAAGCATTGTGAAATGGTATAATATATATATGTGCATGCGTGTATGTGTGTGTGTGTGTGTGTGTGTGTGTGTGTGTGTATAATATTTTGCTGATAAAGAAATAAAGGGAGACTAGTATAGATCTATTTCAAGCTATTTAACTCCCTTTATTTCTTTATCAGCGAAATATAAATTTGGTATAAAATGGGTTTATACCAAATGCGACTGCTTGAGGGCTCCTGGATTGGAGCTGAAAGACAAAAGGGATGCAGTATGCTCCCTCCCACATGCTGGGGTAGACCAGGTATCTTGATAGAAAAACACTTTATATACATATACATGTACATGTACATGTACATGTACATATACACATACACATACACATACACATACACATACATGTATACATACATACATACATACATACTCCTATTCCATCATTATGCTATTTTGATTTTAATGGCCCCTTATATGCAAAATCAGCTATAAAAATATATATTCACCATCTCCAATCATTTTCCTTTTCATTCTTTCTGGGTGAACGACCTACTAACAAAATGGTTGTAATCCTGGTTCAGTAATGCTGACATACTTTTATGTTTACCCTGGGGATAGGCTTTGGCAGATTGCAACTGTGAAAAAAGCAGTATATTAAGTGGTACATTTACATTTTGCATTCAGGGAGAGCAATATTTCATCAGCAGTTCTCTAGAGTAGAAACAATCACAACCATCTCTCTCTCTCTCTCTCTCTCTCTCTCTCTCTCTCTCTCTCTCTCTCTCTCTCTCTCTCTCTCTCTCTCACACACACACACACACACAGAAAGAGAGAGAGAGAGAGAGAGAGAGAGAAAGAAAGATCACATTGAAAACTATTCTATGCTTTGTCCTATTATATATCTACTTCGTTGCTGTGAACCAATGTGAGTCAATGGTACATAAACAATAAAGAGCAATCCTAATTACTCCATCTTCTATTTGCAGAATAATCCTACACTACTCAAATTTATTTGGGAGAAAGAGAAACCCTGCATACTCAGCAGAATTTACTCTGTGTGTAAATATAATGCATGGTATTTATTGATGACCAAGGTTTTAAAGCTGGCTGTGAGTTTTTTGTAGGCCTCAAACAGAAATTATTATTAGGAATGATATATTTCGCTATTTGTCATTCAGCTTTCTAAATGTTGACCTAATATCAATATTTTGAAATCCCATTAAGCCTTATGTATTTCATAGCCAAATAGTCACCTAGTTGCCCTTAAAAAGAGGGGAAGAAACAACATGCATTTATTAAAGTTAATAAAAAAGGAAGACTTTCCTCCCATTTTTAACTAATGCTTTTGAGTACCCTGGCTGGCCAAAATTAATAAGATAGAAGATGGTGTGGGGAGAAAAAGAAATTGAAAAGTTAAAACACTTTTTTAGCAGAAATTGCAAGCCATGGACACTTCTCTATGAATATTTCATTAAAAAACTATAAATAATTCTGTTGGAATTTGAAGATCAGAGAGCGACTACTTGGATGATGTAGGGCATTTATGTAAGATTGGTTTTGCTGTACCTATTATAAGAAGAACTTTCATTTATGAAGTACAAGTTATAATGTGAACAAAAGCAACACCATCAAATGCTCCAGATTGGTTGTAATGACTTTTGATTTGAATTGAGGTATGCATTAATGTAACCCCCTACTCAAATGGAAGAGGCATGGTGGCTGAGTGGCTTAAAGATGCTGGAGATGGTGTCTGTTCAGGTGGTTCAAGACCGAGCACCTCATGGCAGAATGAGCCTGCAATAGACTACCAAAAATGGCCAAGTATCCCAAGTAATAGACTGACACAGTGATAAATACCCAGAAACCAAACTTTGTGGCAAATCTACATGTTAACAAAGAAACATTTCTCAATGTGGAATATTCCGTTCACATTGGCTCAGTTAGCCATTTTTGACATAAAAGTGGCAGAAATTTAACATTAGAAATGCTGAAGTTCTGAAGCCTGTAGGAATAATTGTAGATTATCAGAACATTCTTTGACATCAGAACATTCTTTGACCTGAGAAGGTTTTGTGTGGGTGATCTTATATAATATATATATATGCATACATGCATACATAAACACATATACCTGGGTTAAAGATTCCACAAATCACTTTGGTTTTCATCAGGTTTCTTCCTTTTAGTAAGGAATTGGTATCTTCTAGAATGTTTCTCTCCATTGCACAGGCCAATCATTATGACAACATCAGTGTGTTCCCATGATGTATTATCTTTTTGGGACAACTGAGATTATTATCTTTCAGCTTGGTCCTCAAATGGCCAGCTTCTGTTCTGTGACATACAACTCGATTTTCAGAAATTCTAATAATCAGAATAGACTGGAAGGGTCTCTTGGAGGGTTTTTAGTTCAACCCCCTGATCAAGCACTTCAGACAAGTGGCTGTCCAGTCTCTTCTTACAAACCTCCAGTAATGAAGCACCCACAACTTCTGAAGGCAAGCTGTTCCACTGGTGAATTGTCCTCACTGACAAGAAGTTTTTCCTTAATTCCAAATTAAGGAAAATTTCCTTAATTTTCTTAATTTTCCTTGTTTCAATTTCCATCCGTTGTTTCTTGTCCTGCATTTGGGTGCTTTGGAAAATAAGTTGACCCCCACTTCTTTGTGGCAGCCCCTCAAATACTGGAATACTGCTATGACGTCACCCCAGTCCTTCTTTTCTGTAGACTAGCCATACCCAACTCCCCCAACCGTTCTCTTAGACTAAAACACATGAAGAACGGTTGCGGGAATTGGGTATGGCTTTTACTCTTTAATCCTCTTAGTTGCTCTTCTCAGCACTTTTTCCAAAGTCTCTTATGATCTGTGATCAAAGTCGCTATGATCTCCAAAGATCTCTACACAGTGGACTATTTTCCCATGCATAGAAATCCGTGCCGCATCCCACCCTCCATTGCCAGAATAAAAATCTTTCTTGTAACAATTAACCTTCACAAGGTGATTTCGTAAAAAAACCCAATCAAATAAATAAAACAGCAATACTGGCAGCTTCCCCTTTGTTTCCTTCCTAACAGAAACATGGAGTATGAAATTGGGGTGAAATCCAGTAGGTTCTGATGAACCAGTAGCAGAAATTTTGAGCAGTTCGGAGAACAGGCAAATACCATCTCTGGCTGGCCCCAGAGTGGGGTAGGAATAGAGATTTTGCAATATCCTTCCCCTGGAGGGAGGTGGGAATGGAGAGGTTGCAGTATTCTTCCCCTACCACACCCAAGCCACACCCCACCAAGCCACATCACACCCACCAAGCCATGCCCACAGAACCAGTAGTAAAAAAATTTGGATTTCACCAGTGGTATGAAACTATTGCTTCTTTTTCCCAAGCTCCCTGCCTCCAGGCTGAAGTGAACCATCACTTCTTCAGCCCCGCAAACATAGGAGCTCTACATTACAGCTTATCAATCTAGTTGCAGCTGTAGGGGAAACTGTAAATCTAAAATGCCATGATTCTAACATTTCATGGGAATTTATATGCTGAAAGTAGGTTTTCTTGAAAGGCAGGCAGCGTCCTCCTTTTATCGACTGCTCAGATGTTTTATAAGTCAGAGAAATTCATCCAATCTACAGGTAGTCCTTGATTTACAACAGTTCATTTAGTAACTGTTCAAAGTTACAACAGCACTGAAAAAAGTAATTTAGGACCGTTTTTCACACTTAGGACCTTTGTAGCCTTCCCCATGATCATGTGATCAAAATTCAGTTCCTTAACAACTGGTTCATACTTATGACCGTTGCTCTGCCCCAGAAGTCTGCTTTTTGCAACCTTCTGACAAAGTCAGTGAGGAAGCCAGATTCACTTAACGACCATGTTACTAATTTAACAATGGTAGTGATTCACTTAGCAAGTGTGGCAAGAAAGGTCATAAAATGGGGAGAGGGGCAATTCACTTGGCAAATGTCTTGTTAACAACAGAAATTTGGGGCTCAGTTGTGGTCATAAGCCGAGGACTACCTATATACTGAACGCATGCAGTGAAGGGTAGCATTTGTTTCCCTTTCTGTGTCGAGTAAGAGGTGGGAAAGGTTTATTGCTGTTGTTTTACAATAGGAACTTTGAGAAGCATGGAATAACAGAGCTAGCAACTGTGCATGTCCTTGCCATCTTCCCTGAGTGCCGATGGTAAACCAAGCAATAGAGAAAAGCAGTGTAGGGCATGAGAGCACAGTAATAGTGATGCTGATTATTGCCAAGCAAGGCTGGGCTGAGTGTAAGGAAGAGAGAAATCCTCCGTTCTAAAAATGGAGTTGCTGTCCTTTTGTGGGGTTTTTTGATTTAGTTCGGTTTTGGTGCTCTAAACAAAAGGGTCTATCATGATCAGTCATCTTCAGCAACTCTGCCACATCAGGAATTTCTCTGCAAAACTACCCCATCAAGGAAAATATACCTCTTTACCCTGATATTGAATCTAAAGAGGAAAAATATATTATAATATTTTGCTTAGAGAACTAAGGACAATTTTTTGCTAGAAACTGCATTGATCAGCTAGCTTCCCTAGAAAGCCAAAACAAAAGACTTCATTTAATTCAGAATGATTGAAAGAAGAGAAGAGGAGAGAAAGAGGGCGGAAGGAAGAGGAAGAGGAAAAAGAAGAAGAAGAAAAAGGAGGAGGAGGAGGAAGAGAGAGAGAGAAGGAAGGAAGGAAGGAAGGAAGGAAGGAAGGAAGGAAGGAAGGAAGGAAGGAAGGAAGGAAGGAAGGAAGAATCTGCCTGCGTTTTTCACCCTGTGTTGTTCTGATGTGGATATTAGAAACAAAAGAAATGACACTTTTCAAAATATTCTGGGCAACAGAAAACTGCTAGGCAGTGTCAGAAAAAGACATAAATATCATCACTCATCTCTATAGGTTTGATGAAAAATACTGTTTTTATTAGAGGGTCTTTTTTTAAGGTAGAGGTGCCTTAAAAATCACTACCTGCCTTTCTTTCATCAGGTCCTTCTTTCCCAATGGTATTTTAACACACACACACAAACACACACACCTGCAGCCCCGTGTTTGCCACTCCTTGGTCAGTGCTTATCCAGTACCAGTTCTGCCACTTCCATAAGATCTTTCCTTCTACCTGTTAGACTGAGGAGGCAGTGCAGGGGGAGAATGAGAAGCCTCTTGCCCTAGGATCTCTCACGCTTTCTGGTAGAGAGGATGGTGCTTGTTCACCCCAGAAGCACCAAGAGAGTCTTTATTTCCTTTCCTTTTATTCCATTTGTCATCTGTCATATTTTATGGAAGCAAAAGAGAGACAAGGGGAGAGTGGGTATTCAACATCTCGCTTGCAGGAATCCATTTGCAGTCTTTGTCTAAGACTGTGTATTTGCATGGCCCACACATTCTCTTAAAATCAGAATAAGTTTCAGAACCTACTTGGTTTGGATGGATGATGGTTACATCTTGGGAGATTTGTGATTAAGGGCACAACTTCCATCCTGTTCCATTCTTTATTATGGAAGCCCAGGAATTGACTTTGACTAACCACCGTCTTTCAACTCAACGTATCTCAGTTTCTGATTTTGAGCAAAACTGGAGGAAAGAGTGCTATGCGGAATACTCCTAGGGGAAAGGAAAGCTTTGAATCAAATAGTTATCTCCCCTTCTTGCTTCTAGAACTGTGCAAATGGCAAGATTGAAATTATTCTTCTGCAGTGCATGGATCTAAAATATAGAGAATGTGTTGGTGGGACTCCAGTTAAGTATATGCTTCCTATGGCGAAGATTTCACGACTAATCCTTGGGATTTTTAATTTTATAAACTCCAGATAATATTTGGTGGAGATGGACCCCTAATTGAAATGTTAGAAAGCTATAGCCAATCATAGCAACTCATACTGTGTTACAGCGATAATTGAATTGTTCAGCTGTAAGACCCATTCTTATAGCATTTTCCCACTAACATCTTTCTTTGCTTGTGTCTGCCTGTATTTCTTTCTGCTGTGTGAGAAATGCTTTGCAGGTGTTTGCATGTTCTACTTTGTTTTAGGTGTAAGCTCAAGGCAGTTTGTAAATAATCAGCAAAAGCAAGGGAATAAAAAGCCCCAGGGCAACAGGTCCATTAAACTCCATTAGAGTTTCATTTCATGAAAACCTCTTGTGCAGGCAGATTTGAAACATTTATTTTACAAGCGATGAGAAATCACTTTTATTTTGGTTTGTTACAAATGTACAATGTAGCTCTCAGTAAGTCAATAAAAGGGGTTGGGAATGTTTATTCCTTTGATGATTTTTGGAAGACCATCCTTCAGGTCAAAAGAGATGGTATCTCAGAAGCATGTATGTATCTTATTCTTCAGATTGTTTCATAGTTATTGTAAATAATTTAAGAAATGTGTATGGCACAGGCTGGTGGGAACATTTATTTAAATAAATGCATTCAACTTGACTGGCTGATTATGTTTTTACTTGTATTTGTACACATATCAATATCAAGGTTGACTCAGCCTTCCATCCTTTTGAGGTAGGTAAAATGAGGACCCGGATTGTGGGGGCAATAAGCTGACTTTGTATAAAAAAGAACACTGCTTGGGGGGGGGGGGCAAAAGCCCTACTAAGCAGATATATACAAAAGTATGAAGGCTATTGCTTAACACATTGTAAGCTGCCCTGAGTCTCCGGAGAAGGGTGGCATATAAATTGAACTAATAAATAAATAATAAATAAATATGGTGAGTTTGTTTATATGCAGTATTTTGTCATTTAATGTTTGATGTATTATAAGATTAGGCTAAACTTTTCTATATTTCCCTTAGTTTTGTTTTCTTTTTACTAGGTTTTAAACCCTAAAACTTGAAACTGTGCCCCAATGAACAATTTGTTCTACAACAATCAAGAATTGTAGAAAGACTGCTAGCTTTTATTAAGGTAGATGACTATTTTTGCAATTTATTCCTATATAAGAAGAAACTTTTGCTTTATGTAAGCATACAGTGGGTGGGATCAACATTTACTGGGATGCTAAATGAATCAAATCTCAGGTCTAACTTTTAATTTATTATCTAGCTCACAAAAAATGAGCACATGGATCTACAGTATTCTCATTCAATAATTAATGTTGCTTTTTTTCTTTTTTTGCTAAAATACAATCCTTTCATGTGTTTGGTACATATAGCATACCACTTCTGTGGCCTTAAGGAACTTTGGCACACTCGACCATAGCTTTCCCCTTGTTTTTGTCTGATCACTATTTTAACAATTGCCCACTTTCTTCCTTCCTGCCTTGGTTTATATGCCATTCTGTTCATTTTTAATGTTAGGGCTGCCTGAATTGCTTGCTCCTTTATTTTCTCTGGATCTTTTTGCAACAGAATTCTCTGGGCTCAGGCATAGGTCAGCTATGGCATAAGAAATAATCAGCAGTAGCAAGGCTGGCTAACATGTACTCAAATTTAATCTCAAAATGTTGGAAACGTAACCAATGTCAAGGTACCTTCTTTCATGCTTGGTGGCTGAAGTGAAAAAGTACTGGACTAAGATACAAGGATGGCTACAAGAAATAATAAAATGTCAAATAGAACTAAACCCGGAAACATTTCTCCTGGGAATACTTAAAACAAAATTTGATAGAAAAATAAGATATTTGATTCTACGCATATTAACAGTGTTTGAATTGTGTTTGCGCAATCCTAGAAGGAACACAATATACCACCAGAGGGATTGATCATTCAGAAGATATATGAATGTGCTGAAATGGATAAATTTACCATAGAACCAGGGGTGAAATGCTCCCGGTTCAGACTGGATCACCCGATCCAGTAGAGATGGCAGCGGGTGGTTCTGAGAACTAGTAGAAAAAATCCCTGCAACTTCCCCCCCCCATGCCCAGCTGAGCAATGTGATCATCAGAGGCTGTTTTTTTTTTTTTTTTAACTTTTAAAAGCATTTTTTCCTGCAACCTCTTCAGCCGAAAAAATACTTTTAAAAGTTAAAAGAACAGCCTCTGATGATCGTGTGGCTCATCTGGGATCGTCAGAGGCTTTTAAAGGCATTTTTTTTTCTACATCCTCTTCGGCTGATAGATAATAGAAATAAAAATTGGAAATATACATAAGGCTATTGAGGATTAGATATTGAATTAGATGTATATAATGTATATATTGTATGGAATGTTGATCTGAAGTATACAAAAATGACACAGTCTGTTGATTATGTACTAGAGTTGTGTAAAGGAAAATTGTAATAAAAATTATTAAGAGAGAGAGAGAGAGAGAGAGAGAGAGAGAGAGAGAGAGAGATAATCAGCAGTAATACCAGAAATATGTGATTTCCAGCAGATTTAGAAATCAAACTAAATTCTATATATGTTTTTGTTTATTTACAGTATTTTCTTTTTTAAAAAAATTAAAAATATCAAATGAACTATATTTATACATTTATGGAAAATGCAATAAATATGAAATGATAAAAATAAAAACCTAGAAAATAAAAAAGTAAATAACAAATAGCAAAAAGTACATAATAAAAAAATAAAATGGAAGGACATCAAGGAGGGAAAGGGTAAGGAATTGGATTTGCAATTTATTCTCACTTGTCCAAATCCCCAGGCCTTGCAAACGCAGAAACAAACTAACTCTGGAACCGTTAGATACAGGTTTATTCAAGCCTGAGGCCTGGCACAAAGGAGTACATGGCAGTCCGTTGCAAAGTTGGTGCAGGGAGCTACCGCTTCCCAGCGCTCTATATAGGCGGGGCCATGCCACTCAGTCCCACCCACACAACCAGCATCTGGAGTCAGCATCCAATTCCACATTAGCAGTCCACCATCTAGTGCTTAGGCCACCAACTTTCATCCAGCCTCCGACCACTTCTGCCCCACACACTGCTTCATCTGGGGCCAGCCAGCTGGGTCCCAGAAGGCCACCAGTCAACTCTGCGGGTGAGAATAATGCCGCCATTACTTCCCTCTCTGCAATGTCCACTGCAGCTGGAGCCAACGCCATCCCAGCCAGGCACCTCGTCACCGGCCAGGTCACTGCTGCTCTGTGCAGCTGTTCCTGCCTTCCCCCGTCCCCCCAGGTATGGCAAGCCAGGCAAGACTTGACATTTATTTTAAATAATTCATAGAGACATACAATTGAGTTGAATCTTACAATCATCTAGTCCATCCTTCTACTCAATGCAAAAATCAATTTAAGCATCACTAACAGTCACTATTGAAAAACTGCCATTTAGATGAAGTCATTATTATTATACACAAACTATTTTACTGATTAACAATGCTTAACTGCTTTATTTTCTTTCTGGATCTCTTAACTTCTTGTAATATCTCTCCCTGGTTACATCAGTCGGCCCCTTTATATCTGGCATAGTGGGCATATTGTGGGTACCATCAGCTAGGGACCTACATTTCATGGAGATGAAATGCAGGAGATGTGCCATCTCTGCCATGGCACCTGCCTTATGGAACATTATTTCCCCCTTAAATTACATTAGTTCCATCATTTTTGATATTCTAGAAGGCCCTGAAGACATGGTTATATTATCAGGCCTTGGGCTCCCGGGGAACAGGTGCTTAGATGGCTCCATTGTTAAAGTACCCATTCTTATTGTAGCTTTGTCTCTACGGTTTGTGTATTCGCTTTTATATTTTTTTAATATGGATTTTTATATTTCTTTGTATCTATTGTTTTTATATCTACTGTATATTTACACAATTCAACTGTTGTGCACTGCCGAGAGTCACCTTTAGTGAGATGGATGGTGATATAAACATGTTTAATAGATTTCTTGCTATTGGTCCCTGTCCATCTCCTAATTTCCACAGAAATTGATTTTTTGCACTTTTTTTTTTTTACACATGACAGCTTTCTAGGTAGCTTTAAATTTGTGTCACATCTCTCTTTAATTTTCTGTTTTGAATTCAAAAGGTGCCTGGCTCCTTCGACCTGATCCTCAGGTTCCTTAATATTTTCTGTTTGAATCCACTCCATTTCTTCATACTTTGTTAAATTGTAATGTCACAAAGGGCCCAGTCATAATTTGTTGCATTTTGTGTATGATACCTCTATTGTTCAGTTGTCCAACCAATTGCAAGTGTACTGAACAGCAGTACCATTTATCTTGGCTACAAGGGTATCATGAGGGATGCTGTCAAATGCTTTGTGAGATCAAGTCACACTATATTTATAGCTCGCTGTCACAAAAAAGGATTAACATGCTCTGGAGAGATGCAAAAATAGTAGCATTCCTTTCCAAATGTGGGCAAGCTTACGGCTTCATAAGTTAATATAGAACCTTGACCAGTGCACACACAAACAAAGTGATCTGTACTTTCTCAGATCATCTTTCTTTTGAATTTTGGCACAAAGTTTGCTCTTTCCCAATCTTCTGCCTTTTTATGAGTTTTGCAGTTTTTGAAGGTTAGACCTAGTAATTCTGGGATCACTTCAACCAGCTTCTTGAGCATCATGTGAAATAATTTGGCTGGCCCTTGAGATTTGAATGCATTGAAGGTAGTAAATCTTGAGTTATGTCCTATAGGAGATGACCAGGGTGAGCCCGAGAGAGCAATCAAAAGTATCATTAGTCATGAGTCCCTGTGCTCCCACAAGAGATCTAAGTCCAGCCCATCTAGAATTCCTTTCTATTCTTAACGCCCGCTAATTTTCTTTGACCGTTAGTAGTTCAGATTCTTGTAGAGAGCTTAAGCTTGAAATAAATCTTTATACTTATTTGAACTACCTGGATTTCCTGATTTCCCCTGATGCTTGACATGTCCCTCCCCTTCTTTTCTTCAACATATTGGCAAATGTTCCTCCCTTTTTATAGGTCTAAAAAACCATAGTACTTCATTTATAAATAATAAAATCAGATATAGCTTGGAATCTGAACACTTTTCTTATTTGTTGCAAAGCAAATGAAAAATAAGCACATGTACATTTTTAAAATATATTTGCAGCAGACCTGTGTTATCCTTTTGTTAAACATACCTAAAAATGTCATGAATTTATTGTAGTTTGGTAACTTGCTGAATTTCTTGGTCCCGCTGCCCCTGACTGGGAATATATCCTTTATTTCTATTTTTTTGACTCTCCCTATCTTTAGTTTTTTTTTTAAGACTAATATGAAAAGTAGCTACAGAATCCAAGTGAAAGAGAATGATTTCTTATTCTTGCCTTATTAGTTTGACTCCACACTGGGTTAGTTGAAAGATTAAGTGTGTAATGCAAGACCTGTTTTCAAATGGGTTCAGATACTTATAACCATCTTTGCTAAATCACTTTTGACAGTTTTCCAGTCGCCTCCATTAATAAACACCATACTGAACTGAGTTCTACAGTCTTGAGGCAAAAAAGAACTATCACCTAGCATACTAATATATACCCAACAAAACTGGTCAGTCATCTAACTCTGATGTCTCATAAAGTTACTGATGAACAGCATGGCTGCGATCATATATGTTCATCTACCAGCAAAGGATAGAGCAATTAGTAAATGGGGGGGGGGGGGGGGTTAATCAAGGCATTGTGAGATTTTAAAGTTGTATGTATGAATACTGTGCATATCTTTCAGAAAAGTTGTGTTTTGAAACATGCAACCTGTTTTTGAATATTTAAAGCAAATCTTTCTTTTCTAGACTAGCTCTTTCATCTTAGTTGTCTCTGCCTGCGCATCTATTTTGCCAAGTATCAGGGCACTGTTCAGGTCGCTGGCAAATGGTTCTTTTGCATCCAGAAACAATGAACACACAAATGAACAAAGAAATTTTAAGCTTTATTATTAATCCAAGCAAACAAATTTAAAAGCGTGACATGAAAATAGTGGTGGGCTGCTCCCGGTTTGCACCGGTTCGGAAGAATTGGTAGTAAAAATTTGTAGTAGTTCAGAGAACCAGTAATAACATTGGCTGGCCATGTGTTCTGCCCCAGCTTCGGATTCCCAGAGAATGTGACACACACCAAGCTTTCGCGAACACTGTTTAATTCCAAACAAACCCTTTTCAAGAATGCAGGCTTCCCGTGCAAAGGATCCTTATCAAAGCTATTAAGAACAAAGTCCGACAAAGGTTGGCAATCAGCCCAGAAAACCAGATATGAGAAGTTGCTCGCTGTCCGAGATGCTCTATAGTAATGAGACGTTGTTTCTAGCAAGAAAGCAATAGCTGCGTGCGACTTAAATAGGCTAAGGGAATAGCCAATTATCCTCAAGCCTTACTCTTGAGTAGACCTCCTCCTCCTGAGTAGCCACTCCTGCCTTTTGGCAGCGCTGTGTGCCCTAGCATTGAGGTGAGGCTCCTCCACTTCATTCTCTCCACTGGAAGGAGCCTCTGGAGGTTCTGAAGGCCCTGGCTGAGTCTCTGCCTCTGGCATCACATCCTCTTTGGCTTCCGCGCTGTCCGGCACAAGCACTGGCTGTACAGGCTGCTGGCAGGATACCACACCAGCCTCCTCATCGTCAGAATCAGCCACAATCCACGCAGGCCACTGGCAGGCCACAACACCATGTCCCTGAACTGGTCCCCAGCCTAGTCCTCACCCAGCCCATCAGAGGCTTTTTTTTTTTTTTTTACTTTTAAAAGCATTTTTTCTACAACCTCTTTGTCCAGAGAGGTTGGAGGAAAAAAAATTCCTTTAAAAGCCTCTGGCAATCCCAGCTGAGTTGCCTGATTGTCAGAGGCTTTTAAAGGCATTTTTTTCTGCAACCCCTTAACATTGTAGAAAAAATGCTTTTAAAAGTAAAAAAAAAAAAAGTTGGCCATGCCCACCCAGTCACATTACTCCCCACCAAGCCATGCCCACAAAATAAGCCATGCCCACAGAACTGGTAGTAAAAATTTTTAGAACCCACCTCTGCATGAAAAGCATTCATACTAAGCAAGATGACACCCAAATCTCTTATAAGCTGTTAGACACAGAGTTACAACCATGGTCAGCCCATTTCTACAGTACCCAGTGCTAAGTTCTGTGCAGAAGCTCCCAGCTTTAAGGGCAAAAAATTCTGAATTTTATTAACACCTGGCACTATGACTTCATGGTCCTACTTCTGTGCTCACAAGACTGAAAAACTTACGTTGACCAAATGGTCCATGACTCTGGGAAGGAAATCGAAAGTCTAAGACTTTTACAGATAAGCAAGTTTTTTTGCAGTTATGTGAAGATTCTCTCTCTCCCTTTTCCTTATTCAGCAAGCAAGAGTGAAAAAACCAGCATGTTACTTCAGAATGAGCTCTAAACTTTTAGACTTTTTTTTTAATATGAAGGAGAAATCAAAACATATCACTCCTCCAAATGTAATGGTCTTCTGCATTGCCACCACAACATCCACTTCACTTCGTATTTTTCTCCAAGTTCTAAAGTAACTGCTTTAGAAGGATTTGCACTAACATTGTATATGCTCCCATGCTTACAGACGTTCCACATAGGGATGAAATATATAGCAACACCCGTGAAGCTAAGCTGCATCTCCCCCCCCCCTTTGTCTGTTCACACCTCCAAAGTAACAAAGGTGGGATAAAAAAAATCTTACAAAATAAGTAAATAAAATTTGTTGCAATCTTTCTAAACGTATTGATTGCTGTGAGGGGTTAAACTTGGGTCTGAACACCTGTTGACGTCCTCTTGCAAAGTTTTCATTGTAAATGCATTCAGTTGGCTAACTCACCCAACATACAACCTAGGTTGTATGTATGGGAAAAAAATTAGAAACAACAACCCAAGAATGACTGTAAATTTGTGCTTGACACTCTATAGCCGTGATGGTGAACCTATGATACATGTGCCACAGGTGGCATGCATAGCCTTATCAGTGGACACGCGAGCTCAGCTACCTACCGGTATGGAAGTGTGTGCGCGTGTCATGTGCAACACATTCTCAGAGGGTCAAAAACAGGTTACTCCCTGGTTAAAACCAGGAAGTAACAACATCCAGGTGGGTGGTCAGAGCTTCGAGCATTTGCCGCTACCGGTTCTCCGAACCACCACCCGCTGCCACTACTGGTTTGCCTGAACTGGTGCAAACCGATAGCATTTCACCTCTGCCCCCATCCCATGTCCTATCCCACCAGATCTGTCCAATCAGGTCAGGCAGGAAAGACATGTTGCAGACCCCATCAGTTAAATATAATACCCTATTGCCTCCATCCTTTCGCTAGAGTTGAGATGGTTCAATTTTATGCTTTTATCTGTCAACTGTGCAGAGTCATTCTGTCACTGAAATGGGCAGTGTCTAAATTTGATTAATTAATAAATAGATAATAACCTTTCACTTTGAAATGTTTGCATTGCTAATGTAACATCAGTTATAAATAATAGAATGGGCAAAGCAAACTGAGAAAGAGAAAATATAATTATATGGACAGCTTTGTTTGACAAATATAACATCAATGTGGCAGAAGTGCCGCTCTTTTTTACCATGAATCATTATATCATTCGTTGCATTTTTCATTAATTACTGAAGTGCTCTGCCAAAAAGCACCTTATTATCATGTTCCTTGCTACATGTTCTTTTAAATGCCAATAGAATCTTGGATGATGATGATGATGGTATTTAAAGAATATCATATAAAATATGATCTCTAAAATCTAAAAAAATATGCCTTTTATGTGGTAAGCTATATTTAAAAATCCATCAGCATGTTAATTCATAATGATTTTCTCATTGTAATATAGTTCCTAAAGTCTTTATCAGAGTTATAGTAAATTTCATAATTTATTAAGTTGTAGTTTATATCAATTATTGGTCTAGGAAAAAACTCTTCCTTGGCAGCAAATGTTACAAAACAAAATGAGAATATTTGAAAGTCATATTCAGCCCATAATAAATGAATTACACTAACTAAAGAGTTATGGCAAATATATTTTAATTGTTTATTATTTTATTTTCTATGAAGATGGCTGCATTATACTGTATTACATTAGCCATTTTGATAGTTGAATAATTCAAAGCTATGCAACAAACACTAGAGACATATAAATAAATGATGGATATTAAATTCTCTAGGTATCTTTTCCAAAAAGCTATGAGATCCTGAAGGCAACCTTACTGGGCAAATCATGCATTGAATCATGCATTGACCAGGGAGGAGTTTAAGTAATGATAAATGGTTATTGTATCTTTGACCTCTTCCGTTTCTGCATTAATCTTCCTGGAAGGAGACATGGTGGTGCAGGAGCTTAATGAGGCTGGAACTGCCAGCCAGAAATGGTCTCCACTCTAACAGTTTGAGCCTGACTGTATAAGATAGAGTGAGCTCCTGTTGCTCGATCATCGGTTTCTGCTCATCCAGCAGTGTGAAAGCATGCAATATTGTGAGTAGATAAATAGATACCACATCACTGGGGAAAACCTAGACATGTTCATGTGTGTAGAGGAAGGAAGCCCATGAACCTAGACATGTTCATGTGTGTAGAGGAAGGAAGGACTGGCCGATGAGAGGTGGGGCAAGGTGCAACTGGCAGAGGAGCCTGGAAGAGCCAGCAACCTGAAAGGTGTATAGCAGTGGTGAAATTCAATTTTTTTTACTACCGTTTCTGTGAGTGTGGCTTGGTGGGCATGGCAGGGGAAGGATACTGCAAAACCTCCATTCCCTCCCCACTCCTGGGGGAAGGATATTGTAAAACCTCCATTCCCACCCCACTCTGGGGCCAGCCAGAGGTGCTATTTTCCAGTTTTCTGAACTACTCAAATTTTCCGCTACCGGTTCTCCAGAACCTGTCATAACCTGCTAAATTTCATCCCTGGTGTATAGTGTTATGTATTTTCAGCTTGTCCCTTGGCCAATGAGGACATTTCATTGTACAAATTGTATAAACCGTCCCTGGTGTCTCTCATTTCAGTCCTATATAAGGATTAGGTTAAATGAAGTTACAAGCATTTTATTCCATTTCTGTCTTTTACACTGCCTAAGCAAAAAGGCCCATCTTCAGAAACGTTAGATCATTATTTCGTAAATCCAGCCCCCCCCCCCCAAAAAAAAAGAAAGAAAGAAAGAAAAGAAAGAAAGAAATTCTGAAGTCCCAGGGGGATTTCTCAGAAGATGCAGAAAGAAGATATTTGTGGGGAAAAGAAACAGGCAATGCTAGGATTTATACAGCACAGAAATTATGCATCTCTAAGGATGACTGGGAATCAGGAAAATGTCCATCAGCAGAGTAGCAGCAGCAACAGCAGCATTGAATCTTTGAGCCTTTAGTGACAAGAAAATAGGCTCTGCAAGCAAGAAGGCAGAACCAAAGAGGGGAAAAAAATCAAGAATATCATTGTGATGTCAGCTGAGTTAATGGAGGTGTGCAGTCCTTGGACGGAAAATCTAACAGGCAGTCAAAGTAGTCCTAGGGTATCGTTCTACCCAATTTACAACTTTCACCAGTGTAGCCAAATGCCTGAACTGGATTGTTTTCCACCCTAGCATACATAAAACCTTGAGTATGTTTTTTTTAAAAAATGAATAATAATAATGTCGGGAATACCTCTGTGAACAATTTCTGGTTTATCTGATTGTAAAAGAAGCTAACATTTCCCTTTTACTTGTTTTATCTTGGCTGCCAAAGGGATTGAATACCAAGAATAATAACTTGGAGAGAAGCCTTACTTTGTTCCGTTCAGTTTAAAAGTGTTTTTATAGCGTTAGGAACGGCGGGCATCCCTGAGCAACAATTCTATGTATTATAAATAATAATATAGTAGTGAGTTTAATTTTTAACAGGAGGAACCATTTACAGATTTAAATGTGATATTGTTCAATTAATTGCATGTTCTTCCCAATCGTGTGAAGCAAAAAGTATATGTCCTATTACAGAGGGAGGGAACCCAAGAGTTGTCAAGGGGATACTAACTTTGGGAATGAGTTTTTGTGTATAGCAGCCAAAGTCTTACACATTTCCAGAAGGTATCTGACATTTAGATGAAACATTGGAGGAGAAAAGGATATGAATTTTTATGTAAATGCAGGCTATCTGAAAGACTGTATTGTATTATCTCTTGCACTTGCTTCAGGGATGTCAAAGAGAGACGCTTCAAAGCGTAAGGAGCAATGAATGAACTTGACAACTTGAAATTTTGGAGAGAATTACTAATCATGGGGCTACATTTAATTGACTCCAAATTGAGCAAAGGAGAAGAAGGAGGGGTGGTTTGCATAAGTTCACCTTAAAAATACTGGGGCTGAAAATAATAACACTGTGCAATCTTAGCTGACTTCTGAATAGCACGAGCCAATCTTGCAGAATAATAGTCGAGTTATTAGCGAGCATCACCTTATCAGGTATATTCCACAGAGAACAAAAGCAGCTCCAAACTATGAACCACCCATGTGCAAATGAGCTCTCTCTCTCTCTCTCTCTCCCTCCCCCCCCTCTCTCTTTTTCTGCCACTCAAGAAAAGAGTTAGACAGCAGCCACTTTCATAACTGTTAGGTTGCTGAAGGCAACTAAATATATTCAAGGATGAGGAATGATGCAAATCCATTGGTGCAGCCAGTGCGTATCAGGTGAAAAGTGCTCTGGGACCCATAATTATCTTCTTTGTCTTCCATATGCCAAAAGAGTAAAAGTGATATTTATATTGCTTCAGTGAGTAAATCATTCACTCAGAGCAAAAGGTGTTGATCCTTGCATAATATTCTTACAGCAGTAAATAAGGTGTGTTGTATAGACATTTTGCTTCTGAATGGGGGAAAAAATTGGGCACAGTTAACAGGAGTTTTCCAATGTAATTTTAAAAAGGGAGATTCCTCCCCTCCCTACTTTTAGGTCAGATTTTGTATTTGGATTGATTTCTGATTGCTGGAGCAGGTAACAGAAGGTAATACAAGCCATTCTGCTGGAAACATCTTAGGAGGCCAAGGTGAAGATGAATGGACAGGGGTCTGCATTTGCAGTGCTTTGCATATGGTTATCTGCCTACCTTTTTATTTTTATTTTCTTCATATGAAAGATGAGTCATTGCAACTGGACTTCTTTTTCTTTTTGGTTTGAAGTGTTTTGCTGCTTATTTTAACAGCTTTTTTCAGTCTGAGCAAGTTTGTTAAGGGGACTCCATATATGTCCTCACAGTGGTTTCATTTAACATCTAATCTGAATAGGCTCCCTAGGTGAGCAGGCAAAGAGTCATTGGGAAGTAAATATTCCAACTCCTTGGGCGAGTCATATAAAACATAATAACATTATTTTTATAGTACAATAAAAATATTTCCATGAATAATATGAAATAATTTGACCACGAGCATACAGTATATCTTAAAATGTGGTTGTGAAATTTTCAGATTATCTATTAATATCAAAATATATCTCACAGTCTTGTTTCATCGGATGATTTTAAATACTATCTTGAACTAGAAAAATGAGTTTTTCCTCAAACAATTGATAATATTAGTGAAATGTTATTTGATTCATAATGTTACTGTTACAATTATCTACCTAATCATCTAAAGAATGAAATAATGGTTAACATGCAACAGGTATGGTGGGAATTGAAAACAAACAAACAAAAACCCAATGATTTTATTGCAATGAATTCGAATACCTTCATATGTCTAATAAATTAAGTTCTAAAAGCAATTCCATATACAGTATGTGATCAGAATTTGTTTGAATTAGTACTAATCTTTATAAAAAGGATGGAAAGCTTGATTAAAATCAATGATCATAATTGTATGACTCATGCTTAACACAAAAACAAAGGCAGAACATCAATGGAAAATTTCTGGATTATCCCTAGTTGGACTATTACAATTAATAAGAACTATCTGAATATATCTAGCTATAATCAATATATGCACTGTGTGTGTGTGTGTGTATACATACTTTGAAGCAATTGATATTATATGAAGCAACATATGAATGAATGGATAGATCTGTATCTCTCTCGCTCTTCCTCTCTCTCTTCTTCTCCCTCTTCCTCTCCCACTCCCGCCCTCCCTCTCTAATTCCAGGGTTTTAGTGACAGGTAGTTTTGTTCCTCAATTAAATTGAAAAAGATACATATAAGAATTATTTACCTCTACAGTTGATTTTCAAATAACACAAATATGTCTTTGATTTTCTATGTTCACATTATAAAATCTTTCTCATCAGAAAGAATATGTATTTCTTCTAATACACGAGAATATGTGTAGCTCAGGGTTGATCTGTAATTTTTTAAACATTTCATCACTAGGTAACAGCATCATGTGAGTGTGAGCTTGGTACCTGCTTTATTAAAAAAAAAAAGTCTGCGACCATGCAACCTGCTGCAGCACCTCAGTGCAACCTATGTAAAGGATAATACTCCCGTGCCTAAAAATATCTCAGAAAAAAAACCCAACAGACTGCAACAACCACATGGCATCACAGTAATACAAACACCAACAGAATCCTTCCAAAACATATTAAGCAAATCAAAAGACCCAGGAAGAAAAACCAGAAATCATCTACAACATAAGACCAAAGGACTGCAACAATCAGTATGGAAGACACACAGGCAGAAAATAGAGGAGTAAATCTATGAACACCAATTGTAGCTGTCAGAAAGTATGATGAAAACTCCTTAACCTCACAACACATGGACAAACTCAACCACAATTTCTACTGGGAAGTATTAGCATCTGAGACTAAGTTAAATCAAAAAATACTAGGGAATTCCTGGAAACTTCACATTCAGACAAATCAGCCACCAATAGGCACATTGAGATAAACCATATTTTCACACCATTTAAAGGAGTCATTAAAAAACCTGAGGAAAAAACAAAAATACTAGAATGTATCCCTTCCAGCAGACAACACTCAAATAAGGAGGGATCAGCATCAGGCCAAAAACAAACAAATAAATAAAGCAGAAAACAATAATTACAATATTTTGTACCTTTATTAAAGATGCCACTAAAGAAAGAACTATATATACACACACACCAAAGTTTGCAGAAGGTGAGAAAGAACAATTCTATGACATAGATAGTGACAGATTTAATTTAGACTGATTTATACAATGATTTATCCTGGTCATGCAGTTAGGCTTGCAGTCTTTTTTTATTTGAATCTGTATTTGCATCTGTATTTGGCTAGGAAAACAAACCTGTCTATTCATGAACTGCTATGTGCTCAGGTGACATAAATCAGCCTTTAAGTGAAGGCTGTTATGCAGATTATACCTTATGTCTTTAGAGTTCTTAAAAATTTCACTAGAGCACCACTTATTGTTCAGATGGTGGTTTATTTTCTGGATAGCAGTCCATTGTACACAGACATGTTAATAATGAAGATGACGAAAGAAGTTATTGCCAAAAATGTTCCTAGCTTATTTTTGGGTGAAGATTGCTTCACTTTTGGTATCATAGTTCCAATAACTCTATTGATTTTTTTCTTTTTTAGAAAAGAAAATTTGGAGGTACAACCTCCTAAGGGTGAGCCTTAAAAAAATACATCCCTAATAATAGTTTCCATACACAACTATAACAATTTAGAAATAGTAACACAGAAAATTCCCCAGACCAATTCAATAGCAGGCTGAAAATTTCAGTCAAGAAGTCATGAAGAGCAAGCTATAGTGTAACAAGAACATCTACTTTCTTTTTCCCCCCCTGTTTATGCTGTTATGCCTTATTCAGTAATAGATATGTAAGCATCACTTAGTCAACTATTCCATTTCATAACACCTTTAAACATAATGGTACATATAACAACAAAATAATTGGGCAGATTTTTGTAGCTACTAGCAATGAACCAAAGCTCTTAAAATAACAAGAATGAATTTACAAAGAGAAATCTCCTTCTTCTACCCTATTTCAACATTTCAAAATGTGTCCCTTTCCCTGTACTTAGCAATGCAAAGTGAAACATGTTCCTCTGAAATATGAGTCTTGTATTGATTATCCAACCAAATAAAATTATAACTGGCAGGGAGGAAATAATGGCTTAGAGATAATAATGGCTGTGAGTCAAATGAGTTATGCAAATGTCTTATCCCCAGTAACAATCTGATTTCATTGAGATTCTTTTGAGCCTTCACCGGTGGATGACACAACAACAAAAGACATTTATTTGTTTGAAAAGGGAGCAAAAACATTCAGCTTTTTCTTCTGAAGGCTTTCATATTTTATAGGTATAAATGAGGAACAAACATTCACCTCCGAGCCACATCAGGGGACAAAAAGAAACCCCCAAAGCTTCACAATTCATTTCCTTCATTTGAACTTTAATTATTTTTGCCCTCAAAAGTTTGAATGCGTTTAAAAGGCTAGAGAGATGAAATAAGGGGTAAAGAACCAATGAAGCTACCTTCAGTGCTTTGGAGAAAAGGCATAATAGAAAAATAATTGATTAAATGATCAATTAAAGAAAAGGCCAGGTTCAGCTGGCATAACAAGCCTGTTTAAAATCTTCTTTAATCTAATTAAAAAAGATGTGGAATTGCAGCTCTTTTCCGAACTTTAAATCAAGCTACATTAAACATCTTGGGTGCCCCTATAGCTCATGGCATAAAGCCTTTTAGAAGGTGGCTGTCTTATCCAAAGAAGGCTGAAAACAGAGAGTATAGATTTTCTGTTTGAAGACCATAAAAAAGAAAGAAAAGGAGTTTGAAACAGACTTTTTCCTCAGTTGCATAGTTTACAAGGATATTATTATGAACATTAATTTCAGAGATATGAACCATTTCATGTATTGATTTGTATTTATTGTTCACACTTTTTAACCACCCACCTTCCTCTGCATTTCATTCCCTAATGGTGGTTAACAATTTTTTAATACTAGGACCCAATTGGCCTAAAAAGATGTAGAAAGTTGGCACAGGTGATCCACACTACCCTCCTCTTCTGTTATTTCCATACAACCTGTTATCTCTCTGTCCCAAAGGTGCTTTTTTTTCAAGAGGCAATTTGGACTTTCTGGTTTTTCTTTGAAGACGTTTCACTTCTCATCCAAGAAGCTTCTTCGGCTCTGACTGGATGGTGGGGAATGAAAGGAATTATACTCCTTGCAGACAGCTGGCCATTTGCATTCTTTTAGTGAGTTGTTAACACCACCTGGAGGTTTATCTCTGTCCTCAGGGTCACCTGAGTGGTGCAAATGAGTGTGGAGCCTTCTTCGAATTATTGAAAGGACTGTGTTGCAGACTAAAGATAGATGATGTCACATCCCCCCCCCCCCCATTGAGAGAGGGATGTTCAATTTTGACATAGATGGCCTCTTTGACCACTCTGTCAAACCAGTCTTCAAAGAAAAAACAGAAAGTTCAGTTTCCTCTTGAAAAAGCACCTTTGGGATAACCATGATTTGAATGACTGAGAATCTCCATAGACATTTTTTGTTTGTTTTTTGGTTTTAAAAACAAAACTTTATTAAACATATGGAAGTAAAATACTATACTATGTATATACAAGATACATATATATTAATACAAATCTATTATTGCGTGGAAATGGACAAACTAACATTTGAAATGAAGGTCAAGACTCAAAATGTTATATAACAAAATGTTATATAGCGTGGAATAGGTGGTATGATTGGATAACTCGCAGAAATGAGAGTAAATGAAAAATTTTGTATGATAATAATAATTAACAAATATACACCGTTAATAAGATAATGGACATGTGACCAAAATTACTTTTTCTTTTTATGTATTGTCATTTGTATTAATATATATGAAAACCATAGACATTTGTTATTTCCCTGTTGACCAAGGCAAGCTCCTTCGAGTCCTAGCTGGCCCAAAGACACAAAAATTGCTGAAAATCTGCACAGATTGATGGCAGGAGATGAGATATCATTTGGTCAACTGACTCCATCATAGTTTCTGCTATTACAACTTACCACCTGCAGCGAATCTGAAGTAAAATTTCTGTCTGAACTGACCTGGGGCAGAGATAAGAGATATGCAACATGGAGAGTTGTATGTTCTTTTAGGGAAGCAAAGATAGTCAGCATGAGTTTCTTTCACTGTTTCAGAGTTCCTAAAGCCTGTCAGCATGGCCTCAGACTCTTCACCTCTTCCCTTCGTCAAATATATTAATTATTTAAGCAACATTTTAAGATATATTGGAATGTATTTCCCAGTTGAGTCATGAACTGAGCACATCAACTGATTGGGGGAAAAAACCCTCTGATTTAAAATAATGGACTTTGGCTGAATGGTTGGCAGAATGAGATTTCCTGCCCTGAGATAGGATCAGTTAGGAAAGAGGAGGAGGAGGAAGAGGAGGAGGAGGAGGAGGAGGAGGAGGAGGAGGAGGAGGAGGAGGAGAAATGGGGAGGAAATCCAGAAAGCTGAACACTTTTATTGGAAGAGACTACAAACCCTAAGTCTTATCTTCCCCCTTTTACTAAATAGATTAGAAATGACTTCATTTGTGTTGCTAATAGCAACCAAAACTGAACAATTATGCTGGCTTTCCTCAATATCTCCATTTTTCATAGTGATTCGGCTGTTCTTTTCTAGAGAATGTAAACATCATCTTTAGCTATTTCCTCCAAAACGGAATTCAAACGGAGATGAGCTTGGAGAATAATATCTGATATCACTCATTTTCAACAAAAATGAAATGCTAAAGGTTTCTATAGGTGTCACATCACATACTGTATCCCATTCCAGATGCAGCTGAAAAATGTAGATGCCAAAGCATTATTTTTATTCATCAAAGACAGTCATTTTTATCAAATACTATTTGATAAATAAAGAATATTGTGCTCACTCTAGTATTTCTTCTAAATCAGTGTTGAAGCATACATTTTATCCCTCCATCCCATCCATCCATCCATCCATCCATCCATCCACCCCCTTTGTACCTACCTACATTTCCACAACCTTAATAACACTACCAACAGCACTTAGATTTATATATTGCTCCATTGTGTTTTCCAACACTCTCTAAGCAGTTTACAGAGTCAGCATATAGCGCCCAAAAATCTGGGTCTTCATTTTACAATATTGGAAGGATGGAAGGCTGAGTCAACCTTAAGCCAGTCAGGTCAAACTCCTGTTAGTCTGCAATACTGAATTCTAACCACTGAGCCACTACGGCCCTTAACCATCTACCAGAGTCTATCATATGTCTTGCATTATGACAGCTACAATCAGGTTCTGCTTGCTAAAAGCATAATCTTACATACATTCACTCCCAGTAGTACTTACTTATAGTTAAATAGGTACAGCACTGATCTACAATGTGCATTCAGGAAGTGAAAACCTAGTCATTGAAGTGACTGATGATTTCTTTCCCTTAAAATTCTGTTCTACATTTTCACCAAGAACAAGTAGACAAAATATAAATGCTATAATAATCTTTAAAGAAATCAAGCTTGGATTTCTAAGCTTGCTTAAGAACCTATAATATAAAGATCTCAACACAGTTAACATGGTGGCAGACACCAGTTTGAAACACCTCTGAGACAGGACTCTAAATACATTGCCACCATTTAAAATTGTGGATACTATTTGTGTGCTTTCCTTCCACGTATGTCTCTAATAAAAATGCTCTGGGATCTTGTTCTGAGCATCTGGAGTGGAGAAAAATTAATTTTGTCATTTTCTTGTATCCCATATGTCACACTGCTAGTTTTCATAAAGTGTTGTTTGAAAAATTAGTCTTTGAAGAAGAATGCAAAAGTCTTTCTTTGACACATTATGATGGTGTAATGGTACTTAATTTTTTTACGTAGTGAGATAATTATTAAAAGTTACATATTTTTAAAAAGAATGACTAAATCCAGACATATTCTTTGACGCCTTATCTAATTAACATACATATTTAACATTCCTGTGATTATTGTTATAGAACGAACATTAATTTAAATTATAAAGAAAGCTATGCTTCATTATAATGTAAGCATTTATGAACTAGATTTCAGCTGAGAAGTGTACAAAGTGGTGTGTGTGTGTGTCTGTGTGTCTGTGTGTGTGTGTGAGAGAGAGAGATTACCAAAGAGCAAAATTGCAAACAATGAGATGAGAGGAAAATGAAACACAGAAGTATATCCTGTGAAAATTATATTAAAGCTTCATAATAATATTTAATTATCCCTTCTGACAAAGAAAGGGATTCTGTCAGTCAAAAAGGAAAGGAGTGATTCATCTTCCCACTACTAGCTCTTTGCATACTCTGCCCCACGAGTGGAGTGACTGTCTGGTAACAGGGTGGTTGCCCGAAGATGGGCTTATTGAAAAGTTGTATTGAATGAATGGAAGTTTATTAGTTTTGGTCAAATTTCCTGGAATTGATCAAGAATCTACTCAGGGCACAAGAGGAGACATTCCTCAATGGTCTTTGGAAATGTTTGCAAGCTAAGAAGAAACGACATTGTTTCCAAAAGGGGAGGATGAGCGGTCATTGTCATAGAGCAAATCATGACAAACTTTATAGGGAAGCTAAGAGAAATTGCTATACATCAACCCACTTGGAAGGAGAAATGCTGAACAAGTAGAAAGTGATTAAGGAAGACAGAGAAGGAAAAAGAATTTTGCTAAATAAGAAGGATAATTCCTAGAATGTGGGCAGAGAAAGGAAATAATAGGCTTCTAGGACTTGCAACTAAAACTTAATTATAGAAATAAAAATAGATTTTTATAGCCAATAAATTATACTAATGAATCATTCAACAAATAAACCCAGAACACTCACTCAGGGCATAAATGACCAGAATCAAGTTATCCTACTTTGGGTATATATGTGAAGACCCAGTTCACTGGAGGAGGCCTTAAAACTGGGAAAGGTGGAAGGAAACAGGAACAGCCGGGTTGATGAACTTTGTTACATAATCAATAAGAAAAATATTGGAAGACCTAAAATATTGGAAGACTCTAAAAGGTTAGAGACAGGCTTTGGAGAGAGAGAGAGAGAGAGGGAGGGAGGGAGAGAGAGAGGGAGAGAGAGATATCACTATGAATCAACAATGACTTGATGACACATGATCAATCAAATTATCCTCATTCTTAATTGAGCATATGAATATGTTCAGAAATATATTTATTTTGAGAGATGTTACTTTGTTAGTGGGTGCAGGTTTTATTTTTTTTAAAAAAAATTAAAGCCTTTTTAAGTCAGGAAATATTTTAAGACTCATCAGGATAGGATGTATAGGAGAAGTCTGGTCTCTAAGAGAAGATCATATTCACATTGGAAGCAACATACATACAGTTTTTTAAGCCCTTTGAAAAAGAGAAAGCTATTCTATTATTTACCATGGCAACTGCCTGTAAAACAATTCTTCTTCTTTCTTCCCTTAAATTTGCCTCCTGAGAATTGGAGGTGGCTGAATATGTAAGGTCATTTTATTTCAACCCTAGAATGTATTATTCAAACTAAAGTAGTATCTTATGGAGATATGAGATGATCAACTTCTATTTTATGTGGGTTGGGGTTTAAACTGAACGCCTACTACCCTACCTCCATGTCATTTAAATGTTTCCTGAAATAATGTGTACACTGTTATCTTAATATATGCATTTTTGTACACACTTCTTCCTTCTAATTTACATAAGTTTGTACACATTTCCAGTTACCTGCAATTATTTGCAAAACTTCAAATAATTTTGATTCAATAAAGTTTGAATGAAATTAAATGGTGGGATCCTTGATGCTATCTGAGCTTGGCTTTGTTCTTGTATATGTTTCATTATCCAACTAGGCAGTAATGAAATTCAAAGTTTTTTACTACTGGTTCTGTGGGCGTGGCTTGGTGGGCATGGCTTGGTGAGCGTGGCAGGGGATGGATACTACAAAATCTCCATTCCCACCCCACTCTGGACCAGCCAGAGGTAGTATTTGCCGGTTCTCTGAACTAGTCAAAATTTCCACTACCAGTTCTCCAGAACCTGTCAGAATCTGCCGGATTTCACCCCGGAACTAGATAACATCTTCAGATTTAGAAGGGAACAAGGTTTGTTCTCTATTTTAATACAGTGGTTTGCTTTGTCAGTGTTTGACAAACACTGACGAAGTGTTTGGGAGCGGATTTTTTTCCCCTTCCTGATAATTTCTTGATTAGGCTGTTGTTTATTGTTTGAGCATTTGTCTGAGCTGGTATTTCCTTTACTAGGATACTGTTTATTGCTCTAAGTACTTACTGTTAACTGACATTAAAATATTGTAGCAATTTCAGTAGCAAGGCTCTGAATTGTTTTGTCGCCGTTTAAACTATTGGACACAATTGGACACAATCTACTGTATATAGTGATGTAACTTCTATACAGAAGGAATGGTGGTTGATGTGATGTGATAGGATATGGTAATCTGAGTGATGTGACAGTTGTTTGACACTAAGATGAGAGTCAGGCAATATGTTTTATCACCTCCTTAATATCTGTGCCTAGTAGAGCTCTTTTGGGTGGCAAAACTAACACTGCTTTCTGTTTGACTTACTTTTTTTCTTTTTTAATGTTTATCATTTGTATTTTATTATATAAAATACAAAAAAGAAAAGAAAATAGGAAATTAAGGGAAGGAAGGAGAGTGGGAAAAAGGGGGTGTGAAATACAAGGGGGAAGAGAAAAAGAGAGAAAAGGGGGCATTGACTTCCAACTCTTCCTGGCACAGTACAAGATAAACACACATAATATATATATTATTATATATTTATAGTGTAATATATTTAACTATATATTAATATATAACTATATAACTATATATAACTATAATTATATATATCTGTTTTCTGAGGTTTTCACAGGTGTTTATATGTAGGTCTTTGGTTATTCGGGTCTTCTCCCACGTAAAATTGGAAGTGTCTT
The DNA here is from genome assembly GCA_030761175.1 of Masticophis lateralis. Classification (NCBI taxonomy): domain Eukaryota; kingdom Metazoa; phylum Chordata; class Lepidosauria; order Squamata; family Colubridae; genus Masticophis; species Masticophis lateralis. Next base: position 50,915,131 of record JAUDYJ010000002.1, read on the forward strand.
GGCGACGTTTTGACGAACATTCGTCATCTCCAGGCTGGTGTTCTCGGCTTTGTGCTTCCAGGAGCAATGTGAGAACGCAGCTGTCTCTTCCTTTTAACTGCTAGTGGGGGTGGGAGCTGATTGGGTGGGAGCTTGTCTGTGTTCTGATTGGGTGGAGGTGTGTTCTGATTGGTTAGGGGCTTGGCTGTGCTCTGATTGGATGGGGGGGTTGGTTGTGCTCTGATTGGCTGGGGATGTGTTCTGTTTGGGTGGGGGCTTGGTTGTGTTTGGTTTAGTCTGAGTTGCAGGGGGATTTGAGCTGGTGAGCTGCGTTGTTGTTGTTTGGCTTCGTGTTTGTGGCTGTGAGAGCTCTTCATGATGGGTGTCGGTCTGATTCATGTATGGATTGGAGGGGTTAAAAGTGGCTAATGATGCAGCTGCGGTCTGGCTTCTGGTCCTTGGTCGTGCCTCATTATCAGTGTGGGTTTGAGTCTGCTTTCTGCATGGATGTGTGGTGGTGACATCCTGTGTAGCTCTTGTGCGTGTGGGTCTGGGGTCATTCATCATGTTAGGGGCTCGTTTGTCAATAAGGGCGGGTTTCCAAATGGCTGGTAGGCGGGAGGTATCATCTTGTTTGTTCATGCTGTGTGGGCGTTTTTCTATCTCGATGGCTTCTCTGATTATTCTGATTATTCTGTTGTTAAAGTGTTCAGTTTTGGCGATGGTTCTGGTCTTTTTAAAGTCAATTTCATATATTCATATATATTCCTATAACACCAAATCAGGTCAAAGTTTCATTTTTTTTCTTCACAAGCAGAAATTCCAGAAGTGATATTCAGATAAGGACATATTTTCCTCATTAAATAAAGTAGTCAATTAACCATTCCTGCTTTATCTTCCTTGCTATGGAAGATAATTCCTTGCTTAATCTTTGTGAACTGTCACCATTTTTATTTACAAAATTTATTGTATCTTTCAAATTCTTTGGCCTTACTGAAAAAAAAAAGAGGGGGGACTCTTTTTCTCACTCTTTTTTTCCCCTTCAAAGTACTACACTTTTTTAAAAAAAACAACACCACTTTTTTTAAAATCAAAACTTTCTAATACATCTTTTTCTTTAACTTCTTAACATACAAGCTTTGAACTTCAGCACTGCATTTAGCTCCCTCCCTCCAAACTACTATTACAGAATTTTTTTTTTCTTTTATAAACATCCCTTTTAACATCTCTTTTTACTTATTTTTTACAAACAAATTTTGTTCTTTTCTGTGCTCATGGCAAGATCCATGTCTATGTGGGTTCTGCCAATGCAGCTAAGGTGTTTCTAACCTTGGCAACTTTAACATGTGTGAACCTCAACTCTCAGAATTCCTGGGCCACCAAGTTCAAGTTCACACATCTCAAAGTTGCCAATGTTGAAAAAATCCTGAGCTAAGAGATTCAATCATTTATCTGAATTCTGAATTTGGGCTCCAAGTAGAACACTCTGGTATACATTCTTGGGTGAAAGCTTTTACATTTTGCATGATTGGGGCAGATTTACCACATTTACTGTTTATTTAATCAATATCTGGCTAAAACCCACAGGTCCTGACCTAAACATATACTGTTTCCAAGAATCAAGGATGGCAATATTTGGCAGTATTTATTCCATGCCAATTTCTTTCTCCTACATCACACTAATTCATCACATTGTCTCAACTTGCTTCTGCTACTTTGATGAGTAACAGCAGTATTTCTTTAGCATCACACGAAGGCTGGCATCTTAGAAAAGTCATTTGGAAAGTAAGAGCTTTCTTTTTAATATAGTTTGTAAATGTTTTTAATTTTAAGTTGGGGCAAGACACTCTTTGCATTGGTTTAGCTCACTCACTTTAGCCTTCTTACTCAAATATTTGAAAAACCTCTTCTTGCCAAATTTGCTTAGTAGTGGAGAAATAAAGAGATTCAGCTGCAACTTGATACAGGGCCAATGCCCTCTAAAAAAACTACAATCCCTACTGATTTTATCTCATTTGGCTCCAAAAACTGAAGTAGCAGATAATCTGGTGTTTCACCATTACAGGCAATGGACAGGTTTGCTTTAAATTGAATCTCAAAGGGTCTCAAATCAAATCTGTTTGACCATGGATCACAACTCAAATTGAATCTTGCTCTCTTCAAATCTCAACTTTCTAGTTTGAATCAAATCACAATTGATCTGAACAGCCCATTTTATGCACTCCTTAGCAAACAATATGTTTGCAAGAGTTTCCTTTAGTACATTATGTTTTTGACTGCATTTGGTTCAATTTTGTAAATTGTACCACAAAACCCAGAACATATTTTTTATACATGCAATATGCAAGTACAACAAGTATGAATTAGATACGTTCTGGTTAAAAAAGTGCAGTCAGTAGTCTTTGACTTAGAACAACAACTGTAAATCCTTGATTTACAATGACAATTGTACAACTAATATTTCAGTTGCTAACTGATATAGTCACCAAGTGAGTCATTGTTCTGCCCCAGCTACAGACCCCAAAGAACACAGCGCACACAAAGTTTGTATAAAACTTAAATTTACTAAAATAAGTCAGTCTTTTCCAAACAAAGGCTGTTAATAAACTTTCTTAACAGTCTACAAGAAACCAAAGATAAAGTAATCACAAACTTACTAAGGTTGGCAGAAAGCCCAGAAGCAATTTGCAGAGGATCAAGACGTGAAGGAGAATGAACTAAAGTTGTTCCCTATAAATTGTTTCAGTTGGCATTCCTCCTTAAATAGGCTAAGGGAATGGCCAATTAGCCCCAAATCTTACTCTCGAGGAGACCTCCTCCTGAGGAGCCACTCCTGCCTTTTGGCAGCTCTGCACTCCCGTGCTTCGAGAAGAGGCTCCTCCTCTTCGTCCTCTTCACTTAAAGGAGCTTCTAGAGGTTCTGAAGGCCCTGGCTGAATCCCTGCCTCTGGCACCACATCTTCTCCAGCCTCCTCACTGTTTGACTTGAGCACCAGCTGCACAGGCTGCTTACGCAGCATCACACCAACCTCCTCGCTGTCAGAATCAGCTACAATCCACACAGGCCGCTGACGGGCCCCAACAGTCATCATTTGACTGGATCCACATTAAGTGAATCACATGATCATTAAATGAATCCAGCTTCCCCAATCAATGTTGCTTGTGGGAAACCCACTGGGAAAGCTGCAAATCCCAATGACATGAATAAAGGATACTGCAATTGGTCATAAACACAAGCTAATGGCCAAGCACCCAAATTGGAATCACATGACCACAGGAATGGTGGTGCGATAATCATTATTTTGAAGCTAGGTTGTAAATCATTTTTCTGAGGCTATGTAATTTGAACCATTATTCAACAAATGGTTGTAAGTTGAGGTCTATCTGTAATGTATCTGTGGTATGCAAAAGAAGTGAAAGTCCACTACAATAAGGGGAATATATTTTAATAATTCCAAGCCACCTACTAAAGCTAGATGCTAGAAGAATTACAAGAACTACTGCAAAATCCCAATTTTCCTGACAACATTGCTTCATCAATCATGTTGTAGATTCAGAAGGTTTCAAAAACTCAGGCATGAATCAACCAGTTTTAGGGTTGTTGTTGTTTTTTAAATTATTCCAATGATCATTTTGAACAACTTTCTGGGAAATGTTCCAACTCTGACTTGCTTATCTCCTGCTGATGGGTTTACCAATGGCTAGTTTCCCAAACTGATATTTGCATTAATAAGCTATGCCTCCCTCTCATTCAAAAAGTTGGTTGCTTGGGTTAAGGACCTTCTGAGAGGATATTTTGTCCTGTCTCTTGCTTTTCCTTTATCACCCTCTTCTTTCTTATCAGCTCTACATTGCTGAACTGAACTGTTAGCCACTGGCTTGGGCTGGCCCCCTTTCTTGCTCTTGGCTTGGGTGATATATATATATATATATATATATATATATATATATATATATATATATATATGTGTGTGTGTGTGTGTGTGTGTGTGTGTGTGTGTGTGTGTGTGTGTGTGTGTGTGTGTGTGTGTGTGTGTTTTCTCTGAGGTTTTTCAAGGTGTTTGTATGTAGGTCTTTGGTTATTCGGGTCTTCTCCCGCGTAGAATTGGAAGTATCTTGGCAACGTTTCGACGAAGTCTCATTCCTCATCTTCAGGCTGGTGTTCTCGGCTTCGGCACGAAGCCGAGAACACCAGCCTGAAGATGAGGAATGAGACTTCGTCGAAACAAGCTGTTCCATTGGTTGATTGTTCTCACTCTCAGAAAATTTCTCCTTATTTCCAGGTTGATTCTCTCCTTGATCAGTTTTCATCCATTATTCCTTGTCTGGCCTTCAGGTGCCTTGGAAAATAGCTTGACTCTCTGTGGCAGCCCCTCAAATATTGGAACACTGCTATCATGTCTCCCCTGGTCCTTCTCTTGTGAGATTATGGACGAGGACACTCAACTCTTGATAGATACCATGTGAAGTTGATGTTATGACCCAAAATCTCCACCGTAACAGTTTCTAAAAATTGAAAAGACAACCATGACAAGGGAACTGTACCAGTAATCCAAAAATATGGCAATACAGGCAATGATGAAGGGTATTGCATCTGAAAGCAACTAACACCACCAATCAACACCACCACCACCAAGAAAGGAAGGTGTTTGCTTTTCTCCACATTGAGAGCAACGTACAGTAATGCACCAGCAGCAGGAAGGGATCAGGCAAAGGAGAAATTTATTTTATTTATTTATTTAGTTATTAAATTTTTATGCTGCTCATCTGACTCATGCAGTGACTCTGGGTTCCTTACAATATAATAATAATTTAAAAAACCATAATACAAAGTAGTTAAAATTAGGAGAGTTAAAAAGGAAAACTGAAAACCATGATGACAGGTGGCCTGGGGGTAGGGATCTTCTGTATCCCATCAGCCACCCCAACATAGCATGCCCTGTCAGATCCCCAGGCCAAATTTTCAGGTTTTTCTGTAAGGCCAGGAATGAGGAAGTAGGTTCACCTCCAGCAGGAGAATATTCCAGAAGGCAAGGGCCATAGCAGAAAAGGCTCTTCTACTGGGCCCTGTCAGCTGAAATTCTTTGGGAGACAGGATCTGAAGGCCATTCTGAGGTTGAATGAGTGTTGTGATATAGTGCCAGCAGGGTGAGAAGGCTCCTTATTATACTTCAGATTCATGTCCTGGGTCCTACAGATAGATTGCCTACAGATATTGCACTTTCTCTCTCCCCACTCACAGAACAAAGAGATTGGAGAGGAAAGGATTTTAAGACAGTATCTTATTTATATAGCATGCTCAAAGCCCCAGCCCTAGGCTGCCAGCATGGTCTTATTGCTTTCAATGTATACAAGAAAATAAGCAGGCACTTGAACATACCACAACAGGGGAGACTGGTTAGGAGGCAAACAAAAGGTGAATCTTAGTAGTCTTTCCAGCTGTAAATCACAGTCATGATCATGTGACCTCCCACTTAGTGATGCTTTGCTGAGCAGCAGAGTTGCTAGTCCCAATTAGGATTGCTAATCAAGGAGTATACATCTCTCCTAATTTTATTCCTTCAGCAATCTTGCAAGGAGCAGGGTGGTGGTGGACTAAGAACCACCAGCTTAAAGTCAGCTCCTGAGCTCAAGCAGACCTGAACATAGATATCCTTTACCTAAATTAAACCACAGAATCAACACACTTGCTTTTATCCATCTTTGTCTGTCTATTCAGTTACTCTGCATATACCTTCTCTGCCAGTGATGGTTACCCTTTTTGGTGCCGAGTAACAAAGAGCATGTGCACACATGCTAATGCATGCACGTGTGCCCAAACCCCCAAAATGAATGCAAGCGCCCCTGCGCATGTGCCCTGCCCCCATGCATGTTCCCCGCCTGCATGCTCCCTGCCCCCATGTGCGCCGTTTTGACTTCCAAGTTGGTGCAGGAATCTGCACCCCCCGCGCATGCACCCTGCAGCAGAGACCCGAAGACCAACTGGCTGGTGGAAGGCCCACGTGCATGAGTGGTGGAGCTGGGCTGGGGTGATAGCTGGTGGGCCTGCAGAGACAGCTCTATGTGCCACCTGTGGCATCCGTGGCATAGGTTTGCCATCACGGTTCTATGCTATGGAGTGAGAGGATGTTCTGCAATATCACTAAAATTTAGACATTTTAATTGATTTTTCTAATTACTGTATAAGATATGGAATCCCATACTAAATGGCAACTTCCTTCTTTAACTCAACAAGAAAATAGCAAACTAATCAAACAGTGCTTATGACTTTATGTAGATTTATTGACGTTTTGTTAAGACTCCTTTGCAAGCTTCTTCTAATGCTTTTAGTGCAGGGGTGTCAAACTCATGACCTGTGGGCCATATGCATCATATACTGGCCATGCTCACACCCACACCCAGTTTAGCAAAGGGGAAAAAAGTCACAATACATCATGTGACACATGAGTTTGACACTCCTGCTCTAGTGGCAGGGTCTAGGACAACTATTCCTGGATTGTCCAGTGGCAAGATGGCCATGCCAGGTTGGTCATGGTGAGATGGCTGGAGTGAGTTGGCCACAAGATGGCCAAAGTAAGAAAGTCATGGTGAGATGGCCATGGCAAAATGGTCAAAGTGAGATGACCATGGTGAGTTGACCCATTCCTCTAGTGGCATCCCCTGGTATGCACAATACAGGTAGTTATCATCATTAATTTAGTAACTGTTTGAAGTTATAATGGAGCTGAAAAAAACTGGCCCTTGACCTTGTTATCTTTTAGGGAGCTTAACTTTCAGGACCTCTTGATATACTGTCTATTGTCCATCGAAGATCAAAATCAGTTTAGATGGAACTGGAAATGTGACTTTTGAAGAAGACAAAACAGAATGGAAGCCAGAGGCCACCAAAGAGATGCCCATTGCTTTAAATACCTTTTATAGAAATCCCATAAAATTACAGAAAATCGGTACTACCCTTTACGTGGAATTTAGCTTGAGCTTATTTTGCCACATCAGCTTCCAGAGGATTCCTATTCATGGCATTTACCCATCTGCAAATCACAGAGAGTCAAAATTTGCAAATGCAAATTCATGAATCTTTCCGGCAGACAAAGAAAGAATCCTATGACATAAAAAAAATGTATTGTTTTGTGCATAACAAACAACAAGGCAAATGCTTCAAATCTGTCAGTGGAAGAAATGAAAGCAGAGAGATTTTCCCTTTCTTTTCAAGAAAAAGATATTGAAGAAGATTTATAATGTCAGGCAAAGTCCACATGCAAGAATGTGCAAGTGTGCCTTATAAGTTTGGAAGAAAGAGCTTGCATTTAAGTAGATTTGGCACTTTCTCATTTAGTATGATAACTTCTACATAAACAGGGGAAACATGTTGGTAAGAGCTTTATCCCGTCAGATCTGTGATGAATCCTCGAATGTGAAATAGTCACTAAAGAACCTTGGATTTCAAATGTTCAGTTAACACAGCCTTGGAAGAATAATGACTTTAAATCATTTGTCCTCTGTTTTGGAGCTTAGAATGAATGACATTATTTTTCTAGTGCTACTTTATCACTATTTCTCACTGCTTTATTATAAAGAAGCCAAGCACTTTATAGGAAAAAAAAAGTATAGTTTGTGAAGAGAGCTATTTAATAAGAAATATTGTAGAAAGAGACGCAGAAAAGCAGAAGTCTATTACACACATTCTAAAGTGCATCCGTACAAGACTGTACGAACCATTTTCTAATAGGACTCACTGTGTTTTATGTTTTGGTTTTGGTTTTCATATTGTGGTTTCAGTGGATGGTCCCCCCATAACTGCTGCAGTTGAATTAATTATCCTTCTGACATTGAGACAGGGCAGCTGGGATGCTAGGAATGGGAAGCAGGTAAACAACATAATTACAGGCACTTTTATGGTCTAAGAATATCTGATTCTGTATATTTTTCGAAACTAGGCAAGTTCAGAAACTGGGTGATTAGAAGTTCAATACGTGCATTGGAGTAATGTTACCCTTTTAATATGATGATGTTTGCTTATTTAGTTAGGGTGCATATGCCAGCCTTTCACAAATTGCCAAGATCAGACTTAAACAAAACAAATCAGTGAAAAACATACATACAAACTGCAAAGTAACAAATGAGAATCAGCAAACTACACCACCATCACCACCCATCTGGTACAGGGTCAAGAAACAGCTTCAAAAAGAGATCTAAAGCAAAATCTTCAAAGAGCAGCACAGCCATTGGGCAGTTTGTTCAGTGTGCTTTGCCATTCTGAAAGTAGAGTATATATTTTAAGTATTATTAAAAAGTATAAATTATATCCCATTGCTACAAAAATGGCAGGGTGCTTTGTGATCTTTCAAGACAGCAAGACATTTATTATAATTAAAGTATCAGAAAAGCAGCAATTTATTAATAAGTATAATGGAAGCATGTTTGAATATGAAAACAGCATGCTGAAAAGGGGGAAACAACAATGAAAAACATGGTTTTTAGGAAATTGTGTTTCCAAGTAATGCCATTTGTTTTGGTATGCTTAAAATAAAGAAGCTAAATATAATACTTTTATTAAATGTAGGCGCAGGTGGCAGTTGTGACTAGCAGGGCCTATGTACAACTTCTTACAATGCATCAATTATGCCATTCCAAGTTCAAGAGGCCTCACTCATGCCCTGCTCACCTTCTATGTGGACTACTGCAAGGAGATCTAGTAGGATATACCCTTGACGAGTATCCAGAAACTTCACCTGGTTAAAAATGCGGTGGAATAAGCAGTGTTGTTTTGGTAGAATACACATTACACTTTTGCTTCGTGAAATTGACTGGTTGCCAGCCTCTTTCTGGGTCCAATTCAAGGTGCTGGAGTTTCACTTTAAACCCCTTCATGGCATGGGGCTGGGTTACTTGAGGGACTGCCTTGCCCACATTTCATCTGCCCATCCCACCAGATCAGTGGTGGGTGCTCCCGGTTCGGACCAGTTCGCAAGAACTTATAGTAAAACTGGCGGGAGTCTCCGTCCACCATCCCGGATGTCATCATAGGCGATCTGCGCATGCACAGAAGCATGCGCAGATCGGCATGCTTAGTAAAGGTAAGTAGTAAAGGTAAGTAGAACCCACCCCTGCATCAGATCTAGCAGAAAGGGCATGTTATGGTCCTATTGGCTAAGGAGCTACATGTGGCAGGGCCTAAATGGCACACCTTTTCTATCGTGTAGAATATTGTGGAATATTCACACACATTATGGAATATTCTATCCCCTTCACACACACACACACACACACACACACACACACACACACACACACACACAATACAATTGGTTTAATCACTTCTAAGCTTCTGATGGTCCCTTAAGACTTGGTTAGGTCAGCAAGCCTGAATACACCAGGGGATAGGTGAATTTATGAGGCTGTCTGTTATTATTAATATCCCTTAATCTGTTATTTCTTTGTTTGTTCTATTAGTTTTTAAAATATTTTTTGTAATTAATAATGTAGTTTTATGTATTCACAGTTTTAGCTTTGTTGTATGCTGTACAGAGTTGCTTTTGATGAGATAGGCAGGTGTATAAATTAATAGGTTGGTGGGTAGGTAGCAGAGGTGGGTTTCAGCAGGTTCTGACCAGTTCTGGAGGACCAGTAGCGGAAATTTTGAGTAGTTCAGAGAACCGGTAGTAAAAATTCTGACTGGCCCCGCCCCCATCTATTCTCTGCCTCCCAAGTCCCAGCTGATTGGGAGGAAATGGAGATTTTACAGTAACTTTCCCCTGCCTATCAAGCCACACCCACCAAGCCATGCTATGCCCAACAAGCTATGCCCACAGAACTGGTAGTAAAAAATTTGAAACCCACCACTGGTAGATATGTAGGTAGGTAGATGACAGACAGACAGACAGACAGACAGACAGACAGACAGATAGATAGATAGAAGATACAGAGATAAAGATTAGATTAGCCCTGAAGAAAAGACCTATTGAGAATAATACTGTCTTATATATACATGATAGATGATGATGAAGAAGAAGTATCTGAATCTAGGAGGATCTGTGTGGAATTATATTTTGTCTCACCTTCCTCCTAATTTTCTACTACTTTTTTGAATTTCTCTTTGTATTTCATATTTTGGTAAATTATTAAAAATGTGAAACTGAACATTAGACTTTCTTATTGGGTACCCTAGAAAAAAGGGGGGAGTCCCTCCCAAGTCTCCTAGGTAGTTGAAATTTTGACTGAAATATTCATGGGAGATCTTTAAGGGAGTTGTTGCACTGAACTCAGAACAGTTCTAGCTTTAAAAGAGGGAATGGCAAAGGTTTCCCCTGTCCAGTAAAATCTGAATCTAGGAAGCAGTGCTCATCTCAGTTTCTTAGCTGAGGTGTCCAAAGACACTGCCATGGTCATGTGGCTGGAATGACTATATGCCAAGGCACACAGAATGCTATTACCTTCTCACTGCAAGGTTGCTAGGAGATGGGGCAAGTAGGTGAAGCTCACCCTGTTGCACTCTGGTCTCAAACCCAGTCTCTCAGCTTTATAACTGACAAGCTAAGCATTTTTAACCACTGAGCCATTGCCCCTCCCCCCTCTACTTTTAACAATGGTGATACATACAGGTAAGCAAAAGTATTAGGTGATCTATTTCTAGGTATCTTCTAACTGGAAAATAATTGAGACTGCTTAAAACATAAAGAACAGTGGTTGAAGAATACAATTTACAGATCTGACTCAGTGCATTTTGTAGTAGAAATGCTACAAGTGCTCAACACATTACTTAATAGTACAATCTTTCCTAGGAGTATGTGCTATTGAACTTAGAGGAAATCCATGCACATAAATTTACTAACGAAGTGTGTGTGCTGTTATGCAATACTATTTCCCCCCCTCAAAGGCTTGCATGACAAAACAAAATTTGACATATTCTGTAAAATCTTTTTCAGTCATGGATAGACAATATTTGGTCATATCTTTTCTGTCAACATTATCGTGATTGACACTGATGACATAGGTAATTACTTCGTTTATTCTGAAAGGAGAATTGATCACTGGATTTTAAGCAAGGCAGAATTTAACTGAGCAGCATGTACTACAGAAATTAACTGCAAGACCTTCATTTGCACAACAGACAGTTTATTAATGAGACATGCTTTTCAGAACAAAAGAACAAAATAACTCAAGTGGGAGTAACATTTTAAGGAACTCAGTTCTCTTCTGACTAGCTGTGCTCCCAGTTTCCACACCGCCCTGAGTCCTTCGGGAGTAGGGCGGTATATAAATCTAATAAATCTAAATCTAATCTAAATCTAATCCACAGAGTTCAAAATCTGCATGAAGCTTGGATACATCTTTGGGATTTGAGTGTTCTTCGATCTAGTAATAGCATGGAAAAGTTCCCAATTTGAAAAGCCAGACAGCTTTTGAACTTTGTAAATCCTAACAGTGACTACAGTGGAACAAGGACCTGGCAAATGAATAGATGCCAAGAAGTCCCTTTCTGGATAAAGGAGAGGACCTGGGATTACTCATGAGTGTTCCACATAAAGGCTATTTAACTGACCATAAAATATTGGTCTTTGGCAGGTTTAAGAACTCTGGGAGCCAAGGGAGTTATCTTTGCCCAAGACAAAGTTTGAAACCTTCGTACAAACACTGGTTTTGTTTAATCACTTCTGGAAATAACTTATAGATTGCTTTTTTGGAAATGAAGAACTATCAGAGTGACAAGTTTCATTATACTGAGTGATTCTCTATCAATCAGTAGCAAAATAAGTTAGATGTAAGTTTAAGACCTTATTTTTTAAATTCTAGAATAAACAGCAAAAAGATAATTAGATCATTCATTTTGAAAAGATATGGATGGACTAAAGGTGGAAATAATATTTTAAAATTAGTTATCAGAATAATTTCTGTGGATTATTTAAAATCCTACTAAAATGTGAAGATTTTAAATCTAAGTATAAGAAATTTTCTCGTTGGAAAATGTTATGGATTACAGAAAAACTGTTGAAGATTTACTGAACCAGGGAGAGGAGTCAAATGGGAAATTAGTCTGGAATCCCTACATGGGCACAAGAGGGCAAAGTCTTCCCCCCTCCCCCCTTGAATGCTATTAAACCTAATCTAATTTTACCCAGGTGTAAAACTCAGTCTGAGAAGGTTTCTGTGATAAGTTTGAACAATAAAACAGCTAATTGAATTCTTCATGTGTATGTCTGGTTATTTGTACCTGACAAAAACATGATAAGAGAAGACTTTGAAGGCTGAACACTAGAAGTAATCAGTTACAGTTTTACACTCTGACATTCCTAAGTAGCGAAAAGCTCAGCTTTAGTTTAGTTGTATTTACTTGAAGAAAAAAGATGGGAACATGAAATATTTCATGCTACTTGAGCATTATGTATACATCTAGTATATGTTGAATAGCCCATTTGAAGAACTTACTACCTGCATCATTCACTATCCAGAAAATCAGGCAGATTGAACTCTGGAAATTAAGTATACTTCCAGGTAGCTGAAATATTTTTGTGATAAAATATGGAGCTGGCTTAGATAATCAGCAATATCTAGAAAAGTTGTGTTTGGAAACCAAGCAAAATTCCTTTTTTTAATATACGTATTTAGGATAACCAATTTTAGGTATTTATAAAACTGTTCTATCATATCATCATCAATATTTTAATACGAATATAGTTTGTATGATTAGTATTAACTGCTCAGGCTCTTTGAAGAATACAAAGAATACAGAGGAATACAGAGAAACATAAATTACATGAAAATAAGCAGGGCAGGAGTAGTCTATCTTCATTCTTTTGATAATGTTTCTTCAATCAATCAATCAATTTGTAGGTCTGCTTTTTTTTTGTAATATCCCATCAGGCAAAGTCTGTAAAGTAATTTTATTCAGGTTATTTGGGTTGGAAACAAAATCAAGAGTTAATTTAGCCTAGTGGTTAAGGCTTTGAACTAAAAACCAGGAGATTGTGAGTTCTAGTCATGCCTTTGGCATGAAAGCCAGCTAGGTAATTTTGGGTCAGTCAGTCTCTCTCATCCCACAGTATCAGGCTTGGGCAACCAATATCTTTCTAAACCAATGGACCAACACTCTGTTGACCTCTTTCCACCACTACAACACCCCCCCCCCCATGGACCTGACACTTGCAGTAAAAATATTAGGAAAAAGAACTGTGTTGGAAATAAAGAAGCAGAATGTGTGTAGCTACCTACACATTCAGGCATATGATCTAAGAAAGTGTAATTAACAATTATAAATTAGTAATACGAGTTGGAAGGGCCACAGCTTAATTATCCGGAATTTATATGTGGTTCATTTGTCTTTGTCTTTATTTCTGCTATAGGATTATACATTTTTCCCTTGTTTGTATAAACATATTTATCTCAGTGTTCACAAGATATGCTCCAGGCAGCTACAACTGAAGTGTAATTCTAAATTTTGGATAAAATAATACTAGTAATAATCCCACAAACATTTCAGCTTCATCAACTGAATATATAATTAGCAATCTTGCCCTGTAGCATTTACTTGCAATTTCAGTTTTGATCTCATGAAGGTTTGTTTGTTTGCGATGGTTAAAATAGCCTTTTTGCTTTGTTTCAATAGCCTGCCAAGAGTTTTAATATAATCATGCTGGCTGAGGATTTCTAGGAAGTCAACCTGGCTGAGGCAAGTTCTGCCTCTGGAAGAATAAATTCTTGTTAGCACCTTGGAGAGCTCATTGCTGGAAGCTGCAGACTGGTTTTAGCACTCAGTCAGGATCTGTACTTGCAACGAATCATCCCATCTGGCTTATTCCACTGAAACATTTGCAGATGGCTGCATTCTGACCAAATACATTTCAATCTTCTGTGTGTTGCTGAACCAAGACTCAAAATGTTCTGAGCATTTAGACCACAGGGAACAATGGAAACTTTTTTGCTGCCTTCCTTTTACCCTCAGTTCTCTAATGTAGATGGAGTTTTGTTTCATGCTGAATGATACCAGTGAGTCAGCTTTGGGGGGAAAAAACTTGGCAGAAAAAAGTAAATTAAAATACTTTTAAAATCTCCCATTATGGAGGCATTTGTTGTGCTGTCTTCCTAAGCTGCCTTGTACCTGAAGTCAAGTACTGATGTATTGTTCTACCTTTGCCTTCGGGGTAGGTTGGTTGAAAGGAATGCAAAGAGGAATTACTAAGCACACTTTTCCTACCTTTTGAAGAATCAGAATCTTTAATCTCTCACACACTCTCCAAGGAGGAGAGGGGAAAAAAATTCTAGCCAGTCTATTTACAAAGTTAATTCTTTCAAAAAAAGCATTTTAAAATAGAGCTGCCTTAATCTAAGTTGTCTATGCTTAAATTTAACCTTGCAGACAAGAAGAGACCTGAACCGTCTCTTCTTCTTTTCCTTTATTTTAAGGGTTAAACTACAAGTTCCCTCCACTTTCTTCTCTACCACTTTCACAACTTGACTGCCAAAAGAAAAAACAACAACAAAAATGAACATCAGTTTCTACCAAGTAGAATGAGAATATTACTCAAAGAAAGCAAGAGCTGCTGCTTGGGAGAGATGCCCAGAAAAAGACCAAATCAATCAATCAATCAATCAATCAATCAATCAATCAATCAGTCTTGCCTGCCATGTGACTTGTAATCATGAGTTATGCATATACCCTTGCTTGATAAAACCATTCATCTTTTTTATACCTGAAATATAAAATGGATCAAGGAGCTGTAGCAAACGGGTGAAGGAAGAATTTCAGACGTTCCACTGCAGCAGGAATATGGCTTACATCCATGGTGCTCAGGACCACTAACCTGACTGAACACAAAACATCTTTTCCATTTTTAAATGCATTCTGAAATCGCCACCATTGGAAGGACAAAAAAGAATGCATGAAGCCTTTGAAGATGAAGACTAACTGCATTTCTAAAGGGTCGACAATTTCACATACAAGAAAAAAAGATAGAAAGAAATGGTTTCTGATCTTTCTTATAGCAGTTACTAGTAGAATTGTAAATTTACTTAATTTTAGGAGCTGTGGTGGTCTAGAGGTGGAGCTCTTGCCTCCCACTCGGGAGGTTATGAGTTTGATTCTAGGTAGAGGCCAGATGTAGGCTCTCCTGCTTGGGCAGGGGGTTTGGACTAGATGATCTGCAAGGTCCCTTCCAACTCTATTAAAAAAAAAAGTCAGGTCATCTCCTGATGAACTTCCTCATGTCAAATCATGACTCTCTTCTTTCTATAATCTGTCCTAATTGTCAAAAGTATCGATCTCAAGTTCATTTTTTTTTACACATAGGGTACCAAAAGGACTTCCAGTCAGCAATAAACATAGATATTATGTTTTTTTCTAACCAACAGGTTAATTTAAGGATCTCAACAAGTCTCAATCCTAACCAGGTGTGGGCTGCTATGGGTTCGCCTGGGTTCAGGAGAACCCATAGCTAAAGTTATGGCTGGTTTGGAGGACTTCCAATTCACAACCCTAGCTGGCACTACCAATCCCGCAGTGCCACTCCCAGTAGTGTTTACGCGGCCCATTTTGGATGCCAGGTAAATGCAAGGCCTGTGCTGAGGCTTGGGAAGGGGGGACAATGGGCCTCCCAGGCATTCCAGGAGGCAGGAAATGGGTCTCCGGAGGGCTTCTGGAGCCCAGGGGAGGCAGTTTTTGCCCTCCAGAGGCTCGAGGAAGGTCTCTGGAGCCCGGGTAAGGCAAAAACGCCCGCCTCCCACCACTGTGGTGCAGGAGGCCAACTAGGCCATGCCCTCCATGGCCATGCCCACCCAGGCAGAGAACCCATTGCTGAAATTTTTGAAGCCCACCCCTGATCCTAACTCAACCATTTCTCCATTATAAATATTGCTGTATCTTTCCATTTTTGTGGAAACAATAATCTAACTGCAGTTATCATATATAAAGTTCCATGACTTCTTCCAGCTATTTATCCATTAGTCCCAAGAGGAAAAATCCTGGTTTCACTTGTATTTTAATGTTTAAAATCCTCTGAATCAATGTATGTATCTGAACACAAAAACCTCTGGCTTTTTTGCATGTCTACCAAACATGATAAAATGATCCTTCTCACTTACATCTCCAGTATAGATTTGAAGTACCTTTACATGTTATAGATATGTTTTTGTGTGTCATATACTAACAATATATAATTTTATTAAAATATTCTTTTAAAAGAACTTTGGGTAAATTTCAGTCTTCAAAACCACATATCTAATCCATTTTATTATACATTCTTATAATAGGAAAACCATTGATAGTTGTCCCTCTGACACCAGTTCTCCTGATTTTATTTTGTATTCCCCTTAATAGGATTATAGTTTATAGCCAACCACCCGCCATCCTCTGTCAATCCAGGTTTCAATCTGATATCAGTCTAGACAATCTAGACTCAAACTCTAGTGTCAAACTCAAGGCCTGCGGGCCACATGCTGGCCCCGCCTCCACCTGGTTAGCAAAGGGAGAAAAGGTCCCGATATGTTATGTGATACTGGTGTGACGACACGAGTTTGACACCCCTGCTCTATAGCATTTTATGAAATAGTTCACAAAAGTGTATATCTTTTGATGAGAGAGAGAGAGAGAGAGAGAGAGAGAGAGAGAGAGAGAGAGAGAGAGAGAGAGAGAGAGAGAGCATCAAGACTCCTCCTGCATTTATAAATATATAATGGTTCTTTCAATTGTATTATCCCAAATATGCTTTCCTGTTTTCACAAATCAAAGAACCACATCAAGACGGGTGCCATTGACCTACTTATTCCTTCTACAGGTGTGTATATGTATAATACAAAGCGTGAGAGAGAGATGGTGTGCATCAGTGAGTCTTTGAATAAAATACAGTACCATGTTATTTTGGATGTACATATTACAAACTATGAATAGAAGCCTGATACATTGCTTACTTCATTGATCCATGAATTAAAATGACCTGCTTTGTGACTTGTCATAGTTTATTCCACCAGCTACCGCTACTTAAATACTAGCTACAGCTATTATCCAGATAACTGGGTTTTATCTGACAGCTTCCTCAATCTGATCTCATCCCATTATGTTCTCATCCTTCGGCCTATGAATAGCAGCTACCATTCAGCTCATGTTCATTCTTAGTACATTTTCTGATCCTCATTTTACATTCATTAAGCACCTGCTAAGGTTTGAAAGCACAAAAATGGTCACTGTGGAAAGGTCTGCCTATGCCACTTCATCTAATATATCAGCTCAGCATAAGCCATCTTAATGAAGAAAGCTCCGACAAACATCTTCAGCCCCATTTGCATAAATGATGGATTTATTTCTTGTTGTGGATTCTTCCTTTAATGTTGCCATCAAGCAGGCAGATTGGCATCTTGTCAGATAATGACGAAGCGTATCTTCTGTTCTTTGAAAGAGAAGCCTGGATGATTCATTTATGTCTGTGACAAAGCAGCACCACAGCTCCTCAAAGAAATCCTGAAATGAGTATTTTAGTTTCACCAAACTGACCAAGAGGCTGGCAACAATGAGACTGACCTATGATTGTTAAGAAAATTATATAGTGAATCCTACCGAGGCCAGATTTGAGCATTTCATTGTGCTGCATTTCATTGTACTGTTCACTGGTGAAATGAACAGTAACCAGAATACAGGCTGCTTAGTGACTATCCTTCCCTGGGTCAAGAACTCCTTGATCAAGGCCAGTGAAGGATTATTTTTACTTTCTAAATGTTTACTTTTACTTTCTAAATGTTCTAATGGTTCAGAATCATCTAACTTTTTTTTTTACTTTTACTTTTTTAAAATCCTGGAGTATTTATAGTAGAACTGAACTCTTTCAAGGAGGCTTCTTTCTGGCATCTAACTATGTAACATTTTAAGTGTAATCTTCCAATAGAAGAGAGTCTTCAAAGGGTAACCTCTCCCATCTCAAGACAGCTTTGGTGAATTTGGGGGGAAAGGGTTCTTTTGGCTGTGACTGGATGGATTACGGCTTTATTTCATTTCACTCTTTCCCCCAAACAAGACCTTTGCTAAGGCTAGATGGTTAGCTTCACCCTTCCTGTTCTAATGAGCTGGCCTAGTCACCTAGGGATCCCTTGGGCTTAGAACTCAAGCCTTTTCTACCTGTTTCTTATAGCTTAAAGCAGCATATATTGTAACCCCCATAGTAGTTTGGCCACATTGGGAATTTTGTGAAGCCTCAACTTGTTTGCTCCTTATGTATATGCAACTGCAGGGCAGAGGTACTGCTGAGCTTCAAGTAAGAGTTGCTGTGAATATTAATTTGAACTAACAAGGTGAACTCCAAGGAAGAGGCTAACAGAATTGTGGCTGATCCTAGCAGCCAGACGTCAGAGCCATGGTTATTACCTTTTACTGGCTCTTAACAATAATTGCTACTTCAACAGCATCTTTCTGGCTTCCTTTCACTGTTAATGGTACTTAGTCATTGTTTCCCAGTCCCTTGTTCCATTGCAGTTTTTCCTTCTTATCTTCCCAATCCCTCACATAACCTCTTGGTTAAATGTCTATGGAGATTCTCAGTCATCTAGGTCATGGTTGTCCCAAAGGTGCTTTTTTTTTTTTCAAGAGGCAACTGGACTTTCTGGTTTTTCTCTGAAGACATTTCACTTCTCATCCAAGAAGCTTCTTCAGCTCTGACTGGATGGTGGGAAATGGAAAGATTTATACTCCTTGCAGACAGCTGGACATTTGCATTCTTTTAGCTGATCATTAAGGTTACCTGGAGGTTTATCTGTGTCATAAGGGTACCCTGAGTGGTGCAAAAAGGTGTGGAGCCTTCTTGGAACTGTTGAAAGGACTGTGTTGTAGATTGGAGTTAAATGATGGTGTATCCTTCCGCCTTTGTTGAGAGATGGCTGTTCAATTTTGACATACAGTAGATGGCCTCTTTAACCCCTCTTTCAAGCCAGTGATCCTCTTTGTCCAAAATATGGACTTTGTTGTCTTCAAAAGAGTGGTCTGTATCTTTTAAATGCAGATGGACTGCTCAATCTAGTCCTGATGTATTTGTTCTCCTATGTTGTGCCATGTGTTTTTGAAGTGGTTGTCAGAGCTGACAAAGCTTCTTGGAGGATAAGTGAAGTGTCTTCAAAGAAAAACCAGAAAGTCCAGTTGCCTCTTGAAAAAAGAAGCTTTGGGACAACCTCTGAGTTAGTTTGTCCCTTTTTATATTGAGGATAAGAATGGGGCAAGGCAGGCTAAGGTAGCTGGATATCAGCATATCGTTGAAAGGCTGAAAGGGTATGGCCAAAAAAGCTGGCTATGCACGCACCTAGGAAGAAACTGTCAGCCTGTTTTATCTGCACATGGTTGCTAAATGAGGCATTCACTAAATGAGGATTACCTGTATGCTCCATAACTGCAAATCCTTTGGGATGGATGATACAAACTTTACTATGATCCTTAAATATTTATGAAGGAATTGGTCCTTTACAAGCCTCCAGTCCATGATAAAGAATAGTTCTGTTTTCCTCCTAGGCTACATTTTGGGGTTCATACAATAATTATAGACATGTCTAGGGATCCCAAATATTCTGCCTTCCTTCCTTTCTTATTTAATCATTACTCTGCTCTTTTATTTACTTCGTCTCACAATATAGGTCCTTAGCCATCTATGTAATTTTTTGCTCCCTCATTCACACCGGTTTTTTTCCCCATAGAAATACTCTGCTGACAATCCTATCTATGCCATTTATCAGAGCACGAACAGATTTTCTAACTCTGCGTAGTCAGCTTATTTTCCTTTTGTCCTGGGAATGTGCTATCATTTGCATCCAGTGAATGGGCCATTGATTTTCCAATTCTAATCTGGGTAGTTCCTATGAAACTTCAGAAAAGTTGGGAATCACAATTTTAGTTATTCTCAATGACCTCCCCTGTAGAGGCATCAATATCTAGCTGGCAGCACCTAGCCAACCTTTGCTGAGCTTGAAAAAGCTAAGCCCAGTTGGATATATTTTGTACTTAGATCACTAGGGTGTAACAGGACTGTAGGCTAGTTTAGTTGGGGGAAAAAAACCCATCCTAAAAGTAGGTTATTTCTTGTTGCTGCCAGGAAAACAACAGGAAGTTGTTCAGAGTCAAGCACATTGCAAATAAGATTTTAGCTGTTTACCATATTCTGTGGTAGGGTGATCAGAGGAATGGATAATTATTTTCCTTTTTCACTACTATTTACATGATTCCAAATCTCCTGTTTCATTGTTTATGGAGAAATGTGTAATTTCTTAATCTTTTTTTAAAGGGCATAGAACTGTTATTCCTCCATAGAGACTGAGTATAACAGGCATAGGTGTCTTCAGCATGGAGAGGAACATTTCGTACATCACTGCCTTGTACAGGTAGTCCTCAACTTATGACAGTTCAAGCGCTGTTCAAGCGCAAGACACTGCTGCCTTCAAGTGGTGGCATGCCTTGGCCCTCAGGACTCTTCTCGCTCCCCGAGTTGTCCAGAGTTGCAGTGTCCAGGCCTGAGGCTGTTGCTCTGTAATGCCAGGTCCGTGGTTAATAAGGCCCCCCTCATTTGCGACCTTATTCAAGAGGAGGGCGCGGACCTGGCAGATATTACAGAGACCTGGTTGGGGCAAGAGAGGGGGGTTCCCCTCATAGAGATGTGCCCGCCAGGTTTCCACGCATTTCATCAGCCAAGGGCCCAGGGTAAGGGTGGGGGGGGGGTGGCGGTCATTATAAAGGAAAGTCTTGATCCAAGGGAGACCACTGTACCTCAGATAGCCAGATGTGAGTCTCTCCTGGTGAAGTAGGGCCATGGTGTGCAGGTGGGCTTGCTGATCATGTACCTGGCTCCCTGCCACATGACAACGGCCCTGCCCGAGCTTCTCAATGTTATTGCCGGGGTGACGGTTGACACCCCCAGGCTTTTGGTCATGGGGGATTTCAACCTGCCGTCTGTCGGTGAGGCGTCTGGGTTGGCTCGGGAGTTTATGGCTTCTATGACAGCCATGGACCTGACACAACTAATTCTTGGCCCTACTCATGCAGGAGGACACACTCTGGACTTGGTTTTTCTCTCTGGTCAGTGGTTGAATGGTCTAGATGTTGGGGATATAGTCATTGAACCCCTGTCATGGTCGGACCATTCTCTCCTGAGGCTAGACTTTCTGACCGCTGAACCCCGCCGCAGGGAGGCAGAACCGATTAGGTGGTTCCACCCCAGGTGCCTGATGGATCCCAATAGGTTCCAAAGGGAGCTTGGGCCAGTGCCTGAAACTCTGGCTCACGAATCAGCCGAGGACCGGGTGGCCACCTGGGATAGGACAGCCGCCGGTGCCCTGGACCGAATCGTGCCTTTGCGGCCTCTGACCTGGCACCGAATCTGCCTGGCTCCTTGGTTCTCTGAGGAGTTGAGAGAGATGAAGCGCTGGAAAAGACACCTAGAGAGTGGTTGGTGGGCGAGTTGATCTGAATCTGACTGAACACTAGTAAGGTCCCATGTTAGGACCTATTTAGTGGCGATAAAAGTGGCAAAGTGTAATTACTTTTCCGCTCTTATTGCATCGGCAGATAATTGCCCAGCCACCTTGTTTAGAGTGACCCACTCTCTCCTACATCAGGGAGCGTGGGAGGACCTCTTGCAAGGGTGGGCTGAGGATTTTGCACAGTATCTGCACGATAAAATCGCTCAGATTTGGGAAGGCTTGGACTCTGACTGGGTAGATTCTGGTGAGGTGACTGAGGCCGGTCTTGAGAACATTATCTGGGAGGAGTTCAATCCTGTGACTTCTGAGGACATGGACAGGATTCTGGGGAGATTAAACGCAACCACATGTTTATTGGACCTGTGTCCTTCCTGGCTGGTACTGGCCACTCGGGAAGTTACACAAGGCTGGCTCCAGAGGATTATAAATGCTTCTTTGAGCGAGGGTTTCTTGCCTGCCACCTTGAAAGAGGCGGTGGTGAGGCCCCTCCTCAAGAAGCCTTCTCTGGACCCGGCTGTTTTGGCAAATTTTCGTCCTGTCTCCAACCTTCACTTCATTGTGAAGTTTGTTGAGAGTGTGGTTGCATGACAGCTTCCACAATACCTGGATGAAACCGTCTATCTAGATCTGTGCCAGTCCAGCTTCAGACCTGGGTACAGCACGGAGACGGCATTGGTCGCATTGGTGGATGATCTTTGGAGGGCTCGGGACAGGGGTTGCTCCTCTGTCCTGGTCCTGTTAGATCTCCCAGCAGCTTTTGATACCATCGACCATGGTATCATGCTGTGTCGGTTGGAGGGTTTGGGGGTGGGAGGCACCGTGTTGCGGTGGTTCTCCTCCTATCTCTCTGACCGGTCGCAGTCTGTGTTGGCAGGGGGGCAGAGGTCGACCTCGAGGTGCCTCGTTTGAGGGGTGCCGTAAGGGTCGGTCCTCTCACCGCTCCTGTTCAACATTTATGTGAAGCCGCTGGGCGAGATCATCCGTGGTTTTGGGGTGCGTTGCCAACTGTACACTGAACATTGAAGTTGCTGGACATTGGAAAAAGATTGTGGCTGGCAAACTGACAATTTAGAAAGTTTGGCTAACTGAAGTTCATCAGGTTCCAGGAGAGACTGAAGAGCACCTAAGACTTCTGGAAGGATGGAAAGTTACATTTGTTGAAAATATAGGAACTTTATCTTCAAGAAGTGCTGTCTGCTTGACCAGAGAGAGAAGAGAAGTCCTGAAGAAAACCCGGGAAGACGATCAATATTGTGTTAGCCACAAAATATTGCAAGTTAAGTATAATTAAAGCCTTTGCTTAACTAATAGAGGGGAATAATTGGTAATTGCTATATATTCTGAGATATAGATTAAGTTAGGCACACATGAATATTATAGCAGAAACTTTATTTCGTGGACAGGGAACTAATTAATCACTGGATGATAGAAACAAATTATAACTTTGCTACTGCATTGCAAAGCCAGCCTTTTATAAATCAAATCCAGAAGGCAGAGGGAGAACCAGGGTTTGTTTATTTGTGTGGCTCCTGGAGAAACAATGATTTCTTTCTTTTTTTAAAAAAAAAAGAGTCACATGGATAAAACATTTGGTTAATAAAAAGATCCCTGCATGCCTGAGTTTGTCTGATTGCTAAATTAAAGTTGGCTTACTTTATTTTATTATTTATTTATCCAACTAATTTATATAGCCTCCCAACTTACACATAGTGATTTTAAATATTAATTACAACTAAATTAACCTAATGCAGTTGCTACAATCGCTCACAGTATTTTTAATATGTTTGCTAGTAGACGTCATTGAAGGCTGCACAGGCCTTCAAAGGGGCCCTGATTTGTTAAAGGATTGATTGAAACCCACCTTCAAAGTAGCATTGTGAATCAAAACATGACTTCCCTTCAATCAGAATGCAGGAGAGGGCTTCTGTTCACCACAGTAGCTGTTGGAATCAAATCAAGCTTCAGTTCTGTTCAAGGTGTTGAGACAGAGCAATTTTCCAAGCTGAGGTGCTATCTTGAATTACTGCCACAGTTTGGATTAGAGCAAAACAAAAGACCAGGATGTCTGTGTGAGAGAAAATAAGGAGAATCATTTTGTTTGAGGGAAGCCCAGTGGTATAAAACTGCCTTTCAATTGTGTGGGTTTTGGTTTTTTTTTTGCTTTTTGTTTCTGTATTGTTTGTTTATTGTTTAAACCACAGGTGGGCAAATGTATACAGCATAAGAAAATACACTTACAAGGGTATAACATCTGTATTGAAGTATCCCCACATTGGGGAAAAAATAACTGAAATTTATCCATTGAGCTGAGGTTGATCTATAGTTCGGTTAGGGACTGGATCCTTCCTTTAAGGTTCTAGATTTTAGCAGCTTGTCGATGTTTAGAGAAAAAAATACTTTTATTTTCATAGGAAAGCATGGAACACATTTGAGGAAGAAATCAATATAAGATCAGCCTTCACTCAGAGATGTAAATGTTTAGTTAACATAACATTTTAAATGCTTAAATTAACATGGTGCTTTGAAATGCACTGCTAGAAATAAACCCAAAGAAGACTATAAAATCTATTTTCTGTCAGGGATATTTATTTGACTATTCTGGCTAAAGAATGTAATAAAGAGTAATAGAAGATCTAACATTTGAAGGTTAATCTATTTTCTCGAGCTTCAGCTAAATATGACTGTGCTTGTCCCTACAAGAATAGAAGAAAGTATTCTTTAATCTGAACATCTCAAAGTTGATCATGGTCAAAGAAAAACATTTAGAAATTCAAGTTTCAAGGGGGCCAGTTTGGTGCAGTGGTTAAGGTGCTATCAAGGAGAATCGGAGCTGAAGCCTACCTTAAGCTTGGTTACCTCAGCTCAGTCACTCTCTCTCTCACCCAACTCACCTCAGACGATTGATACTGAATGGAAAATAGGAGGAATGGATATTAGGTATGTTAACCACCTTGATATTAAGTATTGTACCTTATGATTCTTCATAAATGTATCTCTTCTTTTATGTACACTGAGATCATATGCACCAAGACAAATTCCTTGTGTGTCCAATCACACTTGGCCAATAAAAAATTCTATTCTATTAAGTTATTTCTTTTTTTTATTGAAAAAGTTTTACAAGTTTTATCATTTCTCCCCCCCATTCCCCCCTCCCCCCAACCCCCCTCCTCTCCCATCCCCCCTTGGCTTCCCTTACAAAAAGATATTATTCTTATATGTCTACCAACATTAAACAAAAATAAAGGTGAAATCCAAATAACATATCAAATATTTTTGACATTGAATGTTAATTAAACCCCCTTATTACATAGTAAAATCCAAAAATAAAAAAAATATTGTTATTTCTTAAAAAGATAATAAAGGTGAGGTAAACATAAATATTTTCCAATTACAACAATATATGAACTTTAATCATATTATATAAATTTAATCATGTGGCTAATGCTAGAATGAAAAAGCAACAAAAATTATGGAATGGAATTAATTTGACACATCCTAAATATTCATTTTCAAGTAAAATACCATAACTGACAATAACTTTTAATCTTGCCATTTAACTCTAATGAAACTCACAATAGTTTTCCGCAATTAGAGACATATTAAAAATAATACACTATACACTGGGCATGAATATTGATTTCTATCAGCGAAGGATTTTATAACTTCTTAATTTACATTTTAATTTAGTTTTTCTTTCATTTGTGTTTCTTCTCTCTACTGAAGCTCACAATAAAATAATTCATCCCCAAATAATTTATTATCAGATAATTAACATATGAAAAGATTTTAAATGGCAAAATACAGTACATAGCTAGACAAAAGAACAACATTCTAAGTTTTGTATTAATGATATCAACTATTTACCCCATCAATAGTTCAGTCATTTTCCATTAATTGGCAAGTGAAAACAAAGGGAGGGATCCATTATGTTTGTAGGAATTTCTCAGAGATTGCTGTTTATGGGATAGGATGCCATTATTGCCTGAATCCATATGTATGCTGATACATTTTATTCAGAAATCTTTTTAAAGCTGTTGCACCCTGTAAAAATTATTTCCCTTTGCAAATAAGAAAAGTGTAAAAAAACCTGTTACCAATTAAGAAGCAAATCAAATTCTTCCATTTGAATTTTTTTTGGTATAAGTCCTAATTAGCACAGAGTTTGTTGAATAAGAGAAAGGGAAGCTACCCCGCCTGCCAAAAAGCTTTGAAGTAAGCCCAAGATGGGCTCAATTACCAAAAATAAAAATTATAGGGGAAAAAAAACCTCTCAATTAGAATTTAGTATATGTAGATTTATCTAACTCTGTCAGCTTTTCCGTTCTCAATTAACTCATTGGTGCTGAGTCTGGTTTCATCTTGCTCAATGATTCAGTGAATTCTCTATCTGCTGGTTTCCCTTCTGAGGATTCATATATAGGCTTATAATTGGGGGAAAAAACCCTTGGTTTGCCTGAAACACAAGGAAAGATTGCCAATCTTTTAACAGCAGTAGACAAGGTAAACCAATTTTCTGGCTTGCTATATGTCAGTTTCCAAATTCATTTTCTAAGCAGCACTCTTCCACAGACTTTTATCTGCACTGCAGTTATGCCAGTCACACCAAGTCCCTTTTCATTCAGGAATGCATGTTTTGGATGTTGCACATAGATCTACTGATTTGTGCCACATTGCAACATGCTGATTTTTGTGTTATTAGTATTAGGTGAGGTTGTGGCTAAAATAAGTCTGCACAGTATAAAGAATACAAGAGATTGATGCAGCGGTGGTATTCAAATTTTTTCCCTAACAGTTCTGTGGGCATGGCTTGGTGGGAGGGGGGGTCATGTGACTGAGTGGGTGTGTCCGCCACTCAGTCACATGACCCCCTCACAAAGCAGAACCTGGTAGGAAAAAAATTTGAATTTACAGCTATTATTTCTACCTATTTTCTGCCCAGGCCTGGCTTAATCTGTCAAAAGTCTGGCCTAATCCTGCATGCCACCCACTCTCCCTTTGCCAGTTGCACGCATCACCCTGTTTCCCCTCCTTCAGAGGCCCTGGCCCTAGCCTCGTTTCCTCCCCCACAAGTGTCTCTTTCATCGTCCCGCAGCTCTGACCTTACCTTCCTCCTGCAGCTGGCTGCCAGGGAAGGAAAACTACAGTGGAGCCATGGCCACTGGGCTCCCCGCCAACCTGCATCCCTTTGTTGTGAGATGCCTGCAGCTAATGTGTCTCTTTTTCGGTGCGGCTGGAGTCCAGCCACACTGAAAAAAAGACATGGCTACAGGCTTCTTGCAATGAAAATTATCGACCTCCAGCTCCACTCTGCTTCTTGAATGCACTGCTGCTACTCTCTTCTATGCACCATCCCCACAAGCCCACCCCATTGCCTGCTCCTGGAGGGACTTGCCAGAGGTGGTCATGGGGGAGGAAGCAGGGAGATTTATCAGAGTTTGTTGCAAAAATCAAATCCAGAAAGCACACAGAGGCAGACTATGCAGCAAGATTCATTAATTTCTTTATATACGTAATAACATATGAAGATAAATGTACAATACCAATATAGATTCTTCTTCAACAGTTACAAGCAAAACACAAGACAGGAGAGTACAGTTAGTTTCATTTCAGCAGAGCAGACTAGACCCAATTTCTCTGCACAGACTCAGAAGCTGCAGACTAAGACATGCCCTGGCTCCAGTTTCAGCTCCCAAACAGCCCTCATTGGCTGATTTAGTTGCTATGCCTATTCATTGGCTGATCTATTCCAGTTTATAAATATTCAGACTCCAACTAGTTTAAGGGCCAGGGCCTCTGAAGGAGGGGAAATGGGGTGATGCGTCACGCTTAAGGGAAAGTGGGCAGCGAGAAGGCGGAGGTTCTGAGGCAGGGCCAGACCTGGGGAATGGCGTATTCCCCAATCTAACCAAGGCTGTTGGAGAGCTGGTGGAGGCTTTGGGGCAAGGCCAGAGCCAGGGTATGGCGCATTCCCTGACCCAGTTGAGGTGAGTGGTGAGCGGGCAGGCAGGCGGCAGCTCTGGGGCAAGATCAGAGTCATAGAATGGCAAATTCCCCAACCTGGTTAAGGCGGATGGCGAACAGACAGCAGCCACAAAGCAGACTGTGCATGCCAAGTGAAAGCGCCGGGGAGGTCAGGTCACATAAGGAGTGATTGACAATGCAAGGTGAGTAGCTGGGCCATGTGGAGAAGCGAAGGCAACATATATAGGGCTGGAATGAGTGGGACTAGCATTGGGTGGGCAGGGGGAGCTAGCGAGCATTGAGTTGAAGAGTGAACATCGAGCGGGCAGGCGGGGTGAGCGAGCATCGAGCGGGTGGGCAGGGCGAGCGACCGGTGACTGGGCAGATGGGGCAAGCAAGTGGCGACTGGGCGACTGGGCAAGGGTTAGAGTTAGGCCCAGTCAGAGGTTGCTCTGGTTTGGTGACCCAAGCCAAATTTCTCTTACTGGTTCACCTGAACCAGTGCGAACCAGCTGAATACCACCTCTGGATTGACGGTCAACATGGATGCATCTGTACATGTGCAGGTTGCATATTCAAAATTACATAATATGTAGAGAATATTTGTAATTCAGGGTTGAGAACCCAAAGACCCCCCTCCCTACATGATATTACTGAGAAAAGGCAATGGTCAGAACCCTTTTGCCAGTCTGAATGTGATTCTTTCATATCATGAGCTGCAGCAGCACAGTGGATAGAGTCCAGTACTGCAGGCTACTTCTGCTGACTGCTGGCTGTCTGCAATTTGGCAGTTCAGATCTACCAGGCTCAAGGTTGACTCAGCCTCCCATTCTTCCGAGGTGGGTAAAATGTGGACCCAAATTGTTGGGGGCAATATGCTGACTCTGTAAACGGCTTAGAAAGGACTATAAAACACTGTAAAGCGGTATATGTCTAAATGCTATTGCTATTATCCTTTTGCCTGGTACAGAGTATTACAGAGCATTACAGATTCAGAATAGAATCCAAATTCCTATATTAACATTATTATGACAGAGCATCTGACACATTCTCCTAAAAATAGAAGGCACTTTACTGGTTTAAAAAGAATGGAATTTACTTTCATAGATATTCAGATAGGCAGCCCATTATTCTCACAATAAGTTCTCAAAGAGCAAATGGGTTCATTTAAAATTGTTATTTCAAAACGTTAAGTTTAGCTCACCACAATGTTATTTGTCTTTTGCCATATGAAATGTCTGTTGCAACCGTCATAACACAGGTAGTCTTCATTTAGCAACTGCCTTGCACAGTGACCATTTGAAAGTACGACAGTGATGAAACAATAATTTTAGAATCATTTGTAACCTTGGCATATCTGTGAAGCAAAGTAAGATCATAAGGATAGTCATGGTTTCATTTAACAACCAGTTCCTGTAATGACAGAGTGGCTGGTCTGAATTTTGATTCCTAAACAAGAACTACCTTGACTGTATGTTGGATGCATACCAACTGTTGTTTAAAACCCTCATTAATGAAATGCATGTTAATCAGTCTCCACTCTTAAAGAGCAAAGTATAGTTTGGAATGGCATTAATCAATATATAAGATACAAAAGAGAAGGCAATATATATATTTCATTCAATCTGTCCAAAGAAGAAAAGAAAGATAGAGCCAATTAGTCATCTACATGCATGTTCTTTTTTTAAAAAAATGTCTGCAGAAATAACTGATGAGATATCTCTTTATCTATTACCTTTGAGGATTTATAACATCTGACAAGGTATTGTGCTGTATGCCTAACAGAAGAAATATGTCAAGTCAATTAAGAGACTTAATGCAGGCTCTTAAGACTTAACTTTGGCAGCAAATACATTCTTAAGACTTCAGAATAATTAGATCATATTGGCAATGAATTTTTTTTTCAGATCTTTCTATTTTTTTAAAAAAACTATTGAATTATATATGATGTGCATCATTGTTATCTTGTTAATTTAAATATTTTCAAAGTTGAATGTTATAATTCTGTTTTTCCATGATGATGACATAATTTCTTTTATGTGGCGAGTTTCATGTAGAAAAAAATACCAATCACAATATAAGGATTGGTATTTATAAGTGAATTATAAATGAAATTTGCATATATGCCACCTATAAGGAATATTATGCTATTGTAATAAACAATTATGCTGTTGTGGTGTGCATTAGATAATTCCTTCCTTCCTTCCTTCCTTCCTTCCTTCCTTCCTTCCTTCCTTCCTTCCTTCCTTCCTTCCTTCCTTCCTTCCTTCCTTCCTTCCCCCTATCCTGCCCTGCCCTACTCTACCCTACCCTACTTCTTAGTTTCTTAACTGCTGGAGACTTGCTTTATGATTTCTGTGATACTGTTCTGATTACAAAAAGGCTGATTTGAGTATTCTGAGCTCAGAACAAAATGGTATTCCAAAATGAGTTCAGAAATGTGCTACTATAGACCCTTTGGGATATTGTTATACCAGCATACAAATGGGCAAGGAAAAGCACAAAGGATGAAATTTTGCTCATTGTATCTAGGAGAGTACCACAACAAACATTACTAGACTATAATAAAAGTCCAGAAGTCTCCATGGAATTACTAGATCTAGGGATGTATTCTTCCTTCTGATCAAAATCTGAATGTGATCTTGAGATGGTTATCAATGAAGTATGGAAAGGAGAAGTTCTTGAATAATGGTATTAGAAGACCATAGCAATAGACTTGGGTGCATTCTTGCCAAGGCTCTCAACCCCTCCTATCACCACTCACTCCCCCCTGTACTCTAACTGGAACTCCCATCACTTCTCACTTAAAAACCTATGTGTCTTGGCTTACAACAACAAAGGGCACTGCTGGGATTGCTATCACTAAGTGATGCAATCCCATGACATCATATTTTATGGTCACATCACTTAGTAACAGCAGTCCTGCCCCAAATGCCATTAAAGGAGAGAAGCAACTTAGAAGAAGAAATTTCCTGGCAATTAGAACAATTAATCACTGGAACAACTTGCCTCCAGAAGTTGTAAATGCTCCAACGCTGGAAGTTTTTAAGAAGAGATTGGATAACCATTTGTCTGAAATGGTATAGGGTTTCCTACCAAGCGGGGGGGGGGGGGGGGGGGTTGGACTAAAAGACCTCTAAGTGGTCCCTTCCAACTCTGTTATTCTATTTCTATTTCTAACCCAAGGACTACCTTTATAGCAGTAAACCTAAAAGTGAAACTAACAAGATTAAAATAAATAACAGAAGGTAATTTCTTACCTTCTGTTATTTATTAACGTTAAAACTGTAACGTTAACTAAAAGCAAATTTAAAAGTAAAAGCTTGACTTAAAATACAAGAAATATTGAATATAAATAGACAAGTCAGTCCTAAACTTACGGCTAGGTGTAAATGATATCTAGCAAACCATAAGCAAGCAGATTCAGTTGTTTTCAGTTATGAGGTACCTTATTTTACTTACAATCCTAGAGACTGTCTATATTCTGTACTTATCCCAGGCTGGGTGTCAACTATCAGACACTATGCATATTATTGGATTGTAAATCTTACAATATTATTCAGTGATGGAAAAATTAGGGCTCTGTGAAGCCCCTATAAAATTGAAAACAGAGAAGGATGTGCTCAATAGATTCCATGTGCCCTAAATTGTAGGCCCAAGGCAGATATGAAGATTACTGAAAACTTGAATATATTCTTCACATCTATCTTTACTACAGAAGATAATAGGACATATACCTGAGACTTTATTGATTTTTTTTTTCCTCTCAGGGAGAGAATTAGAACAACCAAAGCAAATTGAGATAACAAAACAAGATATTCTAAGCTATTTTGAGACAGTGCTCAGTAACAAATTTCTAAGTCCTGATGGCACTCATCCAAGAGTTCTTAAAGACCTCAAACACAGGCTAATTTTCTAGACAGATGTACATATTTTTGTATAATGTGGACTCTGTGCCAGGAAAACAGAAGCCAGTTAATATGATGTCAACTTTTAAAAGAGATCTTTCAGAATAGAATAGAATAGAATAGAATAGAATAGAATAGAATAGAATAGAATAGAATAGAATAGAATAGAATAGAATAGAATTCTTTATTGGCCAAGTGTGATTGGACACACAAGGAATTTGTTTTGGTGCATATGCTCTTGGTGTACATAAAAGAGATGATACATTAATCAAGAATCATAAGGTACAACATTTAATAGGGAACAAATAAGCAATCAAATCATATTAGGAAACAGTCAATATAAATTGTAAGGATACCAGCAACAAGGTTACAGTCATACAGTCATAAGAGGGAGGAGATGGGTGATAGGAGCGATGAGAAAATTAATAGTAGTGCAGACATAGTAACTAGTTTGACAGTGTTGAGGAAATTATTTATTTAGCAGAGTGATGGCATTCGGGAAAAAATGTTCTTGTGTCTAGTTGTTCTGGTGTGCAGTGCTCTATAGCGTCGTTTTAAGAGTAGAAGTTGAAACCGTTTATATCCAGGATGTGAGGGGTCTGTAAATGACTACTTACTTGGATAACCTTCAAAGGAGATTGAGTATATTAAAGGGTAACAAGTCAAACAAGAATTATTTCAGCACTACTTCAAGTTTGGGGCAGCGTGTGTCCAAACACTATCTGTAGAGGCATAAAGACATTAGAACAGGGGTGTCAAACTCTATTTCATTGAAGGCCACATCAGGTTGTGCTTGACTTCAGGAAG
The DNA here is from genome assembly GCA_030761175.1 of Masticophis lateralis. Classification (NCBI taxonomy): domain Eukaryota; kingdom Metazoa; phylum Chordata; class Lepidosauria; order Squamata; family Colubridae; genus Masticophis; species Masticophis lateralis. Next base: position 50,947,217 of record JAUDYJ010000002.1, read on the forward strand.
ACAGGGTGGGCGTGGCCAGGGTGGGCATGGCCAGTTTGATGTCACTTGTGTTGGGAGTGCCTGTGATGGCCTGAGTGCACTGCCAGCGGAAATGGGCTCCCAAGCTCCATTTTCAGCTGTGACGGCTTCCTGCAACTGTCTGCCAATGTAAACGGAGCTCAGAAGGGCCACCTGTGGCCCTCCTGAGCTCCGTTTTCACTGGCAGAGGCACCACAGGCCAAATCTAAGCACCTTGCAGACCAGATCTGGACCCCGAGCCTTGAGTTTCACACTCCTGCATTAGACGGTATTTACTACTTGCGAGCATCCATAGAGACATATGGTTGGCTGCTGTGAGAATATGAAATTGTAATTTTTAACCACTATTAAACTATCATTTTACATGCCCACAGTCATGGCACGGATATGTAATGGGTGAGTGGTTACTTGCTTCTGTAAGACAATATGAGGAACCAATTGTTGAACTAAAAGAGGATTTAGCCTAATCCAACAGATTATTCTCACATTCTAACCAGAGGTGGTATTCAGCAGGTTCTGACCAGTTCTGGATAACTAGTAGTGGAAATTTTGAGTAGTACAGAGAACTGGTAAATGCTACCTCTGACTGGCTCCGCCCCCATCTATTCTTTGCCTCTCAAATCCCAGCTGATCAGGAGGAAATGGGGATTTTGCAGTAACCTTCCCCTGGAGTGGGATGGGAATGGAGATTTTACAGTATCCTTCCCCTGCCATGCCCACCAAGCCACGCCTGCCAAGCCATGCCCACAGAACCCAGTAGTAAAAAAATTTGAATCCCACCACTGATTCTAATGTACTCTGCTCCTATTCTTTTGTGCTGTTGTTATTCTGCTTTCAGAGTGCATTTAAAAATGGCCTGAACTTGTCAGAGGAACGTTGGTGCATTTGTATACCCGCTGGCCACGCTTGCCTTGTTGTAACATTAGTATCAATTCCATTAAAAAGCTCTTTCTTCTCATTTTGGCAGTCGGCAACCACCCTTTTGGGTAAGCAGAACTATCAGTGAAGATCAGCACAGTGGTTTTTGCCAGCTTCAGGAAATTAAGCCAGATCTGTGGCTTGATCTTTCTAAGTAGGTGGAATGTCTAAGTAGGTGGCAATGCCTAGAATAAAATTGGCCATGAGAATGATGTTTTAATTTTTCTTTTTGAAAATGTTAAGAAAAATCTCATAGGAGTGGAATTAATTACTGTTCGTGCATGCCTGCCTACCTTGTTTATTTATCTTTAGATGAGGAGAGGGGCTGTTGGGAAAAAAATGTTAAATATTTATTATTATTATTATTATTATTATTATTATTATTATTATTATTATTATTATTATTATTATTATTATTATTTTAATATCTGTTAAAGATGTGGTTTAGCAATGCAGGATGTATTTAAAGAGCAAAAATGACGTTCCTACTGCCATAGGAAACAGACAGTTCCAATTACAGATGCTAATATAAACTAAGTTATTCTTCAGTATGTGACAACTACTATAGAGATTTCTTTGTCTGGAAAACATCTCATTGGTTAATATTTCTGCAAAGTTGTAAATGTTATTCCTTTGGAAAACAGCCAACCTCACATGTTTTTGTGGGATGTTTTAAGTTGGATTCTTTTGTCCTAAACTTGAAGCATGCTTTCTGCTTTGTGCAGATCTATAAGCTCAATATCTCTGAATGAGCAAAGCATTGAGCTGTCACTCAACCCTCGAAGCTATTTTAGAGTATAATAAATTCTGAAGCAAAATTGGGAAGTTGTTTCTCAGGAGAAATAACAAGGGCTATGTATTCCTACCTAGGCAAACTAGAAGCAGTTTAAAGCATCGTTCCTAATAAATATTAATAGTCCATGAGAGGAATTTGTGCTTCTCTATTTGAAATCTCTACAATATGAAAGCAAATAGTTTCTCATCTTGTGCCAGAGTTGAATATGCTACTATAAGATTGCTGTGAGAACCAGCTTGGTGTAGTGGCTAAGATATCAAGTTAGAAACAGTTTGTGAATTCTAATCTTACCCTAGATACAAAGCCAGCTGGGTAATCTTGGGCTCATACTCTCAGTCCTAGGAAGGAGGCAATAGGAAACCATGTATGAAAAACCTCACTAAACTGCAGAGATTAGCCCAAGCAATCACAAAGAATACAAAAAACTGACTTGAATGCATAAACCTCCCACCACACACCCACTCCTGCTAATGGCTGTCAATTTTACATGGGTCTAAAAGTTGCTACCGAGTTTCCCCGAAAATAAGACCCTGTCTTATATATTTTTGAACCCTGAAATAAGGGCTTGGCCTTATTGCCATGTGCTCAAAAGCTCAATTGGGCTTATTATCAGGGGATGACTTATTTTGGGGGAAACAGGGTAGATAAATGTTTGGAGGCTAAAGTTAGTGATGATAACTAAACTCACTTTCAGGATTGGAAGCAGAAATACTTTTAATACCAATGGCTGAAAATAATTTCAGAAGGGCTGTGGACTGTTTTTGGATGATATAACATTGGCATAGCTTCGCTATCAATTTTTTATCCAGCAGAGATTTTATGAAATTATGTTGCGTGGTAGACCTAGATACCCTGCCGTTTATTCACTATATTTAACCAAATGTTATGTTTCCAAGTGTCTTCCAAGGAAGCAATGGCAAACTGAACATGGCTTTGCTTTTTACAGAGCTGACCACAGTAGTGGAACAAGGCGCTCACAAACAGATTGATCTCTTGAAATTCCTCCCTGGATAAAGGGGAGACCTAGGTTCACCCATAAAGGCTCCGTACAAATGATCCCCATAAGGAGACTGTAAAACAGCTGTCTTTGATGGGTTTTATAGCTCAGGGAGTCAAGTGAAAGTCAACTATGCCTAAGTCGCAATTCAGAGCCATCAAACAGGCACTTGCTCACTTCCTTTCTTAATTACTTCTGGAAATGGCTTGTTAACTGCTTTTTGGAAATTAAGAACCTTCATAATAATAAATTTCATTACACTGGGTGATTCTCCTTTGATCCTTGGTGAAAGAAGCTCCATGTAATTTTAAGAACTTATTTTTTATTCTGAAATAAACTGCAAAAGAGTGATTAGAACGGTAATTTTAAAAGTTTCAGATGGACTAAGGGGCCAGATGGATGCGAAATAAGATTTCAGAACTAATTATAAGAATCCTTCCTGTGGGTTGTTTAAAAATATATGAAGATTTTGAATCTAAGTGTATGAAATCTTCTCATGGGAAAATGTTATAGATTAGAGAAAAGCATGGTAAAAGTCTGGAAAAGTCCAGACTTTGAAGGCTGGACACTAGAAGCAATCAGAAAGAACTAAAATTATAATTACAGGAGAAGAGATCCACTTATGTAGAGTGGAGCAAAGTATTTTAGCTTTGGAAGAATTCAAGGATATTTTGCAACTATGCAGTCAGAAAAAAAATGCATAAGATTGTGTGCTACAATAAATGGGTTTAAAAGATGAGATATAAGAGGATACAACAGAAATGCAGGTTGTTTTGGATATGAATCTAAAAATAATGAGATAGGAGAATGAAACAATAAAATATGATACAGGTAATCCTTGATTTATGAATGGTTGCTTAGTGACCATTCAAAATTATGAAGTAACCCCCAAAGTTACCTAAGACCCAATTTCAAATTTATGATGGCTACACACACACGCACACATCCCTGCAATCATGTGATTGCATTTTGGGTGCTTGGCTCACCTCTTTGTAATGTCCAACAGTCACATGTCCATGATTTCTGATGATTTCAGGCATTTATTTCTGGTTTCTACCAAAAATACCCATTAGGTAAAATGAGTTCACTTCACTGAAAAAAATGTCATAAAATTAACCGTAGGATTAATTTTCTAATCAGTCATATGGCGACCCCCCCGCCCCTTAATGACCACAAAGAATTGCTACCATTATCCTAGGGTCAATTACAGTTGTAAACTGAGGACTACCCATACACAGGACTTACTAGAGAAACTGGCTCATGACTTAGTAAGTAAAATGGGTATACAAATAATCAATTAGAAATATAATTTGGAAAAATTTCTTGGATTTACAAAAGATAAGTCCTGGTTGGACTTATCCTGATGGAATGGATAGATGTAATTGGGAAGAAGATAACATGACACTATGCCATATAGGGCTTTACAGATCATTACCAGAACCTTGAATTGGACCCAGAAGCAAAGTGGTAAGCAGTGCAGCTCACAAAGCAGAGGTCTAATGGGTATCCTTCTAGGGAATACATAGCTTTCTGTGCTGCTGCATTTTGCATCTAAAGCTTCTTAATGCTCTTCTCACAAACCAGCAACTTGCTTTGTCCATAGAACCATTAAGAAAAAAAGTTTTTTTTTTTTTTTTGCTATGGAGAAGGAAGAACAAGTAAATGACTGAAGATATTGAACTCAATGGGGATGGAGAAACTGATCCTACTTTTTCCACCTTCACTCAACAGTTGGAAACACTTCTTAAAGAAGCAATACATGGCATATATTCAAGCAATAATATGCACTGTACATCAGTGGGGGGCTTCAAATTTTTTACTACCGGTTCTGTGGACATGGCTTGGTGGGCATGGCAGGAGAAGGATGCTGCAAAATCTCAATTTCTTCCTGTTCAGCTGGGACTTGGGAGGCAGAGAATAGTTTGGGGCGGGGCCAGTCAGAATTTTTACTACCAGTTCTCTGAACTACTCAAAATTTCCGCTACCGGTTCTCCAGAACTGATCAGAACCTGCTGAAACCCACCTCTGCTGTACATGTTCAAACAATTCCATCGTTCTTCCCCCTCCCAGCGCCCCCAAACATTGGCAAGACATCAAAGCCCTGTAAACATGTTGTTGAGCAGTTTCTCATCCTTTTTCTCCCCCTGGTTCTGCTGGATATTTCTTCCTCTAGCTGCCCCTCTACAACTCCACTCTGTTTCTCTTCCTCCCTGGCTCAATCAGCCAAGATCTGCTTCTACCTGACACATAAGGTTCTCTTCTTTCTCTAAGTCTTGCTCATCACTTAGACAACAGGTGTCAGACACACTTCTTCCTCCAGCCTTAATCTAAATCCTTGACACCCTTCAAGTTGCTTGCTTCCTTGGAGGTACAAGAAGGAGGGAGAATAGGGAGAAAACCTTTATGCTTACTCTCTTTTCGATGTCTTTGGGGTAGCTACCTATGGTTGTGAAAGTTGGAATTTAAGAAAGCAAGACAGGAAGAAAATTGACTCATTTGAACTGTGATGCTGAAGAAGGCTCCTGAATATTCCATGGACAGCAAAGATGACTAACAATTACTGGAGTGCATTAACACTAGACATGTCACAAGAAGGTAAAACCATGAATCTGGGTCTCACTTACTTTGGTCATGTCAAGTGAGGGAATTCACTGGAGAAATTATGACTGAAAGAGTTAGTGGTAAAAGGAAACCAGGGTGTCAAAGAACATGATGGCTGGACACTATCAAAGCTGACACCAGCCAGAACATAGAAAAACTCAAAGTAGTAGTGCAAGATCAAAAGATGTAGAGAGACTTGGTCCACAGAATCACCACCATCATCATCATCACATCTGTGGGGTATAAAAAAAGTCAATATTATGGTTGTGGCCACACAATTGAAGGTTCAGTAGAACATTGGTGTTGACACATATATTAAAAGGGCTGGCTCTTAATCAAACATTCATGACTGTCATCTTTTACTTTTTGATACCTCTCCACTGCCTGGAAATTCCTGGTCTTATGGGTGGTCTTTTCTATTTTTCTCTTTATTCCCAGTCCGCTACCATAGAGAGGACCTCCTCAGGGTGCCATCGGCCAAGTTATGTCGGCTGGCAACACCCAGGGGAAGGGCCTTCTCTGTGGGAGCTCCTGCGCTACGGAATGAACTGCCCCTGGAAATTCGAAAGATCTCCAACCTCCATGTATTTCGCTGTGCCCTCAAGACCCTGCTGTTCTGTCAGGCTGGGCTATTAATGTAAATGATTTTAAATTGGGTGTTTTAAATTTTGGGTTTTAATTCGAGCCAAAATATTTAATAATTTTAATTATTTTTAATTGATGTCTGTTTTCTGTGTTTTTAATGTGCTGTACACCGTCCTGAGTCCTTCGGGAGAAGGGCGGTATAGAAATACAATTATGATTATGATTATGATTATGATTATTATGTAATAATTTTGCCTTTTTCACTTGAAAGTTTTGATTCTGTGTACCTCTCCTCCTTAAGCTGCCTCTTCTAGGAAGCCATTTTATTTTGCTTTTCCTTTTTCTAGACATTGCTTCAGTACTAATTTTTGCTTTCTTCTTTCTCCCCCATGTGTCTATCCATATGACTGACACCCATCATTTTTATACTCTTTCTCAATTAAAAGTTTTGTTTCTCTTAAACTCTTGGGAACAAAATTTCCCCTATCAATTGGAAAGGCAATTCTGTTTTCCTTGCATGCTCCTAAGTAAAGGTAAAGGTTCCCCTGCTACTAAGAAGCCCCTTATCTCTGCCTTGTGAATGATTTACCTTTATTCCTTCCTATTTACCATGTAATATTTGGCAACTTCCCTTTACATTCTTTGATACCAGGATTCCTATCATCTAAGTTTTCTCCCCACCCCGCAGGCATGAAATCCTACCGGTTCAGACCTGTTTGAGTGAACCACTGGAGATTATGGGCATCAGTTCGCCAAACTGGTAGTAATTACCCGTCCTTTGCCCCACACACATGCGGCCAGTCGTTGCTCACCTCTTCCGGCTGCTAGATATTCCACAGAATTCAATGTTAAATGCAGCAGAGAGAATGCAAACTTTTCTCCCTCCATTCAGAGCGGAGCTGCTGCAGCCTGTCTCTTTTAAGGTAGTTCCCAGAAGGGAGAGGGACAGGGGGAGGGGGGAGCAGCTGGAATGGAGCCATTTTTGTGAAAGGCAGGAAAATGGGGAAGGGGATTTTCCTGCTGGTCATCCATTCCTCAATCTCAGCACAGATTGAAGGAAGGATGGTAGGCAGGAATATTCCCCTCCCCATTTTCCTGCTATTTGTGACAAGGAGTGTCTGGGGGGGAAGAGGCCAGTGAGAAGCCCCTTGATGTGATTGATGTCAAGTTGGCCACACCCACCCAGTCACATGACCTCCCCCCAACAAGCCGCACCCACAGAACCTGTAGGGGAATTTTTTTAATTTCACCCCTGCCCCTCTGCCTTTATTATTTTTATAAATACCTCAAGGCATACTTAATACTCATTTCTTTTCCCAGAGTTACCCAGCTGACTTTCATCCTAAGGCAGGACTGGAACTCACACTCTCCTGGTTTCTAGCCTGGTGCCTTCACTAGTCGACCAAACTGGCCCTTGTTTTTCTTTGTTTGTTTTTCATTTCAAATGTCTAATGATTTATCCAGTTTTACTATGTTTTGCTTCATTTTGTTTTAATTATATTATTTTACATTCATACTCGGTCTCTTATTTATTAGAAAAATGAATAAATTGAAGCTTTTTTAAAAGTGGAATTTCAGCTAACATATTAGGGTTTGTGATTGAATATGGGAAAGAGGTTTATATTAAAAATATATATATACAATAAAAGTTTTCTTATGTCTCATTCTCCTGATATTTTTCTCCCTTGCCTTACCTTCCAAATTGGTCCTCACTCCAATCCTTCTTAAATGAAAAGGGAGTTATGAAGACTAAAATCTGATCCTGATTGATATAGATAAGAAACAATCAAATTTAAGTGAATAGGCAGACTTCAAGGTGAAAGAGGACAAAAATGCTAACATGATGCCACCGATAAGCTAACTCCACCAGAATGAAAAATAAACCAAAGCGAGACTAAATTTACAGTGCGGTGGAAATGAAAAAGTGATAGCAAGACCAAAGGTTGTCAGCAGTAAAGAGGAGAAAATGATATAAGGTATTTGCAGAATTACATATGGAGTTACATATGAATTATAGCAGAAATACTTTGCTTCACATTAGGCTTTGACCTTTCTTCAACCGTGGACATACTGAATCTGTGTTTCTGAAGGTAAGTAATAAGCTACAATTATCTAACTGACAGTCATTCTCAGAATTTACAAGCCTGAATATTAACGAAGGCAAGTTACATATTGATTTGTATTTTTCTGAAAAAATAACCAGGGTAGCTGGCAGCATTGAACAGACTTGAGCTGATTTTGAAAAAGCTAAGCGGGCCTAGAACTGGTTGTTAATTGGAAAGGATTCCACCAGGAAAACCCAGCTTTACACTAAACTGAGTAATCTAGAAAAGGTCAATGGAAAATTGCCTCTATGCAGCTTCTAAGAACATCTGGAGTTAACCCTGACTCAAGGAAGTCTTTATATTTTTTATTAAAAAACCCCCATCTACTACCATCCCACATATTTTTGGAAATTTTTCACATGTTCTCTTGCTTTATTTATTAATTTATTTATTTAATGTATTTCCTATCAGTTCATAGACCCTCATTAGGAATCTGCAGGATTTTGTTTTCATTTCAGTGTACCTTTTGTTTTTATAGGTATTGATGTCATATTGAGTTAATTAAATTTATTTCATTTTTAATTTTTTTTTTTTTTACAATGCACATGTTCGGGTGCTTTCTTTTTCTTTCTACTGACATCTAAAATATTTGTAATAACAAAGCAGATGAAATGAATGGCATTTATAGACACCTTAGCTACGAGAGTAAGCCCCGCTGAACTCAGTGGTGTGCCTTCTATAATTAGAATGCCTTGTCTAATTGGAACCAAGATCTTGCTAAGACTGTAAAGTTGAATGATAACTCTAAAGTTCCACCTATAATGGTACATAGACAATATTTTTCCATTCCACCACATGACTGAAGTATAAAAAATAAGCCCAGTGTTATTGTTTAAATCCAGAAAATTAAAACCATCACCATCATAATAAAGCTACTTTTTCTACTCTGAAAATATACATTAATATTTATGTAAAATTCATTTACACATAAATATAAGAATATTTTCATCCATTGCTTTGTATCTTTTAATCTTGATGATATATTTTGAAATCTTTGCTTTCTTCACAATAGTATTCCAAGTATTTAATAATTTTGGGACAATACAAATAAATCCATTACAACCTTTGGAAATTTATTTTGGTAAATATTGATGATTTGTGAGAAACTAAGTATAAAATAAATGATAATTATAAGGGGAAAAAAACCAAATACTATCTGTGTATAGCAATATCATATTAAAATTCAGCTAAAATCCCTTTGATTTCATGATTTTGTTGTATGAGGCATGGGAGTAGTTCTGATACCAAATTAAATGAAATAATGGGTATTGTAGATGGATATGTTGCATTATGTACATGATAAAGTGCAATCCACATTGCATTTTAATTACTGGTGAAATAATCTCAATGGTAACTACCATGTACAAGAAGAAGGATTTAGATATTGTTTTTATAATCCAAAAACACCTTTAATGGAAATCTAAACTTCTTCAACACTAAAAACTTGATTTGAACTGTATCAAAAGCCATTTCTGCATCCAACAAAGTTAACTATAGATTCTTGTCTATCAGCATATAAGACTATTATATCAACCAAGGGTTTATATTATCTGAAGCCTGACATTCTTTCATGAAATCATATTGTGCGGGATGAATTATTGCCAGTAATATCTTCTGTAATCTTCCCAGCAATATAGCTGTTAAAAAATATCTTAGAATCAACATTTAACAGAGATATCAAGTAATAACCTGTAGAGTGAATACAATCCTTTCCAGCCTTCAAAATTACAGCGATGAAAGCTTCATAACTTGAAGCTGGCTAGACTTGATTTTTATAAGATGTTGGAAATATTTTGAGATGTATAGGAGCTATTTTCATATTTTCCTATGATTTAAATCAGTCTGTGGTTATTTCATATTCTATTATTTACAGCTTTTATTGTGAAGTGTAATCAATCTTACCGCTCAAGATTCTTATTTAATTAGGTCTAATTTACAATTATTCCAAATTTATAAATAAAATCAACTTATTGCTGTTTGATTTTTCTCTCTTAAATAAGTTTATATCCATTTAATGCCATGTGTTATATTTCACAAGGAATATTTAGCAGGATTTCACATCTATCTTGTGGGGTTTTTTCCCTCATCATAATCTGGTTACATAATGACAACAATGTAGTTCATATGAACTACAAGAAAAACTGAAAATACACTAGAAAAAATGAATAATGTCTAGGGAAAAATATATCTTAATGCTTTGCTCCCAAATGTTTCAATAGTACAGAGGGAAAGGAGAGGGGATTTTAAAAAATGATAAAAAAATAATGATAAGGCTGAGATGAGAGTTCCAAGTGTTCTTGAAATGTCTAAGGCAAATGATGGGGTCCCATCTATCTTTAAATTTTAAGAACCTTAACATTTTTAAAACAATGATGATCTTGCTGATAACAAACTTCTCAGCCCTGAACACCTTTTTACCTAAGTTTTGATTTTAATAAATTCAATTTTAATTAAAGATCAGTATGAAGAATTTCAATTCAGAAACTCCCAGATGTCATGGATCTGCCCTCGGGTCCCTCTAGACATGAGTTCGGAGGAAGATGAGGAAGAATTTGAGTCAGCAGAGGAAAGAACAGAACTGACTGATGGCCTGGATTGGGGCTCAGAGAGTGCTTGTCTGACGGAGCAGGCTCAGCTGGGCTGATCAGATGAGAGACAGGCTGAGGCTGACTGAGGTGAGCCACAGTTGCAGAAAGTTGACCAGGAGGCTCCAGGTGAGGACCAGGACCAGCTGCCACCAGTTAACAATGAGGAGGAGGTGGAGTCTACACCTCCTCCTGATCCAAGAACACATAGGGCAGAGAGGAGACAGCCACCACAACAGCAGTCAGCGATACTACTCATGAGGAGGCAACCTCGCCTCTCGTGAAGGGCTACACTATCCTACTTAATCTGACCCTGATTATTTGAGCACTGCTGGAGCAATGTGCTCAGTTCTGTGCTGTTCATGCTGTGTATACTGCCTGTTCAACTCATAGAATGCTTTTCTGGACTTGGTGTGTGTGTGATGGACTCGGTTACCCAGTGACTCTCGCTGTGCTGAGTTCAAAATCCAAACCTGTGCAACGGGGATGCTTTCTGAGGACCTGTTTGGGAGGTTTGAATAAACACCTGTAGAACTCTTGCTGTACATGCAAGAGTTGTGGGAGAGCAGGGCAGCACACCAGAACACTTAAATGAAACAGACCTATCAATAACTTCTCTAATGTATTGTTGAGATACTACTGTTAGGTCCCTGATGAAGATAGTAATATATATTGACTCATTTTTTTTAGATACTTATTTTTTTAATGATTCATATAAACTTAAAATAAGAATTGTTTGCAGTTAACAAGAATTGAGTTATTTTATTTAGGAATAGTCCTAGGCATTATTTAATTATTTTGAATGTACCTTTATCTCAAAAAAATGCCATAAGAAGGCTCACCAAGTCAGTTTATGACTATTAAAATTAATGTAATTTCAAAATTGTGTGTTTATGTGTTCAAATATCTACTTGAGACCATTTCATTTTAAAAGCATTATACTGTAATGGAATGAATTGAATAGCGCTTTCAGGCCTTTGTTCAGGGGTGAGTAATTAAATTCCAACGTTGCAATTGGCACAATAAAAGTATTAGCTAGCTATTAATTATGCCAATTCAGGGAAAAGAAGGAGGATTAATTATGGCAAATATGATATAAATTTATTGCAGTCATTAATTGGTTCTGAAGGATCTCTTGTATCAATTCATGCTTGATTTTTAAGAAGTCTTCCACAAAGTGAATGTCTTCCTTTATTGCTATTAAATTTATTGGTTAGAGTAGGTGTCAGTTCTGCAGATACTGTTCCAGGTATGTAATCTATGCCTATATTAGTTAGAACTGCTTAAAGTCACAATTCAGAAACACATGGAAACCCATGTTTACAAGTTCCCCATTCTTGAATTAGAGGTTATATGATTGCATACCTATCTAAGTTTCATATGTGCATATGTATGCATAGATTCATAGCCATAGGTATAGCTGCTGCATCCTGGTGGCCTAGGAATTTATGCATGTTTACTCACTGTTTCATGTGAATTGCCATTTTTAAAAGATCAAAAAATGTCTTTATTTATTCTTCTCTTAGGAGGTAGACTTGTTTGAGCTGTGTGAATGGAAAAAGAACTTGTGCACAGTTTGTAGTATTTAGAAGTAAAAAATGGTAATGGTTTGGGCGAACCGGTATTTCCGACGATCAGCTGATGAAAGCAGGAAATCCTGCTTTCTAGCAAATCTGAATCATGCGGCACAGCTGTTCCCTCCCTCACTGTTCTGCTTATCTTTGCAGAGTCAGAAAAAGCTTCTTTTTGAAAAAAAAAAGTTTTTTATTTTTATTTCTCATAAAACATATATAAATGTGCAATCTCTTTCACCATTCTTATCACACATATTATCTTTCGGTTTCCATATTGGTTCATTCTTCATCCTAAAACTCTAAAATACATTCGGAGTTGCTTTTCTACCATTCCATATCTCCCTTTTTCCACAGCAACCATTCCTCTCCTTTTCCCCTCTTACCCTTCCCTACTTTCTATTCTTTTCAACTTTCTTCTTTCCTCTTCTCCTTCCCCTTCTCTCCCCTTCTTTTTCCCCACTCCTCCCCTCTTCCTTGCTTTTTAACCCTCTTTCCTATTTTTATTTCCCCTCCCTTTCTTCCTCTCCTTTTCCCTTTCTTCTCTCTCTCTCTCTTTTCTCCTTTCTCCTCTCTTCTTCCTACTTGTCCCTCTACTCCTCTCTCTCTTCCGTCTACATTGTTGTGTCCATTTTCAATTCAATATTTTATCAAGGTGGTATTCGAGCAACCCCGATCTTATATTTACCCACATTTTCCTTTCAATTCCTTTTCTGTTTTTCTGGTTACACATATATCATCCTTAACATACATTTATATAGTACCTCTTTTTTCATTTTCTCCCTCCTTCCCCCTTTTTCATTTACTCAGGTGTCATCTGGAATTCTACTTTGTTTTTTTTTTTTTGTCTAGGCTTCTTAATCCTCTTTTTTCAGTCCTGCACAGTAGCGTCTGTGGTGCGCATGTGTGTGAAGTGTGTATTTGGTGTGCACTGCGCATGTGTGCATGAAGCAAACCAGTAGTGAAATGAAGCAGTAGCAGACTTCAGAGCATTTCACCCCTGGTAGTAGGGCTGATGTCATTCAGTCCTTTACAAGGGTTTTGTGTTTAGTTATTGGGACAGGGTAGATAGTTCACAAGAGCTATTTCAAAATCTTGTGATTAGGGCTGCATGTCCTTTAAAAGAGTGAGATGTTGAAATGGATACAGAGTCTGAGAAATAGTCTATCCTGCTTGCATCTTAAAAAAAAAAATCTTGGTTGGATTTAGCAAAGTGACTGAATGAAATTAATTCAAAGCAGGATGTCATTTCTCTGGGGATTTCCCCAGTTATGAATTATAATGCTATCTAGCTGTTCTGTGAAAAATAACTTATACTGGTATGAAATTTTCTGTCTCCACTGGTAATCATTATCTTTTGTGTATTACATTGGTTGTGACTCATTGCCGAATGATGTCAAATTGAATTTGAATACGATACGCCCAACCATTTCCTCTGGTTTGATTCCTCTGGTTTTGTTGTTTTTCCTTTTCAACATTTTACTAGTTAGTAGGAAAATATCTGCCACAGATATGCAGCCAGAATAAGTGGGGCTGTCTAAAAGACTGTGGATCGCCTGTAATCTCCTTCCCTCCTATGCTTTTTCTCCTTCATTCTATTCTACTGTTCACACCAAATTAAATAATGTTAAAGAACAAGCATAGTTCAGAGTCATGAAAAGAGTTGAGTCACAAGGAACCCTTTTATTTAAGATTACTCTCCCCTTTCTTTTCTTTTTATTTTTTTTACTTAAGCAACAAATGCTTCCTTTATATTTGCTTCATGCACTGATGGGAAGCAATGGGAAGGGGATGAATCCACAGCACTGCACAGACCTACAATTGAATCCTCCTACATTTGTGGTTGTTCAGTCATTCAGATGTTTCTGTCTCTTTGTGATCCAATCATTTTGTCAGGACAGTCTTATCACATTTTGGTGTTAGAGTTAACTTGCCTTTCTCTACATTTTCCTGCTGGGTGTGATTACAGGGAAATTAAGATTCTTAATCCAGTCATGAAAAGTAGTATTTTTCAAGGATCTGGTACTAAGTGTTCAGTCTTGAAACCGAAGGGAGCATGAAAGTCACATGTGTAAATCATACTGAAAGATTGATTTTATCTCAAATGCTAAGAATAGCATCACAATATTTGGTTTATCATTCCAGAATCAAAAGCTACTTATCACAGTGGAGGAGACCTGAACAAGTAAATAAAGCAACAGAGAAATTTGGTACAGAACAGACGGGGAAAGAAGAGGTAAACCACAGCATGTCATGAAAGAAAAAGAAATCATTAGGAGAAAAGAATTTCCAGCAGGTAATAAGTGATTGTACGAAGAGGCAGATCAATATCAGACACGGAACTCTGTGGGAAAAGAGATGCTAAACAGACTATTTGGACTCTCCTCCCAATAACACAAGCCACCTAGGGATGAAATGTACCCTCACTGTTGGATCCTTGAATTGTTCAATTTCTGATACTATGAGAAAACCAAAGACTGGGGGCAGCGAGCAGAATAATGAAGAGTCCAGCATATCATAAATCGTATTTGAAAACATGGCGGTAGAAATTCTTTTAGACTCAGGAGAATAGATATGCTTAATATAGGGCTCATTGTTGAAGCATTTCTGTCTTTTAAACATACAAATATGGAGAATAATAGATTCTTTATAATTGTTCTGTTCAGATCTGATCTTTCACAGCACACAAAGAACAGCCTTTTTCTGTTCTATGTGTTCTAAAGTGTGGAGCCGCTGATTTCCTCTGAACTTAGCTATGTGCTTGCAGACATTTTATTACCTGACTAGGTAACATCATCAAGGCAAGTTAGCATGGGATTTTTTTCACAGTTTACATACAATAATTTGCCCTACAAGCTTTGGTGGGGGGTGGGTGTAGTTTTATCCTTGGTAAGTCCTTGATTAGGGTATAGTTTTCTGCTCGATTGTTCGCCTGATGTTTGGCTTGTTTGCCTGTTTATCGGGGTGTTGGCTACTAGAGGGGACATGTTCTGGTCTTTTTTGTTTTCTTCTTAGTATTTTTTTTAATTGCATGTAAGTGTGATTTATCTCTGTGTGTTTATTGATGGCTGATTTGTCCAAATGCCAAGCTTTAAGGAATTCCCTAGCATTTTTTAAATTTAGTTTAATTTAAGATAGGTTCCCAATTCAAATTATGATGGAGTTTGTCAGTTCATCAAGTAGTCGACTCTGGACCCTTTCCTCTTAGATAATTATCAGCCAGTTTTCAATCTTCTCTTACTGGCAAAAGTTGGAAATGATGGTTGGACAACAGCTAAAGACAACCTTGGAGGAAATGGATTATCTGGACCCATTTCAGTTTTTCTTGAGGCCAGGATACAATTCAAGAGACCAAGTGTTGGTCACATTTGTTGATGTGAGCCAGGATAGGGGTAGTGCATCCATCCTAGTGCTCCTTGATGGTTGGCAATATCAAAAGCTGCTGAGAGATCAAGGAACACTTGGATGGATGTACCATTCCTATCCTGGCTCATATCAATAAATGTGACCAACAGTTGATTTTTGTATTGTATTTTGGCCTGAAGCCAAACTTTTGCCAGAAAGAGAAAACTGGCTGATAATTATCTAACAGGGAAGGGTCCAGAGTTGACTTCTTGATGAGTGGCATACCATCCTGTGGTTGCTGAACTGCTTAACACATTGTAAGCCGCCCTGAGTCTTCAGAGAAGGGCGGAATATAAATCAAATTTAAAAAAAAAACCCCAGAAGGGGTCAACTCTAACAAACAAGTGGCTGGACAAACCACTTCCTCAACTGTAACAGAATCAATTCAGTCCAATCAGAGTTCAACTTCAAGAAAATTTAAGCTATTGTGTGAGTGTGTGTGTGTGTGTGTGTGTGTGTGCGCGCGCCAGATAGCATGAACATTCTTTGCCAAGGCCCTGGAGTTGATACTGTAGTCCAAGCCACACTCCAGTAGGATATTTATCACCCTAGAGAGGACTGCTTGGCAGCTATCAGCAGATCAATAAGGATGGAAAAACTGCAACATTTCATCACCCCCACCCCCACTAAGCCCGAATACGGGCACTCAGTTGTATTTGGTAGTATTTGGTCTTTGTCTTTCTCCAATGTAGTATACATGCATTATGTAGCATTCTAAGTTCTATAATTATTCGTGGTTCTCTTTAATGCCATTTTAAAAGATTTAGCTGACAAGCTGCAATTCCAATTGTCCATTTTTTAAAAGGACACATTCCAAAATGTGTCCTATAGATGGAACACCAAATATTTTGAAAAATTCTTGCTGAATATATAGTGTCTAACTGCTGAAAATTTGTTCTGTCACATAAAGCGAAGGTGCTACCATTCTTATGAAGCCTGCTTGCTTCAGACAAAAATCTTTCAACTCCATTTTAATGCTATCAATCCGACTTTATCAAATTCTGTCCTCAGGCAACTAAGTTATCCATACTGTTGAAAGAAAGAAAAGAAAGAAAGAGAGAGAGCGAGTGAGAGAGAGAAAATTAAAGAACTAATATTGATGAAATTTGACAGCTTTCACACTGTCATGACTATCTAATTTGTCTACAATTTCATACTTTTCTATTGAGATATGAACAGCAGCAGCAGCAACAACAACAACATCAACAACACTTGTACTTGTGCATGTTAGGTAATTATTTGGATAATTTCCAAAGTTTTAGATAAGGCCAACAAAGTGAGATTTGTGATCCCGGCAACTATGGAATGGAAATGGAAATGGAAATGGAAATGGAAATGGAAATGGAAATGGAAATGGAAATGGAAATGGAAATGGAAATGGAAATGGAATGGAATGGAATGGAATGGAATGGAATGGAATAGAATAGAATAGAATAGAATAGAATAGAATAGAATAGAATAGAATAGAATAGAATAGAATAGAATAGAATAGAATGCAATGCAATGCAATGCAATGCAATGCAATGCAATGCAATGCAATGCAATGCAATGCAATGCAATGCAATGCAATGCAATGCAATACTTCATTTGGCCAAGTATAGTTAGATATACAAGGAATATGTCTCCAGTGCAGTAGCTTTCAATATACATGCAAAGCAACAGAGTAATAATAATCATAATTATAATGACAATAAGAGGAGCTAGTAGATATGATGAGAAGGATAGTAATAATACTACAGATGTATAACAAGGGTAAATATATATTTAGATATAAGACAGTACTGTGAGAATTAGGTATTCAGTAGACTGATGGCATGAGGGAAAAATATTGTCCTTGTGTCAAGTTGCTTTGGCATGCACTGCTCTATAACAATGTCCTGAGGGGAGGAATTGAAACAGTTTATGTTCAGGATATAACGGGTATTGTAGTTTTTGTCTGTAGTTATTGAAAGAGTATTCAAACATAGAGATAAATATTTCTCATTAAAAATGTATATCAGCGAAATTGTTTCTTTTTCCACTAGGTTCAAGAACAGTTTATTAACAACTCATGAATATGTTATGAAAGTTTAATTGTGTGCTTTATAGTGTTTGTGATATAATTTCATAAAATTCAGTCAATTGTCAGTTTATTACAGAAATATTGAAATGATATTATGATATGCATGCATAAATTAAATGCAACAGCAGGTGATAAACAGAGATAGTGTTATAACACAATTTCATTTCAAAGTGCAGAAACTTTTATTGCTAACATATTTATTACACCAACTACTTGTTATCCTTTCTCTGTCTTAATTTGGATTTTTGCCACTCAGATTGCCACAAACCTAAATTTATTTATTGTTTCAGGTGTGCTAAAAAGCATTCATTTGATCAGTTTGATTTATCTGTAATCTTTGTTGATTTCCCCCATTTATGAAACTGATTGGTATACAATTAGGTTAGAAGAACAAGTAATATTCTCTTAGCCCATTTCTCATTGTTTTTACCACCATTCCTGGAGACACTATTGTCTTTTCAACTGCTTCATTTTTCAAGGTATCCCTTTAGATTGGCAGCTGAGTGGAGACCTCCCAGGAGCAACCTCATCCCATGTTCTGACTCTCTCCACACTCCAGGGCTCAAATTGAGATTCATGTGTCTTGTTCCCTTGTCTGTCAATTCATCAGTGACATTCACAACACTCTCCTGACATGATGATGACACACATGATTACTAACAAAATTATTTGTTTTTCACCAGCCAGAAGCAAATAGCAGAACTGACAGTTGAGGCCAACTGTTCTGAAGACACATGAGAGAAAAGGGAAAGGTGCCAAGAAACAATAGTTTCAAGGTGAAAAGAAAAGCACCTGGTGGAAACATGAATTTTTGATCAACCTCCCCCCTCCAAAAAAAAAAAAGAGTGCATTTCTTTTTGTAGAAAATGCAATTTTTAAGCTTGGAATGATTTGTCTCTTGCAGCTGACACTTTATTATCAAGCTCCCCACTTTCAATATAATTTTGCTTGAAGTCCTTGAAGTTTCCAGATCATCATTGTCCATGATAATGATTTGTTTTCGAGACCATGCTGAGCAATATATTCCAGAGCTTTTCTATTTTTGATCATTTAAGTTCAACAGTTTTTAAAAAAAATTATTGCAAGCAATTTATATGCTGCTATGTTCTAATCAGCTCTGGGCAGAATATAACAAGAACACACACACACACACACACACACACAAAGATCAAAGACAACAACAGTGTCACAACACTGGTTTTATCTACCAGGATAGTCCCAAATTTAACACCCTCAAGTGTTCCATCAAACAGCCATGTTTTCACAGCTTCATTGATTTCATCAGGGATATGGTAGTCGGGGTATAAGAGCTATATTGATCTAGATTGTGTGTGTGTGTGTGTATGTGTGTGTGTGTGAAATTGGCAAGATTTCAGAAGTAGTTTGCCTTGTCTTCATCTGAGGGTTGAGAGACAGAGACTAGTCCAAGGTCATCCTGCTGGATTTGTGGTTAAGGCAGGACTATATCTCATAGTCCCCTGGTTTTTAGCCTGGTGCCTCAACCACTACATCAAACAAAGCCTCAAGTTAGGTTAAACAAGTGCCATTTTCTGATTTAAACCTAATTATAAAAAGAATTTTAAAATGCACCTTCCCTACCATCAATTTGCCTGCAATTATCTCCTAGCATGAATCATCCAGGGTAAGTTTGGTCAGATTCATTCTTTCTTCCCTCAGCAGCACTCTAAGTGCCTCATGATCCTTTTCAACTTTTTAATTTCTCCATAAACTACAGTACAGGAAGTGCCAGGAATGATGGGCCAGTAGAGGTTGTTCAGGGAGAGACCCATCCAAGACCTCAGCCATCACTTTCTTTCAGACAGCAATCAGGGTCTCAGTAGGACCATGCAGCAGAGGATCAGGTATGACCCCCAGTTCAGAGGTGGTATTCAGCAGTTTCTTACCAGTTCTGGAGAACTGGTAGCAGAAATTTTAAGTAGTTCAGAGAACCGGAACCTCTTTGCAGTATCCTTCCCCTGGAGTGAGATGGGAATGGAGATTCTACAGTATCCTTCCCCTGCCATGCCCATCAAGCCATGCCCATCAAGCCATGCCATGCCACGCCCACCAAGCCACACGCATAGAATCGGTACTGAAAAAAATTGCATCCCACCACTGCCCCAGTTTCCTCTGGAACCTTATCAGGTCCATCAATCACCAGGGACGCCACCAGGTTATTTTGTCATTCCCCATTTAAAGAAATTTTATATAATTCCAGGCTGTCTGATCTCCTCAGGAGATCCGAGAGGTCTCATATGCAGTTGGATTAATGGTGTGGTAAGAGGAGTTTTCAAATTGCAGGCAACAACAACAATGAAAAAATCTAATTTTCTTTAAAAAGAGAGAGAGAGTGCATTGCATCTGTAGAGATATACCCACATATTAACTTTTAAATAATTAATTGAAAATTGAATGCATACTTCCAATTAAACTTGATAAGAATAATGTTATTATGTATAATACATCTCTGCATAGCCTCTTTTCTCCCTTGAAGTACACACACATATATCAATGCCCACACATGATGCATACCTATTATTGAAAAATATAGTTATGACCTGTGATTAACACAGAGTTTATTGCAAAATCTGGGTGGGTGAGTGAGAAATAGAACAAGCATGAGGTTAAATAGAAATGAGCAGGGGGAAAAGAAACACTCTACTAGTTGATCGGGACTGTCTGTCAGAAATGAAAATGTCACTTTGGCTTCTCTGAACAACAACAACAAAATATTTTATAATTGCAACAACCTCTGATTCGTATTTGCCTCTTGTGATATATTTGTTTAAACTGGGTTGTACTAATAGCCCCCTCAAATTCAACAGACTGAGTCACAGTAGCTTGATGCATATTTTATTTGGGGAAAAAAAGGTGGGAATGTGGTTGCACTCTATGAAACCCGGCTCGTGCTCTATGAATTACTTGTCACTTCAGCAGTTTTGCTGTCAGATGAATCTACGGGAAAGTCTAATTCCATCTTTGAGATCTGGTTTGGAGCTTGTCAAAGTCTTCAGTCAGCAGTTCAGGTCAGGGTGTGTGACACTTATTAGCAGCAAAGTTGACTTCTCTGATTCTGTTGATTCTCGATCAATACTCAGTGAAGCTTTACTCCATAAAGCAATCATTGGCAAGTCAGTTCTAATATATGACATGGCTTTTGTTTTTTTATCATCTTGCATTTATTCAACAAAGTTTGGATGTTTCATAGGTGGTGATTTTGGCTTCTGACCCTTAAACTTACTGGCATGCCAGTCTTCATCGTAACAATGTAAATTAAAATATGAAAATCACATCCTGGACATAAATTGTTTCAACTTCTATCCTCGAAATGATGCCATAGAGCACTGCACATCAGAACAACTAGACACAAGGACAGTTTTTTCCCAAATGCCATCACTCTAATTAACAACTAATTCCCACAACACTGTCAAATAATTTACTAAGGCTGTATTACTATTCTTCTTCTCTTCCTTACTAGTATCTATCTCTTCCCACTTATTACTATAACCATGTGCTTGTAGCTTTCAATTTATATTGTTTTTTCTTGTTTCCTAGTATGATTTGATAGCTGATTAGTAACCTTGACTATCACTAAGAGTTATATCTTTTTATTCTTGATGAATGTATTTTATTCTCCTTGTGTACACTGAGAGCATATGCACCAGTGGTGGGTTGCTCCCTGTTCTGTCCGGTTCTTTAGAACTGGTAGTAAAAGTGGTGGGAGGCTCCGCCCACCCACCCAGACATCATAATTGATGATCTGCATGCGTGCTCCCATTGCGAACCAGTAGTAAAGGTAGGTAGAACCTACCCCTGATATTCACCAAAGACAAATTCCTTGTGTGTCCAATCACACTTGACCAATAAAGAATTCAATTCAATTCAATTTTTGCATTTGGATAGTTTCCTCTATTCAGTTCTTCTACTGTGTTCAGTTGTTACTAAGCTTCATTTCACAGTCTTTTTCACAGTCTTAGCTAGGACGCCACTCATCTAGAATCTCAAGTATCTGTTGAATATTATAACATCTCTTATCTCATAATTTAGTGCAGGAATTGAAGTAAATCCCGTCATGCCGTAGCATCTAGCTGAATTTGGATAATGCCAAAACAAGCTAAGTAGTTTTGGGACTGGTTTGTACTCAGATAAGAAACCAGCATGATAAAGAGGTCTTTTTAAAAAATTCCTAAAAGAAGGCGACAAAAGGACATTTCTGTACTAAAGCAAAGAATGCATGGATATGTTGATGTAGTCACTTTGAGTCAAGGAACTCTTATCTTTATATTCAACTGAAGTTATATTCAATAAACTTTAGTTATCAGCAGCGAATTATGATTTTAACATAAACGTGACTGACATCAGATTTTGTGATTTTAACCTTAAAATCACGAGGTTGCTGAAGATCACATATTATGCTAACCCATAATGAGGTTTGACTTTGCTTTATGGATTTTATGAACCCAGAAGTTATGGCTTATTCTAAAAACCATGGTTAAGTAAACCATTATTAACATCATACTGAGAAACATAGATCTACATATTTTAGACAGTTTAACCAGACAAAACATGTCAGGAGCACACCTTTTCATACATATAAATCTGTTGACATTCTAAATGACTAATTCATATCAAGCTGGACTTACTAAAATCCAATAACCCAATAAGTCACTATATGATTTGTGCAGCTAAGTGAATTTTATTGCTATCCTAGCAAGTGTTAGTCTGAAACATATTTCTTGACAGCTGGTTCTGGTACTATTGATAATCAAACCTAATAAGCAGAAGCTATCTGCCATTTCAATATCTTAATTGTCAGTTCTAAGACTACTTGCTATATCTGCTTTCATTAATACGGTGTCTTTATATTTAATCTTTGACTCATTTTTTTCACTCTGCTACTTAACTTTCATTACTAGAACTTGCAGCTCATTTGCCTTTTCAGCTATCAAATAGTGTCACCAGCATAGAACAGGCTTCTAATGTTTCACCTTCCAATTTAAAACTATTTTATCTTCTTCCAATCCAGCTTCTCTCAATATATATTCAGCATATAGAAAAGTATACAGCCCTGACTCATTGTCTTGGTGGACTTTGAACTAGTAGGTATTACCATGTTCTGCCTGTACTGTGGCTTCCTGTCCTATTTACAAGTAGGACAGTGAAATATTCTGTTTTCCAGACACATTCCACACCTTGATATAACTGACTAAACTTAGAAAAATGAAGCACATATGATTTTTCTTTGGTACTCTGGCTTTTTTATTTATACATTATGGATCAGCAATGTCTCTTGGTGCTCAGACTTTTTAAAAACCAGCTGGAACATCTGGCAATTCTCTTTTAATTTTAGACTCTAATCTCCATTGGATAATCCCAAACATTATTTTGTTAGTCTGTGAAATTAAGGCTATTGTGTGATAGTTTGAACATTCTGTTAAATCTTTTTCCTTTGGTAGTGGTGTGTGACTTTTTCCAATCTGTTGTTCACTGTGTCAGTCTTGAGATTTGCAGCAGTTTAGTTATACAGTTAACTATAAATATAACATTTAATTGGAGTATATTTGATCACCATATCATTAATAATATGCTTTTTAAAAACACTTTTTAAAAAAAGTTTGAAGATGCAAACTGTCAGTTATATCTGTTTTTTCCCTGTCAGAAGCAGATTCTTCCTCCTCCTCCTCCTCCTCCTCCTCCGCCTCCGCCTCCGCCTCTGCCACTACTACTACGACTTCTTCTTCTTCTTCTTCTTCTTCTTCTTCTTCTTCTCCTCCTCCTCCTCCTCCTCCTCCTCCTCCTCCTCCTCCTCCTCCTTCTTCTTCCTCTTCATCATAAAAGTATGAAAGTTTCCTCCTGGCTGAAAAGGAAAAGGAAGGAATCTGTTTAGCTGCAGTTAGTGGATCCCATTAAATTAATTTAGCCTAAGGACCTGAAGCTTAATAGATAAAATGCTCATACATTGTGTAGCATGAGTGCTTTATCTGTGTTTTGGTTTGTGTTGTAGTAAATCATCCTGAACAGTATAGATTTTCAATTTAACCAAATTACCTCTTACCACAGAACATTTAATGGCTATGAGTAGGTCAGCTATAATGTTACATTCAGTCTCCAATCTAATCATAGACAGTGGTCTTCTTAATCATAGAAAATACAGCCCTAAAAACAATGGTTTCATGTAGGTGCATAATATATATCAGTTGTAGCCTAAAATATTAAAGGTTATACATAAAAAAGACAAAAGCAGTTCTTGATCCTTCAGTGATTACTTCTAAATTATGTAGGCCTTATCTATACTGCATTTATTCAGTATAGATCGATTACTCAGGATATATGTATTCTTTTTGGGAGGAGTAGCTGGGTTATATGACAAATTTGCCAGCTACATTACATTGCCTACTATAACATATCCTTCTTGCTTTCATATGTACATGCTGTGTTGTTTAGTGTCCTGTTCCATGATAGAAATTCAATGTTGAAGATCTAAGAACATATAGTTTCTGTTTTGTTTTCTTTAAGCAAAGCTGCCTTTCATCTAAGTTTGATAACTTCCCATGAGTTGTCAAAAAAATAATAATCCTTATTTCAGTATTGGAATATACAAACTTATGCCATAGCAATGGTGCACTACTTTCAGAATTAGCTACATTATCTGTTTATACTAATGCCAATCTCTGTGGTTTCAAGCCAGTGTATTTCCTAAATCTATCTAGGGGATTGAGCAATGATGCTGGGAATTTTCTGCTTGCAAATCAGAAGCCCTAGTTCTGAACCACATCAGTTTTTCTTATCTTGAAAACACTGATAAGCATTTGCTTGCTTGTTTTTATCCCATCTTCATTATTTTTGTAAATAACTCAAGGTGACAGAAATGCCTAATACTTCTTCATCCTATTTTCTCCACCACAACCATTCTGTGAGGTCAGTTGGGCTGAGAGAGACAGAATGCCCCAAACTCACTCAGCTGGTTCTCATGCCTAAAGTGGGACTAGAACTCACTGTCTCCCAATTTCCAGCCTGGTGCCTTAATCACTAAATCGAACTGGCTCTTCCAGCCTGTGAAAAGTAACACTGGACTTTGTAGAAACTGTCATTGCAGTGGAATGTAGAGAAATGTATATATCTCACCAAAGTTTGGGACTTGCTTTATTTTTATTTTTATTTATCCTATCTAGTCCAACCCTCTGCTCAAGCAGGAGTCCCTATACCATTTCTGACAAGCCTCTTCTTGAAAGCCTCCAGCGATGATTTGATCCCTTCCAAATCTGTTATACCTTGTGGGAAGCCCCCCCACTCAAAGAATGAAATATTTTGGGGAATATTAAAAAGGCAGGATAGAATATTTCCCCTAAAGGAGAAATGGGGAAAAAAAAAACTCTTAAGGGAGGCAAAACCTCCCTCAGTTTCCCTGCCCCAAGCAGAAACTGAGGAGGCCAGTTTATAGAAATACAGTGTTGGTAATCCATTCAGAAAGACTGGGTCAGATAAGTTCAGATAAGCAACACAATAAGCAACACAATCAAGCCAAAGGTTTACAACATTAGCTCGGACATACACCCAGTTTAGACCATGCCCTTAAAATATACTTTTTACAACATGCTATCATTGTAGGATTTTTTTCACAGTTATATGTAGGAGAATGGATATATTAATATATGTCTTCATAGGAACTTTATCTTCATTTCATCTTTTGCACATTCCATATTCATTTAAAAGTCCCTTTTAAGAATTATATTGGATGCTGAATGATAAATTTTCTTATATCATATGATGGGCTATATGAAAGAATTCAAAATAAAACCCTTCAAATAGCACTTCTTCAAGTAACTTTCTTCCAGGAACTCTTAGAGGTTGTATTTTGTTTTTTGTGTTAGGATTTAAAAAAAAAAAAGAATATAACTGGAAGGCTGCTGGAGTAAAGGACATGAGTTCAAAGTAGCTCAGACTATTTTAATGAAGACACAAGAAAACTTCTTGATATTTTTCTTTCATTTTATTGCAGTTGTTAGCAACTTAATTAACAATGAAATTCAGAATGAAAGGCTACATAGGAAATTGTATGGGGCATGCTTATAAATGAGGAGCCCCTTAAGAAAATTATAAAAAATAAATAAATGAAAGTCTGCCAACAATGAACTATAAGCAGGCAATGGAGAAATAGACATGCTCTGATTTGCAGGCACAAAGAAATGTGACAGGAAAGATCTAGAAGTTAATTACAAAAAAAATCTCCCTAGTGGAGGTACTGTGGGTTTCCATTTTGTTTCTCGCATGCTCCATGTGCACCTGCAGATGTTAAATGAGACTTTTGTTAGATTACTATCACTAATATGAATGTATTAGTGCCCAGACAGGTTTGAGGTACTTGTGCCAAGTAAATTCTGGATCTAGCATGGTTTCCTCATATTTAGGATATCATTAGGACAGCTGCAGACAGGAAAAAGAGAAAAAAACTTATGGAATAGAATGCACTTTCAAAAGAATGTCTGTGATCCTCAAAGAAATGACCATAACCTACAAATTCTTGAAAAGAATGCCTCCCTCTATGCTCAATCTTTTTCATTTTTAGACCAAGCACTTGACTTAAGATAACCATATATTGAATGAGCATGATTGGAGGATCAGGGTGAGCTGCTGGGGGTTTGAGAGAACCTCTAGCTAAGATTTTGTGCAGTTTGGAGAACCCCCAAATCCCACCCACCCACCCTGCCCTGCCCCTCCCAGGAGTCCCCACACAGCCTGTTTTGCAGGGCACGTGTGGAGGTTCAGGAAGGGGAAAAACAGGCCTACCGGAAGTTCGGGAAGGCTGGAAATGAACCCATTTCTGGCCTCCAGAGGGCCTCCAGAGCCTGGGGAGGATGTTTTCACCCTCCCAGAGGCTTGAGGAAAGCCTCTGGAGCCTGGGGAGGGCAAAACACTCCCCTCCACCATGGTGCAGGAGGCTGACTAGGCCATGCCCACCACAGCCACGGCTACCCTGCAACTGAGCAGAGAACCACTTGCTAAAATTTTTGAACCCCACCCCTGTTGCAGGATCTATTAAATGTTATGAAAATTCCACATGAGGCTGTCAGTTAAAATGGTTAAGGATTTCACAATACTAGACAAGACCTAGTTTCACCATCACCATCACCATCATGTTTCTGGTCATGAAGCTAATATTTCTTAGGGAAGTGTGGGATAAGGGTGTCACACAATGGGACAAGCTTCTGTTACTCACCCCAACTCCTGCCAGCCTTGCCTGTAAATGTGAGTGTTAAAAAGGCACCACTTTGGTGGGAAGGTATCAGCATTCTGTGTGCCTTGGCATACCGTCATGCACAAGACCACAGACAACTTCAAACAACTCTGGCTCCCTCGGCTAAGAAATAGAGATGAGCATCACACTGTAGAGTCAGAAATGGGTGACTTAATGCTTAATTCAGGGGTGCAATGTGTATGAATGAAGATGACCTGCATAGAGTAGGATAGATAAACACTTGAAGAGAAGTGAAATTTGATGAGGAATGAAAGGGTAAATATACAGTAGTGGCCAAAATTGTGGGAAAAGTATATTTTTAAGTGGCTAATAACACCACTTTTTTTTTTAGTTTCAAGATAATCATATTCCACTGCTAGAATGGCTTGGGAATAGCCCAGATCTTAACCCAATTGAATATCTATGGAGCTGACTAAAGAAACTTGTTAGTTAGAAGCAACCCAGCAATAAAACCCAGTTAATAGAAGCAATCATTCAATCTTGGTTTCACATTATAACAGCTGCAGAACTAAAAGACTTGGTTCACTCCATGGGAAGATGGACTGACATGGTGATAATTTTTGTATCTTGTTTTTTTCTATGTGTTTCACTTTTCTTCTTCTGCTGTTCTAATAGCAAATCCTTCATAAAAGTTATTGTATTACATTCTTGATTAAATTATCTTTCCATTGATATATAGTTTTATGGAACTACTCCCCCCACCCCCCCAAAAAAGGTGTTATTAGCTAGTTTTAGAAAATACACTTTTCCCAAAAAGTTTCCACAATTTTGGCCACTACTGTATATATCAAGTCTTGGTTGGTGTCATTTTGGTTGTTGTTGATGGTTAATTCAGGGCTTGATCTAACTAAAGCAGGCAGATTGTACAGATAGATGGATTTACCTACTCTTGTTGAATGCATTGAAATCACGGAGAGAAAAAAGAGAACCCTGAGTCTCTTATCCCATTTTATTCCTTCATGAATTTAGCTTATTTCATTGCAAATCTTGTATATTTCTGTCCTCTTCTCTCCTCCTCCTTCTCTAGAAAAGAATGGCTAATAATGTGCTGCTTCTTAGCTAAGATTGGCTTACACACAGATAAACACAAAGCTCAAAGAGCAACATTTTAATTTAAACATATAGTGAAGTAGTAAAAGATGCTGTGTGGAGTCTTGTGAGAACAGACTGGTGCACTTATATCAGAGGTTTGTTTCTTATCTTTGTAAATAAAATCTGCAGACTAACCACAGCTTTAAAAAAAGCAACTGACACATAGTTATATTAAGCTGCAACAAGAAAAACAACCATCTTCTGATTCCTTAAGGACAAAATTTATTAGTCTTCAAAGTGGTAGAAGTCTTTGTTGTTTTAGCAACAAAGCAACGGATTCTGGCTGGTCAATGTCGAATGCTCTTTCAAGCAAACAACATCCCCACACCAGTTAAAACTGAGAAATATTAAAATTGGATGTCACGGAAAAGGATCTGATATTAGATTTCTTTCTGATATATTAGCTTTGGGAGTTGCAGAGCCATTTGTTTCCTTCCAAGAGAAATAATTTGGTGACGCAAATCCATGTCTGTGGTCTGGAAAGACAGTCTGGCCATAATTTTATCACCTCAGATTCTGTTGGTGTGACATAGGTCATGCATTCTAAATGACAGAAATTTAGCTGCTTACATATTTTGATGGCTGCTGTTCTTGGCTTGTTTCACTACATATAACGTGTTGATATGCATGATGCACTTTAATTCATTCATCACATTGGGAGACAGAAGAAAAAAAAATCTAACCTTGCAGCTTGACATCCAGGAGACTTTTCAGGATGTTCAGTGAAAGACACATATGTTAATGCCAGCCTCGAGATGACAGCTATCATTATCTATCCCTTGAACATGACTTTGAAGCACAGCATTTTAAAACCTTCAACAGTCTTTTCAGACCTTCAGCCATGATTATCTACTCTCCACCCCACCCCACCCCACCCCAATTAAAATGAATCTTATGCACGTTACCATAAAAAGGAAATATGTTTGCCTTTTTATTTATTTTTATATTTAACTAACTGATTCAAGTTGTGATTTAGTCATTATTTTCTGCAAATGCATCTTTCTGAGCAATTAAAAAAACAAGAACATTTGTAAACCAAGAATTAAATTTGCATCAGGCAAGAATTAAAGTTGCAAAACTAAAATAAACCAGTGTCTTGCAAATTAACATAAGTTTCAAAAATGCAATACTTATAACCTATAGTTAATTAAGGCATAACATAAAACAAGACTTTGGAGCATCAGGATTTCACCACTCACCCAGGATTAATCTAATGTATACGGTTTACAACAGAAGAATGCCGACTACTTTTAATGGAGAAATGATTGATTCCAAGGAGTCTGTGAACTTTTGCTATCTCTTTTCAATTACTTTTAGTCCTCTTATAATTTCCCTTGATAATGATATTTGGCGGTTGATGCCAAATCTCATGTAACAAAAGGTTGTGGAAGGATAAACTGCTCTGAAATAAGAAAATGTTGTGAGTGACTGTCAAGGTCAAAGTTTTTTTCTCTGTAATGATCTGAATGTTAGATACGCAGTTTAGGCATACAGGCAATAGCAGAGAAAAGGAAAAAACACACACACACACCATAAAACTGTTCGAATCACATCTAACAAACTGACAAGTAGGTTTTGAACAAAAGAAAGAAAAATATATAAGAAGCCAGAGCAAATAGATAGAAAGAGATGGAGAATCTTCTACGCTGGGCAGAAAATCCTGCTGGAATGAGAGGTAACCAGATGGGACATGAAACTGAACAGGCAGGGGCTGTATAGGAGATGACCAGGCTGAGCACTAAGGCATGGTCAAATGCATCATCAGTTTCAAGTCTCTTCATGCCCACAAGAGACTTAAGACACCTTAAATTCCATTGACTTGTATCTACTGCAAATTTGCTTTGACTGTTAGTAGTTCATATTTTTGTAGAGAGCATAAGCTTGCAATAAACTTTTATATTCATTTGAACTACCTGCACTTCTGGTTTTTCTGTACTTGACTGGCTGATCAGATACATCAATGCCAGGGGAAAGAACCAGGAAGAGGTCTAAAGCAATGAAACTAAAGAAGGAATTTACAAACGAAGCCAGCAGAAAGGGAAGCACAGCTCTGGACTCTGGAAGGTGGCAGAGCAAAGTTCAAGCCCAAGATAATTGGGCAAGAATTACACTGAGTTCTGGTGGTACAGTGGTTAGAATGCTCTATTGCTGGCTTGTGCTGTCCACAGCCAGGAGTTTGAGAAGGCTCAAGCCTTGAGAAGGTCCACAGCCAACCTTGAGAAGGCTCAAGGTTGACTCAGCCATCTATCCTTCCGAGGTCAGTAAAATGAAGACCCAGATTGTTGGGGGCAATATGCTGACTCTCTAAACCACTTAGAGAGTGTTGCAGGGGTGAAATCCAGCAGGTTCTGATAGGTTCTGGAGAACTTATAGCAGAAATTTTGAGTAGTTCGGAGAACCAGCAAATACCATCTCTGGCCGGCCCCATAGTGGAGTGGGAATGAGGATTTTGCAGTATCCTTCCCCTGGAGTGTAGTGGGAATTGAGATTTTGCAGTATCCTTCCCCTGCCATCCTCACAAAGCCATACCACGCCACCCCCACAGAACCAGTAGTAAAAAAGTTTGCATTTTACCACTGGAGTGCTGTAAAGCACTATGAAGTGATATGTAAGTCTAAGTGCTATTGCTATATATATTAGCTATAAACTGAATAATTCCAAGAAATATGACCATATTGCTTGAAAGTCTTCTACCTTACTCTTTTGTCAAAAAAGGAAGAAGAAAAGCAAAACAAAATAGCTAATTCAAATCCTGCCAAACAATATATGTCAACACTCTATCGGCATGGATCAACAATAATACAAAAGTTATCTGAACAATTTACAGCTGGGGCTGATATTTTTTCTCCTAACGTTATATAATAATGTTTTTATCCAGACTTCTATGGCTGGGGAAAAAAAATATTTGTGATCTCCTAACAGATTCCAGATATTATGGGTATCAAATAACAAATGCACAGTTGAATATACAGCATTCAATCCAACCTTATTTTAAAAATGGCTAATGCCACTATAATCACATTAATATTAAATTAATATTAATATTAAATCAAATTAATATTAAAAGTAAAATTTTCTGCAGGGGCATGTCTTTTATTTTGTATGCAACCAGGAACCCTGGTGGTACAGTGATTAGAATGCAGAATTGCAGGCAAACTCTGCCCATTGCTAGGAGTTTGATCCTGACTGGCTCAAGGATGACTCAGATTTCCATCCTTCTACGGTCGGTAAAACAAGGACCCATATAGTTGAGGTAATATGCTGGCATTGTAAACCACTCAGAGAATGCTGCAGAGAATGATATAAAATGACATATAAGTCTAAGTGCTACTGCTACTACTATTAAGAAGACAAACTGAAATCTGTGCTGAAGATACATACAGTAAGTATGGGAGGGAAAAGAATATATTAGCTAAGTGTTTGGCATTATAAAGTAAAGTGCATCACACATTCACTAAATACATTTTACAATAAGCTTGGGTAATAACAAACACCACTGTGCATACACTTGCTAGCTATGTATACTTGTTTGGCGTAATTCCTATTTATTTTGACCCTCCAACAAAGGATAGCTTTTACCCACAAGCAAATAATCATGGTTTTATCAATAATAATAGTAACAATCATATGTGGTGCCAACAGTAAAACAGTAATCAAATCCCAAAGGCTTCTTTGAATAGCCACTATATTATAAAAGGCTTCTAAAAAGCTCTGAATGGGCTACCCAAAGAAGGGAGAATGACTGTTTCCAGGTCTCCTCATAAGCAAGGACTCTTGCTTCCATCAGCTTCCTCTTTCCCTAGAACTGAGGGGGGAATCTGAATGGCCTGGATGGATACACATGACTGGATTTATACAATATAAAAAGTCAAAATAAACAAAATATAGTGGCTTAATTGGATGATATAGCTAACACAAATTGCTAAAACAGAATATGCCTGTTTTGCTGGTTTTGCTGCTGTGGTTTATAAACCATTTTTACAGTTTATTAGAGAGCTGGCCTCTTTTAGTTTAAAGTACTCCAAAGCAGTGGTGAAATCTAAAAATTGTCACTACCGGTTCTGTGGGCATGGCTTGGTGGGTGTGGCTTGGTGGTCATGTGACCAGGTGGGCGTGGCCAACTTGACATCATGCACATCAGTCACTGTTAGAGCCAGGAGCTGCACATTCTGAAGCACATTCTGCCCGACTGAATCCCCCAATGCTTTGAGTTTCCCTCTGCCATCTGGCTTGACTGCCAAAGGGAACCTCGGAGTCTTCTCTTGCCCTGCTCTACAACCTGGAGGGCCACACATCCCCCCGTCAATCCTCCATACAAACCACCCACCTCGTTTCTGGAATGACAGGGCACCCCCTTGCAGGGAGATCCAAAGAAGGGAAGGGGAGGCTGCAGAAAAGGCCACCTTCCACCCATGCCTCCCGTGCCAGCTCCGTGGGGCTTGGGGCTCCGAAGCAACCCCCTGGATTCCCACCCGGCCACCTGCCTGCTCTTTTTGACCACCGGCACCACTCCAGGAACTTGGCATTTTGAGTTTCACCCCTGCTCCAAAGCACTTTGTTAAAACAAAATTAGGAAAGAGGAGTATTATAATCTTGGAAGAATGGCATGATTGAAATCTGATGATGTGATTATGAAATCATGGACATGATGATGACTAGACAGCTGAGATGAGGCTGAGAATTGTCTATTTTTTTAAGGGATATTTATTTAAGTTCCCTCAGCTTCAGTCAAAGTGGTTTTATTTGCAGAGAATACTTAAATCAATTTTAAATTAAATTTTGGTTCAATATAAGGCAATTGTATCAATTACTTAATTGCAATAGTAGGAGCCTTATGTGCAGACTTATCTTGGAACTGCCACAACTCCAAAGATGGTGTGAAGCAGCTGTTAGATTCATAAATATTTGGAAAAGAAAATAAATATTAAAAACTTATTAATAACTATTTGAGATTTTTAAAAAGTTTTGATTGTGAGAAAATAGTTTTTTCTTTACTATAATCATCATTAGATGAAGATAATTAGATTAGATCAAAAATAGGCTGAGAATCGCATAATTGGCTGTTCCAGAATGAAAATTAAATATCTGTGGCAGCTTATTAATAAAGACAATTTTATAATACATTTAAAATGTGCATTAGATTTTTTTTTATCAATAGTAATATTTTGGTTTCAAACTAAATGTGAAACTGAGCAGCTGGCTTTGGAATGAAGATATTTATTGGGGATATTTAAAGTTTGAAAAGAACTTTTCCTGTTTCAAGATAAATCCACATAGTATAATGGCTAATTCTCATCAAGGCGGGGTATATTCATGGATTTAAACATCTATCTATCTATTACCATAGGCTTATGTTGAATTTAGCTGACCTTGCAAGTACCGTTCATTCATAGAATTAATTTTTGCTTGGAGACTGTAATATAAAACCCGAATTCCCTAGCCAAATCAAGCATCAATGACAAAAATGCTAAATCCCATGATCCTTTGTTTCTCTTCATCCCTAATAGATATAGATTCCAGTGATTTAAGTGATATGATGAAGAATTTCTCTCTCATACTATGTAATGGCTAAGAGCCAAGGCTGGATTATAAATGAAAGAGCTATTATTATCTGTAATCGATGACACAGTTTATACATTATCCTTGAAGTTGGTTGTGGATAATACATAGGCACATGTATTATCCATGCATTTTTTGTGTGTGGCAACAACATGGACATTGTCTGCTTCTGACTTCTTTCAAGACCTGCTCTGCCTCCCTCCCACTCCTTCTTTCTAAAAACCTGCAGTGATGGGCCTCTCATCAAAATATTAACCATGAAAATCTCTTGGAGCTCAAAACAAGGTGTACATATAAGCAAGGAATGATTTGCAATGAAAATGCATTGAATGTGAAGATGGATGACTCTGTAAAAGGGTATCTACTTTACAGACAAGGGACATAATGGCTTAGTGGCTAAGACACTGAGATTGTCGATCGAAAGGTCGGCAGTTCAGTGGTTTGAATCCCTAGTGTCAGGTAATGGGTGAGCGCCCGTTACTTGTCCCAACTTCTGCCAACCTAGCAGTTCAAAAGCACATAAAAAATGCAAGTATAAAAATAGGGACCACCTTTAGTGGGAAGGTAACAGCGTTCTGTGCACTTTTGGCATTTAGTCATTCCGGCCACATAACCACAGAGACATTTTTGGACAGCGCTGGCTCTTCAGCTTTGAAATGGAGATGAGCATCGCCTCCTAGAGTCAGGAACGACTAGCATATATATGTGAGGGGAACCTTTACCTTTACTTTACAGACAATCCATTTTAATTTATACTTACTGTGAAAATCATAATTGAATAACATGACTGCTAAAATTACTGCACTGTTTTTCTGTAGGTTCTCTATGCCTAATTAAAAGTGCTGATGATGACCTGCAAAGCTCGCT
Source organism: Masticophis lateralis (assembly GCA_030761175.1). Lineage (NCBI taxonomy): Eukaryota > Metazoa > Chordata > Lepidosauria > Squamata > Colubridae > Masticophis > Masticophis lateralis. The sequence continues at coordinate 50,981,634 of JAUDYJ010000002.1, forward strand.
ATGGGGTAGCAGTGTGTTATTTCAGGCACTGCTTCTCAAGGTTGAATCTGCCACATCAGTAAGAACATTATGAGGAAATCAGCTAGACTTCCCATTCTAATTGAGCCATAGTGGTGCAGTTGGTGTGGTACTGCAGGCTTACTCTGCTCACTAACAGCAGTTTGATCCTGATCGTCTCTACGTTGACTCAGCCTTGCCTCCTTCCAAGGTTGGTAAAATGAGGACTCAGATTGTTGGGGTCAATATGCTGACTCTATAAACTGCTTACTGTGAAGCAGTGTATAGGTCTAAGTGCTACTGCTTGCTATTCTTAAGTGAGAAAAGGGGGAGGGGGCAAGGCAGAGACCAGATAGAAGGATTTCTTGATAGCTGCCCCTACATTTTGAGAATCCTTACTCTCAGATGTTCAAGCAGCTCATTACCACCTGCATTTATAGAGCTATTTAAAAAAAAAACCACTGTTGCTCTGCGTTGTTAATATTTCTGTAACCACTTGAGGGAGTTTTATTTGTTATTAATTGTGTAAATAATGAATTATTAATCAATTTTTGTTTTCATACTATATTTCAGGCCTATTATATGCCAGCCAAAGTCTAAGAATTGAGCTGGTTTACAAAAACTATAAACTATGTAAATAAAATTGAATGGATGGATGAATGGATGAATAAATACATTGACTGGGGATTTTTAACAACATCTGGGGTATCAATGTCTCAGTCCCTTCTTAAAAGATCAGGTGTGCTGTTATCGTATGAATTTATATCTATAAAGAAGTTTATTTAAACTGGGTTTTTATAAGGCTGCTACTTTATTGAGCTCAGCTATTCCACAGTTAGTTTCCTTACTGTCCTTTGGCTTTATCTCTATTTGTTTTTAATTAAATGGTTAACATTTACATAAAGCTGTTGCAATCCATGTAGTGTATAATAAATGCTAAATTGTTCATCTTTTGTTTTTTATTGTAAGCACAATGCAATAAAAAGTAAAACAATCCAGAATTTCTAGCACCCTTTATACTTGTGATAACACAAAATAGTCTTCGTCATTTCTCTAACACAATTCAAAACATGTGCAGGTACATTAGAACAAATGTATATCTGCATATTTGGGTTTAATAAATTTATGCTTGATACCCTGAATTAGGAAAGAGACACTAATAACAATTTGTATTCCACCCACAATTTTATCTTAGCAGAGAAAAAGAATCATTTGACACCATTAGATGATATTTAATGCTGCAACAATCCAGATCCATGAAAAACCTCACTAATTGGAAATTAAAACTAAACAGACCATGGAATTGGAAGAATTCTTATTTATGACTCAGAAGTGATAAGTCCAGAGCTGTACTTTGATGGAGGTGAAAACAAGTGAGATTGTCAGTTCAGATTTCATTTCTATCCATGCTGGAAGAGATAGGTGGCGAAAACAATATTTGTGTGTTCATGTGTATGTGTCCAGGTAGATGTGAAAACTAGAAATTATTACAAAAGGAAGTGCCAAAACCACATTGATCCCAAGATCAATTTCTGGAAATTTCAAGGAAAGGGTGGGAAAAACTTATTTATTTATTTATTTATTTATTCATTTTATTTGGCTTATATGCCGCCCTATCTCCCAATGGACTCAGAGAGGCTCACAATAATAAAATGCACAAGCCACAATACAAAGTTAAAATCTAAAACCTAATAAAATTTAAAACCCTTAAAACCCCATCAGTCCAGGCTGGGGACTATATGCATTAACATAATACTATGTTAATGCATATAGTTAACCTTACTTCCCCCTTTCTGGAAGGGTTCTGGAAGGTGCATGTATGAAAACTGTGAAGAATTTTTTCTAAGGCTTGCTTGTTCTTGCCTTCCTATTTTAAGAAACCTTATATGATGCAATATGGCATGTGTTATTTTGATTTGGTTTTATATCTTGGCTCCCCATTAACTAAAATGAGGAAGGTGTTAAGCTATCAGAGGCAGTTCTCACCGAGTCAAGAGCAAATGATTTGAAACCACACTCCTCTGTTCCAGGAGTGGGTTCTACTTACCTTTACTACCAGTTCACATGCGCAGATCGCCTATGATGACATCTGGGTCAATGGGCAGAGCATCCCGCTGGTTTTACTACTGGTTCTTGCGAACTGATCTGAACCGGGGGCAACTCACCACTGCTTTGTTTTCATAATAAGGGGCAGGAATAAATTCATGTTTAGAGCCATCGCAGCATCCCTTTAATCACATGATTGCCATTTTCAATGGTCCTTGCTGGCTTCTCACAAGCAAAATTAATGGGGAAGCCAAAAGGAAGCTGAAAGTCTTTGTAGGCCCAACAGAATTGAAGAGCAGAAAGCTGAAAAGCAAATGCATATTTGTTAACTATCATTGTTTTAAACTTAAAGGTAAAGGTTCCCCTCGCATATATTTACTAGTCATTCCCGACTCTAGGGGGCAGTGCTCATCTCCGTTTCAAAGCAGAAGAGCCAGCACTGTGTGAAGATGTCTCTGTGATCATGTGGCTGGCATGGCTCAACGCCAAAGGCAAATGGAATGCTGTTACCTTCCCACCAAAGGTAGTCCCTATTTTTCTACTTTCATTTTTCACATGCTTTCAAACTGCTAGGTTAGCAGAAGCTGGGACAAGTAATGGGAGCTCACCCAGTTATTCGGCACTAGGGATTCAAACCACTGAACTGCTGACCTTTCAGTCGACAAGCTCAGTGTCTTAGCCACTTAGCCACTGCATCCTGGTGTTTTAAACTTAGGACCTTCTATTTCCAGCTCCTTTTTTGATGCAGTATACTCAAAATTTGTTATTGTACTAACCTTTCATGTATTCCCGATTAGCATGACGTAATCAGAATATATAACAATTGTATAATATTTCACCCACTCGGTTAGCGTACTATTTATGTAGCTATTTATGCTATATATATATATATCTGAAAGCATTAGCTCTATACAAGCAGTGTAGTTTTGCCTCTGACGGTCCTTGTCTGCACAAAGACAATGCTATTCACCTTACTTAAGTACAATAGCGGCATGATTCATCTCAGTGAGACCCTGTTCATAGCTTCTGGGGGATCTTTCAGCATTATTAATAGTCAGAGGAGTCAGAGGAGGATGCTATACTTGGGTTTCTCTTGCTCTTTCATACCTCTAGACACTCACTAGAACTGTCAGAAGAAGCTCAGAAGTAAAACAACTTGGCTGTGCTTTTAGGAACCCAGGGCTGCCTTAGTCTGTAAAGCAATATCAAGAGGCTATTTTGCTCAAAGGACTGTAGAGAATCATCCTGTAGAAATCCTGCACAGCTCTATAAACTTCATATCTCAGCAGAGAGAACAATAGATTTACCATTTTTAACTAGCTTTTTCAAAGTGGTTCTTGCCATTGCTACATACATTGTGGGATATGCATGCCCATATGGAGTTTAATGTCAAGTATGTTAAACAACAATACCAAACCTTATCATGGTTTAATTGGCCAATAGCTATTTACATTTGCTTATAATCACTTCTACATGGCTGACACGATTACAATACAGGCCTGTAATCTGCCAGAACTATTTATAGAATATTTATAATTACATTATCAACCCACTCTGTTATCTATACCGTATATAAAATAACCACATGTATTATTAATTATCCCATTACTGAGGTGTATAAAAATATTACAGATGAACGATGGAACTGCAGTGTTAATTGGAATCTCCAGGAGTGTTATGGGACTTTAATGGCTCATTAAAATGCAAATAAATAAATAGAAAATTGCATATAACCTTATGAGGAATAATGGGTATTTGCTTGTTTATTGGTAACTAATTTAGTGTGGATATAAAGGAACACTCCATCATAATTATTCTATAGTTATATTCTGCGTATTCCCAAAACTCTCTTTCACATTTTATTCTTCAGTTTTTCATGTTTAGTGAAATCACTTTGATTTCATCAAAGTAGATAATGATGTATTTATTCTGCTGTGAGGCTTTTCAGGCTACCAATATACCTTTACAATGTACACTGAAAAGGATTCAGAATGCTTATGAGCTCAGAATATTGACAATAGCTGCTCTAATAATCAGGATCAGTTCCCTGTAGAACATGGAGAATCATTGGCCTTCCTTTTTGTCAGTGTGTAAGAAATTATGAGCTGGGATAGCCATAACAACAAGTCAGCCAATGGGAACTATTTGGTGACTAAGAAACAGGATCTGTTGTGAGCCATGTGAGATGGATTGAAGCCTGGGCGTGGCTTAGCTTAACTGGTCTGTATATACAGTAGTGGCTGAAACTGTGGAAATCTTTTGAGAAAAGTGTATTTTTGAGGTTTGATGACTAATAATACCACTTCGGAGTTTCAAAATTATCATATTCCACTGCTAGAATGGCCTGGGAATAGCCCAGATCTTAACCCAATTGAATATCTATGGAGCTGACTAAAGAAACTTGTTAGTCAGAAGTGACCCAGCAATAAAACCCAGTTAATAGAAACAATCCTTCAATCTTGGTTTCACATTATAACAGCTGCAGAACTAAAAGACTTGGTTCATTCCATGGGAAGACATTGTAAGGTCATAATTCATGCTAAAGGTTACCCAACTATTAACTTACATGGTGATATTTTTTGTATATCTCATTTTTTCTATGATGATAATTTTTATGTATCTCATTTTTTCTATTCTATAAAAAAGAAAAGTCTTTTACTTTTCTTTTTTATACTGTAACTGTATAGAACTGCTATTCTAATAGCAAATCCTTCATAAAAGTTATTGCTTTACATTCTTGATTAAATTATCTTTCCATTGATATATAATTTTATGGTAGTAATCCAAAAAACGTGGTGCTATTAGCTGGTTTTAGAAAATACACTTTTCCCAAAGGATTTCCACAATTTTGGCGACTACTGTAAGAGTGGGTTTGTCCTTGGATTCTATTGCTTCTGTGATTCTAAGTTCTGATGATTCTGGTTCTGGCTTCTGCTGCATGGGTATTATATACATGCATCATGCTTTATATTAGTATATATAAAGATGTTTCTTCTATAAATGAATCCGTCTGAATTATTTACTTGTGTGCTGGTTGGATTGCTGCAAACTCAGCTACTTTTGACCTCCAAAAGTAGCCAATATCTGAGTGTCCTTTAAGTTTTTCTGCAGTATTTATCTGTCTCCCCCCATGCATCAAATTGTAAATTAATAAATATTTGTCCAGCCCCCACTCCAAATGATTTCTAACCCACATTTTCATAATTTTCACCTGTCTACATTTATCTTAATCTATGTTCTTAATGATTTAGAAAGTAAATTGCTACTTAAAGATGAAGAGATGGTGATGTCCATGATGATAAGCAGTAACGCCTTCTCCAAGTCAAGTGGTGGAAGGCAAACATGAAAGAAAACCAGTGAAGAAATACATGAAGAAACACCATAATTGGATAGCAGATGAGGCATTGTGTGGTTAACTAAAAATGATGCCTGGAAGGGCTCTTTATTTCATATTACCTTTTACCAGTTTCAAGCAACTAGAAAAAAACTAAAGCTGCATTATAGGGAGGGCATTGCACATTACAGAAAAGTATTTCACATGTATATATAAAAACAGTACAATATTCACAATAGGCAATATTAAAAGGCAATATTGTATTGTGTTGGGGGGGTTGTATGAAGGGAGGCTCAGCCAATCTCATTGTACACATGTTGTACTCTGACAATAAAGGTTTGAATTGAGGACTACGAAGCCCCATGTTTAGAAAAAATAGGTCATAAAAAGGCACATTGAAATAGATTTTAATGCTTTCATAGTTTATCATTGACCTTTTTCAATCATGTCTCTGCATCTCCTTGTCTGGAAAACCACTTTCATTTTCACTTCAGAGAAATTTATACATGGCTTTATAAAAGGGACAAACAGGACTTGAGATTTGTTTGAAAATATAAATATGAGAAAAGTAAAAAATGGTAGAGTTATCGTTACTTCAGCCAAAAAGGTAAAATATGATCTGGTAGATAGATCACTGAGTTTCTGGCAAATAGTGGAATAGAAAATTGTGTGTGTGTGTGTGTGTGTGTGTGTGTGTGTAATCTTGAATATTTGTTTTCTTTAAATATTCAGTCATTTTGTTATTGAATCTATAAGATCCAGTGTAAGTTCATATACTCAAAACTAGTGGATCATATTTAAAAATAAATATGGATTTCATATCCAGTAGTAAAATGAAACCTCCATCTACAGAAAGACTATGAGACATTGTTTACAGGCAGTCTTTAGAAACATAACATTAGAAAATTTTACTTAGTATATAGGTTTTACACAGATTCGTATCATAGCATTTTCAAAGTATATTCTTTAGATTATAAAATAATAGTTAATATGCAAGAATCTTGACTGCACTAAATGTTCCGATGATAATTTTTTTTTTTAATTTGATTTATATGCCGCCCTTCTCTGAAGACTCAGGGCGGCTTACAACACGTTAAGCAATAGCCTTCATACTTTTGTATATTTATACAAAGTCAGCTTATTGCCCCCACAAACTGGGTCCTCAATTTACCTACCTTAGAAAGGATGGAAGGCTGAGTCAACCTTGAGCCTGGCGAGATTCGAACTGGTGTAATTGCAGACAGCTGGATGTTAATTACGGTGCTTTAATTTTCTATCTCCTCCTAATTTTCCCATAACATGCAAAGTGTGTATCAGTAAATAATTTGGTTTTGGTATCAATCCTATAATTCTGTTTCAGAGATATGTAATTATTGGTCACCAGTTCATCAACTAATATTTAAATGAGCTATTAATTATTATTATAATTATATTTTTATTAATTATTAATAATTAATTATTATTAATAAAAATTAATTATTAAATCACTATTTGATTATAGCTATAAATTAATGCTTATTTTTGTTTGTTGTGCTAGGATATAGAAATTCTGCGTTTCCAAATGTGATGTAATAAAAATAGTGACTATGCTGCTTGAGGCACTGGAGAGTATGGTATTTCAGCAACAACTGGAGAGCTGTACAGGCTTCCCATGCTACATGTACTGGGTGCAACTGACAATTATCACAGTAAGTCCACACAACAAGTCTTTCAAGTCAAATCTCACAGCAAAGTAGCTTATGCTTCACTAAGATTTTTTTAAAGCCTTTACTTCAAAATGCATATTTTTGTACAAATGTTGTATTTTGCAACAACTTTGCTGGTGTCATAAATTTGCCTTTTCCAGTTTGTGCCTTTCAGATATTTTGGAATTCAATTCCCATTAATCTTCCAGCCTAGATGGAACTTGAAATCCAACATATCTAGAGGGTACAGTGTACCAGAAAGCTTGATAAAATTCATCAATATTTCACTTCCTTAGTTCAAGGAAAGCTAGCAAAACTGAGAAATCCAGTTCCTAAGCGAAGCAAAAACTAGATATAATTGGCAAGTAACCTTTAATATTAGATAAGCCTTGTATGAAGATAAAAAAATGGTAAAACTTTAAATATGTAGAACTGGTAGTTTTTTAGGATGGTATAGGCACCCTACTACAGAGGGAGAAAGGTAGAGGGAGGGAGATTGTATGTGATCTTTAGGAACTAAATAATGAGCTTTTACTGGCCGATAACAAAATAACAATTTAATGGAGACAAAAATAAATGAATGGAATAACACTGTTTTTCTTTGCATACTTGTAAGGAATTTGTACTTGCACACATACACATATAGTCACAGCCAGCAAGTACTGCTATTTCTTCTCATTGTAACATGGGATTGTTCCAGGGAGGGCCATGTGAAGAAGGCAGAGAGTGAATGTCAAGAGTAAATACTCCAGTAGAGTCACCCAAGGAATTAAGGACATCCCAGCTGTCCAGGTGAAGCAACAGGAACCTATATAGGGCAGCAGTGGACAGAGGAAGCTGCCAGATGATCAGTTTAGTAACAATGGCAAAGATAACAATTTATTTGGCATGGAAGAAAGCAATGAGAAACCACTCCTGTATTTCTACCAAGAAAATCACACAGATAGAAAATATAAAATGATTGATGATATAGTGCCGGATGGCAGGCCCCCTCAGGTCAGATGGCACTCAACATGCTACTGAGAAGGAGCTGCGGATTTTTCAGAGTATTAATGGTGTTTATAGTTTGGCTAGATTAAAGCATATGGGACATATAATTGCTAATGTTGCCATGCAGGAAAAGAAAATCTGAAGTTGAAAAGACAGAATTAGAATGTGAATGTGAATGTGAATGTGTGTGTGTGTTTGTGTATGTATATGCATATACATACATACATACATACGTACATACATACATATATGACGATGTCAGCAGATGGCTGACGAAAGCTTAGTTAAATAAAATTTCAATTATTTTAGAATTTTAAAATTTTAAGTTCCAGAGCTTGCAGGATGTCTGCTTCTTTCTTTAATAATATACCTGGAACTCATATTTTTAGAATAGTTTGTAGTATGTATGTATGTATGTATGTATGTATGTATGTATGTATGTATTTTTCTTTAGCTGGGTATTTATGTAGGAAAATAAACCAAGTTTTTCAAATTGCAGCCATAGCTCAGTGAAATCACATCCACTATCCTAGGCTTCTTCAGACAGCAAACCAGTATTTTGCTGCCTATTGGGAGACTAATTTAGATCTATTTTGGATTGATTGGTCTTCATCAGTTAGCCACACCCTTATCAGTTAGCCTTTACGGGAAGTCCTCATCAGTTAGCCTCTATGGGGAGTCCTCATCAGTTAGCCTCTATGGGGAGGGAACATACGGTAAGGGTAAGAAACCTGGTTTATGTAGGAAAATATCTGGTTGAAGAAAAATACATACAAAAACCTATGATAAGAGAAAAAAGCAAATACTTAGCCTCTACAGGGAGGAAACTTATGGTAAAGATGTGGCTAACTGATGAGGACCAATCAGTCCAAAATAGATCTATATTAGTCTCCCAGTAGGCAGCAAAATGCTGGCTTGCTCGAAATCACCAACATCCTCTGCACCAGCAAGCCACCCAAAAGCAACTTATCCAAAGAGGAACAGACAGCACTACTTAACCTGAAAGAAGACACCAGCATAATAATCCTACCAGCAGACAAGGGCAACACTATGGTGGTTATGAACACATCTGACTACCAAACCAAATTAACCAACATACTCCAAGACTCCACATACAAACTCCTAAACACAGACCCCACCACCTACCTGGAAAAAACCACTAGATCCAAAATAAAAGCCTCCCCCATCAGCGAAGAGATCCAGCAAAGAATCATTCCCAGAGAGAAAGCATCCAGATGCTCTAAGCTCTATGGTCTCCCCAAGATACACAAAGAAGGAATCCCACTTAGACCCATAGTCAGCTCCATAGGTTCACCTCTACAAAACCTAGCCAAATTTCTCACCAAACAACTACAGCCCTATGCAGAATCTATCACCTCACATGTAAAAAACTCATTCCAGTTCATAGACATCATAAAGAAACAAAACTTACAGCCCAGTGACCTACTTGTGAGCTTTGATGTCATATCCCTCTTCACCCAAGTACCAATCAAAGAAGCCTTGACAGTTATCCAAAACAAATATAACCCCTCCCCCCAAGCACATCCTAGATCTGACCAACCACTGCCTATCCAACACATACTTCATCTATAACGGACAAAAATACAAACAAATAGAAGGAGCACCCATGGAATCACCTCTCTCACCTGTCATTGCCAACCTCTACATGGAATACTTTGAAACCCAAGCTCTAGAAAAATCTGATCACAAACCCAAACTCTGGCTCAGATACATAGACGACACCTTCATAATCTGGCCACATGGGAAAGAAAAACTGGACAACTTCCTCACACACCTTAACAGCCTACACCCCAAAATACAGTTCACCATGGAAACAGAAGCGAACAACCAACTTTCCTTCCTGGATGTCTTAGTGTACAGGAAATCCAATGTCTTCCTAGGACACACCATATACCAGAAGAAAACACACACAAACCGCTATCTGCATGCACTCTCACATCACCACCCAGCCCAGATCAACTCCGTAGCCAAGATACTCATCTACAGAACAAAACGCTTAGCTGACAAATAACACCTAAAAACTGAACTAAACACTCTCACTAATGTACTAACATCCAATGGATTCCAAAGAAATAAGATTACCAACCTAATCCAAAAAGAAACCCCCAGTAAAATCCAAGACAGAGAACAAGAAAACAGCAAAGCCCTCCACCCATACATAAAAGGCACCACAGACAGAATCAGCAAAATCCTCCACAAACACAACATCAAGACAGCATTCTGCACAAACCGAAAAATATCCACCTGCCCCACCACATACATCGGACAAACCAACAGAAGAATAAGTGCACACATTGAAGAACAAAAGAACTCAGTCAGAAAAGAAGAACCAACTTCTTCCCTGATCCAATACCTTAAAGCCACAGGACATGAAATTGACTTCAAAAAGACCATATCGCCAAAACTGAACACTTCAACAACAGAATAATCAGAGAAGCCATTGAGATAGAAAAACGCCCACACAGCATGAATAAATGAGATGATACCTCCCGCCTACCAGCCATTTGGAAACCCACCCTTATTGACAAACGAGTCCCTAATACGAGGAATGACACCAGACCCACACTCACAAGAGCCACACAGGATGTCACCACCACACATCCACGCAGAAAGCAGACTCAAACCCACACTGATGATGAAGCATGACCACGGACCATAAGCCAGACTGCAGCTGCATCATTAGCCACTTTAAACACCTCCAAATCCATACATGAAGCAGATTGACACCCACCATGAAGAGGTAGCGCGGCCATGAACATGAAGCCAAACAACAGCAACGCAGCTCAAATCCCCCTGCAACTCAGACTAATCTGAGCACAACTAAGCCCCCACCCAAACAGAACACACCCCCATCCAATCAGAGCACAGCCAACCCCCACCCAATCAGAACACAGCCAAGCTCCCACCCAATCAGTTCACACCCCCACTAGCAGTTAAAAGGAAGAAACAGCTGCGCTCTCATATTGCTCCTGGAAGCACGAAGCCGAAAACACCAGCCTGAAGATGAGGAATGAGACTTCATCAAAACGTCGCCAAGACACTTCCAATTTTATGCGGGAGAAGACCCGAATAACCAAAGACCTACATGTATGTATGTATGTATGTACGTATGTATGTATGTATGTATGTTTTCTGAGGTTTTCGCAGGTGTTTGTATGTAGGTCTTTGGTTATTCGGGTTTTCTCCCACGTAAAATTGGAGGTATCTTAGCGATGTTTTGACGAAGTCTCATTTGTCATCTTCAGGCTGGTGTTTTTGGTTTTGTGCTTCTAGGATCACAAAGATGATGACTGAGACTTCGTCGAAGCGTCGCCAAGACATTTCCAATTTTTGGAATTTTCTCCAATTCGGGAGAAAACCCGAATAACCAAAGACATACATACATACATACATACATACATACATACATATATAGCTATTGCTATTGCTATTGCTATTGCTATTGCTATTGCTATTGCTTTATTGCTATATATATGAGAAATAAAAAACCCAAAATAAACAATTCCAATTCAAACCCAATAGATATTAGATTAGGGACCTAACTTCCTACCCTCCTCTGAATATGATCATAGCAAACATAGTGAACTTGGTAAAAGATTAAATGAATTGATTACACATTGTCATCTTAGACATTAGTGACCTGAAATGGACTCCAATTGCATACCCACAGTTAGAAGATTATACTATTTACTACCCAGAACACACACACACACAAAAACAAAAAACAAAACAAAAAGAACCATAGTGCTTTCATTGATAGGAAGGCACAGTACTTTCATTGATAGGAAGGCACAGTACTTAACTACAATGCAATCAATGTCTGAGTTATATCAATTAAACTTATTGGAAATGAAATGTTGAAAAAAAATTCGTTGCTATGATGTATCTATATCTACAAAGATCAGAATACTAAGGATACTGTTCCTTGTGACACTCTATGAAGCAAAAGTTGATGTTGAAAATTCAAAAGTTGAATGAAGAAGAGGAGGAGGAGGAGGAGGGGGGAGGAGGAGGAGGAGGAGGATGGGGAGGGGGAACATTATTGATGTCTTTTAATTTTGGTATTGGAAAAGATCTCTGAGAATATCATGGATAGCCAAGAATACATACATGGATCATTGAACAAATCAAACCATAATGCGTTTGAAATATGATAATTTGAACTTTCAGTCAAGGCAGACTCTCAAATTATCACATTTCATAGTATGTAAAAAACCAGCTCTCTCAGTTTTTAGAATTTTATAATGCTGGGAAAAGTAGAAGGGAAGAGGAAGATGACCAACAAGAAAGTGGATGAATTCAAGTAGCAATGAGCATGTCATTAGAAGACCTGAAACACCAGACTGGGTATAGAGTCTCCTGAAGAATTAAGTCTTTGGGTGGTTGCTAAGAATCGACATTGACTTAATGACACACAATAAATCAATCAAAGTGACATCTGAATCTGGGACAACCTCATTTAAATGACGTTGGACTATTTGTAAGTGTAGGAAGAAGTACTGCTAAGGATATTATAACTTGCCTTAGAAACTTGATATCAAAGATATGGAAATAAATACTGCTTTCTTGTCTGTTCCGTGCTGTGTCATTTTAAGCTGTTTGAAGATTCACTGCTGGAGATGGTCCCATTTATATTTAGTGGGACTAACTGTCAAGTAACTCAGATTCAGAAAATCCCCGATGTTTTAATAGCTACATTGGCAACAGTTGCTTTTCTTTTACTGTGCAATTGCTTTGATTTGACAGGATCCACAGCTTTTTTATAACTAAATACAGCTGAGTAAAACGGAGAGGGAGAGGGAGGGAGAGAATAAAATAATATGCAAGATGCGCATCAATCATCATTCAGTGGTGTTATTATAGTCTGATGATTCTGTATGTCAGTAGGTGTCAGCATTCAGTTACAAAGTAATTGAACAGTATGACTTAATACTCGTGGCAGCTTTGCCTGCAGAATTGATGCCAAGCTCTGTGCATACTATGTTTTGGAACAGGATTTGGCAAACTGAACTATGCTAATTGACAATATAGTCTCTTTAAATACCGTATTTTTTGAACTATAAGACAAACCTTTTTTCCCCAAAAAAGAGGGTGAAAATCTGGGTGCGTGTTATACTCCGAATGTAGCCCCACCTTCTCAAACGGAGGTTTCAGAGGCTGAAAAAAGCATCAGAAATGAAGCTTCGGAAAAAAAAAGCCCCTGAACAGAGCTTCAGGAAAGAAGCCCCCAAACAGAGCTTCAGAGGCTTTTTTTCTGAAGCTCCGTTTTAGAGGCTTTCAAAGGCACGGGGAAAAAAAGCAAAAAAAAAAAAAAAAGCAAGGCACAGAGCTCACAACCAAGGAACCTGTTGCTAAAATTCACCTCTGGGAACAGCTGATTGGGGGTATTCCGGGAGGCTGATCCACCCGCCAATCAACTTTTTTCTTATTTTCCTCCCCAATAACTAAGGTGCGTCTTATACTCCGAAAATTTGGTAGTTCTTTAATTCACTTTAATTAACTTAACAACTGCAGGGATTCACTTAACAAGTGTGGCAAGAACAGTCGTAAAATGGGGCAAAACTCACTTAACAACTGTCTCGCTTAGCAACAGAAATGTTGGGCTCATTGTGATTGGAGGTAACAATTGTTGGCAATTGTGATTGTAGATCAAAGACTGTGAACATGTATGTGTATATGTGTATGTGTATTCATATGCATACCGTATATTAGCCATGATTAGGTTGACTAAGATGCTTCAACAGAAACAAGGCTGAATTTATCTAACTGGGAATTATAAATGAAATAGAGGATGTTGTGCAAGCCATGCCTCAGAATTTCACAAAGGTGCTGAAAGGGTCTATCATTGCTACCCACCCACCCCTTTTTTCCATCTTTGCAATAATAAGCAGACTGCATGGGCTTACACACAACACTGGAGTAACTGTAATTAACATTCTTCAAGGAACAGGAGCATCACACTATCTCACATTATAGCACAATATGTGAAAGCATCTGTTAGCAAGAACAATCTAATTTCTTCACAATTAAGAAGGGTGGGGGGAAACCAACCACCACCACCTCTCCTTTCACTCTGACCTGTGACTTCATTCCGCGACTCACAGATTTGTTCTAAAAATGCAATTACCAAGTGGCGGTTCCAATTGTGTTCATACATCTACTGCATCCAGCAGTGGCATCTACTGCTTGTGAGCAAATACATCGAAAGGAACGATGGGATGCTGTCGAGCCTGCTGATTTGAACACAAAGGAGGTCTCTGTTTTTGCAACGCTTTCTCTCTAAATATAAACGTAGACAAAGGGGGTTTTGGATTCAGAATTGTTTTTATAACAATGGAGTCTCCTTGAACACTGAAAAACGATGAGCAAAATAGTTTAATTTAACCAAAGCTCAATCTGGTTTTAGAGCAGTGAGTGTGGCTCTACACAGAATGGATGGTACTAAAGAAAAGGAAAGAAGAGTGTTAGCATTTGCATTTGAAAAGTAGATGTATTATTAATTTGCACTACGCTAAGCCTGGAAGAATATAACTAATGCTCTCCTCTTGAAAGGTCTCAGAACATAATGTAAATGTAGCTTCTTTCACCTCCCGTTTCTACAGATTTTCTTCAAGCTCATTTTACTGTGCTGATGCTCCAAGAAAGAAGCTCTCCAAGACACTATCAACCACTGTGTGCCGTATTCCCCTTCCCCCCTGAGGCCCTTAGCTGTCCCTAGATTCTAGAAATCGGCTCATTGAGCACATTTGAATCCCTAAATAATGACTTCATTTGGAACATTAGCACTCTTTCTTCCAACATCTTTTTAAAAAAACACACCATACCTCTTAACCATCTCCAAGCAATGTTGCAGCAAATGGAAATCCATTACTAGCCACTTGAAACCTGTTGCATACTAGGCAGTGGCAAGTTTTTTTTTTTTTAAAAAAAAAATTTAATACAAGAGTTAAATAATCCCACCATGACCTAAATCGCAGTTATTCCACCCCTATCCAGTCCAGGATTCCTTGATGAAATTCAGCAACAATCTTTAGAAGAAAAAAAAAAGCTTATCAAGCTTATTTCATTTTTGGCTGTCCAAAATGAAATATGCTGATCTCTGGCTAAATATTTCTTCACCTACTTTAGTGACCCCAATTTTCTAAAATGCAAAAAAAAAAAGAAAAAAGAAAAAAAAAGCGGTGTGTGTGTGTGAATCTAGCCATGCTTATCCCAGTGATGATTCCAAGTCACTACAAAATTTATATTTGTCTTCCTTGCCCCTCTCCTTCTCTTTGTATATATGCCTTTGAGTCACTGTGGACACCTAGTAGTCCCTGCAGCTTTGATTTCCAGTCTGGGTCCTTAACCAATTGCTCTCCTTGCCTGTTGCAGATACTTTAGTTTTAAATCATTCCTAAAGTAATCAGCACTGATAATTTCAAAAAAAGTCAATTGAAAATTATGCCTAGCATTCTTTTGTTTTAAAAGCTATCTCAGAGGTGGAGGCTAAACATTGCTTAGTGACAAATTTTGTGCGAAACAGAATCGATCGATGCATTCATTTCTAACAAATGGCACCAGGTGGCTATGAGGTATCCTTTAGGATTGCTGATACGGTGTGATTGATCCACATGTGTAAATGCTCTTTTTGCTTGAAATGTAGTGCTTCAGGAATTTGACATGCTTAAATGTTTTACATTCAGTAACTATATTCTTCCCTTGATATCCTGTGGTTACATTATCTTTAAGATTACCAGTGTGATGAAAAAAGTATTGAGCTTTTTGGAATTCCTCTCAGAATTTGTCAGTATCCCTATTCTTATCCCTGGAAACAAAGGGTTTCTGAAAAGAAAAATAAATTCCCAACCTACACTGGATCCTGAAATAACCTCAATTCTTCAGCTATTGCAGTGATATCATTAAAATGGGTTGGGGGGGGTTGGGTTGGGGTTTTTTGCTTTTTTTTTTTTTTTTGGCTCTCTTTCTCAGCTCACCTCCCTTTCTATGTTTCTTCTTTGCATTTATGTTATTTTACTTCTCTCTGCTATGGAAGCCAGCTTTCCTCAGCAAGACCCCTAAAAACCAATTCTATAAAATTCACTTTCTAGAATCTAGAGGATTGTGGCCTTGATACCTTTTTCCTGCTTTGCATAAAGAGATTATGAACTCGTAGCCATTCGACTTCCTGAGCATCCCATTTATATTTCAGTTTTACTTATCAACTGATTTACTCCTTCCAGACTGAAGATGAATAGCTGGCTCTGTCTATTTTAAAATCAAAACAGAATAGAAATGGCTGGATTAATCATATTTTATGCCAACCCACTTATCTCCATCACCTATAGCTTGGCCCTGTCAGGAGTGATATGTGTGCAATATCCTATCAGCTGGCATTCCCTCGCACCACAACATCATGGGGGTTTTGCTTATTCATGTATTCAACCTTGTTTTTATAACAAAACAGTGCAGGGTGTTTTCGGCACCAGATCAGCTGTCTATATCACAAGCCTAACAGGAATAAAAGAGACTCACAAAAATAGCTAGCATTTAGGCCCACAGCTTTATATTCAAGCTTCATTAAATCAGAACTTATTTGAGCTGATGCCACACAATTTACTATGTATAAGAATACCATATAGTAAACCCAAGCAGTAAATTCTCAAGATTCTTCCAAACTCTGCAAATCAGTACCAACAATAACATAAAAAATGGCTGGCAACACTTGTTTCCAAAGCTCATTAAAATGTACATTTGGTATAATTATATTTTTACAAATCCAGCTCTTTCACAAAAAGATTTATGAGGGAATTGCCATTTCACGAGAAGAGCACAGCTCAGGAAGGAGATTTTGAGGGCACAATGTGATGAACCCTTGGGTGCAAAGTAATTAAATTTCAGTATTGTAGGCTAACTCTGCCCTCAGCCTGGAGTTTTTTCCTGATGGGGTTCAAGATTGACTCAGCTTTCTGTCCTTTTGATGTCGGTAAAATGAGAACCCAGATTGTTGGTGGAAATATGTAAACTGTTCAGAGAGTGTTGTACTATGGAGCAGTATATACAGCTAAGTGCTATTGCTATTGCTATTATTCTCAAGGATCTCTGTGACAAACTCTTCAATCTGAAATGACAGAATCATGTCCCCAGGAATACCTAACACATGCTCTGAGACCTAAAAGGCTTGAAAAGCACAATTTTGTTTCTCAGAAGAGTTTCTCCCATATAATCCCTTTCATACAAATGAAACTGGTAAAAAAATAAAAAAAACAGATTGCATTTTTTTTTTTTTTGGCATAGAAACCTGTCAACGATCACTCTTCACTGTTATTGAGACGTTATGCTAAAAATCCTACAGAACTGGCTAGAAATCAACTATCTTCCACAGAGATTTGAGCTGGGCAACAGCTGGTACTGCCTAAAGTTATTGTAAAACAAAGATTTCACTGACGTTCTCCCATTCTCTGCCCATCACAGAGCCAACCACTTGCTAAAATCTGATTTTTTGTTTGTTTTCCTTGAAGAATAACATCTCAACATTATTTTGGCATAACACAATTAAGCAGTGGCACTTGTTATAATTGTAGCTTTAAATACCTTATTATTAAGATAAAAGACATTACTGAATGTATTCTACCTAACTGAATAACCAGCCCCATTCACATATGAGCTATCCTATTAATTAGGATCAAAATGTTTCATAATAAAAGAGCTTCTTGGGAATTAAGTGAAGGAATGGAACAGAAGTTATAACAGCAATGGTTGGTTTGGGCTATATGCGTGTCTTTGGCTTCTAAGGTCCCACTCTTTGTCCAACTAACATAAAACAAATTTCTACTGTCAAGAGCTATGGTGGCACAGTGGTTAGAATTCAGTACTACAGACTACTTCTGCTGACTGCCAGCTGCCTGCAATTTGGCAGTTCAAATCTCACCAGGCTCAAGGTTGACTCAGCTTTCCATCCTTCTGAGGTGGGTAAAATGAGGACCCAGATTTTTGGGGTCAATATGCTGACTCTGTAAACCACTTAGAGAGGGCTGTAAAGCATTGTGAAACAGTATATAAGTCTACATACTATTGCTAAGAGTTATTTACTTTAATTAATAGGTGTTTTGACTATTCAGAAACCAAAAATATATAGAATGCTCCCCTTTAAAAAATATTCAGCATTGTAGTTCACACTTGGCAAGTTTCATTGAATTTGCCATAGGATTTGCAAATGATATCTGAAAAAAAGTCACCAGCTTTGTCACAGAGTCTCTCACTGCTCACTGTTTAGATGTAAGGAACTTTAAGGGTCATCCATTAGTCCAGAGCAAAGATGATCCACCATTTGTCAATAATGAATGGCCCCCATCCTCAATGTGTCCTCAGTTCACTATAATGGCAACTTCTGCCTGTATTTTTGTTTTGCCAGTAGTGTTTTATTTATTTATTTATTTATTTTGCCAGCACAAGTGGTCCTGTGTAGTGCTGAACTTCACTTTGTAGTAGACAGTTGCTTCTGTTTCAATTAAAGATAGTTTCAGCACTAGTTTTCAAGGCAATGCCCCCCCTTCCAATTGCCTAGGTAAGTGGCGGTGGTTCTCTTAGCTGTTTTGCAGTCTGGATGAAGCGAGCTGCCCGCTTGTTTCAACCAGAGCCATCCGTCATCCGATAGTGCTATAAGTCCAGCTCGCTCGCTCGCTCGCTCGCTCACCTTGTTCCACCACCACCATCTGTGCTCACATCTTTGTTGCATCTTTCCCCCCCCCATGCATTTTCTCGCTGTGAGCCCTCATGCCCACCCTGTTTCCTGCATTTTTTTCTCGTTTGCAGCTCGTGTGTTGAGCTGCGGACATGGCTCGACAGATAGTGCATTGTGGCTCTGATTCCTCTTCCACTCCAATTACTGATTGCAGTCCTCCAAGGTCTCTCCATCCTGGGTTGTTTGCCCTCTTCTGAAGAGACCATCCTACCTCCTACAGTGGGCAGGTGAAAGGCAGGACATTTCCTTTTATCTATGTTAACAGCTGCACCAATGCATTAATGAAACCCTAAACTTTTTATAGTTATTTGCATTATAAGCTTATCTCAAGTTCTTTATAAATTCAGCTATGAAAAGATAGACCTTTCTTCCTTTCAGATGAAATGGAGAAGAATTCTGACAATTTCCCCTTCCAGGTGGAGTTGTTGTGGCCCGCCAGCGGCCAGTGGACCTGGCGGCAGACAATGAGGAGGTTGGGGAGGAACATGGGCCAGTCCTGGGGGCTGGGGAAAGCTTGGATGAGGGCTCTGCATTGGAGGCAGAATGGGAGATAGACAGCAGCGAGGCAGAGGAACAGCTGGAGCCCATTCCCAGTGTGTGCATGTGCAGAGCTGCCAGAAGACAAGAACAATTAAGAAAGCAGGGGCAATTTGGGAGTAAGGCCACACCTTGGAGATAATTGGCCCCTCCCATAAAACATAAAAAAGCAGCAAACAGGACGTGGGTTTTTGCAGGAAGCAATTAGTTCATTTGGTAGTTTCAAGATTGGAAAGTTCTGTTTGTGACTCTAATAGAATCTGTGCCAAGTTTTGCCTTGCCCGGCATTTGGAAATTGGTTCTCTGGCAGCATTCCAAGTGAGATACGGTGGGTGTTGATAAACATTCTTCTGAAAGACGGTTTGCTAAAGCCTTGTTAACTGTGAATGATAGTAATTCACAGTTGTGTAAATAAAAGAGGTTTGGCCAGAATTAAGACTTTGCTTCATGCTTTCTAAGGAAGCCTAGGTCAGAACAGGAGTGATAGAAAAGAAAAAAACCATGGGCCTTCCTTCCTTCCTTCCTTCCCTCCCTCCCCCCTCTTTCTTTCTCATTGGTCCAAAGGTGGATATGCCAGATGAAAGGCACCAAAGGCAAGAAATCAGTATAAAGTGGGCCCAACTTATCAATGGAAACCATCTGTCTCAAACACTTGCCCAGCTCAAACAGTTGGTCTTTGGTTTCCTGGCATGAGTGGGAAGAGTAAAAAAGCAGGTTAATCTACCAATTGGGACGGTGTTAACTGCTCCCATACAGAACACCTGGCCATCATCATTGCCAAAGCTGAAGACCAGATTGAAAACTGGACAACATTTTCTTAAGCATCCTTCACTTGCAGACAATTTCAATACAGGAGAAAAAAAGCTTAAGGGTATCAAGCAGAAAAACACTTAGTTTGCAATTTAGGAGCACTAGTCTTCCTCAATATTGTTTAATGAAAATCCTCAGATTTGCAGTTCCAATACATTTGGAAGTGAGGGAAAAACATTGTATATACTTATCAAGGAGCTCAGTGCATCTGTTTTTTAGTAGTCTGCTCTGCATATTATATATTCTTGGCACTTTGTTTAAATTCTCATTTTTCCTATTAATACCTAGAATAAAACTCAAATTCTGATAATGTTGCTCTTATCACAATCATGATGATGGTAATGCTTCTTTCATGTTTTATCTTGCCCACAAAATAGCTGTTATATTGCTTGATATCATATCTTTAAGCATTAGTCACATCCAAAATATAAGATCTGCACAAAAACTGAAATCTCACATCAGGATTTCATAGCACGATTTTAGATAAATTCTTGAAGATTTAATAGGTAACATGATCACACTATTAACTTTATGTTAGTTGAAACTGTATTCATAAGAACTTTAACAAATGCAGGCTAAAAGCCTTCAGAATTTTTATAATGTACAGTAATTAAACATACTGTAAGAATTTCACCTGCTCTACCTGGAGCTGCCCTTGAAGACTATTTGATAGCTTCAACAGGTGCAAAATGCAATGATATGGGCAGTTATATGTGGTCCCAGGATGGCACACATTACATGAGCTACTTTGGTTACCAATTTGGGTTCAGGTTCAGTTCAGTTCTGGTAATGAGCTAATTTTTTGAGGGACTGCCTCTCTGCCTTTCCTGATAGGAAAGCTACCTCTAGCTTTCCTATCAGAACCAGAAAGAGAGGAATGTTACAGGTCCCATCTATGAACATCTTTTCTGTTGTGGCACCCATCCTATAGAACAGGGGTGTCAAACTCAAGGCTAACGGCCTCCATCTGGCCCATGCAGTGCTTAGATCTGGTCCATGGGTCTGCCCTGGAAACAATGAATGGCAAGTCTGTGGTGCCTCCTCCAGTGAAAACAGAGCTCAGGAGGGCCCGCACTGCTCTCCCGAGCTCTGTTTTCACTGGCAGAGGGTTGCAGGAGGTCATCCCAGCCAAAAATGGAGCTCAGGAGCCCGTTTTCGCTGGCAGAGTGTTCGGGCCACAGGTGCCCCTGATACGAGTGATGTTAAGCTGGCCACACCCCAGGTCAAACACAACCCTGATGCATACCTAAATGAAATCTAGTTTGACACCCCTGCTGTAGAACATCCTCCCCCAGCCGTTAGATTAGCCCTGATTCTTCCAGCCTTTTGGAAGGCCATACAAAAATGACTCTGCTGCCATGCTTGGGATCCAACAATGTTGGTGATTTCTTATGATGGGTGATGTACAGTGACTATTGCTGCTGATTGGATTTTCTGTTATTGACTACGAATAGTTTTTATGTTTGTATATTGGTTTTTAACTTGTTTTTAATGAACTGTTTTTACCTGCTATGAACTGCCCAGAGTAGCTTAGATGAGGTGGATGCCACAAAAAATAATATAGATGATCATCATCAGCATCCATCCTGTGCTGAGTTTCAGACTGAGCCCATAATAGGCTTTAAGCCAGCTGAACTGTTACTTCTTTTATTATTTTAATGCCTTTTGCTTGACTTTATGCATGCTCTAAACTGATCAGACATGCTGTACAGTACATAACCAAGGGGCTGTCACACAAAGGAGGGCAATTCACACGTCTTTCCACAGGGAATAGGACCAGATTTAATTTCTTATGTTATAGAAGCTAGATGGTATATGAACAACAGGATAAACTTTTTATCTAGTTTTGCAATAAAATAAATTATACAGGGCAGAAGGGCTCTCTCATGCTGGACATTTTTGTGCCCAATTTGGATAGCTATCTGCTGGCAATGGTTTAGATTTGTATGTTCTCTATCAAGCTAATTTAGCTAGACAGTTTATTTTACCCTTCTCATTCTGTGATCTGATTAGATTAGAGTAGAGTAGAGTAGATTAGAAATAGTCCATGAAGCACGCATCTGAAATCAGTCAGTAGGTCATCAAGGCAGAATAAAATTGAAATGATTTCATGTATTAGATATTCACATTTGTATACTATATGTATAAGATATTGTAGACCACGACATGCTATTTAAATTGCATTCTGTCAGGAAGTGTCAGTGTTTGTACCCTTCAATGTTACATTTTATTATTAATTCTATCTAAAATGTGGTCTTTAACTGAGCACTTGGAAATCTCACTGTTTTTACTGTTGTGTCATTGAAATTGATCTCTAGACATATGCTTATTTATTCTCTGTAACCTCTGCCTTGTGAGAAGAGCAAAATTTTGCACTATATCATATTCAGGCTCATCCCGTTATAGAAATGTTTGGTAGAAATTATGCAGGGAAAAAAGTGTTGGATGATATTTTTAGATGTTTATGCAAATTAGGATAAGAATATTTGATGATCTGCCTTTACTATTGATGTTGGTCACACAGTCGCCAGATGTTTAGACTGGATTTGACATTTTTGTTCACTTATTGAGTCCTAGTCCTGTGGGTTGGCAGATATTGGGTTTTTGTTTTTTATAAAAATAATGTTAATGGTATCATCACAGGATGTAAGCTGTTCCAAATAGAGCTTCCTTTTGCAATTGACTGATGGTGATTTTGTCAATGCTGATGGTGTCCAAGTGGTGCTCCAGATGTTTTGGGATTGCATTCAAAGCACCTATCACTATTGCTAGTGTCTTTGTTTTCTTTTGGCATAGTTGTCTATTTCTATTTGCTGGTCTTTGCATTTTTGTGATTTCTTCAGTTCTTTCTCTTCTATTCTGTTGTCTCCAGGTACTGCCTCAACCACTAGGCAGACTTTTTTTTTTTTTTTGCCTTTCTTATCAGCAATTGTTAAATCTGGAGTGTTGTGTGGCAGGTCTGTCTGTGTGAATTCTAAAGTCCCAGAGCACTGTAGTTTCTTCATTTTCTATTACCTACCATATTTTTTGGACTATAAGATGCACTGGAGTATAAGACTCACCTTAATTTTTAGGGATGAAAATAAGAAAAAAGTTGATTGGCAGGTGGATCGGCCTCCCGGAATTCCCCCAATCAATTGTTCCCAGAGGTGAATTTTAGCAACAGGTTCCTTGGTTGTGAGCTCTGTGCCTTGCTTTTTTTTTTTTTTTTTTTTTTGCTTTTTTTCTCTGCCTTTGAAAGCCTCCGAAACAGAGTTTCAGAAAAATAAGCCTCTGAAGGTCTGTTTGGGGGCTTCTTTTCTGAAGCTTCTTTTCTGATTTTTTTTCAGCCTCTGAAACCTCCGTTTCAGAAGCTGGGGGGGGGGGGGGCTACATTTGGAGTATAAGATGCATCCAGATTTTCACCCTCTCTTTTGGGGGGAGGGAAGGTGCATCTTATACTCTGAAAAATGCAGTAGTCTGTTTTCATCATTTGGTAGGTTTTGCCACATGTAAAAATAGTCTTCAATTGCAGTATGTTGTTAAACTGCTTGGCAATGAGTGGCTTCCTCTACTGCTAACTCCCCTAAGTTTTCTCTGGATCTTTCATTATCAGTTAGGTTTTGCCAGATATTAATCAATCTCCAAATTCTTGCTTATTATTCTAAGCTTCTCCATGCTTATATCTATACTCCAGATGTTGTGAATGTTCCCACACTGGAAGTTTTTAAGAAGAGATTGGACAACCATTTATCTGAAATGGTTTTCTGCCTAAGTAGATTGTTGGACTAGAATAGGGGTGTCAAATTCACAGCCCACGGGCTGGATTTAGCAAAGGGAAAAAAGGTCCTGATACATCACATGACACCGCCATAATGGCATGAGCTTGACACCCCTGGACTAGAAGACCTCCAAGGTCCCTTCCAACTCTGTTATTCTAAGTAAGTAACGAAGGAAGGAAGGAAGGAAGGAAGGAAGGAAGGAAGGAAGGAAGGAAGGAAGGAAGGAAGGAAGGCTATATATACCAGAAAGTTGCATTCTGGACAAATAGGATGTACTCCAAAATAATATAATGTGAAGTGGTCCAGAACTACAAGTTTCTAGCCATGTCTTCTTCTGAAATATTTATTCCATTTCCTTTCCCTAGAATCATTCCATGATTACTCCTTTATAATATCTCCCTCATCAGATTTAATTTCCTCTCCTGCATGTAAAAACGGTATTGGTAAATTGCTATGGGGACCAGCTACATTCCCCATACCTTTGCTTACTATCCAGCATCATGGAGCTGGAAAGTCCTCTTTTTGTACATGACAACTTGTATTGGAGAGTTTCATATAGTAGGAAACACGCTCTTCTTCACCCTGGATTTCACTGTTTATTGATAGCAATGGCAGATCTCATGGGCAGGGTTTGTGTAGGGATTTCAGATGAAACTGATGTAAAAATATCTATTGTATTCTCACATGACTGCTCAGGGTAGGCTCTTTCAGTAAATCAAAATATTCCAAACAACATCTGAATCCAGAATTAAGAATATATACCATTTCATGTTCTTCTTGCCTATTCTCCAGTATAGGGGAGAAAAACAACAACAGCAGTTTTAGAATGCAAGAACAAGAGGGATCCTCCCAGACAAACAGTAACCAGAAGGAAGATCAACTGAATCTTCAGTGAAGCAGCCAATTGCAAAGAAAAGGCTGCAGGGTTAATTTGCTGTGTGTCTGGGAAAGAGAGAGCCAATAAACATGGAGTCCAGCTTTTCACCAAGTTAAGCTGGATAAAATAACTTGGTGAAAAGATACACCAAGCCTTCCACTACAATGTTGGTGCCTTCTTGCATAAGTGGGTGCATGGCCAATCTATGGGCAGCCTTTGTCAAATCTATCTGTTCCTTTAAGAAGAGTCTTTCTTGCAAAAAATCTGAGATGCCAGAAACATCAGATGCTGGGGTCCCGAAGGGCAACATGCTGGGGTGATAGAAATTGACTGCCTGAAAGGGAGACATGCCTATGGATGAATGTATTAAGTTGCTATTCACAAATTTTACAAGAGACATCAGTTCAGTCCAATTGTCATGCTGATGAGAAATCAGCAGGATATACTCAAATAACATTCTAATAATTGCTTTGCTCTCTCTGTTTTGCTATTAGAAGCCATATGATTTGAGGATACAAATTAATCTCAATGCCTAATAGATGAAATGGCCTTTAAAAACTTGGAAGTAAATTGAGAGCCAGGATCCAAGATGATATGATTAACTAAAACTGTTCAAGAAAATATGCAATTTCTTGAGGTGACAGAAACCCCTTGCAAGAAATAAAATTGTTGTATAATCCTGTACAGAAGGAAAATGAATAGTAAAATCCATTAAAACAGAATGCAATGATCCCAACAAGGGAAAGGAAGAAGTGAACTTAACCAGCTGACCTTTCAGGAACAGTGTTGAACAATCAAGTCTTTGACATAGGTTTTCACCCTTGGCCACCAGAACTTCCTGAACACTTCATGCAAAACCACACAGTTCATCTTCACCCTGTGCTGACCAATTCTTCAGTCAAGTGCCAAAAACAACAGTGAATAATTATTCTTGCCATTCTGTTATCTGAATTCCTTTCCTTCCTAAACCATTTGGGCTTTATTTCCTGATTTATGTCTATTGGCATTCAATTAATACATGAGAAAATCTAGCTATTTACCAACAAATTCTGTTTGTTGACTACAAATTTCAGCCTCTGAAGACAATTAATCTTCAAGTTGGGCAATCTTGCCTGTATTGCAGATGATTACTAGTTGACATTGTATTTTCTGAATATTTGACCACTAATGACATCAATGACATTGATGCAATTAGTGTTCATCCATACCTTTGAGACAGATATCATACATATAACTGAAAATTCTGGAACTTCAAAAAGGGACACTTTTTTGAGATTAGAGTCAATTTGCAGCAAGTAGACAACCAAGAGTTCTATCATCCTGCAAAACCACAGAAATTTACCAATCCAATAGATCTCTTGATTAATCTAGTATTTAATCTCTACATTGAACCTTTCAGGATCCTGGCAGTGTTTGTTTTGAACAGAGACCAAATCTTGTCTATAATGAGCCTTGGAGGCACAATAATTAGAATGCAGTATTGCAGGCTGACTCTGCTCACTAACAGCAGTTTGATCCTGACCGACTCAAGGTTGACTCAGCCATCCATCCTTCCAAGGTCAGTAAAATGAGGATCCAGATTGTTGGGGACAATATGCTGACTCTGTAAACCGCTTAGAGAGGGCTGTAAAGCACAATGGAGTGGTATAGAAGTCTAAGTGCTATTGCTATAACTTTTGCATGATCTTTTTATGATTCCAAGCTGGTTTCTTCTGTGCCCTCAGTTAGGTCTAGGTACCATCTGGACTTTTTTTTGAAGAGTCTTGCACGAAGGAAAGAACATCACTGTCCACAACCTTTATTCAATTGTCAAAAGCTCTTCCCATTAACTCAATATATCTTCAGACACTCTTCATCCCTGCATTTTGCCACTAAATTTGAGTGTGTGCAGGACTATAGTAGGGATCCTATACAATTTATCAGGCTTTGAAGAAGTGACGATCTGTAGCAAGAACAAGGGGTGGGAAATGAGAATTGCTTACCTCTGCCGATATATTTAATTCTTTCCATTCCTCCTGCTGCCACATGTGTTTGTGTATGTGTGCATGCATATATGTCATCTTCACTGCCTTATAATTTGCTTCAGAGTATATGTGCTCCATTTTATCTATCAGACAAGGCCAATTAGCAATATTATCATGCAGTAAACACTTCATTCATCCTTATATGGAAGCAGGACTAAATCCTATTTAGTTGATGGGAAGATGACAGTTCTCCAACCCACAAAATAATTTACTGTGACTTTGAAGGGGTGTGTGTGTGTGTGTGTGTGGTTACTGATAATAGAAGCTGTTGAAAACAAAGGAATCAGCTGAAATACATATGGCTACAGAAATCCAAGCTGTAAAGGACAGATGCTTTTGAAGAATAACCTGAAGATTAGCAGTCTCTTGGGAGGGGTTATTTCTCTGGTAAATTACTCCTTTTGAACTTTCTAAATATGCATTTACTTTCTCTTTCTCTTTCTCTTTCTCTAGCTATATTCTCTAGGCTTGAAATTTTGGGTTTAGACAACTTAGAATTATGCTGCCTTCGGTCTGACCTAAGCGTAGTACATAAAATTATCTGCTACAATGTCCTGCCTGTCAATGATTACTTCAGCTTCAACCACAACAATACATGAGCAAATAATAATTACAAACTCAAGATAAACTGCTCCAAACTCGATTGCAGAAAATATGACTTCACAGCAACAGATTGCTCATTGCCTGGAATGCACTACCTGACTCTGTGGTTTCTTCCCCAAACCCCCACAACTTTAACCTTAGATTGTCTACTTACCCCATTCCTAAGAGGTCCCTAAGGGGCGTGCATAAACACACTGATGTGCTTGCCATCCCTGTCCTACTGTCCCATTTATTCGCATCCATATCCTGTATTCATAATCATGTTTATACTTATATCTGTTATCTTATACACGCTTGACAAATAAATAAATAAAAATATCTTCCCCTTATTGTATCTCAGTCCAATTGTGTCCCTCATTTGGTTTTTCCTTCCATTTGCTTTTTAATAAGCAACAATAAATAGTTTTAAAAGAAAAGGGAGAGATAAGTATATTTTCCCATGTTATTTCTTCTTACTTCTTAGGGAATTTTCTGGTGAGAGTTTTTCTTCTAACTTGGAGAGGGGAATCTAACATTTGGGAGCGTTCAAAACAAATTATACACTGGAATCATGTAATAAAAATAAATATTGTTGTTGATCCACTCCCCATAATCAATAAATCTTTAATTCTTCCTGTAACATGTTCCATATTTTTATTATATCATTCAAAAATACATTTACAAGTTTAAAATGGATTTATTTTGTAACATTAATAATTTTACGAGTATCAAACCAATGATGTAATAATGGGACACACACACACAGAGTATATGAACTTTCATCCATTGTTACCCTAACAATAGATTTTTTTTTTACCAACACTTGTTCAACATTCTTTAGGTATCCAATAATTATGAAAAAGCTTTTAAGAAATTTATTTAAAATTGTTAGCAACTGACTGGTTACATATGAAATATTCCAAATATTATTTTAAATAAATAAATTTAACTGCATTTTACAAACCATATAGTCATATATCTTCATTCTCTCTCTGTGTGTATGCATATACATACACACACACACACACACACACACACACACACACACACACACACACACACACACACATATATATATATATATATATATATATATATATATATATATATATATATATATGAATGATGGATTTAAAATTATCAAAACACATTTCAATAGTAATTCATGACTTTTAGAAGCAGCTTGTCAGAGATCTCACAATGAGCTAGACTAGAAACTACTGTGAATAGACTTCCAAGGACACAAATTCTTAGAAGAAGATTTATTGTTGAAAAGCTAATGCAGTCATTACAAAAGAATCCCAGCAACTGTTGTTTATCAAATGCAAGCTCTATTTATAGTGAAATCAAGGTTAAATTCTTGGGCCTTTTTCTCTTGCTTATACAATGAAGTTAGAAGTTACTCCTTTTGGGGCAGGAAGAACAGTTTCCTCCTGTTTCTTGCTAGCTTTGGAAATTTAAAGTAAAAAAAAAAGTATTTGCTAACCATGTTTATATCAATCAGACTTCCATCTTATTCTTTCATCCCACTCTTCACAATTTCTTGGTATTACACCAGTGGTGAAATCCAAATTTTTTTGCTACCAGTTCTGTGAGCATGGCTTGGTGGGTGTGGCAGGGGAAGGATACTGCAAAATTCCCTTTCCCTCCCACTCCTAGGGAACGGATATTGCAAAATCTCCATTCCCACCCCACTCTGGGGCCAGCCAGAGGTGGTATTTGCCCGTTCTCTGAACTACTCAAAATTTCTGCTCCCGGTTCTCCAGAACCTGTCAGAACCTGCTGAATTTCACCCCTGTATTACACCTAGTTTAACTTGGTTTCAATCTTTTCCTGGATTTTCTTTGCTATTGGTTAACATTTTGCCTCCTTCATCAAACAACTGCTGCACTGATCCTTTTCTTTAAAATATTACACTAGTTTCATGGATGATGTCTTCGTTGTCCATTTATTTTGAACATATTTAATGAAAGCCTATTTTTTTCATTCTTAACCTTCTTTGCTAACCTCAATTCACTCTAGATTTTTTCTTTCCTGACAACACCTCTACAGCTCCATGCTGACTAATATTGTCACCTGGCCCTCGTTATGCTTTCTGTATGTGACTTTTTTTCCATTTTCAGATCTTCATCAGGATATAGTTTGATCTCAATTTCCTTTAAAATAAATACCCCCCCCCCAACCACAGTATTATTTGATCACTTTATTCAATGTTTATGCATCTTCTAGTTCCTCAGCTAAGCCTTGTATCAATTCAGTGTCAACTGACCTATTTTTACATCCTTCCACCATCCAAAGAAGGTAATTGCCATCAAGTAAAGTTAAGACCAAGTTTGGCAGATTTTTGTTTCCCAACAGAACTTTGTTTAATTACAATCTCTCACCACTATGTCCTGAAACTGCTTTGAAGTACCTGCAGTTTGCTTTGATGAACATCATCTACATCTCTTCCTTAGTCCAGATGGTGACAGTAGATGCCAACAACAGCATTGATTTTATTTATTCCACCACTTATTCCATTCCAGATGCTCTCTGTAGAATTGCCAATTCACTCATTTATTTGGAGGCTGTGGGAAATTGGATGGGAAGGGACAAGTTGAAATTAAAACTGGCAAGACGGAAGTGCTGTTTGTCCAGAAATTATCTGATTCTTCACTCTGCTTGTTACACAAGTAACAACTGTAACTTGTTCCGGTGTAACTCTTGAAGTTACACCTGAAGGAACAAATCTGTGTTTTCTTGAGGTTTATTTATTTATTTTATTTATTGGTTCGATTTATATGCCGCCCTTCTCCAGAGACTCAGGACAGCTTACAATGCGTTAAGCAATAGCCTTCATACTTTTGTATATACCTGCTTAGTAGGGCTTTTGGCCCCCCCCCTAAACGGTGTTCTTTTTTATACAAAGTTAGCTTATTGCCCCCACAATCCGGGTCCTCATTTTACCTACCTCAGAAGGATGGAAGGCTGAGTCAACCTTGAGCCTGATGAGATTTGAAATCATAGTAATTGCAGGCAGCTGGCAGCTAAGTACTACTTTAACAGCACTTTAGTCCGCTGCTCCATCAAGGCTCCTTGGTTGTCCTAAACTCATGCGTATTTCCAGATAGGCTGGCAACAGTTATAGCTGGGGAATCTTTGTTTACCTAAAGTTGGTATGCTAATTGAGTCCCTATTTATTACAGAATGCCCTATTTACATTTAAGATGGACTACATCAATGTCATTTGTTGGGCTGCCTTAGGAAAATATAGAATGCAGCAGCCATTTCCTATGAGGTAAAAAATTGGACTCATATGACATAGTTTCATGAGCGATGTTTTGGTTTCCCATAAACTTTGGGTTATAATTCAAAATATTAGTTATTACTTACAAAGCTGTACATGATTTGACAACTCTGTGCCTGCAGGACTATTACTCTGAGTCATCCATCCACCACATGCTTCCTACTAGGGATGTTGAAATTTTGCCCCTCAGCAATTCAGGGATTCTGGATTCAAGAGAACAACATTATTATGGTTCGTCACACAATCAGCCAGATTTTCAGACTGGATTTGGCATTTTTGTCTACCTATCAAGTCCTTTCCAAGGACCTGGGATAGGCAGATCTGGATGTTTGATGGTGTTACTGTTATCATTGCAGGATGGAAGGTGTTTCAAGTAAAGCTGCCTTTTGCAATTAACTGATGGTGAATTTGTCAATGCCAATGGTGTTCAAGTGGTGCTCCAGTTGTCTTGGGATTGCATCCAAGGCAGCTATTACTATAGATACTACTTTTGCTTGCTTTTGCCATATTTCTATTTGCAGGTCTTTGTATTTTTTTATCTTTTCCAGTTCTTCCTCTCCTATTCTGCTATATCCATGTACTGCCACATCCACTATCCAGACTTCTTTTTGCCTTTTTTATTGACAAATTATTAAATCAGGTACCTGTATATTTCAGTTCTAAAGTCCCAGAACAATTTAGCTTCTTCATTTTCTATGACTTTCTCTGTTTTAAGGTCTTGCTTGCAGGCAAAAGATATTTCTTGCAGATCTTCCAGTGCATTGTTGCTACTTCATGATGCCATTGCTCATAGTCAGTCTTTGCAATCTTCTTGAAGCAGCTTACCATGTGGTCCAGTGTTTCTTCAGCTTTTTTGCATAGGCAGTAGTTACTGTCTGTTGCTGGCTTTGTATGCATTTGTTGTTAAGGCTTGATGTTATGTAACCAGAATTAGCCCCTCTATCTCTTTCTTCAACTTTTTTGTTTGTTACCAGGTCTTGTTATTATCTGCTTTCTAAGCTTTTTTTTTTTTTTAATTATTGGCCACATAGTATTTTGTCTTCTCTGTTCTTCATTTATCCATTCTTTCTTATATGCCAGTTTGGTCTCTTCAGTGGTCAGTAAGCCTCCTGGTATTATTATTATTATTCTTGTTGTTGTTGTTGTTATTATTATTATTTAATCTTTAGTGAGATTCACAGCCTTTGAGGCTGGTTAATAGCTCAGCAGCTCGAGTCCTAACCAAGGACCTAGGAACTATTAAGGTATTGTCGGAGGATGTAAGCTGTTCTGAGTAAGGTGGTTTTTTGTAGAGTCAAAATGTTCAAGTCTGGTAAATTTAGAATTTCTAAATAGCGGGGTAGCCCTTTGAGTATTGCTCCAAGGGCTCCAATTACAATTGGGAAACACGATTTCTTTTTCCAAAGTCATTCAACTTCAATTTGCAAGTCCCGGTACTTTGTTATTTTTTCTTGCTGCTTATCTTCAATCTGTGGCCATGTAAGGTTGTGCTTAACAACTCACAGTGGGGTCATTAATGACTGCAGGGTAACTGAAGTTGTAATTCCAGCATTGTCCTGTGATGTTTCATTTGACAACCATCTCACTTACTGACAAGAGTTGACATCCCAATTGCAGTCAGTAAGTGAGAATTACCTCTATATGCATATATAGATGCAAGTCAATTACCTCTATATGCAATAGAGGTAACAATGATGCAAGTCATTGTTCTGCCCTGTTGAAAAGCATCTGTTTTGCATAACAGATCATATCTAAACCATTGGGCACTGCCATGTTAGGGAGAACATTGATAAATTTGAGTAAGTCAAAAGGAGAGCAACCTTGATAAGAAGACAGACATCACACAGCATTTACACCTCTTTCCTTCTTCCCTTCCAGCATTGGGAGGTTTTAAGGTTTTTAAGAGGAGATTGGACAATCGTTTGTCTGAAATGGTTGTATTTCCTGCTTGAGCAGGGGGTTGGACTAAGAGATCTCCAAAGTCCTGTTATTCTGTTATCCTTCCAGAAACAGCCCTATTTATTGCACCGTTATTGTTTTACTAAGGAAGAAAAACCAAAATATAAACAGTGTTTCACCACTCTTTTTCCTATTCCTGTCGGGAATGGATCATATTATAGAAAAAAGTGATAAAGAAACCAAGGGGTCTATTTTATATAGAAGACAGCAACATTAGTGCATAACAAATTCTCCAAGTTGTTTTCTGCCACAATAAGGACCTATAATGCTTACATGTTATATGGAAGGATCGTTGCACAGAAGACTAGTATGATTGTGGGCATTTATTTTCAGGACAGTTCCATGGGGGGAAAAAATGATTCTGCAATCTAAAAATAATAAAACCTTTTCATTGCCACAGCAAAATGGAGCTCTTAAGGAGCTTAAGAGTTATTATCTACAGATACCAACAGTAGGAGAATGGAAAAAACATGTTATTTGTTTTAATAATCATTTTCGGCAGCAGACAGAATTAAAAGACTCTCAGCTAAAAGTCTCTTAAAAGACTCAGTCTTAAAGGACCCTCCATTCAGGTGCATTAAGCTTGTGTAATTGACACATGGGGAAAAATGAGTATGGGGCAATGCAAATAAGCATGTGTACTCCAAGGAAGCTCCATCACATTATTCAGGGCTTTATAGCTGTATGAGGCTTCTCAAATGAGTTTATCATGTATATATATGCCTCCAAGATGCAAAATAATCCCATCTAAGGTATGAAATTAACCAATGCCTTCCCTTTTGTTAAATCCTCCTTCTTCTATCTTTTTAATAAACATAGCAAAGCCACTCAAGGATGCTGCCTGTTGGCCAGTGCATGAGGTCTTATGGACATATGAGTAATTGTTGAATAAATTTTAGATCAGAACGTATAATTTGATTTTAAGGATTTAAAAAAAATTGAAAAATTGAAATGAGAGTGTTGTGGATGTGGTATGTTAATTTATTTAGAGACAAAATGCATTTCGGTTGTTCTTCTTTCCGCCCATTCCAGTTTCTTACACAGAATTACTCAGTGCCCTGTCTGATGGAATTCTTGCAGAGTAATAGGTTGTACAAAATGGCTTTTCTTCCACTTCAACAGTCTCCAAAAAACTTGTTTCATATATCTGAGAAATACCCAATACAGTACACTGATGGCGACTGTAAATTCAATTCTGATTCTACTTCAGCTTTTCAGAAAGCAGGACATTCCCTCTCTCCCACCAGACACTTAGAAGATCTCTGCTTCAGGTCTAATTTCAATCAGGCTGTGGGCTGGAGAGGTATGGTTGGGGGAGGTTGGCATGGGTCACTGATCTGATGCTCCATCCCCAACCTTTTTTTGTTCTGTTAATATTCACTCTTAGACTGCATACAGGGAACAAATTTATTTTTTTTATGGTAGTAAAATTTTATGAAGTTTCTCCTAATTGTGAAAACATCTGCTTCCCTTGAAATTAATCCAAATTTTTATTCCCCCGATACAATGAAGATAGATACAATGAACTCCACATCTGGGCTGTAAGCCAGGGAAGCACTAGGCTTAAGTAATAAGCACAATTATCTTACTAATAAACACCAACCACCTTGTTGGCAGATATACAGGATAGTTAAATATAAAGTAGGATTAATTACTAACTAGAAAAGGTTCTGTCAGAGATGGATAGAACAATAAATCACTGTGCACATGTTCAATACCACAATGATCTCTCCTTGTGTGTTTTGTACTAGGTTTTGTATTTTCATTCCCCCACAATCTGGCAGATACAAAAGACTAAGCCAGTTGTTCATGGTCTGACACACAAATATACATTTAAAGTTTAAATTGTTATAGCCAACAACAGGGAAAACTTCTTACATTTCTTTGTATTCCAACATCTTGTCAAGTTGTGTGAGTTGCAGTAGGAAGGGATTGTTTTCTGATTTCTGTCCCTTAGGTTTATCATTTATCCCTCAAGCTGATTCTCTATGAATGGAAAATCTAGAGGTCAGAAACCCTCAAAAGAGTGTGGTGAAGTGTGGTCAGAAGTGCTGAGAAGGCATATTCTCAGCCCTGGACACATACCGACATTCTCCTCACCGTAACATAATAATAGCTTTCTAACTGCAATTAAGGACTAGGTCTCTGACATTACTTCTCTCTAACACTGTCTAAAAATCTGAAGCTGTATTTCTTCCGCTGTTAAAGTGGTCCTTTCCCTCTTTTCCCAACTCAATTCTTGATGTTTATGCTGGTCGTAATGTAAAGTACTCAGGGGTAAAAATCGGCCCCTCTCCAAGTGGCTACTGAAGTCCATCTGTTTCAGATATGCCCACTGCTTGTGAAACATTTTTACAGAGATATAATGGCCGGTGACATTAAGAAGCTGCAGGGAAGGCCCTATTCTTTGCACAGAAACAATTAAGATTGGCTCTAAAATCTATAGTGGTTTGGTTTAATTTTAGTCACAGATGAGAGGAAAGAACAGCTGAGAGCAAAAAGGGGGAATGTTATTTTGTTCTCTCAAGTCCTGCCATCATCTTTACCAGAAACATTGGGAGGCAGTGTACATGCCACACTTTTATCATTGCTGCCTTGTTTTGGGGGAGGCAGGGGTTCTCTTTGAAGTGAGTCAAACATTTCCACCCTTACTGCCTGATACTTCCTATGGGCACATCTGCATGGGAAAGGAAATTCTGAGCAGGCCAGTGAATTGGAGGTAAAGCTGCTTGTCATATGAAAGGCTAGAAACAATTGAGTCAATTAGGCGATGAGACCATACTTTCTACTGGGGCCACTATGTTTAAAACATGGTGCTTAGCCTACTCTGAATGTTGCTATCCGGAGGCCCCTCGGACTGCAAGGCCTCAGACTGCTCAGAATTACCCCTCATAGATATACCAAAAAAGACAGAATGGGGAAGAGTTTAGGGACTGATAGATTGACTAAAGCAGATAAACTATTGAGGCCTCAACAATGGTTCCCCACAAGCAAATAATAGGGGAGGGAGGTCTTCATCTTTAAATGATTTCTTGAAGACTTTCCTTGCCAATGTACTTCAATGATCTCCTGAAAACTATTTTCTTTATAATAACAACATTAACACCAGAAGCCTATTTAGAAATTATAAGATGATATAAATATATATAATTTATTATGATCAAGCATTGATGATAGTTTTCTAATACCATGAAGATTGCAATAACATAAGATTGCAAGAGAATTGGATCTCCTCTCCCCCCCAAAATTGGTTCAGTAATTCAGGGTGGAGCTTTGTAGATTATAAACCAGTTTGGCCTAGTAATTAAGGCATCAGGCTAGAAACTAGGAGACTGTGAGTTCTAATTCTGTCTAAGTATAAAAGCTAGCTGGGTGACTTTGGGCCAGTCACTTACTCACTCACTCACTCACTCAGCTCAATTCATCTCACAGGTTGCTATTGTGTAGAAAAGAGAAGGAAGTAGGAGGATTGTGGTGTTGAGTTATTTATAAAATAATAAAGGTGTTAAAAAATCTAAAATTAAAAAGAAATGAACCCACAGGTTTCTTCAGAAATATTGCCAATAGCTTTTGAAATTCATACCCCCTTCTAGATCTATCACCCAATATATTCTAGGAATTTACACTTTAGCCAGCTAAGGGCATGCTGAACTAATTGCATTGTTCTTTGTTTCAGCTTTGCTACCGGTAATCTGCTTTTTCATCAAAGTGTTCTCTTTGAGGTTTGCATTTCAAATGGAGGTGTTCATACTTTCCATTTCTATTGGGAGGCAGCTACTGTGTGACTTTTGACCCCTTTGGACTAACCCTGGGCAAAGCCTTACAAAAGATCTGGAGAAGCAAGTATAAGGCAGCTTATCTCAAAGTTTTGTATTTCAGTATAATTGAAATCAATCACTCTGCTGTACTGTATAGAAAAATACAAATTAGTATTAATTAGGCAGTGATGTGTTAATGGAAGGAAAGTCATTAAATAAGCAGAACACTTCCTTTGAGGGAAAAAAAGCTGAAATATAAATAATAGAGGAAATAATATGTACATGGTAACCCCATTTCTTTTGGTTAATTTTAAATAAAGGTAAAATATATAGAATGAGAACTGGACAGAATAAAAGTTAATATAGCAATTAGTTTTGTTTGTTTATTGGTTTACCAGATTTGTAAATAACTAAGAATAAGATCACTGCATGGTACAGGTTTTCTTTTTAAACCATCAATAATAGCAAGATAACATAATATCCCAAATCAAGTGACCTTTAAAACCCCTTAACATATTTCATTGCACAGATGATACAAACTGGAAAGGGTCTCCTGGATGAATGCTTATGGGCAGATTCCCTCCCGCCCCTGCTTTCAGGGAGGGAGGGAGGAAAGGAAGGAAAGGGAGAAGGAAGATATAGAGAGGAGAGGAGAGGAGAGGAGAGGAGAGGAGAGGGCAGAGGGAAGGGAAGGGGAGAGAAGGAAGAAAGGAAGGAAGGGAGGGAGGGAGGGAGGGAGGGAGGGAGGGAGGGAGGGAGAAAGGAAGGGAGGGAGGGAGGGAGGAAGGAAGCATTATAATACACAGAATATTCCCTCCTTCCCCAAATCCTGCTGTGCTGTCACATCATGGTAGTGGTAGTGTGGGGAGTGTATGTTCCTGGGAGAAATGGCTAACAAACACTGGGAATGTAAGCCGAGTGTGCATATTCCTAGCAGGGTCACCAAAGGTATGAAAGTCATCCCAGCTGCCCAGGTAAAGCATGCGGACACCTGTATTAGACAGTGTTCTGCCCAGCTCCGGATTCCCAAGGATTGTGACACACACCAATGGTCCTTATCAAAGTTATAATGTACCAAGGATACACAAAGTCTGGCAAAGTTTGGCAACCAGCCCAGAAGACAAGATACGATAAAACACTCACTCTTCAAAAATGCTCTTTTATAATTACACATTGTTTCCAGCAAGAAATTACTAACTGTGTGTGACTTAAATAGGCTAAGGGAGTGGCCAATTATCCTCAAACCTTACTTTCGAGAGACCTCCTCCTCCTGAGTAGCCACTCCTTCCTTCTGGCAGCCCTGCATGCTCAAGCATTGAGGAAAGGCTCTTCCACTTCGCTCTCTCCACTTGAAGGAGTCTCTGGAGGTCCTGAAGGCCCAGGCTGAGTCTCTGCCTCTGG
Source organism: Masticophis lateralis (assembly GCA_030761175.1). Classification (NCBI taxonomy): domain Eukaryota; kingdom Metazoa; phylum Chordata; class Lepidosauria; order Squamata; family Colubridae; genus Masticophis; species Masticophis lateralis. Next base: position 51,019,425 of record JAUDYJ010000002.1, read on the forward strand.
TACCACATCCTCTTCAGCCTCCTTGCTGTCCAACGTGAGTGCCAGCTGCGTAGGCTGCTGGTGCGACCTCACACCAGCCTCCTTGTTGTCGGGATCAGCCACGATCCGCACAGGCCACTGGCGGGCCACAACAGACAGCAATGATATAAGAAGATGCTGAAGGCAGCTATTACTTAAGGGACAGTGACAAAGATATCAATTCAGGTTAAGGTAGATTGTCATTGGCAAAAATCTATCTATGTGGTTCCTAAGATTTGACAACTTGATGGCATGTAGTCAGTCAGGCAGGCAGTCAGTCAGTCAGGCGGTCACACAATATCCTGCTACTTTACAACTTTTTATCCTGCAAAAGAATTACTACTCGTTATACAATAGGGAAACAAGTATTGGCAACTGCTTATTTTATGTATTCAAATGATCTGCAGAAGAACTCAGTAATCATTAGAGATGATACATATGAGCAACAGTGCTTAGATAATATAGAGTAATTGCTAGGATTATTTTACCCCTGGGACAAAAAGTGACAACCTAGTGTTCTTTAATCTCACTGGGCTGCAATGAACTCTGAGATAATAACTATATTTTGTTCAATAGAATTATTTGCTATAATTAGACGGTAAAGATAGGTAGTGGGTCAGCATTCATTTTTGTCAATTACCCATAGTATGTTTCCTGGTTTATAAGCATCAATTTCTGCCGCTAAGAAAATCATAACAAGTATGTTTAATAGTCTTCAATAGATTTTTGGAGGTAGTTTCTTTCAGATGCTGTCTGCAAGCTCTGGCTATCAAGGTTTTCTTTCTATAAAGTAACTTTTGAAAGCGTTAAAGAATTATCAGGCTTGTTCACATGAATTCTTGACTTGACTGTGAAAAGTTCAGATCCAATCATACAAAGCAGAAGGAATTATCACTAATCTTAATCAAACTGACTAGGGATTACAAGCATGCAGAAATAGGTACCTAACAATTGGTAATAAGGACAATCTTTCCTTTCTGTTGTTTTGAAGCAGAACTCCAGCAGCAAATTTTATTTGGGACTCTTCTAGGAAGGAGTGTGTTATTAAGAACAACTACCATGTTTATGAAACAATTAAATTGGCTTCCAGTATCCTTCATTAAGAACACAAGTATATAAAAGTCCAACAGTTCCTTTTTCATCCAATGATCTTGTTTCAGGTAATGTTTAGGTAACATTACACTTAGCCACAAGAGGAGAAGAGGCTCCATTGGGTCAACGGCTGACACAATGGAGATTTGCACGCCCATGTGGAAAAGACTGAAAGGGACTATGGAAGCCCCACCTTCTTCTCCATTGACCCACCCTATATCAGAGTGGGTTCTACTTACCTTTACTACCAGTTCACAATGGGGCCATGCGCGTGTACTCACTCCGCATGTGCAGAAGCTTTCTGATGACATCGGGGTCAGTGGGCGGAGCCTCCTGCTGGTTTTACTATCAGTTCTTTAGAACCGGTCTGAACCGAGGGCAGCCCACCACTGCCCTAAATACCTATATCGGTTCACCCCAGCCAATCATCAACATCATGTAAAATTATGTGATCCTAATTCCTCAAGTGTCCACCCCTTAATTAATATGTGGCTTTCATACTTTTTCTTTGTTTGCATGCAATGCACACTGTGTGTAATCAGATTTAGGTTGTTTAATACATGATTGATGGTACATGACAAATTTCAATGATTGCATATGAAAAGGCACATTCAGGTGAAGATAAGAGAGGCCATTGTTTGGTGATTATTGAAGCACTCAAAAACTGCAAGTGAGAATTATTGATCATTAGGCAAAGTCATGGGATTGCTAGTCACTTTTGCCCTTTCTCCAAATGGTTAAGCACATTTTTTTTTATTGTACTGCATGATCAAACAGAAGTTGTTTTTTCAGAAGAGTTTGCATATTGCCAAATTACTCTTGACAGTTATTTAAGGTTTTTGTTGGTTCTTCAGGAGCTCAGGTAGACAGTTCATTCTCTCCCTCTTTGTTTCCTGTCACTATTAGAATGAATTGTATCCCAATCTAAGTAAATCAAATGGTAATTTATCCCTTTCGCTCTGTGAAGAATGATTGGAGAGGAGGTATAATTTGACAGATATTACTGTGATGCTAGTATCAACAGCAACAATAATTATAATAAACAAGAAAAGTTAAAACAATACTACAATACAGAGCTGGAAGGGATCTTGAAGAAAAGTGGAAGGAGACCAAAATGTGAGTCTGGGAGGTCTTGTAGTTCAACCCTCTGTTGAAGCAGGACAACCTATGCCATTTAAACAAGTGATTGGGCTGTCCAGTCTCTTCTTAAAAGTTTCCAGTGATGAAGCTTTTAACTTCACAACTTCTGAAGGCAAGCTGTTCCATTGGTTAATTGTTCTCACTTTTAGGAAGCTTCTCCTTAATTCTAGGTACAAAATGAAACTTTGTAGTACCACTTCTTGGACCTTACTTCTTAGAGATACAGTAAGTGGCCAGAAACAGCAGCCCTGCTTTTTTTGGGGGGTGGGGTGGGGTGGGATGAGGGGAATCAGAACAGAAGCATCAATCTTATGAGTTTAAAAAGTATATTAAAATAACAGAAAAGGATGTACTTTAGTGACTGAAGTACCCAAGCAATCCTTCCTGGATGGAATGAAACATTTAACCCTGATAAACTCAGAAATAGCTTCTCAGCCATTAATTTGAGGAGATTGGATACAGATAAAAAATGGGTAAGACCTGATGGAGAAAGAATTTAAAATGGAGCAAAGCATACACAAAAGGAATTTGAAAAAAACTTATGGCATTTGTTTTGTTATTTATTTGGCTGCCCAATACACAAATTGCAACCGTGGGTCGCTAAGGTAGGATTAAAAACAAGAACAAGCTAAACTGTAAATATAAAAACTGTACAGCAAAACATAAAACAGTGCAAACTGAAGCCTAACCCAACATGATCAACTATCCAATCCTTTTACCAGACAGGCACAGTTAACCACAGTGCTCAGAGGAAAAACAAAACAAAACAAAAAAATTAAAGCCTTATGGAAGATTTTCCAAATCTTTGTGATTTGTTACTAATTGTAACTGCCAGATGGTATTGAAGAGAAGTGTGAGGAGACCAAGACATGAGTGATCATGAGCAGATATTTCTGATCCAGGAATATGTGCAAGACAAAGTTGTACAAAGACAACTTGGACTCAGCTCTTCAAGCAGGGGGTCAAAGAGACCCCACAAATTGTTCAGCAGTTCTGTCTGGGGAGTGAATCCACATACAAAATTAATGTAAGAGGTCTATGGATATTGGAAAAATGGGGCTAAACCCCACAATTTAGATTGAGTCAAAGCCTGTTAATCCCCTGCAGACCCCCATAATCTCCAGATACTATGAAAGACCCTTGGTCATATAATATGTTTGGTCAAGAATAGAGGTGTGTAACTGATTATCATCAATACATTTAACCCTGGGCTGATAGACAATAACAACATTAAAATAATCTTGTGAGAGTAAATTGGGCCTTCAATAATCTGGATCAAGTCCTTGGTTACTTTAGTGACCATGAATTCCCAAATCGTCTCTATCTAGGGAAGGTAGACTCATATCCAGTTGCCATAACCATCCAATTATTAGCCAATCAGTTCTTCAAGGTGCTTTTAACTTAGCACTCAGGGCCCTAGTCTTGGACATTCAGTCTGCCCCTTCTTTGCTCCCCTTACTCTTCCACTCAGTAGTTTAAGGCCTAAGCTGTATCTACAAACCTTACTAAGCTGGCACAATGAATAGACATTGCCGCTTTGTCTCTATCTCACCCAGAAAGGGACAGAAATCTTCACCTTAATCAATACCAGCTCCTCATAGCAATATACTGAGCAATTTTCTGTCCCTCAGTCAGAACTGGAAACTGCTGATAGACGCAACCCCTTTTCTTGAATATTTGCTAATCTTAGTATTGAAAAGATAAAATGGCTGCTGCCACCAATGTGATATGTCTTGTGGCAAGTGCAAAACACAGGCTGTCCCCTCAGAAATCCACTGCTTTACTCTGACTGCCTTAGTGCCATCTCCAGTTTGTCCATACCTTCTAAAAACCAGGTGTTGGCATTGCCACCATCAGCCTGGCAATGAAGAAACAAAGCTAGTCAGCGAGGTTGATATTCGCACAAAATTGGAAATGCAAAGAGAATCCACAAGAGGTAGAAATAATTAACAAAATATGGACCTGTGCAGAAATGGACAGGTTAACAATGGAGCTCAAAGATAAAGATGAATTGGAATTCTGTGTAACCTGGAATACATTTTATAAATGGCTAGAGAAAAGGAGGAATGTAGGGATAGAGAATTAGAAACAGAGTGAAGAAAAGGGGAGAAAAATACATAAAAAAATTAAGAAGTATTAGATAGGAATAAATTGGATTTGAATAGAGACGAAGGGAATATGTATGTAATTGAAGTGAGATTGAATATACAAAAAGTATATATGGAATATGCATGATACTATATTATAATATACGCAAAAGAAAAAGTGTTTCAAAAGTGTAACAGACAAATCTCACCAAGTCTAATGTTTTTAAACTGTATACTTAATAAAATTTATTTTAAAAAAAAGAAAGAAGCAAAGCTAGTCAAATCCACATCACTGCAATTGTGTCTCATAGCTAAATATATCTCTTCAATTGGGAAATTATCAAAAGTGCAAGGGAAAATAATTTATTTAATTGGAATAAAAAACAGCCATATTTGGGGGGATAATATATGTATTAGCCAAGATTTCTGAACAGTTGTTCAAATTCTATTCTTCCCTGAATTATTGGCAAGGGGATGGTTATTATTCCTGCCCAGATTATAATACTGCAAATTGCATCTGCTTATTCACAATTTAAAACAGCATTTATTTGCTCCTGTGAGTGAATGCTTGCTGTTTATTTAAATATTTAAACATTTTTAAACATGAAATTATATTGAAAGCTCTGTGTCTCACATATTGTTTCTAAGTGTGACTTGTCCCCCACAAAAGGGTGTTTATTTATTGGAATCTTAGATTAGATCTATTTGATTAGCTCTATTTCATTTCCAAATTAGAAATTGAAGAAGTAAACCAGCTGAGCTGAGAATGCAGAAATATGAAAATCAAGACAGTAAGAAGAAACTTCAGAAACAAATCCCATTACTGCTTAATAGAACTTATCCATGATTTAGTCCTTCAACTTGCTGAAAAAATGAACCCCTGAAAATGTAGTAATTAAAGTGAATGAAATCCTGGGATTCACTCATCCACCATATTGCTGTAATCTTTCCAGGGAAAATACTGGTGATTTTAGATATTATATTTTCTTAACAGTCTGAGAGCGAATGATTACAGTAAAAGAATATGAAACAGTACAAGGTTACAAAAGGGAAGATCATTGCTGTCTCTGCTCTATAATTTAGCAACTGCTGTTTTTACACTTCACAGCCAGTGATGGGTGAATTTACAAAACATATATCAAGAAATCAGAAAATAGCTTAGTTTTTCACTTTCAGTGTCTCAGTCCTTCCAGATGTAGAAACTCTTTGTTTCTGAAACACAAAATGATTTATAGTCGCTGTCTCTATCTCCTTACCACTTTACCACCAATAAATACTTAGAATATTCCCCCATTTCACATTTTCTTACTTTTGCATTTAACGTGCAAAATAACCCAAACCACCTACCCTGTCCCTCTCTCCCTCCCAACCCCCACTCTGGAAATGCAGGATAAAATATGATAGAAAAAGGAGCCTGGTCTGACTACTTTCAATAGGGAAATAAGTTAAAATCAGATTCAGGTTCAAAAGAACTAGCTCATCTATTATTATATACCTCACTATTTGGCAGGGAATGTACAAGATTCATTTTGTAAGTATTGCATTGCGAAAGGCATACTGGATTTATCATTAAGATATCATCTTCAGGATACTTCCATATCTTCAGACTGCTTTCTATAAAAGCACCAAAATCTACTGTGGGGGAAAAAAAACACAGAATTGGACATCCACCTCCATCACATAATTCAAGAGCTTGCAATGAGGAGGAACTCTACACACTCGATGAAAACATCAACATTCATTCACCACATTTTCATTAGCTTCAGTTTTCCCTTGATTTCATTGTTTGCCTCAAGCAACTTCAGCACTTAAATATAATTTAAAATCAGGTATGAGACATAGTGACGTCCCCACTTATAAAAGCTCGTGATGGACATTGCATCAGTTGTTGAAGCTACTGCTCTAAAATAAGCATTTTCTCTGATTCCAAGTGATTCAGACTTCAAGGAAAAGATTTGCTCTAGAAACAATACAATTCTCTTCATAAAAAGGAAGGGGAGATTTTCCCTAATGAATTGCTTCAGGCCCGTACTCTGGGAAAAGTCTCACCCCTCCCTATCTGCATTGTCACCATTGTCACTCAAAAGCTATCATTGCAAGGCAACTCACTTCATTTCATTGTCTATTCAACCAACTCCTGATTGATTTGGATTACAATTATAATTCATGTCAATATCAGACATCAGATATTGGAAGTGAGTCCCAAACACGAAGCCTTTACATTCGCTGTGGGGATTTTAATTATCTTCACTTGTGTGTAGATTAATTATGTTTAGAATTCTTCCCCATCTTTATCAACATCTCAAAGCTAGCATGACAAAACTATTTGCATATATGCTATTTTATTTTGACCATACTCTTAAATCACTTCAATAATTAGAGTTTTTTCAAAGTAAGAAAGTCCTAACACATCCCAACATAACCTTATCTCTATCCCATCTTCATCTTTCTCCATTTCTCATCAAAGAGAATGCAAATTCGCAATTTCTCTGTTTACTTATTACATCCCATGCAACCGTGGTGGGATGCTGCCAGCTTAACAACCAGTTTGGTGTGCATGTGCATGTGCCTAAGGCAAAAATGGAGCATTTAGAAGCTCAGCTGCTTACCTTCCAAGTCAGCAACTGTAAGTAGAACAGTGAGAGGGGGGAATTCAGCTGTGCCACATGATTGAGATGAGCTACAAAAGAGGAAATAAAGGACAGGATAGAGCAGGGACAGGTAGGTGAGGCCAACTGATGGTTGGAGCTACTGGTTAGTCTGAACTGGTCTGAACCATCTGAATACCACCTCTGTCATACAAGCAGATCTGTAGAATGCCATCAAAACCCACTATAAAGTTTAAATAGATCATGAAAGTATTACCCTTTATGCCCTGGTTTGAGTCATCCATCACAGTGACTTTTGCTGTTTTCACCCCAGCTGAATTTCATCCCAAGCTGAATTCTGAATGAAAAAAAAAAGATTCAGATAATTTATGTCTTCTAGGATCCTGTATACTGAAATTACTTCCAGAAGTAGAAATTAGAGATATAGTGATAGTTATCAACAAGATTGAATAAACAGATGGCTCTTCAATCATCATTCCTCTTTCAAGACTCTCTCTTAAAACAAAACCCTTTATTTAAAAAAGTCTTTATTAATAACCATAAGGCCAGAAGTCAAATATAGATAAAATATAAATATACACATATATACACATATCTAACAAGATAAAATTAGAAATTAAAGACCCCCCCCACAATTTTTCAATCACAAGGCAAATTGAATAGTATGTATAAGGATAAAAACTGAGCAACTGGGAGGATATATTTGGATTTGTTAGAGGGGAAAAAAAACAACAAATAGAAGTTGTGCTCTCTACCAGAGGATGTGTACATAAAAGTGATCTGGAATTCACTGTACAGAGAGTGGGAAAAGAGTATATGGTTCAGGGACTTTACTGAGCTGTTCCCACAGAGACATATACCTTGATGGACAGAGGGTGATTCGCCTAACTTGGCTTAAGTAAAGCCCTGACAAGATAATGGAGGAAAGGCAAGAAGCTGGTCCATACCATTTTTGAAAAATCCCACAAACTGTAATATTGGAAATCAGGCTTAGATTGATTTGGAGATTAGTGTTCCAGATACTCATTTACCACAACTTTAATCTACCCCTTCTCAATGCAAAGACACTAGCCGGAGTATAGATTATGCAGCAATCATGATATGGATACTGATGGGCAAATTTTTCTTTCCTTCCTCTTTCTTGATAGTGCAAGATATTATTACACATATCATTTTAGTTAAGTGATAGGCCTTGTTCAAGATCCCATCCATATGAGTATGATGTTGCTGCTGAAGAGTCTAGAAAACATACAGTATTATGTATACGCTTATAGGTCATTCTTTCTCATCACTTTTCCTTCTAAGTTATATAATCATGCAAGCAGAATGGTTTTGTTGATGCTGCTTCCCCAAAGACATAGTGGTGTGTGCGTGTGTGATTATATATACCGTACCTTGAGTTTCATGTAAACTGATGAAGGATCAAGACTTAATCAGCCAGATAAAAGACTTTTATCAGCCAGATAAAAGTTTAGTTCCAAGAGAGCATTTCCATATATGACTGGGATACTGTAAAGTGGGATAACCCATTCACATACTGTATGCCATTGTTCTGCAGTGTTCAGATTCACAATCTTGCTTGCTTTCACTATAAAAGAGAATCTGTAATCATTTCCTGTTGTTGTTTTCCCGGATACAGATTTTATCATTATTTTTAAGGTAGTAGGATTAAAGCTGAGATCCTACACACAACTATATGAGAATAAACCCCAATAGGACTTATTTCTACATAGATATCTGGAGAACTATTGTTTATTTTTTTAAAAAAAAATCTTGGTCATCGGTCTTTGGCACCATTTTGTAGGTATGAGTGGCTTTTTGGTTAATAAAAGAGCAAACAATTGACACACAATCTGGAGAAATTCAGTTTCTTCATTTCTAGTGAAGACATTAAAAGGCATAAAACATAGAATAAAGACTGATTTATTATAACAATGAAATAGAATTTAGTTCCTGAGGAATAGAAAGTGTCTAGACACAATTTTGGTCATTGTAGTCAGGAAATGAACATTCCTATTATTAACATTCATAATGTATGGAAATTAGGTGTTTTGTTGGTTCTGACCTCCACTGAGAGTCAAGAACCCAGTTGTACTTAGTGGTATTGGAAACTTTCCCTGAAACCTTCTGAAATATTGTTTATTCATTTCTCTGCAGAAAAGCGGTCAAGATCATAAACTTTCAGATAAAAGAGTAATAAATGAAGAGATACTTAACAGCATGACATAACTAACTCTTATTTAAATTATTTTATTTCTTTGAGATGAAAGCTTGATTCTTCAGAAGGACGGAATAAACAAATCTTTCATTGAGGAATTGAATGTGCCTGAAAGATTAATTTCCAGCATATATCAAATTTAGTATATTACTACAATATGGACTTCAATAGTTCACAAAGAATATAAACACTCATATTTGACCTTCACTTGCCAAAGCTGCAACTTTCTTACTCAGATAATACCAATGAGGGTACAAACAACCTTGGGATTTTTATTCCATAAATTTTGCCAGTTTCGACAGAGAATCTGGCAAATGTCTTATCCTGAGTCAGAGATTCATAAGTGCCTACTTTATTTTCTAATGCATGTGATTTTTCTGACAGCGATTGACATTCTAATCAGTAACAAACAAAAGTGGATTGGCCAATATTTTTCCTTTGTTTTCCATTTTTTAAATCTTAAATTTGATTTTTGTCAAGTTGAGATTTGAACAAAAACAAGAATGAATGGAAATTTAACAAGCTTTACCCTAAATAATGTGTTTGCTAAAAATATTGATTGTTACCCGCCCTAGTAAATTCTTTGAAAAGTAGAATAGAAATTCCCATGGAAAATAGCAGTTCCTTATTCAGCATAGCTTCTCTGGCAGAAAGAAGGTAGTGTGGCCAATTAAATCTGATCTTGACTTCATAATCTTCTAAGAATACATAAGCCAAAGAACAAGGAGAAATCTCTTTTCGGTAAAGACAAATGAATTGGAAGAATATGACTCCAAAGAGCAAAAATATCTGTAGACAGTCAGCACCAATGGAATTTAGATGGCTACAAGGCTCCCTCTAATGGGCAATCAACAGCCATCTCAGCAACTATGTCACAGTACACCAAGAACTATTCAACCCATGAACAGTTATCTTTTCCTGTTGATCCTTATGGGGACAAATGATATAGTGAAAAGGGACTTTGGGGGGAAAAAAACCACTGGATGAAGTCTTCTTGGGTTGGAAAGGGCAGGAATTGGGAATGCATACTAGTGTGGTTTGGTTTTTTTTTTTTTCCTAATGAGCATTACAGCATAAGAAAAAAAATCAGGATTCTGGAAGTCAACAACTGGCTACAGAAATTATGATCAAGAAGGCTTTAGATTCTATTACTGTAGTCTACAGTATACTAGTTTACAGTTTACTAGTTTACAAAGGGAAGAAACAAGATACATCTAGTAAACCTGGTAGCTGGGACAACATAGAACAAGAATGTAGGTCAAAGAATATTCCTCAGCATTACCTTCTAGATTCAGTTAAAAGGAAGGATTAAAACCAGTTCAAATAAATCTCCTAAATCCCAAAATGTGTTCAGAAGATCACCATGGGCAAAAAAATTAAAAGTGAGATACAGGAGAATTAGCAAGGCTGCACTCTCACTATTTATTTTATTTATTTATAAAATTGAGATGCTGTCCATTTCACTATCCAAGTGAAGTATATCCATCAACTATTCAATATCATGTGCCAAAGGGCCAAATCAATGAATCTGGAAAATCAATATCTTTCAGTTGTATCTGAGCTACAAAGTCACCATATGCAGAAAGCCTACTAACCTCATATAAACAGATACATATACACTCATAAAATACAAGATGACAACTTTCCTTGTCCACTATTCCTTGGATCAAACTTTTTTTTTTAAGTTAAGCATTGTCTCCAAAACTGCAACAAAGCAAAAACTGTTTTTGTAATATCCATTGTTCAATCAATCCCTCATAAAATCATTTTTCCTCATGCAAAGATGAACAATGTATCTCTGTACTCCAAAGCATCTACTCTTTGCCAAAGCAAAGCTGCTATCAAAGGAGGCTTCTTCACCTAATCTATGTATCAGGTCAGAGGTATAAATGAGGCCAATCCTGTCCCCAGCCCACTTCTCTTAGGAAATCATGTAACATCATATATGGCAAAGAAGTTCTGAAATTTCCTCAGGGACTTCAAGTGACCTAAAAAGCATCCACCTGAAATAGAACTAGTTCACAAAATAACAAGAAACTAGATCACTTCATATCAACAAAGCTGCTTTTAAAATATCATTTAAAACCTCCAATGGGGTAGCTTTTTTACCACATTATATGGGATGTGGTCTTAGAGAATAATGTCTCAGCTTCACAAAACTTTTTTTTTGGTCTTAAATGAGCTTTCTCATACTCATGCTACTTTCTCTTTTTTTAACAAAGTAATTGGACCAAAAATGAAAGATTGGCTTGTCACTCTCATATAATTCTATTAATGCATTGTCAGGACATCATCATATTTTCTATCAGCTTTGATTCAATTCTATTTCCACCTCCACATGGATCAGTGAAGTTCCTGACAGCTTTGGTCATTGTAGTTGAAGAGATGGCTCAGCAGATATGGATGCCAAACTGTAGAATATCATTTTCTAACGATGTACAGTATGTGTGTGATTGGCTTCCAACCTCCAATGCTTCATTTTTAGTTTGCTCTCTAGACTAGTTGTTTAATGACTGAGAAACAACTTACCACCTGTTTTGTTTTATTATTACCATTCTTTATTTAGTTTCTCCTATTTCTGGAACATTGCACTCCATTTGATATTTTTTTTAGAATTTTATCAATGAAAAGTCTGCTTGTAAAAAAAAAAAAGATTTTCCCTTAAAAAACACCCCGATTTGCCTTTACCAATTTACTCTCTTTCTGCCTATCTACTGATACAGGGCAAGCCTAACATGCAGAATATTTTGATATTTTGGAAAATCTAACATTATGCTATCAGTGTAAAATGTGCTATGATCTGACCCAGAAAATGGAAATTCTGTTGATGATTGTGGAAGATAATAATAATAACTTTATTGTCATTGTACGTGTATACACAGTATACCTATACAATGAAATTCACTTAACACCCAAAGACCAGGTTCAACACACATAACAATCCCCAAACACACTCCCACCCACTACAATTCTTCATCCCTAAACCACCCAAACATCCACACAACAGACCAAATAATACTGTCCAACAGCTCACTGGTGGTGGGCCTTTAGTTCATTGTTGAGTGCCATTATAGCTCTGGGATAAAAACTATTCAGAAAACATTGTAAGCAGGATGGGAAGAGTCTCTGAGAATGTTATGCAACTTCCTCAAACAGCAAGATTCAAAGATGTCATCCAGGGCTGGTAGCTGGAGTCCAATGATATTCTGGGCAGTTTTAATGATTCTCTGTGGAGCTTTTTTGTCTGCTACAGAGCTGCTCCCATACCATGCAAGAATGCCGTATAAGTTTTCATAATCATAATAATAAGTTTTATTTGTCAAGCATATATAAAATAACAGGTAAAAGTATAAACATAATTTGAATACATGAAAAGAATAAGTAAAAAGGAATATTAGGACAGGGATGGTAGGCACACTGGTGCACTTATGCACGCCTCTTACAGATCTCTTAGGAATGGGGTGAGGTAAACAGTAGACAGTTTAAGGTTAAAGTTTTGAGGGTTTGGGGAAGAAACTACAGAGTCAGGTAGTGCATTCCTGGCATTGGCCGTTCTGTTACTGAAGTCATATTTTCTGCAATCGAGTTTGGAACGGTTTACCTTGAATTTGTATCTATTATTTGCTCATGTATTGTTGTGGTTGAAGCTGAAGTAGTCATTGACAGGAAGTACATTGTGGCAGATAATTTTATGTACTATGCTTAAGTCAGACTGAAGTTGGTGTACTTCTAAGTTGTCTAAGTCCAAAACTTGAAGTCTGGTAGCATAAGGTATTTTGTTGTGGTTAGAGGAATGGAGGACTGTCAGGACACTCTCAATGGTGCTGTGATAATAGGACAGAAGTAGATGCTGAGATAGATTTATCTTCCTGAGCATTCTCAGGAAGTACAGCCTCTTCTGTTAACATGCTTCTTCACAAGCATGTTAACATTCATAGTCCATGAGAGGTCCTTCAAGATATAAATGCCCAGAAATTTAAAACTACCAACGCGCTCCACTTCCTTACCATTTATGTACAATGGTTAATGTGGATCTCTCTTCTTCCTGAAGTCAATTATAAGTTCCTTAGATTTTTTTTGGTGTTAAGTGTAAGATTGTTTTCTTTACACCACAATGTCTGCCCTTGTACTTCCTTTTTGTAAGCAGACTCATTGTTCTTATTAATAAGCCCCACCACTGTCATGTCATTTGCAAATTTAATAATTGCATTGGTGTTATACAATGGGGTGCAGTCATGTATACAAGGAATAAAGGAAAGGACTTAGCACACAACCCTGGGGGGCTTCTGTGCTTAGTAACAGAGTAGAGGAATGGTGAGATCCCATCCTTATTGACTGTGGCCTATCTGTATATATGTGTGTATGTGTGTGTGTGTGTGTGTGTGTGTGTGTGTGTTTTCTTTCCTTTTTGTAGGCTTTATGTGTATTTCTCTTTAGCCAGGTTCTTCCTATGTAAACCAAGATTTTTATGCAGCCCTAGTTCAGTGAAATCACAATCCACTAGTTTCCAGGCTTTTTTTTCTAGGTTTTTTTTTCCTGGCAGCCAGCAAACACTGTGCTGCCCATTGGGAGACTAAGGAGACTAAGACAGATCTATTTCAGACTTATAAGTCCTTATCAGTTAGCCACACCCTCATACCATGTATCCTCTCTGTAAAGGTATGGTATTTGTTTTCTTTCTTTTTTGTAGGCTTTATGTGTATTTCTCTTTAGCCAGGTTCCTCCTACGTAAACCACTGCCTATCCAATACATAATTCATCTATAATGAACAAAAATACAAACAAATAGAAGAAGCATCCATGGGATCACTCCTCTCATCTGTCATTGCAAACCTCTACATGGAACACTTTGAAACCCAAGCTCTAAAAAAATCTGATCACAAACCCAAACTCTGGCTCAGATACATAGACAACACCTTCATAATCTGGCCACACGGGAAAGAAAAACTGGACAACTTCCTCACATACTTCAACAGCCTACACCCCAAAATACAGTTCACCATGGAAACAAAAGCTAACAACCAATTTCCTTCCTGGATGTCTTAGTCTACAAGAAATCAACAGAAGAATAAGTGCACACAATGAAGAACACAAGAACTAGGTCAGAAAAGGGGAACCAACTTCTTCCCTGGTCCAACATGACATGAAATTGACTTTAAAAATAACAAAACTATCACAAAAACTGAACACTTTAACAACAAAATAATCAGAGAAACCATCAAGATAGAAAAACGCCCACACAGCATGAATAAACGAGATGATACCTCCCGCCTACCAGCCATTTGGAAACCCACCCTTATTGACAAACGAGTCCCTAACACAAAGAATGACACCAGACCCACACTCATGAAAACCACACAGGATGTCACAACCACACATCCACACAAAAAGCAAACCCAAACCCACACTGATGAGGCATGACCACAAACCAGAAGACAGACCACAGCTGCATCATTAGCCACTTTAAACCCCTCCAATCCATACATGAAGCAAACATGAAGATGTGACACGACCACGAACGCGAAGCCAAACAACAGCAATGCAGCTCACCAGCTCAAATCCCCCTGCAGCTCAGACTCACTCAGGCACAACCCCCTCTCCCCCAGCCAATCAGAGCACAGCCAACCTCCCATCCAATCAGAGCACAACCAAGCCCCCAACCAATCAGAACACACCTCCACCCAATCATAACACAGCCAAGCTCCCACCCAATCAGTTCACACCCCCACTGGCAATTAAAAGGAAGAAACAGCTGTGATCACACTTTGCTCCTAGAAGCATGAAGCTGAAAACACCAGCCTGAAGATGACGAATGAGATTTTGTTGAAACGTCGCTAAGACATAACCAAAGATGTGTGTGTGTGTGTGTGTATGTATGTATGTATGTATGTATGTATGTATGTATGTATGTATATGTATATACACACACACACATACACACACATACATACTGTATATATATTTAAATGAGAGACAGCTTAATTTAATGGAGATCAGTGAGGCTTCAAAGTGATGCATTTGGGGGAAAGAGGGGGACATTTTCAGCGGAGGCCTAGTGGTTTTGGAATGAATGCTTATCACTTGTCTTTTTTCAGGCTTTCAGGAAAAGTCTGGAGATCCTTTTTACTGTCAATGGAATGTTTACATTATATTTCACTTTCAAAAGTACTACTTTTTTTATTGGTTTCTGTTGTTGTTCTATTGGTTTCTTTCATTATTTTTGTGCTCTCTTTTTGAAAGCTTCCACTTCTAATGCAGTATAGAAATAATCAGGCTCATCCATGGAAAACATGAATCTATGAGGTTTTTTTTTTAAAAAAGATGCCCACTTCCTCATGTTTTGCATTAGACTTCTGATTTATTTGGGCTACTTCCATAAATAAATGTACAATTCACTCTTTCCAGGCTGAGGTAGGAGCAAGGAATGCATATATTGCTTTAACAAAACCTAAATGTTTTAACTTACTCACTAGAATAAATTTTCCCTTAGAATTATATCTGTTATTTTATGAGCAGTTTTCTCTTGAAAAGGTTTTAATCCAACATTTATATTGAATTGATTGGTCTGCCGCTTCCTCTTGTAAAGATCAAGAGATTATACACCTTTCTCTTTCATCCAACTTTTTTCACTTTTTCAAAAATAACTGAAGATGCCAACTTTGAAACATTTACGATGTCATATTTAATATGGTGCCTCTTCCTAATATTTAATATTTAAAATTAATATTTAATTTTGTACAAAGCGCATCCAGAGGTAAACCTCCCAGTAATGTAGTTGCAGTAAGGAAAGAATGGAAGGAATTTAGGAAATCCTTTTTCAATGCAAAGATGGTGTCATTTTCTAAAATGCCTAATACAGATAGTCCTTAACCTACAACCCTAGGTCTACTGACCATTCAAAGTTACAACAGCACTGAAAAAAGTGACATATGACTGGATTTCACACTTATAACCATTGCAGGATCCTCATGAGGCAAAATTTGGGTGCTTGGCAACTGGCTTGCATTAATGATGGTTGCATTGTACAGGGGCCATTTGATCACCATTTGTAAGCTTCTCAGCCAGTTTCCAACAAGCAAAGTCAATAGGGGAAGCTAGATCCACTTAACAATCACATGATTCTCTTCAACAACTGCAGTGATTTGCTTAACAAGTGTGGCAAAAAAGGTTGTAGAATGGGGCAAATCTCCCTTAATAGTTGCCTTGCTTAGCAACAGAGATTTTGGGCTGAATTGTAATCATAAGTCAAGGGCTACCTGTAAGTATCCTTTGCAGGTATGCAAAATCTTGATTCACTAAAATCATATTCTGCCGTGTGTGTGTGTGTGTGTGTGTGTGTATGTGTGTGTGCGCAGTGCACATGTGATGCTTACAAATTTCATTTATGCATAGCTTTGGCATAAAGGGCAATAAAGATTTTTTAAAAAGAGCAATATATCTGATTCTGCCTTGTGTCTTTCGCTTTTATTTCTAGTAGGTGCTCTTTCAATGCCAGAATTGACAAATTATCTAATAACACATAACCAAAGACAATCCCCTGTATTCCATTTCCTCTGAAGCTTAGTTACAAAGCATCCTAGGGCTGAATCATTAGCATATAGTGAAAGTGTTGTGACTCCTGCTTCCTTTTGTGTTCTGCTAAAATACATCTATGTAACAGAAGGAAGACATTAAGACAAATGAGGTTGCCAACTGGGAAACCTAGAAAAAAACATAGGGGAAAAAAAACACCCTCAGCTCCATCTTTTAGTGATGAGCTCAGGTAGTCATTCCCTCGCCAGCTACTATCTTTCAGCACTGCATAGTATTGCTTAGGGAGAATAGAGATGAGGTATTGGATGATAGTTCTATTGATGTTGCAAAGTAGCTTCCAAAACCAAATAATCTCTCTATGTCAACCTAGTTGGGGGAGTATAATTGTTGAAAAACTAATCAGATCCATAAGTGCACTATTTGCATTAATCAATAAGCTCACCCAAAAGAAACGTGGTCTTTCCAGTAATTCTGAAATACAGAAATTGTGGGAAGTTGGGTTAATAGGTCATGTAAAGGCTAATTCTCTGAAATAATCATCAAGTTGGTTGTTCATTCTCAATGACCACTACACATATTTTCTCCAAGACCATCTGTCCCTAGCTTATATTTTCCAGGTGCTCAGAATTCTTCATTGGCCCATCAATCAATATAATCTCTGTGCTTTTCCTCGGTGTGAGGGGCTCCCACTACAAAATTTTGCAGCATAAAATTTTATTTTATTTGTATTTATTTATTTCCTCAAGCATGTATTACATAACAGATGTAAGTATACACATAATTATCAATACAGGAAATGGATACGAATAAATGGGGACAGTAGGACAGGGACGGTAGGCATGTTGGTGTGCTTATGCACGCCCCTTACAGACCTCTTAGAAATGGAGCAAGGTCAACAGTAGACAGTCTAAAATTAAAGTTTTGGGGGTTTGGGGAAGAAACCACAGAGTCAGGTAGTGCATTCCAGGCATTGACCACTCTGTTGCTGAAGTTGTATTTTCTGCAGTTGAATTTGGAGCGGTTTACCTTAAGTTTGTATCTATTGTGTGCTTGTGTATTGTGGTTGCTTCCACTTGCCAATCACCCATGCCCATGTTCTAAGAATCTGCTTTCACTGCTCCTCTATCCAGAGTTGTGTTCCCCCATCCCAGACAGGTAAAGTCACCTGTCTAAAAGGAAGACACAAAGAGTGAAGAAACTACAATACTTTGAAAAATGTATGCTTTAAAGTATTTGCTGGATTTTATAGACATTTCAGCAGAAAATAGATGCATGCTTTTATGGAGAATTAATGCTTTTGGGAGAAGGGGGAAATGGGAATTCAGTTCATCCTAACAAGCTCTGACTGAGACATAGACTTAACCCCATAATAGATTTTGAGTCAATTTTGAGCAAACCAAGCTCAATGTAGAACGGAATTCATTGGGATTCTGCTGCTTTTTAGAATTGGATTTTGTTGAAGGGATAATTCCAGAGCTGTGTGCAGAAGTCAAGTTTCATTTCTCTGTGATGAACCAAATTCTTTTTTTTCTTCTGTTTTGAGAGACACCTTACTGAACAGTCTAGCAGATTCCTTCCCCCACCCACCCACCCTTGCTGAATCTCTTCAAGGTGACTCTTCCCAGTAATTACTTATCAGAATATAATTTGTCAGCAGGACAAGGGAGTAGTCCAAACGTTCAGTTCCTTATCCATTTAACAGCATTGTTTGTGTAATAATGCCAACATGAAGGAAAACCTTGGGTGGTAAATCATACATTGATTTCTTTTTGAAGCTTTGATAATGTCATTTGCTGCAGATTCTCATAAAAGGCAGGCAGCTGAACCATTTGTATTTGCCATGGTAATGCTTGGGGCTAAAAGAACTATTGGCATTCCTTTCCCACTCCACCACCAGATCATCATCAGTGCTTCATCCAACACTCAAGATCTTGCCCCTTCTGTTAAGTACGGTGAACATTCTTACATTTTGCTGTTATATGACTTTTGGATGTGATTTTCTTTATACCATAAAGCACCCTTCTGCATTTTGAAGTATTTCCCAAACTACCAAGATTATATTTCCTTGACTATCCAGCATGATTGAGTCACAGAGGACCTCAGGTTAAGAAAGTACTCCATAGTCATCGGCTCATATTTTATACTATCTAGTTTCAGTATAGGAAAATCAAACTGTTCTTTATATGATTATAAACTTCTACAATACATAATGTTTTTGTTCCTAATCAAGCCAGACTGCTTATTGATGTTGTTCTAATGTAGAAACCAATGTATGTTAAAAGAAAGTGGGATGAGGTTTTCTACCAGCTTCTTTAGGACAATTTACAAAATGTAAAACATTTATTTTGAATATTTATTTATTATTTATTTATTTAATTCAACTTATATACCGCCCTTCTCCCCAGGGGGACTCAGGGCAGTGAACAGCCAAATTTAAAACACATATAATACAAAAGTTAAGAAAAACTAAAATAGATTAAATAATGGCACTGCCAATTTAAAATGCAAAACTGAACAATCAAAAGATCCCAATTTAAAAACCCAACATCGATTAAATTTAAAAATTTAAAAAACCCCATTAAAACCGTTTATACTAGGCCGGCTTGTTGGAAGAGATAGGTCTTCAGGGCCTTTAGGAAAGCACGGAGGTCCGGAATCAATCATATCCCAGGAGGTAGCTCATTCCACAGTAATATCTTGAAAAACATTTTTTTTTCTTTTCATGTATGCATCTAGCCACTGATTATTTCTAGTTTGGCTTGATGCTAAGGTCTTTATAATTTTATTATTTTCTTGCTTAGGTTAACTATGATTTCTGTAAGATTATTTACATTATACAAATAATTATTCCAGCATGACTTTGAATTTGTAGGATGCGTTCATTTGAGAGGTAACTCCCCAAATTTTAATTGGCAAACTCTACTTCTGGGACGCAAATCTCTATATCACTATCCCAAAGAGTATGGAATGTTATTTTAATTTTTTTGACTGTATTTTTACAGTCTTTCTTTTTATTTGACAACTGCTTTACTCAAAACAGGAAAAAAATATAATTTTAAAAATGATAAAATGGTACATTGCACAAAATAGGGAAACTCTCTGCTCAGTGATCATTAAGCATAAATGTATACTTTATCAGCTATCTAAAGGGCAGTTATGAATAAACCAACTGAATATATTTGTGACAAAAGTTCCAGAAATGTGTCATTGTAGGTAGAAAGTTCTGTTTTGAGACCACATCCGAATCATCTTATGACTTAATAAGACAAATATTTAATAGACAAATATTTATTTATTTGTTACTGGGCCTTGCCAGTGGTGGGTTTCTACCAGTTCGCCCCGCTTCAGGCAAACCGGTAGTCATGGCAACAGGAGGTTCTGCCCACCCTCCGAGATGTGATCATGGACGCTCTGCACCTGCGCAGAAGGTTCTGTGCATGTGCGGAAGCGTGTGCGCTCACAGTTCCGAACTGGTAGCGAAGGTAAGTGGAACCCATTACTGGCAGTTGCACCTCAAATAGATGCCACAGAGCTGTAGGCTAGCTCCTTTGTCCCTGCCTGGCCTTTCTAAAATTTGATGATGAATTTTAAGGGAAATTATTAGGGCAGGTGGATCTTCTCTGTAGCTTTTTAAATGCATTTGACTAATGTATTAAGTTTGTTGCCAGGCCTCACTTTATTATCTAAGTGGAATCCTGCTCCAGGAGATTTATGTCATTTTCAATTTATTAAGGCAACATATATATTTATTCTAACAATTTTAATGATATATGTAAAACAATGTGTACTGTGCTATTTCTGGAGCAAGGAGGTATGTTTAGTCCTCAGGCAGGTTATCTGAATTTGTTTTCAGAAACTGTGATACCACTGAATAATTCTTTGTTGCACACACATAAAATTACTAGCACCAACATATTTCAACAATGAAATATCATCTCTAATTTCTTAATTTATTACTCTCTGTCAGTGGTGGGTTTCAAAAATTTTTACTACCAGTTCTGTGGGTGTGGCTTGGTGGGTGTGGCATGGCTTGGTGGGTGAGGCAGGGGAAAGATACTGTAAAATCTCCATTCCCTCCCCAACCCAAGGGAAGGATACTGCAAAATCCCCATTTCCTCCAAACTGGCTGGGACGTGGGAGGCAGAGAATGGATGGGGATGGGGCCAGTCAGAATTTTTACTACCGGTTCTCCGAACTGGTCAGAACCTGCTGAAATCCACCTCTGGTCTCTCTTTGTGTGTGTGTATTAGTGCATTCCAAGTAATGAAACACATTTTCATGCCATTGTCCCTCCATTGGAAAAATCCCATAGCAGAAATACAGACATACTTTCATGTTCTCCTCCCTACCCCACAAATCTGAGGACCCAGTTTGTTGGGGGCAATAAGCTGACTTTGTATAAATATAAATATACAAAAGTATGAAGGCTATTACTTAACGCACTGTAAGCCGCCCTGAGTCTCCGGAGAAGGGCGGCATATAAATCAAAAATTTTAAAAAAAATCTTTACTTTTTTTTTTTTAAAAAAAAAAGCATGTTACCAAGAGTTGTTTGGACTTGTGTGGCCTTTAAATTTAAATAACAAACAAACAAACTGAAAAATAAATATACATGACACTTCGGGAAAAACCTTTCCTTCCTTCCTTCCTTCCTTCCTTCCTTCCTTCCTTCCTTCCTTCCTTCCTTCCTTCCTTCCTTCCTTCTCAACCATACCAACCTTGGGTTAATTTCTTATGTGATCTGGATAGTTTTCCAACAGCTCTTCCAGGCATAGTAACCACTAGAAAAAAGTGGGAACCTATTTGTCAAAATGTTTATAGTTTGATCTTCCTAACTAGATATTTTGGCAGTTTTATTCACTATACCATTAGCAAATGCTAAAGTTGCAGAAAGCTACCCTGTGGGAATCCAAGAATATCAAAATAATTGCTCAATTATTTTGTTGTTGGCTTCTTGACATGACTTAATTCAACAGTCAAAGCCAGGATGTGAATCTTAAAGAAGTCAGGTGAAAGTTTTTATGTTGGGCTTTTTCAGGCATTGAGAAAAAGAAAACATGAAACTGAACTCTCTCCATCCCAACCTCCCAGGTTAACAGGCAAGGTCTAAAGTGAGGGTGTAAGCACAATTATATGATTATAGTTGTATTCTTTGTGATGCTGGGAATTTTGTGTAATTAGAATTACATAAGGTTTTAAGAATGGTCAAATAAATACAATTCAAACCATAACTCTAATTTCAGGACTGCATTTGATAAAGGTCATTGGTTAGGAAGATACAAAAAAAATCTCTTGATATCATACGAACCTGATTCTATATTAAAATGTCTTTGATATTCTAATACATTATTAGTAACAACCCAAGAAAAAGCAGTTACAGATACCAATGATGGAATGACTATCCTCTGTTCCTGTCTGTATTCTCAAAGATGCAAGTTTTTCTGCAAATAACCTTTGATTAAGGCATTTTAGACAAAAAATGGAAAGAGAAAAGTAAGAAGCACAAATCCACCAATTCATAATATATGTTCTGCCTCTTGCCATATTTCCCCTGCCCATCCACCCACCCACACAAAAGAGGCTTCCACCGAGGATTCTGATATCTCATTTCCTAGTCTTGTGGGAACAAAACCCAGATCGTCTAGTTTATCCGATGTAATTTTTATTACCACATTTACTGGAATCAATTTCCATTCCAAGATGGTATGTTCTCTCCAATTGTGTTATTAAATAGTTTTTGAGAGGGGCCAATAAAAGATTGAGATTACATCTTTCACTGAAGAAATAGCAAAGTTAATGGAGCAATCAAATGGTGGCAAGAACATAAGGAGTACACTGTATTTTTTTTTTATGGCTATGTCCCTCTTGCACTGAGATGTCAATAATCATCAATGAGCTTCCATGAAGAGTTATAATGATGCCTTAACCTATAAAATTACTCACACAGGAGAGGACATATAAACTAAGTCTGAAACTTAGAAATGTGATTACCATGTTTGATTGTATTTTTGATCATTAAAAATTCAGCTATATTACATATATGTATAGGCATGTCTGTTCTGTATGTGTGTAGTATGTGCTGTGTAGTGTGTGTGTATATATTATCTGTCTATTTATCATCTATCTCTATCTATCTATCTATCTATCTATCTATCTATCTATCTATCTATCTATCTATCTATCTATCTATCTATCTTTCTAGCTATATGAGAGACCGAATGTATATATGTAGTGTTTATGTATAGAGAGACACTGTATGCCCCCCCCCCATCTATGGGTGTGGGTGTTCATGTCTCTGTGTGTGCAAGAGAGTATTTTAAAATTGTCTGGGTATTGTGTGCAGATGCCTATGTGCCTTAACATTATTACTTCTTCTGCTTTTTCTGAAAACTCCTTTTGTGTGTTGTTGTTTATGTAATTATGGGAAATTACACTCTTTTCCACTCATTTCTAAAAAAATAATTCTCCTTCATGAATCTCCAAGAGAGAATAGTAAAGAGGAAGAAACATTGAAGCAGCCCTTTGCTTGCTTCTTTCAGGACTGTTAAGATTACAGCAGGATCTCCACACTTCACAGAAAAGCCATATGATTATAATAAGTCCTGTTAGGACATAGAAAAAAAGCTAATATTCAGTGAAAACAAAAAGAATTGCATTAAAATGAATCCCAATGATAATGAGAAGTACAGATAACTCACTACTGTTACCACTTTTCTCTAGATTCCACTGCCTTCATGTTGCTTTATGAGTAGGATATGACCCATGTCCTTCTCCCAAAAATATATAGACTAAAATAGACACAGAAAAGGAAGGCAGGCAGGCAGGCAGGCAGGCAGGCAGGAAGGAAGGAAGGAAGGAAGGAAGGAAGGAAGGAAGGAAGGAAGGAAGGAAGGAAATATGGCATGAATTTTTGAGTAAGCATTTTACTCATTGCTAATGTTAAATCAAGCTTAGTGTCCCATGTAGGCCCACCCATGTATAAAATAGGCATGGATATAAATTATAGAACTATCTTTGTAAAAAGGTGGGAAAGCATAATATCAGAGAAGGTGTAGCTCTGGGAGATGAAGCACCAGAAGAGACACCTAAAACTTTGTTGGAGAAAGACTCAAACTAAATCTGACTGGACTCATATGAGTAAGGACTCATATTAAGGATTAACGCATGGCATTAAGGATGGTGGCTGCAATGAGTCGGAGCTAGAATGTTCGTGCTTAATAAATTAGAGTTTTTTTTCAAAGACTTTGTTTGAAATGCAATTTATTTAAGACGACTTCAAAACCTGACACCATCTTTCCAATCAGCCTCCATGTTTCCAGTGTCTTTCTCCTGACTTGGAACTGAACCAATTAAATATTTCTTCCCACAATGGGCTTCAACACAAGTCCACAAGCTTGGAAGATTAAGCCTCTGGTCCTGGTGACTGACCCAGATTGGATCTTGCAGATACCAGCTGAATCATGCAAGCTGACAAAAGACTCCTCTCAGAAACATTGGGAATCCAACACTAAGGAGTAGTAAGTAATACCAAATCTCATTCGAAATACAGTAATTTAAGATTGAGTTTTATAATGTTTATGATTGCATCATTCTCATACTCTCTCGTTCTCTCTCCACTAAATGACCAGTCATTTACTGGGATGATCTGATCTTTTTTTTCTTCCTGTTTGGTTAGTCTTCATGAAATGACATTTTTTTATATTATCTTCCCCAGCCCACATAGAGGCATGCAGATTGCTTAGCATCTTTTTATAATTTTCATATTTGTGACTCTTTGTCTCTCAAATATTTCTAATTTGGGCTCAGATAGGCATCATTTTGAATGACCCAATTCTTCTGTTTTTTAACTGCTGCCTGACATGATCACAGTTTAGGTGATAGTTTTGTTGGCCTAGAAATATAAGAAATCCCATCAATTTTTTTGCTTCTTTTCATTAAGCATTATCATCTCTCTCGTTCTCTCTCTTTCTCCCACTCCCTCTCTCTCCCTCTCCCTCCCTCCCTCCCTCCCCCTCTTTCCCTCTCTCTTTCTATCTCTCTTTTTCTCTCTCTCCCCCCTATCTTTCTCTTACACAATGGTACTCAGCAGCTGAACAATGTAGTTGAGAGACGATGCTAGAGTTTCTCCATGTTATGGCAGAGGCTGTGGAATTCATTTCAATAGAAAACAGTGCTCACACTGAGCTTACTATGTGATAGCATCTGCCACACTAAGCAATTTTAAAAGTGATCTCCACATGGTAGCCATAACAGATCAACTGGAATTTAAAATATGCTGGAATTGGTTGTTACCTGGTATGTGCTGTTTGGCTTTTCCTTTCTCTGGCTTTAATTCCTGCCACTTACTCAAGTTTCCTAGAGCAAGATGGATATGCTTAACCTTTCTCCCCACCCCATTATTCCTAGTGCTACCTAACTAACCTAAATAATTGATATTATCCATCTTTTTCAAGAAACACAAGGATATAAACTTTGTTCTAAGCATACAAATGTCTTTTTTTTATGTTCCCTGAATACATACATAATTCACCAATCTCAGAGCTCTGTATCTCTAAATATGAAGCTGACACACTCTAACTACACAAAGAGCAGATGGTTATCCAGTTTACCAGGCAAAAGACTTTTGTGGGTTACTTAAGATATTGTGACAGTTTCATGGAATGATTCTCTCTCCATGTGAAAAGAAATATATACAGATACTGTGTGATCCCCAATAATAAGCCCAATTAGGCTTTTGAGCGCATGCGCTAAAATAAGCCTCCCTCAGAAAATAAGCCCTCCCTGAAAATATTTAAATGCAGAGCTGGAAATCAAGTAAGACGGCAAGAGGAGCCCCATCTTGCTCCAAGCACCTCAAAATAATAAGACGTCCCCAAAAATAAGGCCAAGCACTTATTTTGGGGTTCAAAAAATGTAAGACTATATTATGTATATTAAATGTATATTTACTGACAAAGAATAAAGTAAAGATGTATTTCAAACTATTTAGCTTTGATCAGCTAGCCATACCCTTCTGAAATTCAAACCTGGGCTGGTCTGCATGTTAGGCAGCTGTATTAACCTCTAAGCCATAGGTTCTCCTTGTATTGTCAACTTGTACCAGGGGAGATTAAATGGAGATTAATGGTCTTTCCCATATTTGGGTAGATCAGGTTGCTTTAATAGAAAACCCATACACACACACACACACACACACACACACCAATTTTAAGCTATTTTTAAAAATATTCTGGGGAAGTCTGTAGGATGGAAGTATGGCTAAGATCAAGCAAGTAGTCTCCTTGCTAACATTACAGAAGTTTTTAAAGACTAAGTTCTTCCAGAGAACCTTTTCTGATTAAGCCATCTATATTCTCTGTTTTTATTGTTTATAGTTGTTTTAATGGGAAGATTATGGTAAATATTTGTAATTTTTTAAAAATTGCTTTTATACTTTATATAAGTTACCAAGAGTCTATATGGACTAGGAAGGGTAAAAACAAGTGGTAAATAAATTAATATATAAATAATAAATTCAAATACTTGTTGACAGTGGAGATTATAGGCACATGTGCACACATGTGCATGCAAGAGTCCTTCCCTCTTTGCAGATGATAGCTAGTAATGGGGGGAGAAGAGAACTGAGCCAGAAGATAGGCTGAGATCTCAACAAGCAATCAGCGGTGTTATGATGCCTACCAGAATCCTTCCTTCTTTGCAGTTGACAGTTAGTAAAAAGGAACCAGAGAAAGCTGGGCCTTTAACACACAGTCAGGCTGCAGCTAGAATAATGAAGCAGGAGAAAAAACTGCTGCCCTCCAATCAGAGTCTGCCCTCCAAACTCTGCAACCAGAGTTGCAGGCTAACCAGCATACGTCAGTAGCAGCGAACATAGAAAGCATTTCAATTAACAGACTTTTAATGACACGGAAAAACACCCGAGATTTTAACTTTTATACATACATACATATACATACACACACACACACACACACACACACACACACACACACACACACACATATTCTGAGGTTCTCGCGGGTGTTTGTATGTAGGTCTTTGGTTATTCGGGTCTTCTCCTGCTTGATCCTGGAAGCACGAAGCCGAGAACACCAGCCTGAAGATGACGATTGACATCGAAACGTCGCCAAGATACTTCCAATTCTACATGGGAGAAGACCCGAATAACCAAAGACCTACATACAAACACCTGCGAAAACCTCAGAAAACATATACATACATACATACATACATACATACATACATACATACATACATACATACATATAAAATCAGTACAGAAAGAGGAATATACTTCCCCCATGCAAACATGCTTCCTTTTTTTTTTTTTTTGTACTGATAGGAATGAGTCAGGAGGGATATAAAACTAAATTATGGGGTATATTAGCACAGAGGATGGCTTTAAAGAGGAATTCAACAAAAACATTGAGAAATGGACAAACATCAACTATTTTTTTAATGGCTAAATGTTCCAAAATCAGTTGAAGGATTTCTCATGGGAATCTAGTTTGAGCCTAGGGGATCCAAATGATGGACTAAATAGACCCTTGGGCCTCTTCATATATTCTTAATCATACCACATTGAAAGAAGGAAGACAAATTCAAATATGTTCCATTTTAGCTCGCTGAAAGTCCCTTGGCAATTCACATGGAAATGAGATTTACTAAACAAAATTTCAGTGTCTCCAAACTGTCCTCTTTTGTTGAAAAGAACTGGACTCTTGTTTCTGCTTGGGCACAGCAGATATTCTTGTCATGTAGTGTCTGATATGAAATCAGTACGTTTCTTGGATTGAGCCTGTATGGCATTTCACAGAAAAAGATAACTGTGACAATTGTTTGTGCAATAACACCTGAACTAAGAAAATGCTCTTCGCTGTATGTTGGGAAAGACATTGCTAGCATTTCTCTCTGTTTCTCTTTGAGTCAATCATCTTTCGGATAAACAGGATTGCGGACTGAATATCATTGCAGGACAAGAATATAAAGCAGCAGGTTTTTCTAATTTGGAGAGATTGCAACAAATATATGGGGAACATGTTTAAGGTTGATTGCTTTGAAACTATAGAGGCATATAGTCAGATCACTGGATCTTAACATTTTTCTTGATCTGCAAAGTATGAGACCTGAGTCCAGGAAAGTTGTGTTGGCTTTTCCATTGTTTTGGTTTAATGCCAAGTTACTTGTCATTTATTCTTGAACAAGGAAACTGTCCAAAGTTCTGACTATTTGAGGTATGGTTACAACATACATACTTTTATGTATATATTCAACGTGTAGGACAGAAATGAAATCTATCATATTTTATTTTTCTCAGTATTCCCTGGCATGTGATCAGTTGCCAGTAGCCTCATATAAGGACAAATGTTAAAATACTTTCTTCTGTTCTTATTTAAAAGGCTTTATTTAACAGGATAATAAGATTTCCACGTTCCACTTGGGTCCATTCAAAGTTTCCACATCTCCACTTCTGACTTCTCGTTTCATTTGATGCTCACGTCCTCCTCTTTTTTTCTAGGAACTCTTAGTGGCATTCTCTCATTTTTGCTCCTATGCTCACTGCTCATATTTTTCATAAATCCCTTTGTTCTATTAATAAATAGTATCTTCTACAATGGCTGTTCCTTGTTTTACATTTTTCTCATCATTAACAAAGACAGAATATGTTTTTAAACTAATTGAACAACTTGATGTGTGAAGTACTTTGCAAAAAAAATTCTCTGTGTTCTCAATCCACCAGTTACCTACTAATGCCAATTCAACTTACTCACAGCATTTGAAGATGACTTGTGGGCATCCAACCAGCTAAAACTAAAATTCCAGAAATGTAGCTTATCCTGTGTTTCAGCCTATTTCTAACCTATGTTCTTGGACTTCAGTTTACATGGTCATTCTAGAGCACGGGTGTCAAACTTGATCATGTCACATGACATATCACAACGTATCATGACATTTTTTTGCCTTTGCAAGGCTGGGGTGGGTGGGGCCTGCATGTGACGCATCCTGCCCACAGACTGCCAGTTTGACAGACCTGCTCTAGAGGGAGTCTTTTAATCCTGCTGCTTTCTTTGAAGTCAGCATATTATTACCTGGGCTTTTGATAAAGGATTGACTTCAGAATGACATGGTATGCCAACTGCAAGCAATTCCTACACTCACACAAGCAGTTCTTTGGAGCTGGAAAAGTTTTACTAGTATAGGAATAACCCTGGCAGTCATGTTGCATCAATGCAAAAACAATAAGCTTTGGTGTAATTCTCCTTTTCTGCCAATGTGGGGTAATGGTATAGGTTAGTGATGGCTAACCTTTTTGCCATCACGTGCCAAAAGCAGGGGAAGTGCGGGTGGGGGTCACACACATGTGTGCCCACATCCATAATTTTATATGCCCACCCCATGCTCCCCATGCTTTTGGCACGCGATGGCATGGTGGTCCCGGTAGGCCCATTTTTCGCTCTCCCC
This sequence comes from Masticophis lateralis, assembly GCA_030761175.1. Taxonomy (NCBI): domain Eukaryota; kingdom Metazoa; phylum Chordata; class Lepidosauria; order Squamata; family Colubridae; genus Masticophis; species Masticophis lateralis. Next base: position 51,048,583 of record JAUDYJ010000002.1, read on the forward strand.
AGACTCCAGAGCCTTTCTAGGAGCCTGGGGAGGGCAAAACAGCCTTCCCCACCCCCTCAGAGGCCATCCAGTGGCCAGAAACAATGTGTTTCTTGATTTCTGGTGGGCTCAGAAGGCCTGAAAATCTACTGGCCGGCCCACACATGCCTGCCGGAGCTGAGCTCGCGTGCTCACCAATATGGCTCCACGTGCCACCTGTGGCACCCGTGCCATAGGTTTGGCATCACGGATATAGGTAATGTAAAGTAAAGGATTCCCCTGCCCAATCATGTCAGACTCTAGGGGGTTGTAGTCATCTCCATTTCTTATCCGAAGGAACCAGCGTTATCCAAAGACATTTCTGTGGTCATGTGGCCAGCATGACTATACACTGAGGCACACAAAATGCTGTTACCTTCCCATTACCTATTCATCTATTCACATTTGCATGCTTTCAAACTGCTAGATGGGTAGGATAGGATGGGATGGGATGGTTCAGCAGTTAAAGATGCTGAGTTTGAGACCCGAGCACCACATGATGGGGTGAGCTCCTGTTAGTTGCTCCAGCTCCCTTCAATGGAGGTACAATGCATGTGAAAAAACTGAAGGCATTCAAATGTTCCCTGTACAAGCCATTTTTTTTTCTAATCCCAGAAATATTTCTCTCTGGGGGATAGTAGCCAATTTTCAACCCTTTCCTGTTTGCATTCTTCAAGACATTGTTTCTAATATAGAAACCTTTTTTCCCCTGGGATACATCCTTTCAGAATGTTTCCTCTCCCACCTAAAAAAATAAATCTTAAAATTCTAGATTTAAAAACAATATGCCACTGGAAGACAGGGCATTGATGCCTCAGCTTAACTTTTTGTAAAAACTGACATTTCATCTTATCTTTTGGTAAAATGTTCACTATCTGTCATTTGCAATTAAACCAACAAACAGTTTCCTTATAGCCTTGAATGATCTAATGAAGAAGAACTTCCACTTCATCTTTGGAAAACAATGTCATGTAAGGTGCAAAACTGAAGAAACAGATATGCTATGAGATATCCTTCTTTTTTTAAAAAATTAGCATTTATATGTACTTTTCTTCTGATATTAAACTTTGCTTTCTTTTCTCTGCGGGTATGCTGATATGTCTACTATGGATTATATTTGAGATATCATTTTTTATTCTTCTGTAGAATATTCATAGTGTTGATTTCTAATACTAAGGAGATGCAATGGATTTGCCTGGATCTTGATCTGATTCTGAGCTCTCTCTCTGTGGGATGGCAATATTCCTTCAAAATAATCAGCCTAAAACTTCCTAAAATTTTGTGAACAGCTATTCTTGATGTTTTCCACACCTGTTGGTGCTGGGTGGTAAAACAAAACAAAACAACACACACACATTTGTTATGAGCCAAGGTGGCACAGAGTTAGAGTGCAGTACTGCAGCTACTTCAGCTGGCTGCTAGTTCAGCAGATCAGTGGATCAAATCTCACCGGCTCAAGGTTGACTCAGCCTTCCATCCTTCCGAGGTGGGTAAAATGAGGACCTAGATTGTTGGGGGCAATATGCTATTTAGTATACTGTCTTTGGTGTAAGCCGCCCAGAGTCCTCGGAGAGTTGGCGGCATAGAAATATGACTAGTAAATAAAAAATAAACTACATTGAACATTATAGCAAATATTATCAAGTAACTATATAAAATACAAATCATAGAGAAGTAAGATATAGAAAATACAAAAAAAAAAAAAAAAAATCTGCTAGAGAGAAATTTCCTGAGGATGGGCTCCAGCACGAGTCCAAAAACTCAGATAGCAAAACCTCTGGTCCCAGTGACCGAACCAGATTGGATCCTGCACACAGACAAAAATCTATTGAAATGCAAATAAAAGACAAGAATTAAACACATTTTCTGATATATTTAAAATATTACCAGATTATAGTGCATTACTTTTGAGTTTAACTATAAAATCCATCCAAATTTGATAGAATTGTAGATCCTGACTCTGATTTTTCATTGCTTTAATTATATCTCATGCTCGCCAAAGTACTTACCAATGTTACCAAATGTAGTGGAGGTGTTGTGTAGAAGGAAGGAAGGTCAGAAGGAAATGCAGCTTTTGGATTGGCTGTCTTGCTTGTGGCTATGAGAAAAAGAAAAACAAAAACAGAATTTTTGATGCAGAGCAGAAAACTCTTACTTTTTCAGTAGGGATTAGATTAAGTAGGGAAAAATAGATTAAGATTGCCCATCCAACATGGTTGGTGGTCTGTTCTTGTGCTGGGGCACACACAAAATGTGGATAAACCCATTGTCAGGCCCTGTTTGTAATATTTATTGTCCTGGGTAACGGATGTGGCTAAGACGCTGAGCTTGTCTATCAAAAGGTTAGCAGTTCAGCAGTTCAAATCCCTAGTGCTGTGTAATGGAGTGAGCTCCCATTACTTGTCCCTGTTTCTGCCAACCTAGCAGTTCGAAACCCATAGAAAATGCAAGTAGAAAAATAGGGACCACTTTTGGCGGGAAGGTAACATTGTTCCATGTGCCCTTGGCATTTAGTCATGCCAGCCACATGACCATGGAGAGGTCTTCAGACAGTGCTGGCTCTTTGGCTTTGAAACAGAGATGAGCACCTCCTACTAGAGTCGGAAAAGACTAGAACATATGTGCGAGGGGAACCTTTTCCCTTATCTTTACCTGGGGAACAGAATCCAAAAATGACATCCACAAATTGGAAGGTCTTTCAAAGAAGGCTATTAAGGTGATGAGTGACGTGCAAACTAAGTACACTTACAATAATTGAGTATATTTAAACTTTAGTGGAAAAAAGACTGAAGGAAAGTAGAATAGAAGATTCCAATCATCTAATTGTCCTACAAAGAAGAGAATGGATTTATTCTTCACTGCCCTGGAGGTCAGAACCAAAAGGCTGAAATTACAAGAAGTAATTTGCAGATTAGTAATTAGGAGGAATTTATTGGCAGTCAATCAATGGGATGGATTGCTTCAAAAGTTGTATCTTCCTCTTCCTGGAATTCCTGAAACAGGAACTATATAGCTGTGTGTCTGAAATGCTTTAGCAATATTAGGTGTATTCTGGGGGTTTGTTTCCAACTACAATAAAGGCAATTTTATTCCAGTTTCTTCATTTCTATAGGTTGTGTAGCTTAAAAAAACAGATATTTGAGTATATATTAGATATAATTGTTCAATATATGCTCTAAAGTGTTTTCGTAAGGGTGTCTACCTATGAAGATTCAAAACAGAAAAAGTGGGTAGCAAGGATAATGGATATGCTCACTGCACATTAAAAAAACATGATTTTTTCCTTGGTTCAACTGGTAGTTAGCATGTGTTAAGAAGTTACTAAGAAGGTTGCAACAGGATGGGACCATTTGTTGCATCCTGGCAGGGCCTCCTTCATTCAGAAAGTATTTTCTTTATGGCTACAGGAAGACCAAGTAAAGTCTTCCAGTGGGCAGCAGCAGCCAAAAGAGCCAATTGCATTAACAATCAAGATCAAGTGAGGTATAAAGCCCTAGTAAGACCACACCTAGAGTACTGCATCCAGTTTTGCTCATCACACTATAAAAAAGATGTTGAGACTCTAGAAAAAGTCTCAAAGAGCAGAAAAGAGCAATGAGGATGATTATGGGACTGGAGACTAAAACATACAATGAACGGTTGCAGGAACTGGGCATGGCTAGTCTAGTGAAGAGAAGGACCGGGGGGATATGATAGCAGTCTTCCAATATTTGAGGGGCTGCCACAGAGAGGAAGGAGTCAAGCTATTTTCCAAAGCACCTGTAGGCCGGACAAGGAATAATGGATGGAAACTGAACAAGGAGAGATTCAACCTGGAAATAAGGAAGAACATTTCTGACAGTGAGAACAATCAACCATTGGAACAGCTTGTCTTCCCAAGTTGCGGGAGCTTCATCATTTGAGACTTTCAAGAAGAGATTGGACTGCCATTTGTCCAAAATGGTTTAGGGTCTCCTGCTTGGGTAGGGGATTGGACTAGATGATCTACAAGGTCCCTTCCAACTCTGTTAATCTGTTAATCAGACTAGGTTCAATGTGACTCTAGCCTAGTTCCTTCAAGGACACAAAGGATATTTTCTCTTTGGATTCAAATATCTGCACATCTGAATATATATTTTCTTGTGTTCTGATTAACAGACTCCTTGGAGTCCTGTTGAATTCTAGGGAGATGTCTTTGTTTTACATATTTCTATCCTGAAGACTCTTGGTGGCTTACATAGACAGACAACATAAATGATTTGCTTGTTAGTTCATTTCATTTTTATAATTGATGAAGGAAAGAAAAACTAGATTATTGATGAGGCGAACATGGAAGAGATCCCAGAGTACAGTTGTGCTGTTTTCTAAAGGTTTGATAAGAAAGATTGATAGTACCAAATCAATTATGAATCAGACTAAGGCTTGACCTATCACTATGTTAATGAACTATTTAAACAATGGTTTCTTTGCACAGAAAGTACATCTTTGTTTTGAGTATTTGCATCTTCATTTTGTTAGTTGCTTAGGCTTTATTCATTTGCCTAGATTTACAGCCCAATTACTTCGGTGGTCAGAGTGAGTAATAACAATATGAAAAATATAATTAATAAGTTACTTGATTAAACTCTCCTTCTCTTCATTAGCAAATAATTTTGCTAGATATATTAATGAGCAAGTTTTCTAACCAGATAAAAGTTATTAATACAAGTCAGAATTAAAATAAGTAAGAAAAAGAGAAAAAAGATTTTTTTGTTAACTCAGGCAACATCAATGATCTTTTCCATCTTCCTATTATATTGTCTCCTTCTTTATACCTTCTGGGAGATAATAGCAGGGGCAAGTAAAGAAGAAAATTTAAAAACAATTTAATTGGAATATTTATTTTTATCCATCAAATTGCTTTTGACCACAGTAGAAGATGGGATAGCGTATCTTTAAAACTAACTTTGGATAAGTTATTATTAATATTATTAAATAGATGCAATAATATTCAAATCATTTTTAAAGCAAAACAACAAAAATTTTGAAAAAGATCAGGCATGGTGATGCTTTTGTCCTGGTTTTTCCAGCCCGCTCCCATTTCAAGGAACAACAAGAGACATAATAACTCTGTAATATGCAAATTTGAGAGGACAATACCGTACACATGAGTTAGTCTGGGGTTGTTTACCTTTTCTTAGAAATTGGAGACATTCCCCTGCCACCATATTGTGATTAAATTAAGGATTGTCATCTCACAGCAGTTTGAAATGTAGTTGTTAGTTTTCAGCAGACATGGCCAGAGCAGCTAAAAGAGATGAAAAATGGAACTTGGGAACTACATGCAGCTTTGAAAATGCAGAGCTCAAATCTAAAGAAAAATGTAATCTATGTGCAGCTACCATAGTAACCACGTTAAACCATGAGAGCCTAGGCAGGAGCAACTGGATGGAAAAGGCTATGACCAGGCTTAGGTGACTGTGGCTATGTGGGTGTTTGATACATAAATTGTGGGGGGGAATGCATGAATGAATGACAGTATGAATATCTTGGCCTCAGGAGCTAGGAGTGAGAGGGAACAGGGTAAGAATATTGAGACTGTGATGGGAAAAAGAATTTGGGACAGGTCACACCTGGGGATATGGAGGTCCTCTTTAAATGTGATCCTGCTATCCAATCTCTATATCAGGCAGCCAGATACATGGAAGCTCTAGGTTCTGAATGTCACCTCAATGTACAATAAAACTCTCCTTACTGTGGATGAGGTAGTGATCTAACAGGTATAGCCAAGATTTGGGTGGTCCTGGAGGAGTTGATTTCCTCTTAGAAATGAGCTTACTGAGGTGTCAGGTTTAGCATAAGGGCTTAGGGGAGGGAGGTAGATAATTATTGTTTCCCATGAATCACTATAGGTTTTCACAAGATCTGCGCTACAGATAACTAGATTGAAGCTAGGCTTTAGGGAATAGTTAGAATTACTGCTGTGTTACCATTATACAACATAGTACTTCTCCAATGCCTATGCAACAGAGATTAGCTTTAACTCAACATTACTGTATAAATAATGATTTTGCTGTCTTCTAAAGAGTGGCCTTTGTCTTTTAAATGTAGATCGACTGCTGAATGTTGTCCTGATGGGTTTGTTTTTCTATGTTGTGTCATGTGTTTATGAAGTGATTGTTTTGTTTTCCCAATGTACAGATCTGCACATTGCTCACTGCATTATACTGCATAAACCCAGAATAGTACAATTGTCATAAATACATGCCTGTTGCCAATGCTCAAATTTTGATCATATGACCATAGGGATGCAGCAACAGTCATAAGTGTGAAAACAGGTCGTAAGTCACTTTTTAGTGTCATTGTAACTGCAAAGGGTCACTAGACAAATGGTTGTAAATTGAAGACATCCTGTATCTGTAATATTTCTGAAAGTCAGGTTTAACTTGAAGAGGACGGGACTGTTCTATTCTTTTAAAATTGAAACACACAGATATAACAAGGTATCCATAAACAGCAAAGCCACATTTTTCTAAGAAAGGCCTAGCTGAGTGAAAATAGACAGCATTTTCATCAAAAAGGCAGTAACAAAAGAGGCATTTCTGCAATAATGTTTTTAAAAAGTATTTTTGAACCATCCACTGCAATTATTCAGTTTAACATGCGCAGCCAAAATCTCAGTAATAGAAGCATCGAGTAGTGAAACTTTGATTTCAGTAGAAACATCTGTCTGCCCTTGCTAAACAGCCTTGACTTTCTCTACTGGATAGGTAATAGAGAAATAGAAAAACAGATGACAAGGATGACACTGGTGAGAAATTAATGACCTATTAAGCACTGACATCTTCAGTTGATTTACTATTTACATAAAAAACATTTTGGATTGTATCTCCGTTCCTTGAAACTTTCCCAAATGCCATCATCATTAATTAGAGCCATGCTCATTTTTTTCCCTGTCTTTGTTTCTACCCTTCTCATTCAGTTTCATCAAGGAGAATTTGCCCTGAAGGTACATTTTAAAAGACAATAGAATTTCAGCAACAGAATGCAAAGCTCCTGCACTTATTTATATACAAAAGGGTCAAGAAGGATAGCTGTGGGCATGTCCAGTAAAATGGCAACATTTTAGAGTATATTTACATTACAACTTTCAAAGGCAAGCTTTTAGAATTTAGAATAACAGAGTTAGAAGTGACCTTGGAGGTCTTCTAGTCCAACCCCCAGCTTAGGCAGGAAATCCTATACCACTTCAGACAAATGGTTATCCAATATCTTCTTAAAACTTCCAGTGTTGGAAGATTCTGAACTTCTGGAGGCAAGTTGTTCACCTGATTAATTATTCTAACTGTCAAGAAATTTCACCTTAGCTTTAGGTTGCTTCTCTCCTTGATTAGTTTCCAACCATTGCTTCTTGTTCTACCCTCAGGTGCTTTGAAGAATAGTTTGACTCCCTCTTCTTTGTGGCAGCCCCTGAGATATTGGAACACTGCTATCATGTCTCCCCTAGTCCTTCTCTTCATCAAACTAGACATACCCAGTTGCTGCAACCATTCTTCATATGTTTTATCCTCAAGTCCCCTAATCAACTTTATTGCTCTTCTCTGCACTCTTTCTAGAGTCTCCACGTCTTTTTTACATCATGGCAACCAAATCTGGATGTAGTATTCCAATTGTGGCTTAACCAAGACATTATAAAGTGGTTTATTATAAAGCTTACCAGCAGTTATTGTAGAATGAGGATAAACTGAATAAACAATGTATTGGGAAGGAGAGAAATAATACTTAAGATGCATCAAGGTGCCATTTTAGTTGATTCCTAGGCTATGTGATAATCATTGTTTCTGATGAGGTATAAGGTAGCCAATATGACAACAGTTCTTGCTTGCTTGTCATTTCATTATCTCTTGAATGAGAACTCCCTATGAATACAGGGCCCAATGAAACAGGTTCTGTAGCTCTCTCCACCTGTTGATGTGCAGTTTTGGAGATTAGCAAAAACTCTCTCACATTCTTTCCTTGTGTGTCCTGAGTAATATCCAGCTTCCCTGGCTTCCTGCACTTTAATGCAATGCCAAACACAGAACATGAAAGAGCGCTTCCTATGGGGATTTTTCAAATGTGAATAGTTCAATGCAGTATAACAGGAGCTTTATATCAGAGATGTTTCAGAATAATATAATATACCAGCAGTAGCATCCTCTGTCACTTCCAACAATAATGGAAGTGAAATAGAAGTGAATATCAAATAGAAGTGAAATTAAAAAGAAATTCCCCAAGAAGCCTCTTTCAAAGGGAAAGGACACTTTTTGAAAAGTTGCAAAGCAAATTTTGACACAGAACTACAGTAAATGCCATGAAACATCATATTCAAGAGAAAATATGAGTGTAAGTACATGTTGCTGGCAAAAGAACTAACAGAAAATTGAGAGGTTTGGAGGACAATGTCTCCAACTGGGTAATGAATTAAACCTGGCCTTTCTCAATACAGTTGAAATATTCATTTAAGTGTTAATTGGCGACAGTATTGGCTGTTGTGATTCAACTGCTTGATTCTAATCTCTATCATGAACCTTTATATATTTCCTAAATGTGATAATGTAACAGTACCAATGCATGTAATGGAAGGACATGCATTGCATAAAAAAGTCTTCTCTGCAGTATCTTCAGTTGGAACATATCTGTAGAAGTTTCTTATTTTAATTTATATTAAGCATTTATTGGCAGTCTATTAGCCACTTTCCTTATTAGTTTATAAGGGGAACTGGGGTTTTTTTTTTTGTTTTTTTGTTTTTAAAAAAGATTTATTTCTCTCCTTTTTCATCTCTTTTGTTCTAAATCAGGTTTAGAAGATGTATACTTTTTTGGTTTGCCCTGTTTTTCTTTACTTCCTTTTTTCCTTGAAGTCTTTTGATAAATATTACTTAGATCTCTAGGGATGACAACTCAGGTAGAATCATGGGGATGACAAAAAGCAACCAAACAGAACATGACAAAATGTGAAAATCTGGATTATTTATCTGTTTATCTTAATAACGAGTGAGAATTTATATAGTTACCAGTAGTATAGATTTACATAGCTTCAATTTTTTTAATGAATAGAATTTCAAAGCCATGGGGTCAAAGTTAGTGAATACTATAGATGCAGTGGGGGGAAAAACTAATTTGCTTTTCTCAGTATAATTATTTTATGTGAAAATAAAAAGGACATAGTTTTTCTGACATAGTTGGCTGTTAGCATACAATGCAATTGCTCATTTACTCTCCCCCACACCAAAGGAAGAACTCAGCAACATACTTTGAGCCTTGAATACACTGAAAAGCCTCATTATATGTTTTCCTTTTAAAGTTGAAGTTAAAGCTTGAGCCTGAGTAGTGTTGGGGAGTAATGCCTCCTACAAAGGCAGCATTTAAGATCCAGCTGCTGCAATTACTTGTGAGTTCAATCCCAGGCAGGCTCAAGGTCGACTCAGCCTTCCATCCTTTATAAGGTGGGTAAATTGAGGACCCAGTTTGTTTGGGGCAATAAGCTGACTTTGTATAAATATAAATATACAAAAGTATGAAGGCTATTGCTTAACACGTTGTAAGCTGCCCTGAGTCTCCGGAGAAGGGCGGCATATAAATCAAAATTAAAAATAAATAAATAAATAAAAAAAGCTTACAGTTTACCCCTTCTGTGAAAGTATACCTGAAAAACCAAGCAGTATCTATTCTATCCCAGCCTCAAGAGAAAAGAAGCTAGCTGAATTTCAATTAACAACTTTGTTGAAGTCCTTGGAGTCAGTTCCCCCGTCCAGTTATCGAATACTGAAAATATTCTAATATGAACAAGCCAAGAAGCATTAATATTGGAATAAAAGCCGAAAAACATTAATATTAGAATAAAAAGGGAAAAGTAAAGGTTTCCCTTATCCAAGGGAATAAGGGAATATTCTAGGAGGCAGTGCTCATCTCCACTTTTTAGCTGAGGGAGCCAGCATTGATCAGAGACACTTCCATGGTCATGTGGCCAGCAAGGCTATGTGTCAAAGGCACAGAACACTGTTATTTTCCCACTAAGGTAATATCTATTTATCTACTTGCATGTGCCTGCTTTCAAACTGCAAGGTTTACAGGAGCTGGGGAGTAACAGGAGCTCATCCTGTCATGTGATACTTGGCTTTGAACTGGGAGACATGATAGCAGTGTTCCAATATCTCAGGGTTTGCCACAAAGAAGTGGAAGTCAAACTATTCTCCAAAGCACCTGAGGGTAGGATAAGAAGCAATAGGTGGAAACTAATCAAGGAGAGAAGCAACTTAGAACTAAGGAGAAATTTCCTGATAGAACAATTAATCAGTGGAATGACTTGCCTCCAGAAATTGTGAATGCCGCAACACTGGAAATTTTTAATAAGATGTTGGATAACCATTTGTCTGAAGTGATGTAGAGTTTCCTGCCTAAGCAGGGGGTTGGACTCGAAGACCTTCAAGGTCCCTTCCAACTATTCTATTCTATTCTATTCTATTCTATTCTATTCTATTCTATTCTATTCTATTCTATTCTATTCTATTCTATTCTATTCTATTCTATTCTATTCTATTCTATTCTATTCTATTCTATTCTAACCTCCTGGTCAACAAACCCAGTCTCTTAGACAAGGACACATAATTGTGTCAACTGTACACATAATTAAACAAGTGGTGTGACATAAGGTTCTGTCCTAGGTCCTATTTGCTTTAATGTATTTGTATGTGTATGTATGTATGTATGTATGTATGTATGTATGTATGTATGTATATATATATATATATATATATATATATATATATATATATATATATATATATTTAAAGTCATATTGCACATTTTTGTCAGGTAATGCAATAAAAAGCAAGAGGATTTTAAATTGAATGTAAGTCTAACTGCAATCCTATTAAATGGGTATTATATTCAGGTATCTTATTCTAGTTTGAGCTCAATGTTCATATTCATGAAGTAAGAGTGTGTGAATGAACAAACAATTCACAACAATCATTCTTCAGAACTTGAGTTGAGGCTCGCTTTTATTGAATTAGTATTGTGCTGAGCAGGGTATTGGTCATGACTGTGACGTTCTGTGATATAAGCCTCAAAAATCTTCACTGCCATTTGATCTGGTATCTGTGGATAATTGTTTAACATGTTTTTGCACATAATAGAAAGGCATTCTAAGATGAGAATTGTCTATGGTGACACAACCCCATAGTTTTTCTAACAAGCTTTATTAAAAGACATAAACTTTTTCTGAGTCCTGATGTCAAACCTGCATTGATTAATTCTTCCGGGCAAACTTTATCATGCTTATCTTATCAAAACAAAATAATATCACAGCATTTTAAATTCTCAGGGCAGCATGAAAGACCTCAAAATGGCCATCTTGAAAAAATGGGGCCCTTGTCCTATTTAGCAGAAAATTGCTGAACTCAGATCAGTGGTGGGTTTCAAAAATTTTTACTACCGGTTCTGTGGGTGTGGCTTGGTGGGCATGGCATGGCTTGGTGGGCATGGCAGGGGAAGGATACTGTAATATCTTCATTCCCTCCCCAATCCAGGGGAAGGTTACTGCAAAATTCCCACTTCCTCCCGATCAGCTGGGACTTGGGAGGCAGAGAATAGATGGGGGCGGGCCCAGTCAGAATTTTTACTACCGGTTCTCCAAATTACTCAAAATTTCTACTACCGGTTCTCCAGAACTGGTCAGAACCTGCTGAAACCTACCTCTGACTCAGATACATCAATAGGTTCCAGACAATTTCAAAAGGTCTCAAAAAGTAGAGTGGGCTTCCGCACATTACAATTGTTAATCAATAAGCCACATCTATCTCACATGTCATTCACACTTGTAAAACCACCCTTTCTTCTCCTCCCTTTCCCCCTCCACTTCACTCTGTATTAATTCATACATCATACTGTGCATCTGATAAAGTGAGATGCAGCTCACAAAAGTTTACGCCTTTAATAAAATTATTAAGCAGAAAGGTGCTTCCAGATTTCTTCTGATAGTTGAAAAGATAGATTACTTTTAGAGCGGTGCATTAAAAATTCTCCCTTTAGATGATTACTGCTATCTTTTTTCAAAGTTTAATACAGTCTTATTTTGAAAAAAACAACAACACTTATGAGGTTGAGTAAGGAAAGATGGGTGGCAATTGACTTTGTGGTGGACCAATAACAGATTGAAGACGGCTTTATATGTTTATGTCCTCAAGAAACGGTTAGAAGTGCATTTTGTGCTGGACCAATTGAAATATGCAGGTAATTCCTCCGATTAGCTATCTGTACAGGTGCAAAGTTTTTTTACTTGATCTGATTTTAGCATCCTGTTTAATTGTGTGTCAGATTTCATTTGTCTGAAATGGTATATCTGTCTGAAATGATATAGGGTTTCCTGCTTGAGGAAGGGGGTTAGACTAGAAGGCCTCTAAGATCCCTCCCAACTCTGTTTATTCTGTTATTTTAGCTTGGAAAATGTCAGAAAAGAAAGCATTTGTCCTAACAACTATGGATATTTTCTACACATTGTTTCTAGTGTCTTCCTAATGCTGTTACTTAATACTATTCTAAACTGTTCCACTGTTGAAGGAAAACAGTAATCAACCTGAGTGTTTGGCTAAGTACTTTAGGTGTTGGCAAACACTTCCCAAGGATACTCATTCCTGGATGATTGGCTTATTAATTGACAAAAGTAATCTAAGATAACTTCAGAAAGCTGCTAAATCATCCTATACCTATTTCTTTTAGGTATACATATTTTATTTCCTCAAATTTTGTTTAGTGTATCGGATTCCGCCCCTCCTTTATTTAAAAAAATCTAGTTATCATTTAACATGATGGGAGAAAAACCACAGAAATGCCCTTCATGGAAAAGAGAATCTGAGACATATTCTCATGAGAGAAATATAGGGTTCATGCATTTATTGAACGATGAGGTGATCAAGGGCATCTCTTTTTTTCTTGATTGGTAATCTATGCAGCAATCTGCAGATTTTCTTTCTTCCCACCTTTCAATACAATCACAAGGGAAGACATGTTGAAATTTTTTGTCCCTGCTGGGCTTGTTAAGTACCTAGGCTGTTATCAGTGCTAAGTTCTGACCCTGAGACATGTTTTTGATGAATTTGTCTTGGAGAAATTTAGAGAAATCATTGACATTTCTCCTGTCCCTAATCTTGGTGGAGAACTTTTTTTTAACTTCATTTGTATAATGCAGTATGTCTCCCCCCTTTCTTTTTTAATTAAACCATTTAGTACTAAGGCCACCCTTAATCAAGACTTCTGGATCCAAAGAAGGTCACTGAAGAAAGATGGAAGATCCTTAAGTTGTGGGAACTTATCCAGAATGCAAAGAGATCATTCAATATGGGATCATATTCTGAAGGAAAAGATTTACCAAAAAAGCTTCACCTCCAGTCTGAGGAGTTATCTTCTAAGTCTAATGAATGTGGCTGCTTAACTCTAAGAAGGGGGACTGGTGTATATACTTACAAGCTAGAAGTTTAGGATTTATTTTCTCAGTAGGATAGTAATTTACGTAGTTTTATATCCAAGCCACTTTCCACTATTATAAAGAGTATCTGCTTATCTAGATTTGCTGATTATTAGTTCTTTATTCTTAAGTTTTATTATCTAGTATAAAGGAAATCTTTAGCCAAAGGTTTAGTATATGTGGTGAGGTTATTAGTTATAACTCTGAACCCAAAATATATGTGACAATTCCATATAGGGAATGCTTGGGTAAAGAAAGAAATCACAACACACTATCATTTTTTTTTAAAAAAAAATGCAACACAACTCCAGGCTGATTCATACAAAGATAGATGTTATTATGAAATACCCCATTTTTATTAAATAATCCACAATGATAATGACATTTTTCTTTGTACCAAATATTTTATTCACAAATATTAGATTAAGCAAGTGGATATTTTTTTATCATATTCAGCACGGGAAATATTTCAAACAAGAGAAAGAAATCACATTAATAAAACATAATATGGAAACAATTAAATGGAAAATTTACTGTTGCCACCTAAGAAATCCATGAATTGCAACCCGTTGGGATTTCAGCACATACCACTTTTTACAAAGATAAATTGTTTCAGTTGTAAAGACATAGACAGTGAATTCCTTAGGGTATAAATCTGTGCAAACTGTCAAAATATATTGTCTTTCTCAAGTTTCCTGCTAGCATGCATCATGAGACATACTTGATGGCCATGTGCTTTTAGTATTCAGCTACATATCTTCCTTACTTTAGGATATGCATAGAAGCCAATTAAAATGTGTAACTCCTTAAAGAAAATTTATATTTAGCTTATATTCCAATGTGGAATAGAATAGTATAGTTTATAATCTACCGAAAAAAACCAAAACAAAACAATAATAAAAAGTGGAACAGAAGAGAACCTCATTATATGTATATGGAAGTCTAATCTGTTAATTTGTTATAAACCAGAAACTGAATCATCATCATCATCATCATCATCATCATCATCATCATCATCATCATCATCATCATGTTTGATTAGGATAGTACATTTGTTTAACTGAAGCATTCCTTACTTCTTGAAAAAGTTGGCTGCTGCATTTTTTCCAATACATTCTATTAATAACTTGCTATTTTTTTGTTCTGAACCTTGTAAATCCAAATTTAGCTGGAATATAAATGTTTAAAAAAGGAGAAGGTTCAAGGATTATAGAATACTGAGTTAATTATGGAAGGAAGGAAGGAAGGAAGGAAGGAAGGAAGGAAGGAAGGAAGGAAGGAAGGAAAGCTGCTTAGTTAAAAAGGAGAGTGACTTTCTTTTATTTTCCAATGGCAGTGACTTATTGGTACTAGTTTACTTACCACTTGTTTTGTTATATATTTTTTGGACTAGATTGAGTGAGTCCCTTAAATTGATCAGGTGACTCTTATTTGGATCTGATTTTCTTTTGTTTGAGATTGCATACATTCATTGTATGTAAAAAAATGCACAAGGTATGCATAAATGGAGAACAATTTACATACATACTCATCATGTTATTCCCTTTTGGAACAAACAATATTATGCAAAATAAAAAAAAGGAATAATAAATGGCAGGACAAAGAAATTAAAGATGCGAGAGAGGGAAATGTCTCATCCCTACTGCATTCTACTTACCTACATTTATGTATCTCCTGATAACCCTACTACAATACCATACATAAGGGCATTGAGAAACATATTCTTATGGAGAGATATTTTTACTTCTTTCAACACTCTTTCCTAACAACAGACTACGTTTTGTCTATTAACTATTAACATTTAAAAATATTTCCCTTCCATCTTTCCATTTTTCCATTTTTAGTAAATATCCCACCAAGGTTCACTCATTCATCTGCTTCCTTTAGTTTTTCACCATGTATGTATACATTCACATGAGCATTCTCTCTCAAACACATGGCCTTTGATGCATTAATTTTCATATCCATGCACCCTATTCCACATTTATCTAACATTCCCTATAAATCATTTAGGTTCTCGCAATATGGTATCATCTGCCTACCAAAGTATACATACATTGATGTCCCCAACCTCTGATCTTCTTCCAAGCAAGTATATATCAAACAAATCTGGCTAGCATTGAATTCTTAAATATATTTTATCTCCTTCTCATTCATACATTTTAATCATCTGGATTACATTCTTTCACTAAGTTGCCACACGCTGCCCAGAATTGTCTTACCAGTGAGATGAGCAGCATGTAAATTTAAATAAATTGAATGAATGAATGAAAAACAAATAAATAAATAAAAATTTCCCCTCAATTTCATCCCTACTTCTTTCATTATAATAATATATTTATAATGAAGCATTAAGGGTATGGACTCCTACTTTAAAATATTCACATAACAACATAGATTGCTTTAATTCTTTCTTTCTGACATACATTTTAGCCTGCTGTTTGTGGTTACATCAAACTCTTCATTTCTCTACATGTATTCATATAATCTATTAGGCAAGATCAAGCCATCTTTTTAAATGTTAATGATACTGCATTCACCCCTTTCCTTAGTTTCATAGTCATATATAAAGAAATACTGCTTCAAGAAATTAGATTGTATAATATATAGAGGGAAAAAAAGACAATGACAAAGGATATAATTAAAGAAAGCAAGGAACGTTCAGCATTAAGAGTGGCAAAGAAATGCAGAATGCTTTTGAAGTGAATTTTAGAAATGAGTTGGGAGTGAATGAAGAGTGCTAAGATAGAAGCTACCAACAATGTCAATAGGATTTTTTTTTAAAAAAAATGTAGTATAGAAATAATATGAGATGAAATCAAAGTAATGGAAACTTAAAAGGACTTGTTAAAGATCATTATGAAACTAAGTATAAGTATAGAAGTGAAACAAATGCTGTTTTGGATTAGCACCTCTAAAGGATATAACTGTTTGCTTAGTATTCATTTATATTACTGCATCTCTCTTCATTAAATGGATGCTTCATGCCTTTTCCGGAAAACAGTTATGATAATGCATAGATGTCATGACCCACTGCAGATTCTTACATTAAATCTTACTGCATGCAGGGAAAATCCCATGCCTGCTGCTTGGAGATGCCATCCAATGCTGGCATATGGTCAGTAGCAAATTTCCCATCATGTGCCACAGACAGAATCCAAACACTTCCTTGATTTCTCATTCTAGACAGATTTTCCTTTTCATTTATGTCAGCAGTGGAAGAAAGCCATACTATTATGGATGTTTGATCGACCGCCTGCCCACCTCCCAGCTCTGTTTCACAATCTTGGAGAGCAATTTGAGCATACTGGATAGAAGAAAAAAGGAGGATTGCTAATCTTCTGGAGTATGCCAAGGGAACATCACACAAATCTGTCTGTTATATTTTGTTTCAGCTGAACCAGTAGCGATGGCGGCAGGTGGTTCAGAGAACCAGTAGCGACAGCAGCGTGAGGCTCCACCCACCCACCTGGTTGTCATTATTCCCTGGTTTTAACCAGGAAGTAATCTGTTTTTTAACCCTCTGGGCATGCACAGAAGGGTTTGCACATGTGCAGAGGGTCCGCGTGTGCGGTGCATGCACTTCCGGACTTGTAAGGAAGGTAAGTACATTTCATCCCTGCCTCCACCCCCAGTCTCTTTGGAAAGACATCAGAAGTTCCTGGATTGCTGGGGACAAACAGTTACAGGTAGTCCTGGACCTACAATTTTTAATTTAGTGACCATTCAAAGTTACAACGGCACTGAAAAAAGTGATTTATGACCATTAACAACCTTTGCAGCATCCCCGTGGTCACATGGACAACATTCAGATGCTTGGTAAGCGGTTCATATTTATGACCGTTGCAGTGTCCCGGGGTCACGTGATCAGCTTTTGTGACCTTCTGACAAGCAAAGTCAATAGGGAATCCAGATTCACTTAGGAACCATATTACTAATTTAACAAATGCAATGATTCATTTAACAACTTGTTTATTTGTTTACAGATTAAGTGTTGGAAGGGACCTTGTAGGTCATCTAGTCCAACTCCCCACCCAAGCAGGAGATTATTTCTGACAAATGGCAGTCCAACCTTTTCTTGAAAGCCTCAAGTAATGAAGCTCCCACAACTTCCAAAGGCAACTAGCTTGATCCCATCCTCTGTTTTTAAATTTGAAATTGATTTTAAATTGGGTTGTTTTAATTCTTGGCCGAATAATATTTAATAATTTTTAATTGTTTTTAACTCTTGTATACCATGTTTTATTTTGGCTGTTCACTGCCCTGAGTCCGCAAGGAGAAGGGCGGTTTATAAATTGAAATAATAATAAAATAAAATAAAATAAAATAATAAAATAATAAAATAATAAAATAAAATAAAATAAAATAAAATAAAATAAAATAAAATAAAATAAAATAATAAAATAAAATAAAATAAAATAAAATAAAATAAAATAAAATAAAATAAAATAAAATAAAATAAAATAAAATAAAACTTCTGTTCCATTGGTTGATTGTTCTCACTGTCAGAAAGTTCCTCCTTATTTCCAGCTTGAATCTCTCCTTGTTCGGTTTCCATCCATTATTCCTTGTCTGGCCTTCGGGTGCTTTGAAAAATAGCTTGATCCTTTCCTCTCTGTGGCAGCCCCTCAAATATTGCAACACTGCTATGGCAAGAAAACCTGTGGCAAGAAAAGTCATAAAATGGAGCAAACTCACTTAACAAACATTTCACTTAGCAACATAAACTTTGGGCTCAATTGTGGTCATAACTCAAGGACTACCACCTGTACTCAGTAGTTGTAACACAGGCAGACTGAACTCAGGCAGAGAGAAGTTTCTGAAGGTACTCCCTATAAAACTCCAATTCAGAATGCATCTCAAATCGACTGGTAATGAGGTCATCCTGGCAGAAAAATACACGGTGCTTCTCATGCTTTGGGAATGCTATACAAACAACATGAGTGTTGCTGTAGCAAAGCTCGTTGTCTAAGGGATCCTCAGTGCTCATTCATCAGCAATCGTCTCACTAGCTGTACATTACAGTAAGGAATTACATTTCTCTTAGCAGGGAAGCACAAGCTAATATACAGGAAAAACATCTCCATCATGTAGTCATCATGACTGAATGCAGCATATTGTTTGTCATCTTTTATTTTCTCTGTGTGTGTGTGGGGGGGGGAGTTGCAATGGCAGCTTCAAGGTAAAACTCTTCTTTGAACTGCCTGACAAGTAGTAAATACCTGCTCTGGATATAGGCTTCACTATATACCGTATCAAGCTCTGATTCCAAAACTTTACCCCAGATGTTGAATAAGAACTGGACATTCATTAAGATATGGCATGATCTGAAGGAGGAAGAAAGATCAGTCAATTTATTAAAAGCGTCTGTCAGACCCTGAGAACTGACTCTTTTTTTTTTCTAGATTTGGATTCTCTCCTTCTTCCCAATATTTGCTTCCTTTCAGAACAATGTATTTTGCATCCCCTGCTGACTGAATGACAAGCAAATTGCAAATATCACACAACTTTGGAAGTATAGCAGACAGAAAAACTCCGAGCCAAGCAGAAAATTTTGCTCAGAGGTTTTCTATCTGCTGTAGTTCCAAATCTAGATCCCCCCCCCCAGATTTCACATCCAGCTGTAATAAAAGTGACTCTAAATCCAAGTTAGTCGGTACTAGATATGGTGTGCATGTGTGTGAATGAACTAGATGTAAACTTCTTATAAAGTCAGTCTAAAAAACTTGCAGATATAATGGATATAATGCTATCCATTATAGCATTCATTGCTGCTATAATTGAGGTCACCTGCTACTTATCCTCTTACTCTCTTTCCTTCCACACTTCAAAACATTGCAGATTTTTCAAGAGAGTTAGGTCTTTCCATAATATGTCCAAAATATGACCATTTAAACCTGGTCATTTGGGTCTTAAGTGAGAACTCTGGATTGATTTGTTCTTAGCTATCCATACTATCCATAGTATTCTCAGGAATCTTCTTCAATATATATTTTGTCATTAATTATGACATCTTGTCTTCTATGATGAAAATATTGGCAGAATCTCCTGAAATATTCCACTGTTCATTCTGTGCTAGGAACTAGCAAGAGATAATTTGAAACCTTTCAAATGAAGCAGTGATTATAAGAACCAAAATATTTTTAAGAAGTATCAGGAAATATCTAATTAATATCAGAGGTGGGATTCAGCTGGTTCAGACTGGTTTGGGTGAACCGGATGTGAATTTTATATCTAGTTCGGCAAACAGGTAGTTCCAACGACTGGCTGGCCCTGCCCTGCCCCAGACCTGCCCCTCCCAGATGTCCCCACACGGCCCATTTTGGATCCCAAGTAAATGCAGGTGGCGCATGGAGCCTGGGAAGGTGGAAAGCGGGCCTCCCAGAAGCTTGTGAGGGTGAAAATGGGCCTATTTCCTGCCTCCAGAGACCTCCGGAGCCCGGGAAGGTAGAAAATAAGCTTCCCAAAGGCCCATGGAGCATGAAAATGGGCCTATTTCCAGCCTCAGGAGAGTTCAGGGAGGTTGAAAATGTGCCCTCCACAGTCCGTTTTTGCTCCCAGGAGACTGTAGGGAGGCCTACTAGGCCCAAAATGGGGCACGGGAAGGTGGGCGTCCCCACAGCAGCCTGTTTTTGCTCCCGGGGGGTGCAGGAGGCCAAGTGCTGCCTGTCACACCCCCGGCCATGCCCTCCATGGCAATGCCCACTCAGCCAGTCGTTAGGGCAGAGAACCAGTTGTTAATTTATTTAAATCCCACCACTGATTACTATTATTAATCAGATTAATACATATAAGCTAAATAAACATGTAATGTTAGACGCTGGAGAAAGAATCTGATCACTATAAATTACAATGACCACTAAGCAAGAGGTTTCATTTTCTTCAGAACTTTAAGGAGCAGAAAAGCAGGCAAAGAGCAATGGGTTAACCTATTTAGAATGGTTACAACAAAGGCATGAAAATATAAAATGAAATCAAAAGATCAGTTGACTGCAGAAGGGTTTATTTCTCAATAGTTTCCAAATACACAGTTAAGAGAAAAATTTAAGGTAGATAACAGGATACTTGATAGTTCAAGCATGTACAAACTGGAAACTGGACTACGTACAAATGATGAACATGTAAGTGCTAAAATGGTACATAATTAATAAATCATGTCACTGAGAAACACATAAGCAAAACATTGCAGTTCACGCCAAATTTCACATTACTCTTGATTATATTTCCATTATTTACAACTACTGCTGAGTTTTAATTAGGATAGTGGAAAATACACTTACAACTCATTTTTACAACTGAAACAGATTCATTGATAAGTGGGGGATTTAATGAAACTGCTGTCACAATTAGATATTTTAACCAGAATATCCTTGGTAATGATTTGGAATGATTTCTGGATGCCTGGACTTTTGTTTTCCACATAAATAGCTCATGGGTCATCGTCACACATGCACTGGGCAAACAACAGGTATTACCATATTTGTTTTGTTACATATTCCCCATTGTGTGCCTGTTTACTCTCTTGCCATCCCTTCCTCTGCATAATCATTTGATCTTCGGCGTTCTAACTTCTAAGTTCCAGAAATCATCTTGCTGTTTCAAGTTGTATCCCTGTTCTTTTTCTAATAAAATTTACAATATATTAAAACTTTTAAGCAAAATAGATAAAGCGAATGTGGATTTACAAGAAAATCCCTGTCAAGCCTGGGGCTTACCACATCGGAAAAGGATGGTGCACGGGTGAAGGGGCCTGTCAGGATAGCGATAGCGGCGACCGCAGAGCACCAGTGATGGGGGGCTGCTGGGACAGATGCAGCAGCAACAGAGGAGGCCTTTCCATGATTGGTCAGCTTGGTGGTCCCAGCAGTGGCGGAGGCTGCAGCAAGCTCAGCTGAGAGGCGCCGAGGCATGGACAGGAGAGGAATGTACCAAGCAGCTGTTCCGGCCCAACAAACAGCTGGGCCAGAGTTTCAGGGCATGATAACCACCAGGGTGAGTCCAGCACAGAGGTGAGGTATGGCTCACCTATTTAAGGGCACTGGGAGGCGGACACTCCCAGCGCTGACTTTGCATCTAACAGACTTACTTCAAACAGATTTTACAAATTGCTATTTTGCTGCTGAATGAACTCACTACATGCCAGAGTCTGGCTGAATAAACCTAGTTTGAATTCAAACATGTGGCGCTTTTTCCTACTGGTGTCGGTCTGAACCTTGGACCCTTAAGAACCCCATCTTGCTTATCTTAAGATGTTACCTCAATAATACCTAGTGTCGTACCTTGAACTTGAATTTTCAAAAAACACCAATCAAACATGTCATTCATTTTATTTGTTATTCAGTGAGTAAAACCCTTTCTCCTCTTCATCTTTCTAGCCCTCATCATGATGTCAGGTAGGGCAGCAGAACTAACAAATTCTAAGAAAAGAGGTCTGAGGCATGTTTTCCTATTCGAAAATCAAAGGTCAAAGTATATGTGCATGTCCACACACACACACACACACACACACACACACAAAACCCACTACACCAAAGTGGCTTTGTTATTTATTTTCTGTCTCACTTGGCAATAAAGCATACCATTGTTATTGTTTTGTTCTTTTTTCTTTCTTTTTTTTCCCAGAGAGGAAATTTTTGACAGGAGAAGAGTTCAGAGAAAAAAAAAAAGAGAGAAGAGGCAGGTCTTGACAGGCTGTGAATAAAATGATGAGAACAAAGGAATGTTTTATGAAAAAAGCAAGGGCACTGAATGAAAATAGAACTGAATAGCTAATGAAGAATGAGACTGAACGTGTTAACTGGGGTTGGGATGGAAAGAACCTTTAACAGCAGGTAGAATTTGTCTGCATTTGACCTATGTCTCTATAAATAGCTGCACAGAAGATTTTCTTTTCTACTGTCCTTTGCCTGGCCTTAAAAGGCTTAACAAAGTTCTTGATGAGCTTCTTTATGTTACAAGGGAGCAGCGAAGAATCTCATTTAATCTTAAGAGAGAACCATAGAGGTATGGTAACATTTTCAAGTACCTGAAGAAAGCTATGTTCTCTCCTCTATCATTCCAGAGTGCTGGTCACAGAGTGATAGTTATAAACTGCAGGAGGGGGAATGAGTATTAAGGAAAATATTTGATGGTACAAGCAGTGTGGAAATGGAACCAATATCTTGGTGACTAGGCGGGTTTCTCTTCATCGGCAGTCTTTATGTAATAGCTGACTAGTCATTATCAAGAGATCTTTATTTTGGAATTCTGCGCTTAGTAGATTGCACTTTGGGACCAAGTACTATATTGTGTTGGATCTCTTACTTTTTTTTGGGGGGGGGGGGCTAAGTTCCAGTCAGTATTGATAGGGGAGAGAGGTCCAGACTGCAGGGATCCCTTCTTGTTTAATATCTACTTGAAGTTTCTTGATGGAGTCTTTCAATATTTCTGAATGAGGTATCAGCAGTATGCCTCCACTCAGTTATATGTCTCCATTTTAGGCAGAGTGACACCAGTGTCTAGAGGCATCTGAAGGGGTCCAGATAGAGAACAACAGGCTTTGACTCAACCCTAGCAAGATTGACAGGCTCTAGGTTTTAGGTTCTCTGGGTATTGGGGACCCTTTATCTCTTGTTCTGTAATAGATAAGTATGCCCCAGACAGATCATATGCACAATTTGAGGCTCCTATTGGATTATGGCTCCTGTTCAAATAGAAGGTGGCAGGAGTGATTAGGAAGGCTTTTGCATATCTTCATGGGATGTGCCAGTTGTGCACATTCCTGGTTTGTGCCGATTGCACTTGTCCTGTCGATTATATTTTGGACAACCATTTGTCTGAATTGGTATAGGGCAGTGATGGCTAACCTTTTTGTTGTCACGTGCCAAAAGCGGGGGGAGAGCGGAGAAATCGAGCATGTGCGTGCCCACACCCATAATTCAATGCCCACCCGTGCCCCGACCTCCCACGCATGTGCACATGCTCCCCCCATGCTCTCCCCCGCTTTTGGCATGTGATAATACAGTGGGCCTGTTTTTCACTCTCCCCAGGCTCCAGAGGCTTTCTAGGAGCCTGGGGAGGGCAAAAACGGCCTTCCTCAACTCCCCTGAAGGCCCTCTAGTGGCCGGAAACAGCCCATTTCCTGACTTCCGGTGGGCCCAGAAGGCGCAAAAATCAGCTGGCCAGCAGGCACATGTGTGCTGGAACTGAGCTACTCGTGTGCCCTCAGATATGGCTCCGCGTGCCACCTGTGGTACCCGTGCCATAGGTTTGCCGTCGCAGGTATAGGGTTTCCTGCCTGAGCAGAAGGTCTTCTAGTCCAAGAGGTCTTGGACTAGAAGACTTCCAAGGTCCCTTCTGTTATTCTGTTAATTGTTAGCCACCCAGAGTCATGTACTATACATGAAATGGTCAAGCTATACATTTATTAAATGAATAAATAACAAATAGGTTCAATCTCCTGGATGGACCATGGCTGTGAATTTTTCAGAAATGATAAGGAAGAAGTTGTATGTAACACAGAATCTCTCTGTTATGCATTAACACTTGCTCTTTTCTCCAATTCCTATATGAGCCTTAAGATGCTGTTGCTTTAAGGAGTTGGATTCTTAAAGAAGCCATAACCTTTTTCAGTTCACAAAGAAAAAAACGCCTATGTAAGATCCAAAGTAATACTTCCAATCGTTTTTAAAGCACAAATGGCCCTAATATGGGTTTCCTCCTTCTATGACTTTACAATTGTCTTTCTAAAATCTACTTGACTTTATGGATGTACTTTGAGCAGTCAGGGATGTGGGCTATATCAGTGGTTCCCGACCTTTTCTTTACCACTGGCCCCCTTTAAATACCTTTTGTGGCCACAGACCAGGGTGAAATCCTACCGGTTTGGACCGATTTGGGAGAACTGCTAGGGATTATGGGCATCAGTTCACCAAACCGATATTAATTACCCCTCCTTGGCCCCACCCATGCCCAACCAGTCGCTCTTCACCTCTTCTGGCCACTCGATATTCCACAGAATTCAATGTTAAATGCAGCAGAGAGAATGCTAACTTTTCTCCCTCCATTCAGAATGGAGCTGCTGCAGCCCGTCCCTTTAAGGTGGTCCCCAGGAGGGATGGGGATGGGGGCGAGCAGCTGGAATGGAGCCATTTTTGTGAAAGGCAAGAAAATGGGTAAGAGGATTTTCCTGCCTGTCATCCATTCCTCAATCTCAGCACAGACTGAGGGAAGGATGGTAGGCAGGAGAATTCCCCTCTCCATTTTCCTGCCATTCGCAACAAGGAGTGGCTGGGAGGGGAGGGCCCCCTCGATGTGAGTGTTGAGTTGGTCATGCCCACCCAGTCACATGACCTACCCCAATAAGCCACGCCCACAGAACCGGTATGGGAAATGTTTTAATTTCACCCCTGCCACAGATCACAGCCACGGACCACCAAGACTTAACTCAAGATTTAAATTATAACATTTCTTCAAGCCTATGCAGATCCCCTGTGATGACACTGTGAATCCCCAGGAGCCCACAGACCACAGGTTGAGAATCCCTGGGTTACACAATAGCTAAAAAGCATTAAAATAATCTGGTTGATCTTTGTCAACCTCAATAGGATTTTACCATATTAAAATTTAAATCATGTCTATGGAGATTCTAAGTCATTCAGGTCATGGTTATCCGAAAAGTTGCCTTTTGAAAAAGCACCTTTGGGAAAGTTTAAATCATATTTCCTCACTGCCATCATTATTAAGAAAATTAGTCCAGGCCAATCAAATATAAACCAAGCAGAATATAAACCATCTCACATTGCAGGTGTTGTGAACAAATGTTGACTATGATGCCCTTCTGTATATTCCTATTGATACAGAGGTGAACACAACAGACATTGAGTTTCACATACAGATTTCCTAGACAGTTGCTGAATACGCAGTTAGGAAGGGTACCACCAGTCAGCCAACAAAGCCCCTTCTGATTTTTTTTTTTCAATGTATGGGTGTGAAGCACACTATTTTGATCCAAAACGGCTTTGGATTTTTTCCTACAGTTAATTCATTTAAAATTAAAAATCTGGAAAGTAGGGCAGTGAAAACAGATAATATAATCAGTAGAGGTAAGGCTGAAATTGCCATTTTGTTTTAAAATCTGAGTTTGGGTAGAGAACTAAGAACTGAAAACTGCTTTTTTGGGCTATGCTAGAAAATTTTCAGTGTTGGAAAGAAAGAAATGGGCCCAAGCCAAAGGCACTAACCGTATGAGAAGATTTTCTCTGTAGGTATGTACACTTCGAATAAGCTGCTGCTTAGAAAAACTATGATCATTGTCACTTCAAAATCCCTTTCAAATTAAAGTTTCTATCAATCGCTCACAGTTTTATTTAAAAATCAGTCCTCCGTAATACGCACGCACAAGTAGGCATGGATAAAGAAACAAACAAAAGAGTAATGCATGATGAAACGATCACAATCACTACATTTCAACCTCCAAGCTGAAACAATCTGAACATTCTACTATTATTCACACTTTTTCTCCCAACAAGATACAGGGCATGACCTTCAAAATCATGAAGGCAAACCCTTTATTAAAAGGGAGGGTCCCTTTTGAGCTACACTTGACATCTGTGACTTAATGGACAAGTACCAATAATATAGTTTTCTTGGCCACGGCAAGGAAGTAGTGTGCCAGTATATTCTTTGGCACATTTTCCCCCGACGTTTCAGTCAAGTCAACATCCTGGGATGTTTTTGGTGCCTGTCCAATTACTAATAAGTCTGGCCCTCCTCAGCTTTAAAGATCTGTCAGAGATCTAGATGCTTGCCAGCAAGCTGGGCATTATCCCTTTAGATCTAGTTATTACCTTTCAACTACCACATTACCAAACAACTTCCATCTGGGCATGTTGTCACTGTAATATATTAGCTTAGCCAGATGCCAAAGACAATCATTTCCAAGGCAAACAATAGTATACTCATAATATTTTCACTGAAAAACAGCTTAAACCACTTTCATTATATAAATTCAACAAGAATACCCATCTTTTAGTAATAGCATTATTTAAGGTCTAGCCAACCTCATCTTCTCTGCCAGCTCCCCAAATTTAAAACCTGGGAATGTGAATATGCAAGCAAAGCCTCTTGCCACCAAATATTTATGATTGCTGTTGAATTCCAGTGGCATGCATATGAGGTTCCCCCAAAGAGCTGCAGAACTATACATCCCTGAAACCAATCAACATTACCTCTGACAGCTACTTATGAAAATGTATGCTCAGTTCAGTGATCTTATTGGATTTCATACCATTTTTGTTCTTTGCTTTGCTCTGTATTAATATCTGGTGCTTGCAAATTCAAGGCCTTTTTCATCCTTTTCAGGTGTTGCAAAAAAGGAAGCAAGGAGAGGAATGGGTTATACTGTGGGTTATATCCAGTTTAATCAAAACCCAGCATATTTGAAGTCAATTCCTGTATTCAGATCAGTTCAAACCAGTGGTGGGATTCAGCCAGTTCTCACCACTTTGTGTTGTGGCTCCATTGCCTGAGCCTGTGTCATCAGCAGGAGAGGACTCTGAGAGTGAGGGAAAGGAGTTGGCAAGGCTTCCTTCTTCAGGACCCTCCTCTCTGGCAATGCCTCCGGAGGACAAGAGATAGGCCCAGAGCCAAGCACGTCCCCGCAGCTACAAGTGGACAGTTTAGTTTAGTTTAGTTTATTAGATTTATATACCGCCCTTCTCCTGATGGACTCAGGGCAGTGAACAGCCAAACATTAAAACATTAAAATACAAGCAATATAAAAGTTAAAAATAATCTAAAAACATAATTAAATCAAATTTTTATTTGATTTAATTTATTTAATTTATTTAAATCAAATCAACTTCCCCAAATTTAAAATCCCTCCTAAAATTCACCCATTAAAATCTACGTTAAGCCAGCCCGGCTTCCTGGAATAGAAAAGTCTTTAATGCCTTGCGGAAAGTGCGGAGGTCTGGGATTAATCGAATCCCCGGGGGTAACTCATTCCAGAGGGCGGGAGCCCCCAGAGAGGGTATGTGATGAGGGTAATGAGTCTTGGCTGGACCCTTGTCAGCGTCGCAGAGACAGGCGCGCGCAACAGAAGAAAAGGCATGCCCGTGATTAGCTGACTCACTGGACCACATCCCACAGGCTATAAAAGGGGGTGAGTTAGCCATTCAGACTCTGTGATGGACAAAGCTAATTCCTTGGAGTCACTTTGCATCTTGGCTTCAGATTCATTCCTGGACAATTGTTGTGGTGTGTATTTTCTTCTATGTTGATAAAGTGTCTTGGCAAGCAGCTGCTGGGATTGCTGCCAAGCGTCTTATCGGACTAATTGGTTGCCTGCCAGTTTATTTAACCCCCGGCTGTCTGTCTAGTGTGTGTGTGTGTGTGGGACAGGGACAGAACACTTCAGGAGAACCGGTTGTTAATTTTCTGAGCAGTTTGGCAAACTGGTTGTTGGAAGAAATCATTAGGGCAGAGAACTGGTTGTTAAGTTACTTGAATCCCACCACTGGTTCAAACACTCAAGCCACTCAGTATATATGAATAATCCAGTTAACTGGCAAAACAAGGGTAAGAGATAGATGAAAGCAAAGGACAGAAAAGAGACATGAACAAGAGCCAAGAATTTATATTATCTATATAGCTCTAGATGTATATATCAAAAGACAGAGAAAATTTCAGAGCCAATACTGTGGGTAAATACTCTTTTATTTACATAATGACAATAGAATAGAGGTGGAATACAGGACCTTCCTTGATCCCTCCTCTATTCAGTACTTTTAAAGAAACAATTTGGTGGATGGTGATAATATATCTAACAACGAGAAGAAGAAACATACAGTAGTGGCCAAAATTGTGGAAACCTTTTGGGAAAAGTTTATTTTTGAGGTTTGATGGCTAATAACACCACTTTTTTGGCGGGGGGGGGGGAGTTTCAAGGTAATCATATTCCACTGCTGGAATGGCCTGGGAATAGGCCAGATCTTAACTCAATTGAAAATCTATGGAGCCAACTAGGGAAACTTGTTAGTCAGAAGCGACCCAACAATAAAACCCAGTTAATAGAAGCAATCATTCAATCTTGGTTTCACATTATAACAGCTGCAGAAAACAAAAGAACTTGGTTCATTCCATGGGAAGATGTTGTAAGGCCGTAAAGGTTACCCAACTAAGTATTAACTGTCGTGATAATTTTTGTATATCTTGTTTTTTCTACGTGTTTCACTTTTCTTCTTTAGACTGTAACTGCTATTCTAATAGCAAATCCTTTATAAAAGTTATTGCATTACATTCTTGATTAAATTACCTTACCATTGGTATATAATTTTATGGTACTACTCCCCCCCAAAAAATGGTGCTATTAGCTAGTTTTAGAAAATATACTTTTCCCAAAAGGTTCCCACAATTTTGGCCACTACTGTACCTACCGATTTCTTGGGCTAATGCAGAAGGTCTGCACTCAGAATATCAAATTCTCAATTCCATTCAAAAAAAAAAAAAAAAAAAACACCCTCTACCTACAAGTTTTCCTGCCAACATGGAAAGATCAGAATGAAGAATGCAATTAAAGTATGTTTTTCTATCTCTTCTCAAAATCCTCTTTCCTGAAGAGAGTTTTTCCATAGGCAGGGTTCCACATTTCTCTAATTTGTTTTGGAATGAAAATGTTTGAAATGTCAGCAACAATGTTTGGGATAAATTATTAGCTGCTCCATCAAAGAACAATTGGGTTTTTATTCTGAAATGGACCCACTCTATTTATGTTAATGCAAAATAAAGCTTTATATTTTGGCAAAGAAATTGTAATGGCAGCGCTGCAATTTGCCTAAGCAAATCTCTTTGCCATTGCCTGTACATTTTAAAAATCCATTGTGTTTTTTTTAAAAAAAAAACAAAAACAAATTGCATACCTCTTCCAGCAAGACGGAGGATGGGAAGGCAATGCAAGTCAGAAAGTATTTAACATAAAGCAATTAGGAAGGGAGGAAAATCCCAAGATGGGGACATGAGACCAATTAAAGTAAGAGAATAGGGTTCCTAGAAAACTAAAAAAAAAAATATTTATTTTGCTTTCTTAGGGTTTAAATAAGGCCAATGGCATAGTAATAATATTTATTGCTGTGAATCCATTATAAACATTCATTAACCACTCAGTGCAAGCATGATATAGTTAATAAGAAAAAAAATGAGCAAAAGCCTAAGATTTCACAGCAAGATAAAGAAAGAAAAATGGGGTTTGGTTTCCTAGTAAGGTCAGTGGCCCAACAAACATCTGGTAGTAGCCAAAAAAAAGGTCAGAATATTTTACAAGACTACTATTATAAACCAGTTCCTGCAAATCCCATCATGTTAAAAATGGAGAGCAACAGTTCCATTTATTAAAAGCTATCTTGAGTTACCAACATTCTTTTCTATTGAAAGCTACCTACTTTGCAAATAGGTTCAGATGGCACCCCATCAAATAATCTGGGATTGAAAAGAGAGCCTGGATAGCTCAGCAGACTAAAAAGCATTGTAATTAAGACCAGCTGTCTGCATTTACTATAAGTTCAAATCTCACCAGGCTCAAGGTTGACTCAGCTTCCATCCTTTCTAAGGTAGAGGACCCAGTTTGTGGGGCAATAAACTGACCCAGGACCCAGTTTGTGGGGCAATAAACTGACTTTGTATAAATATACAAAAGTAGGAAGGCTATTGCTTAATGCATTGTAAGACGCCCTGAGTCTCCGGAGAAGGGCGGCATATAAATCAATTTTTTTAAAAAAAAAAGAAAGAGAAAAGAAAGAGAAACATATTTAAGGACATGTAAGTCTTCCAATGATTAAACATTACAATTTCTTCTTGGAGAAACAACAAAAAGGTAAATGGCACTTGTATAGAGATGATAATCATGGTTGTCACATTAAGAAACAATTTGGCATCTCCAAGTAAACCGGCAGCACTAGCTCCAGCATAGGTTTGATCTTGATAAGAACAGTCCCTGTAGCATAACCAATCAAGACAAAACAGCAATAGATAAGACAGAGAGTTATGTACTCAAGTTCCCTGCATTAGCATCATTTTCTCGTCAGATCTTGTTACTCACCAAACATAAAAATTAGCAACCGATACTACATATGTAGTATCCTTGAGAGAAATATGGATTATAGAAACAATTAACTCTTTCTAGAGTCTCAACAACATCTCAACAATTAGAATAATATAAAATATATGTTGAGCCAACCTTCTTTTGAAGGCCTCTGGTGAGCTTACTTCCAAATAATAACCTACTCTGCATTATTCCTGGTAAATCTAAGTGCAGAGAATGAAGATACCCTTCACTGAATGTGTTTGAAATAGAGACTGGATAGGTGCCTTTCATTTAGATTCCTGCAATGAGCAAGACCTTGGACCCTGAAGGTTAAACTACCCTTCCAGTTCCATGATTCCATGGCACATTGCCTTAGTTTTGACATTATTCTGCTAGTGTGGATTGTCTCTGTTCTGCCACTACTCACTGAATCTGGCTACATCTAGAGTAAAGATATATCTATTTTTAGTGGAGAAATACTAAATGGTTATATTTGATTGGGATGCATATGTATATCTCTGCGTATGTTATAGGTTCTATTGTAGGAGCAATAAACAGGAATAAAGTCTTATTCTACTGATTTAGTCTGCATCTGCTTAGGTTTTTCAATATGAGTGAACAGAAGCATTTAAAAAGAACTCAGTTTACAGGTAGCAAGCTTCATTTTACACATGAGCACCATTAAATCTCTAGGCTCTTTTAAAACAGCTGTGTTTCCTTGGAAATTAAAAAAAAAGTTTGAATGTAGGCATGCATCAGTATCTTGGCAGTACCTTCAGAAACCCCTTATCCAGTTTTTGGTTCAGGATCCTTTGTATGAAGCAGCCTGACCTAACATCCAAATAGGTAAAATAAACCAAGTTGGATTGATGAAAGGAAGAGAGAGAGAGAGAGAGAGAGAGAGAGAGAGAGAGAGAGAGAGAGAGAGAGAGAGAGAGAGAGAGAGAGAGAGAGAGAGAGAGAGAGAGAGAGAGAGGAGAGAGAGAGAGAGAGAGAGAGAGAGATGGTAATGCTTAATGAAAAGAAGCAAAAAAAGTGATGGGAATAAACAATTGTTTTACAATTGCTAAATGCTCAATTCATCTTCTGTTTCAAATTAATTCTCACTAGGAGCCAGTATACTGTGAATTATAATGATGAGACACTGAATTATTTTTACTAGAAAATTATTTTGTTGCTTCTTAGGAAAGTATTCTTGATGAATTTTTGCTGTTGGCATGTTTCAAAAGGTGAATGAATATTTCTCTTTTCTGACAGATTAAAAAGGTGTTTTTTAGCATCTGTTTGCCAGTAGACTGATATTTATGAATTCTGGAAACATTGAATATGACTCTTGATTGTTATGAGTAGTGATTCTGATATCATTAGCTATGCTGGTCAAACAGAGTGCATAAGAAAAAGGATACTAAATATTTTATCTTCAGAATATATCAATAGTATTATACCTGCTTCATAGCTGAGATTTTCTCACTAGGCAATCAATGAGGGTTCCAAACTCATTGCCAATTTAGGAAGCTAAACAACTTCGAAGTTCTCTTTCATGATTTTCCCATTGCTGATTTCAAGGTGGAATTTGTTCTTCTGGAAGTTAAAAGAAGAGAAAAGAGGCTTCTTCTGGAAGAAGACTAAGAAGTGAGGTCAAACAAAGTAATCCAGATGCTTTATTGTACTTTTCAAATTCTGGTAATCCATAGGCACATATAAGGAAAGAAAGAAGGCAAATGATTGGCCCAATGAAAACTAGGTTTTTTAGAAATGTATATGCAATATCATGATCGAAGTAGAATAAGACAAAGTAAAGTAAGACAATAAGACATGATTATACCACGACATATGTTTTGGCATTATTGTACTTGAAAGATGCACACAACATCCTCACTATCTATTATGAATCCATGTTACTTCCCCAATTATTGTAACACTGCTATGCATGACCAACATTTTCAAGAGGAGAGGGTGCCTGAGATGTGGAAACTGCCAGGAGATCCAAGGGATCATAAATGGTAGGATACTGAGCTGGAAGTGGCAGGCATGGTTGGCAGCATATACTATTTATTTAGCTGATTTAATTTATATACATGTGCTCATACCATTTAGGGCTTGCAATCAAGCGTTTTGGGACCTAACGTTGCTGTTTATTTAGCATGAGACAAATATCTCTTTGGTATCCTGATATATTAAGAACCAACATATCTTGCCAACGTGCCTTATCTAGCAAGATCTGCCATGTGAGCCACCAAGAGCCTTGGTGGCGCAGCAGATTAAAGTGCTGTTAACTGGCACCAGCTGCCTGCAATTACTGCAAGTTCGAATCTCACCAAGCTCAAGGTTGACTCAGCCTTCCATCCTTTCGAGGTAGGTAAAATGAGAACCTGGATTGTGGGAGCAATAAACTGACTTTGTATATATATAAAAAGAACACCTCTTGGGGGGAGGGGGGGCAAAAGCCCTACTAAGCAAGTATAAACAAAAGTATGAAGGCTATTGCTTAACGCATTGTAAACCGCCCTGAGTCTCCGGAGAAGGGCGTCATATAAATCGAAACAAACAAACAAACAAACAAACAAACAAATAAATAAATAAATAAATAAATAAATATCTCATTAACAGTAGGTCTGGCCCTGTACCCTTTGTTTCAGTTTTCCAATTGAATCACAGAGGGATAATACATTGAAGATGGGACCAGCTGGATTAGGAGCACTGAAGATAGGGCTTGGCTTAGTTCTACTTTATCGAGTACAAGTAGAGTAGGTGAATGATTGAATGAATGAATGACAGAAAAATGCTAGTAGAAATCTGGCCAATAATATTTGCTTGACCAACCTGTGTACTGACACAAAGACTCATTATAATCATATTTTCAGCCCTATCTTGTCTACTTCAGGTTTCCATTCAGTGCATTTAATTTTTTAAAAAAACTAAACTCTATACTAAACATACTCTATATCAGGGGTGTCAAACTCAAGGCCTACGGGCTGCAGCTCTATTTTCTCAGTCAGAGGCACTGTGGTCCAGTCCTTCCCAATTTCCAGGGCAGCCCCATGGACCAGATATAACCACCCTGCAGGGTGGTTATATCTGGTCCATGGGGCTGCCCTGGAAATTGGGAAGGACCGGACCACAGTGCCTCTGACTGAGAAAATAGAGCTTGGAAAGGCCGTGTGCAGCGCTTCTGAGCTCCATTTTCACTGGCAGAGCGCTCGGGCCACCGCAGGCGCCCCTGACATGAGTGATGTCGAGCTGGTCACGCCCATCCTGGCCAAGCCTACCCAGCCTCCTGAAGTCAAACACAACCCTGATGCGGCCCTCAGTGAAATTGAATTTGATATTCCTGCTCTATGTCTTCACAGTAGCTTAAAAGCAGTACAATTAGCATCCATGGGGAGGGATTTCATGGCAGCACAATAAAAATTCACTTGTATGTGAATGTTAGGCACAGGAATCAAAGAATGACAGTGTGAGCTGAATTGTGAGTTGTTTCTTTATTGTTACTAACCTATTTATAAGAATATTGCCAAATTGACTGTAATCGCTTGAGAATAGCTGGATAAAGACTTCAGAGATTTTTCTTGGGGGGGGGGTAGGGGAAGTCTGGCCTCCGTCATTTCCTTTCCTGCAATGACTCCAAGCTCCTCAATCTCTTCATGCCTCACCTCTAGCTGGAGATACCACCCCACACAAAGCAGCAGCAATGAAGTATTGTGATATTTTTTACCCTTCAAGATATCACTGACTAGAACTAAAGGGACCTTGGCAATACATCCTCCAGTAAGTCTTTTGCATTTCAGTAGGTTTAAATATCCCTACTGAATTGGAGTGGCAGTCAACAATTTGATGTTTTTCACTGGCCTCCTGATTCAATGCCTTTCTAGAATCTTCTGGGAAATTTAAATTTATGTATAGGACAAGGCAGGGTTTAGCAAAACAAAAACAAAAAAAAAACCAAACACCAAAACATTTGATGTGTTGATTTGATTATTATAAACTGTTTTTTTTGGGGGGGGGGAGTAAAACATGATTTAGATAATTGTTTACATTAAAATAAACAGCTGAGTTCAATTACTGGACTTGAATATCTCTAAATTCATAGCAGCTTTCAGTCCTGATGTTTTTGATATACAAAAAAGTGTGATGTGCATTCTACTTATTATTACACAGGTATAAGTAGTCATACATTGTGCAAAACTCATTGGTTACATCTGAGCCAGGTTCTCTGCTTCTGCGTTCAATTTCTTACAGTAGATGCTGTTCTGAAGACAGGTTAAATATAAAAAAACAATTGCATGATTAATTAAAGCTTCCACTACTGACTTTAAGGTCCAATTCAAGGTACTCTGAGAAAAGATATTTTCTACTACCTTGTCTCCATTAATAAGTCACCGTTAAGGTCAAAAGTTTGTGGTAAATTGGACCCATAATCCATACCCAATTAAAGATGATTTAAGAAGTACTTGTGCTCTCTGGCCAATCATAAACATTAAATTACTGCAGTGCACAAGTATCTTTCTTTTCCCCTTTGAACTACTTAAACTGACAGTACTTTCAATAGAAAAAACAGTGAGGGAAATTCTTTCAGTTCTAACCCTGAAGCCCTATCATTGATCCTCACTGGTTATGGCTATAGGAAGCCTACTTTAGTCCTGCCTCAGCTGGATTTCTTGTGTGTGTGTGTGTGTGTGTGTGTGTGTGTGTGTGTGTGTGAGTGAGAGAGAGAGAGAGAGAGAGAGAGAGAGAGAGAGAGAGAGAGAGAGATTAAATCTTTCATACTCACCCTAAAATAGATCTTCACATTTCCACATACCCAAATATTGAACACCATATCAAAAGAATTCTAGATGCATTCTTGTTTGAGCAAATGACTGTAATTAATATCATAGTATAAAAATATATTTCAAATGAAAAAAAAAGATGCATAAATAAGGAGCTCATCTGCATTTTATTTCCTACTAATTGACAGGAGCAGGCCAAAAAATCAAAATAGTATTTGCACATAGAAGTTTCTCCCTTTTGTTCACACATACAAAAAGGGTAGGGCTTCACTCATCATATTGTAACAGAGATTTTGACTTTTTAACCCCTTCCACAGATCCTTTGAATTAGCTATTCTAACAGCCTCAGTGACAATGATTCTGAATATTTCTTTGCCTTTTTTTTAAATCCTGCAGTTTGATTCCAGTACAATATATACATTGATAGAAATTTGAGAACTACAGAAGATATTTGCTGGATGAAGCCAGAGCCTACTAAATTAAGCATCCTTTTCCTCAGAAGAAATAGAAATAGCTTTGAACAAAGTAAAATGGCATCCATTACCAAAACATCAGTTTAGCCCTGAAAAGTAGGAAGTAAGCGAGAAAGAAACTCAAGTATAACCTACCTTGATTCTTCTGAATATAAAAGGAAAGGAAAACAAATCTCTGTCAAGCTTTCAAAAAAAAATTATTATACCATATAACAAAAAATGCATCAGCATGTCTTCTGGCCTAGCCTATTTCAAGAAGCTAAGAAATACCTCTTGGATACTCCAACACCAGGAGCTCTTGAAGGCCATACACTCAGGTGTTTCTGTTTTCTAAGGCAAGTGGTAACATTGCTTATTATATAAGTTCCACACACAGAATGATGTATGATTTGCATAACCAAGCTGTCATCATGTTCCATAAGTTTTTCTAAATTCTATTTAGTAACACTCAGATTGAAGATTATTCTATCCAAAGATAACTTCCAAGTTATCTGATGTAAGTTAACTATTTTACGTCTGAATTTGAAGGAGCAAACATGACTCAGTGCACTCCTGGGCACATGTAGCATACTTATCAGCAAATAAATTCAAATGGAAGCAGCTGCATTTGAGGAGGGGGGGGATATGTTTGGTTTGAAGGAATCCAGGTGAGTCCACCTGAATCACCTTTTTTCTTTCACACTTGACTTGCTGTCCAACTCTAGTAATTAGCAGTGGTAGGATCTTACCTATCTTGACCTAAAATTATTAGATCTGGTAATTCCCTAGATCAAGCAATTCAGGGTTGTCAGCTAGTCTGAGTACACGAACAATGTCACATTGCTTCTGTAGTGCTGTGTCAAATTAATAACATGGATGAAGAATGGAGCTCATATAGAAGGAATCTTTGGCAATAAGTAGCAGTAGCTATGCCATATCAGCCGATTTTAGTAGGGCTAAAGGAAAAACATTCTGTACAGAGGCAGTGGGAAATCCCTTGTATACTGTTGCGAAAGACCATTACATCAATATTCCCATGAAGGGATCAGGAGTCAAGTTTGACTTGAAGGTGGATTGATCTTTATTAAACTTTATCCTCTTCAGCTCTGTCTCTGCCTCATTGACACAGACACATCCTTTGCAGTGCTAATTGGAAGCTGCATCTTTGCATATGAGGCACTACTGAACATTTCTTGCTTGTTTCTATACATGGCCTTAAACATTAGCCTCATATTTAATTGCAAGCTCAGGTTTTTTTTTTTTTTTTTTGCCCCACAGATATTTTATATCGTATGGGATTTCTCCTTCTGTTTAATTTTTTTTAGTGATGTAGAATGTTTCTTATTCATTCTTAATTATTGTTCACAGGCTAATGTTTTCCACTTGAAGAAACAGAGGGAAGAGAGTGCAATAATTTGCAAGAGGAAACATTTTGGGAATTACAGCTTCATATAATCCAGAGGGCACCAAAATGTTGCTAAATGTATTTATTTGCCCTAGTGGGTTCAAATATTTGAATGGATATTTCAGAACTGCATCTATTTTGCTTCATTTCAAGTTATATTTTGAAACTGGTTCCTGATCACCAGTGTTTTCTGTTACAATTATCATCGTTATTCAACCATGGGATGAAATCAAGAGTTTGTAAAATAGCAATGTGAGAAACAATACCATCCAAGGTAAAGTGTTTTTCAAAAACACAACAAAGCAGAACTCAAATTAACACTCA
The DNA here is from genome assembly GCA_030761175.1 of Masticophis lateralis. Lineage (NCBI taxonomy): Eukaryota > Metazoa > Chordata > Lepidosauria > Squamata > Colubridae > Masticophis > Masticophis lateralis. The sequence goes on from JAUDYJ010000002.1 coordinate 51,086,075, forward strand.
GTTTTACCTTGTAATATATTCACCTTGACCTCAAAATTATCAAACTTAGGATAAATAGTTTTAAATTATATGAAAGCACAATTATATTTCACAAGTTTACATTACCATTCCTTTCATGGTTGGTTCTAGTGTTGTTCTTATCATTTGTTTGTTTTTAATTGAGTTCATTTTAATAAACCATACAATACGTCTTGACAGTATATATGGAATCCATGTACAATATCAATAAACATATATTATATGCATTGGATTCTTTCATGGAAGCTGCTTTCATACAATTGAAAGTAAAGAAAAATAAATCACTGAAGAAAAAAATATTTTATAATGTAAAACAGATCAGTAGATGCAATGTGAAAGATAGAAAGGTTTATGTTTTGTTGTCTGGGGATCTATGGATTGGAGAGAAACACCAGCTGAGGGTAAAGAAATGTGTGCCAAAGATTGAAAAAACCAAGAGAATTAATTTAAATTAAGAAATAAAATTGAAATGTTAGTAAATGATGTAGGTAAATGATGTAAGTAAAGATGAAATGAAATATATGTAAGAATTAAAAAAAAGGAGTATATTGTTCAATGTAAAATAGATCAGCAGATACAGAATGGTATGTATATATATATATATCCACTTTGAGGTCACCAGCACTAGCAAATATCAATTGAGATAGATCTATAATCCTCAATTAGGATAGGTCAGAATCCCTTGTGGAATTCTGAGCCATTCCTGATTCAGCACCTGCAGCATAAATGTTAAAATCCCTCAAGCCAAGAGATTTAAGATTGTTGAGTGCCCTGTTGTTGTTGCTGTTGTTGTTGTTGTTGTTGTTGTTATTAATCATATTTCTATGTCGCCCACTCTCTGAAGACTCTGGGTGGCTTACACCAAAGACAGTATACTAAATAGCATATTGCCCCCAACAATCTGGGTCCTCATTTTACCCACCTTGGAAGGATGGAAGCCTGAGTCAACCTTGAGCTGGTGAGATTTGATCTGCTCATCTGCTGAACTAGCAGTCAGCTGAAATAGCTGCAGTACAGCACTCTAACCACTGCACCACCTCGGCTCTTTTTGCTAGAGATAACTCTGGCTAATTCTGAAAGAAAGACTATTGATAATAAAGTGAACAATACACTGAATTACAAATCTGTGTGCCTAGATCAGAGGTCAGCAACCTGCGGCTCTGGAGCCGCATGTGGCTCTTTCACCCCTCTGCTGCAGCTCCCTGTCCCTCAAAATATGCATCATAACTGCCAATGTGCAACACCCACCGGCACACGATTTATTGAGCTTTTTGACTCCCGGTAGGTCAACTATGGATAAATCCAAGGAAAGAAAAGTTTCAGAAGAAAACAAAACATTTAATTCAACTGCATATGCTAGTTTTGTGGCCGCTCAAGAAATAGTCAGGCACTGGAAGGATTTTGTGGCTCCTGGTGTTTTCTTTTCTATGGGAAATGGGTCCAAATGGCTCTTTGAGTGTTTAAGGTTGCAGACCCCTGGCCTAGATGACACACAAGCATCAAAATCAGTAGATTGTTGAATGGAGATTCTGCTCAGTGTGATGAAGTTCCTATAGATACATTACTTTCCTACCCTCCAAATCTAAATTGCTGCATGATAGAGTGTTGGAATACTCTAGCTTAGTGCCATCATTCAAGATTAAATCCTGGATAATTAATATTTTTACCTGCAAACACTTTGGTATTAAAAAAAAGGACATTAGCTTGAACAATTTATGTTCCTGTTTCCTAAATTTCTTTGGCTAGACAGCAACCTGAAAGAGAGGGAGGACAGCCAACAGATTATTCACCTTCTACTGCATCAGTCAGGTTGCAATGTGCAGTTGTAGTTTCTCCTGCCAGTTACTACTTTAGTGTTTGCTTCCAGCCAAACTCTCACACCATCTGCCTAACATATTCTATAATTGCCGACGAAGCATTATATAGAACATTTCAATGAAAACCTTTTTATTTCAGCCATGATGTTCAATGATACAAAGCAAGTCCAAATTAAGCTCTATTGGTTTGATGCAAAGTGCATATTATTTTTAATTTATAAAACAATACAATCTGTAATACATTCTTCCAGTGTTTTAATCTGATGTTTTAGCATATGCTCTTTGCATTATTATTTTTTTTTAGTGCTGGCTCTAAGTCTTGGAGAACCTTTAGAAAAAAAAGGTTCTCAGTGGAGCAAAATTCCTCTTCATTACTATGATTAAAATCAATGTCCCTTTCTGTCACTCTCTGGACCCAATCACAGTGATAGCATTTGAGGGGCTGCCACGGAGAGGAGGGGGTCAAGCTATTTTCCAAAGCACCAGAAGGCCAGACAAGGAATAATGGATGGAAACTGAACAAGGAGAGATTCAACCTAGAAATAAGGAGGAACTTTCTGACAGTGAGAACAATCAACCAATGGAACAGAAGTTGCCTTTGGAAGTTGTGGGAGCTTCATCGCTTGAGATTTTCAAGAAGAGATTGGACTGCCATTTGTCAGAATTGGTGTAGGGTCTCCTGCTGAGCAGGGGGTTGGACTAGATGGCCCATAAGATCCCTTCCAACTCTGTTAATCTGACCCGATTCCTTGACTGAGAGGCTCTACAGTAGGTGAAAGAGCAAGTATGAGGATATTACTATTATATTGTTTGCATATTTATGTGGTGCAGATGAATAGATGGTGACAGCAGGTCATTGACATTGACATTATTCTATAGTCATATGAAGAAGTAGTTCCTACTGCACCACCAGAGTGTGTATTGCTGAAAGTCTACTAAATTGTTTTGAGCTGTGAGCTTCCTCTCCTGTAAAATCATCTGTTGTTTTTTCTTAAATTGTGGCAGTCTGGATTACCACCACCGATGCTGATATAATTATAAGTGTGTTTAGCAATTCCTTTTGAAGTTTCAATTGGTGACATCCAAGGATGTGGACATGTTTGTACAATCACTTGTCATCTTGATCCCTGCCAACATGGCTTGTACACTCTACCAGGAAAATTATTAGAGATGTCTCAGTCAATCATTAATGCCTTTCTGAGAGATAGCAAGAAGCTTGTTTTTATCTTTTGGAGACGGACAGTTATAGGTCAGGCACTTATTATGGCAAAGTCAGAAAAAGTGATTAAGATGCAGTATATAATCTTGGTCTATTTCAATCAGGCTTCTAAACAGGTTATACGGATGAACCTTCCTTTGTTGGCCAGATGAAAGATCATTGTCTGATGATCAACAGACAAAATATAATGTTTTGTTGCTATTATTTGTTCTTCTTTTTCTTCATATCCCAGTGCCCCTTGGTACCATGATATTCTCCCAGATTCCGTAGAATTTGGGGGGATTGCAGGGGTGGGTTCTACTTACCTTTACTACCAGTTTGCATTGCATCCACACGCGAGTGCTCACTTTGCTCATGCGCCCTCACACTTTTCTGCACATGCGCAGATCACCTATGATGACATCCAAGTCAGTGGGCTGAGCCTCCCACCGGTTTTACTACGAGTTCTTGTAAACCAGTCCGAACCGGGGACAATCCACCACTGGGGTAGGGGATAAGAAATTAATTAAATTTCTGAAAATTGCAGATAACATGGTCATCAGCCTCATTCAAGACAGTGATGAGTCTACAAAGAGATGGGAGGTTGAACAACTGTGGTGCAGTCATAACAATACGGAGATGAACATGCTTAAAACTGTAGAGATGAGAGCTGATTTTAAGAGGAGCCCTCCAGGGGTGAAATCCAGCAGGTTCTGACAGGTTCTGCAGAACCGGGAGCGAAAATTTTAAGTAGTTCGGAAAACTGGAAAATGCCACCTCTGGCTGGCCCCGGGAGGGGTGTGTGTGGAATGGAGATTTTGCAATATCCTTCCCCCAGGAATGGGGAGAGAATAGGAATTTTGCAGTATTGTTCCCCTGGAGTGGGGTGGGAATGGAGATTTTGCAGTATTCTTCCCCTGCCACACCCACCAAGCCACACCATGTCCACCAAGCCATGCCCACAGAACCGGTGTTAAAAAAATTGGATTTCACCACTGGAGCCCTCCTATTCTCAAACCCCTCCCGTCCCCACTCCATTTGACAGCATAGTATAAGCAGTAGAGTCCTTCAGGTTTTGGGGTTCTATAATCTTCCAGGACTTGAAATGGATGCTTAACATGAAAACCATCATTTAAAAGACACAACTTCCTGCATCAGCTCAAGAAGTTCAGACTGCCCCAGGAGCTGATACAGTTTTATAGAGGAATTATCATATTTTCCAGGGTATAAGATGCACCTTTTCCCCACTAAAAGGGGGTGAAGATTTAGGTGCGTCTTATACATCAAATGTAGCCCCGCCATCCACTGGCCCCCACCCTTCGGCCTCTGCCTCACAGCAGTTACCTCCTTGCAAGCAAACAGCAAGAAAAAAACAGCCCCTTTCAGCTTCAGCACAGGCTAATTAGCACACATTGATTGGATCGGTCTCCCGACTCTCAGCTGATTTGCTCTCAGCTGTTTTGCACAGGGCTCTGCTTGCTGCAAAGAGGTAAATTGCTGGAGCAGATTTTTTTCCCTCTTGTGCTAATCAAGCTATGCTGAAAACGAAAATGAAAGTAAAGCAGGCTGTTTGCTGTAAGGAGGCAAAATTGCTCAGAGGCAGAGGGAGATTTCTTTTTCTTCTTTTCCTCACCAAAAAAGGTAGGTGCATCTTATACTCCAAAAAATACGGTACTGAGTCTATAATTTCTACTTCTATAACTGTAAGGTCTGGTATAGCAACAGAACAGGAGAGGTACAGACTTCAACAGACAGTTAATTGCACCAGCCTGTATATTGTGTGGGTCAGGGATGAGAAAATATCTGCAAACCTCTCACATCTTGGATAGAAACATTTCAACTCCTCCGCTTGGGAAGTTGCTATAGGACCATGATGGCCAGAGGTGGCATGCAGATCCCTCTCTGTAGACACACCAGCTGCTCTTTTCCAGGGGTTGGACTTGAAGACCTCCAAGGTCCCTTCCAACTCTGTTATTCTATTCTATTTTAAAGTAATATTTGTAATAATCCTATTTGATACTTTTATTGTGATTACCTTGAAAAAACAGTAGTTGAAGACATACAATAGTCATCATCATGAACACAGAAGTGCAGAGCCAGCTGGTTGTGAAGGTGAGTTGTAGGTGCACAGCTAGTGTATGGATGTCAAGAAATACCTCAAGACAACACAAAATTGTAAGATGAAGTTGTAACATGATGTGTATTCAGATAAATTCATAATCTTTGCACATTATCCCATTGTGTTCTGTAAAACAAGTTCTCAATTGAATGGCTTTGACTATAAATTTGACAATCCTACTAGTAACAAATGAGTTTATTCCTTGGAAAAAATAAGATAGACTTATTTGCTCAAGTGGCTGTTCTGTCAAATAATAACTCTACATATAGTCTTTTTACTGAAGCATATAGTCAGCAGTCAAGCAGAAAATGCACAGTATCTTCTGTGTCTGAGGAGGAGGCTCTACCATGTATATGCAGTATATCAGGAGTGAAATTCAGCAGGTTTTGACAGGTTCTAGAGAACCAGTAGCAGAAATGTTGAGTAGTTCAGAGAACTTGCAAATACCACCTCTGGCTGGCCCCAGAGTGGGGTGAGAATGGAGATTTTGCAATATCCTTCCCCCAGGAGTGGGAATGGAGATTTTGTAGTATCCTTCCCCTGCCACACTCAATGAATTGAATTTCAATGAAAATGAATTTCACTACTGCAGTATATGTTCTCTCATAATATGGCAGTCAGTAAGCTCTCCCATGTTTCACCATAGAATATAATAACTCAAATATCATGCTACAAAAGCTCCATTGAACTTACTGCAAGAAAGTTTTTATTACTAGTAATTTGAAAATTGATTTTAACTATGCTCAACAAAGTTATTTCACCTTACTAATGACATTTTAAATACTCCAAATGTAGATTAAGAGAATCAGAGTACTTAGCTATAAATAACTGGAGATACCACCTCATTAACCTGGACTTCAGCATATCCTTAGTGGTATTATGACTTGTCATCTGTAGTCAAATATATAATCATGGAATAGTCTTCCCATTAGAGGACATGAAAAAAACAGAAACTGAATACGGAACTCTTTAGCTCTTTCTCTCTTTCTCTCCCTCCCTCCCTCCCACCTCCCTCTCCGCCCTCTCTCCCAATAGTGGAATCAATGCAATACCTAGTACAATACCTGTACTAATTCAACTATTTTGGGAATATGCAGTAACATATACTATTTCATATTGGAAATACATCATGTAGTATTTTTTTTCTCTTATATACACCAGTGCCAATATTATAGAGCTTACATTATATTCTTCTTACTCTACTCTGCTACTCCTTTGGAATGTAAGTCTTCACTGCAGCAAATACTTTTCAGAAGGCATTTTCTTAAGGTTTCTGAAATAGTTGCTTTATTGCATGTCTGATATGTAGTAAGAAGGTCACTCTACAGAATATTGATGCAGGGACAGGTGTGTAGACAAGTTCTTTCCACTAAAGAAGTTTTTAAAACAATGCATTTCAGAGGACTCTAAAATGGCACCCATAATATTCCAAAAAAGAAGGTAGATTTTATCAAGGAACAATACAATGAAGCTTGGTCAATGGAAAATGGCAATGAAGGAGAAAATAGCAAATCTTGGGTAAATAGCATTCGATGTGGAAACAGCCTTTGAAACAATAAACCTTGCTGAGGAAACCAGAATGAACTCATGACAAACATTCACAAAGTACTGAATGGGGATGTTACAGTCAATAGGATAAGGCAATGAAAAGGAAAGTAGTAATCACTGGGGAAATCCCATTTGAAACAGTATTGGGAGAATAACAATGAACAATTCCTGTTTGCTGGTGACAGGATAGCATGTACAATGAATACAGAGAAATGTTCAGGGAAGAGAAACAGCTTAATATGTGATATTTTCTTTCTTTGGAGAGTGTTTGTATGAGAGTCTGTGATAATCAGGGGGGAAAATGTATTAGCCCACATCCTTAGCACGAATAGTTTGGTTTTCAACCAGAGGAAGAAGAAATAGATTGATAGAGGAGGCGGCGAAGGATCACCGTGCCACTAACCTCCACTCCTGCTTCTCACAGATGAGAGAGAGAGAGAGAAATTCTTAGGAAATTGGTAGAGAAAGTGGAATAGCTGTTTATTGATATTGGGGAGTGATATTAAAAGACTGTGGGCTGGCTGGGAAAGCAGTGAAAGGAACGTTAGATCTAACAAGTAAGAAATAACAGTTCATTAATAACTTAAATTATAAATGGCAGTTCAGTCCAGGCTACAAGAGCTGAGAAGAAGAGATTCAGATTGTTCAAAGAGACTTCATCTTAATAAACTTTAATAAAGTTAATTTAAGTGAGAGTATCTTGAACAAGTATTGGAAGTTCTTATTGCAGTTTACAAGATTGTGTACCTTATTGTTGTGGCCCCGTCCTCTGAGCCTATCCCTTTGGAGGAAGGCAGCTCTGAGCAGGAGGAAGAGGAGCCAGCCAGATCTCCCAGCCCTCCCCCTCTGGCACCGGCTCAGGTGCCAGCTGAAAGAGAGCCAAGTAGTGGGGAAACAGGTGTCTCAGATGAGAGTGAGGGAGAGACGTCATTCCTGGACGCACGCCAAAGAAGGCGAGAGAAAAGGGTACTGCAGCTGCGGCGTATGAGGAAATCCTGAGTCATTGGATTGGAGTCACAGGATCAATGACTCACTGGACCACACCCAGAAACATATCTATATAAGACAGTACGGTGGGTCACGAAGTTCGTGACGAACAAAGCTAAACAAACGGAGCAACCTCGTAGTCTTGGAAGCTGGATGAACGGCAAAGCTACGTAGGTGATTTTCTTGTTTGTGTAAACCAATAAAGTCCTTGGCAGACGGTGTGCATATCGCTGCCAAGGTTGAGATAAGAACTGCGGAGTGTGCCAAGTGATTCTTAACCCTCGGCTGGCTGTGTTTTTGTGGGTCTCTGAAGGGGGGGGACAGATCATCTATCCCCAGGCATGGCATGGAAAATACTTTAAAAATCTGTAATGGTTGGTTCCTTGTTTGTGTTTTGCTATGAGGATTTCAGAGTCGCTTCAGAGTTCAGCATGTTTCCTGAAGCTAAGATTCACTTGGAACTGGAAATTCAGACTGGTTCAAATGATAAGCAGTCTAATACTACTCCTTACTTTGATTTGGGCCCAACTGTTTAGCCAAAGCTGGTTGGCTCTTCGAGGCTGTGAAATGCACTCAACTTCTCAACAGGATGAGAAAGGCTGTGCTTCTGAAGGGAGGAATATGAAAGCAATATACAGAAGAGCTGTTTGATTCCTTCCAGCTCTCTAAAACTTTCCCCATTGTGATGCCCAGTTGTGAGGCAGCTCCAGGGGAGGGAGTAGTGGGTTTCGATTTTGTTTGCTACTGGTTTGCTCATAGGTGCACGCATGATGCTTCTGTGCATGCGCAGAGACGTCCAGGCAGAGCCTCCCGCCACTGCCGCTACTGGTTCGCCCAATCTGGGGATGAACAGGTAGCAACCCATCACTGGAGTAGGCTCTTGGATGACACTGCAGGAAAGAGCTACTCCTCTTTCTTTCTGGGCAAATCTAGCTTGCCGTGTTGTGGCACACCATGGGAAGCACGCAAGCCTGTACCTGACAAAGCTGGAAAACAGGCAGCCAAACTACTACTCTGCCATAGCTTTGTAGTCTCTGGGCTAATGTAACAATGCCATATTATGACAACAACAACAACCTTCTCTGTTATAGACTCAGTGGAAGAGTATCCCTCCGAAAATCCAGAGGACACCAATCCTATTGGTCTTTTGCAAGTCATGCTCTTCCCCCAGACATTTGAGCCAGGTAGTTAAGTGAGCAATGCAGCTTGATTGGCTCTATTGATAGTTATTTTTTTCTGTCTGTTAATTGCAAATGATGCTTGGTTACTTTAATTCTATTGATGTGTGTTGGGGGGGTGGGGGAGGTGGGTGAGTGGTGTTAATTCTCTGTATGCATCCCAAAATCATTATTATAATATAGGCAACCATATACATTCTAAAGGCAAAGAAAAAAACATTCAGTCAGTTCTTTGCGGGATGTCTTATATACTTTCTCAGGGAGAATATAATATCCTTAGGCAGTATTTACATTAAGCCTGAGCAAAATATTACAACTATAAAGAGGCAGGGAGGCAGGAGGAAGTAACAGGAGCATAGCCTTATAGTAACCCCTTACTAGGAAGGTTTTTCCATCTACCATAAGTTTAAAATGATGCAATACTGGGAAACTATGTGAAGACAAGTTGAAAAGAAGAGGATTTCTGATCAATTGGAGGATTCATTACAAAATTCTCACTCAACAGTCATGATCGTTCCATAAGAACACCCAGGCGCAAAGACACAAAACAATGTCCGAGCAATAATTGAGCAGAAGGAGAGACCTTAGGCAAAGTAAAACGATTGTATTATTGACACGTGATGTTGAGCTTCACTCTGGAAAAAGTGAGTCTCCTATGGGCAGAAAGGAATATGAATTTCTCCTTTCCTTGGGGAAATTAGATAAAAAGTTTCCTCCTGATCATTCCCAATTTTATGTGTGCTAATAGGGTAAAGAGCTTTGAAATGCTATGCTGAATATCATTAGTCTTTCTCCCCAAGCATGCCAGTTGCTAGAGAGATGAAGATAAAATTGTATACAGTGATCACAATATACTTTAGATGATTAGAAGAGGCTGAATAAAACATACATATATGTTTAGCTACAATTATGAGATATTAAAAATGATGTTTGCCCTTTCTTCTTGTGGGTAGAGCATAGTTTTAACCAGAGTTGCCAGCAAATACTGTAGTATAAGGGTAAATATGAGAGATCAGCGCCAATAATTTTTATTCCTCCTCTACCACAATGCATGAAAAGAGGGGCATACTTAAGTGTTCCTGACAAGTGTGTAAGTGTCTGTGTGTGCAAAATTGATATCACATTACTAAACGTCTCCTCAGAGATATTTTTTTCTGCCCTCTTTGCTGGGATCACTCCTTCAACCACATGACTGAATTGCTGCCTATTGTTAGCTTTTGCTTTTGTACATTCTGAGAAAATGAGAGGTGGTTGTGTGGTTTGTGGCTTTCCAAACAGTGTTTGTGTGGCTCCATCTTGTGTTTCCAAGAAAGGCAACTAAGAGGCAAGGCCATAAAGAAGAATAAGGGACAGGATTAGGCTTTTAAAGACATTTGAGGATAATGTCTGATCACTTATTTTATGAAATTTCAAAAGGTACGTTTGGGTGCCGTCTGGAAGATGTTTAAAATGCAAATAAGGTTGGGGCCAGTAGGTCAGCATTGACACAGTTCCTTGTCATTTCATTTCATTTCATTTCATTTCATTCCATTTCATTTTATTTCATTTCATTTCATTTCATTTCATTTCATTTCATGACATTCATTCATTCATTCATTCATTCATTATTTTATTTATTCATTCATTCATTCATTATTTTATTCATTCATTTGTACATTCATTCATTCATTCGTTCATTTGTTTGTTTGTTCATTTGTTCATTCATTTATTTGTTCATTCATTCATTCATTCAATTTTTATAGCAGTGAACCAAGTGATTTTGGGCAGCTTACAATAGTAGTTGAGCACCAAAATAGAGGATACATTGATGCAATTATGCAATAATTGTAATGCTTTTAATTGTAAGTCAGTTTGGCCACTTCTTAAGTATAATGTCCATCTTTATAATAGCATTTGAATCTTTTACTTTTTATTCTGCAAGCAACATCTAGTTATCAAGAATGAGCTTAATGAGTACCATTGGATTGATTCAGAGCTGATAAAAAAAATGAAAAACCAAATCCTACACTTGTAAAATTATCCAAAGTAAAAGCAAATCTGAAATGAAATGCAACCTCCATGTTCACATGGTCTACACTAATTCCTGTTCTATGGTGTGTGTTTTTTCTAAACTAGCTAATGAATTTATTTGTGAATGAAAGGAAATTTCTGAGTAGCAGTAGGGAATATCTCAGAAAGCATAAGACTGCAAAAATTATCAAAATAGACATTCTGGCCAGTAATACTTATTGAGGCCATAGCTTCAAAGCAACTGGAGGATTCTACAGAGGATTCTATATAGTTTGCACAATGCAGCGTATAAAAATAACGGACTCTGCAAGCTGAAATCTTTCTGTGTCCATGATTTATACATAACCTGCAATGTATTATGTATTTAGTTTCATGAAACTCGTGAGGTCGTTTTTCTCCAATGTGTCAGCAGCAGCTCTGTATGTCCTCACCTGCAAGAAAAATATACTAAAATCAGTAAGTCTTGTTTTTTTAAGCACATGTTGTTTTTACAGTCTGAGAGGTTTAACCGCTAGGGTCTTTTTTTCTGCATAAGGTCTGTCAGAGACAACTCCCCTGGGGATGCTTCACAGATTTGAAAGCAGCTCTGGATCTCCCTGGTTCCATGATATCAACAGTGCTGGAGAACTGAGTCAATTTATTTTTGGCTCAGCTAAGGTGTATCTGAAACTGCAGTGAAGCTAATATTTCCTTTTGAAATAATCTGAAAGGTTGCCTCTTGATGCATTTGGTTGTTTCAGACATGTCAAAAAAACAACCAAGCTCATAGAGCACCAAGGACCCTTCATTTCAACTCTGAGTAACAAATATTCTCCTTTACTGATTGTAGTAGGTGCTTTAAGAGAAATACTAACTCAGTAGCCTAAGAAATTTTTGACCAATTGAAGAGATAGGTGACCTACAATAGATAGATAGATGATAGATAGGAAGAGAGAGAGAGAGAGAGAGAGAGAGAGAGAGAGAGAGAGAGAGAGAGAGAGAGAGAGAGAGAGAGAGAGAGAGAGAGTGAGTGAGTGTTGGGATACTATTTATTTATTTATTTATCATATTTATTTATTTTTTTAAAATATACTTTATTAGTTTTGTTGTTAAAAAAAAACATCAAATCTCTCCTACAATCAGATGTGCAGTGTTTGTACATAGTTACAAAGAATATATCAGGTACATTTCAAACTCTTACTTGCAAGAAATATACATACCTTAAAATCATGTTTTCATCTTGTTATTTAGCCATTTATACCACTTTTCCCAAACTACATGGTGTTTTGATTCCTCATCGTTATTTAGCTCATTCATTAATTTTGACATTTCTGTGCACTCTAAAATTTTGTTTATTAATGTTTCCTTTGGTGGTATGGTTTTATCTTTCCAAAATTTCGCATAAATTTATCTGGCCACTGTTGTTATATGAATTATAAATTTGAGTTTTTTCTTTAGAGAACCCATCCCTGATTATTCCCAAAAGAAATATTTCGGGGGATAAATCTAATTCATCTTCAATTATTTCCCACAACCAATTTCGAATTGTAGACCAAAACCTTTTTGTCTTTTGGCAGGTCCACCACATATGATAAAAGGTGCCAACTTCCTTTCCACACTTCCAACAAATTGCAGATGCATTAGGGAACATTTTCGCTAATCTGGCCGGCGCAAGGTGCCACCTGTGGAGCATCTTGTAATGATTTTCCCTATATGTTGCCGCTTTAGTCATTTTATAGTTTCTGTTCCAGGCCTCTTCCCAATCATTGAAATTTAAACTATATCCAATATTTTTTTCCCAAATATTTAATTGGTTTTTGGCTATATCATATCATATTTATATGCTGCCCTTCTCCTGAAGGATTCGTGGTGGCTCACAAAGATAAAAACCACAGACCAATAGTTAATAAATTAATTTAAATTAATTAAAATAATCCAATTAAAACTCTTAGAAAACTAAAACTCCCAGCAGATCAGATGATTTGTTGGAAGAGCCATGTCTTCAGGTCCCTGTGGAAGGAGCGGAGGTCCGGAGTCCGGTGAGTCAAGGTGGTTGAAACAGTGGAAGCATTACAAATACAAGATATTACCCTCAGATGTCTTCAAGATCTAAGAATATAAAAACAGTTTGCTCCTTTAGGTCATAGACCAAGCATTTGTCTGAAATGATGTAGGGTTTCCTGCTTGAACAGAGGATTTGACTAGGAGTCCTCCAAGGTCTCTTTCAGCCCTGGATTCTGGACAATCATCTGATCCAGCATTTTATCATACATACTAGCCAACTGGATGGATTTTGGAAGACTTATTTGCTGGGAGAGAAAGGCTTAAGAGCTGTGGTGGTGCAAGCGATTAGAATGCAGTATTGCAAGCTAATTCTGCAGTTCTGCAGTTCAATCCTGACCAGCTCATGGTTGACTAGCCTTCCATCCTTCCGAGGTTGGTAAAATGAGGACCTAGATAGTTGGGGGAAATATGCTGACTCTGTAAACTGCTCAGAGAGGGCTGTAAAGCACTGTGGAGTGGTATATAAGTCTAAGTGCTACTACTATTGCTATTAGGTATAGCACTGCAAGTTAATGTATTCTTGTGAATTCTAAGAAATGATGGGTTCATTTAAATTTCTAGGATTTAATTGAATCCCAGCTATTTAAGCCCTATTATTTTTATTACATCCATTGTAACTATGTCTAAAAGGTCACCCACACTTCGTAATGTCCAGTTCTTCACTACGTCTTTATTCCTTTCTACCTCAAGTGACTGGAAAACAATCAAACTCCCCACGGCTGGACTCATAAAAAAAAACATGGAAAAGTAGCTAGCCCAAGAGGAGAAAAATAAAATTTCCTCTGAAAATGCTTCTGCCCAAAATGACAGTCCCTGACTTGAGTAGAATATAGCCACATTAGCATTCATAATTTTAATTTTATAGTATTTCTACAGCAATCCAGAGAACTGCTTGATCTGTATTTTAATAGCCCTGAATTCACTGTAGATTTTCACTTTTTGGTTTTTTGTTTTTTAAAAAGTTAAACAAAGAACATTCTTCGCTCTGAATCGTGAATTTTTTTTGTCTGAACCAAAAATCCTTAGTTGTTTCAGTACTATTATATCTGCCTGGGTGTAAAGTACAGGTTGTAAAATGCTATAGCCTTTGCTTCTGTATGTCAGAATAATAAACTACCTGGCTTTTAAACATACACAAAAGAGACTTAAAGCCAAACCAATCTTGGTTTCATTAATAATGTACAGTACTTGAATCTTGTGTTGCCACATTGTCCCTTTTGCAGAATTTTAGAGGGGCAAAAGGAAGATCCAAAAATCACTTACTTCTCTTTGTAAGCCCTATCATCCCTTCCCTTCTTCCTCCTTTTCTTTTTAACACCAAAAACCCATTATAGAGGGAATGATGGCATAGCCACAAAATATAATTTGACTGTAGTCAACTCCAGCAGCCATCTGTCAAGAAACAGTGTAGGTACCAGAGATCATGTTTTATGGCAAATACAGAGAAATGCTTGTGCTGTGCCATAGAAATACTAACAAAAAGTAAGAGTCCAATTCAACCTTGCTGCAACTCCCAAAAGATTCCTGTAGATATAGGATCAGCGAAGATTGTCTGAATGGGTGAATGCTATTAGGAGTTCCCAAGTTTGTTTTCTTGTTGAGCTTCAGTTCAAAAGAAAGCCAGGTCAGGAGGAAAAATTGAATTTGAGGCTTAATTTTTTCTTTGATTTTATTAATGTTAAATCTGTAGTATTCCATTAACCGGTCTTAGATTGCATTTAATGAAACAACATTTCTATAAAAGGCTAAAATCTGATTGCCATGATCAAGTGAAAACACACTAAGATCTTCTCTTAAATTCAGGATATAAGTTGAAGAATCGTGCTTCAAGACAAAATATTAAGGAGTTTCAAAGGCAGCCCTTTAAATAATCTGATTTAGCATTTATTAGGTCTTCCCTGTAAATGATTATATTCTACTTTAATTGATCTGATCCAATAGAGGTGGGGGGGGGGGTGTCTCCAGCTCACAGATTAAATACTGATAAACCTTAGTTCACCCATATTTGAGATACTGTATCACAGATTCCTTTTGAAGAAGTGTTCAATGCTATCAGAAATGTTTTTGATTTTACAACATTTTGTCGAAATCACATTCCGATAGTTTGGCATGTATAAATGTTTTGTGGTTTTTGTTTTTGTTTTTGCAGCACTACAGATGTTTGGCACAGGTGGCCAATTGGAATTTATGCTAAATACATGCCAAATTGACAGCAAATTGGAATATGTGCCAATATAGAAAGGTGTAAGCTACCTGCAGAAGGCTTAGACTTTTCAATTTGTTCACTCATAATGCCTCTTTCAGAGCAATACTGAAATCAGAAGACACAACTCCAAAACTGACAGATGGGTATTCCATACAGTTTGAATCTATTCTTGTTTTCATATTTGACAATCCAACATTAGAATGCTTGATTCTAAAAGTAACAAGTTACTATTGCCTAAAATAAAGGAAAGATTGTTGCAGTTGTTATAGATTTTGTATATATTGAAGTCATCCCTTGAGACTGCATTCAACCACTATTGAACTTATCCAAACACAGATATCATTGTTTGAACTGTTACCTCACCAAAATGCTAATTTCAATACATTCTTTATTTCACAAAGAAGTGAAACAAATTTTATTTATTTACTTTTATTTATTTCACAGTTTATTTCACAAAAAAGCTTAAGAAGGTAGTAATGATTCTAACTTCTGTATTCATCTTAATTCAAGCTATGAGATAACATTCTTAGAAGTATTATTATTATTATTATTATTATTATTATTATTATTATTATTATTATTAAAATATTGTCATTTGGAGTGCCTTGTTTAGTTTCTGCTTCTTCATTTCAGTTTTATAACCTCTGAGGTTTTTTTTATTATTATTCTATTGTGGAATGAGAGAAAGAAATAAAAATGCCTGCAGCTTTGTGTCACTAAAAATGAATCAGGGAATTTATGTTCAACCTTTTCTAAAATAATAATTTGAAGCCCATATTTGCATAGTATTACATGGCTTTTCACTATTTACAAACAAAATTAAGTTGCATAATTATTGTAGTTAAAGCCATTGAAAGCACGCTAATCGAAATGGTTGCATTCCTTTGGGTGAACCATAGATGCAAGAGTTTAATAGATTTTTTAATATACTTTTTGTAATTTCTTGCCTGGAAATATATTCCCAGTCTTCTTTCATTGCTTTATATTGCATTAGGAGGTACAATCATCCTCAATAAATGTTGGGGTGTCTTTAGTTAATGAATAAACAACACCGAAACCAGGGATGGGTTCTACTTACCTTTACTACTGGTTCACAGCAGGAACAAACATGTCATTTATTTTTGTCGAGCTTCTTCCAGCAAAGTACAGATCTTCAATGGATCCAGCAGCTTCCCTTAGATGGATAGAAAAGTTACTTTATTATGTCCTCTTTGATACCTATTGAATTATAACACCATGTTAAGAGGAAATGAAAGCAGTGGGAAGGGACATTTCTCCCTCTGCTCATTTGCCAGAGCCCGAAGAGAAATGAGCAATATTTAAAAAGATGGAAGATGTTATTGAGAAAGATCCCACTTATGGGTCCCACCAAAACCTTGAGCTGACATTATTTCTAGCCATTAAAAAGTTGCTTTTGAGACTATGTACATGAGTTTGCTATTGATCACTTTTTCAGTGCCGTTATAATTTTGAACAGTCACTAAATGAATACTTGTAAATTGAGAACTATCTGTATAGTATACCTGGAGCCTGGTTATTTGTGCCTCAAATGAGAATTCAGACTAAATTAGATTTCTTCATTGTTATTACTAGGCTGTTTGTTGTACCCCAGGTGGCACTAGTTTGATCTTTTACAGATTTAATTTTAGGCCCCATTTTATTCACTATGCACCATGACTTTCCTTACTAGAGTTTGCAGAACATTTTTTTCCACCATGAGAGTAGTGTCAAATCCTAGCACAGATTATTGATGTCTCTTCCACCAATTTTAAAACGACACACACATTTTCTATTCCAGCTTTCCATAATATATATTCGGCATAGAAGCTGAATAAATAAGGAGAGAGTCTCCATCTTTGTCTCATTCCTTTGCTAACCTGAAACCAGTCTGTTTTGTCCATATTGTAAACCAGCAGTCCCCAACCTTTCCACCTTGGCAGCCCAGCGCAGCCCAGCACAGGGGTGCGTGTGAGTAGCAGGTCCATGTGCATAGCTCTATTGGTACAAGTGGCAGGCATCCATGCCCTCCATTCATGCAAATGGAGCTTCAAGCATGAGCAGCCTCTATTCACAGGAGTGGAGATTTGCATACATGGACAAGCATTCTCCATTCAAGTGCCCTCCACTCGTGTGAGTGGAGTTTCACACACAAATTGAAGGGCCACATCATGTGAGTGGAGTTTTGCACTCAAGCTGAAGGGCCCACTGCTCCTGTGAGTGGAGTTTTGCATGCGAGCTGAAGGGCTCACTGCTTGTGTGAGTGGAGTCTGCACACAAGCTGAAGGGCCCACTGCTCCTGTGAGTGAAGTTTCACATGCGAGCTGAAGGGCTCACTGCTTGTGTGAGTGGAGTCTGCACACAAGCTGAAGGGCCCACTGCTCATGTGAGTGGAGTTTCGCACACAAGCTGAAGGGCTCACTGCTCGTGTGAATGGAGCTTCACCCATACGCTTGCCCACCACTCATACAGCCTAGTTTTGAACAGCCCAGTTTTGAACAGGCCATAGCCTGAGGGTTGGGGACCCCTTCTGGAAACAATAGATTTTTCATGAGGAAAATGAGATGACGTGGGATTTCCATTTTTCTATTCACATTCCACAGCCTAACATAATGACATAATCAAAGTTCTTTTAATCAATTAAACATTTTAGACGTCCACTTATTTTCTAAAGCTCTTTGCTAATTTTAAATATTTATGTTACAAGGTCATTTTCTAATATAACTAGTTTTATTATTTGTTTATTTATATTGTTAAGTACTGTTTTTAATAATATTTTAGGATATTTGCTAATCTAGTCTTGGAATAAAATAGTTTGAAAGACCATAAAATTCAATTGCTCATTCCAGATTTTTCTTGCCTTCTTAATCCCCAGGAATATGTCCAAATAATGTAGAAATATAGGAACATGGTATTGTGCCTTTTTTTTCTGCAAATACTTAGCATCTTTCCATTCCAAGCACTCAGTGTTCCCTTTTCTGATGTACTAGATTAAATCTCCAACTGTTACATGATTAGAACATGGCAGGTTATTCTTGTTGGTTTCAATTCAGCAAGAATAAATGTAACAACAGAAACCTAAAGAGGAGGAAGATAGAGAGACTGAACACAGATGTCTCTGTACTAACAATGTTAACTGAAACTTAACTGTTTAATGGAAACTGCTAAGTGTCCCCAATTAAAGATAAAAATCAAAACAACAATCCTGAAAGAGGCAACATCCTTAACAAAATATAACAGAGACAGCAGATAAATGAGCTGTTTATAAAGAGTTTTCTATTTAAATGCAGGTTACTACATATTCCCAACAGTGTTTCCTCTGAGTAATTTATAACACTCAAAACACTATAAGAGAATTTGAACTTCTGGGATTTTATGTTGGCTGAGAAATTCTAATAAATGTCTACACTATTAGTAAATATTAAATGTCTATATTTTTTGTTGTTGCCCTATTCATTTTATAACCAGCTGCTATTCTATCTATTTTATTTTCTCTGCATTTGTTTCCATTCATTGCTGTATTGCTGTATTGTTGACTAAGTGGATTGGTCAGATTAAGGGATGAGAGATGAATAGTTTACTTTGCAAAAATTGTAGTAAGTCTTGCTTTTTTTTTTAACTAAACTTAATTTATTTTTAATAGTTCAAAATTCAGGGATGTCCATATTTCGTAGACCACAAGATAGGATTGTCATTTTGATAGGATTGTGAACATTTTTTTAAACAGTCACTCCCATTGGCCAAGGAAACAGAAGTGTGGTTAACAGCAACAAAGGGAAGGGAAGGGAAGGAGGGAAGGGAGAACAGGAAGGAAGGAAGGAAGGAAGGAAGGAAGGAAGGAAGGAAGGAAGGAAGGAAGGAAGGAAGGAAGATTTCCAATGTTCCTTCCATCTTCACACAAGGAAGCTCAATGGGGAAACCAGCAGAAAGTCAGAAATCACTTCTGCTTCTACTGCTTTTTTATTCACAGTTGATAATTCTGTTTATATGTTTAAGTAAGGAAATATCTCTGAAATGATGACTCAAAAGGATACAGGTTGTCTAATATATGTGTGTGTGTGTGTTTATGTGTTTTTCAGACTCACATACACAAAATCATACATACATATATGCACATATCAATTTGATGTAGTGGATAAGGCACAAGACTAGAAACCAAGAGACTTGAGTTCTAGTTCCACCTTTGGAACAAAGGAAGACACATGTTTTTGGAACACTCACTTTCTCTCTAAACATCAGAGACTAGTATAGACAGATACCAGGAATCAATATTGATTTTCCATGCAGTTTAGGAGAAATTGAATGCATCAATCATATACTGTTGTATTGTAATTTTTAAAAGGACCCAAGGAATTTATTTATTTTACCTCTATCTTGCAACAAGATAGGCAAATCTTTACCATACAAAGTTTCTACTAGCTAATTCTAATTAAAACATCACTAACATTGTGACCAAATTTTCTGTGGCAGCAATCAAAACATGTTATCAACTAATGTATAACTGCAAGGAATTGTCCAGGCAGTCTCCAAAAATCAAATGTGATTGAACGGAAGAAAATAAAATATATTTTTTTTATTTTGTTTTATATATTAATGTGTGTGAATCATTGGTAGTAATAAATAATGTATTAATCTGTGGTCCTAGCAAAGATCTCCTAAGCTGGTAAAACTTCCCATCTGAAGCACTAAAGAAGTATCTCACCAACCTGTGTGATTAAGATAAGACCTCTATGGATGCTGGAACATGAAGGACACTCACTTTGGCTTCCTGGAATTAGTGCTGAGCAGAGAAATTCTGCATTTTTTTTCTTCCATCATTTCCCATTCTATTTGATGAAAAAGAATTTACTTTTATTTTTTTCTCCCCCAAAGGAGAAGATAATTTCTGTGACGCTCTCAGAGATGGAATGTAGTATTCTTGCAATTGCAGAGTTATGAGATGGCCAGAGAATAGGAGTGAATTTCCCAAGTTTTATTATATAAATGTATTCTAAATAGTTTACGGGGGCAAAAATGAGCTAAAAGACTTTCTTCGTAATGAGAAAAAGAAAAAAAGGGGGGGGAGGGGGAGAATGGAAACAGGAATTGACACAGATTTTTGCAAGTGAACTGGCTTTGATCTATAAATACAGCTGGCAGTGCCATCTGTATAACAGCTTTTCAAACCAACTACCAGTAGAAAATACCTAAGGAATATGGGGGATATTATGAAATAACACCTTTAGAATCCTTTTCAGGATAGAGAAACAATTGTTTCTCCCCCTTCAGGTGGCTGTTCAGCAAGCAGCCATTAAAAAGAATTATTTGTTCAGTGTTTCACTGAAATCAATGGTAGAAGCATAAAGGTCATCACGCTCATTTGCATAACAGTTATCCAGGGCTGACTGGGATGGTGATAATTTTGCAGAAAGCTTTCTTTCTTTCTTTCTTCCATAGATGGATTGTGGCTTTATTTTTGGCTATGCGCTGTGATAACATAGGCAATGCCATTATTAGACTCTCAGATAGATCTTTTTAAGAGGGAAGCATTTCAGCTCTTTATGTGCGATTCTGTTGTTGGCAGCATCGTTTGTAGAAATAAGATACAGTTCCTTAGAATGATTAAGGAAGTCATTCACAGGACAAGCAGCTATGCAAGCCAGGTGGAATGGCCATTTTGGGAGTGGGAACTAAGACAACAAGGTCTTCTAATATGGGGCAAATCACAGCAAGCTTTTGATCCATTTGTGCTCTATTCCACCTTAAGCAGGTTTTCTGGTGAGAAGTCCATTTGAGAAGGATACAATATCCAATATTCTGCTGTTGTGGATATTTACCAATATCCACAACAGCAGAAGAGAAAAATGACAGTTTCAAACTGGGAAGAAAACAGGGAAGAAAAAAGGAAGAGAAATTCTTAGAGCTGGCAATCCAAGAAAAGAGCTATTTCACAGCAATCCTTTCCACTGTAGACAATCTTCCTCATTTCCCCAAAAGTTTCTTGCGTTGACACCTATTTGAAGGGAAACATTAACATATAATGTTACTGTTTTCTCTTTTTCTTTTACAAACACATGTAAGGTACAGGCACAACTGCCTACATTTACTGGATCTGATTCACATGTGTGTGGCATCATAAAACACAGCAAATCGCTCATGTGCACCATCCGCATATGGATGCACCATCAAACAACATGGCATTTTGCTCTCATACGCTGTCCACACATGCATGCGGGGTCAAAAACACAGCAATATAGGATGGGATTGCACCGGGGTGGGTGGGCAGGGGCGCAGGATGCCACTACTGGTTTGCCCGAACTGATCCGAACTGACTGAATACCACCTCTGATTTGATCCACTCATAGAGATCTTCCCAGGAAAAGATATTTGTGATATCCTACTTCCATGAGATGAGGACTGAAGCTGAAAAGTTTTGCTTTTCTGAGGGTCCTTGGTGCTCTCTGAGTTTGGTTGTTTTCTTGCAGACTTATCAAACTAGGCAATATCATCAGTGCTAGAAAGGAGTGGAGTGACGTTCTCATTTTATATACTGAATTGCCACCAGAATCCACCAGAATTGTCCTGTCAATTCTGGTGGAAATGGTCTTGGTGGTTCTTTGATTGGGCTGTTGTTTACAGTTGCCTTGTTTGTCAGAGTTGGTAGTTCCTTGATTATCGTTTGCTTCTTGATTGTTGGTCTAATGTTAATTCTGCTCATCTGGTTGTTGATTGCTAGTGAGGAAATGTTTTGGTCATTTTATCTCCTTTTTGTCTTTTTGATTGTCTCTTTTGAATGATGTGTATATGTTATTTACCGCTATGTGCCTGTTGATGGGTGATTTGTCTGAGTGCCAGGCTCCCAGGAATTCTATAGAGTTTTTGAACTTAGCGTGGTCTAGGATGTTTCCCAGTTTTGGAAAGTTTTTCTTCTCTTTCAATCTAGCTATTTTAAGGAATGACTGCCTTCTACAAGGGTGCACCCCTTTAAGATGGCCTTCCAACAGCTTTTAAAGAACAAATTTTCCCAGGAAGCCTGAAGGAAATGGGTGTTTGACATCTTCATATTGATGTTTAATTTACAGCATTATATTACTGCCTGACTCTCAGTGACTTGGGATAGGCCTCTCTGCTTCTCCCCCCCCCCCCTCTCTCTCTCTCTCTCACACACACACACACACACATTAAAAATATGCTAAAATAAAAAATTTCTCTACATTACTTATTTTTAAAGAACAACAGATGACCAAAAAATAGAGAAAAAGCAGACAGGAATGAAAAAGTAAACAAACCCTCCAATTCAAGGCCTGGGAGAAGAGCCAAGTCTTCAGGTGCCCGTTTGCCACCTTTCCATTCTTTACCATCCAGTCAGTGAGAAAAAGCCCAGAAACAATTGTAACTAGAATTTCAAAACCTATATTTATGTTTTTGGAAAAGAAAGGAAAGAATGCCCTGAACAACAGTCTAAGGAAATGAAAGTGGTATGAAGTAGTTCTGGATGAAAGAGAAAGGAGAGAATGTATTTCTCATTTAAGACTGTCCACAGGGCTAAAGAAGAGTTGAACAATCCTGCAGAAGTCAGATAGACAGCATACAGGTTGAATGAATGAATGAATGAATGACCAATAAATAAATACCCATCTTAATCCAGTATTTTCTTTCTAATAATTGCTAACTAGATGTCTCTGGCGAGTTCACAAGAAAGACACTTAGTCTTCAATGGTAATAACACTTTATAAATCTATCCTCTGTGGACTTACTTAATCTTTTAAAGTTATCCAAATTAGTGTCCAGCACCATATTATCTGATTGGAAATCTGGACCTTTTTTTAGAGAAAAAGAATATTGACTTCAGACCAAAAAGATGCTTTATTGTGCAACACAAGACCTCATTATGAATATGAACTTTGGAGAAAATTTTATTAAATGGGTAAGATATATGGCTTATAAATAGTACAAATTAAAGTTAATGATGAATTGATGAAACCTTGAGCAGTATGAAAAGGGACAAGACAAGAATGTCTGCTTTCATCATTGTTGTTTATTTTGGCTCTTGAAGTTTTGAATATAAATCTAAAAAAAGGTTGAGAGAAGAACTGGGATGAAAGTTTTAAAAAGTAAATAAATTAAGGGCATTTTTACTTCACAATTGTTTTTTATCCATGTAAATGTTCTTAAATCAATCTATCTAGATGGATGGATGGATGGATGGATGGATGGATGGATGGATGGATGGATAGATAGATAGATAGATAGATAGATAGATAGATAGATAGAGTAGCTACCTAGCTAGATAGCGAGAGAGATAGCTACATAGCTAGCTAGCTAGCTAGCTATCATTATACGATGCAACCAATTGGACATTTCTATTCCTGAATTCCTTAAAGAAGACCATGATCTGTTTTTCTTTCTGTTATATATATATATATATATATATATATATATATATATATATATATATATATATATATATATATATATATATATATGTTTTCTGAGGTTTTCGCGGGTGTTTGTATGTAGGTCTTTGGTTATTCGGGTCTTCTCCCGCGTAGAATTGGAAGTATCTTGGCGACGTTTCGACGAAGTCTCATTCGTCATCTTCAGGCTGGTGTTCTCGGCTTCGAGAACACCAGCCTGAAGATGACGAATGAGACTTCGTCGAAACGTCACCAAGATACTTCCAATTCTACGCGGGAGAAGACCCGAATAACCAAAGACCTACATATATATATATATATATATATATATATATATATATATATATATATATATATATACACACACACACACACACACACACACACACACACACACACACACGAATATTATCATTTTATCTGTCTTAAATTCAGTAAGGAAACAGGGATTTTGGAAGCTTTCTGATTGTACTAAAATGTATCTATGTTTTCAAAATAAGGAATACAAAATGTTCTGTGACTCCATTATAATCTAAAAATATATCACATATATGAAGTTAAAGGGAGAAATATCACTTCCTAATTAAGTAGACCACCCATTTCCTTGTGCAAAATTAAATCTAGGAATGATGGGAGAGACACAGTCAGTAAATAATTAATTTGTGCTGGATCTATTTAGACACCCACGTAATAACCACCCAAGGAAGAATATATCACAGCTATGTCTTTGAGAAGCTTTTTCAGAAGGGGGCATAGTTGTGCTACTGCAGGAAATCCATTCAGATTTTCTGACATTAACAGTGTGATCATATACCAGTCAATGAATAAACTGTCCCAAATGCAAATAAATGTCAAATTTAACATAAGGGTTTGTTAATCAAGACTGTGACACAACTTTAGAAATAGAAACATTCTATTCATGTTTAGCTCGCAATGTTTTGTTTGAGTTTTGACATCACCTATAACATTTTACCATCTATTTCCATATCCACAAATATGAAGTTGTTTTTGCACATATTACATTTGCAAGGACTACTGTTAGGTTCACATCTCACTGAGATGTAGAAACATAGGATGCTATATATCTAGCTGCTTGAACAAATTAGAGAATAGCTATTTCTGATTACCCAATGGGGATTAAAATTATTTCAAGACTTTCACCCTACCCTGAAAGTTCTCCAATATCAATAGAAATGTGTACTTATAGATAAATAGTATATCTTTGGATTACTTGCACTCCTGTAATAGATAATGAATTATCTGATTTCAGTTATTTAATAATAGCAGGAACAATGTAGCATGTATATACGCTTCTACTAAATAAAGAATATTTGGGTTAGCTAACTAGAAATAGGAAGAATCTGAATTTTATTCCATTCTGGTACTCAAAATAACACACTGAGATTAAAATTATTTACGGTATTTTAAAGTATATGTATCTACCAGTTCTTGGAGTTCTAATAAAACTAGAACTAGTGGAAACTGTAGGCCTGGAGACTGCCCATTCTGTTTTTCAATCTCATTTCACATTGCTGGCAGTTCACTGAAATACCTTTCATCAAATAAGATCAAATTTTGCAGCCTTTACAGGTAGATTGGGCAGAAAATACGATCAGATAATCTAATTCTACTTTATTATAGAGCTATAATTAATAACATAATTTTCCAAGCATAAACCTCCCACCATCTTTCTTACAGCCTGAGAAACTACAGAGGGTCTCTTCTGGCTTCCTTTAGCTATTATGCAGCTGTCTATGCTATCTCTTATCTAACTGTACCTTAGGCATCATTATCTGCCACTGTCTCCCAAGGTCTTTCTCACTATTACAGTACCTAAGGCATGCTTCCCCTTTGTCATTCTATTTTTATGATGAAGTCATTGACCATAAGAAAAAGTCAATATGAAAGCTGGTGCACAATTTCTGTTTTCAAGCATGTGAATGGCTGGCTGACTTGCATACCATTTTCTCATTCAGAGTTCAGCCAATAATGTTTACATGTTTTCATATATATTTCTATATCTTTTATTTTTGTTAAAGCATGCTTTGAAAATGCTTTAGTGAAGCCAGCAGTCTTTAAAATTAAGTGCTGTATTTCATGAACATTAAAGCTATATGTTTATGATTTTGTGTTTTGTCCTAGGATCAAATAATGAGCAGTATATATACATTCTTAAAGAAATCAATACATAAATCAATATAAGCATGCAATGAAAAAGCAGTGAAAACCACAATCTCATCACTTTTTAAACCATTCTAACTATAAATAAAAAGGATGACAATTTTGTATTTTCAGATATTGATTATGATACACTTTAAACTTTGTTAAGGTAAACCTGCCTTGAGGATTTTTCGGAGAAAGAGAACAGGATATGAATTTTAGAAATAAATAAAGCATATAAATATTTCAGTCCCTACTACAGGCAAAGTTTAAGTTTTCATACTTTTCAGGCTCTATCTGTATGTCATCATCCATTATTTTTTTTTCCATTATTAAAAAAAATTAGAATATGCAAAGTTTCAGTAATTCACAAAAATTTTGTATACCATCTTCCATAATTATATCTATCTGTATGCTACTACAACTCTTTTTATCATGACCTTTAAAAGAGTGAAATGATGCATCTGGGCCAATTATTGAACAAAGGTATCTCAGGTGGGTTAACATACAGAATGTGTTCAGAATGTGTGACAGGGCAGGGCAAGGCAAGGCAAGGCAAGGCAAATAAGTTACATCTAATCTTTTCAGCAGTTACAAAGGAAAATTTCTGATGCTTCTTGCCAGCTATAGTACCTACAAGGAAACTTAATGAGGAGGTCGGCAGGAAGTTGGAAGTCACTCCAACTCTCACTCCCTTTTTTGGCCATTTGCAGTCAATCTTATTATTATTATTATTATTATTATTATTATTATTATTATTATTATTATTATTATTAGTTTATTTATTTAATTTCTATACTGCCTTTCTCCTGAAGGACTCAGGGCGGTGCACAGCCAACAATAAAACAAATACAAATACAAAATTTAAAAGCATTTTAAAACATATTAAACAATTGGCCTTAATCATTAAAAATAAACCCCAATTAAAAATCATGTCTAGGCCAGCCTAGCTTGTTGGAACAATAGCGTCTTGAGGGCACGGCGAAAGGTGCATAGGTCAGGGATCATCTGTATCTCCGGGAGCAATTCATTCCAGA
The DNA here is from genome assembly GCA_030761175.1 of Masticophis lateralis. NCBI lineage: Eukaryota > Metazoa > Chordata > Lepidosauria > Squamata > Colubridae > Masticophis > Masticophis lateralis. The sequence continues at coordinate 51,112,789 of JAUDYJ010000002.1, forward strand.
GGGCAAGTGCCCCCACAGAGAAGGCTCTCCTCCTAGGGGCCACCAGTTGACACTGTTTGGTTGACGGCACCCTGAGGAGTCCCTCTCTGTGGGAGGGTATTGGCAGGTGGGGGGCTATCTCTGTTTAGGTAAGGAAATACTCTGAGATGACGACACAACAGGGCACAGGTTGCCTAGTATCTTAATAATTTTCCTTATATTTCTATTTTTAACGTAACTTTCCCTACCTACTGAAACTAACAAGCTTTATTTGACTGAAAGACTTGCAATTGCACAGTTATGAGATGGCCAAAGAATATGAGTGAATTTCCCGAGTTTTATTATATAAATGTATTCTAAATGGTTTACGGGGGCAAAAATGAGCTTAATTAATCTTTTAAAGATTAATGGAAAGTTGTAAAAGAAAAGGAAAGGAAAAGTGCATTAAAGGTAGGAGAGCATTTCTGTGTCATATGTTGACAAATATACATTTGTCAAATCTCCAGAGAGATTAAGAAGTGGCTTGTGATTTAGTGATTTAAATCACTATTCCAAATATATTTTAAGCAGGTTTTCTGAATTATTTTTTTTTCATTGAGCTTTGGTGTATGTTGTTGGATATGTTTTGTGTAAGTCAAAAAAGATATGCTTCATGTTTTGTTGAAGAGTCAGGATGAGTCACCCTATTTCACCGTTCCAGGCCAATCTTACTAGGTTCCTTCTTCTGTGTTACTCCTAGACAAATACCCTGTCCCTTGGACTCTTTTTTAAAATTGGATTATTTTAGTATCATGTCTAGAAACAGCCTCTTGATGGGCCTAAGAGAGGTTCATTTAATAAACTCTCTCCTTTTTTAAGGAGTCTGACTGAGAGGACTGAACCAATTGTGGTTGCCAAGCAACTGAAAGATGTTTTTGCTAGCTTCCCTAGACTGGAGCCCATCAGTGGCCTGGGAATATCACGATTTATTGGGGGGGGGGGGGGTTTGTACCTGAATAAAATATAGATTCCTGAACAAATTGTGAATCAGCTGCACTCTTCTTGCTGTAATCACAATGAAATTTTGCTAGTGGATAGAAACAAATAAAGACATCTACATTAAAATAAAGTTGAATCAGTATGAGAGAAGCAGCCACACATTTTTTTTTTTACTTTTATCAATGTAAATGGTGTTTTACAGATTTTTTTAAAAAAAACTGCAATTGGAATACACTGAATAGTCAACATGTGCAAAGTTAACATTCAAACTTTTATATTTTTTATGACAAGATTAGATTTTAGAAGATTATACTTTAGAAAATTTCATGTTTGTATTGCTCTTTTCCAAGTCATTCCAATTTTGTTGCTCTTGGTTTTCCTTAATACCTTTAATATGTATTAATGTAATTCAGTAAGATACAGCAATCTAGACTGATTCTAAATAAATTATATTCTATAAATTATTATTTGACATGTATGTGTATCAGAATGGAAACTTAACTCCAAAGTATAACAGAAGAAATATCTCATAAAACCTGTGGCCTGAATAGTGCGACTTGGTATTGCTATAATTACATGAATAGTAACTGCTATGTATACAACTATAAAATCAATTGTAGACATCAGCTCAGAGTCACCAGATAGTACAAATGTGCATGTATGTACGTGTGTGTGTGTGTGCGCGCGCGCGCATCAGAGGTGGGTTTCAGCAGGTTCTGACCAGTTCTGGAGAACCGGTAGAGGGAATTTTGAGTATTTCAAAGAACTGGTAAATACCACCTCTGACTGGCCCTGCCCCCATATATTCTCTGCCTCCCGAGTCCCAGCTGATTGGGGAGGGAATCGAGATTTTACAGTATCCTTCCCCTGCCACGCCCACCAAGCCACACCCACCAAGCAATGCCATGCCATGCCCACCAAGCCACACCCATAGAACCGGTAGTAAAAAAATTTGAAACCCACCACTGGTATGTATGTGTTTGTTTGTAACATTTATATAGTTGCCCATCTTCTAACCAGCTCTGGGGCAGCTCCAAAATAAAAGTTAAAACAACATATAAAACCATATTAAAATTATAAAATTAACTAGATTAAAACAGCCAGAAAAAGTGATTCTTTAAAACTTTACAAAATGTTACAAGGAAGGAGGCCTACCAAACCTCAGGAGGCAGGGAGCTGCCACAAATAAGGCATGCTTACCAGCTCCCATCAGATGCCAATATATCAGGCAAGGGACTAGGTGCCTGCCCACTCTAACTGACTTGATAGGACTGGTAAATGTTCTTATGGAAAGACGATCCTGCAGATAACCTGTGTGCCATATAGGCCTTTAAAAGTGATGACTAGCATCTTGAATTACACATGGAAATAAACTGGAAGTCAGTGAAATTCACAGCTTACCCAAGTAACAAATATGTTACATGGGTAAGCCTAAGGGTTCCATTTACTGTATGCCCTTCTGCATTCTGGATCAGGTAAAGTTTCTGGATAATCTTCAAAAGCAACCCCATGTAGAGTTCATTACAGTAATCCAGATGAGAGGTGAGCAAGGCCTCCCAGTCCAGAAAAAGGCTGTAATTGGCAGACTAGATGAATCTGTGCAAAAGCCCCCTTCCCTCCCACCCAGCTAGGTTTGAATAGTGAGAATAGAAGCACAGGCATAAAGATGATATAGTTCCATATTTACTCTCTGGATTATGAAGCAAGCCAGGGGTGGGTCCCACTTACCTTCGCTACCAGTTTGCAATGGCATGCGCAGAGCATCCATGATGACATCCGGACAAGTGGGTGGAGCCTCCCACCACTGTTACTACCAGTTCACCAAACCAGTAGCAATCCACTGCCGAAGCAAGCCCTTTTACTATTGTGGTTCTCCATCATCATGTGAAGTCATCTGCCACCATATCTATTGCATGTCAATGTCCACATGAACATTCAATATTTAAGAGCTGGATTTCTTCAGTTGCAAGCCTACCGTTACAAACAGGAGGCAGAAATCTGAATTTGTGTCATGAAAGATGGAAAATTGTTTGTGGTGAATCTCTTTATTATGGAAAAGTGCTTGAGTGATTTTCTGCTCAGTGCAGAAACATCTGTTAGTGAATGGATTTTTCTCCAACTTTACATTTCTATGTTGTACACTTGCTCCCATTATTGTTTATATAATCAAAGTGATTTGTGGGACCATTTCTCTGAAAGTATCCCCCACAACTGCTTAGGAGAATTAATAATTTCAAGACTTGAAATCTCAAATTCTTTGCCAACATCTTCAGTTGCTACAGTATTTTTTGAATACTCTACATTATCATCAAACACAGAACCTATAGCATATATGAAAGTATTCCTTCTCTGGTATATTGTGATGTATAAAATTTCAAATAATTTTGAAAAAAAAAATTAAAGAATCATGAGACAGCAGGCTATATTATTTCTTGGAACCATGGTAGCTATGCCAATACATATATTTGAAAGGTAAAACATTGGGGAGAAAGAAACAGCCTTTCTTTCAGGTAACTAGACAATTTATCTAATTTGCCTTACACATGTGGCTTAACATAATGCAAGACGATAATACTTGAGGTGGGGTGTTTTAAGAACTCAGGTATCATCACTCACAGTAAAGAGAGGAAATTTTCTATATTATGGAAAAGTTAGTTGTAGAAGATGACCAGGCTGAGCCTGAGGGAAGGGTCAAACATAACATTAGTTTGATGTCCCTTCATGCTTACAAGAGATCTACATCCAGCCTCCTTGAATTCCATTGATTCTTATATACCACCAATTTGCCTTCTTCTACAAGAAATGTATTCAGGTTCTTGTAGAAAGATATCATGGAATACACTTGTATTCAATTGAACAATCTTGGCTCCTGATTTCTTGCATCTGGCACTAGTATAACTTAATATATTTTTTGACAATTTTGATTCACCAATTCGCTAACAATAAGAAGACACAGTTTGCTTTGTATTTTTTTAAAAAACATACCCATGATTTAGTTAAGTCATTAGTGTAAGTACTGTGCATATTTAAGGATTTTTGTAAGTATGCTATTTAACTTTCCTTGGGACATATGTCTCTCTGGGATCTTAAATGCACACTGTTAACTTTTAAATTGTTTTCTGAGGCACCCTTCTCTTTTTTTACCCAAAGTATAATTCTTTCTACAAGTGAAAACAGCAAAAAATAAAACTACATCAAAATGTCAACTGAATACAGCACTAACAAAATTAATTCATTGACACATTCTGCACCGAGTCTTGTTGAGAAAGTTGTCCTGATAGGTCACACCAGTATTTGTGAGGGTGAAAACTGGGAAGAAGCAAGCCTGACTCCTTTTGCATGTTTGTTGATGGCATATACACACACACATACAAAAGAGGGAAGGCTTACTGTACATATAACATCTCATTTGCCATCTTACAGATTCTGACTCCTTTAAAAAATTCTGTGATCTGGATCATGTACCTATGAAGACTTTTAGTTTTCATTTTATATACAGGAACTGGCTTCAAATGACTTCTTTTATACTCACTAATGTAATGTTTACTGAGCATTACTGAATCATACCTCACATTGGATAGATATTTATGAGCAGATAATTTGAGATAATGTGATCTTTTATTTCAACTTGTAAAATGCTGATGATGGGCTGTCTGCTAAAATAAAGCCAGGTCATGATACACACTTGAAAGTAAATCCGGAAGCTTATAATTGTGGAGTCTGTCTGGCAAGAACAAAGAATGCTTATTCACAGGAAATATGCATGTGTAAAGCTTGTAACAATTCTGGGTAGTTAGAAAGCTGATAAAAATAACAAAGAGTTAGGCAACTTGCAGACCTCAAGAAGTTAGGATTAGAGATAGCTTGGAGCAAATAAAATGTGTATTAGATAACTCTTGGGGCATTCATTAGCCAAAGTTTAGGAATAGGGACAGCTAGAGACCAATAGAACAAATTGTAGAATTATTACTAAAATGTTTATTAGATGATATTTCTTATTATCCTGCCCTGTCCTGCCTTCTACTTTAGTGAAAATGTATAAAGCTTTCTTAATTCTTTGTTCTTGGTTTTTGGCATTTTGGCCAGGAGCCCTTTTCCTTGGAGTTCACCAATAAAAAGCATTGATAATAAATAAGAGGAAACAGAAAAAAAATGAAGATTGTAGAAATAAAATTGTATACATTGTTTTTATATGTATATATGTAAATAAATTAATAGAATTATATGTATAAAGAGTACATTGAAATAAGGGAGAAAAAATGGATAAGTAAGAAATGTTTTACCAATGTAAAATTGTTGAAAAGAAAAAATGTTAAAGATTCTTTTTTTTTTGTTTTTAAAATATGTTTAATAAAAATTATTTTTTTAAAAAAAAAAAGCAATAAAAAACCCTGCATTTTGTGTCTGGCATCCATTCCTGGCCTCGGCACCAGACTCAGACCGGATAGTCTGAGTTTGGTGCCGAGATAGATAGATAGATAGACAGACAGACAGACAGACAGACAGACAGACAGACAGACATATATATTTATATTTGCTGATAAAGAAATAAAGGAAGACTAGTATAGATCTATTTCAAGCTATTTAGCTGTCATCAACTAGCCATACCTTTACTCGGATTTGAACTTATTCAAATCTGAGTAAATTTATTTCTTTATCAGCAAATATCAATTTGGTATAAAATGATTTGTCGTGAATGTGACTGCTTGAGGGCTCCTGGATTGGAGTTGAAAGGCGAAAGGGATGCAGTATGCTCCCTCCCATACTAGGGTAGACCAAACACTTAATAATACATACACAGAGAGAGAGAGAGAGAGAGAGAGAGAGAGAGAGAGAGAGAGAGAGAGAGAGAGAGAGAGAGAGAGAGAGAGAGAGAGAGAGAGAGAGAAATTTAATTGTATATGCTTCATGGAAAAGTAATAACAAATCTATAGAAAATTTGGAAAGTAGATTTTAAGAACTTTGGAGCATCTATATTAAAATTCCGTGAAGCACATTTGCCTGCTAAATTAGGACAATTTGCTCTATGCATTTGTTATTGTAAATTCATTGAATCACATAAACCAAAAATATTGGGATACTGGTTTTTCAACCGAAACAGCTTTAAGTCAATGAGATTTTTATTGTTAAAGATAATCAGTGCAAAGTACATAATGACTCTGATATAACAGATTACCATTTTTTAAAATTATAGTACCTGTCAATATATAACATTAAATCAAAGGTTACTGGGGAAGAAATTAATCATTTTTAAACAATATAGTTCTTCTGAAGATTATACATGACCAGGCTGTTTAATCTAACTGCACATTTATCTCTTCAGAAAATAATAGATACCATTAAATCTTTTAAAAAGAAAATGCACCCAGGCTTGACGGCTATCCTACTGAGTGGTATAAACCATATATTGATGTTTTTGGTTCCTATATTGCTGGAGATTTATAAGGAGGCTTTTCTGAATAAAGGGTGTTTTTCTTTCAAACCTCTTTTACAGAAGCTTATATAATTGCACTTTTGAAGGCCGGTAAAGATTCTGCCGACAGTGTAAGCTATCAATTTCATTATTTATTTATTATTTATTTATTGCACTCATGTACTATTCCAATTCTTCCAGACTCTGTTTGGCCTACATCAATTTACATTTTCCCACCAAGAAACAATGCAAGAACTTCACTTCAATAAGTCCCTAAATTATAAAAACTAACACAATTTCTACCCTATCTATTCCCAAATCCTTTTGTAAGAGGCAGTTTTAATAACCTTTCTAAACTCCACCCACTCAATACTCAGGAGAATGTCCCAAAGGTGCTTTTTCTGGAAGCAACTGGACTTTCTTGTTTTTTTTTTTCTTTGAAGACGTTTTGCTTCTCATCTAAGAAGCTTCTTCAGCTCTGACTGGATGGTGGGGAATGGAAGGATTTATACTCCTTGCAGACAGCTGGTTATTTGCATACTTTTAGAGAGTCCTTGAAGCACTTGGAGGTTTATCTGTGTCCTCAGGGTCACCTGAGTAGTGCTCCTGGTTCCTGTAGTCTGCAATTTTTTTCCTCTGGAAAGCCATTCCTAATCCCACACCATTCAAAGGGTGTTCATCCCAAATTGTATAGCCAAAAGTCTGTAGAGATTCTCAATCATCCAGGTCATGGTTAGAAAGATGGGTAGAGATATTGGTTTAATATCTGTAGCTTGTTAATATTGTTTTGGGAAGAATATGGATTAAAAATGTGCATATCTGAATTATGTATTACTGTGTGAAATGTATCTGCATATGAAGAACTGGATACAGCCGATATGGGGCATAGCAAAAATATTGCTCTGTTAGCATGAAAAGATATTGCCATTTTTATTTACAGTATTTGACTGATGATATGTGTTTCTCTAGTGCAGTGATGGCGAACCTTTTTGGCATTGCGTGCCAAAAGTCTGAGTGCGCGAGCAGATCCCCACCCACCCACCCACCAGCACCTGGATAGGGTTGCTGAAAGTAGAGGTGCCTGTAAATTAACACGTGTTCATGTCTGAAGGCTACTCAGGAGAGATCAGGACCGGGTTGCTTATTTGCCGAATTGATTTTTTGGAAGGAAAAGAGAGAGGTGGGTGGAGGGGGATGAGGGAGGGGGAGAGAGAGAGAGTTAACTTTTCAGCACCTCCCATCCCGCAAACCAAACCCAACTGGCTTCTCCGCATCCCAAGGACACACACACATACACACACACCCTGCGCTTAGCAGCCACTTCTACTGGCTTCACCTTCTTGCGCCCACCTGAGCCATCTGTTGCAAGCCGAGGAGGATGTGGGGTGATGATTGCATCCCTGTTTTAACCTGGATGGGTTTCGCAGTTGTGTCCTTGAGTCAATGCCGGGGAAGGAACAGAAGAGCGGCCAGCTGCCCCAGCCACTGGTCCTTCTCCAGTGTTGGCTCGGCCGGCAATGCAGCAGCGGGCATGGTGGACATCGGGCGAAGGGTCCAACCACAGGCAGCACAGCACACCCGACCAACCCCCACCACCAAGCCAGGCTCTCCAGCTACCACAGGGGGAGGGGTGATGCCCACAGTCCAGGGGACACATGCAACTGGTAGAAACCAAGAGGGTTTCTCAGCCCTGCTTTGATGGTGACCATGTGGTCACCTGCACAGATTGCCTATCCCCCCCATCCTCACCAGCTGCTGGTTCGCCAAAGCCCTGCCAGCCACACCTGCTTGTTCAGTGGCCAGTGGGAGGAGCCCAGGCAGGGCGGCAGAGTCTGCACATTTGGAGGCTGAAGTGGCCCAGTCAAGATGCTGCCACCACCACCTGCACATACGCCCCTGTGCCCCATTTTGGGCCTTGAAAGGCTCCTGCACCAAACTTTGCTGGCATGAAGAGTCTACCAACGCTCCTCCTCCTCCTCCTGCCAACCTCGAGCTCCAGGCAGCATGCAGCATGGCCATTCATGCCAGCAAAGGTTGGTACAGCCCTCTCCAGCCACTTCTTCCAAGGGAGCATGACTGCTTCCCAGCTGGCAGGCCTCTTACTCCTCCAGTCCTAGTGCAGGCAGCTTGCTTCTCCTGGCTGTGAGGGATGAGGGGGCATGCTGGAACCCAGAAGATGAAAAGAAGCAGAGCTGCCAGCTAGACCAGGGTTTCCCTGTCACCCTGCCTGAGCAGCCCCAAACCTCCAGCAGGGAGAAAGGGAAGTCCCAGGCCACTATTCCTGCAGCCGCCGAGGAAGCAGCAGTGAGGGAACCCCCATTGTCAGGGGCGAGGGGGTGGTAGCGGCAAGGACTGGCTGGCCAGGGCTTCCCTTCCTCTTATGGAAGCCCATGTGGATCCCAGGCAGTGCAGCTTCAGGGCCTTTCCTTGCGGTGTCGATGACAAGGTAGGCAGGCAGGCGAGCGGGTGCAGGAGAGTCACTGAGGGAGTGCTCCTGGCTGGCAAGGGGGTGGATGTCCTGGGGCACCAGCCAGCTAGTCTTCTGTTTACTGGCACACATGCATGTGTGACAATCAACTGGCCGACTGATCTTTCGGTTTCTGGCACTGCTGCACATGTGAAGATCAGCTGATCATCACGTGTGCATGCACAGCAGTAACCAGAAGACTAGCTGGCCGAAGTGCATGGGTGTGCCAGAAACCCGGAGGAGGAATAGGCGACGCCTCGCATGCCAGGTGAAATGGCTCTGCGTGCCACTTCACCAACATGGCTCTAGTGCTTATCTATCAACATAGCAGGAAGACTGAATGATGTATTTCTCTTTTATCAAGATTTAAATATGAATAATGTGTTTTTACATATGTATTTGTGTGTATGGACAGGCACATTAAGACCAATTAAAACCAAAACAACTAGACACAGGGACAATTTTTTCCCTCGTATCATCACACTGCTGAACACATAATTCCCCCAGTACTGTCTTATTTTTGTTGTATGGCTATAGTATTATTACTATCCTTTCCATCTTCTTTACTACTCCCTCTTATCGTATTATTACTATGATTATTATTAATCACTTGCTTTGCATGTACACTGAGAGCTTTTGCCCACAAATTCCTTGTGTGTCTAATGACACTCGGCCAATAAAGTGTTCTGTTCTGTTTTGTTCTGTTCTGTTCTGATCAATATATATGCATGTAGGTAGATTTTTGCCCTTTTCGTTTTCTTTTTCATTATTTACTTCCCTTTTGAATATTAGAGCAATAAAAGGTAAATAGGACTTTTAAGTTATTCCCATTCATTTCAAAAGAACTGATTAAATGTCTAATATTCTCCACTCTCCCTTTTGAATCAGTAAAATTTTAAAGAACCTAGGGTTTTTGAGTAATTCCCAAATGTCATAATTTATATTTATTCCAGACATTAATAAAAGGCACCAAGAATTATATTTAAAAATGATATCTTTTAAAATGATTCTGCCCTTATTTCCTAAACTTTATATACAGTTTTAATCTCCTTTTCTCCCTAAACCTTCATATTCAGTTCTCCCCACTGTTGGTGATTCAGTCCAATTCAGTAACACTTCTAAAGCATTCATAATTCAGTCAGTTACGTTAAATATATTATCATACAGTTTAAATATTTTAAATCCACGCTTCTGTAACCTCTTTTAATGTAAAGAACAGACAATGTATAAATATTTTACAAAAATCAATGTGATGATATAGATGGAAGAAACCAATTAATTGTGTTCACTACAGTGTTGGGATATTCTGGCCTTAATATGTTTACATTAAATGTAAAATCAATATTAGCAAAAGTACAATTCTAGCAGTTACAATTCACATTATTTTTCAGAAAAATCATACAATATAGGTAAAATATCATTGCTGCATTTATTCATTGAACTTATCCTATAATGTTACTGTTTGTGAATGCATATTTATTTGTTTACTTGGTTATCAATTCATAGATTGGACTGGCATCACACTGTTTCACGAAGAGACTCTCCAGAGCTATTATTAAGCCCCATGGAAAACAATCTTCCCAGGCTTTCAGATAGACCTAACACTGCTACACTTTCACAAGGCATAACCTTGCTCTTTCACTAGGCCTTTGGGATAAGAGGTTAGGTGATGGTGTATATAAGTGTGTGTGTGTGTGTGTGTGTGTGTGTGTGTGTGTGTGTGTGTGTGTTTATGCAATTGTATTATTTGCATCATAGTCTTGCCTCCAGAGCCTGCTTTTCACAATGTACAAAATATAGAGGAAAACATTTGCATCCTCCACTTCCCTGCTATTTCCTCCATAATATTTTACAGAAGCATGATTATAAATGTGAAGAAATTTAAGTGGATGTTAGTATTGTGATGGATCACCTTTAAGAAACCTTCTCCAGATTCTAGCTGACATCATTTTTATTCTTTTGATGCACAGCTTTTGCCAACTTGTGAATAAAAATGCTCCTCTCAAATCTGTTTCCTGGATTTCCTATGAGTTTTTCTAATTTATTCACATGGGGAAAAGATTGAGGTCATCTCCTTGCAGCATATAACAGCTTCAACGTCTCAAATGTATCTGGCTTATTAATATTTTGTTAGAGAAGATTCACTTAGCATGACACAATCACGCCTTGACTAATCTTCTCCAGGATGCCCATAAGGATGAGGAGAAAAAAAGAGGTGATCTTCATTTTAGTTGTAGAAGAAAAGCCAGCAAAGTTACACAATTCTGCTATAATAGTTTTCTAAAATGATCAGACTTTTGTAGGCAAGAGGAAATTGTATTTGCACAGCACTGGAAAATGATCAGCTCTCCACTGTTTTCCTCTGAGGAAAAGAAGGGATATATTAGTGTTATTCCATTGCACTAATGTTATGAAATGACATACATGTATATCTTCTCTTCTCTTCTCTTCTCTTCTCTTCTCTTCTCTTCTCTTCTCTTCTCTTCTCTTCTCTTCTCTTCTCCGCTCTGCTCTGCTCTACTCTTCACTGCTCTCCGCTCTTCTTCTCTATTTTTTTATCCATCCATCCATCCATCCATCCATCCATCCATCCATCCATCCATCCATCCATCCATCCATCCATCCAAACTTTAAGGCAAGGATGAATTACAAATCAATATTAAAAGTTAATTAAAAGGCACGGGGGGGGGGGAGTTTTTCAGGGCACAAACTAGCTCCACAACTATGTGTATGGCCACAGATCCCTGTTTTCATCCCTTTCTGAAAGGCAAAAAAAGTGGAGGCCCATCTCATCATTGGATAGACCTTTACTTGTAAATACAGCAGCCCTGATCTTCCTGATTGCAATGTCCAAAAATAATGGGAGGTGGATAGCTGGATTGCTATCAACTATTTGCTAGTTTTCTTGTATTCATCTGGTGTCTTTTTTTATTTTACATGTTAAGAAAACTGGGATATGATTAAATGGTACTATAAAAGGAGGAGATACGCAAATCACACAGAGAAGGTCTGGCAGAATCCTGAAATCAAACCCAAGCCATTCATGCTACCATGCTTTGATTGGTAGATGTTTCTTCCATCAGTGACTTGTTGAAGTGGGAAGGCAGCAAAACCTGAGGAAAATCAATAGCTTTAACTATAATGAGTAGCACATTCACAAATTGGGAAAACAATATTTGGCAGCAGCTCTGAACAGATGCAGCAGAAGCAGGAAAAGGACTGGCAATGGGAGAAGCACATTTTATGCAGACACTTTTTATGCCAATACTTTATGTCAGTGTTTCCCAAACTTTTGACATATGTGTACCCCTTCTATAATTTTGTAACGCTGAGTATCCCTCATAAAAAACATATGCTTTAATAAAAATCAAAATATATTTATTTTTTCTTTTTTTGGTACATACACAAAATAAACGAAAGTTATTTTGTTCCCGTTTCCCAGTTTCCCAGTTCCCGTGTAAAAACTGCAATACGCGCCTATTTCTTTCTTTGTTCTGTGGGCGCAGCTAAGCACAGTGCAGTGGATATTCCCACGTGATCCCCACTAAACTCCGGTGCAACGCGTACCCCCACCAAACTCTTCCCGTACCCCTAGGGGTACGCGTACCCCCCTTGGAAACACTGCTTTATGTTAACACTTTAACTTAACAGTGAGGAAAAACTTAAAGACAAAGCAAGCAATATCTTGCCTTGTCTCCACTCCCTAATATTACAGAAACAGCTTTAAAATGACTCTTAGTCATCTCCACTTCGACCAAATCAAATTGAACTTTCATTATGGTCAAGGACCAGCATAAGTAGAGTGGCATACAGTCACTTAAAAAATATTTTAAAAATAATCAAAGTCTAAAATAATAATTATAAAAGTTAAAATATCTAAAAAATAAAAGTTAAAGGCAAAATCTAAAAAATATAAAAGAATCCTACTCCTCCTCTTCCTCCTTCTCCCTTTCCCAATTTTCAGAGATAATAACAAACCAAGAGCAGCATAAGCATATTATCATTGCCTTCAAAGTACGTCTTTATACTAAATCACAAATCTCATGATCCAGCAAAAGTATCCGCAGTAGCTGCAAAGAGGCTTTTGAATTGCTTAGTTCTTGAAGAAAGAACACAAATACCCTGCAACAGGAGAGTCTTTAATAGTCATTATCATAATACAAACACAAAGGATATGATTGGCTGTTTCTTCTATTCTACAAACATCAAAAAGTTCCTGTGACAACCTTCCAATTCTGAAGAGCTTCTTCCTTCATGTATAGTTTTTTCAGGCTCTGAGAAAAATGATTTGGTGCACCTGGCCATGACAATTAAAACCTTAAAAATAATTCAAATCAGAATGGAAAATGATTTTCCTTCCAGTATGTCCTATTGTATTATCTTTTCTGTCTTTACCATTTGATCCGTCATTGATGTTGTTCGTGCAATTTGAGGGGAAAAAAAGTGCAGGAATATCCTCAACAACTACATGAATCTTCTTTAACTGCGTGATGCCTCTTTTTATTCTCCAAAGTACCCACATGAGCTGGGATTCAACAGAGGTGAATGAAAATCCACAGCAACTACAATGCTGTATGTAGACACAACATTTCATTCCGCAAATTGTTCTTGCATCCTCATTAGGACCAATGATCAACTCTGACCAAAAATAAATAAACAAACAAACAAGAGCCTTGGTGATGCAGCAGACTAAAGTGCTGTTAAGTAGCACCAGCTGCCTGCAATTATTGCAAGTTCAAATCTCACCAGGCTCAAGGTTGACTCAGCCTTCCATCCTTCCGAGGTAGGTAAAATGAGGACCCAGATTGTGGGGGCAATAAGCTGACTTTGTATAAAAAAGAACACCACTTGAGGGGGGGGGGGTGAAAGCCCTACTAAGCAGATATATACAAAAGTATGATGGCTACTGCTTAACGCATTGTAAGCCACCCTGAGTCTCTGGAGAAGGGCGGCATATAAATCAAACCAACCAACCAACCAACCAACAAACAAAAATCTGTATTACTGCTATTTCAATTTGGAGCTCTCTAATCCATTCCAAAGCTGACAGAATTCTCATTAAATCAGCTGATATAATTGAAAGCCAATCTGGCAAACAGAAGCTTTTATCAAACCCTCAGTGGGAGATTCACAGAATTGGTTTCCTAAATGCTGTATCTTTTCAACTATCTGTATAGATTAAACAGTATTGATTCTAGAGTTCAGATATGTACTTAAGAGTCTTAGTTTTAGATTCTTTTGGACAAAATTGTTTTATTGATTGATAGATTGATTAGATTTATATAGCTATCCATCTCACAAAACTTTCTCTTGGTGGTGTACAATAAAAAGAATAATAAAATGTATCTTAAATAGCCTTTAAAAGCATGTCTGTGTGTGTATGTGTGTGTGTGTGTGTATGTGTGTGTGTGTGTGTGTGTGTGTGTGGTCTTTGGTTATTCAGGTCTTCTCCCGCATAAAATTGGAAGTGTCTTGGTGATGTTTCGACAAAGCCTCATTCGTCATCTTCAGGCTGGTGTCTTCAGCTTCATGCTTCCAGGAGCAATGTGAGATCGCAGCTGTTTCTTCCTTTTAACTGCTAGTGGGGATGTGAACTGATTGGGTGGGAGCTTGGCTGTGTTCTGATTGGGTGGAGGTGTGTTCTGATTGGTTGGGGGCTTGGCTGTGCTCTGATTGGATGGGGGGGTTGGCTGGGCTCTGATTGGATGGGGGTGTGTTCTGTTTGGGTGGGGGCTTGGTTGTGGTTAGTCTGAGTTGCAGGGGGATTTGAGCTGGTGAGCTGCATTGCTGTTGTTTGGCTTCGTGTTCGTGGCCATGCTACCTCTTCATAGTAGGTATCAGTCTGCTTCATGTATGGATTGGAGGGGTTTAAAGTGGCTAATGATGCAGCTGTGGTCTGGCTTCTGGTCTGTGGTTGTGCTTCATCATCAATGTGGGTTTGAGTCTGCCAGAAGCCTGCGGAGCTGGCAGCGGAGTCAGAGAGTGAGGAGGCTGAGAAGGAACATGGGCCAGTCCTGGAGTGTGGGGGAAGGCCCGGATGAGGGCTCTGCGTTGGAGGCAGAGATGGTGCCAGGGCCATCAGGGAGTAATGCACAGACTCTGGAGCCTCCAGAGTCGGACAGCAAGAGGCAGAAGAACAAGAGGAGCCTGTTCCTAGTGTGCATATGTGCAGAGCTGCCAAAAGGCACAAACAGTTAAAACAAAAGAGACGACTTGGGAGCAAGGCCTGGAGATGATTGGCCCCTCCCATAAGGCTTAAAAAAGGAGCAAAGGCACATGGGCACTTTGCAGGAAAGCAACGTTGTTGATTCTGTTCCTAGTCGGCATCCCTGTTTGATTCTGGAATCCGTGTGGCTTTGCCAAGTAGGTCTTTGGCAGAGTGTCAAGGGAGATAAAGGTTGGTGATTATCCAGAAGGACTTTTTGCAAATAATTGGACTCAGCTATGAATGAACGTAAGTCACAGCTGTTGCAATAAAAGAGTTTTTTGGGACTACTGGTGTGTTTTAATGACTTAGAAAGCCTAAATCACAACAACTACCGATCTTCTAGAGACATTTAAGTTCTTTATTTTTTTTCAATTTTTATTTATATATACAGACTAAACAAACAATAAAACAGTAAAACAAACTAAACAATAAAACAGTAAAACATACAAAACATAAACGTATAAACACAAAATCACAAAATCAAATATTTATCCAAGTTTTTGCAACTGTAGTCTGTAATCTTGTTTCATAATTTAACTCCTCCTTATTTGGTCTTTCCCTTCTATCTATCTTTCTGATTTATTATTGACTTGTGTGTGTACTATGTTTTCCTCTTTCTGTATTTGGTAGTTCAATTTACTTCTTGACCCTTTTTCTCTTTTCTATTTTCCAACGAACAATACCACCTTTTCCATACTAGATAGTAATCATGTTCCTCCCTATTTTGTAGTTCCTTAGTGAGTTTATCTAATTCTGCACATTCCATGGTCTTGCTAATTACCCTATCTTCTGTCGGTATCTCACTACTCTTCCAGTATTGTGCGTATAGTATTCGTGCTGCTGTTATCATATGTATAATTAAATATGTTATTTCTTTTTCATATTGTCCGTTTAGTATTCCAAGTAGAAAGGTTTCTGGTCTTATTTCTATCTTTTGCTGTATGGTTTCTTCTATCTGGGATCTAATCATTTGCCAATATTGTTTTGCCATTGGGCAGGTCCACCACATATGATAGTAAGTGCCTTTATGAAGTTTGCATTTCCAGCATGTTGATAGTGTATTGGGGAACATTCTTGCTAATCTGGCTGGTGGCAGATGCCACCTATAAAACATTTTGTAGAGATTTTCTTTGTACGATACAGACATTGTCAACTTATAGTTTATTGTCCATAATTTTTGCCATTTGTCTAGTTCGATACTATAGCCGAAATTTTTTGACCAGGTTATCATGTTTTCTTTCACTACCTCTTCTTCTAATTTATATCCTCATAGATAATTATAGATTTTTTAAATTAGTTTGTCTTGTGTCCTTGCAAAATTTTGTCCAATTCAGTTTGACCTTTTTGGAATCCAAATTGAGCCAAATCTTTTTTATATCTTGATTTAATTTGTGCATATGGCCACCAGTCAATGTCTATACCCATCTCCTTCAGTTCTTGCCTTGTTCTTAGTTCCCCCATGTGGTTTAGCAGCTCTTTGTAGGTTTTCATTTTACTGCTGTCCATGGCGTTTGGGTAAATCTGGGCTTCCATTGTTGACAGCCATTCCGGGATTTTATTGTAATGTACCTTTTTAATATCTTGCCATGTTTGGTATAATGATTGTCTGATTGTGTGTCTCTGGAAATAATCATGTTTTTTATCTGTGCCTTCCCAGAGGAAGGCATGCCATCCTCGCTGTAGGTCAAATCCTTCCAGACTCAGCAATCTTTGATTTTTTAGATCCATCGATTCCTTTATCCAAATTAGTACTGATGCTTTGTGGTAAGATTCCCAGTCGGGTAGTGCCAATCCTCCTCTTTCTCTTGTATCTTGTAAATGCTTTAGTTTGATTCGTGCTTTCTTCCCTTGCCATATGTAGTCAGCTATTAATTTGTTGAAGTCCTTAAAAAAGTTTTTCCCTGGTTTTATTGGAATTGCTTGGAATAAGAATCGAATCCGTGGTAGTACATTCATTTTAATTGAAGCGATCCTCCCCAAGAGTGATAATTGTAGCTTTTTCCAAATTCCTAGGTCTTTTTTAATTTGTTTTGTTAATTTATCATAATTATCTTCTCTTATTGAAGAGCTTTTATTAGTCAGCCATATTCCTAGGTATTTTACTTTCTTCGTGGTTTGTATGCCTAATTTATCTTCTAATTGTTTTTTTTTGTTGATTAGTGAGGTTCTTTGTTAATATCTTTGTTTTTTGTTTGTTGATTTTGAGACCGGCTACTTTCCCATATTTCTCTATTTTGTTTAGCAACTTGGCGCCAGATATAGTTGGTTGTTCTATAATGAATACGATATCATCGGCGAAGGCTTGGAGTTTGTATGTTTCTCGTTTGGCTCTTAGACCTATTATTTCGTTGTCTCGTCTGACTTCCTTTAAGAGGGTTTCCAAGGCCAGTATAAATAATAGGGGTGATAGGGGGCAGCCTTGTCTCACCCCTTTTGATATTGGAAATTTTTCTGTTAGGTCGCCGTTAATTGTTATTCTCGCTGTCTGTACCGAATAGATTCTTTTTATCATCTTTATAAATTTTTCTCCAAATTTCATAGCTTCCAATTGTAGGGTGAGGAATTTCCAGTTAAGATTATCGAATGCCTTTTGTGCGTCTAAGAAAATTAAGGCTGATTGTTTGTCTACATTCATTTCATAATATTCAAGTACATCAATTATTAGCCTAATGTTATTTTTTAATTGTTCTTTAAAATCTGCATACATAAGAGTACAGAGAAGAGCAGCAAAGATGATTAAGGGATCAGAGGCAAAAACATATGAAAAATGATTGCTGGAATTGGGTATGTCTAACTTAATAAAAAGAAGGACCAGAGAGTAACATGATAGCAGTATTCCAATATCTAAGGGGCTGCCACAAAGAAGAGGGGTCAACTATTTACCAAAGCACCTGAAGGCAGAATAAGAAGTAACAGATGGAAACTGATCAAGGAGAGAACTAAGGAGAAATTTCCTGACTGTGAGAACAGTTAATCAGTGGAAAGACTTGCTTCCAGAAGTTGTGGGTGCTCCAACACTGGAAGTTTTTAAGAAGAGATTGGACAATCATTTGTCTGAAATGACATTGTCAGTTGTCCAACTACTGATTCCAAGAAAAGTAGACACCCTCAAGAACTTTGAAATCCCAAAAGCAAAACTTTATTGGAGACGCCATTCGAGTATTAAAGAATGAAAACCAACTGTTTTTCCCGCATGAATTGTTATGAATCGTTCTTTTGTTTTGAAAACTTTTCACTTTTCTGTCCGACATCTTCAATAGTGGCCTTGATGGGTTTTTGGCTCTCTGACATGTCTGCATTCTTTTACTGTTTCCCTCACCTGAGTTCTTTGGCAAGTTTAAATAGCGATAAGACCTAAGCAGTTCAAAACTGGTTCATCATCATCATCATCATTGGCAACCTTCAGTCTCCAAAGACTGAAGGTATCGTGCTCTGGAGAGAGGTCCTAAAACAGCATCTGGTTCAACCTTGACAGATATAGGATTTCCTGCCTGAGCAGAACTAGAAGACCTCCAAGGTTCCTTTCAACACTGTTATTCCATTATATACAATATGTTTACTCTGAACCTTTCCAGTTTTATATTCATCCTGTCCCATAGAACTGCCCGAACAATTGAGATATTGACCAAATGAATCTCTTAAATCAAATATTGTATATAGAAGTGCTCTGTGACTTGCAGACCCCAAATTAGTATTATTTCTGTAATCATACAGCAGCAGATGATTCTAAATTTGGAGTAGTGGAAATATGGTAGTGCTAATTTACTTGCCCACTTTTATCTACATTAATATAGTGCCTTTGGACATCTGACGGCCCAATGTAGGAAGCTTTTAAGGCTGGAAGAAGCTTTTATTGCAGAGTGCACGGTTCATGTGCAGCATGAGTCATTCTTTTGAAAAAGATATAGGAAATTGAAATTCTTCTGAATAACATTTTTGAGATTTCTGTCTTCCATAGAATTTGCTTTGACTGCACCTGTCACCTTCTTTTTGTTGCTGATCATTCATTAGTTTCACTTTATGGTCTGAATGACAGAATACAAAAGGACAAAATGGGACAAGTAAAAAAATATAGTTCAATAGTCCAGAGTCACAAAATACTGATTGCTAAGAGATCATAACTATAGGTAGATTTTCAATGCTTATCTTACAACTCTTTTCCTCTGACTATACTGGCTAATGATGACTGCAGAACAGTCTTTTGCTTTTGGCTGAAAAGTTTGGAAAAATTCATAGGATAACTGTAATTTTATTTTTTAATCATTTTCTTTTTACATTTTGAACATGCAGAATTGACAAAATAATATTTTATTTTAAAGAAAAAATACTAAAAGCCCCAAGAAAAGAATAAGAAATAAGAAATAAAATCAAACAAAGAAAGAGGGAGAAAGGGGAAATTATTTTATATATTATATTTATTAATAGTCACTGATTCAGAATAAATATACTACTATAATATAGTAAATACAAAATAGTATTGTAAAATATCACAAAATATCTTCATAATAACATGTATTGCCACACTCTTATACAAACACAAACCCACACACAGACATTTGAGTCCTAACCATAATTCATCTTTTTTTTCCCCTTTAATGACTCTTTAACCCCTTGCATAAGGATGGAGTCAGGGCAACCAAATGGAACTAAGAGTTTACTGGCTGGATGCCCTTCCATATTCCTACATGCAGTTCACAGTATGATGATATGTAATTTAATGACACACAAACATGTTCATTTTTAGATTTTTCTCATAAATCTGGTTATATACATTAATTCACTATTCCAATAAGATATCAAATGATCACATGATGATATAATTATGGATCAGTGAAATCTCTCTCTCTTTCTCTCTTTCTCTCTCTCTCTCTCTCTCCCTCCCTCCCTCCCTCCCTCTGTCCCTCCCTTTTTTACATCTCCAACATAGAAAATCTGGTGTCCATCCTTTCAAATGCATTCTTTGGGAAGCCAACATACTCTAAATACAACGTTTTTGATGAATCAAACTTAATTTCATATCCGTAGATAACTTTTTAATATTAATGGATTAAGAACATTAATCCATTGATGGGGCATTATCAGAGATTTTATTCAAAATCAAGGATTATTTGTATTTGATGTATCTCATCTTTTTGCTATTACTACCACAAAGGAAGGCTATTTTAAAAAGAACAAATTAGTCGCAACCATAGTTAAAAGCAAAAATAGTATAAAAAGATTGTTCAGTGATCCAAAAAAAGAAAGGTGATTCATAGCTTGCGGGGGCATCCAAAAGGCACCTGTCAACACCTCCATAAGTCAAATGTATTTTTTTCCCTGAAATCATGTTGAACCTGCAGAATTCCCACCCCCAAAAAAGCCCTTTTAAGCATTGTTAAGGAGCCATTGACAGATATTACATGTGCACCCCTACATACTCTGATTCACCTTTCCCTCTGCAAATATGGATCCTACTTTATAATACTTGTGGATGTGAAATGGCAGTCATAACAAAACCAAAACTGAACCATTTAAAATGTTCATTCAAACAAGGATAGATGTTGTTTTAGATAGCAGAGCACATGAAAAACAATAAGTAACTAAACGAACAAACATTTTAAAAGTGCATTCTAAGCTTGCGAGAAAACTAGAAAAATTTCTTTTTCTGTAAATTTAACAAGCAGGCCTCTGCAGACTTTAGCAGGTTTAGAAAAGGAAAGATGGTTCTTTAGAAACGCAAAAACCATGTGATTTTATAAGCAAAAGTAGAACCATGAGAAACTATTTGAAAACTATTGTCAATTTGGTGCAGATATTCTAGGATAGATGTACACACAATAGTCCATTTGCATAATATTTTTAACTGTTAAAAACCCAGCATGCTACTAAGATGATTATTTATCCTGTTTCATCCAAAATAAGACATACCCTGATAATAAGCCCAATCGGGCTTTTGAGTGCATGGCAATAAGGCCAAGCGCTTATTTCAGGGTTCAAAAAAATATAAGACAGGGTCTTATTTTTGGGAAAACACGATAGTTATTTTATATATATTGACTAGTAGTAATGCTGTGCACAATGCATAGTAGTATGTGAAAGTACATGTAGAAGTAGAGTACAGTAGACAAACCACAAGCTGACTGTAGAGGCAGTTTGACCTGAAAGTTTTTAGCTCATGCAACAAGTGGAAATCAAATCAAATTAAATCAAATATTTTTATTACAATCTTTAATCAGCCTTTACAGTTAGAAAGTGAGAAAGCTTGACAAAAGAACTTGTTATTGGGAAAGGGGGTGGGGAGCCCAACAGGACAATAAAATGGCAAGTCTAATTAAAAGTTTTCCACAATTGTATAACTTGGTGAAGATATTTTGCTACCTGATGCATGGTGTGGAGTTAACATCCCCTACAAATAATAATCATAAAATGTATCAGTGTGATTCTTGTATTTGGAAATGATTGGGGCGATCAGAGCTCATCTTAGGGCATCATAAATAGGATGCCCTATAAAGATATGAGTGAACATTTCTATCTCCCTGGATCAAAACGCCTACAAATAAGGAGTACCATAAAATCTTCCCACCATCAGTAGAACTGATGGCAGAACTTTAAAGCAGACTCTGGAAAAGACGCATCAATATTTTCTTAGGGTTAGTCTGTACCCCGGAGTAGAGGGTTTACAACTGTCATTTAACACCAACTAACATTTGGTGATAAAATTCAGGGACATTGGTGATATCATTTCGATAATCAATCTCCCTGATTCTCTCTTTTACTATTGATTTGGCCTTCTTCATGGTTAATTGGCCTAAATATTCAGGAGAAAGGCCAAGAAAGCAAACTTCTCCCATACAGTTACAGTGCCAATGAGAATGGTAAAATCTGACAACAGCAGGAACATCATCCTTGTATGGTCAAACATGATTTGAAATCCTGAGATTAGAATCTTGGTCCAAGCCTGAACCTTAATATTTAGCATGTTACTTCAAGTCTCAAAACTGCATTGGGGGAGCATTTGGGGGCACCGAACAAAGTCCTAAGGACATTTGAATAAGTCCCTAGCTTTTGTATGGGCCCGCTTGTATTCCATATAATATTTGGGCAGCTGTCTCAGCCATAAACAATTTAACAGCTGCTGGGATGTAATTTGCCCCCTGCTGCCTATGAAATTTAATTATTGCTTGCGTGCTCTTTTGGCCAGTAGAAGTAGCATAATTTACCTGGACTGTTAATTTATTGGAGGCCTGAAATACTGTGACCAAGTATTTAAAACATTTAACCTGCTGTAATTCATGGGAATCAATTTTCCAGTTGTGCTTTTGTTAGTGAAAACTAGAAGTTTAGATTTAACATAATTGATTATTAATTGTTCCTCATTACAGTAGGATGCCAGAGTTCTCAGTGCCCACTTCATGCCAAGGGAGAAGAACAGCATCATCAGCACAGAGTAAAATAGAGTCTGTACAAGCTAATTTAGGTACATGGATATCAACTCTCTGGAGAGTTTTAATTACAGTGTTCATATACGAGAATAAACTTGGAAAGGTCCCCTACTTGGTTACATCTTACTCTACTGTAAGGACAGTTGTGTCATATAGTTTATGGAGTAGGAACTAGAGTTTTTGTCTGTAGAGCAGGGGTGTCAAACTCGCATCATCAAGGCAATGTGACGTGATGTATAAGGACTTTTTTTTCCCCTTCGCTAAACTGGGCGGGGGCAGGACCTGCACATGATGCATCCGGCCCGTGGATTGCAAGTTTAACATCCCTGCTATAGAGGATCTGCTTGGAATGTCTCAAATCCCTGGTGCTATTATCAAAAGCTGCCTTGAAATCAATAAAGTCTTCATATAGATTTTTCAGAGTGGCTTCTATATTTATCTGCCAGATGTTGAAGCACTAGGCAACATTCTATGGTAGAAACATCCTAGATGAAAACCTGGATTGATTATTCCTTCCTCTATTCTCCAGATTTGGAGTTTGATTAATAGGTATAATTTGCTAATGGTGTTCAATAAACTATAATTCTAAATCAAAATATTCCTAGCATCCTTTTTTGTATAAGAAGACAATTATGAAGAGAGCTGGTCACTTTTTTTAAAAAAAAATGATTTATATGTCGCCCTTCTCCGGAGACTCAGGGTGGCTTACAATGCGTTAAGCAATAGCCTTCATACTTTTGTATATTTATACACAGTCAGCTTATTGCCCCCACAACTGGGTCCTCAATTTACCCACCTTAGAAAGGATGGAAGGCTGAGTCAACCTTGAGTCTGGTGAGTTTCGAACTGGTGTAATTGCAGGCAGCTGGATGTTAATTGCTGACTTTAGTAGGAGGCTTTAGCCTCCTACGCCACTCAGGCTCCTGTCCTGAAAACTCTGGCAAAATGCTTAAGGATAGGGACCATTTCTCTAGAAATTATTAAATAATCTGTGATGGATGACTTTTTTTGCTGATTAAAATGTATATTGCCTAGGATAATCATTTTGGACAGAGTTATTTAACATTTGTAAGTTAAACTTGTATATGAGATGCAGCAAACTAAAACCAGCTAGGTTACAATTTATATCTTTGAAGGATCTAGACATAAGTAGTGGTTCAATTACTTCTTCAGGAGAACAGACATTGAAGCATTCATACAGAGCTTCATCATTACAACCTGCTCTTGCATTGAAATCCACACCTACTAAAATATATGCACTAGGAAAGTCACTCAGGCGAAGTTTAAGGAAAGTATCATCCTGGTTCTAGTTTTGGATTACCTGTAATTGGAGCTGTTGAAGAAGAGGAAGATAGAAATTAATGCTATTCTCCACTGTAATTGAAGGCAAAACAAGAAGCAATGGATGGAAACTAATCAAGGAGAGAAGCAATTTAGAACTAAGGAGAAATTTCCTGGCAGTTTGAAAAATTAATCAGTGAAATGACTTGTCTCAAGAAGTTGTGGGTGATCCATCACTGGAGATTTTAAGAAGACATTGGACAACATTTGTCTGAAGTGGGATAGGATTTCCTGCCTGAGCAGGGGGTTGGACTAGAAGACCTCCAAGGTCCCTTCCAACTCTGTTATTCTATTCTATTCTATTCTATTCTATTCTATTCTATTCTATTCTATTCTGTTCTGTTCTGTTCTGTTCTGTTCTGTTCTGTTCTGTTCTGTTCTATTTTCTATTTTCTATTTTCTATTTTCTATTTTCTATTTATTTCTATTCTATATAATCAAAGGCTAACAAGTTGATATGGCATTCTCAAACTAAGGTGGTAGTTTTACAATTTGAATACATAAGTTGGAAGCTATAAACAGACCATGCCTGCCCTTAGATCATCCGCCTCTAAGGTTTAGGCTAGGTTGTTCAGAGACTAATAGAGAAAAATAGTTCAGAATTGAAAATTCCCTTGGCATCAATGTTTCCTGCAAAATAGTTATGTCAAATCTGGGCAGAAATTCAAGAAAATATGTGTCTGCTTGTTTTGGGGCCCACCCAGCTGTGTTCCAAGAGAGAACAGAAAGATTGTTAGCAGGATGTAGTTGTCAATTTGCTGTTTCTGCCAGGTGCTATCTGGGAGGGGTGAGGTGGGGGGAATAGAAGGAAGAATTTGAAAAAGACTCCAGAAGAGAACTGGTTTGGTACAGGGATAACCAATCTTTAATCTCAAACTCACCCCAAATGTTCAGATGTTTTTTTTTCCTAGTTGCACAAACCATTTATTAAGCAGATTTTTTTTTAATTAACAAGTGTCTGAGAAGGCTATGTCAATCTTAAATTGTCAAACTCTCTATCTACCCTTCATTCTCCTTCAAGTGAGAAGAACAGTAAGTGTCTAGCTAACTACAGTTCTTTTTTTAAAATCCAGATCTCTCTGATACATTGAGTTCCCAAAGAATCACTCTACTTCAATAGTGCTTATGATTTTAAAAAGCTCTTGCCTGTGATTTGAAGCAATTAAAAATTTCGGTAGATACTCAGAAAATGTCTTTTCAAACGTGGTTTCTCTTCTTTAGATAAGAACATGCTGGAAGTTAAAGAAATGTAACCATTTTTCATGAGGACAGATTAAATCAACTGGAATCTGTTGATAAGCAATACTTTAAAGATTTTCATGAGCAATGGAGAAGAAATAAAGATAGCTGGAATGAACTGATTCATTTACAGATTCTTTTAGGCAGAAATAATTTATGTGTTCTTAAATTTGTTACAATGCCGTATCAGATCAGTCTCTGTATTCGAAAAAATCCTGCGTAAAGTTTTTTCTACTACTATATTACTACTACTACTACTACTACTACTACTACTACTACTATTATTATTATTATTATTATTATTATTATTATTATTATTATTATTATTATTCAGGATATCAGCTTAAAACAGATGCCATGGCCCATTTAGGCTTTCATTCTCACTCCCTGCAGAGACGTAACTCAGGGTTGGTTCAGTTTCTCAGAACCGCTACTTGAGATATTATTTCATTATGGTCAAGGCAAGCTCAGCCTTGAGGATGGAAAGATAAGAACATAATGATTTTTCAAGAGCTACTTTTTCAGGTAGTCAAGCGACACGAGGTGTTTAATGGAGCCTAACTGATAGAAAAACAAAAGAGGATAAAACCTTTAGAGAGAGACCGTGGGTTTTTTCCTGGATTCAAGCATTATATCAAGAAATTCTCTGAACTGGAAACCTCTGCAAAAAAAAATTCTTCGGTTAGGATCAGAAGAAGCCCTGATTTGGTGGCATGTGCAAGAATGGGTGATGCATGCATACACACACTTTTTCTGCAATGAGACATAAGCTTCTTAACTCAAGGGGTGGTGTTGTACAGTGTTGTCTGGCATTCCTTCCTTTAAAACTCCATATATTAGGTTCGAATCCCTAGCGCCACGTAACAGAGTGAGCTCCCGTTATTTGTCCCAGCTTCTGTCAGCCTAGCAGTTCAAAAGCATGTAAAAATGCAAGTAGAAAAACAGGGACCACTTTGGTGGGAAGGCAACAGTGTTCCATGCACCTTTGGCATTTAGTCATGTAGGCCACATGACCACGGAGACATCTTTGGACAGAGCTGGCTCTTCGGCTTAGAAATGGAGATGAGTACCGCCCCCTAGAGCTGGAAATGACTAGCACACATGTGCAGGGGAACCTTTATTTTTACCTTATTGATTACATATATAACACTATTTTATACTAAATAATAATTGATCTCCTTTGTATTTTTCATTTTTAAAAGTATACAAAGTGTAATCTTAGTGATATACAGAATTTGGTTCTAATAAAGGAGAATATTTGTAACTCAGAGTTGACATGATGGATCCTTGGTGCTCTCTGAGCTTGTTTGTCTTCTTGCAGATTACAGGTAACATCATCAGTGCTAGTCATAGCTAGGGTAATGAATCATCTGCAAGAAAATAAACAAGCTCAGAGAGCATCAAAGATCCCTCACAGATTTGGTTTTAATCCTTGGCCTATGAAAATGTTATGGATTTTATCTATAGTTTCTACATTTACATCATCTCTAACACTTTCTTTAAATGTTAATGGATTGAAATGTCTTTCCTTTTCCTTTCCCCTGCCCCCAATTCATGGAGATTTTGCAGTATCCTTCCCCTGGAGTGGGTGGGAATGGAAATTTTGCAATATCCTTTCCCCAGGAGTGGGGAGGGAATGGGCATTTTGCAATATTTTCCCCCTGGAGTGGGGTGGGAATGGAGATTTTACAGTATCCTTCCCCTGGAGTGGGGTGGGAATGGAGATTTTGCAGTATCCTTCCCCTGCCACACCCTCCAAGCCAGGCCCACTGAGCCACACCACACCACCAAGCCACGCTCACAGAACTGGTAGTAAAAAAATTGGATTTCACCACTGGGTGAAACTCTAAATAATAAATCTTCTAAATGTTGATGGAATATGATTCAGAAGGTTTTTTTTAAAAAAAATCAGTGATTAAATGTTCCAATAAAAATATGGTGCTTATTAATTACTACTGTCTCACTGGTGATCCCCCAGGTATATTATATAGATGTTTTGCTCATCTTTTCACACAAGGTTTTTATCATTGTTGTAGCTGAGAATTTTAATTACATTTCAGATCCTTCAATGGATCATTGTATACTTTTAAATGCATTAAGAGCTATTTCATTGAATGTGCTACAAGCTATCTGTTGGGATTCAAATTTGGTAGATTTATGAAAACTTGAATATACCCAAAATGAATATGCTTCTTTTTATTTCACATAATTCCTTATACCAATTGGATTATTTTTTAAAAACATTTTGAACAGTAACTTTACTAGATAGACATCTGCAATATAAACTCAATTGCAATTGTTTATTTCAAATTTGTATTTGATTTTTGTTGTTAATATAACTGTAAATATTTTTACACTGACTCTGGTTCAAAAGAAACTACCTGCAGTAATTTACCCTCCACAATTTGATTTTATTAAAGGATGAGAAACATTGGACAATATTGCACAAACTCTAATACATTAGATTTGGTAGTGGTTTCCTATTGGATGCTAAGGAAGCTTTTGAATAAGTACAGATCAAATTTTTGCAACATTTTTTAAATTTAAAAATGTATTTTTAATTTTGTTAATTGGATTAAACATGCAATTTTTGCCTAAAAAGGGGATCACCAATGAAATTAATTCCTTACTTACTAGAATGCTACTTGGAACACGTAAGGAATGTCCTCCACTATTTAAATAGAACTATTGGCCTGTTTATTAGACAATATCACAATATTTTGAATATCAGGAGTGTTGGAATGAATGCAAATGTTATATGCTGGTGAAATATACTTTATGTCAATATCAATATTATTGATAAGTACCAATATACTTTGTCAAAATGTATGGAGATTGTACAATGATGAGTATCATTGATAACTATATTATAAGTTATTCTAAATTATAAAAGTTGTTCCAGGAATTGAAAGAAGTCTATAATATTCTTCTTATTGCTTCTAAGTTTATATTGATATTTGTAAAAAAAAAAATAGGTCCTTATGGTTTGTATAAATTCATTTAACTATGTTGGAATTATTATACCGAGAAAGACTTTTTTGTTAGTGGAGATTAATATTTCCAATTACTTATTTTAGATTAATATTGATGTAGGTAGATTATTAAAGTCATATTGATTTATGACAAGAAATCTTGCAAAACTGAATGTTATTCTGAAGCTGATATATGTTATTATATGGATTCTGATATTCAGTAGAAAATATTTTAAGATATTGATTAATTACTGAGAATATTTAAATGGGAAGATCAAATTTTTCCTTTAGATTTTCTTCATTAAAATTCCCATTGCTTGCTCGGATTTAAGTGATTTATTTCAGAAATTATCAAGGAACAACTAGAAAGCACCCCCTTTAATATCTTGGCAAAGTCTTGGTTCTGATTTTAGATACAATTTAGTTAATTTTCCTAGGCTAGGAGTTATAATATGTTGAGTAGACTTAAATTTGATCCAAATTATCATAAGATCCAAATAGTTATAGGAAGTTGACATTATGTGATTATCCAACCCCTAAAATGTCTGGTTAACCATTTTGCTGATGTTCACTGGCACAGGAATGAAGTAATTAGTACTAATCAGCTTATTGTTAATTTGTTTTTAAAACATTTGCTTTTTTTAATTTTACAATAGGTAAAATTGCTTAATGGCAATGCATGCAATTGAAATATTTGCTTTGCTTATTTTGACAAATAAGCAAAGGACTTATATTTGGGGCAGCGGTTAAATCCCCCCAGTTCTATCCAGCTCACTGAACTGGTAGTGCCAGTGATGGGAGGCTCCACCCACCCACATCATTACCTCCCAGTTTTTTACCATCTGCGCATGCGTAGAAGGTTCTGCACACATGCAGAAGAGGCTCCCACGTGCTTCCGTAACCGATAGCGAAGGTAAGTGGATTTTACCATTGATTTGGGGGTTAATCTTCATTGACATTTATTGGATTTTATAATTACAAGATAGTAAGTAGGATGCTCAGAAAAATAATAAGGGCCAAATATGTTAACATATTTAAATGTCTTCTGAAAATCTGGAATGTACTGAAGGACTTTGGATCGTCATCCATGACTAACAATTATGAAGACTTTGAACTTCAGTAGGCAAAATCTAATATACCAACTGTATAGAAGCTATACATTTATTCTTTATGAACATGATAGATTTTTGGTGCCTACTGCTTAATTTGTTTTTTAAGAGTATATATCATTGAAATGTTAACTATTTAAGAAAGATCAAATAAATAGACAGATAGACAGACAGACAGATATTATTTTTTCTAATTATTTTCTGGTTCTTCTTTTTTGCGTTAGTTTATTTATTCATTTTTATGTGCTGCATCCTTATGTGATTTCTGCATATTATTGCATCTAGTTCTTGCTTTATTTTGTTATACAGTAGATTAAAGAACAGTAATATTTTTTAAAAATGAAAGTTCAATAAGGGCTATTATTCAAAACAAGGATTGATTCTCAAAAGAGTCACAGATATCTCCCATGTGAATGAGTTGACATGCTGGCAATCAAACGCCAAGTGGAAATGGCCAAATATTACTGGGAGTTATCCAAGAGAATGTGAAATATAATACTTTATAATAATCATATAGAACTGGATACTAAATGCCAGACATTTAAATCTGTTCTTTCAGAATTCAAACTACCGTATTTTTCAAAGTATAAGACACACCAGACTATAAGATGCACCTTAGTTTTGGGGAAGGAAAATAAAAAAAAAGCTGATTGGTGGGTGCATCAGCCTCCCAGAATATCCCCAATCAGCTGTTCCCAGAGGTCAATTTTAGCAACAGGTTTGTTGGTTGTGAGCCTTGCTTTTTTTTCTGCCTCTGAAACTTCTAAAACTCCATTTCAGAAAAAACTTTTTTTTTTTCCTGCCTCTGAAAGCCTCCAAAACAGAGCTTCAGAAAAACAGGCTTTTTTTCTAAAGCTCTGTTTGGAGCTTTTTTTCTGAAGCTTCTTTCAGAGGTTTCTTTCAGCCTCTGAAATCTCCATTTGTGAGGCTGGGTGGGACTACATTTGGTGTATAAGACGCACCCAGATTTTCACCTTCTTTTGGGGGGAAAAAGGTGTGTCTTACACTCTGAAAAATATGGTAGTCAGTTAGGCATTAAAGCCTTTAGATGAAAAGATGATCTTACAGCTGCATTTGTTTCTATATGTTCTGAGTACTCAAGGGGTGGAGTTTGCATCTTCATGTTATTTAGATGAAATATCATTTTATTGATCCCTGAAATTGTTGGTGAGTCAATAACTCAGGTTATCAATAACTCAGGTTATTAATATAGTTCTGAGTAGAATTTCTTAATCTAGCTGAGTTTAAGATGTGTGAACATTCAAAGACTGTCTCAAAGTTACCAATGTTGAGAAACACTGTTTTTTGAGAGTGTTCATGCATGTTCTAACATGAGCAACATGGTTACCTAAAGTGTTCAGAATGCAGAACTTTCAGAGAAGATTATTTTGTGGGGTCTCTGGTGCTCTCTGAGCTTGGTTGTATTTTGGTCTTTTTGTTTCCTAGTGTTGTGGTCTGCTGGCAGCCTGCAAAGCTGGCAGCAGAGTCAGACAGTGAGGAGGCTGGGGAGGAACATGGGCTAGTCCTGGAGTCTGGGAAAGACTTGGACGAAGGCTCTGCATTGGAGGCAGAGAAGGGGTCAGGGCCATCTGGGAGTTATGTGCTGACTCCAGAGCCTCAAAGAGCCTCAAAGAGGCAGAGGAACAGTGGGAGCCTGTTCCCAGTGTAAGAACAGTTAAAACAAAAGGAGCGACTCAAGAGTAAGGCTTGGAGATGATTGGCCCCTCCCATAAGGTTTAAAAAAGGAGCACATGAGCCTCTGCAGGAAGCAACTTTGTTGATGCTGGTCGGTTTGTATTCTGAAGCTCCATTTTGACTCTGTGCTCCATGTGGCCTTGCAAAGCTAATTGGCAATTAAGTCTTTGGCAGCGTTTCAAGGGAGATAAAGATGGATGCTTATCAGCCTTATTCTGAAAGACTATAGAAGATTTCTGTTGGACTCTTTACAGACTCTTGGTGATTCAGCACAGGCTGTGAATAAACAGAATTCACAGCCGTTGAAATAAAAAGAAGGTTTTTGGAACTAATTGTGTGCTTCTTACTGTATCAGGAAGTCTAGATCAGAAAATCTATTTGATGGTCTCAAAACTACAAAACTACAGAAGATATGACATGTTCTCACATAGAAATATCCACAATATGGTGGTCTTGAGACACCTGTGTCATAGCACTATGAAATTTAACAGCCCGATTCATAACAAAAACTGGAGAGGTTTATACATCTTCTGTAATTCTTGAGTACAGACTATGGCAGTGTTTCTCAACCTCAGCAACTTTATGCTGGCTGGGGAATTTTGGGTGTTGAAACCCATACATCTTAAAATTGCTGAGGCTGAGAAATACTGGACTATGGTGAAGGCAGAATAATTATGTAATTCTTAATAGAAAGAATTGAACAGAAAAACTAAGAGCATCTCAGAGGATTAACAAGAAGCAATAATTCTGCAGCATTTACCTGCATATTTTTTTTTAAAAAAATAATGAAAGTTAGCTGTTATTCAGTCAAGATATACAGAGAGAAATACATTATACCACCATATATCAAGTACGTAGTTATGCCACTAGAGAGGCTTAGGCAAAATCAAGATAGTTTAGGTCAGGGGTGTCAGACTCGATTTCAATGAGGGCCGCATCGGAGTTGATCTCGGGGGTCCAGGGGGCATGGCTAGCTCATCGTCACTTGTGTTGGGGGCGCCTGTGGCGACCCGATTGTTCTGCCAGTGCAAATGGGCTCCCGAGCTCCATTTTTGGCTGTGACAGCTTCCTGCAACCATCTTCCAGTGAAAACCCCTCCCAAATTCCATTTTTGCTGGCAGAAGCACTACCGGGCAATCCTTTATTGTTTCCAGGATGGCCCCACAAGCTAGATCTAAGCACTCCATGGGCCAGATCCAGCCTGCAGACCTTCAGTTTGACACCCCTAGTTTAAGTCATTGAGGACAACCCAGGACAACTAAAGTACCACATTTTTCGGAGTATAAGACGCACCTTCCCCCCCCCAAAAAAGGGGATGAAAATTTAGGTGCGTCTTATACACCAAATGTAGCCCTGCCCACCCACTGGCCCCCACCCTTTGGCCTTTGCCTCCAGCAGTTACCTCCTTGCTGCAAGCAGGAAGAAGAAACAGCTCCTTTCAGCTTCAGCACAGGCTAATTAGCACAAGTTGATTGGATCGGCCTCCCGACTTTCAGCTGTTTTGCTCTCAGCTGTTTTTGCATGGGCCTCTGCTGCTTGCTGCAAGGAGGTAAATTGCTGGAGCAGATTTTATTTTTCTTGTGCTAATCAAGCTATGCTGAAAATGAAAATGAAAGTAAAGCAGGCTGTTTGCTGTTTGCTGCAACGAGGCAAAATTGCTGGGAGGCAGAGGCAGATTTCTTTTTCTTGTTTTCCTCACCAAGGAAAAGGTAGGTGCATCTTATAGTCCAATGGGTCTTATACTCCGAAAAAGTGACAAATAGAGCATCGGATACTTGGTTAACTGACTCCAATGTTGACTGTTTATTAGTATGCTATAGGATTAAGATGATGACCACCTGTGATATCTAGCTTCATTTATTTGGTGTGGATGTTTTATCACCAGGTTTTTCTTGTATTTTTCTCTCCTTCCTATTCACTGCTGTTTCCATCAGTTGAAACTATCCTTTCAAAGCATGGATCTGTTGCATTTAATTTTTCAAAATGCCACATAAGCAGATAACGCTACATAAATATTAAGATCGCTACTTCTGGAGAATTTCATGCTGAACGCAGTTGATAATTAATGTCTTGCTGGAGGCCAGTTCTTCATTTGATCAGCCTATCAAAATGCTTTAGCAGAAACTAAGCAACTGTTTAAAAAGAAAAAAGGGGGAAACAAATTCTGAAGTAACACTAATGCTGGAGAAACATCTCTTAATCAAGGGTGTTTACAGCACAGGCTTGCTTTCTTTTGACATGCTAAAATCAAATGTATTAATTGAGAGAGAAGCTGTTGATGGAATAGAAGGAACACAGTGGCTCAGTGAGTCAACAGCAACACTTTTGAACATATGGGGCTGCCTTTGTGAAAGATTGCATAATCTATAGTATGTAAATAAATAGCCACTGATAGAATTTTGGCCCTTTTTTTTTTCTTTGCCCTACATGGGTGCATTCAGATCAGACCAAAGATTATGTAAAGAAACCTTGTCTATCCTTTCATTTTGGTGAAACAAGCAGAAGCTTTTAGGACAAAATTCTTGCCATTCATCTTGCATACTCTACCACATCCTGTTCGTAATTATTTAAGCAGCACCCAAATATAACGTATTGATATGAACTGCTGGACAGTTCTGCAGAGCAAATGTTTGCTACAATTCTAATGTTACAACCTTGAGAGTTTTATAAGTGGCTTTTAAAATTTTTTAGTTAATGATGAGAATTGCAATAGCCTTACACCATACAGGAATACATACACCTTACTTCTCAATGCAGTGGAAGTAAAAGCAACCCTATTCTTCTCATGTAGATTTTTGGAAAATAGGTTATTAACTGATACATGATTTCCCCCCTCCCAAATGTTTTAGTGACATGCAGGGGTAGGAAATCTCTTCCAACTGTACTGGGGAGACATAAGACTATCAGTAGACATTATAAGTATTGAGTTCCAGGAATGGCGATCCTTCAAACATTTGAAGTCTGTTAATGTAACCCTGGAGATATAATTGCATGTTACATATTAAATGCAATGTGCATTTTGTATTTCAAAACTTTTCATTTAAAATAATTGGAATGTTTGTTTCCAGTCCTACCATTTGCATTCTAAATGAAATAATTAACCATTATCCGACAGTTCAAGTAAAGGCTTAAAATATATTAAAGCTTTTTAATTGCTTTCACATTTAGCATGCTAATCCAAATTCAGAGGTAGCTTTAATAGTTACGATTGACTGAAGCTTTGGTCCATAAATCTGGGAGCAAATTAATTCTTATAGATGTTTGTAACTTGAGAATAGAACTGGAAGAACTTGCTGTTGGTCTTTAGTGTTTTAGAAACAGGCAATCCTAATCAACCATAACTGAACTCAGAAACTAATCAGGAACAGATGGTTGGCAAACAGAAAACATCAAAAATATAGGCTTGATTGGAAAGACAGCAGTGGCAAGCCATTCTATAATGTGGCTAATAAGACTTCCTGATTACATTCACATACTCACTAAACATGAAGAGCAATAGCATTTAGACTTATATACTGCTTCACAGTGCTTACAGCCCTCTCTGAGCTGTTTACAGAGTCATCCTATTGCCCCCAACAATCTGGGTCCTTATTTTACCCACCTTGGAAGGATGGAAGGCTGAGTCAACCTTGAGCTGGTGAGAATCAAACTGCTGGCAGTCAGCATTCTAACCACTGCACCATCATGGCTTATGATGTCTTGTCTGGTGCTATCTTCTTGATGAGAGCCAGTTTGGCCTAGTGGTTAAGGCATCAGGCTAGAAAGGGAAGACCATAAGTTCAAATCACACCTTAGCTGATAAAGCCTGCTGGGTGACTTTGGACCAGTCACTGTCTCTCATCCCAACCAATCTCACAAGTAGTAGCTTAACTACTTAACTGATATGTGCTCTGTTAACAGGCTAATTATAATAGAAAGCTAGACCATATGGAAGATTTGTTTATTTTCATATTTGCATTTGGAAAAACTAACGGTTGTGGGCTACAAAGAGAAGAAAGTAATTATAGAAATCCACATTGTAGCTTCTGTATTGCCAAAATTGCAAAGAATCGTTATATATCGTTTAAATGGAAGGAGCCATATAGGACACCAAGCCCAGTCCTTGCCTTTACTCAAAGCTAGAACTCAAACTGAGTATCTTTCACTTTCTGTTTGGATACATTCAAGAAATCCATCTTCTCCCTTGATAATTATTTTCATTGATGAATCTTTCCAGAGGTTGTGGGTGCCAAGGTGGTGTAGTAGTTAGAGTGCAGTACTGCAGGCTACTTCAGCTGACTGTTAGCTGCAGTTCAAATCTCACCAGCTCAAGGTTGACTCAGCCTTCCATCCTTCCAAGGTGGGTAAAATGAGGACTCGGATTGTTGGGGGCAATAGGCTGACTCTGTAAACCACTTAGAGAGGGCTGTAAAAGCACTATGAAGTGGTATATAAGTCTAAGTGCTATTGCTATTTAACACTTCAGGCTTTTAAGAAGAGATTGGACAACCATTTGTCTGAAATGTTATAGGGTTTCCTGTTTGAACAGATGTTGGACTTTAAGACCTCCAAGATTCCTTCGAACTCTGTTATTCTGTTATTCTTATTCTGTAATAGATTTTGTGTTATCCCTTTACAAGGAGAATGTGCACAGGCCCACATTGTCAGCAAGAATAAATATTCATGAACCCTAGTAATGTTGCTGGAACAATCAAGAGACATTTGGGCCCTACAAAAAAGAGATGCACTTCAAATTCAAAGCCAAATAAAGCCATAGCTTTTTTATTAGACTTTCAAATCAAACTAATTGTAATTTTGAACTTTGTTTTCATTTCTCAATTTTATAGATCTGTGCTATCAGGAAAATATAGCAAAAGAACCTGACCAAAGGGAATAAAATTCATAAGTTATGTTTTCTCAAAATGCAACCATCTAAATCCACAATGTATAAAATATATAACACACCCTTCTCCAAAAGCAATAAAGAATCCCACCTGAGACCATTAATAAATGAATCAGGAAGAAATAAGTTTCTTTATATAAAATGGTGTGATGACTCTGCATGCCTTTTGGTTTCCTTATAAAATACTTCCCAAGCCCTCCAGGCTTATGAATCACAAAATAAAGCAAATGTTGGTCAAACATTACTTATGTTCGTAGTCTGCATTTCTATATTAAACTTTTCCATCACTCTCAAATGCTACCCAGCAGATTTGTTTTTGTAATTAAAGGTATTGTTATTTACAGCAGGATACAAGGTATCCAAACAATAACATAATTCAAAGGACCATGAATTATTTCTGAGAGCTGATTAATTTACTAGTTCTTTTGCTACATTTTAGGAGATAACACCTCCTGTGGGTAAAGCATGTTCCATTTATATTTGGCAACTGCAAATGTAGGTCTGGCTACCTTACAAGGACAGGATATTGAGAGTGGAGCAGACAGTGATGACCTTAGGATCTTCACTTGATTGTGGACATTTTGACTTAGCAAAGTCTGTGGCAGATGGTATGAGTTTTTCAAAGTGAATCCCACTCAACAAAACATTTTGAGGTTGCAATTTTAGGCTATTAGAACTCTCTTAACTGAAATTTTGTTGGCATAACTCTTCATCTAGACAGCTGGTTGGCATTAATTAATGTTACCAATCAAATGTTTCCTTCATATCCATCACACACTCAGTGTGAAGGATCCAATTCAAAATCCAGGTTAACTGGATTCAAAATCCGTCAGACATCTGGGAAATTAGTTGGGGAATAATAGATTATTTAAGGGTTAGAATTCAGAGCATTTAGTTAGAACATAGCAATTCTTATTGTTGATTATCGCTTAGGCAGCTTTTCCTCCACTGAGCTACATTATTTAAATAAATTATTACTACACTCTTCCCCATCATGGTGCTACATTACAGATATTGCTTACTTGGGTGAGGGGGAGATCCTTTGTAATGCAAACATCTTTTCATTGAATAAAGTGAGTTAAAGTGGTCAAATTAGAAAGCTAAGTATCTTCTCCTAAAAGACTTCCTGGAAAAGAAATTAAACTTTTTTCCATGATAGTGAACATAACATTTCCCAAATCCATTTAAAAGCATCTAGGACAGGGGTCGACAACCTTAAACAGTCAAAGAGCCACAAAGGTCCTAACCGGAAGCCCCCTGTTCAATTCTAGAACCAACCGGAAGTCCAGTTCCCCCACCATAGAGTCTCCTCCGAGAGTTTCCTTTTTCCTTTACCTGTCCTAACTGAAAGCCCTAATAATTGTGGAACCGACTGGTGATGGAGCCACAGCAAATGGATGAAAGAGCTACACTTGGCTCCAAAACCACAGGTTGCTGACCTCTGGTCTAGGAGGATTTGGCTGGAAAGCTAAACTGGTAACATGCAGCACAGTTGGCTTCAGTTTTCATGATGGTCTAAAAGCACTGGTTTCAGAATTGGGTCACATACAGTCATTACCATTGACTACTTTAGAGAAAGAGATTGAATGTCATTTACATCAATTCAATCAATTTGATCATCAGATATTTAATCTGTTGGATTACTTCAGCTCCAGGATACAGCAATAAATGGAACCCTCAAATATAGGGTAGATCCTATATTTCCTGAATGAAATACTTGTTTCTGTTCTTTCAAGTTTCTAGTTTCCGTTCTTTCAAGCTTCCATGGTTCATTGCTCCAGTTGCATCTAAAATAAGTGGAATAGGCTACCACTGTGTTAATGTTCCAAGTGGGCAGTTTGTTAATATAACAATCCTAAATTCATGCAGAAGGACCATGAAATAGGAGTTATCAGAATTCCCAGAGTAAAGAAAATAAATCTGAGTTAACCATCAGGGAGCCTATAATCAAGCCTACTTTCTTCAGAATGGGTATGTAATCTGTATTGTCTCCACCATGTTTTGTGAAATCCACAGAAATGTCAGCCAGAGAATTATTCCGTTATTTTCTATTAATTCCAAGAGGATGTGCTTTGGATACTTCTTCCAAGAAGAAAACTGTGATGAAAATTATATTTCTTTGAAAGGTAAGCAATGAAAATTATGCATAACATTCAAAATCTATGTTGAGGATAGTATAGATAGATATTATAGGGAGAAGATGTACTGAGAATATATAATATCCTGAAAAAAGCAGATGAAGTCTGATTGCAGTTATGCAGTTGTAACCAACAACATGTGTTTTAATTGTTCTCATTTACTGTTCTAATTGTATTTTATGCATCATTTGGCCTAGATTTAATTTAGCATAATCCTTTTTCAAACAACAGATGCATATTTAAGTTGGCCACGTCTTCTAGTGCTAATGGGGAGCCATATTCTGTCAGGATTGAATCAAAAGCTCACAGACATTTCACTAGTAGCTACATGATTTGTTACCTTCATTATTTCAGTTCACCGTTAATGTATATATCTTCGTAGTATGTCATTGCAAGAAAGACAGGATCCTTTGATTCAGCAAAACTTAGCAATATAGCAAAAGGTAAGAAACAATTAGTAAAATAGATATTTCAGTGAATGGAGGGCAGAAGATGTACAGCATATTTTAAAGACTTGCTTTGGAATAAAATCATAATTTTGCCCAAAACTGCTTCCTCAAAAGAGCATCTCTTGGTCTGTGAACCTTTATCTGTGAATCACAGATGAAGAAAGAAAGAAAGAAAAACGGAAAGAAAGAAAGAAAGAAAGAAAGAAAGAAAGAAAGAAAGAAAGAAAGAAAGAAAGAAAGAAAGAAAGAAAGAAAGAAATCTATTCTTATTAGGCTACATTAATCCAGACATCCACCAGGTAGCAGCAAAGGGTTAGAGTTTTGTTTTTATGTTCCTACTGTATTCAAAAGGCCTTCAATTTTTTCCAACTGAGAACTTATGGTTTTAGCAAAGACTTTCACAATAAGAAAGAAATAAAAAGAGAAAATGCAGCAATTTTGATGATTGAAGAATGCTATTATTATTCCCAAATATAGAAGGGGAAAGATTTGCTAATGAATAAATGAATAAGTTGAATAAATGAATGCAAAAACCAGTAAGTTATTAATACAGTATGTTAAGTGTACTTGGGAAGATATTGGCCTTAATTCTGATTTAAAGCATATAAGTAATAATGGGCAAAAAAATTTAAATGCACAATGGCTTCACACCAGGCAATAGATATGTAGATCAGATTTTGGAATGGTGCTGAGAACGTTTTGTATGTGTTTGATTGAGAACAAGTATACGATAAAGACTGGGAAATTGATGGGAAAAAATAAAATGTGAAAATTCTGACAGAAAACTATAAGACACTATGGTTTGATTGTTAGGAATGAATGTTCAACAAAAGATGCAAAAATGTATTTTGTGTATAATATTTGAAGTCTGATTCCGTTTGCACTTGTTTTCAGTACCTTTCAGCCAACTGACCACTAGAGGCAGTAAAATATAGAGGATTTGATTTTTTAAAATGTTCCTTATGTATCTTGTACATTACGTGTTCTTTATTTAAGGCTTTGCTAATATCATTTGTCCATTGTGGTGATTTAATTACATAAAGAGAATGAATGATTATTGAATAGCAAAACAAATATATGATGGATAAGTGAGTAGGATGGGAGAAGGGGGAAGACTAAGCTAGTAGTTGTATGAAATTAAGGCAATTCCCAGATAGGGTTGCCAGGTCTGCTTCCAAAAAATAGCGGACAAGCCGGGAGATGGGGGGTTTTAAGTAGTAAATTTTTTTAAAAAAAATTACAATTAAATTATATATTTTCTTACAAACATTTTAACACGTATTAAAATAATCACTTCAAAACTTTACTTAAAATTCAAAACATCAAATATATTATAATAATATGTAAAATATTAAATTACATTTTACTTTGCTTTCGTGTGTATTTTTTATTTGACTGTGCAGCTTTGATCTATTCTTTGTGTTTAAGGAATAATTCTTTAATTTCAGTACAACGTTGAGAAATATTAAAAAATATACAAAGTTCACTTCGAACTGATGGTACAAGCAGTTGGTTACGTTCATCAGTCCACAAATTTCCCATGACGCTGAAAATTCATTCAACATTTGCATTTGATACCAGAATTGATGCACAATACTGGAACAGTTTCAGTAAACTCGGAGCTGGCTCTTTCTTGAAAAAGTACGTCCACTTATCAAAGGATGAATCGCCTTGCAGATGAACATAAACTTCTTCTAAGGCAGAAATTTCATCGAAGAGAGTGTTGGGTGGAAGTTCTTCTCGCCATGGTGATAATAACCAGATGTTCATCATTTCTTCTAAAGTTGGAGGATTATTGCAATCAATTAGATTGAAACAATTTAGCATTCAATGAATATTCGATCTTTGTCTCATTCTAACGTATGAAAAAAAAGACAAAACGCGATTCTCCTATCCTTATTCTCTTAGACTGTACAGCTTTAGATTACATACCATTTCATCATAAAGCTTTTGAATAAAAAAAATGTCCACTATTTTGTGAAAAAAAAAATAGTGAACATAATGTGAAAAAAGTGGACTGTCCGCTCAAATAGTGGACACCTGGCAACTCTATTCCCAGATAAGAAGTTTTAAGAACAATAGGCAGGTTGTGAAGTGTAGATGGATGTGATGGAAATACAGATTGTTCATACATACATACATACATACATACATACATACATGTGTGTGTATTATAATGTTTGAATACAATAAAAATATAAACATTTAAAGGAAAATTAAGAAAAAAACAGAAGGTAGAAAATAAAGGGGAGAAAGACATGAAAGACAAAAAGAAAGAAAATATGGGATTATGACTTTCATCCTTCTTTCTGTCAGGTAGTGGCCATCTTATTCTTTCCTCTCTGTCTTTAACCCTTTTTAATCCCCAAATCCATATATCATCAATTTCTTCTTTCAGTCAAAAATCCATATAAGGTTTCTAGTCTTTAAGAAATGTCTTTATTGGTTTATTTTCCTTAATCAAACTGGTTATTTTTCGAAGTACAGAAGATTGTTAAGGACAGAGAAATAAGGAGAGAGATGTTGGTGTCGATGTAAACTAAGTTTAATTATGCTTCCCTTTTCGGTTTTTAATTTCCTTTCTTACCACTTTTTACCGTTTTTCTGCACTCACATAATATTGCTTGTCTTGAAATGGAATAGCATAATTGGAAGATGGTTTTTTTAAAAAAACAAACTTCGGGACATTTGGCATTCATCGTGTGACAAAAAGTAAGGAAACTTTTAATTAAAAACATGTCTTATCACTTTGGGTGGATTCCTTCTGAGTTTCATTTATTTTTTTTTATAATGATTTGATTTTTTAAAGAGTAGAAGGAAATAACAAAATAACAACAACAACAACAATAATAACAGCATCCTCAAGAAGCTTTACTTTGTCATGCTAGGGGGGCTTGTGTGCTCTGTAGAAGAGTCAGACTAAACTTGCTCCAAACCCATTTAACTA
The DNA here is from genome assembly GCA_030761175.1 of Masticophis lateralis. Taxonomy (NCBI): domain Eukaryota; kingdom Metazoa; phylum Chordata; class Lepidosauria; order Squamata; family Colubridae; genus Masticophis; species Masticophis lateralis. The sequence goes on from JAUDYJ010000002.1 coordinate 51,154,027, forward strand.
TGATGAAAACATATAAAGTGAATTCTATGCCAGATGGTATGTCACTTAGCTCAACAAGACTCACTCTGAATACTATAGTTACTGGGTGCTGAGCAAAAAATATGCCTCAGGCAGTGGTGAGCTTCCAAAATTTGAGCAAGGGGTTTTTTGCCCGGTTTCTGGGTGGGCGTGGCCATGGTGGACATTACCTATTTGGCCTCCTGCACCATGGAAGGGGAGCGTTTTTGCCCACCCCGGGTTCTGGTGGCTTTCCTCGACCCTCAGGGAGGGCTCCCCAGGCTCCGGAGTCCCTTCCTGAACTTCCAGTAGGCCCATTTTTTGCCCTCCCCAAGCCTCTGTGTGTGCCCTGCACTTACCTGCATCTAAAATAGGCTGTGTGGGGACTCCTGGGAGGGGAGGGGTGGGCAGGGTGGGATGGGGCCAGCCAGGAGTAGGATTTGGGGGTTCTCCAAACTGCACAGAATCTTAGCTAGAGGTTCTCCCAAACCCCTGTGAACCCCCAGCAGCCCACTCCTGGCCACAAGGCATATCAGGCAATGAGGGCATGAAGTTGATAGACAACTGGAAGAAAATGAAAAATCTGGAAAAAGAAAGAAAATTACTCAATTATGGACATTTATTATAGATCTGAGCCAACAAAATGTGGATGTCAAAAACTGCATGTTCAAGATTTGGAAAGAGAATCCCCTGGATATGGAAATCAATGAACAAAGACTTATGGTCATTTTGAAGCACAAGCTCTTCAGTAATGCAGAATTACAAGAAATTGCAAGTAGAGCCGTGCAAGATCAAGGCTACAAATCGTGTAACTGACACTAGAGAAAATTTAGAAGTGGATCAACAAGTAGTGGAGAAAAGGAAGGAAATCAGAGAAGTGGATGAGGAACAAGAAGCAAGAGCTGCATTAGATCCTGAAGAACCAACAGTCAGAGACGAAGTAGCTGAGAAAATTAAGACTCAGATGGAAAGCACGAAAAGTATTTGATTGCTAAAACTGAATCAAGTTAGTAAGAGAAGTTTGGCTAAATTATTAAAGAAAGTGAATGAAGCTGCCCAGACTTTTCCAACAAAAACATTAGATCAAACAAGCCAGCTAATGTATGCAGTAGCTTATGTTACTACTGAAGAATTAGGTTTGAAAATTGGAAAGAATAAAGCAATTAAGAATGAAAAACCAAAGGGAAAAATCCATCTGGAGTTAAAAAATAAAGAGAATTCAATTGGATTTAAGTAATTTGAAGAATTTGAGGCAAGGAAACATGAAGAATAAACAAATCAGACTTAGCCTGATGAAAAGATGTAACCTGGTAAACAAGGAAACTGCAGTTGTGATTGAAGAGCTGAAACAAAGAGTTGTAGCTATTGTGAAGAAAAATAAAGTGTTATGATATCTGAATAATATGGTTTCAGCAAAATTCACAATTTCAAGCGAACCAGCATCGTTTCTATAAGACCCTTGAAAGTGGATATGTGCTACCACAAGTGAAAAACCTAACAAAGAAAATACCCTGAAATTTTGGAAGAACTTGTGGGAAAACAACAGGAAGCACGCACTGTAAAAGTGACCAGAATGGAAGATGTTCACATAACAGAACAAATGGTGCAAAAACAAGCAAAGAAGGTCAACAACTGAAGTTTTCCTGGTTTAGATGAGCTGCATGGATTCTGGCTCAATCTGGGAACAGCTCTGGGATCCGAGGTTTAAGCTGTTGCTAAAGCAGCTGGCCAGATTACTAGAAAAAAATTTTCTCTTGAAATCCTCTTTTATCTGTCTTCTTGTGCCTAGAACAGTGGTATCAAACTGCATATCTGAGGTTGTTGATATTTCTCCTGGCAATCTTAATTCCAATTTGTGATTCATCTAGCCCCGTCTTTCTCATGATGTGCTCTGTATGTAAGTTAAATTTAGCAGATCTTGTAATTTTTGTACTCCTGAACACAGCAGAGATGACAATGTCTTGGGCTCAAGATGCTACATCTTCAAGAAGAAGTCAGGATGTGGGTTGGAGTTATTCAGTAGAAGGGAAATGAATTCTTGACAGATTCCATGCTATGAGCTAGGTCCTCAGGCAAAAGCAGATCCATAGATTTTGTATGCTTATTCAAGGAAACATGTAGGGCAGTCACAACATACACCTTTACGATTTCCGTGCAACAGGTGACTCCCAAAATCCTAGGAAACAAGTCCTAAACTCACAAAGATTATGCAATTTGCAATTTCTAACATAGCCAAAGAGACAGTATTTGAAAATAATTACACTTCCATATTCTCCTGACTTACCCATTTCTTTATCTTGACCCACTCCACTTGGATGGAACACTGACCTTGGTCAGGCCCTCAAAGATCAAATATTTGGAACTTTCAAAACCACGAGGTCATTCATAAATGTATTTGAAATTCAAGCCTGCAGTCCTGTCTTGTCAACTCGGAGTAAGATTCATTGAACTAATTTGGATTTTGTTCTGTGTAGACCTGAATAAGATTACATGATTAATTACATTAGGTATCTTTTAAATTCTAAGAATAAGATGCTCAAAGTCAACAGGTCAAGATACTTTATATATTCATAAAATAGGTTCCACTTTAATTTAAATGTTTTCATTTTGAAAGCTTAGGGAAGAAAGGAACTGTTACTGATGAAGTCCATAAATTTCACTCTCTCCAGTGTTATATAATAAACGTAGATACTGAATAAAGAGCTGGATTTTTATACACCTTCAGTTTTTATGAGATTATTGTATCATGTTGTTTACTATCTCATGGGAACTAAGGTCATCTTAACAGGTGCTGGCCAGACACTGGAAGAGGTTACCAAGGAGACACCAGAACACCTAATTAAACAACGTGACCTGTGACAAGGAGAGAGGGAGCTGAGACAAACCCAGGGATGAAACCCAGCAGGTTCTGACAGGTTCTGGAGAACTGGTAGCGGAAATTTTGAGTAGTTCGGAGAACCAGCAAATACCACCTCTGGCTGGCCCCAGAGTGGGGTGGGAGTGGAGATTTTGCAATATCCTTCTCCCAGGAGTGGGGAGGGAATGGGGATTTTGCAATATCCTTCCTCTGGAGTGGGGTGGGAATGGAGTTTTTGCAGTATCCTTCCCCTGCCATTCCCACCAAGCCATGCCCACAGAACCAGTAGTAAAGAAATTTGGATTTCACCACTGGACTAACCCTAACAATAAACCTAACCCCTGAGACATGCCATCAATTCACCTAACTAAAATATTGTACAGATTGGTAGCAGTTTGTCAGCTTTTAAAGCAGCTCTTTCTCTAACTCACTCTAGAAGTGTCAGGGAAGTTCAGCATGCAACCTAGTTCAGCATGCAACATCTAACACTGAGCTATTTGGCTTAACCAATTACCTTAATTCTTCTAAAATAGCCTTTTTTTTCATTTGTATTACTTTGGTATTATTTGAGTATAGGTTATCCATGAACTGGGTTTTTTTTTTTATTGTTTAAAATTCTCCATAAAAAATTAATTTTAATCCATTTTTTGAGCCAAAGCTTTGCGCCACAAAATTTGGGAGGAGAGAGGAAAGTACCGTGGAGTACTTGAGAATAATTCATGGGCACAACACAATCTGAACAAATTTGAAAATAGTCTGTGCGTTGAGGTATGGAGCAGAGGTGGGTAAAGCTATAGTTCAGCTCTCTGGCAATTCATTTCCAGAGACTCTAGAGGCCATAAGAACAGTCAGTGTGCAAACATTTCAGACTCCTTTTCTGTTGCTATTTTTGTACAATCCAAAATCTGAAAATTGCAGCCTGACCTGCTCTGATATTACCCTTCTGTAAAACCATCAGAAAGGACAGAAAGAGATATCTCTGTTATCCTACAGAGAGATACCTGACATGTATAATTCAGAAAATTTAGAAGTGCCTATTTGTTTCCTTCAACTAAAAAAAAAAGTAGCATTTGTTCCTATAAAAATACTTATCTGCAATCCTTTGATACCCTAGGCCTGAGCCTATCTATCCTTTTGTGGTCCTATGAGCTATTTCTGTTTTGACAAGTCAACACTAAGATTGGAGCTGTCTGTCACCAGATCTCTGGCATGGCAAAAGAGCTTTTCACTGCTGCTTCTCTTTGAGCCAATGTTTTCATCAAACTATTAAACAACCAAGATCTCTTCCTTATTAACTCAGATCTCATCAGTTTCTAAGCGCTTTAATATTGCTGTCCCAATGTGCATCATTCTGAACATGCATTTGGTCTCTGATGACATGTTGTACAGCCTGCTAAGAGAACAGTGTCACCAATCCCTGCCAGGCTGCCAATCTCTTGAATAGCAATAGCCCTAGTGCTAGCACTTAGACTTATATACTGCTTCATAGTGCTTTACAGCCCTCTCTAAGGTTTACAGAGTCAGTATATATCCCCCAACAATCTGGGTCCTCATTTTACCAATTTAGGAAGGATGGAAGGCTGAGTCAACCTTGAGCCTGGTGAGATTCGATCTGCCAAACTGCTGGCAGCCGGTGATCAGCAGAAGTACTGCACTCTAACCAGTGGTGGGTTGCCTCCGGTTCATACCGGTTTGCAAAAACTGGTAGTAAAACCAGCGGGTTTTACTACCCCACCCATTACCCCATTACCCCCACCCATTACCCCAGATGTCATCATCGGCTATCTGCGCCCGCGATCCCTTTGTGAACCAATAGTAAAGGTAAGTATAACCCACCCCTGACTCTAACTGCTGCGCCACCGCAGCTCATAGTGGGTTGTCAGGAAGTACTGCTATGGTGAGCAAGGAAGCTTCCGCATTGTGTAGCTCTAGCTGCCCCACTAATTGATGAGCACTTAGGGAGCAGCCCATAACATGTCTAATCATGTCATGTACTAGTTCATGCCTCACTATAATTGGGTTCAAGAAGAAGGCAGCCTTTTTGTTTTGCCTTATTCTTAGCACCTCAGCTTCTAGTCCATCAGTTCCCTACTGCTATAAATTACATGGAAATCAGTGATCTTATGTGGGATTCCTCAGAGAAAAGGAGGCAATTCTTCTTTATCCATCCAGTAACCAGGCCTGGGTCAGTGTTTACCCTCTACTACTAGCAGTAAAGAAGACAGAATTTTAAGTTGGATCAATGGGAGACGAAAAAGCCTTATTCTCCTCTTTCCAGAGAAACCTTTAGAAGACTACTGTGAGAAAGATGGGCTGTCTGAGTGTGTGTCTATAGTTGCTTGAATGAGCACCGAATGAAGATCTTGGCATCTAAAATTCTGCTCCACAGCTTCAAGCCAGCTTCACCTTCGTAGAGCTGCCTATAAGTGCTTTGAATTATTTACTGAATACAATATCACTGAGCAGCTGGTTTTGAAACATATGTCATCTTTATTACAATTTCTTTCTTTCTTTCTTTCTTTCTTTCTTTCTTTCTTTCTTTCTTTCTTTCTTTCTTTCTTTCTTTCTTTCTTTCCTTCTTTCTTTCTTTCTTTCTTTTCTTTTCTTTTCTTTCTTTCTCTCTCCCTCCCTCCCTCCCTCCCTCCCTCCCTCCCTCCCTCCCTTCTTTCATTCCTCCTCCTCCCCCTTCTCCTCCTCTTCCTCCTCCTTCTCATGCAGGGCCTGCTTTTTCAGATCAACTAAATGTTAAACTCAGCAGGAAACCTTCCTAATTCCTCAGGCTGTAAAAAAGACAGTGAAATGTTTGTAAAGATAGTCCTCGACTTACAGCAGTTCATTTAGTAAAGACACTGGGGAAAAATGACTGTTTTTCACACATACAACCATTGCAGCATCTCCTTGGTCATGTGATCAAAATTCAGACGCTTGGCAACTGGTTCATATTTATGATGACTGCAGTGCCCCGGACTCATATGATCAGGTTCTGTGACCTTCCCACAAGCAAAGTCAATGGGGAACCAGATTCACTTAACAACCATGTCACTAACTGAACAATTGCAGTGATTCACTTAACAATTGTGATATAATAAAGATCATAAAACGAGGCAAAACTCACATCATATGTTTCACTTGGCAAAATAAATTATGGTCGTAAGTCAAGGACTACCTATACTATCAGACTTGCAAGATTCTATTAATCTACCTTTACAGTAAAGTAGAATTAGCTTGTTTGATCTTGTTTCCTGTCTGATCTACCTAGGAAGGCAGACTGAGATATAAACATGTGGAGTATTTGGTGGTCTTTGAGCTTGGTTGTTTCTTTGTAGACATTTCATTAGCTGACTAGGTAATGTCATCAATGCAATGATAATATTACCTAATTGGATAATGAAATGTCCAAAGACTCCACAGTTCAACCTTGAGCTACAAATATCTTTCTTTTATTTATACAGGCATGCACATTGTGTTATTGCCAATAGATTGTATGTACTGTATATGGCTCTATTGTAATGCCCTTGCAAGATCTTGGTAGAATATCTGTGCATCAATGGTAGTAATTATCACTGTAAATTGTTTGTAGATATTTTTCTTTAATAAAATGAGGAATAATGAATCTGATTCTCCATAAGATAGCTCTGCATAGCTCAGCAGACTAATGCATTGTAATTAACTCCAGCTATCTGCAATTACTGTAAATTTGAATCCCACCAGGCTCAAGGTTGACTCAGCCTTCCATCCTTTCTAAAGTAGGTAAATTGAGGACCCAGTTTGTGGGGGCAATAAGCTGACTTTGTATAAAATATATAAAAGTATGAAGGCTATTGCTTAACGCATTGTAAGCCGCCCTGAGTCTCCGGAGGAGGGCGGCATATAAATCAAATTAAAAAAATAAATAAATAAGAAAAAAAACCATATCATAAATCAACACAGTCTGAGCTATAATACCAATAGCCATAAATACCTGAAAATGATTTATTGTCTTGGAGTTATTTGTAAAAAATAGCCCAGGTGGGATACAAATAAGCAAAATAAAATTACAAGTAATGTATGTATTTGGAGAATTGCTCACAAATTGTTGAATAGTCACTTGGATATACTAAATGCATCATAGCATATAATTTGATTAAAGTCATTAGTGATCTTATTTTGTTACTCTAACTATAAAAATTAGTGTCCAGTTTTCAATTAATAAAGAATCTGTCCAAGCAGTAAAGATATTACTTCTTATCAAATGTAAACTTCAATAATAGGAAGCACGGCAGGATGTTTGACATATTATTTTAAAGCCAAAGAATAATCTGTTTAAAGAAAACTAAGTTTTACCCACCACAGGAGACTCATTCGGAGTCTAGAGGGAAGCATGAGGTTACTGAATTTTTTTAAAAAAATTGATTTATATGCCGCCCTTCTCCGAAGACTCAGGGCGGCTTACAATGCGTTAAGCAATAGCCTTCATACTTTTGTATATTTATACAAAGTCAGCTTATTGCCCCCACAAACTGGGTCCTCAATTTACCCACCTTAGAAAGGATGGAAGGCTGAGTCAACCTTGAGCCTGGGGAGATTCGAACTGGTGTAATTGCAGACAGCTGGATATTAATTATGGTACTTTAGTCTGCAGAGCTAAACCAGGCTCTATGAACAAATGAACAAAGGCAACAACTCTATAAACTTTATAAATGATCTTGGGCAAGAGGAACAAGCTGTATAAAGCCTGACTAGGTGGCTCAATGGCTAAGATACTGAGCTTGTTGATCAGAAAGGTCAGCAGTTTGGCAATTCAAATCCCTAGTACAGGTCTCCTGCATGAGCAGGGGGTTTGACTAGATGACCTCCAAGGTCCCTTCCAACTCTGTTACTCTTACTTGCTTAAGTAAGCTCAGTAAGCTTAAGTAAGAATCAGGCAAGCCTAACCCAAGGGTAAGCAGTTTAAATCAGATTTAGTTCTCTTGCTGATTTACAACGCTCTAAATATGTAGCCCAGGCTGGTTTCGTATTTCTCCAGTGTATAGGCTGGCCTTTACCATTCTTTCCTTATTTAATAGAGGATCTCAAACTAATTCTTTTCCCTCGCCAACATGTATTTCTATCTTTTCAGTAAATACTGATTCCCCTGAGTGTCTATGGAGATTCTCAATCATCCAGGTCATTGTGGTCCCAAAAGTGCTTTTTATCCAAAAGGCACCGTCTTTATTAGTTAGGGTTTTTTATTATTATTATTCTTTGAAAACATGTTACTTCTCATGGATGAGAAGCCACATGTTTTCAAAGAAAAAAAACCAAGACAGTCCAGTTGTCTTTTGGAAAAAGCACCTTTGGGATGATTTCCTTGAAGTAATCTCTCTCTCCCTCCCTCTGCTCTCCTCTCCTCTCCTCTATCCCCTCCTCTCCCCTCCCCTCCAATCCTCTCCTCTCCTCTATCCCCTCCTCTCCCCTCCCCTCCCTTCCCTTCCCTTCTCCTCCTCTCCTCTCCTCTCCTCTCCTCTCCTCTATCCCCTCCTCTTCTCTCCTCTCCTCCTTTCCTCTCTTCTATCCCCTACTCTCTTCTCCCCTCCCCTCCCCTCCTCTTCTCTCCTCTCCTCTATCCCCTCCACTCCTCTCCTCTCCTCTATCCCTTCCTCTCCTCTCCCCTCCCCTCTCCTCTCCCCTTCCCTCCCCTCCCTTCCTCTTCTCTCCTCTCCTCTATCCCCTCAGCTCCCCTCCCCTCTCCTCCTCTCCTCTCCTCTATCCCCTTGTCTCCTCTCCCCTTCCCTCCTCTCCTCTCCTCTTCTCTCCTCTATCCCCTCCTCTCCCATCCCCTCCTCTCCCCACCTCTCCTCTCTCTCCCCCTCCCTCTCTCTCCCTCTCCCCCTTTCTCCCCCTCTCTCTCATCCACCAGTTCCTCTTAAGTCTCTGGACATGTCACCTGTCCTTATTTTCCTCCTGATTTTGTCCCTGTGGTCATAACACTCAATCACATTTATCCAATGGTGGGATTCAAGTAATTTAACAACCGGTTCGCTGCCCTAATGATTTCTTCCAACAACCAGTTTGCCAAACTCTCCCTTTTAAATGTTTTTACGTTTTATGTAAATTGGGTCTTTTTAAATTCGTTTTTGGGCCAAATTATTTAATATATTTTTAATGGATTTTTAACTTTTGTAAATTGTATTTTTGTCTTTGGCTGTTCACCGCCCTGAGTCCTTCAGGAGTAGGGCGGTATATAAATTCAATTAAATAAATAAATAAACAAATAAACAAATAAATAAATAAAATAAACTGCTCAGAAAGTTAACAACCAGTTCTCCCGAAGTGGTGCAAACTGGTTGAATCCCACCACTGCACCTACCTGCATGAGAAGGCAGGCCAGGAGGTATATGACAATGTCAGATTTCTTTCAGATGTTTCTCTTGTCTGCATTTGTATGGCTTTTCCTTTCAGACACCTCAGATTATTGTCACCCAAGTGAATCAGTAGCAGTGAATTGGCTTTGGGAATTAACAGGAAGCACAGAGATGGTGTGAGAGAGCATTTGGAAGAAGAGAGGAAACAAGTAATGAGCCTCAGAAGCCGGGAACAAGTGTTACAGAAGCTTCCTCAGCTGCAGCTGAGAACTGCAGCTTTCTTATACAAAATTTGCTAGACATTTTTTTCGTTTTTAATAATATGCTGTTGGAAGAATTGTCCATCTGGGTTCAGTTCCAAGTGAGGACAAAGACAGTGGAAACATGGAGGCTGCTTGGAAAGATGGCTTTAATGGTGGACAAGACCACATGAGAGGAGGGGGAAGGAGAGAGATATTTATACCCTCTGTTGGGCTTTGAATTTGAATTTGTATGTCAGACTCCCATTGGGCCATGCAGGGCTAACTTTGTAGGTTGTCTTTTGAGTCCCAGCTGTGGTGGGTTCCTCCTGGTTCGGCCCGGTTCTCCCAAGCTGGTAGCAGTGACGATATGACGTCATCGAACTGGTTCTGTCCCCCTGCCCCCTGCGCCCCCCCACCCCCCCGCATTATTCTTACCTTTTATTTGGTCCCACCCCAATCTATTGCTGCCTCCTGAGTCCCAGCTGATGGCTAGAGGGAAAAAAGCTGTTTAAACTCTTGCCGTGGGGCTTCAAAGGGCTGCCCTACAGCTGATCAGTGTTAAAAGAAAATAAATGAGTAGTCCAGTGCCTGCAAAAATACATGAGTAGATCAGTGCCTGCAAAAATACATGAGTAGACCAGTGCCTGCAAAAAAATATATGGGTAGATCGGTACAGCTCTGCAAGCAGTTAAAAGCCTGGAAGACCAGTACCTCTTAAATCTTATTTAAATCTATTTAAATAATTACCTATTTAAATCTTATAAGTACCTATTTATAAATAAGTACCTATTTAAATCTTAAATAATTGTCACATGATCATCAAGCCACACCCACAAAATAAGCCATGCCCACAGAACCAGTAGTAAAAAATTTTAGAACCCACCCCTGAGTCCCAGGCTTGGTTGAGCATTGCTGGGTGATGCAATCTCCCTAGGTGCCATATGGTGAGTTCTGTTGCTAGATGAGTAGAGGGCTAATCCTATCTTTGTTGGATCTTGGGTGAGGGCATTTGCTTATGAATAGGCCTAGCTATCTCTTTATCTCTTAAAGAGAGATGCTGACATCTGCTGTGGGCTCTTGAGAATGTGGGGGTATTAAGAGTGAGTCTGCTTCCTGCCTAAAAAACATGCTTCTCCATTTCTCATCCAGGGTGGTATAATATTCTGCCCTTTTAATATTTCCTAGAATAATTCATTCTTCTAGGAGAAGGGTGAGTGCTAACTTCCTACAGTGCAATATTTGTATTTACAATTATATAGCTTGAAAGCTGCTTTGGGAAGATTCTTATCCTGAAAGATCATAATAACTTTGTCCCAGGAGGAAGTAGCACCCAGCTAAATTTGGCTCATCTCACAAAAGCTAAGTAGCACTAGTGCTTGGATAGGAGACCTTTAGGAAATCCCAGGAATATGCTCTACACACTGAAATTAAAAACAGAATCCCAGAAGAAAGCAATAGGAAATCATTTCCATGTTCATATAGTCACCAGGAGTTGAGTCCATCTAAAGGAGATATTTTAATTAATTGTAAATATTCATGACGCCCATCTGGAGTGCTAGACTTCAAGGAAAGCTCGCTTTCACCCTAGGTTCAAAGTTTAGATACCTTTGCCTACCTCAAGCCTTCACAATTGCATCTATTATTGAGGTCTGAGCATTAAGCACATTAATTAGTTAGTGGCCTCTTATAGGATTTGGACCAATTAGCTTGGTTGTTAAAAAAAAAAAAAAACCAACCTCCCCTTCAAAAAAGAGCTTCACATTATTTCATATTCTGTTAAACCTATTGCTGAGATCAAGTTCAGTGTGATGTAGACATGATCTAGAAGACAACATATCCTGCTAAGCAATATGAGTTGCCAAGTGCCTTTGAGTTCATGCAAAGCCAGTGGTGGTATTCAGCTGGTTCTATCCGGTTCGGGCAAACTGGGAGCCACGGCTGCGGGAGGCTCCGCTCATCCACCCAGACATCATCACATCCCATTTTTGACGTTCTGCGCATGCGCGGAAGGCTCTTGCACACTCACATTTGCGAACCGGTAGCGGAGGTAAGTGGATCCCACCCCTGTGCAAAGCCATCCAATGGGGCAGATATTCTCACCACACTTCATCATGGTTGCAACCAGTGGTGGATTTCAAAAAAACTACTACCAGTTCTGTGGGTGTGGCTTGGTGGGCGTGGCTTGGTAGGCATGGCAGGGGAAAGATACCCTCCCCACTCTAGGGGAAGGTTACTGCAAAATCCCCATTTCCTCCTGATCAGCTGGGACTTGGGAGGCAGAGAATAGATGGAGGCGGGGCCAGTCAGAATTTTTACCAACGGTTCTCCGAACTACTCAAAATTTCCACTACCAGTTCTCCAGAACTGGTCAGAACCTGCTGAAACCCACCTCTGGTTGCAACCATCAGTTGATGGCCCTCCATTTGGACCTTCCTTGTACCACAGTACAATACTCATGCATCTCCTTTTCCCTCCCCTTCCCCATCACAGCCTGAGGCAACACTTTCCCCCGCTTAGGCCCTGGGTGGCTGCAGAGAAACAATATTTGTGTGTGTGAGAGAGAAACAGAATTAGCCACCCTAAATGAAATATTAACAAGAAACTGCTGAAATCTGCTGTTAGAAAACTATAACTTATCCCGAATAGATGCTTGGGGTGTGCGTTTGTGGGTGCTGGCTTCTGCTGTTGTTTCTGTTAATCTTTTTCATTAAGCCCATGAAAGCTATTATATATTGCTTACTAAGCAAAGTTTGAGGCTTTAATATAATTAAAAAGATGATAAACGATAGGTAAGACGATTCAGGCTCTGCTTTTTTTCACTCACAAATAATCTGTTATTATAAATAAATAGATGTTGTATTCAGCAGCTAGTAACAATTGAACAGTAATAGAATTGTGTGGGTATACATTTATATACACGCAGAAGAAGTGAGGCTGTATTTCCTAATACTATCTACACTTTTAGTTGGATATGGATTTTCTTCTTTGGATTGGGAATGCTTTGTATATGAAGATAGAACTTGCCTTACTGCTAGGTAGAATGAGTTTGCAGAAAGTATTTAGGGAAAGGTAATGATGGGCACTAGCGGGTACTATCTCATTATCCATATATATCGGCTGTCAATTTGAGTAGCTTTCGTACCTGGAATAAGAGGAAGAGTCATTATCCTTTATTTTAGATTAAAGGAGTTAGGACGAGGAGTCCATATGCAGCTACAGATACTATGCCAGTGGTGGTGTACCTTTGGCATGTGTGCCAGAGGTGGCACGCAGAGTCCTCTCTGTGGGCACGTGAGCCGTCACCCCAGCTCAACTCCATTGCGCATGTATGCGTGCCTTCTGCCAGCCAGCTGGTCTTTGGGTCTCTGCCGTGCATGCGAAGGGGGGGCGGGGCGCATACCCAGGGTCCACGCGCACATTGCATTTTGGGGGTTTGCATGTGCGCTTTGGGCACTCAGTCCAGAAAATGTTAGCCATCACTGTACTATACTATACTTCATCTTTAAGCTCACCGTTTTCTATCAGGTTATCTTAGGAGTGATGCTCAGATAATGACAATAGCACTTAGACTTATATACCACTTCACAGTGCTTTACAGCCCTCTCTAAACAGTTTACAGAGTCAGCATATTGCCTCCAACAATCTGGGTCCTCAATTTACTGACCTCGTAAGGATGAAAGGCTGAGTCAACCGTCAGCCTGATGAGATTCGAACCGCCAAAATGCTGGCAGCTGGCAATAATTCATTCTAACCACGGCGCTATCACAGCTCTAGATTAGAGAAGGGAGTACTATTTCTGTTATTCACTGGAAGAAAGAGCAGTGGCCTGGTGAAGATCACAGTTGATTTGCCTTAATAAAGTTGCTTTATCTTCCAGGGAACTTCACAAAGTTACTTCAGAAGGGTGCTGTCTTCCAACTTTCATAGATTTTGTAACTAGTGTCTCTTTCAGATATCCTGCAGAATATGGGGGCTAAACTGAGTACTACATATACATAGTTTGAGTTTTGTTCTTCCCTTCAAACTTTTGTTGGGTTTTTTGAGGGGGGAAGTTAACATATGAACAACCTTTCAAGCTGTCATGCCCCAGAAGATAACTTTTATATATTGTTGTTGCTCTCTAGCCCCATCTAGTGGTTGGAGAGACAAATATGCCCTAACAGATAATCTTTATATAATGTTGTTGCTCTCTAGCCCCATCTAGTGGTCAGAGAGACAAATACCAAGTATATTGTTTGAAGCTGACCCAATCCATTTACCTATCAGCCTGCACTCTCAAACCAAGTGCACTCTGGGAAGCCAAACTCCATTTCCCTTAGGATTTGGAGAAGGCAGAAGCACAAAGAAGAATTCTTCTTAATCTGTGGCACATGGTCATCCAAGGACAAACCCACATCCCACACACAGACCATCACTGGTGAGATTTAAATTGCTTATATTTATTAATTTGTTATATCCAGCAGTAACTTAATACTGCCTGTCTTGTATTTGATTTTCATGGTATGTATCCCTATTTTCCTGAGTTTCACCATATGCTGTTCTTTCAATAAAGCATTCAGATCTACAAACACAATCTGTTTTATTGGAGGATAAGTGGGTTTAGCTGCAAACCTAGATGCGTCTTATGGTCAAGTGTGTCCTATAGTGAGAAAAATATGATACTTATTTACCTACTCTCTTCTATCAATAAAAACTACACTCAATGTTAACAACAGAACAAGCATTTGTTTTCCCTATCTGAGTAAACATTTTTTAAAATGCTCTTGGCAGCTTCCCAAGTCTTTGTTCCATTTTCTAAAACAAACAAACAAACAAGCAAGCAAACAAAAAAGGATAAATGACCAAAGAGAACATATGTATAAGTTATTTTTCTCTAAGACAGGGGTGTTAACTTATTATTTGAACAACCATAATGAAACTTTCTCCAGCAAAGGGAGAAATTGGCTTGTGGATTTGGTCATTCTCAATAAAAAGTCAAGAGGGTTTATTTATTTTTTATTTATTTTTTGGTTAGGTTTGTTAAACAAGAAAGGAACATAAAAATCCTAAAATGCCAAATTGAAAATGGGAGTTAATGGATCCAAAGGAATTTTATTTCCAGATCAGGAGCTATAAATAACAATAATATTTGTAAAACATGAATTCCTAAACAGAAATAAAATTCAGGATTTGCAATAGGACCTCTTATTAAAAAGGAACATCTTACAGTCCAAATAGAAGATTTTTCTTACAAATTCTTTGTTAGATGTCCTCTATATCCCAAGAGACCTAAACATTTGCTGCTATCCATTCACTCTCAGGATGGCTGCAGTCATTTACCTGTAAATAAAATCAAAGATCTGGAATGAAACATTTTTCCTGTATATTAGGCAGTGATTTCCCCTATTATTAAGGGTTGTTGTTGTTTTTTTTTAAATGAAGAACTTGGAAGGTGGCAAATGGAACTTTTGGCACTGGTGGTTCCTATCATTTCTATCCAGTGTTTGCAAGTTTCAGGGGTAGTATAACTCAGTGTTTCTCAACCGTGACAACTTAAAAGATCTGTGGACTTCAGATCTGGGACAAAAAAAGGTAGACCTTCATCTGGGATTTCATTGAATCCAGATGGCCTATGGCCCATCGAAGAGATAATTGCATAATGAGAGACAGAGAGTGAGAAAGGACATCCACACCAGTGGTGGGTTTAAAATTTTTTTACTAGTGGTTCTGTGGATGTGGCTTGGTGGGATCGCTTGGTGGGCGTGGCTTGGTAAGTGTGGCAGCGAAAGGATACTGTAAAATCTCCATTCCCACCCCACTCCAGAGGAAGGTTACTGTAAAATCCCCATTTCCTCACGATCAGCTGGGACCCAGGAGGCAGAGAATAGATGGGAGAAGGGCCAGTCAGAGGTGATACTTACCAGTTCCCTGAACTACTCAAAATTTCCGCTACCAGTTCTCCAGAACTATTCAGAACCTGCTGAAACCCATCTCTGATCCACACAGTCTTGCAAGTTGAAGCAAACTCCCAGATTCTATGTTCCATTTATGAAAAAAAATATGAAACAGAAAGGAAGGAAGGAAGGAAGGAAGGAAGGAAGGAAGGAAGGAAGGAAGGAAAGACAAGTAAAGTGAATGAGAATTGGCAAAAAACAAACAAACAAACCAAAGAATGTTTACCAGAAAGAGTACTGTAGTTAAGAAAACAGTTATGCCTGTAAGTAGGTTTTTTTCTC
This sequence comes from Masticophis lateralis, assembly GCA_030761175.1. Lineage (NCBI taxonomy): Eukaryota > Metazoa > Chordata > Lepidosauria > Squamata > Colubridae > Masticophis > Masticophis lateralis. Next base: position 51,169,661 of record JAUDYJ010000002.1, read on the forward strand.
CATGATCTGTCTCAGAAGCAGGTTCTTGTTATCTGATTTCCACTGGGGACAGTATTTGCCTTTTTTGCTTTTTTTTTTTTTTTTTTACAATTCTCTTTTCCATTCACCATCTGTGAATTAATCCTCTCTGGGTTTTTTGTCTACAGCAACAAAAGTATTTCATTTGCTAGATATACATACAGTATGTAGTTCTAAAATAAACAAAGTAAGAATGTGAGTGAAATATTGATCATTCAGAATGGATTTCCACTTTCTTCAGGGAAGTTGCCTTAATTGTCAATCCTCTCATTGCTAATAAGACTGGAGGAGCAGGTTTAACCTTTATGAATAGTCCATTCTACATTCCATCTCCTATGTGGAGAGCTCTGTGTCCTTGGTAGGCTTTACCTCGAGGGACAATTCCTTATCTGAAAATGCTTTGTGGGAGAAGGAAATCAATCTTGTCAGATGAGTGGGAAAGGTGGGAAATGAAAAAGGAATGGCAATCTGACCCCATTTTATCTTGACTTTAAGTGGCGCTTTTTTAAAAAAATAAATAAATGCATGCACCATGTTATGAGTTTAGAATTATAATTGGAAAATTCATTGTTCTGTTTTAATGTTTCTGTGTGGGTGTTGAATGGAAATTTACTTATTCTGCTGTATGCAATAGACCCCTGTGTTGTACTATTTACAAGCACAGGTACTTAAGTCCTTTTTGGTCAACTCATTATGTTCTCATCGTTCCCACCACCCATCTCCTTCCACTTATGACTGTAACTTTGTTGCTTGTATCCTTACGATTTATATTGATATTGTTTCCTGATTGCTTATTTGTACCCTATGATTATCATTAAGTGTAATCATAAGTGTACCTTATGATTCTTGATGAACGTATCTTTTCATTTATGAGAGCATATGCACCAAGACAAATTCCTTGTCTGTCCAATCGCACTTGGCGAATAAAAAAAATATATTCTATTCTATTCTAATTCTATTCTACTATGGGATCATCATTCTGCTTGCAAACTATATCTATGATTTATCTAAATGGCAGTTTCAGTACCAGTGCAAATCATCAACACTAATAAGATGTTGACCTTTGACAAGCAGAGATTAAGAGTGGTTGATTCAGACTCAGTTGTGCTATGGAACTTGCATTTCCTCATTAAATTGCTACCAGTTGCTACCAACCTGCCTTCCATTGAGGACCTGTATACTGCACGAGTCAAAAAGAGGGCTGTGAAAATATTTACAGAACCCTCACATCCTGGACATAAACTGTTTAAAATCCTATCCTCAAAGCAACACTATAGAGCACTGCACAGCAGAACAACTAGACACAAGAACAGTGTTTTCCCGAATGCCATCACTCTGCTAAACAAATAATTCACTCAACATTGTCAAACTATTTACTAAGTCTGCACTACTATTAATTTTTTTCATTGTTCCCATCACCCATCTCCTTCCACTTATGACTATATGACTGTAACTTTGTTGCTTGTATCCTTACGATTTATATTGACTCTTTCCTAATATGATTTGATTGCTTATTTATTTCCTATGACTATCATTAAGTGTTGTACCTTATGATTCTTGATGAACGTATCTTTTCTTTTATGTACACTCAGAGTGTATGCACCAATATAATCTCCTTGTGTGTCCAATCACACTTGGTCAATAAAAATTCTATTCTATTTCTATTCAAAATCCTGCCAATATGCAATGCCTTTACAAAGTTGTTCGACACCATCCCATACAACTATAGAGTTAGTGGAGAAGCAAACTTCTGTCTTATTTGACTCCTACAACCAAGAAGTTGTTTCAACAGGAACCTGATCGTACGCTTAATCTTCTATTAAGCTTGAAGAAGTGAATTTGGCTGAACTTTCAAGCAATTCTGCTGTAAAGAAGGAAACATTTAATATACAGCATTTGTACTATGACCATATTGATGCTAGAAGTCAAGATTGATTAGATGATAAAGATTTCCCTAGCAACTATGCACTGCCAAGTATCTCTCTTAGAAGCTTGTTTCACTCAGGAGGACAATCAAAGTTAGATAGCTAGATTAAGTATTTAATGGCTTCCTTTGGCAGGAAGAAGGCAACCGAACTGACATGCCCAGCCCTTCGAGCCCTGCCCTCAATTCTGCAGAAGATTCAGTTTGTTAGAAACAAAAGAAAATAGTCTGGGCAAATCTTCTGATTCTGGGTCATTGCCCTTTCCTACAGAAATGAGCTGAGCAAGCAGCTTGGCTTCAGATCCAATTTAAAAATTGCAAGTAAGGCACATACTTCCTAGTCTGATCAGGACCTCTGGCCTACCAATGGTGACCTCCCTTTTAGAGGGAGGGCAACCAAATGAGCCTTCTCCAGGTTCAGAGCATTGGCCTGTCAAATAAGGTGTGCGTGTACAGATATTAGTAGTAGTTATGGAAGATATAGAAATATACTAAAAAGCAGAGACATCACCCTGCCAACAAAAGTGCATATAGTCAAGGCTATGGTTTTCCCAGTTGCAATGTATGGCTGTGAAACTTGGACCATAAGAAAGGCTGAGCACCAAAGAATTGAGGCCTTTGAACTATGGTGCTGGAGAAGACGCCTGTAGTCCCTTGGGCTGCAAGGTGATCAAACCGGTCAGTCCTAGAGGAGATCAACCGTGATTGTTCTTTAGAAGGCCAGATCCTGAAGATGAAACTCAAATACTTTGGCCACCTAATGAGAAGGAAGAAATCACTGGAGAAGAGCCTAATGCTGGGAAAGATTGAGGACAAAAGAAGAAGGGGACAACAGAGAATGAGATGGCTGGATGGAGACACTGAAGCAGTTGGTATGATCTTAAATGGACTTGGGGGATGGTTAGAGGACAGGAAGACCTGGAAGAATGTTGTCCATGGGGTCATGATGGGTCGGACACAACATCACAACTAACAACAACAACAAGGGAAGATACAGGTAAAAAAAAACTGCAGAGGAAAGTGAAGGATACAACTTATCTATAGAAGAGTACCTATACCTAGTGTTGAAAAATGGACTTCTTGCTGCTCTTTAAGCTTGAATATTTGCTTGCAGATATTTTGTTACCCAACTAGTGCTGTTACCTTGTTGTCTGCAAAAACCAAGCTTAAGAGCATCAACCTAACACAAGGTTTTTTCTTGTGTTACACTACTCAAAGCACCTGTAGTATAGTATGCATGCCATATCCATTTTTGATGAATATATACCACAGTAAACAATCTTTAGCCTCCCACCTTCATGCAGTGGCTGGGTATTTTCCATTATTTTAGAACTGTAGAGAATAGAATAGCACTGCCTTTTCCTCACTTACTCAACATTAGTTGCAGGAGATCAAATCAGGATGATATCTGTAGAACAGAGGAGAGAGACCAGATGTGATTTGATCATCTTTCTCTTGTCAACTGAATCTGCCTTGATAATAGCTGCTTGTTAAAAGCAGTAGTGCCAATGGGAATTGCCCAAGATTTTTCCATGCCTCCTCAGCCTTCAAATGTCTTCTTTGAGCTTCCTTTTGGAAGTCAATAAGAAAACAATTGAAGTTGATGGGAGAATGCAGAGAGGCTCCTTTTTAAAGACAACATCATCTTCTGTGGAAATAATTTTGATTTCACCATTTTTTTGGCAAAGAAAAACCTCCAGATCTCTCTCTCTTTTCTATTTCATTTCTATTCCATTTTAAAATCTCTGACATGATTTATTGGAAAGCACTTTTTCAAAATAAAAGGCCGCTTACAGATAAAACCTAGAGTCATCCTTCAAATATTGAAGGGGTTTTTTTTTTTGCATTTTAGGTGATAAATTAGTTTTGTTTTTGTTTTTTGAAGATCATAATCCACATCCTGTCAGTACTTGAGGTTTTTCACCTGGTGCCTTCCTTTCTTTTTCTACAATAATCCTTATAAATGGACCTTCAATTTTGACACTGCAATTCTCCTCACTTTCCAATACTTCATTAAGTCAATGAAGAGAATTAAATGAAGAAAATGTATTCTTTAATGACTTCCATAAACAGAGTATGTTGTATATATTAAACTATATGAGATAAAAGATCAAAAAAAGCAACTCTGAGGTTTTTCAAGTCCAAGTGGTATGAAGAGAATCTCAAGAGGGGAAATCCTCTCTGAATGAATTCTATAGCAGAACAACCACAATACAGTGTAATTATTAGCTAAAATTGCCATTAAGACCAGGCATAACATGTAGTATTTGATAACACTATCCAAAAACATTTTCCTTCAAGGAGGAAACCAAAAACAGTAGAGTTATTTTTAAGTTGATACAGAAAGGCAAATCTATTCTTGAAATTGGTATCTGATCTTATTAAGACTTTGTAAATATATATATATATATATATATATATATATATATATATATATATATATATATATATATATATATATATATATATATATATATCAAGATATGTTAAAAGTCTCTTGCATTTATGCACATGAGCTCACAATATTAAAGTAATCTCCAGCAATCACTCCCTGAAAATGCAAGCTTTGTTGCTTGAAAATGGAATAACCCATTATATTAAAAAAGCTTTGGCTTCCCACCATGAGGCTGGTGACTCCAATTCTTTATAGTCCCAATTTATCAATATGTTGTTCAGCCATCTGTTTTTCTTCCCCCAGGAAAATATCAAAATGAGAACATAATGCATTCTAATGCCCACTAGCTGCCTAAGCTAACATTATGCTTCATTTCACAGTTTGGAGTTTGGGAAACTAAATGCCAGGGCATTAAAGGATGGAATGCAATATTTTCTGGGCCAATGGCCATATTTGACCTTTTCTAGTATCCTGAGGTTGCCCTCCCGAAAACCTCTTCCAAAGGAGATTCAGGACAAATTTAATATTAATCTCATTTACATTAAATGAAACTAAAATTTTAAAAGTATTAATCTCTTTTATGTATTTAATTAGCTTCTGTGTTTTAGTATAGTTTTCCAACAACTTGTGCGATATCTCTGGTTTAGAAGGCATGGATTAAGTTGACTGACATGCAACACAGTATCTCCAGGACAGAAAACATGTGCAATTCAGTGGAAGAAACAGTCAGGAAATCATCATTTCTCTTAATTAACAAATCTGAGTTAGACACTTGTCTCCACTTATTGACTGAGGTGGCCTTGATGGTTGTTTCCATCTTGTTCAATTTCCCACTTATTTTTTTGCCAAGAATCCAACAACAGCAAACTGCAAGTTTGGGATGTCTCCTGGGTTAGAAAGCCAAGTTTTTGATCCCTCAAATAGTGAATAATTTGTCATAACAAATATTTCCTACTGTAGGCACTTGTGCTATGGGGAAATGTGTCAATTGTTTATGGAACAGAACATTATGATTTTGGAATGAAACATGCTTGAAGTAGAGTCAGAGATCTAAGGCATTATTTCTCAGCCAGAATTTCCAATGCAGACAGACAGAGCTATTTTAAATTTAAGATTTTATTCAGCCATTGTAAACACATTTTCAAAAATGCCTACATTATATTACCACATTGATTATTTTTTTAAGGAGGAACCAAATATTGTTGTGTATGTGTGTATGTATATGTATATATAATACATATACATACATAATGATGTATAATATATATTATGAATACATAAGGTTATGAATCTGAGTTCCCAATCTTTTATTTGGATGAATTTCCTGGCTTAGAGGCTTAGAAGACTCAAATATAATGGCTTACAAGTGAAACTTTTTAGACCTTCAATTATCAAGGCTCATTCATTCCTGATGTAATCTCTGCCCAATTATATATATCCATTATAAAAATAATTAATTTCCATTGGAAATCTATCTCAAACATTTTAATGAAGCTTTTTTCTCCCTGTGTCCTCTAGACATTAATGGAATAGATAATTCCTTTCATTTTTGTACAGGCAGAACAAAGGTTGCATATAAAGGAATATGTTGATTTTAAAGCCTGAAAATGGCAAGATTCACCATAATGTCCTAAAACAAGGTTCTTAACAATATTGGTAGATAAGTGATAGACGACCCAATTGTTTGTACTGTACTATTGACTTTTAGATGTTCTCTGTTTTATAGTTATCGTTGGTTTGTGAGTCAGAACTGTGCCTGAAACACAGATCACCACAAGCTGCTTAAAAAAAATAATTGTACAGGATATGCAAGTGTAGCGGATATATAATACATAATTAATAAAGATTAGTATGTCTCAGCATCTGGTTTGGTAATAACTGTGGCATTTGATGTTATTTTTATTTCCAATGTATTCAACTTTTTAAAAGGTAAATGACCAATTCAAAACATCATACTCCACATCGATCATAACAAGAACCCAGGTGGAGCATCCCAAAACTTATTTCAGCAGTCAGGAATATCCACCCCAAAGGCCAGGTCAGTCCACTGAAGATAAGCTGTGGTTCCATTTCATAAAATAAGTATGTCAAGAAAGCCCAGAGGCATACTGAGCATCTTTCCATTAGGAGCTGTAAACCAAAAATGCTGGATCAACCAAAAATGATAGTTTCTGATACCTCAGGGCACTCTTCACAGAGGGAATAGAGGAGAGTGAACAGAGCCAACTTTCTTAGGAATCTTGCTTTGCCTTGGCTTTTCAACCTGCCCTATAGTGCTTTTAAGAGCCTTCCATCACAGAATAGGAAGGAGTAACTGTAAATAAAACAGAGGTGGTATTCATCCAGTTCAGATCAGTTTGGGCGAACCAGTAGCACAAATCACGGGTGGGTTCACCCACCCACCCACCCACCCTGTCTCTATGCTGTCCTATTTAGGCATGTTTTTGAGGCCGGGCGCATGTGCAGAAGCTGCACATGCGAGCAAACCATATGTGAAAGACCAGGTGCATGCACAGAGGTGGGCGCCAGCTCACATTTTTGATGCTGGCCGAACCGGTAGGTAAATTATGTGAATGCCATCTCTGATATAAAAGTATAAGGTAAAGGGACAGGTTCACCTTGCACATATGTGCTTGTTGTGGCCCCGTCCTCTGAGCCTATCCCATTGGAGGAAGGAAGCTCTGAGCAGGAGGAAGAGGAGCCAGCCAGATCTCCCAGCCCCCCCCTCTGGCACCGGCTCAGGTGCCAGCTGAAAGAGAGCCAAGTAGTGGGGAAACAGGTGTCTCAGATGAGAGTGAGGGAGAGACGTCATTCCTGGACGCACGCCAAAGAAGGCGAGAGAAAAGATTACTGCAGCTGCGGCGACGTATGAGGAAATAGACCTGAGTCACTGGATTGGAGTCACAGGATCAATGAGTCACTGGACCACACCCAGAGCCTATATAAGACAGGACGGTGGGTCAAGATGTTTGTGACGAACAAACAAAACAAACATAGCAACCTCGTAGTCTTGGAAGCTAGATGAACGGCAAAGCTACGTAGGTGATTTTCCTTTTGTGTAAACTAATAAAGTCCTTGGCAGACGGTTTGCATATCGCTGCCAAGTTTGAGATAAGAACTGTGGAGTGTGCCAAGTGATTCTTAACCCTCGACTGGCTGTGTTTTTGTGGGTCTCTGAAGGGGGGGACAGATCAGTGCTAGTCATTCCCAACTCTAGGGGGTGGTGCTCATTTCCATTTCAAAGCCGAAGAGCCAGCACTGTCCAAAGACATCTCCGTGGTCATGTGGCTGGCATGACTAAATGCCAAAGGAGCACGGAACACTGTTACCTTCCCACCAAAGGTGGTCCTTATTTTTCTACTTGCACTTTTTACGTGCTTTCGAACTGCTAGGTTGGCAGAAACTGGGACAAGTAACGGGAGCTCGCCCCGTTACGCAGCACTACGGATTCGAACCACTGAACTGCTGACCTTTCAATCGACAAGCTCAGTGTCTTAGCCACTAAGCCACCGTGTCCCATTAATAAAAGTATACAATATTGAGAAAATGGGCAATATGGACATAGTAAGGCAGCAGGTGGCATATAATTCTTCTTTTTCCCAATTCTTGAGAAGCAATATCTACCTAAGAGTATGCCACGCATGTCAAGTTGCTTTCAAGTTTCAGACAAGTTCATCTGATGAACAAGTACTTCAGAAAATGAGGCACAGCTTTGGTTGACAAGAAAGGGCTTCTGGTATCATCTACTAATTTCATCTGCATATGGAGTGCTTTGCTTTGTGTTTTTGCATGAAACACCACGATGATATTTATTTTCAGGTATTTGTGACACATCCAAAATGACTAACGTGTTGTAGATTTTTTTAAAAAAGCAGAGATGATTATGATTCATTTCTAACAGATGCCTTGACTGCTAAATAGAGCTATGAGGGTCATCTGGCAAGGATGTTTTGGCATGGCCATTGTGCCCTCCTTAAACTCTGCATTCTAAAATAAATTGTTGATGGAGACCATTTTGTTTCTACTGAATGGTCTCTCTTGTTGATGCAGTTGCCTTATTTGCCTCTTGTATGAAGAAGCATTAGTCACATAAAACCTGGATGTATGCCTTAGTTTTTAGACAGATCTTGAAGATGATTCAGAAGCTAGTTTGGGAGGTTTGCAGTCCTTCAGACTCTTGCAGCATTTCAAGTACTTATTGAATAATCCATTTTGGTTTTGAAAATGTGATCCGGACGGGTTTTTTTTTTTTTTTTTAAAGTATGACGATTTAAAGTAATTGATCTGTTTAGGACACCATCGCCACATTAAAACTTTTGTACCACAATCATTAGAACCATTGCAGAAAAAATCATTTTTCTCCTAAGGCAGTGATGGCTAACTTTTTTGCCATCGCGTGTCAGGAGGGGGGGAGGTTCGCGCGCATGCGTGCCCACACCCATAATTCTATGCGCCCTGCCCTGTGCATGTGTGCGCATTCCCCCCCACCACTCCTGGCACACAATGGCCTCTAGAAGCTGGGGACAGCAAAAAATGTCACTTCCTGTCCCACCGGGAGTTGGAAAATGGGCCGTTTCAGGCCTCTGGAGAGCCTCCAAGAGGGTGGGAAAGGATGTTTTCACTCCCCCCCCCCCGATACATAGAGAGGATCTGGAGCCAGGTGAGAAAGAAAAATGGGCCTTCCCTCCGCCCCGCTAAGTGAGACATTTGTTAAACGAGCTTTACCCCATTTTAGGACCTTTCTTGCCACCGTTAAATGAATCACTGCAGTCGTTAACACAATTGTTAAGTGAACCTGGCTTCCCCATTAACTTTGCTTGTCAGAAGGTTGCAAGGGGGGGGGGATCCCTCAACCTTGGGACACTGCCACCATCACAAATATGAAGCAGTTGCCATTCGTCTGAATTTTACCCATGTGACCATGGGGATGCTGCAACGGTCATAAGGGTGAAAAATGGTCACGAGTCACTTTTCTTCAGTGCCGTTGTAACTTTGAACAGTCCCTAAGTGGACTGTTGTAGGTCAAGGACTACCCATAATACAGTTTGATGAGAGCAGAGCGCAGTACCCTTAGGCCATTTTGTTTTAATAATAAATGCAGTTCTCATTCAGTAATAGGATTGGAGCAAAACCAGGGCTAGAAAATAAAATAACAGCATCGCTGATAATCAGGAAACAAAACTTTGATAGTGACAACCCCCTGTTGTGTCCCAAGTCCATGTGATAACCTTTTGCGATCTTCTGACCAGAAAAGTCAATGGGGAAACCAGATTCATTTAACAACTGGGTTACTAACTTAGCAACTTCAGTGATTCACTTAAATCAGAGGTTTTCAAACTTGGCAGCTTTAAGACTTGTGGACTTCAACTTCTGGAATTCTGGGAGTTGAAGTCCACAAGTCTTAAAGCTGCCAAGTTTGAAGACCTCTGACTTAAATTATCAACTGTGGCAAGAAAGGTTGTAAAATCAGGCAAAACTCACTTAACCAACTTCTCACTTAACAACAGAAATTTGGGGCTCAACTGTGGTCATAAGTGGAAGACTATCTGTATTCCTCTGGCCCTTCCTAAAGGGTGTCATTAAATGCTTCTAGGCTAACTTTTGCCTCTTTCTCTTTTCCCCTATGTGTCTATCAGTGGCATCAATCCCATAAGGTTTCCTAAAAGCTCAGTGGGTTGGTGCTCACCTGAGCTTGGTGAAGCACTGTTCCAAAAGAAAAGCTGGAATTACACAAGAGACCCATGGTACTTCAACCGTAATAACACAAGGGCTAGCCATAGATTCAAACTCAATGTAATTCACTACTGATTGTAGGAAATAAGACTTCTGCAATAGAGTAGTAAATGTCTGGAACACTCTACCTGATCCTTTTGTTAGTCTCTTTAACCCCCCTACTTTTTACCTTAAACTGTCTACCGTGGACCTTTCACGTTTCTTAAGAGGTCCCTAAGGGTGCATGCATAAGTGCACCAGCATGTCTATTGTCCCTGCCCTACCGTTCCCATTTATATGTACTCATTTTATGTGTTTATGGCTATGTTTTGCTTATTTATTTATGTTGTGCCAAATTCTTTTCATGTGTCCATGTCTATACTGTTACTTGTTTTCTTGTACATTGTACGTTCGACTGCTTGAGGGCTCCTGGATTGGAGCTGAAAGGCGAAAGGGATGCAGTATGCTCCCTCCCACATGCTGGGGTAGACTAGGTGTCTCGATAGAAAAACACTTAATCTCTCCCCTGGCTCAAGCTGATGAAGGGAGGAGAACTTGTGGCTCAGAGGTTAATACAACTGCCTAACATGCAGGCAGCCCAAGTTCAAATCCAAGAAAAGGTATGGCTAGCTGATGAGTGCTAAATAGCTTGAAATAGATCTATACTAGTCTCCCTTTATTTCTTTATCAGCGAAATATAAATTTGGTATAAAATGGTTTGTCTTGAATACGACTGCTTGAGGGCTCCTGGATTGGAGCTGAAAGGTGAAAGGGATGCAGTATGCGCCCTCCCACATGCTGGGGTAGACCAGGTGTCTCGATAGAAAAACACTTTATATATATATATATATATATATATATATATATATATATATATATATATGTGTGTGTGTGTGTGTGTGTGTGTGTGTGTGTGTGTGTGTGTGTGTGTGTGTGTGTGTGTGTGTTTTCTGAGGTTTTCGCGGGTGTTTGTATGTAGGTCTTTGGTTATTCGGGTCTTCTCCCGCGTAGAATTGGAAGTATCTTGGTGACGTGTCGACGAAGTCTCATTCGTCATCTTCAGGCTGGTGTTCTCGGCTTCGTTCTTCCAGGAGCAATGTGAGATTGCAGCTGACCCTTCCTTTTAACTACTAGTGGGGGTGTGAGCTGATTGGGTGGGAGCTTGTCTGTGTTCTGATTGGGTGGAGGTGTGTTCTGATTGGTTGGGGGCTTGGCTGTGCTCTGATTGGATGGGGGGTTGGCTGTGCTCTGATTGGATGGGGGGTTGGCTGTGCTCTGATTGGATGGGGGGTTGGTTGTGCTCTGATTGGCTGGGGGTGTGTTCTGTTTGGGTGGGGGCTTCCTCCAGAAACATAACATCAAGACAGCATTCTGCACAAACCGAAAAATATCCACCATCCTGAGGAACCCCAAAGACAAAATTGAGTTAGAAAATCAAGGAGTATATGAAATCCCATGCACCGCCTGCCCCACCACATACATCGGACAAACAAACAGAAGAATAAGTGCACGCATTGAAGAACACAAAAACTCAGTTAAAAAAGAGGAACCAACTTCTTCCCTGGTCCAACACTTCAAAGCCACAGGACATGAAATTGACTTTAAAAAGACCAGAACTATCGCCAAAACTGAACACTTTAATGACAGAATAATCAGAGAAGCCATCGAGATAGAAAAACGCCCACACAGCATGAACAAACGAGACGATACCTCCCGCCTGCCAGCCATTTGGAAATCCGCCCTTATTGACAAACGAGTCCCTAACACGATGAATGACACCAGACCCACACTCACAAGACCCACACAGGATGTCACCACCACACATCCACGCAGAAAGCAGACTCAAACCCACACTGATAATGAGGCACGACCAAGGACCAGAAGCCAGACCGCAGCTGCATCATTAGCCACTTTTAACCCCTCCAATCCATACATGAATCAGACCAACACCCTCCTTGAAAAGCCCTCAAGACCACAAACCCGAAGCCAAACAACAACAATGCAGCTCACCAGCTCAAATCCCCCTGCAACCCAGACTAAACTGAGCACAACCAAGCCCCCACCCAAACAGAACACACCCCCAGCCAATCAGAGCACAACCAACCCCCCATCCAATCAGAGCACAGCCAACCCCCCATCCAATCAGAGCACAGCCAAGCCCCCAACCAATCAGAACACACCTCCACCCAATCAGAACACAGACAAGCTCACACCCAATCAGCTCACACCCCCACTAGTAGTTAAAAGGAAGGGTCAGCTGCAATCTCACATTGTGATCTGTCCTCCCCCTTCAGAGACCCACAAAAACACAGCCAGCCGAGGGTTAAGAATCACTTGGCACACTCCACAGTTCTTATCTCAACCTTGGCAGCGATATGCACACCGTCTGCCAAGGACTTTATTAGGTTACACAAACAAGAAAATCACCTACGTAGCTTTGCCGTTCATCTAGCTTCCAAGACTACGAGGTTGCTATGTTTGTTTTGCTTTGTTCGTCACAAACTTCTTGACCCACCATCCTGTCTTATATAGATGTGGTCCAGTGGGTGTGGTCCAGTGGTCCAGTGACTCATTGATCCTGTGACTCCAATCCAGTGACTCAGATCTATTTCCTCATACGTTGCAGCTGCAGTAATCTTTTCTCTCGCCTTCTTTGGCGTGCGTCCAGGAATGACGTCTCTCCCTCACTCTCATCTGAGACACCTGTTTCCCCACTACTTGGCTCTCTTTCAGCTGGCACCTGAGATGGTGCCAGAGGGGGGGCGCTGGGAGATCTGGCTGGCTCCTCTTCCTCCTGCTCAGAGCTTCCTTCCTCCAATGGGATAGGCTCAGAGGACGGGGCCACAACACATTGCTCCTGGAAGAACGAAGCCGAGAACACCAGCCTGAAGATGACGAATGAGACTTCGTCGAAACGTCGCCAAGATACTTCCAATTCTACGCGGGAGAAGACCCGAATAACCAAAGACCTACATATATACAGCACTGGAAGATAGCAGTCTCTCAAGGATAGGAGTCAAAGGTTGGCTTCCCTACTATGTTTAATTGGAATACTCTTACTGAATAGATAGAAATGGTGAACTGGAGAAAAGAAATGGCAATTGAAATAAAAAGAGTAGAAAGTTGCACCCCACAAGTCTTTACGTCTTCAAATTTTTATTCAGCTGTACGCAGCACAATAAAAGATTTCTGATTTAGAGAGGAAAATAACCCATTTTGGATTGCAACGCGCTTGATGATTTTGTTCAAGTACTCATCTAATATCTCACCTTGTTTGATATATCTGAACTCTCAAAGGAACTGTCTAGTAGCCTCACGTATTTCTTCATAATTGATTGATCCTTCTCTTTGAAAGGCCTGGATAGCATTCAAGGTGATCGCAATGTATTGATGTGATTTTCTGAAAGTCATATGAATTACAAGGGTGTGACAGAAGGCTGTAAATGTATTTTGAAAAATGAATATGCATTGTGTAGTCTGCACAAGCTGTTCCTGAAAAAACATGACATATTTAAACTGGGCTGTTGAAAATTGTTTTCAGGAATACAAATTAATTGTAAAGTAGCCATATTTTTTCTATCAAATTTCACACAGTAATCCTTTTATAGAGGCTCTATTAAATAAAGACCGTAATGATCACCAACCATAAATCCATACAAAAGCAATCAAGTTTCATATAGCCCCTATCACTAGAGGCATCTGGAACAAGAGTCAAAAAGTCAATTTGATGACCAAAACTGCACTTTTCAAGTCTACACTTTTTATATCAATTCATTTACATTTATATTTAAAAAAAGGTGGACATTTTCAATGTTTGAAGTCACCTTGCTTCCCTCCCCAGATGCCACTCCTGTGCAATCCTCAATTATTATCCATGTTAGGGTTGGATAATAGAGTAAGGTTAACAAATTTAATTTGCTACCTCCATACCCCTTGGAGACTACTAAAAAAATAGGAACAGAATCTCTTCGTGTTTATTCAAGCCTTCGTCTAGTAAGCTTTGATAGTGAGTTGCTCAGCATATAAATTTAATAGATAAACTTGTAAGTATTGCATTTTTTTAAAAAAAATATATAAATCTCTGAATCTGGAAGTTCAAGAACAAGTTAACACATCATCATTCCCAGAAAAAAAGACCCATGCCTTTGTGTAAAGGGGTAACGTCCCTTCAAGCAGGGGTGAAATGCTCCCGGTTTAGACCGGTTTGGCAGAACCAGTAGCGATGGCGGCTGGTGGTTCGGAGAACTGGTAGTGATGGAGGTGCACAGCTCCTCCCACCCGCTCAGTTGTTACTTCCTGGTTTTAACCAGGAAGTAACCTGGTTAACCCTCTGCACATGTTCAGAAGGGTCCACCCGCATGGCGCATGAACTTCTAAACTGGTTGGCAAGGTAAGTAGATTTCACCCCTGCCTTCAAGGTATGTCAGTTTGAAAATCCAGTGTCATCTAGATCAGTATTAAATGGTAAAGGTTGCCCTCACACTTATGTGCCAGTCGTTTCCGATTCTAGGGGGCGGTGCTCATCTTCATTTCAAAGCTGAAGAGCCAGCACTGTCCAAAGATGTCTCCATGCCGGCATGATTAAACACCAAAGGTGCACGGAATGCTATTACCTTCCCACCAAAGGTGGTCCCTATTTTTCTACTTGCATTTTTTACATTCTTTTGAACTGCTAGGTTGGCAGAAGCTGGGACAAGTAACAGGAGCTCACCCCATTACGCGGCACTAGGGAGTCGAACTGCTGAACTGCCGACCTTTTGATCGACAAGCTCAGCGTCTTAGCCACTGAACCACCATGTGTCCCTCAGATCAGTATTACCTTTACTATAAAGCTATAGTAAGAGAATCTTTAAAGTTAAAATGCCCTTCGTTGATCCCTCCCTTTTTGTTTCAGAGAATTAAGAAGGGGCTTGTTTGAGATATTTTCTCAAATTGCATTCTTGCTCCCAACTCAGTCCTTTTTTTAAAAAAAATCTTACCAATGTTTTAGTAGCAACTCTTGCTTCTAGCCTTCAAGGCCATTCCTTCTTCTTTCTACAGATGGATAGGGTAGGGTAAGGTAGGGTAGGGTAGGGTAAGGTAGAATGAATAGAATAGAATAGAATAGAATAGAATAGAATAGAATAGAATAGAATAGAATTGCAAAGTTGGATGGGACCTTGGAGGTCTTCTAGTCCAACCCCCTGCTTAGCAGGAAACCCTACACAACTTCAGACAAATGATTATCTAACATCTTCTTAAAAACTTCCAGTGTCGGAGCATTCATAACTTCTGGAGGCAAGTTGTTCTACTGATTAATTGTTCTACGATGAGTGGTGGTGATGGGATGAGATCAACACTGAAAAAAAGGATCAATTATCCTGCTTAGTTCTGTTAAGTGAAGAAGGTAACAAGAGAGTCTTTTAATGCATGGCACATTTCTGAAAGACAAGGAAAAATAAGATTCTGCATTGCTTTTACTTAATAGGATGCATGTGAACAGATTTTTCCCCCCTCATACAACAGCGATTCTCCATTTGAAAGTCTCCAGGCTTTTTGAACATTCTTGTTCTCATGCTGCTGTGCGTATATTTCTCCACTAACACCCATGAATCCCTGATTCTATTATTCTAGATGGATAGACTATAAGCATGCTGAGTTTTATAATTTCTTGCCTGGGAAAGCAAAATTTGGCAAGTCCACAAGAACTGTATCACATACCAAGATATAACCATAGTTTTCAGGCTATTCTGGACTGATTGTAAAACTTTAAATACAAAAAAAAAAAAAAAAAAACCCTACCGATGCTGTTGTTCTGTATTAATTCAATAGGTGTTTAGCACTGGTATTGTATAATGTTAACTTTGAGCCACAAATAAAACATCTGCTTAGCCCAGGACTCCTTTGAAGACACTTTACTAATTGTTTTACCACTAGAGGTCGCTAAACATTTCTTCCCTTTTGGCTAGAACTGCAGAATTTAATGGTTTAAGAATCACAAATACACTATTTTCCTCAGATAATATTTCATTATTTATTTGATGACAAATAAATATAAGTCCTGACAAAATTGTTTATACTTCATCTATTAGTGTAGAAAAAATAGTCTGACTTTTTTTTTTTTTTTATTGTATACAGCTCCAAGTTCCTACTTTGGTAGGAAGCTAACAATGCTCTGTGACATCAGGCTGGCCATATGACCATAGGAATTTCTTTGGACATCAATGGCCTTGAAACGGAGATGAGCATTACTCCCCTAAAGTCATCTACAGCTGGAGGAGTAAAATTGCAGGGACTCCTTTACCTTTACTTATCTGTAGCTTAAAACATCCAGGTGAGCTTCTCCAATTGGAAATGGCCTGAATGTGATGAAATACAGTTCATGTAAAACCCAGAAAGCATGTTTTTTGGCTGGAATTATAAGAGTTAAAATCTAACGTATCTGGAGGGCATAGAATTGGAAAGGCTGATCTAAATTCTGGACATTGGTGCTATGTTAACTAAACCATGTGTGTACAGACAAGGATTCGGCAGTGTAAATGGATTTGGCAGTGTAAATGGATCTGAGAATGCTGGGAGTTGTCTTCCTAATAGTTTTTATTTATTTATTTATTTATTTAAATTTATAAACCGCCCTTCTCCTCACAGACTCAGGGCGGTGAACAGCCAGGATAAAACATGATATACAAAAATTAAAATAATTATAAAGATATTAAATATTTTCGGCCAACGATTAAAACAGTCCAATTTAAGATCAGTTCCAATTTAAAACAGAGGATGGGATCAAGCCAGCCTGGCTAGATGAAACAAGTGGGCTTTAAGGGCCTGACGAAAAGTCCGAAGGTCTGATATCCTGCGTATCTCCTGGGGTAGGTCATTCCAGAGGGCAGGTGCTGCCACAGAGAAGGGTCTCCCCCTGGGGGTTGCCAGCCGACATTGTCTGGCTGACGGCACCCTGAGGAGGCCCTCTCTGTGCGAGTGTACTAGCCGGTGGGAGGCTATTGGCAGCAGAAGGTGGTCTCGCACATACCCAGGCCCTAAGCCATGGAGTGCTTTAAAGGTGGTCACCAACATCTTGAAGCGCACCTGGAAGACCACCAGGTATCAGACTTAGGTTGGATACTAAAACCTTGATTTACATCATTACAGCAGACCACAGATTTTAAATATGATCCTTCCTTCTCCTGGATGCCAGTTGGCCAACATTTTGAAAAATGAAAGTCCTATTTCTAATCCTGAGTATCTCATGATCTCTCTGTCTATCCACCTGAAATCCCAATTTTCTTGTATATTTGAGGACAGTGCTAAAATAGCAGGAATTTCTATTCATTTTCTTGAACTCTTCAACTTTCAAAAGCTTTTTATTAATGGTAAAGAACATAAAGGTAAAGGTAAAGGTTCCCCTCGCACATATGTTCCTGACTCTAGGAGGCGGTGCTTATCTCTGTTACAAAGCCAAAGAGCCAGCGCTGCCCGAAGACATCTCCATGTCATGTGGCTGGCATGACTAAACACCAAAGGCACATGGAACTGTTTCCTTCTCACCAAAGGTGGTCCCTATTTTTCTACTTGTATTTTTTATGTGCTTTCAAACTGCTAGGTTGGCAGAAGCTGGGACAAGTAAGAGGAGCTGACCCTGTTACGCAGCACTAGGGATTTGAACCGCTGAACTGCCGACTTTTCGATCAACAAGCTTAGCCATTGCGCCACCGCATCCCTTACATAGAACATAGAATAATAAAGGAAATGGTTGTTTCTCCCTGAGAGTCAGACAGATTCCTTTTCTCATTCTTTCATAATATTTATTTAGCCACTCTATAATAGTCATGATTTCTTTCCCACTCTTTCCCAATGTTTAGCTTCTGGTGAAAGATTTCTGGCAGTTCTGAGTAAATACAGTGGCTGCGCTAGACTATTTCTCGTATGTAATCGTGTAGTCATATATATGAACCATGAATAAAAGAATATGAATATAAGAGAAATAGACATACGTAGATACGTAGATATACTGTAGGTGTAATTTGTTTTCCAACATTTAGAATACTAGATGGCTGCCTAGTTCATCTGTATGAGTGGGTGACCCGTGAGCAGGTATATCCAAGCATATTCTTGCAACTGGGTAAGACATGTATAACAGAAATGGGTTTCAGCAGGTTCTGACCAGTTCTGGAGAACCAGTAGCAGAAATTTTGAGTATTTCGGAGAACCGGTAGTAAAAATTCTGACTGGCCCCGCCCCCATCCATTCTCTGCCTCCCAAGTCCCAGCTGATTGGGAGGAAATGGGGATTTTGCAGTAACCTTCCTCTGGAGTGGGTGGGAATGGAGATTTTACAGTGCCACGTCCACCAAGCATGCCCACCAAGCCATGCCACTCCCACCAAGCCACAGCCACAGAACCGATAGTAAAAAATTTTGAAACCCACCATTGATGTATAAGATAAATTCATACAGACCTAAATTCATAAAGCCCCAACATCCAGTTGCTAAGATTCCCCTAGACCCAATAATGTTTTTTTTTTCATGTTTTTGATCTTTACCTCTGTAGGGTTTTTTCTCTATAGTTTACACCATTCTAAGAATTTTGTTCTTGATCAGAGATTCTTTGCTTGCACACGTGGTCTCTTAAAATCTTAATTATCATGAGAAGATTCCATAAAATAGTAACATCTTTAATTTAAGGTTCCCACAAAAAGGTCAGGCTCTTTTAATGAACAGCAGAGTGGTGCTATATGTGGACACAAGCAAAGTCCACAATATTTCTTTCTAATTATTTTTGAAGTATAGAGAGACCTGATAAGTAATGTTAGTATTTTAATCAGAAATATATCAAAATAGAATTTCAGATAATCTCTTATATCCCTTTTCCTTCCTTCCTTCCTTCCTTCCTTCCTTCCTTCCTTCCTTCCTTCCTTCCTTCCTTCCTTCCTTCCTTCTTGTTTTGCTTCACTAAACTCAAAGGATAATAGGTACACAAAAATAGCATTAGATAAAAAATAATATCAATAGTGGTACAAGCTACAAATGTCAGACCCTTCTGAGAATTTTGTTGCTTCCTTTCTTTTTTCTTTCCTTGGCATATTAGCAACATTTTCAATATATTTTATTGACATTAGACACTGATATTAATTAAATATTAGTCGCTATTTATGATCTTACATCACCATTGTTAGGTATGATATTCAGCTGTCACCATGTTCATTAGTCCACATTTTGGAATCTTTTTCTGTTTTTAAATTGACTAGTTTTGAAGTAAATATATGAAATAAAGGAAACACACAAACTGAAAGCATCTCCAGTGTACTGAGAAGAATAGTATGGAATTGGAACTGGAATGATTAAGAGCAGAAGCTGTTCCAGCTTGAAAATTAAATTCAGCCCAGATAGAACCAAGAGTAGGATCTTCTAAATTTAGATTTAGGCTTATTTTTTTATTTTATTTTATTTATGGTCTACTCCAATCCTAGTGGATTCTGGTTAATTGGAACAAGGTTAAAGCAAAAAATACAAAGCACGTAGCATTAAAACAATATTAAACAAGTAATGAGAGAATAAGAGAATTATTCCTGTAAAAGTGTAACCTGAGTTACGCCATTTTAAGTGTCTTATTTTACCTCGTATGACCTTATTATTATAACTGGGTGAAAGGGTTATAATGACCTTTTGCTGATTTCATTATTTTAGAGGAAATATGTATTATGGAGTTGTTTTGACGGAAATTGATGTTCTGGGAAAAGTACTGAAATGAGATTGTTTGAGGCCTGTTTGTCTGTTCCAGAAGGGGAAATACGCAAGTGATGTTTTTGTGGAATATTTCTGTTGAGAATTGGGGAATTTCCAGGGTGGAACCTGTATTACAATATGTTGTATAAATCTGAATCTGATTCCCAAAGGACATTAGTCATGTGACTTCTGACCGTGTATATAAACCGTGTTAATTTAGTTTGTATCCGTCTACCCCATTTGAGGAGCGGGTTAGGCCCTTTGCAAAGATATATATTTTTAATCTGTCTATGTTTTCATGTCTCTGTTTCCTGATTTTTGTACAATAAAGGTTTTTTCCTTTTGCAAATTGTAATGCTGTCTTGGATATTCTCACAATGGGCAACCATGAAACTAAATAACTGAACTAAGGGATGAATGCACTGGGATTAAAACTACTTTGGTCAGTTTACGAAATACAGTATAGTCAAGGCCACTTTCACCTCCAAGGGAAGAGTGTTTTATAAAATGGAGGCCATCACTGAGAAGACTTATCACCATACTCAGAAAGCTCAAATTGACCAAGGAACTGCTGATTCAGTTCTACAGAAGATTATTGAATCTGTCATCTGCACCTCCATATCTGGCTCTGCAACCAACCAACAGATTTCAATGGATAATTAGAACTGCAGGAAAAAAAAAACAATTGCTACCAACGTGCCTTCCATTGAGGACCTGCACAAGTCAAAAAGAGGGCTGTGAAAGTATCTACAGATCCCTCACATCCTGGACATAAACTGTTTCAACTTCTACCCTCAAAACAATGCTATGGGGCACTGCACATCAGAACAACTACTTATACTGGCTAGAATTCACACTGTGATAGGAGCAGCATGTTAGACTTACAGCAGAATGTGTCTGCACTTTCAACACTGCAAAAAATGATGCAATAGTTAATAGAATAAAACCCTACCAAGAGTTCTACTAAGATCAAGAATGGTGCATTCCCCTGTGTAAGTCCTAAAGAAAGTCATCAACTAAACTGAACAATGTTATTTCTATTCCATAACCAGGGCTGACACCTTATTGAAAAGGATACGGATAATCCATTTCATCTAGGATCTTTTGCACTGACTCACTACCATCTTCTCAACCACCTTTGCGAGAAACAAGAGGTTGTCAAAAAGATACAAGTCTGTAGAAGGCATCTTCAGAGAAGGATAAACCAGGATCTCCTTCAAAGCAAATGACATTATGCCCTCTCACAGAGAGGCATTGAAAATTGCCTGAGGCAAGTGTTCACATCCCACTTAGTCATCTATAAAAGTCAGGAGAAAAATGAATCAAATCCACAGGTGGCAGAATTTAGATTTCATATCCCTTCATTGAATTCCACATCAAAACAATCCAGATTTTAATACAATATTCTGCCCTGAATACCACTGTCCAGCTGCTGTCCAACCCTGAGTAGATATGAATGACTTTATTCTCTAAGAAACCCATTTGATATGTCTGCAGATATTGTGCCCTGCCTAGCCATCTCTATTGCCATTTACTAGGATCAATCCAATTACTCTTAGTCATCTTATTTCCTCCCTGAATGGTGTGGTGGCCTAGAGGTGGAGCTCTTGCCTCACAATCAGGAGGCTATGAGTTCAATCCTAGTAGAGGCAGATATTTTTCTCTTTGGGCACCTTGAGAAATATATTTGCTGAATATAACTCTGCTTTGGCAACAGGAAGTGCATCCGGCCAGTAAACACTCAGTTCCATTCAGTTGGCCATATTCCACTCTGCAAGGGATTGTGGGGTCATTAAAAGAAGATGATGATGATCTTGTTTCCTCCTTGGCTTCAGCCCATTTTGACTTAGCAGTGGAGTAAGGACACTAACAAGATTTCATATTGGAGCCAATCCTCCCCATTTTGTCAAATCCCACTGACTGATACTAAAACATGATCCTCAAGTCCAAAAGGCAGAGCAACTATTCTTTCCAGAACACTTTCTGAATTATAAACTCATGTTCATTTTAATGAAGTACATTTTGGCCTAGAGTATCCTCCAGTTGTTTTTTATCGGAAGTCCCAACAATCTTGGTCAATAAATAAGTGACAAGAGGTTGTGGGAGTTATACTTTAGTTCCTCTAGAAAACACCAGACTGAATAATGTTGTACTAATTAAAGCATATAAAAGAAGAGCCTTGGTGGCACAGCAGATTAAAGTGCTGTTAAGTAGACCAGCTGCCTGCAATTACTGCAAGTTCAAATCTCACCAGGCTCAAGGTTGACTCAGCCTTCCATCCTTTTGAAGTAAGTAAAATGAGGGCCCGGATTGTGGGAGCAATAAGATGACTTTGTATAATAAAGAACAACACTTACGGGGGGGGGGGGGGAACGAAAGCCCTACTAAGCAGGTATATATAAAAGTATAAAGGCTATTGCTTAACACATTGTTAGCCACCCTGAGTCTCTGGAGAAGGGCGGCATATAAATTGAACCAATAAATAAATAAATAAATAAGAGAGAGAGAGAGAGAGAGGAAGAGAGGGAGGGAGAGAGGGAGGGAGGAAAGGAAGGAAGGAAGGAAGGAAGGAAGGAAGGAAGGAAGGAAGGAAGGAAAATGAACTGCAGAAAACTGAAATTATCAAAGAAACAACTATTAGGCCTGGGCAGATCAGATTTATTCTAATTCATTGAGTTGATTCAATCAAAAATGGACTGGAACTCCCATATCAAATGTAGTAGATAACTTACACAAATAGGTAATTTAAAGGTATGACTTAATTTAATTAGAAAATCTGATTTCAGAGAAGAAAGCCTTCTGCATAACCTAAGAAAATGTATTCAGCATTTTAATCAGATTTGACTGCTCAGTGAAGATCACTGAGTAGATTTGCTGCATGAAATCACTGAGTTTATCCAATTCATGTGTGCATAGTACCAGCTGTAATAGACATCTGAGAAGGATGGAATTAATATATAGCAGTGATGGTCATGTGTAAACATTGCATGCTTGCACACCCTGTTGTTGGGGCCGCACTCTGGAAAAGTCAAACTTCTGGGTTCTAGCGTGCATGTACACCCAACAATCAGCTGGCCGGTGCGCATGCGTACACTGGTTTTTGGCACTGCCGCACGCACAAAGGACCAGAATGGCATGTGACAATCCCAGAAGGATCATCACATGCACATGCACACCAGAAACCCAGAAGACAAACAGGCAAGGCCGCATATGCTGATCAACATGGCTTCGTGTGCCACTTTAGGCATGCATGCCGTAGATTCACCATCATGGATATATAAGCATAGTGGGATGACATTGCTTACGAGGAGGGGAAATCAGACTCTTTCTTTGAAGAGTCTTTACATTGTCTAAATCATAATCCTGTATTTAGTGTGCATTCTGTATCCTTCTATTCTTAAAACATCTGGTTATGATGATTGACAATAACTTTGGATAATTTGTTCAACATTGTGCCTTCCAAAGATATTGGATTCCCAAGCCCATCATCCTCAGACAACATTTTGACTACATAGTTGTAGAGGACAGTGTCAAACACATCTGGAGGGCACCAAGTAGAAGTAAGCTGACTGAGTATATTATATTTAATTAAAACCACCTGCTGCCCACTCTTTCTTTCTAGCAAGGTTTCCAAAACTCTGTAAGCATATTTGGATGCAAATTTTCCACTGAATATCTGTTTCAAATTAATGGGAGACATATCAAAATCCCTTTGGGCAGTTTTAAAAATGCAATCATGAATTAATCAGCTAGAACCACTTATAATTTGATAAGCCACATCTGCTAGCCTACTTCTACTATGAAATCTTAATGTTGTGGGGTAAAATTTGGCTGAATTTGGATAATCAAGATGTCTGATTTCAGAGATTCTGTCTTGATATAAATCTAGTTTATTGCATGTTGCTAATTTAATACACCCCTTAATCCTTCTTCTACATGATGAATAAAACACAGATATTGTTGATGGAGAACAGAACAGTTCCAAATAGTCCCAAAATACTTTTTAAATACTTTGATAAATGTGATCATTTATCTCAACTTCTGCTTAATTATCTTCAGAAGTGTTGAGCCACTCATCCTTAACCAATATGACCAAAAAAGTGATGTTGTTTGTAGCCATACACATTTGGAGGTGAGCAAACTGGAGAAGCTGTATTAAAAGAACACGTACTTAAGAGAACATGAGAACAGAACAAATATGATCATTACATTTTATATACAAATTTACATGCAAAATATTCATGGCATTTGATATAGACTAAGTATTAAACACATCATTTCTTTACAGATTAACAGAGTTGGAAGGGACATTGTAGGTCACCTAGTCCAACACACACCCTGCTACCCAAACAGGAGACCCTACTGCATTTCTGACAAGTGGCAGTCCAATCTCTTTTTGAAAATCTCAAGTGATGAAACTCCCACAACTTCCAAAGGCAACCTCTGTTCCATTGTTGATTGTTCTCACTGTCAGAAAGTTCCTCCCTATTTCCATGTTGAATCTATCCTTGTTCACTTCCCATCCATTGAATTTATATAAGTACGATACTATCTGGAAGACATGCATATCACAATTGCAAGTTATTCTTAACTGAATGATGAGATCTTTTTAACAGTAATTTTAACATCTCTGCATCTCATCTCAACTGCACATATCCTACCTGACAATTTTATTAGGATTATCAGTTTGCTTTTCTTTAGCATAGTTCTTCTGAGGAGAACATTCTATGGATTTTTTTGGTTGAGGCTTCCATCAAGTAACAATTGTTAATGGATAAAATCCTTCTCCCATTATAGGGAATTGTTGACATAGAATTGTTCTTTTCCCCCCCTCAGTTCTTTTGTTCTGACAAGTACTAGATTTGCTTTGAATTTTATTGGAAGTAAAGAATTTTCACCAATATGGTAATTTTCATGGTGTCATGATAATTTCCATTTATTCTGTCTAGAAAATGCTGTGCTGTAATTTCAATAGGTTTGGAGGATATGGGCTTAGGAAAACATGCTCTAAATGCAAGACATTGCACAGATGAGTCACAGGCTTTTAGTCTTGATATCTCTGAATACACAAATAACCTTATACAGCAGTATTGGACAGACTGGGACAGATCTATTGGCATTTTGTGGTAAATCAGCAGCGTGTACACTCTTCAGTTGTTTAACAATAGCCCACACCTAAAAGGCTCCCTTGCTTAAGTTGCTAGAAATAATTATGAGAGGACAGTAGATGCAGACTTGTGTGTGTGTGTGTGTGAGAGAGAGAGAGAGAGAATGAGAGAGAGAGAGAGAGAGAGAGAGAGAGAGAGAGAGAGAATGAGAGAGAGAGAGAGAGAGAGAGAGAGAGAGAGAGAGAGAGAGAGAGAGAGAGAGAGAGAGAGAGAGAGAGAGAGAGAGAGGCAGGGTGAACGTATAACTTTGGATATGATAATCACAAATTTGGATAATCTTTGGATAATAACAAATTTCCAGCTAACAAACATGCTTAAAGTACTCTTGTTATTCTTTTAATGCTCAGTTATTTCCCTTTTCATTATTTATTTTTGTCCCCGTTCTCCCTTTAAAATGGACTCAGGGGAAATAAAATAGATTTATTTGGGGCAAATAAACAGGATTTTGGGGGGAAAAAATTCAAAATCCTTATCTTCACTTTTCAGATGATCATGGGACTGCACTGTTATTTCACTGGCATATAATCAAGTCTGTGTTGACTCCTAGCAAATACAAATAGATTTTTTCCATGATGGTCTGGTGTTTTAGGTCTTCCCACATTGTTACTGTAACTGAGTCCATTGATCTTGCTCCTGGTCACCCTCTTCTGCTCGTTTCTTCTACTTTTCCAACGTTAGACCCTAATTAGAATTAAGTCTTCTCACCCTGTGTCTGAAGTATGGCCTGTTTCTTTGTGCCTCCAGTGAGAATTCTGCCTTGATTTGTTTGAAAATGGATTTGTTTTTGGCTGGAACTCCTGAAGCACTTGACTTCCTGAAATTATTCATATCATCTTTTTCAAAGAGGCTGGAAACAAAGTGGGCAGAAAAGACCACTGCTGTGGTCCATTCAAGGGCCATTTCTGCAGCCTTATTATGTTTTCCTTTAGCTGGATTCCTGATTGGTGTTCCTGTTTTGTGTTTGTTTTTTCCCCTCATAAGTGCTAACATTTGGTATAACTTTTAGTATCTCACTTAAAAAAAAAATTTGAACACCTCTCTGAAAAAAATAATGCGTCTCGCACAGCAGAGCTCTGAAAAATTTGGGTGACAAGAAAAGAGCATAATTATCAAAGAGCTGTTAATGTTATTCTTGGGCCATTATGAAACAAAATGTACTTTTCTGGTACAAAAGTACAACACTCTTCCAGGATTATCATCAGACATTTATTTAAGTCCTTCTGTAATAGTGGAAAATATACTCGGACAGGAGAATTAAACCGTGACATAAAGCTGGATTTGGGATAGGTATTGCCACTTTAAATTATTGGGAGACAGCCTCTGGAGAAAGCCTCTGGAGCCTGGGGAGGGCAAAAAAAATGGGCCACCTGGACCCACTGTGCCGTCTTGTCCAAAACAGGGGGGAGAGTGGTGGTGGCGGGTCGCATGCACATGCACGGGAGGGCACATGCGCTTTGAATTATGGAAGTGGGCACACACTCCTGCAACCCCTCCAAACTTCCCCACTTTTGGCACATGGCAGCAAAAAGGTTAGCCATCACTGTACTATAACATAAAAACCTAGACACTCCTTCTCAGAAGTAAACTATTTTTAATTCAGTATATGAAGATATGATGTGGATGAAAACTACGGTACTAATTTTCTGTAAACATGTCTGCAACCAGTCTGATGTTGTTAAAAGATTTGGCCATGTTGACTTCCTGAGCAGCATCTGGAAAACAACAGGTTGCCCAGACCTTGTCTTCTTGCAGACAAAAAAGAGGGGCAGTTCTGATCCAGAAAGGGAACTTGATAATAGAATAGAATAGAATAGAATAGAATAGAATAGAATAGAATAGAATAGAATAGAATAGAATAGAATAGAATAGAATAGAATAGAATAGAATGCTTTATTGGCCAAGTGTGATTGGACACAAGGAATTTGTCTTGGTGCGTACGCTCTCCGTGTACATAAAAGAAATGTTAATCAAGAATCATAAGGTACAACACAATGATAGTCATAGGGTACAAATAAGCAATCAGGAAACAATATCAATAGAAATAGTAAAGATACAAGCAACAAAATTACAGTCATACAGACATAAGTGGTAGGAGATGGGTGGTGGGAAAATGAGAAGATTAATAGTAGTGCAGACTTAGTAAATAGTTTGACAGTGTTGAGGGAATTTTTTGTTTAGCAGAGTGATGGCGTTTGGGAAAAAACTGTTCTTATGTCTTGTGTCTAGTTGTTCTGGTGTGCAGTGCTCTATAGTGTCGTTTTGAGGGTAGCAGTTGACAGTTTATGTCCAGGATGCGAGAGGTCTATAAATATTTTCACAGCCCTCTTTTTGACTGGTGCAATATACAGGTCCTCAATGGAAGGCAGGTTGGTAGCAATTGTTTTTTCTGCAGTTCTAATTATCCTCTGAAGTTTGTGTCTGTCTTGTTGGGTTGCAGAGCCAAACCAGACAGTTATAGAGATGCAGATGACAGACTCAACATGTCTGTCATCAATATTCTAACTCAACACATTTTCAAAAATAAGTCTGTACCAGAGGTATTCTTTCAACAGCACTTCCTAATAATTAAGGCATGCCACGGGAGTCCCAGGATCCCTTGCGAATATCCCTCAAGTATAGGGCAACATTAATTTTTAGAGTTTTGTGCTTTGTGATTTGTTTTGTCGCATTTCACTTTTAATCTCACAAGGCTGTTGCTTTCATGAAAGGTGGTTTTAAGATTCATGATCCAAATTGAAATAAGATTCTTTTAATAGTTTAACTTGTTCGATTTTGTGATGGCAGGCACTGTGAAATCCTAATTCTTTGACTGCCAAACCTGTGTAACATAAAAATGTAATACCTGAAATGCACATTGGTAGTCTGGATAAACGCTGGTCTCAGGTGACTTGTATTTTGAGACTGTGCGCCCTTGCATGTTGTGAATTTGGAGAGAAATCTCCAAATTTCTCTCCAAATTCACAACATGAATTTGGGGGCTGTCTAGAACCATCTGTAAGGATATTCCTTTTTCAGGTGATGTTGTCCGGATTACCTGTCAAAGATACCTGATTTCTTGACCCGACTTTTTAAAAACGGATGATATATTATGTCAAAAACGTAATTTTCAGGCCCAGTTACATCTCATCCATAACAGGTGGGTGAGAGGGAAAATCGCCGACTGTTCGGGAATGGGGACGGGGGGGGAATCGCTGCCTGCCTGCCTGCCTGCCTTGCCTGCCTGCTTCTGGTGAGCGCGCCGCCGTCCATCCCAACTGCCAGGCGCTCCTGAAGCTTCCCCTTCGCCGTCGCCGCGCCTCGCCTTGGCTTCCCCCGCCGAGCGGCGGTTAACTCGGCCCGCATCTCTGCGTAATGACGCGCGGGAGGCAGGCAGGCAGGCAAGGCTGGGGAGAGGCGAGGAGAGGAGAGGAGGGCGAGTGCGAAGGAGGTGGGCAAAGCACGAGAGCAGGAGGCGGAGAGGAGCCGAGCAAGCTTTTAAAGCGACAGCCGAGCCTCCTCCTCGCCCAATGCTGAGCTGCGACAGGAAAGGCAGCGCGGGCGAGCAGATCGCCGACGGCAGCAGGCGCCCTACTGGACTCGACTCTCTTCCTCGCCTGGCCGCTCTCCGCCCCCGGGGAAATCCTTGCCGACCGCAGGGGGGCGCGGAGGGACTCCGGCGGATCAGGCGCTTCTCTCTACCCACCCCAGCCCTGCCCAGCCCAGCCCAGCCCAGCCCGCTCCTTGGCGCCCTCCACCGCCGGCTCAGCCGCCTTCTCCTCTTTCGCCGTGCACCATGCTCGGGCCGGGGCTCCGCGGGGTGCAGCCGCTGACTTTGCCGAAGTTGCCCTGCTGGTGCCTGCTGCTGGAGTGGCTGTACTGGGCAGGGGCGCGGAGCCAGGAGATGTACGCGCCGCACTCCATCCGCCTGGAAGGGGACATCACCCTGGGCGGCCTCTTCCCGGTCCACGCCCGGGGCCCCAGCGGCGCGCCTTGCGGGGACATCCAGCAGCAGGACGGCGTCCACCGCCTGGAGGCCATGCTCTACGCCCTGGACCAGATCAACAGCGACCCCGAGCTGCTGCCCAACGTCACCCTGGGCGCCCGCATCTTGGACACCTGTTCCCGGGACACCTACGCGCTGGAGCAGTCGCTCACCTTCGTCCAGGCGCTCATCCAGAAGGACACCTCCGACGTGCGCTGCACCAACGGCGAGCCGCCCGTCTTCGTCAAACCCGAGAAGGTTTTGGGAGTCATCGGCGCCTCGGCCAGCTCCGTCTCCATTATGGTGGCCAACATCCTCAGGCTTTTCCAGGTAGGAGGACGCGTCGTCGGGCGGCAGTTCCAGCAGCAGGTGGTTGGCGAGAGCCGAGCGCCCGGCTTTAGACCCATGGCTTTGATGGAGGCGCGATTGCACCGCGGAGCAGGAAGAGATAAATCGAGCGTGCGCCACGGCGTTTCAGTTCACATTTCTGCAACTGCACTGGGCTTTTGGGCAGCCTTAGAGCTGATCTGTAGAGGGGCCTGGAAGTCACGACCTCACTTCTGAGGCGATGGCACTTATTTCTGGGGGAGAGAGGGTGGAGGAACGCAGGCCGATCATTGACTTGTTTGCATGAGGTGCCTCGATCCCCGAGCGCACACTTCCACCTCCAGATAAGTTTTGCTTATTGATTTGGTTTCTCTTTTGCTGGCTTTCCCTTCTCTCGAGTGCAATCTCACTGCAAGGATCCTCCCCCCCCCCCCGAAGCTGCCTCCTGGATGTACGAATCCAGTTACAAGCAGTCTGTGAATCAAGAGCACAGATTGTCCCTTGGTGTCTGTAGGAGTGTGCGGATAGAATGGAGGACAGACGCGCGGGAGATGCGAGAGCACTGGTTTCACTGGAATTTTTACATCAAGGGAACTACTGTTTGGTCGGAGACAGCAATTTGGGTACCAATGGCAGGCTTTGATTTAAAAAAAAAAATTCTGGAGCGTACAAAATGTTTTGGTAATGTTTTCCTAGGCAGTTTCCAGGATTCAGCCTTTTCGCGGCTGCCTATTAATTGTGTTTGGAATTGGAGTTTGTAACCCTTCGGAACAAGGGAATAGGGGGGACCATAGCCTGCCCTTTTCATTTACTTCGTAGCTGTTCTCGTTTAAATTCCTAGCCTAAAGCAGAGGGCGCAATCTGTAGCATGAGCGGTATGTTTGCTGCGTGGGGGCACATTCTGATCCGAAAGCAGGCCTGCTCGAGTGTATTTTGCACAAATGAAAACTGTATTGAGCAGATCTCAACCGGACGCCATAAGACTCATGAACAACTGTCGTTTTCTTACTATTTCTAGTCAGTCGCAACCATCTAGTCAGTCAAAATGCCATTTAACTCCCTGAAGGCTAAACGCATTCCTTGTGATGAGGGATGAGTGGAGAAAATGGGATTTTTTTAAAAAAATTAAACAACCCACACACAAACACACACACACACAGAGAGAGAGAGAGATAAATATGCAGCATGCAGATTGTGGGGTGTGTATATCAGCGTGGCCTCCTTTTCTCCTGTCGTCTACGGAAACATTTCCCCACCGCCAACTTCTTATTTATTATCAATATTAATATTACTGCTAAGAGCTAATATTCTAATCAGAGCAGGACCTACAGCAGCCCCCTTCCCTTCTGTTTCTTGGATGAAACAACTTCCGATGAGCGAGATATAAACCTCACTCTCTGAAAGTCAAATACCTTTTCATGTAAGAAAGAGGGAATAGGGACGTAATTAACCTGAAGTTAGTGTTTTTTCAACACCCTGAGGAAACGGAATATGTTGTGGCTATCGCCTTCCTTCCTTCCTTCCTTCCTTCCTTCCTTCCTTCCTTCCTTCCTTCCTTCCTTCCTTCCTACCTACCTACCTACCTACCTACCTACCTATCTACCTTGGAGTAAGTCCAAATACAGCTTCATTAGCTCTCTACAAGCAAGAAGGCAAATCTACATATAGTATTTGTCCGGAAATTACAGATGGGGTGAAAGAAACCAGGGGCTGATGCTTGGTTCTTCCTACTGACACCGTCCGGGGAGTATGGCTGTGGGGTTAGCCCGGACCCCAACTCGGTTTTTCGAAAAAAAAAGTTGCCTTCAGCAGTCTTCAGAAGCCAATGCGGGAACGAGAGGCTGCCTGGTGCTTGAGAAGAGGAGGAGGAGCGCTTAGAGCAGATGAAGACGGAGCGAAGGGCTACCTACTTGTAGCTCGAGCGAAGAGGCTGGGCTGCGTCCTTAGGGCGCTGTCTGGTCCACAAGACTTTTATCCGCTTTCCTCCTCCGCCAGCTCTCCTCCGGGCCAGCTTTTGAGCCTTTCTCTTCCCAAGGCTTTCGATCCCGAACCCTTCCCCTTGACGGGGAGGCACCTGGTGGGCGTCTGCCTCAATAAGAGTGGCGGTCTGCACTACAAAGAAGTAAAGCACGCGTCGCATCTGTGGCCGGGGCTTCAGAGCTTTCTCCTGGCGATCCGGCTTCCCTCTTTTTCCCCCTGGGCCGAGATTACTCTCACTCTCCCGAGATGCAATCTGAAGGGAGCTTCTTAATCGATTGTTGGGATTGTTTGTCCCCAAGAGCTAGATAGGTGCGCGGCTAGGTAAAGTCTTTAAGAAATTCTTTCGGAGTCGAAGGGCGCCTCATCCTTATTTATTATCTTGGGACTGAAAGAGGAAAACATTAAAGGACAGGCGCAGCCAATCATATTTTTCCATGCTCCCCTCTCATTTTTATGGAGCTTACTTGGGTTAGGTAGGCATTATTTGTACTAGGGCAGTGTTTCTCAACCTTGGAAGCTTGAAGATGGGTGGACTTCAAATCCCAGAATCCCCCAGCAATGCTGGCTGGGGGATTCTGGGATTTGAAGTCCACCCATCTTCAAGTTTCCAAGGTTGAGAAACACTGTACTAGGGGGATGATGAAATTTCACTCTGAGAAGGGTAGAAAAATGACTCCTTTTACAACAGTGCACCTTTCCAATTTTTTGTCTTTTTGTACCAAGCTTGTAATAGTCTGTAGAGATTCTCAGCCATCCATGGTTATGGTTGTCCCAAAGGTGCTTTTTCTAGAGGGAACTCAACTTTCTTGTCTTACTCTACAGATGTTTAGCTATACAATTTGGGATGAACATCCTTTGAATGGTGTAGGAATGGATTTCCAAAGGGGGGAAAAATTGCAGACTACAGGAACCAGGAGCACTACTCAGGTGTCCCTGAGGACACAGATAAACCTTCAAGTGCTTCAAAGACCCTGTGAAAAGATGAAAATGAACAGCTGCCTGCAAGGAGTATAAATCTTTCCATTCCCCACTATCCTGTCAGAGCTGAAGAAGCTTCTTGGATGAGAAGTGAAATGTCTTCAAAGAAAAAAAAACAAGGAAGTCCAGTTGCCTCCAGAAAAAGCACCTTTGGGAAAAGCTTGTAATGCATTGCACTGGTTTGGATTACGGTCTAGGTCAGGGGTCAGCAACCTGTAGCTCTGGAGCCGCATGTGGCTCTTTCACCCCTCTGCTGTGGCTCCCTGTCACTCAAAATATGTGTCATGACCATCAATGTGCGACGCCCGCCAGCATGCAATTTATTAAGCTTTTCAACACCCCCACTCCCACCCCCACGGTAGGCCAACCATGGATAAATCCAAGAAGAGAAAAGTTTCAGGAGAAAACAAAGTTTAATTCAACTACATATGCTAGTTTTGTGGCCACTCAAGAAATAGTCAGGCATGGGAAGGGTTTTGTGGCTCCCAGTGTTTTCTTTTCTGAGGGAAACGGGTCCAAATGGCTCTTTGAATGTTTAAGGTTGCAGACCCCTGATCTAGGTAGTTCTCCAACCCCAGTAACTTCCAGACATGTGGATTTCGAGTTTTAGATATATCCCTATGACTATTGCTGGGAATTTTGGGAATTAAAAATCCAGATATCTGGGAACTACTAACACTGGAAATAGTGGTATTATCAACTTTAAGATGTGTGGATTTCAACTCCCAGAATTCCCCAACCAGCTAGTATGCTGAGGTCGAGAAACACTGCAATAGACTGATATCTGTGTTTTCATATCTTTTGTTTGGGATTACCTGGTTTCTGAATTAGTAATTAGAACAATCATACACACAGACACACCCACCGACACCCACCGACACACACACATACACACACACGTGTGTGTGTTACTAATATATACATATACAGATTATATATACATATACATGTACATCAGTAGTGGTTTGCTCCTGGTTCTCTCCCGTTCTTGAGAACCGGTAGTAAAAACGGTGGGAGTCTCCGCTCACCCACCCGGATGTCATAAGGTACGATCAGCACTCCTGTTGTGAACCGGTAGTAAATGTAAGTAGAACCCCCCTACCCGATGTACATATACATACGCATGCATATGTATGTATATATTTTATTTATTTCTATATAAAATTTATTTATTAAATTTGTTTGCCGTCCATCTTGCCACAAATCTCATATAAATATAAGTTATTTATATATTACTACTTAGAATATTTTTCATTACAATTTCATTTCATTTTGGGCCAAACAGCATCTGGATATAACACTCACTCCTCATTGGCTATTATGGCTATACTGCCCCCTTTTGTGATTGCAGCTAGACAAGGTAATTACTCAATTTTGTTTTATTAATTAAATACAAAACATACAGATACATCAAAATATATGACATTATATAAAAAAAAAAGAAAATGGGAAGTAAAACTAAAAAAAAGACTGATAAAAGCTTTTAAGGCATGTGTTCACACATAGTTTCACATAAGCATTTCAATAAGTTGAGGAGAGCTCTACTATATTTGTAGCTTAAGATTGAACTATGGGGTGCTCTCTGAACTTGATGGTTTCCTTGCAAATGTTTCATTACCAAACTAGATAACATCATCTGTGCTAGAAGGGGGCTTGTGCTAAAAGGGACTTCGATAAGTGGTAGCCACATTTCATTGTAATGGTCCATAACTAATCTTCATGAATAATTCCATAATTTTTTAAAATAACTACTCAAGACCATTGAATAGTTCAGGATATATATCGATATCTTTCTGTGTTATAAAAAGGACATGGAAATTCCACCTCCTGTGATCAGAGATCCATTTTGATGTCACTGAAAGGGAGGTCAAACTTTGATTCAAAATAGTGACTTATAATTTAAGGGCATTATGGCATTCATTTTCTTTCTCACAGCAACAGGTGCCTTGTGTGGGTTAATGAGAGAAAGGCTGGAATTGTAATAAGAAATAAATTGGCATTATAATCCATCTAGGGTAGGCGGACAGAACTTGAAAGTTCATACTTTCATCTCCTTTCATGTTCCTATGGAAGGATATAATAAGATACAAAATACAGGGACAGTTTTCTATGATTACGACCAGCAATTTCTTTTTTCTTTCATATCTATAATGACTTTGCCTTAATTTGATCTCTGACATCTGAAAGTTATCCTTAAGTATCCAGTCTTAAAGTTGTGATTTCTCCCTTCAGGAGGCAACAAGGTTCAGCAGTTGTATTCTGGGTGCAGTCTGACATGCTACTCTGAACGTTGCCATTGTGCAGTCAAGAATCTCTGAGAAGCGTGATTCATTCTGAACCTATTAGCTGTTTTAGGCATGGACACACACCACTTATATTCCGGACGAACCCCCACTTGTCAAGCCTGAATTTGGCTGGGGTGTGGGATGGTTTGTATCATTGGGCATTCTGACATGCATTCAGCTTGACACAGTTTGGAGCTGAAGCGGGGAATGGAGCCTTCAGTCAAATCAGTATTTCTGCTGTGGCTGCAGACAAAGTCCCATGGTGCACCGAACCCCCCAAAAACAGGTCAGATGTTGAAAAGAACTTTGAAGAGAGAATTCAAAAGGGTGCAATACTCCAAGCGATTCAATTTTGAACTGAAGTACATCCTGGGGGGGGGGAGAGAACCCATGGATGGTGTGAGGCTGGTGGTGGCTCCTGGTGCACCAGGACTTGCCTCACATCATCCGTGGGCTTCTCTGCCCACCTCCGCTTGGCCTCTGTCAGATTCCTGGAGGTGTATGCACAGGTGTAAAATGCCCTCTGTGTCTTTCTGGAGTCTGACACTATCAGGAAGCTGACAGAGACCGAGTGGAGGTGGGCAGAGAAGCCCACAGACAGTGTGAGGCAAGTCCCAGCGCACTGGGGACCACCACCAGCCTCACACTGTCTACAGGCTTCTCCCCCTCATTTGACACTCGATAGCCCAGGTAGTCATGAAGTACCTGTATGGGATGGACACACCTCTTACATACTACCCTCAAGGGCCATTCTTCTTTGGACACCAAAGAGAGTTCAGATTTTTTAAATGAATCTTTTTGATTGCTTATACTCTGAGTTGATCCTCAGTTTAGAGAATGATATCTGGATTTTCAGCTGGACAGCAATGGCGGCATTGGAACATTTTGAGGTGAATTAAGAAAAAACTATTTCCACCTTCACAATGTGACCCTGCCATCACACCCATCAAGCCTTGTTCAGAATAATCACTGAGTTCAGAACAGGAAACCCAATTGTTAAAACAGCTAGACTTAATAACCAACAGATATTAATTTGTGCGGAAATGGACAGATTAATGCTAAAAGTAAAAAATAAAGGAGATACAGAATACTATGCCACATAAAATAGATTCTATCAATGGTTAGAAACACGAGGTAGAAGTTGGAAGACGAAAGAATCAGGCTAGGTGGACAGGAAAAGAGATACTAAGTATGTATTAGAATGTAGGTATTAGAATGATAGATAAGTTGACATTCTAGAATATGATGGTCAGAAATAACTGTACAATACTAGCACTGTTTAATAGTATATATGTTATTTTGTTTTTAGCTTTGTTTCATGGAAAGTGGGATGCCAGGACAATTACATTGTATTCAATATATTTATATGTAAACACTGTATTCAATATACTTATATGTAAACAATAAAAATATATTTTAAAAAAAGAATAGATGGCAGGAAAAAAAATGCTCCAGACGCATCTTACATTGCTTAAAGTACTCCTAAATTAAACTATGACATATTTTGGAAGAAAACAACAACAAAAACAACAACAAAACAACAACCAACAGTTTGGGAAGGGAAGGAATGAACAGTGAAGTAGAAACCTGAGCTGAGTTTAGCTCTCTTGTCAGAAAAGTGTGATTGACATAATGGCCATTTCCCACTACTGAATTAGAATCCTTCTTCCCTCTTCTTGGCATAAAATAATAGCATTATAATATCTGATGTCCATATTGCTTATTGCCGATTTGTATCTTTTCTATGTTGTGTCTGCTGCAATTCTCTTTTTAATAATATTAAATATGTAAACATATTAAATATATAAACAGCAGTCTTTAATCTTGGTAAAACCTAAATATTGACTACACCAAATCCATGTCAAATTATTAAGGAATGCAAATAGTAACTTTCCATTGGTATCTATAATACTTTTGAACAAAAATATTTCTTGAATTCCATAAAGAAATATAAGAAATCATAATATACAGTTGATACAGTGATATAGTTGAAAATCCGGAAAAGTTGAGTTCTTCCTTCATAAAAAAGTTTCAAGTTTGATAAAGAAAACTCATAGACTCATCTGTCCCATATTTCTCAACTGACTATCAGTTTGTGCAAAAATAGCTATGAATAGATAATATAGGGATTCCTTTGTATCTGTTGCAGTTCCCAGACATTTTTTGTTATTCTGATCTGTAAGTACATCACTTGTTGTAGGCACTGACTGGTTTTTCTCTGGTTTTGCTGACATCCCTCCTTGAAGTTACTTTTTTCCACTAAAGAAGAGAAATCCTCTTGGAGATTTTGCAAATTAAAAGTAATGTGAAATGAAGAACCTTGTGGGAAAATGCTCCAGTCATAACCATATGTCTGTCAAATAAATCACGCAAGCAATCCCATACACAATTTGGACATCATTCACCCTATGGGACCCAGATAAGAAATGGTCCCAGACTGGAAAATGAGTAGGGAGAAGGGAGAGAAGCAGAGAGGGAGAGAGAGAGAGAAGGGAGAGAGAGAGGGAGGGAGTGAGGGGGAGGGGGGAAGGAAGGAGGGAGGAAGAGAGAGACGGTGGGGGGAATAAACCCTGCCTTGATTGTGCAACATGCTGCTATTCTTGAAGAATAGGAGTATGGTTGAAAGTGACAAATACAGAAAAATAATCCACAGAGTCCTAGTGGTACTTGTTATTATTTTCAGTACAGTGCTAAGTGGATCAACAGGGATAAAAGATCTAAATGTAAAGGTCTCCAATGTTGGCCATTTTGGAATTACTGAAATACATACTGTATACAGCACCCCCTTATTCTCTGAATAAAGAGTGAAACACTCTGTTTTCCTGTTCTTAACCTTAATTGGAAGCCTGTGGACAGCAGGGAAGTGATGGGCATGAAAAGAACTCAGGAAAATATGTTAAGGGAGTGGGAAAATATTGGGAGAGAAATGGCTATGGCACAAGTTGGCTGGTGACCAGAGCAGTGTAACCACACTATAATGGGCTGTATAACCTTGAGAAACAGCCCTAGGCTGGCCTGATAAGAGAAATCTGAGTCCATAGCAGGAATGGAGATAGAGAAAGCATCTCAGAATTGACCCTCCCTAATTCTCTGAAATGTAAAGGTAGGGTGGGAGGGAAGTGCTTTTAGATTTGCATGATTCTTACAATGAAAATAGTATTTGTATTCCTGGTTGTAAGTTCCTGATCTAGCTTCTTTGAAGGGCTGACACATACTCAGGCCTCCCAGTGTATCCAAAACATGTATCTGGTCAGAATAACAGAAGGGCCCTTGGAGATCTTCTAGTCCTGGGATCAGCACCTGCGGCTCTGGAGCTGCATATGGCGCTTTCATCCCTCTGCTGCGGCTCCCTGTTGCTGATTGACTCCACAATTGATAGAGCTTTCGGTTAGGACAGGTAGAGGAAAAAGGATGCTGTGCTAGGAGGAGACTCTATGGTGGGGGAACCGACTTCTGGTCAGCAGAGGAAAAATGATGCCACACTAGAAGGAGACTATGATGGGGGAACCAGACTTCAGGCCAGCTCTAGAATTGAATGGGGGCTTCCAGGTAGGACCTTTGTGGCTCTTTGAGTGTTTAAGGTTGTCGACCCCTGTTCTAGTCCTACCCCCTGCTCAAGCAGGAAAACTTATACCAGTGTTGGCTAACCTTTTTTTTTTTTTTTAATTTGATTTATATGCCACCCTTCTCCGGAGACTCAGGGAAGCTTACAATGCATTAAGCAATAGCCTTCATACTTTTGTATATTTTATACAAAGTCAGCATATTGCCCCCACAATCTGGATCCTCATTTTACCTACCTTAGAAAGGATGGAAGGCTGAGTCAACCTTGAGCCTGGTGAGATTTGAACTTGCAGTAATTGCAGGCAGCTTGATGTTAATAACAGTTAATAACAGTGCTTTAGTCTGCTGCACCACCAGAGCTTTTTGCCATCATGTGCCAAAAGCAGGTGGATCATGGGGGGGGGGGGGTTCGCATGTGCATGTGCCCACACCCATAATTCAATGCGCCCCTGCTCATGCATGCGTGACCTCCCACGCTCCCCCCACTGTTGGCATGTGATGGAACAGTGAGCCCGGTAGACTCATTTTTAGGTCTCACCAGGCTCCAGATACTTTCTAGGAGTCTGGGGAGAGTGAAAACGACCTTCCCCACCCCACTGGAGGCCCTCCAGAGGCCAGAAACTGCCTATTTCCCAACTTCCGGTGGCCCGGAAGGCCCAAAAATCAGCTGGGCAGCAAGTGCGTGTGTGCCGGAGCTGAGCTAGGGCAACGCTCATGTCCCACAGATATGGTTCCTTGTGCCACCTGTGGCACGCGTGCCATAAATTCTCCATCACGGCCCTATACCATTCCAGACAAATGGCTGTCCAATCTTTTCTTAAAACTTCCAGTGATGGAGCTCCCACAACTTCGGAAGGTAAGCTGTTTCTCTGATTAATTGTTCTCACTGTCACAAAATTTCTCCTTAGTTCTAGGTGGGTCACATTTGATCAGGCTACATAATTTTGCTTACAGAAAGGAAAGATTATCTGCATCTTAAACTGTGGTTACATATTAAGGATGCAGTGTTGAATTCTTCTACTACATGAAGGAAAGTGTTGGATTAAGGAGACAATATTGAATTTTTATAGTATAGTATTTTTATAGTATATGAAGGGGCAACATAACACTTATTAGATAATGTGTTGGAGAGGAGAGGAGAGAGGAGAGGAGATCAAACAGAAAGATTCAGATTGTCAGGGCATTGTGGTGTTACTGTAATCTGCAGGTTGGAATTTTGGAATGCTTAGCTGGTCACAATTAAAGGTGATATTAAATAGAACAGTTCTATAACGGCAAAGAGGTTTCTTCTTTCCCTTTTTTGTTCTATATATGTGTTGGAGAAAGGAGTGACTGTGTAGTCTAGTCTGTATGAGTACCATTTCTCTTTAGACCAGGGGTCCCCAACCCTCAGGAGCAGTAGTGGGTTTCAAATCCCGGTGCTACCGGCTTGCCATTGGTAGCGCACGGGTGGGCTCACTCGCTTTGTGAGCATGCGGTGCTTCTGCACATGTACCATTCATTTTTGATGTTGTCTGGGTGGGTGGGCAGAGCCTCCCGGCACCGCCACTACCAGTTCATCCAAACTGGGGCGAACCGGGAGCAACCCACCACTGCCCAGGAGGCAGCCCACTAATATGCCATGGCCTATTCGGAACCGGGCCTCGCGAGCTGCGGACCTGCACACATGTAGCTCAATTTGTGCAAGTTGTGGGCTGGCGCAGGTTCCCCCTGCACACAGCTCAACTTGCTCGATTTGAACTGCACATTCTTGCACATTGGCCTGCTGCTTATGTAGTATGCACCAGTCCACCATTTGCTAGGCTGGTTCCCCTTCCCCCTGCCAGGCCGCCAAGTCCCAGAGGTTGGAGACTACTGCTTTAGACCACCCACAGGAACACAGTGATGGAAAGAGAATGCAAGAAAAGACCAAGCTTCTCCCTAAAGTCTCTGTTTCGTCTCTCTTGTATTTTTTTAAAAATACTTTCAAAGGGTTATTGAGTCTTTGAATTCAAGATTAACTTTTCTCTTAAATAACAGTAAGTCTGGACTTCAAGAGAGACAGAAATAATGCTCTCTTCTCCATGTTTTATTATTAAATTGAGAGGGAAATGTTCTTAAAAAACCTTTTACTTAAAAGAAAAGCATAACTTACTTATGTGGAGAATTCTTATTCCTGCGGCGCTCCCTTCCCCTATTCTACTCTTGTAACTATGAAACAGGTTTGCAATGTCATTCTGTGTCTTACACAACTGTGCTTTGGTATTAGGCGTCATGAGATCCTTTCATGGGAAGTCTAAATACAGTAAACTTACAGAGGCTTAAAATGGGCTCTGTTTTAAGTGAATTCAGCACTACTGTGTCCAACAAAACAAAATAAAAGATGTGTTTGCTCTGACCAGCTATGCATATCTTACAAATTGGGTATGCATTACTTTCACTGGAGTTTGATGTCCTCTTGTTATTCTGTTGCCTGCTGTTCTCCAGCGACTTCATTTTAAAGAAAATTGACACCACTAGATGAAAAATATGAAACGAAGCACTGTTATTTGAAAGTTGAATGTTATATTGAACTGTGGGACAAATGGCATAGGTAGAGGAAAAAAATAAT
Source organism: Masticophis lateralis (assembly GCA_030761175.1). NCBI lineage: Eukaryota > Metazoa > Chordata > Lepidosauria > Squamata > Colubridae > Masticophis > Masticophis lateralis. The sequence continues at coordinate 51,210,263 of JAUDYJ010000002.1, forward strand.
ATTCTGATTTTTTTTAAAAAACTAAAACTTAATTAAATTTTTAAAAAGAAAGATAAAGAAGTAATATTTAGAATAAGGGGGAAAGAAAAAGAAACAAGAAAATAACAAAGATAAACAGAAAGGAAAAAAGGGAAATAATCCTAAAGAAATGATTTCTGAAGTTCTTTCACAATAGTTATCAGTATAAATATAAATTGACCTATTATTCTATGGTTATAGTAATGCTTTGGCGTTTTTTCCTTCTAATTTATTTTTTTAAAATCATCAAAACCATACATCATAATTTCATTTTTTCCATATCATACAAAAAGTCAAATTGTTTCCAGTCAATATTAGACAATATTTTTAAATCCAATTATTGTGCAAATAATTTTGCTGCAGTTACCATATACAAAAACAAATATTTTATTTTTCAACTGTACATTCTCCTTCACAAAATTCTAGTATACCAGAATGAGTTAACCAGTTTATGTTATAATTTCTGTTCTATAAAATGCTTCCTTTGATGACAGACAGAAAAGGTATTTTCAGACACAATTTAGATTTATATCTGCTCTATATTCTCAGTATGGCACATCTAACAAATAGTTTTTAAAGTCTACATTAATCTTAGTTTTGTCATACCATAAATATCCATGCCACCAAATTTCAGGTCTTGTCTTTCTAACTCCAAATGTTTTTTGTCTTTGTTTAGTTTGGATGAAAGAAGCAAATGAAACAACTTGGAAAGTATTATTGCAAAACTTTTTCATACATTTGTTACACCTTATAAATTTTTTTCCTCCAACATACAAATTAAGATGTATCATTGTGCCATTGTTTAATTGGTACTTCAGTTCAAAATGGATATTATCTGAAATAAAAATAACATTCTAGGCAAAAGAGCCGAGGTGGTGCAGTGGTTAGAGTGCTGTACTGCAGCTACTTCAGCTGACTGCTAGTTCAGCAGATCAGCAGATCAAATCTCACCAGCTCAAGGTTGACTCAGCCTTCCATCCTTCTGAGGTGGGTAAAATGAGGATCCATTGTTGGGGGCAATATGCTATTTAGTATGCTGTCGATTGTTGTAAGCCGCCCATAGTCCTTGGAGAGTGGGTGGCATAGAAATATGATTAATAAAAAAAATATTAATTTTAATCACAGAAATTCCCTCAGCAATATCAATTGTTTCTTCTTCCATTTAACATATCTTTTTTTAAAAAAAATCGTTTGCAGTTTTAACATCTTTCTTTTGAAATAACATACAATTCATATTTCCCTTGAATTTATCTTCTTCTCAACCTTAAAACCCATATTATTCATCAGATTTGTTTGTTCTTGTACGTTCATAGTTTTAGTCAATATCTATGTCTTCTGTTCATTGATTTTAAAACCTACTAATTCACCAATTTCTTTTAATTTTCCCATTAATATTTCAAATTTATTTAAAGGATCTTCTAAAAACAGCACTAGATAATCTCCAAAAGCCATTATTTGATTGTTTATTTATTTAAACAATTTATTTGTGTCTTTTGTGATGTACCAATTTTATCCAGTTTATAAAATTCTATCCAAAGTTCATATTTTCCAAATTTTTAAATTAAAAAGTCCAACTCAAATTGTCAAAAGTTTTCTATGCATCTTAAAGAATCGATGAAACTTGTTTTTCATTATGCTGTTCAAAATATTCTACAGTATCCACTATAATTCTAAAGTTACCTTTTGTCTTTTAGATAAAAACAACTTTTGATCTTTATGAAAAAAAATCTTATAATTAGATGCATTCTATCAGCTAAGATCATTGTGAACAAATCATAATTATTAAGTAGTGCTATTAGTCAATAATTGCTTGTTAAACCATGTCCTTTAAGTGTTTATGTTATATTTGCAACTTTCTAAATATCACAGATCTTTCAAATTCATTGTTTTTCAAAAGCTGTAAATGTTCATTCTCAAAGCATTTATATTAAAAACATTTGTTCCAAGCACTTTTCCTGGTTTAAACTTTTTTTAATAACTCTAGAAAATTCTAATTGTTATAATTCGTAATATATATTTCTCTATAATTTTTTTTTAAAAAAATATGTCTGTTTTATCCAAGGAAATATCATGTCCTTTATACAGATAATACTGATGAAATGCTTTTTGTATTGCCATATTATCTGTTAGTACAGTGTATGCCTCTTGAAATTCCAATATCATTTTTTTTAAAAAATTTATATACTAACAATTTTCCTGGTTTGTTTGGAAATTCTTTTTTTCTTTTTTTGCTTGTTCAATTTTATTTCAATCTTTTTAATTGTTAATATGAATAACTGTTGTAAAAAGTTAATTTGATGAGGAATATTGGAGATTTCTTTAATTCTTTTTTTTTTCTTTTTATTTCACTCATAAGAGCCAATACTTTCTCTTGGCACTTTTTTTTTTACTATTACATTGTTTATTTGCATATTAATCCTTGAATAAAATCAGAACTGACACCTGAAGTTGAATTACATGGGCCTAACAGTATAGTATTGGGAATTTATGAACCAAATATAGATAAATCACTTTTTACAAATTAATAAGGTTTTTCTTATAAAATGGGTATTTAATGGGGGATTGGAATGAAATATTTTCCCCATGGAAAATATTTCCATGGGGAAACGTCTGAACATCTGAGAAAAATATTAAAACTACTCGAGGTAAATTACCAAATGCCTTTCTGATCTGATGAACAATTTAGAGCTAACAGATACATGGTAGACAGAGTAATATTAACTCTAAATAATATACTTGTTCAGAAAGACATATCTTTTTTCAAAAATAGATATGATTTGGATCTCAAAAAAGTCTAACTACTAAGATTGCTAAAGTAGAGATTTTACCAAAGACTTTTTCTGATCTCAACCCTGTGAGTTTTGTTTATAAAGGGAAAGTGACTGTGCTTTTAGATGGTGGTTAAATGCATTGTTACAGAAAGAAGAAATTAACACATTTTTTTTAAGAATAATCTAAATATAGGCACTGATTTAAGAATTGCCTGGGGGAGAAATATAGGAACAACAATTCAGCTTGATGCATGGCAAATTGTATGGAACAAAACTATGAAACTGACCCTTTCTTCCCCTTTCAAAGAAAACTTTTATAAAATGATCTACCATTGGTATCTCCCCCCCACCAGAATTGCTAAGATCTCCCCAGGGTCCTCTGATAGATGTTGGAAATGTGGGTCGGCCAAGGGTACTTTCTTCCACCAGTGGTGGACCTGTCCGTTAACTAGACGCTATTGGGGGAAAATAAAACAGTGGCTGCTGGAAATAACAGGTGTGAGCTTTCCCCTTTATCCAGACCTCTACTTTCTTGGAATAAGACCAGACTACATTGATAACAAAGATTGGTATATATTTGTCCATGTCTCAACAGCAGCAAGAATGGCATTTGCCCAACTGTGGAAAGATGTAGATACGCCTCCCGATCATCTGATAATAAACAAGATTCTCTGATGTGCTGAGATGGATAGATTAACATATATTTTAAAAGACAAGAAAGATTCAATATATAATAGAAGTTGGGACAAATGCTTTGTCTGGCTCAAAAGAAGGTTAAACCTAGGAAAGGGGTGACAAGATCGTCTATTTAGATTAATTAGATATTTATTAGGCTATATGATTTCTTAAAATTTCGACAAAAACAGGCTAACTGTTTTGTAGATAAGTTAGTAGAAATTGACTCTATTGAAATGTTTGGTTTGGATGATACTAGTTATTATTAATTGGAGAGTGAGCTTAACTCCCGGTTAGTCTTGTTTGTCGTTTCGTTTTAGTCTTGTGTTTATGAGTTTCTACATTTCACCATTTATATTATTTTTCAATGTTTATTTTGTGTTAATCTTAATGTAAATATTTAATAAAGATTTAATTAAAAAAAAAAGAATGGTTTCTTAAGCTTTTAAGAAAAGATAAGGTAAAAGGTAAAGAAATCCCTGCAGATTTTACTCTGCTAGTCATTGCTGACTACAGAGGGGGATTCTCATCTCTCTTTCAAGGCCATTGAGCCACCGCTGTTCAAAGACATTTCCGTGGTCATGGGCCCAGCATGACATCATGGAGTGCTGTTACCTTCCCATTGAAGTGGTACCTATTTACCTATTTGCATTTGCATCTATTTGAACTGCTAGGTTGTCAGGAGCTGAAGTGAGGGCAGGAGCTCATCCAGTCACGCGATACTCAGGTCTCAAACCTGGGCTGTCAGCTTTCCATCCTGGCATCTTAACTAGGGGTGAAATCCAGCAGGTTCTGACAGGTTCTGGAGAACCGGTAGTGGAAAGTTTGACCAGTTCAAAGAACTGGCAAATACCACCTCTGGTTGGCCCCAGACTAGAGTGGTAATGGAAATTTTGCAATATCCTTTCCCCAGGAGTGGGAAGGGAATGGGGATTTTGCAGTATCCTTCCCCTGCCATGCCCACCAAGCCACACTACTCCCACCAAGTCACACCCACAGATCTGGTAGTAAAGAAATTTGGATTTCACCACTGGTCTTAACTCCTGAGCACTGTGCTGCCCTTTATGAAAGGATAGCTCATACAGAAAATATAATTGTTTCTAAAAAGGCTTCAGTCTGTATGTTTTAATATTGCCATTGCCATTTCAACATTTTACAATATACAGTTTCAGGTAAATATTTTTTTTAAATTTATTTTTTATTTTTAATTTGATTTATATGCCGCCCTTCTCCGGAGACTCAGGGTGGCTTACAATGCGTTAAGCAATAGCCTTCATACTTTTGTATATTTATATTTATACAAAGTCAGCTTATTGCCCCCACAAACTGGGTCCTCAATTTACCCACCTTAGAAAGGATGGAAGGCTGAGTCGACCTTGAATTGGAAATATGAATTGGCTAAGAAATCCCCAGTTGAAGTTCTCTCTTCAGTTTTATCAATTACCAGGTAGACAACTTATCTGACTAATTAGCAGTTATCTGTCTGCATTTTGGATAGGAAGTATTGATACGGACACCAGCACAATTTAATAAAAATGTTTCCATGCGATCTAGATTTCTCTCAGAATGATTTATGGCTTGCCTACCTCAATAGTCATCTGAAAGTAGTTGGGGATTTGAAACAATTTAATAAAACTGAGATTAAAGTATTTGTAGGCAGGGTTCAATGTTGATTAATCAACATTCATATAAAGAAGTACTATAATTTTTTTAGGCCATGTCCCTTTATATTTTGATCTTTTTAAAAAAAAATAGTCCATTTTTGACCAAATTAAATTACATTTACAGTGTTAGAAATAAAGTCTATAGAAATCTGTAGAAATAAAGCATGTTGCACTTCAGACCAATAGATGTTCCTTTTTTGGCGCGTGAAAAAAAAGGAAAGGTGTTTTTTCAAGAGGCAACTGGACTTTCTTTGTTTTTCCTTGAAGACTTTTCACTTCTCATTCAAGAAGCTTCTTCAGTTCCTTGCAGGAGTTTTTGCCATTTTAAGGTGCTACAGTATTGCATTGAAAATATTCTAATATATTTTATTGTTTGGTGAACAAATTTTACTGAACAACATATATTATAGACTTCAAATAATTTTCCAGATTACAAAAGGGTAGGGGTTGAGGTTTGGGGGTGAGTTCTTAAGACTCAGTGTTCTTAAGAGTCACTGTGTAATGCCTTGAAATTTGATTTTGGAGCTGCAGAAGTAGGTATGTAATACTATCAGGGTTGGGCTGCTGGGGGTTCACAGGGGTTTGGGAGAACCTCTAGCTAAGATTTTGTACAGTTTGGAGAACCTCCAAATCCCACTCCTGGCTGGCCCCATCCACACCACCCCACTCCTCCCAGGAGTCCCCAGGTGGCCCATTTTAGGTGCAGGTAAGTGCAGGGTATGTGTGGAGACTCGGGGAGGGGAAAAAAACAGGTCTACCGGAAGTTCAGGAAGACCAGAAATGGGCCTGTTTCAGACCTCCCGGGTCTCTGGAGCCTGGGGAGACTTTTTTCGCCCTTCTGGAGGCTCGAGGAAAGTTTCCGGAGCCTGGGTAGGACAAAAACACGCCCCCCCCCCATGTTGCAGGAGGCTGATTAGGCCACTCCCACCCAGCAACAGGGCAGAGAACCCCTTGATAAAATTTTTGAAGCCCACACCTGAATACTATAGATAATTAATTTCTTTAAGCTACTTAGCATTTACATAGGCATTCAAGAAAATGTTACCAATGTTTTGTTGAAATAACTATTGAATTTGAAAGGAAGAAATTTGCAAAAGTCTTGGAAACTAGACCGTGAACTGGGAGGATTTTGCAAAGCAAGGGTTCCCATCTAGCTGAGTTTGGAGATTCATGAAGGCAATTTTCAGTTCATGACCAAACATTTTCATGTGGTGAGTTATGAGATGTAAAGATGAAAAAGGAAACACAAACCAATTCAAATCTGACTGCAAATAAAGATGGATATTTCTGGGAAATTACTATGTCTCCAAAATTACAATAATAAATTAATGATGCACACTAGAGAAAGCCCTGAAATTCCTGGTAAACCATTGCTTTTCAATTATACGTAAACTTATCCATTACTTAAGTCCTCTTGTTACAATCCTTCAATATTTTCCATATATCTGAAAGCAAAAGGCACATAGTAATTTCTCTGCAGACATACTGTCTTCCTGCTTTTAGTCCATCGAAGCATCAAAACACCCCTAATGCATTGAGACAATTCAGATTCAGTTCTGATTACTTGAAAGGAAAGTTTTCTTCACCTCTGGAAGCCACAAAATCTTACAAACTATTTCAGTTCAACTTGGGATGCAGCCAATACACATAATGATGCTGAGCTACTTTAATGGACATTTTTTTTCCTGACTGATTTGAGGGCATCATAGATGAAGAATAGCTAAAAGCCTATCCAGAGTACCAATATCTCAGGTATTTCCACATTGTAAGGTTAGCATGCTTATTTGTTATTCTTTTTGTGCAAGAGATGTTATTTTTAGAGTAATAAAAAACCCCCAAAGGTTTGGCCTTACAAATAATTTGTTAACAAGTGGGCCTATTATACCGTTTAATATGTATGAAATGTTAACACTGAAATATTAATATTTTCCTGAAAGAGAGTGCAAGTAACATGGAGATAAAGGCTCATTGCAATAATCCAAACATGAAAAGTTCACAGATTTAAACTGCTATGGCAAAGTTAGACAGCATACTAAAAAGCAGAGACGTCACCCTGCCAACAAAAGTGTATATAGTCAAGGCTATAGTTTTCCCAGTTGCAATGTATGGTTGTGAAAGCTGGACCATAAGGAAGGCTGAGCATCAAAGAATTGAGGCCTTTGAACTATGGTGCTGGAAAAGACTCCTGCGAGTCCCTTGGACTGCAAGGCGATCAAACAGGTCAGTCCTAGAGGAGATCAACCCTGACTGCTCTTTAGAAGGCCAGACCCTGAAGATGAAACTCAAATACTTTGGCCACCTAATGAGAAAGAAGGACTCACTGGAGAAGAGCCTAATGCTTGGAAAGATTGAGGGCAAAAAAAGAAGGGGACGACAGAAAATGAGGTGGCTGGATGGAATCACTGAAGCAGTAGACATGAGCTTAAATGGACTCCAGAGGATGGTAGAGGACAGGAAGGCCTGGAGAAAAGTTGTCCATGGGATAGCAATGGGTCGAACACAACTTTGCAACTAACAACAACAACAAAATATTGTAGTGTTCTTATAACATAAAGAAAAACTTTTAACTTTTAGCAGGAAAGCGAGGAGAGAGAGAGGGAGGGAGGGAGGGAAGGAGAGAGAGAGAGTAGTTTTGCCATTTTGCTCATCAACTCTTCATTGCAATAAAAGAGAACTGGATTATTTGCACAGGTTCTCTTGGGACAGATCTGTGTTTCCCTACCTAGGTTCAGCACCTTAACTATCACTGAATATAAACTTTGGATAACTGGAATGAATGAAATATCCAATATAACTGCTCTCCTTCTATTTATCAAAAGTTATTCTTCATTCAGTGGAATGACATGCAAAATTTGGAATGCATTTATGAAACATGATGAAGCAAGCCTTGTTTATTTTTAAAATTGTTAACCTGAAGTGAGACCTACGATGAGTATATTCAATCATCTCCAGAAGACAAACAGAGGGGAAATGCATAAGCAGCAGTGCCAAATGAACGCATATGAATGACAGGACCATTATTATTACTGGACAGATAATAGTTGTTATCTCGTTCAACCAAATTATCAGAGGAGTCTGTATTGTACTTCCCCCTCCCAAAAAAACCAAACCCCACAGTAACACAAAGTTTGTGGCTTTGTCAAAAACAACTGCATATTGAAGTGTGTTTGAATACTTATCAGTAAGTACAACCTGGAGAAAACTGACACAATAATTATTCATGTCATCAGTGCAAATAAAAGTTATCTTTCAGGCTAAATGGACACATATTTAACAAGCATTGATGCTGTCATCTGGATGGCATATTTGTACGCAAAGCTTTGTCCAAACACCCAGCTCATTGCAAGAGAAATCCCTTCAAGGCATGTGGTATTTTGAATGACCCCATATATATTGCAACCTTGGGTACAGGAAGACCCTCGGAGATACAACACATTTTCTGATGTAAGGCTTTCTTCAAAACACTTCTAAGTCACAGATTGTCTGAATGAAAGTGTGTGAAGATTGTTTTTGAGTCGTGAAACTTAGGCTGAAATAAAAGTCTTGCATCTCTCCAAAAGAGTTATGGGTAAACTCTGTTGGATAGCCTTTCTACAACTACTTCAAAATATAATTGCTATTTATGTACCAAGAAATATGCTGAAGGGACAAATCTCCTCCAATTAATAGATTTCAATCACTATGATGATACTATAGGCCAGTGGTGAAATTCAATTTTTTTTTTACTACTGGTTCTGCGACCGTGGCTTAGTGGGCGTGATGTGGTTTGGTGGGCACAGCTTGGTGGCCATGGCAGGGGAAGGATACTGAAAAATCTCCATTCCCACCCTACTCCAGGGAAAGGATATTGCAAAATCTCCATTCCCTCCCCACTCCTGGGGCCAGCCAGAGATGGTATTTGCCAGTTCTCGGAACTACTCAAAATTTCCGCTTATCGGTTCTCCAGAACCTGTCAGAATCTGCTGGATTTCCCCCCTGCTATAGGCCCATGTACTTGATTCTTACTCAGTATACAGCAGGAGGTTAAGATTGTAGTGAGATGGAAGGAAACTTGGAACATTTCCTCTGAAATGATTTAGATAACACAAAACCAAATAAAAAAAATTGGTTTGGGTTTTTTTTTTTTTTTTGAAAAACCATGTTTAATATTGAACACCTGCCTATAAGAATTTTTAAAGCATTTGGAATAGCCTGTCTCTCTGCTGAAGATGATACATTTGTGCTTTTTCTATGTAGTGAACTGGAAGTGATTGCATTCCTTCCTATACAGTGGTATAGGCATTGTTCAGACAAGTTAACAATACCTTTTATTTTTTAAAAGTTCAAGTCTTTCAGCTACCTTGCAGAGTCTGATGGAAGATACAAACTCAGGCTATGCAAGTGAGCTTCCAGTGTCTTGACCAGCTGATGATAGAGTCATACTGTATGAGCCATGGTGGCACCATGGTTAGAATCCAGTACGGTACTGCAGGCTACTTCTGCTGACTGTTGGCTGCAGTTCAGCAGTTCGGCAATTCGATTCCCAGTGGATCAAGGTTGACTCAGCCTTCCATTCTTCTGAGGTTGGTAAAATGAGGATCCAGATTATTGGGGGCAATACAGGGGTGAAGTCCAGCAGGTTCTGACAGGTTCTGGAGAGCTGGTAGTGGAAATTTTGAGCAGTTCAGAGAATCAGTAGCAGAAATTTTGAGCAGTTCGGAGAACCGGCAAATACCACTTCTGGCTGGCCCTAGAGTGGGGTGGGAATGGAGATTTTGCAGTATCCTTCCCCCAGCAGTTGGGTGGGAATGGAGATTTTGCAATATCCTTTCCCTGTAGTGGGGTGGGAATGGAGATTTTGCAGTATCCTTCCCCTGGAGTGGGGTGGGAATGGAGATTTTGCAGATTCCTTCCCCTGCCATGCCCACCAAGCCACATCTACAGAACCGGTAGTAAAAGAACTTGGATTTCACCACTGGGGCAATATGCTGACTCTGTAAACCACTTAGAGAGGGCTGTGAAGCACCGTGAAGTGGTATATAAGTCTAAGTGCTATTGCTATAAAGGAATTAAAAAATTATCCTTCAAGCATCATCATCAATACCTTATAGTAGAAATGGAACCAACCACCAACCTAAACCCAACAATCCAAATATCAGCCTTCTTTCCCCTTTCCCTGGGCTTGCAGACACAAAGCGCTTGGCTTCTCCTGTCAAAACATTAAGTTCCTATCTTTGGACTGCATACTGAAATATAACCATTTGTGCTGCACAGCACTTTGAAAATAATTCAGGGGGAAAAATGTGTTTCCTTGTTGTCTTTGACATCCTGGAGTTCAAATTGTTTTAGATTGGTTGTTTGGTATGGGCCTTAGTAGAAAGATGCACACAAGTTATAATCTTACCTTGTCACCATACAAATGTCTTCAAAATGTTCAAGGTTATTTCTCCAGCATCTTTTGGAGTTATTGCTTATTTGATACTTTCGTTGTTATTTCTGTGTCTAAAGCCGGAAAAGCCTAAACTTTGACATCTATTTTTTTCTCCTATACATTATGTTCTTCTGGAAATTCAGTTAATAAGGAATCTAAAAAGAGATTTACAGGATTGAATCAGGAGACCTCTTGTTTCCCATATTAGACAAGTCAATGTCTATAAGACGTTTTGAACTGAAGTAACATATGTGGGTGATAGCCCCAGTTTCTAAGTATCTTATATTGGAATATAATAATGCCTTTAATCCTGGAGGTAGAATATGATCAGCAATACAGCAAATCAGCAGATGAAAATAGATAACTAAAAAGCAACAGAAGCAGGGGTGCTATTTAGCAGGTTCTGACAAGTTCTGGAGAACCGGTAGTGGAAATTTTGAGTAGTTCAGAGAACTGGCAAATACCACCTCTGGTTGGCTCCAGAGTGGGGTGGGAATGGAAATTTTGCAATATTCTTTTGCAATCATTTCCAGTTCACTACATAGAAAAAAACACAAATGTATTATCTTCAGCAGAGAGGCAGGCTATTCCAAATGCTTTAAAAATTCTTATAGGCAGTATCAGACATGGTTTTTCAAAAAAACAACAACATGTTTTTTATTTGGTTTTGTGTTATCTAAATCATTTCAGGGGAAATGTTTCCTTCCATCTCACTACTGTCTTAACCTCCTGTTGTATACTGAGTACATGGGCCTATAGCAGGGGTGAAATCCAGCCAATTCTGACAGGTTCCGATAAACGGAAATTTTGAGTAGTTTCAAGAACCGGCAAATACCACCTCTGGCTGGCCCCAGTAGTGGGGAGGGAATGGAGATTTTGCAATATCCTTCCCCCAGGAATGGGGAAGGAATGGGGATTTTGCAGTATCCTTTCCCTGGAGTGGGGTGAGAATGGAGATTTTGCAGTATCCTTCCCCTGCCACGCCCACCAAGCCACGCCCACAGAACCAGTAGTAAAAAAAAATTGAATTCCACAGAAGTATCTTACAATTGCAAAAGAAAAAGGCTAGATTCTTCTGGAATAGTGGAAATAGCCAGGTGGCCATTCAAGTTAACTAACCTCACTAGCAAGTAACTAGAAAGGAAGCCTTAACTTGCAGATATATGTATTCATCATGGCTAATTGATGCTTTGCAAATCATTATGAAAAAAATGTCATTAACAACTGTTTTCCATTTCACACACACACACACACACACACACACACACACACACACACACACCCCGGATCACAGTTTATATAATTACTCATCCTGTTCCGATATGGCTGCTTTAAAGTGTTGCGGACAGTATATTTGCATTCTTGCATATTCAAAAAGCATTTTTCCAAATTATTTCTGAAGCATCACCCAATCTTTATGCCAAAGCATTAACTGGAATGTCTCATCGCACTTGATGATTTTTGAAAAGACAGACTGACTTGCACTATTAACTGTTGTGGCCTGCAGATAATTGAGAAATCGAACAAAATCCAAAGATTAAAAACAGTCATTTTTATTAAATTTAGAAACAAACTCTTAACAATGGAGTTCTATGATAATAACAACAAATCATTTTGTGAACAACTTGCGTAAAAATAGAAAGACTGATGAAATCAAAATATGGCCATTGTGATGAAAGGACCCTTTAAAGATAGGCTACATTTTAAATAAAAGCAGCATTGATTACGCTAAGGTTGGCACACAATTACAGATGCCATATTTTGTGTTTTGTGCCAAGAAAATCCTCTGTGCTTGGAACCATTGATCCATGCAACAAAATGTGCTGAATCATAGTATCAGATGCTATTTCTATTTTTAGCAATATGTAATTAGTCTCAAGACCAAGTAGATAGGAATATGATAATATTGAGAAACATGTTCTATCATAAAGTCACTTAAGGAGCATATTTGAGACAGTCATCATAATGGAGATGTAAAGAACGTTCTGAACCAAATTGGATACCAAACAAATGTCTTTTTTTAAAGTACTAATTTAATTTTGAAAATGTGAGTGTCACACTGCTTATCCACAAGTAAACTATGTTTCCAAACATTGCAAAAGATACAAGTCAAGATGGCCAATATGCAATTTTGGACATGAATTCTGATTTCACTCTTATTTGCTTAAAAGGAAGTGGAAAATGCATTCCTTTTTTTGACTAGTCTGGTGCGGAGCTAACGTAACCTTGGATAAATTGTATTCATTGTGCCAGAAAGGGGAAATGTGAAGTGAGATAGCAAAAATAGTTATTTCTGCCATTTCCTAATAATACCTACACAACATGCATATGTGGGAAATATCACTCCATTTGGGAAGCACATCCTCACTTCTCATTATTTGTTGCGAAATCTAGAAAAAGATATCCTTATGAATTGTTCTAACAGCTGCCTAGAGAAGATGCAAAATTAGTTTGGTTGGAAAGGAGGAAAATTCAAGTGTCATTTCATATTTCAAGTCTTCTTTCTAGTGTAAGAATTCTAATGGACTCTCAATGACCTACCTCCAGAAGAATGAACTGTGAGTGACAGAGGACATCCATAATACAAGCAGGATCCACCCAAGCCATCAAAACAATTACATGACTTCAGAAGAAGCTACTTTATAATCAGCCATCCTATTTATCCTTTCAATCTAATCTTGTCTGATGGGCAGAGAATTTCAAAGATTTTTTTCATCCAGAGTCATTTGATCATTTTTATCTAGTGATGCCAGGATTATTTTCCAAACAATCATCTTTTTTTAAAAAAACAACAACTGGGCAACAATCTCTGCTTCTTGAGAACATAGATTCACCCCTTCCCACCAAAATAATGCCTTGCAAGTCCTTCTTCTGCGTTGGGACTCTTCACCTATGCAGTTAGCCATGTGTTTTGACTGACTTCAACACACAACACATAAATGACATACCTTGGTGTACCAGCCATTTATCAATGCCGCTCCTTGGATAAATAGGGCAGATGTTATTTCACTGAGATCAGCAGAGAAAGTTGTGCAGGTAGACTTTGGCATATTAAAATCTGGCCAGTTGAAAGTAGCTTGCATAAATACTTGTTGACTCAAGAAGAATTTGGATCTGTGTCACTCTTTTTTCTAATATGCAATGTGTGGCGATCCATGAAAAGGCTTTCTCAAGTTTTCATAAATGAAGAAAATGCTTAACTACAATCTTTTTTTTCTTTTTTTTCTTTGCTCCAAGAGACCAGACTGATTAGTTTCCTCACTGTGTTTAGGCATCAGCTCCAGGCAATTTTGATCAGAGATAACAATTTCTGGTTGTTAATATACAGCTGTTGGTGTGTAGTTATTAATTGTAATCTTGCTTCACTGATTTTATGGGTTAAGGGCTAGATCTACTACATGTTTGCATTAATTGAGAAGGGATCTCTGTACAGATAGACATCAAGACTGAAGCTGAATTATTTTATACACTTAACCAGTAAGGAGCTTGTGTTAAACTCAAAAGGGAGGGTAATTTTTAAATATTCTAGGCATGGATAGCAGAGAAGAAAAACTTCCAATCTGTGGGTTTAATTTGGACTGTGACTTTCCCATGCTCAGCATTGGTAGAAATACCATCTTCTTCCATTTTCTTTCTGACCATGGACAAAAATGGGAAGGAGATGAATAGGTTGCGTGCCTCAGCAATACTTTGTCCTCTGGTCCTGCCCGCTGACATATTTCCTGAGCTGGGACAGGAAAAATGTTTTCTGTAGTGTTACAGGATCGTAAAAAAGGAGTTTTATTAGAGGATTGGGTTAGGAGTCACTTAGCTATTATTAGACCCACTATGTATCTAATATAAAAAAACGAATTGTTTATATGTCTGTTTTTGAAGTGGGACCTACAATTTGGCTATCTTGCTAAGATGCATATATACTTAAATAATATTTAAAATTCTGCTTTTTGATATTTAGGATGCAGAACTGAAGATAGCTCTTTCTTGTGATTTGTTATATTAGGTTTTAGGGATAACTACAAAAAAGGAAGAATAGTGACATGGACTAAGGAAGAGAGATGCCACTTTAATTTTTTATATTCCCTAAGCAAACCAGAATAATATTTTAATAGTGACATTACAGCAGACTATGTATGAGACAAACATTATATATGATGAAACATTTATTTTATGTTATGATATAGAAAATTGCTTCATATAAAAGGTCATTCGGTAGAAATGCAATATTGATGTTCTTGTTATAAGATGGATCTACTATTTAAGACATTATTGATGTTTCTTGTCCATACTCACATATATGTATATACCCAAAATGTCTTCCGGAGAAAAAGGCAACTGTTATTGCCTTTTTCAGGGAGATGGTTTTCTTGCTATTGATCAGCTTGCAAATGTTTGTTTATTTAGATATTATTTTTATTTATGTGTTGTTCTTTCTCTAACCCTGGAGCCAGTTACCAACTTTTCCACCCACGGGGAACTCAGAACTGTGATTTCTCTCCCTCATGGGTCATCAAATTAAAATAATAATATCCTAGCTCTAGTTCAGATCCATACATAGGGACATGAACACCTTAACCACACTGACATAACAGGAATGTTATGCTAGGACAGGGGTGTCAAACTCAATTTCATTGAGGGTTACATCAGGGTTGTGTTTGATCTCCGGGTGGGGGGGGCAGGATGGGCATGGCCCTCTGCCAGAAAAAATGGAGCTTGGGGGCCATGTCTGGCCCGCAGGCCCTGTTTTTGGCTGGGGCAGCTTCCTGAAGTCCTCTGCCAGTGAAAATGAGATAAAAATAACCTGTTATCGCTGGCAGAGGGCTGCAGGAGGCCATCCCGGCTGAAAACGGAACCTAGGAGGGCTGTGCATGGCCTCCCAAGCTCCGTTTTTGCTGACAGAGACACTGCGGGCCAGTCCTTCACTGTTTCCAAGGCAGCCCCGCAGGTAGATCTAAGTACCCTGTGGCCCGAATCTGGCCCCAGGACCTTGAAAAAAGACACCCCTGTGTTAGGATATTGAATGAATTGTGCAATAACCAAACACTTCTCTATCCCATTTTTCCAAAACATAACTAATCTAATGGTCTCTAATAATGGCTCTTCTCGCTGCTTTAGATTTTCTGCTAGCATCCTTTCCCCAGTAGCTTCTATGGTGGGGGGCAAGAGAATCAGAATGATCAAGATGACATTGTAGCACAAGCCCCCCCTTTTTGCATGTCTGTTATGACACGAATGTACAGGCATGGTTGAAAGGAGTGGAGCTTGTGATGCCATAAAGCTGCTTTTGTCATTCTAACAAAAACAACAAGCCTCCTGTGGAATCTTTATCTTTATTTGGATTTATATACCGCCCTTCTCCTTACGGACTCAGGGCGGTGCACAGCCAGTTAAAAAACAAACATACAAAAGTTAAAATTTCATAAAATAATAATACAAATGGCCACAGAATTAAAACTAACTTCATATTAAAAACCCTAAAATGATAAAATACTATAGGAATCAGGCTAATCTTCCTCAAGCATACAGAAATTGTCCGAAATTCACAACAACAGATTTTATCTTCCATTATTTCATACAATAATGAAGTGTAAAGGCTGGAAAGGACCTTGAAAATCATCTTTGGTTTGGGCCCAGTGCTGGAATATACTATTACAGAATCCCTGACAGATGGCCATCGAATCTTTCTTGAAGCACCTCCAGTGAAAGCCGAAAAAAAGATCACCCCTCCCAAGGCAGTCTGTTACTCTATTCAACACTTCTTACCATTAGGACATTCTTCCTTATAGGCACTGACAATCTTTGTACTTTAAATCAAATCAACATCGAATATCTTTATTATCATTTTACAATAAAAAGAGTACAGTAAAAAAAGAAATAGTTTGACATAACCATTTAACAATAGCAATAGGATTTACACAGTGGTGGGATTCAAATAATTTAACAACCGGTTTTCTGCTCTAATCATTTCTTCCAACAACCAGTTCATCAAACTATTCAGAAAGTTAACAACCGGTTCTCCTGAAGTGGTGCGAACTGGCTGAATCCCATCACTGGATTTATGCTTATTTCAACCCCGTAGGGTTTTACAGCAGTCTCTAGGTGATTTACAACCTTGTGCATATTGCCTCCAATAATCAGGGTCCTCTTTTACCTACCTCAGAAAAATGAAAGGCTCAGACAACCTTGAGCCCTGTCAGGATCAACTTTGCTATTGGGGAAGAGAAAAAAAAATAGGACAATAAAACAACGTGTTTAATTAAAAGTTTTGTGCAGTTGTATAACTTGGGTGAATCGATCTGGGCACCTGATACGTGAGTGTGGAGTTAGCCTCTAATAAACATAACATTGATCTGTGCAACCCCTGTATTTGGAGATGATTGATACTTTAAATTAACTTTTGATTGGGAGCCACCCAGATTTGGTTATAAGATGGGCAGCTATATAAATGTTTTAAGCAAACAAACAAGTAAATAAATCCACTGTGTCTGAAACAATGCTGAATGCGTCTTTCCCATCTCCTCCATGACAATTCTTCAAATATTTAAAACAACTAAAATGTATTCCTGTAGATTTTTTTTCTCCAAGTGAAGCATATGCCAATTATTCTCCTAAATTATTTTTTTTCAGGCTCTTTACCATCTTGATTCTCTCTGGACATATTCCAGTTTGTTAGAGTCCTTCCTAAAATGTGGTACCCAGAGCCAGATGCATTATTTTAGATATAGTCTGACTAATCCAAAGAAGACAAGAATGATGATGATGACGTGGAATCTTGACTCTTCAGTTCTGATTATGCTAGCTAGGATTTCATATAACAGAGCATCACATTTTGGGCCCATATTCAACTAAGATACCCAGATCTTGTTTGTAGTACTGTCACTCAGTATGGTCTCCCTGATTTTGTAGCCACACTTTTGATTTATTTTCTGTTGAAATGAAAGAATTTCAATTTGTATATCTTGAAATTGATGGACAAATTAAAATTGATCTTGCTGATTTCTACTTGTTCAGGCTTGGCAATATTCCCCTGAGTCCTGATGTTGTGTTTGTTGTTTGCCTGGTCATCAAATTAATTTATAAATAAGTTGAACAGTAGAGGGGATCTTGTGGTGTGTCACGCCATACTTTCCAGTTTGGTATCAACTCATTGGGTGGAATTGCTCATTTTACTCCGCTAGCTGTTGCTGACTATAGGGGGTAGTTCTCTTCTCCATTTCAAGGCCATTGAGCCAGCACTGTCG
Organism: Masticophis lateralis; assembly: GCA_030761175.1. Taxonomy (NCBI): domain Eukaryota; kingdom Metazoa; phylum Chordata; class Lepidosauria; order Squamata; family Colubridae; genus Masticophis; species Masticophis lateralis. Next base: position 51,228,039 of record JAUDYJ010000002.1, read on the forward strand.
CAAGACATTTCCACAGTCATGTGGCCAACCTGACAACGCAGAGTGCTATTAGTTTCCCATCAAAGTGGTACCTATTTATCTACTGGCATTTCCATGCTTTTGAACTGCTGGGTTGGCAGGAGCTGGAGTGAGAACAGGATGCTCACCCGTTGCATGGTGCTTGGGTCTTGAACCTAGGCTGCCGCTTTCCAGCCAACAAACCCAGCTGCCATTACATGACCCTCTGCTATTGAAGAATGTTTGTAAACTGCCATTGGTGAAGAATGTTGCAACAAGGATTCTGTGGTGCTGTTTTTTAAAGGGTCATAAGTTTCTAGCATAGACTGAACTAATTATTAGTTTGTTTCTAGACATAAATCAGATATTGATGATAGCATAGGTGGAAATTTATCTACGGTCTCAGACTAATAAAAATAGAAACCAATACAAAGCTTAAAAGTACATAGTAAGCCAGGCGTGAAACGATTAATAATAAAAAGATGATACCAACCAACTTCTGCAAGCCATAAATATTGCTAAAAACTTGGCAATATCTTAGTAGTAGCCTATATTTGGTTTTATAGGAGAAAGTCTATAACCCTTTGCCCAGAGAGAGAACTAAGGTTTCGGACAAATGGACTTATAAATGCTAAATGTCATGAGTGATACGATGTACAAATTAATAATGCATGGTTTACTCTGTGTCTGAACATACAAAACATGATTATCATATGGGAGACTCGTATATCTGTCTGTTGTTGCTATTATACGAAGCAATATGCCAAATGGGCTGAGGTAGAACATTTTCTAGAGGAATATGTAAAATGTTATAAAGGTATCTACAGATCAAGTGGGCAGGGAGCAGCAATTGTATCATAATGGAAAGAAGTCAGTTTGAAGATCTAAATCCCAAATTCTCTGTTTATTGAACAAAGACTTTATCTAGGCCAGAGGTTGGCAACCTTAAACACTCAAATAGCCACAAAGGCCCTAACCAGAAGCCCCCCGTTCAATTCTGGAGCCAACCAGAAGTCTGGTTCCCCACACCATAGTGTCTCCTCCTAGCGCAGCATCCTTTTCCCTCTCCTAACTAAAAGCCCTATCAATTGTGGAGCTGACTGGCAACAGGGGGCCACAACAGAGGGATGAAAGAGCCACATGTGTCTCCAGAGCTCCAGAGTTGCTGACCCCTGATCTAGGCTAAAGGATGATACAGCCAGGAGTAAAAAGCCAGAGTTAATCAAATACGAGTCAATTTGCCTCCTTAGGTAAACCTATCAGAATAAGAAGAACCAGAGACAAATCCCTCAAATATATTTCAACCAAAATCTGAAATGCGGAAGTCTCACACAGCCTCCAAGAGAGATTACACCAAACTCTATCCAAGTAGAGGCAATTGAGATGATGAGCAAGGGACACTGAATATAGTTATGGGAAATTTAGACTGAATAGCTTCCAAAGCATCTTTATAGACACTTAGCTGAGCACTCTGATTTTTTGGAATTTAATTGCTGCAAAGATGTAGAGTTTGCTTTAATGGGTTACATATTTAAGGCCAATGTTGGGCTCTTATAGAAGGCACTCAGTTGATTATTCCAGAAGGCTGAAGGTGGGAAGTAGATGCCTAGATAGTCCTTAACCTTGTCAAGTAGTCTTCTATTAATTTTCCATTGGGCTGGGTCTTTTCTGGAAACACTTTCTTGAAAAGATTAAAATTTCAGTTTTTTAGTAATGGCATTTATGAAGGCCACTTTAATTGTGGATAGAATGGTCATATCATCTCCATAAAAAAGAATCAGAAGGGAACATATGTAAATGGCTCAAGACCAAGATATATTAAACCCTAAAATATTGTACATTCAATAAGCGTTTTTCAAGAAATCTATATATCTTAAAGTTGCCATGTTTGAAAAACCTTCCTTATGGCTTAACTTTGATTAGCCTCCAAGACTGAGAGGAATGGTGCTTTGTGAGGTGATTGAAGCAAGCTATGTTTCATACTACACTTGTCATGAGATCATAATCTATGTCATTTGTGAATTTACACCATGGCAAGAGTGAGGATGGCCATTGATATTATACACATTTGTGTGTAGTATCAATTGCCATCCTCATTCCTGCCAGTCCCATGGATACCTATAGTTAACTATGGAATTCTTTGTCTCATGAAAAAGACCTGTACAGTAAAAGCAGTAGAAAAAATAGTTTTATTTGAAAAGTTATTTTTTAAAAAATCTGCTGCTAATGTTTGATATCCTGATTTCTGTTTTTACCTAGTTGAAGTATTATTCTACTGTATACTTGATTTTAATTATTATTGCCTATTATGAGTTAAATAATTCTCAAAATAAATAAATGTTAAAATTGGATCATTGGTAGGCTTGTCTCTTGCTCTTCATACTGCACTGATTGAATTGGCCTAGTAATGTTAATTAAGGTGCTTTAATTCTTAAATATAATTTTGTCTCTCTGTGTGTGTCTGTGTCTGTGTGTGTGTGTGTGTTTACACAAAATCTTCTTTCCTTTGGGGACATCAATCCAAGCTGACATCATCATGTCAGCGACATTTGTCACTGAAAAGGAAATGGACAAGCAAAGTCACATCCTGTTAGTCACAGTATGTTAATTTTCAGTTTCCATCTTTTTGGTAGATTCTGCAGTGTATGGATTTTTTTTATGTGGCTGTCCCTGGATCCATTGGTCTTAGAAGATTATCCTCACCATTTTGAGTACAGGAAAGCACTGTAAAACCTGCCCTAATCCGTTTAACCAATTTTCAGGCATCAGAGAATCTAGTCAAAACCAATGTATCCCAGTTTAGCATTAACAATCTCTGAGCTAATACTAAAGAATTCAAATATAGTTCTTCTGGATGTACACAAATCATTGCTCTCTTGGTTCTGGAATAATGGTGATGAGGCTATAAAATGGTCATTATCAAGTGCTGGAAGTACTTTGGTAATCAACATGAGGAAAGTTTCTCTCCATTGTTTCCTAGCAGTGGTCTCTGAGGGTCTTTTGGTCTGACTTTCTCCTGGAGACAAGAGGACAATGGGGTGACAGAAGACATCCTTTCCTAACTGGGATGTGTTGTGGTCCACCAGCAGCCTGCGGAGCTGGCAGCAGAGTTGGAAAGCAATGAGGCTGAAGAAGAACATGGACCAGACCTGGAGGCTGGGGAAGGCCTGAATGAGGGCTCTGTGTCAGAGACAGAGATGGGGCCAGTGCATCGGGGAGTGATGTGCAGACTCCAGAGCCTCGAGAGACTGATAGGAGTGAGGCAGAGGAACAGGAGGAGCCTGTACCTAATGCATGCATGAGAAGAGCTGCCAGAAGGCAAGAGCAGCTCAAGCAAAGAAAACAACTTGGGAGTAGGGCCAAGAGATGGCCATAAGGCTTAAAACAGATCAGCAATGGCATTTGGGCTTTGCCGGAAAACAACGTTGGTAGCTTCGTCTTCTTCTTCGTCTATGTCTTGTATTTATTTTTGTATCTGTGACTTCTGAACATTTGCCAAGGAAGGCCTTTGGCAGTTTGCCAAATTGGACCAAGGTTTGAGATAGGAGTTTGTGTTGGGAGGAATTTGTTTTAATTTAGTTGAACGATGCTGAGAATGAAGTAATTCTTAGCTGTTCAAATAAAGTTTGTTTGTTTTTTCACTGACTGATTTTCCTACTACTTACTTGGGCCTGGGTCACAACATGATGTCTTTCAACTGCTGGTCAGATAAGGAGACTTCTGAGGCATGAAATCAGCTTTTTTTCAGCACTGGTTTGTCTCAATTATTGACATTTGAGAGAAAAAAGCAAGCTAAAGTATGGATCCTTTCCTACTTCTGGTCTCTCTTAACTTATTATCCACCAGGAAACTGTTGGGAGATCCCCGAGGCAGAGAAAAGGAACTTTTCTGTATTTTATGGTCCCTTTCAACTAGATAAGTGGTCCAAGAGGATTCTCTACAATCTATGCTTGTGATACATAGGCTTTGAGAGCCCTTGGTTAAGGCCAAAGTCTCTCTGAACTGGTTCTTTGTATGGGTTGTTCAATGATGCTGAAACTGCCCATCCTCAGAGGGATTTCAGATGTCTGCTTCCTGCACATTATGAGGGATTTCCAAGAGCCTGTATCAGTGGTGCTATTTAGCTGGTTCTATCCGGTTCAGGCAAACTGGTAGCGGCAGCTGCGGGAGGCTTCGCCCATCTACCCAGACACCATCATGTCCCATTTTTGATGCTGCACATGTGAGAAGGTCCTACACATGCACAAAGGTGGCACATGTGCTCCCATTTGCGAACCGGTAGCGAAGGTAAGTGAATACCCCTGGCCTGCATTGTAATGCAATGCACAGTCCATGATTAAATGACCTTTTAGTCAATGCTGCAGGAGAAAGGGTCTTCTTTGCTTCCGTTTATAGAGTTCATTCAAAATGATTTCTCTTAGGTTTTTCCTGTTGGGTGAGGCTGAATGATTCTGTGAAATAGATCCAAAAGGAGAAACCTGATCACCTTAGTCTTAGGAGGAAGAAAGAGGACCACTTGTTAAACATTTCAAGAAGATGCTTCATTAAACTTGATTGACACTTGACATGACCCAAATAGAGAACACGAGAAGATTCTAGATTGGATAGACTTTAAGATGCCTTGAGTGAGCCAGGTTTCTATTTGGTCACAACATTATGGTCTTATTAAAGTTTAGATGTTTAGAATTTGTGACTGATGGTGGCTCAGTGTTCCCAACAAAACTATACATTATCAACAGCAGTCCAACCATATAATTTTGGAACCAAGATTTAAGCTGGTTTTTTACGGAGAAGAATAATATATTTGTAAAGTATAATAATAAATGAGAATGCTAATACCCCAACTGCAACTCTGTTGGAGCATGCCTACCTCAGCATGCCTATGGTGAGCAGACTTATTTCATTTGAAGTATTAATCAACTGCTTCTTCCAAGATGGTAATTTGCCCACCTCCACCCTGAAGTCCAATTGTAATGAAACCATGATTGTAAATGGGTTATTTTTGAACATAAGCACCCTAAGAGCTCAGTGGAATTCAGGCCTTGCAATTCCATAACTGCTATTAAGTTAGCTGGAAAAGGGAACTGTACAATATACTTTGAAAGCCAGAGGGAAAAGAGGGAAAAACAGTAATATTGGGGCAAGAGAAGTTATATGCAACTTCTTATTAGGCCTGGTAAATTGTCATTTACTTTGGCCCTTCTTTTCTCTCAATCCATGGAAGTTGCAAATGAGGGATGTTTCTTTTGTTTCATGCTCCAAGTAGTGTTTCTCAACCTTAACGTGGCTGGCTGGGAATTTTGGGAGTTTATTTTATTTATTTATTTATTTGTTTAGATTTGTATACCGCCCTTTTCCTTGCGGACTCAGGGCGGTGAACAGCCAAATAAAAATAGTACACAAAAGTTAAACAATTTCTTTAAAAAAAAAGCATATAACTTTGGCTAAAAATTAAAACCATTAACCATTAAATATTTAAAATACCCAACCCTATAATACAGATCTTAAAAATTCAGCGGGGTCAGGCTAGACCAGCAAGCTGAAAGAGATGAGTTTTCAGGGCCTGATGAAAAGTCCGGAGGTCAGCAATTGTTCTCAGTTTTGGAGGAAGATCGTTCCAGAGGGTAGGGGCTGCCACAGAGAAGGCCCTCCCCCTGGGGGTCGCCAGCCAGAAGTTGCAGTTCATACTTCTTAAAGTTGCCAAACATGAATGCTACAGAGTGTCAATGAATGAATGTAGAATCTTTGTACAGATACACTATTAGAACGCTCTGAATTGTTCCATAGTGTCCTATTTGTATCCATCATATTTATTTGAAACGTCCACCAGTCTTTTGTATAGAGTAGAATTCCTACAAATAAGTGTATTAAGCTTATAAGTCATACCGTATTTGACTTTTTGAGCCAATATAACAAGTATATCTCTCCAATCTGGTAAAAGATTCAAGAATGAGTCTAGATTTCAGGTGCCCTGGTTGAATAACATTGGCTGTGATTTCATTCTGTTCCCATAATTCAAATACAGCACTGAATGGGGCAGCTTTTCTCAAAGGAGCAGAAGCAATATCCTTGCTCTGAAATGTAATTGAATAAAATAGGGTAACATGGATTCTTTTTAGGAGGAGCAGACAAAAACAAGGACTTTTAATTTTTTTATTACATTTTTAAAAAAAAATATCTCTATATAATACAAAGATTGTTTATTTTCTTAGTTTTACTCTTTGTTATTCTATTTTACTACTTATCCTATACTTCTTTATTTATCTTCCTACATTCTATCCACTTATCTCTCGAATCTAATCTTTTTTCCTACTATATTGGTTTACTTAAATCGTCCCAGTCTATTTTCCCTCTGAATTCTGCCTGGGCCACTTTTCTTAAGCTTTTCTACAACTCTCTAGTCCTTTCTACTCACCAACCTTACAGTCATCCATATGGCCTCAGGCAGGGTAAAATGCTCCCGGTTCAGACCAGATCAACCAATCCGGTAGCGATGGCAGCGAGTGGTTCAGGGAACCGGTAGCAAACATCCCTGCCCCCGCCCCATGCCCAGCTGACACGCACAATCATCAGAGGCTTTTTAAAAAAAATTAAAAGCATTTATTTCTACAACCTCTTTGGTTGAAAAAATGCTTTTAAAAATTAAGAAAAAAAGCCTCTGATGATCGTGCAACTCCGCTGGGATCGTCAGAGGCTTTTAAAAGCATTTTTTCTACAACCTCTTTGGCCGAAGAGATTGTAGAAAAAATGGTATTAAAGGTAAAAAAAAAAAAAAGTTGGCCATGCCCACCAGTCACATTACCCCCAAGCCACGCCCACAGAACCGGTAGTAACAAATTTTACATTTCACCACTGGCCTCAGAAGACCAGATCCTGAGTGGAGGCCGGTATCCATCCTTGTGTCTCAAAAGTTATAAATCTATACATTTCAGGCTTTCTGAACCATCTTTCCTTCCATCCTCAACTTCTGAGCTACAGGGTTCCTGGAGTCAGATGTAGCATCAGTTCTTGGTGTTATTAACATTGTGTTATTGCACATGCTGGTGCCCACTTGGCATCTGCTCTGGTGGGCGTCTTCTTTCTGATGGGAAGAACCCCATTTTTTTCCCTAGGCTCAAGTTATGTTATCTTTTCTTCTCAGTGTAGCTTCAGATCTCAGCTGGTCTCCTTCCTCTTTAGTTAACTTCAAAGCTGTTTCTCAGTCCTCCAGAACTGAAGTTACAATGATCACCAAAGGCAGTATGTGACTGGTTTCAACTTTATTGTAAAGCATCAGATGCTCTTACAGTAGCTACATTGTATGCTATGAGGTTCAAATCTTCTTTCAGAAATTGAAATCATTTCACTTTAGAAGACTCTATAAAATGCATTATCTTTAAGAGTTATCCAGACTATTAAGCTGTTTCTGTTTTTTTTCTCTGGGTGTGTCTTTTCTAAGAGCTCCTTTCAGTGAGTTTGTTTGCTTGGCTCCTCTCTGTTGAACAATGGCTTCAGCTGCTGCTCCTCCTTTTCTCCTTCTCCCAATTTTGGTGGAAGGCTGTTGCCCTCCTACCACTTGGGGGAACGAAAGAGGAATGCAGAAATACAGGAGCTGACCCAGTGGTGGGTTGCTACCAGTTCTCCCCGGTTCTTGCGAACCGGTAGTGGAAATTTTGAGTAGTTCGGAGAACCAGTAAATACCACCTCTGCCTGGCCCCACCCCCAATCTATTCACTGCCTCCCAAGTCCCAGCTGATCAGCTAGAAGGAAAGAAAACTGTTTAAACTCTTGCGCCAGCACTTCAAAAGGCCGCCCTACAACTGATCAGAAGTAAAAGGCAGTGTGGTGGTAGACCAGTGCGCTCCAAAAACAAATGGGTAGACCGGTACAGCTCTGCAAGCAGTTAAAAGCCTGGTAGACCAGTACCTCTGCTAAATCCTAAAGAAACTTTAAGAATTTAAAGAATCCTAAAGAACATGAACATCAAACCACGCCCACAAAATAAGCCATGCCCACAGAACTGGTAGTAAAAAATTTTAGAATCCACCTCTGAGCTGACCGTCAGCCCATTCTTTTCTCTTTCCATATGGTAATACTAATACTGAAGGGAGCATATGGATTAAAAGAAGTGGAGGAATAACTATAAGCAGTACTATCATTGGCAGCTTGCATTATCTAACCAACCAAGGACAAGATGTGGATGATGTCTTCCAAAAAGAAGCTGCAGATCTTTCAAAGAAGCAGGAAGCAATGGTGATGGGCCACTTGAATTACTCCAAGATCTATCAGACATATCCTCCCCAGAAATTCCTGACTTGTCTAGCTGACAACTTTTACTTTCAGGGAAGGGGAGATTTGCACAGGAAGACCAATTATCCTTGATTTGATACTAACCAAGCAGAATCACTTAGTTGAAGAACTGGAAATGCAAAGTTCTTGTGGGGTGGGAAATAATACGGAATGTATTACTTTAATTACTCTCCTTGAACTTCCTAAAAGGACAACCTCAGAGCACTGAGAAACAGGATTCTGGCCATGGGAACACTAATGGCAAAAAGAGCTTGAGGTATGGCAGAATCAGTGGGGGGTTTCTACCGTTTTGCCCTGGTTTGGGCAAACTGGTAGTGGTGGCAGCAGGAGGTTCTGCCCACCCACCCAGAAGTCATCATGGACACTCTGCACATGTGCAGAGGGTTCTGCGCATGTGCAGAAGTGTGGCACATGAGCAAAGCATGCACACTCCCAGTTCCGAACCGGTAACGAAGGTAAGTGGAACCCACCATTGGGCAGAATGGCTTTAAAGAGTAAATAATGAAAGCACAACTGCAAAGAATTTCAACAGAAATAGAAGATGACAGAAGATACTAATGTGGGCACAGAAAAGGCTTAGTGAGGATTGCACAGAACCCCAGGGACACCAAATAGGAGGTGGGAGGAAAGCCATGTCATCAAGAGAGAGTGCGTAGAGGAAGCCTGGATTTATAGCAATGGTGTCAGAGAAGGCAAAACTCAGTGCGAGTTCGGATTCAGAACAACAGAAAGGGCTTCTTCTGATATCTTCCAACTACAAGGAAGATTTTAAAAAAAATCACTAGCTTCCGAATGAAGATAGCAAAATGTTGATAGTAAAAGAAAAGGGAGAGCTACTTCACTCCTATTTTGACTCAGTCTTTCCCCAACAAGAGGGCACGCATTCTACCAGGCAGCTGAGAAGAGGAAATTAAACTTTAACTTTAGACTGTGTACTGTTGATCTCACCCCATTCCTAAGAGGTCTGTAAGGGGCGTGCATAAGTGCACCAGCGTGTTTACCGTCCCTGCCCCACTGTCCCCATTTATTCGTATCCATTTCATGTACTCATAATCATGTTTATACTTGTGTCTGTTATCGTATACATGCTTGACAAAACAAATAAATAAAAAATTGACATAACATAAATAGGATGGAAGCTTGACATTGATAAAAATATAGTCTAGGCATAGCTACACTATTTACTAGGTGAATTGCCTTTTAGCTACTGAAGAAAATTGATGACGGCCTTGTTGAATCTTTTCTTGTTTTGGGACAATGGGTAGTGCCAGTTAATTGAAAAAGGGTAAATGTTGCTCTTATCTTAAAAAAATAAAAATAGAAGCTGGGTGGGAGATATTCGAGCAACTTTAGACCATGCAGTTTGACACCGATACCTGAGAAGAATCTAAGGCGCACTGTAAAGAGACATTTCTTTCTTGCTCTGATTCTGTAAGGTGGTTTCCTGGCCTTTTCTGTTTCTCTTTTTAATAGAATTGGGCACTTCCAAGGTCTTAATCCAAATGTCAGATCTCACAAACTTTGTCAACATTTACTCTCCGAATGCTGGGAATAACTCTGAGGATTTGCTGTATTGTGTACTGTCTTTGAGAGCTAAACTATTGCTGAATTGCAAATAAAAGGATGAAAAGAACCATTGTCAGTCCTTTAAGGACAGGCAAACATGGGAGCAATGGTTATCTTGCATATGCATATATATACATGTGTGTGTGTGTGTGTGTGTGTAGGTCTTTGATTATTCGGGTCTTCTCCCGCATAAAATTGGAAGTGTCTTGGCGACATTTCGACGAAGTCTCATTTGTCATCTTCAGGCTGCTGTTCTAACGTCGCCAAGACACTTCCAATTTTACGTGGGAGAAGACCCGAATAACCAAAGACCTACATACAAACACCCACGAAAACTTCAGAAAACACACACACACACACACACACACACACACACACATACATACATGGTTTGTCGTGAATGTGACTGCTTGAGTGCTCCTGGATTGGAGTTGAAAGGCGAAAGGGAGCAGAATGCCCTCTCTCACATGTTGGAGTGTCTCGATAGAAAAACACTTAATCTTTCCCCTGGCTCAAGCTGATGAAGGGAGGAGAACTTGTGGCTCAGAAGGTTAATTCAACTGCCTAACATGCAGGAAGCCCAAGTTCGAATCTGAGTAAGGGTGTGGCTAGCTGATGAAAGCTAAAAAAAGTTTGAACTAGATCTATACTAGTCCCCCTTTATTTCTTTATCAGTAAAATATAAATTATATATATATGTGTGTGTATGTGTATCTGAATTTCCACCTCTGTCACTGAAGCCTCTAGTGCTTTCAGTTATGGCAACAGATCAAGATATATGGGTGTGTTATCCCACCCAACTACCTACATAAAGATTCCTCTGAGATTGGCTTCTCTCCCAGATCCCAAATGAGTTCATCCCTTACAGAGTAAATTCTTCGCCTGCTGTCCACTGCCTCTTTCTTTCTCTCTCCTCCTTCATGTCAGCAAATGATGAGTGAGAGCAGTGGGCAGAAAATTGGTGTGAGATCTATTTTTGGGTTGTCTGCTCAATTTGCAGTGAGGAATTGCTCTCAGGAATCCGTTGAGTAATGAGAGAACACGAGGGCTACGAGAAGAAAAGCAACTGCCAGGTCTCAACCCTAGTTTTAAGTGTTTCGTGCAAACCACTTAATTGTGATGTGGAAACATAGGACAATGAGTGTCTCTCAGTGTAATGCTTTTTTACTTCAGTAATGAACAATCATAGCTTAAGGATTCTTAAACAAGAATCATTGTTTAAAGATTTGACAGCCAGTGAGGGTGTGGAGTACAGAGTAAGGTGCTCCACCCACAATGGAGGAAAACCAAGTTTGACTCCATTCTCAGCCCTGATATTATAGCACTAATACTGTAGTAACAGGCACTTTGGGTGCAATCCCAAAACAACTGAAGGACCACTTGAATATCATCAACATTGACAAAATCACCATCAGTCAATTGCAAAAGGCAGCTTTACTTGGAACAGCTTACATCCTGCAACAATACCATCAAACAATATCTGCCAATACCAGATCTTTGGCAAAGACTGGATAGGCAAAGTGCCAAATTCTAAACAGTTGGCTCACTATGTGATGAACTATAATAATGATTTTTTTAAAAGGTCAAACACCTTCCATATCTAGGATTTTGGTTTAACGAATGGAGAGGATAATTCAAAAAAATGCAAAGTGTAAAAACTCTGAATAAACTTAACTGCATCATATAAACCACAACAAGCTACAACATAGAAATCATAATATCCAAATGGTTGTTAGTTGCCTGCTCAATTCACAGTAGAGAAAAAAAATCATACCAATCAGTTGCAACTAAGATATTGAAAACAATTGAATATGGAATCCATGAATATAGTCAGACTACCTGCTTACAGCAATAGCATTTACACTTATATACTGCGTCACAGTGCTTTACACTCCTCTCTAAGCTGTTTATAGAGTCAGCATTTTGCCCCAACAATCTGGGTCCTCATTTTACCCGACCTTGGAAGGATGGAAGGCTGAGTCAACCTTGAGCCAGTGAGAATTGAACTGTCAAACTGCTGGCAGCTGGTAATTAACAGAAGTAGCCTGCAATACTGCATTCTGACCACTGTGCCACCACAGCTGTGCCATCCAGAAAAGACCAGTAGAAGATTTTAAGTTTAATTTATGGTAGGTAAATAAGGTAACAGTTGATGAGGAAATGTGCTCAACCATGCCAGAGTGTCTATGGTGAAATAGTTTTCAAAGACCTTGGAAATTGACTGACAATTAGGCTGGGCTATTACACAGGGTTCCATCCAGCCCCAGGTTCTGGACCCATTTCATACAAGGTACCTTTCCATATCCCAACTCAGGTATTGCACATCTCATTTTATTACTGAAAGTACTGGTTGCCAGCAATCTTCCACATTCCTCATTCCAGCCTTTCCTAATATAGTTTGGTATCCTATAATCCACACATAGTTTGCTTTGTAAGCTATTTTAACAAACAGTTCATAATATCATGGCAAACAAATCATATCCTTCCTGCTCTTAAAATAGATAACTGGATTTATAAACCTGGAAAGCCTCATTTTCCAATTGGATGTCTCAAACTGTGCATTAGAAATCCGCACAATCCAACATATCATTAAAAAGATAAAACAAGATTAAAATGTTAAACCAAATAAAAAGACCAAGCTAGAGAAGGATATTAGACCCATTCACAGAAGAAAACGTGCTGAAATATGACTGTGGGTCAGGTATTTAGTTTCCTCATCCCGACTGAAGGACAGTTCCTTTTGAGAGGCAACTCAGAAATGACATAATTCCGTTTCTGCATTACTGTAACTCCTCCTAATTCTTAGAGCCCTTCCAGTTATATCCCGCGTAGCTGGATGAAACAATATTACCCAGAATTAACAAGATGATCTTATGGTTGGGAATTACAAAATGATGATTACAGGAGACTAAAACAATCAATTTTTAATAATAATAAAAAGGGATTGATCTGAGGTGATCTAACTGTACAGAATTTTAAGATCCCAGTGGCTTGATGATCACTTAGGCTGTCCCTTTCAAGGAAATTAGAATTTGGGACCCAACGGAGAGATGATTCTCTTTGAAGACGATTATACAATATAAACTATAAATACATTCAGAAGGGTAACAGGTGGGTAAGCGTAGCAGCAAAACGCCGATCCAAAACCTCTCGGGGACAGAGGTTTGCTATCTGCCTGCCTTCCTCCGGCATGCCGTCCATCCCCCGCTGTCAGGAGCCCCTGAAGCTTCCCCTCCGCCACCGCTGCGCCTCGCCTTGGCTTCCCTAGCCGAGCGGCGGTTACCTCGGCCCGTATCTCTGCGTAATGACGCGCGGGAGGGAGGCAGGCAAAGCTTGGGTGGGGAGAGGAGGGCGAGCGCGAAGGAGGTGGGCAAAGCACGAGAGCAGGAGGCGGAGAGGAGCCGAGCAAGCTTTTAAAGCGACAGCCGAGCCTACTCTTCGCCCAGTGCTGAGCTGCAGTAGGAAAGGCAGCGCAGGCGAGCAGAGCGCCGACGGCAGCAGGCGCCGGACTGGACTCGACTCTCTTCCTTGCCGCTCTCCGCCCCCCGGGGAATCCTCGCCGATCGCAGGGGGCGCGGAAGACCCCGCCGGATCGGGCGCTTCTCTCCACTCTGCCCAGCTCCGCCCAGCCCAGCCCAGCCCAGCCCAGCCCGCTCCTTGGCGCCCTCCTCCGCCGGCTCAGCCGCCTTCTCCGCTTTCGCCGTGCACCATGCTCGGGCCGGGGCTCCGCGGGGTGCAGCCGCTGACTTTGCCGAAGTTGCCCTGCTGGTGCCTGCTGCTGGAGTGGCTGTGCTGGGCAGGGGCGCGGGGCCAGGAGATGTACGCGCCGCACTCCATCCGCCTGGAAGGGGACATCACCTTGGGCGGCCTCTTCCCGGTCCACGCCCGGGGCCCCAGCGGCGCGCCTTGCGGGGACATCCAGCAGCAGGATGGTGTCCACCGCCTGGAGGCCATGCTTTTCGCCCTGGACCAGATCAACAGCGACCCCGAGCTGCTGCCCAACGTCACCCTGGGCGCCCGCATCTTGGACACCTGCTCCCGGGACACCTACGCGCTGGAGCAGTCGCTCACCTTCGTCCAGGCGCTCATCCAGAAGGACACCTCCGACGTGCGCTGCACCAACGGCGAGCCGCCGGTTTTCGTCAAACCCGAGAAGGTTTTGGGAGTCATCGGCGCCTCGGCCAGCTCCGTCTCCATTATGGTGGCCAACATCCTTAGGCTTTTCCAGGTAGGACGCGTGCTTGGGCGGCAGCTCCAGCAGCAGGTGGCTGGAGACCCATGGCTTTGATGGAGGCGCGATTGCACCGCCGAAGAGAGAAAGATAAATCGAGCGTGCGCGGGAGCGCTCTGAGCTCGCATTTCACTGACAGAGTGGTTGGGAAAGGTTGTCTAAGCCCCCTCCCTCTCTGGCCCTCCCGTTCTCTGAAGCGAAAGCACCAACTCCTTCAGGGGGCAGGGAATGCAGTGGATCCCCAGGCTACCCGTCTGCAGTGCCCGTCCCCCGTTTGCTTTCGGAGCCCATGCTCCTATCTCCAGATAGTTTTTGCTCGTCGACTTGCCTTCCTGATTTCTCTTTTGCTGGCTTTCCCTTTCGCGTGCGCTATCCCTGCGAAAAGCCGAGCATTTTTCGAAACTGGACTGGCGTTTCCTAGGCTTATGGTTCCAGGTTCAAAAAGCCATGTGAATCGTGGCGTTCGCGCATAAAGGAGTTACTGGGGGTGGAGACCGGTGAAAAGATACGAAGGGAACGATCGCAATGTGGGTTCGCGTTCGGCTAGAATGAACACTTGGTAAAGAATACGACAGTGGTTCTACCGTAGATTTTTCCTTCTCACCATCGAGCAGGCAAGCAACTGCCGGGGTTTCTTACCGCAGTTTCTAGGGAACAGGCCGCCTTCTAGGGGGTTACCATGCTCAATTGCCCCAAGGGCTTCGGGAGAACCGAATTCGGCCGTTCTTTTAAGTTAATGGCGTTGCTTATTTCCTTAACTGCCCTGTAAGTATTTGAAGGAGTGGGGAGGGAATTATTCTTCAGAATAACTTCAGAAAATGTTGTCAGCGACATGTGCTGGGACATTTCCTCAAGGGGCGTGCAAATGCGTTAACCAGCAGAGCGCTCAGTGCACACTCCAATGCACAGACAAAACAAAGGCTATTAGCCCATTCAAAGTCTAATAAGACACTTTCTAAACGGTGGGTCTTCTAGTGAAAATCCAAACCTCTTCACTTCAATGCTTTCCCGAGCTTGATCTGTTTCTCTGGCAACATAGCCAGTTTAGCAAGTTGCTGCTTCAATAAAACGCTGGAGTCCGGGAAGAAGCGTTCTGGCGCTGCCTGTAACGCCTCCTTCGAAAAGGAGCGAACTGGGAGGAGCAGGGCGTGGGTTGCAGGGCGTGGGATTTAGGTGGGGCTACAAAACCTTTATTCCACGTGGCTTGTCTTATTATCGCCGCCGAGAGCCCGTGCCTCGCTTCCCAAACCGAATTTCTCCCTCGGGTGCTAAAAGATTCTGCAATTGCATCAAAGCAGTTGCCAGAGGAAGGGGTGCTTTTCCTCCGAGACTCAAGTCTGTGTCGCGGTCTGAGATGAAAAGTACGCTGCCCCATACTTGGAAACAATAAGCGGTTCGAACAGTTGGTCCAACTGGATTCAATACCGATTCTTCCAAATCAGCTGCTCTTGAGCCTGTGCTTTAAGTGAGTCGACTTTTCATTTTGAATTGCAACCCACTGCCCCGCCCCAGAAGCTTTCTGAGACTCAGAGCCCGGCGTCGGAACTAAGACTGGGTTTTTTAAAGGAAAGATTGCCAGTGTGCGCCGAAATTGCTCCACGCTAGGCGGAGAGCGAGAGTCTGGCTTCGAGTCCTTTGAGGAGCAGAAAAAAGAGAGCGTTGTGGGCGGGCGAGGAAAAGCAGCCACTTGTAACCTGTGCGGTGTAGCTGAGCTCCGGCGATGAGGCGCTGTCCAGCTCCGTGGTCCTGAATCCGTCTGGCTCCTCCGTTAAGTCTCCCTTGCTTTCTCGTCACCTTCCCTTCCTCGCCTAGCTCTTGAACACATGTTCTGGTCAGGGAAGCGACCCGGAGAGACCTCCCGTTGCAAAGGAGAGGCGTCTTGGCTCTACAAGAGGAGGAGAGAGGGCAGCACTGCCATCCCTAGGATCTTTGCACTCTCTTTGCTGCCTTAGAAAGTAGGGGATTCCAACTTGGCAACTTTAAGACTTGTGGACTTCAATTCCCAGAGTTCCCCAGCCAAATTCTGGGGAATCTGGGAGCTGAAGTCCACAAGTCAAGCTGCCAAGTTTGGAGACCCCTTCCCTAAAGCAACAGAGGGAAGAGCTTGAAAGTGCTTCCCTTTGCTGCTTTGTCTCGGGGCTTCAGGATCTGGTGGTCTGTTTGTGGATGTTTTCTCTGGAAAATATCTTGGCTGGCCATTATGCAAGCAATATTTGGGAAAAAATAATTTCGGGTTCTTGCATTGATCCTAGCAGAAGTTATCTTCCTTAAGACAGCAGCCTTGGGCAGGTTGTATGGCTAGGCATGCAAAACAGGGCTACAGTAGTCTGTGTGATTGATCTCACACAATGATTGATGGATTGATTATGGGTCTCAGGAGGGTCTCACAAATATTAGTTGCTTAACTAATATCTGACCAGAACAACGATAGGGATTTAAAACAAGGCCACAAAATTATTAATAATGCCATACTGGTTACTGGTGTTTGAGGAGTTCTGTAATCCTTCCAAGAGTCAGAGTCACCTGGCTAGATGCCTTGGGACACAGCCAGATCTGTTCCTAGACTCTGACCACTCTTTCTGGTGTTGAGAAGTTTACATCCTCTGAAGACCAAAGTGAGCATTCAGTCTCAAGTGCAATCATAAATATTCTAAAAGATCTCCCCTACACTACTTACTGAACTACAAACACATACATATTAATTAGCCCTGCAAATTTCCAGTATGGAATAAGCAAAGGATCTTAGAATTCTATCCCCCCACCCCCAGTGTGTGTGTGTGTGTGTGTGTGTGTGTGTGTGTGTGTGTGTGAAAACAACCAAGGTGGCAATTACAGTTGTGTGATCTAAACCCAGTCCTTTCTCTTTGTGCATTGACATTGTGTGCACCTTCAAAAGGGACACATTTATACAATGCTGCAGATACCATCACCCTTCATGTCCCCCATGAATGCTGCTGTTTGACGAAATCTTGCTGGGTTCAGATGCAACCAGCTAATCTCATACTGAAACAAAAGCAAAGACAGCTCTTCCTCCAGTCTCCTGCTCTTCCCATGTAAAAATGAAACAGTTTCACAATGGCCCCAGCATTCTGGATATTACATAATGAGTTTCAGGTCAAGCAGTTCAATTTCCTGTTCCTAGGAAATTTTTGTGCCAAAGATGCTGAGAATGAGCTCTGATCTCTTTGAGTCCCAGGTAACTTTGGTAGAGCAATGACATGAAGGAACAGAAAATGCTGTCTGGATTGCTCTGACAGATTATGAATATTTTAGAAATCAGGTGCCCATTACTGTAATTGGAGGTTGATGTCTTGTCATTATTCTTCACACTCTGCACTTGAAACTCTATGCTTCCTTCCCTACCACGTTGCCACATTTGAAAGAACAATGAGAAATAATTAACAGGAAGCAAACAATGAAATGGAACACGGGTACTAGAGGACAGCTGAGTTTTTCACTGGATGGGACAAACAGATATGGAAGAGAAAGGAAAGACCTTTAAATGGACTTACTGTTTCTATAGGCTTTGCTAGATTTTGGAATCAATAGTTTAGGTAAATATGAAAACAGTTAAAGAAAACTTCTCAAATGCAATTTTTCCTTGAAGCCATAACTTTAAGAGCCACAGTGGCGCAGTGGTTAGAGTGCAGTATTGCAGGCTACTTCTACTGACTGCCAGCTGACTGCAATTTGGCAGTTCAAATCTCACCAGGTTCAAGATTGACTCAGTCTTCCATCCTTTTGAGGTTGGGTAAAATGAGGACTCAGATTGTTGGGGGCAATTGGCTGACTCTGTAAACCGCTTAGAAAGGGCTGTAAAGCACTATGAAGTGGTATATAAGTCTAAGTGCTATTGCTATTGTCAGTGTAGATGTATTCATGAACTGGAATAGGCATGGCAACAAGATCAGCCAATTGAGTAGACATGGCAACAAGATCAGCCAATGGGGACTGTTTGGTAACTGAAACATAGTAGTTGCTGTGTGAGCCACAAGAGACAGCTAGGATCCTGGGCGCGGCTTAGCTAAACTGTTCTGTATATAGGAGACTTACTTTGTCTATGCTGCCCCAGCCTGCATTTGTACCTACTTACAATTGCTTCTCTGTACCACATTGGAAAAATCAGCATGGGTATTGTATATTTGCCTTATGTGTTATTATATATATAAAGAAGTTTTGAATCCTGCTGAATTGTCTGATTGTCTGTGCTGCAACAAACTCTGACCGCTATTGCTATTACTTTCTAACTAGACTTGAGCAAACTACTCAGATTAAATATCAGTTACAGGATCTCTGCAGTTTGGGTATAATGTAAGGATATGCATCATCAATAATTTGTGATACAGTTTTGTTTCTGGATAATTCAAGCATACAAATTCAATTGGACATCCAAAAACTGATGCAGAACTTTTAAGAGAA
Source organism: Masticophis lateralis (assembly GCA_030761175.1). Classification (NCBI taxonomy): domain Eukaryota; kingdom Metazoa; phylum Chordata; class Lepidosauria; order Squamata; family Colubridae; genus Masticophis; species Masticophis lateralis. The sequence goes on from JAUDYJ010000002.1 coordinate 51,246,541, forward strand.
TCACAACTATAACAGACAGTACATACAACACTCCGACCCCCCCCCACCACCACCACCAGGGGTTACTGTACTGTCAGTACTCATCACACTGTGCTCTGGAGCCTTCATGCTTTTCTTCCTGCTGTGTCTTCACATTTCAGAGAGAAATGAAAAGAAATTGCCAGGAGGAAAAAGGTGACATGTAGCACCACCCTTGGAGTAGCTGAATGTTGTGTTGGATACAGGACAAACAGATAAGTTGGGAAGGAAGACAATGGTTTTTAATAAGAGTATTGCCATATGTTATGTCACAGTTTGGAGTTTAGCTGAAGGAAGGCGCAAAGGAAATCCCAAACAAAACTTTGGTGCCTTTTTCACCATATTATGTAAGCAAGGAACTCTCACATAATCTCCCTGGCTTGGATATAATGATACTATTTGTAGGCCTTTATAATAATTGTTGTCAGTCCTGGAAGCCATCTTTTACTTTGGATCTTCCCACATTTAGTGCTGTGGGAAACTGGGAGGGTGGATTGTATGGAGTTGGAGAGATATCTAGCCATAACAACATTCTTTTCTCTGAGAGTCAAGGACATCCTGCCCTGCACCTGGACTGGTGTGATTGGGAGGCATCTCCAGTTGGGATGGTGCATTGATTGGACCATGTGATGGACATGTGGGTGCTGGGGCAGGGACTTGGATTTTTTTTTTGGGTGGGAAAAAACTGAAAGGTTTCAGACTCGGGTTTTCCCAGATGTGCCAATATGACATCTCTAATAAAATTGAACTTTGAGGAACTTCTAGCCTCAGAGTCTTCATTCATTGGGGGTGTTACTTGGAACCCTGACATTAACCCAAATTGACAATTGTGAGATCTGATATTGAGCAGGGGTTAACATTGCTGAGCATAACATAAAACATACTTATCAGCCATTCTTGGAGATACACGTACACATTTGTTATGTTCCCTTTAAAAAATATGTGGCATAAGTAAATGAGTTGGACTAAAACAAACATTGTAGCGAAAGCTTCCATGTACTTTCCAAAGAAGTGTTCATTCATTTTGCCACAAGTCATACTGTGTGGAATCATCAAGTGATCTTTTTGAGAGCATGAAACTTTCTCAGACTCTAACCTGGAATTGAAAAGTCCAATAGAATAGAATATAATTCTTTATTGGCCAAGTGTGATTGGGCACACAAGGAATTTGTCTTTGAGGCATATGCTCTCAGTGTACATAAAACGAAAAAAAGAAAAAGAATCATAAGATACAACATGCAATCAGATCATACTAAGAAACAAAGAGAACAATATAAATCATAAAAATACAAGTAACCTGGTTATAGTCATAAGTGGGAGGAGCTAGGTAATAGGAAGACTGAGAAGAATAATAGTAATACAGTCTTAGTAAATAGTTTGACAGTGTTGTGGAAATTAGTTGTTTAGCAGAGTGATGGCATTCAGGAAAAAAACTATCCTTCTGTCTAGTTATTCTGGTGTGCAGTGCTCTATAGCATCGTTTTGAGGGTAGAAGTTGAAACAATTTATGTCCAGGATGTGAAGGTCTGTAGATATTTTCATAGCCCTCTTCTTGACTCATGCAGTATACAGATCCTCAATGGAAGGCAGGTTGGTAGCAATTGTTTTTTCAGCAGTTCTAATTATCAGTTGAAGTTTGTGTCTGTCTTGTTTGGTTGCAGAGCGAAAACAGACAGTTATGGAGGTGCAGATGACAGAGTCAATAATTTCTCTGCAGAACTGAATCAGCAGCTCTTTGGGCAGTTTGAGCTTTCTGAGTTGGCACAGAAAGAACATCCTTTGTTGTGCTTTTTTGATTATGTTTTTTATGTTAGGTGTCCATTTTAAGTCTTGAGACATGATAGAACCTAGAAACTTGAAGGACTTTACTATTGATACTGTGTTGTCTAGTATTGTAACATATTGTGACATACTGTGTTGTGTTGTCTAGTACTATAATATATTTTGCTGTCGTCATGCCTCCATCGTCCAGCATGACGACTAAAAACAACACAGCTGATTACAAGCAGGAGATGGCTGGAAGGGCCTATTACACGCGCAAGGGCTAAATTGATTAATGGCATATAAAGGCAGAGATCTCTGTAATGGTCAGCAGATGGCTGATTAAGCTTAGTAAAATAAAATTTTAATTCTTTTAAAATTGTAAAATCTTAAGTTCTGGAGTTCGCATTATGTCTGCCTATATCTATCTATCTATCTATCTATCTATCTATCTATCTATCTATCTATCTATCTATCTATCTATCTATCTATCTGAGACTGTTATCTGAGACTATATTGCTATTCCAGATTTCCTCAACTGTGTCTCCAATTTTTCATTTACAGAATTGATTTTCCTAGCTCAAATCTTTTCCTGTTTTGTTTTGTTTTCTTACCTTTATACAGTTATGAAAAAAAAGAAGGAAAAAATACTGATTAGAGTAGGGATGGCACTAGCAATATGAATAGTCTTCAGGTATCACATTTCTGTGAAAATCAGTTTTGCTTGGACACATTAAGCCATAAAATGTATTTGTTTCTATTTAGAAAATTGATTACTAAGTGACTGCAGAGGGATTTTTTGGTGGGGAGTAAGAATACAAGTCTCTTATTAAATTAAGAGACATGCAAAGTCTACAATTATAGCTACTTGAGGAGCAGAATATGTGATAATCACTGCACTGTAGATAGAATTGTATATAATACAAATGTGACATAAGGAAAGTGGGTGTGTTACAATACATAATTTAGAAATGTAAGTGTGAGATGAGAAGGATGCTTTCTCATTAAGCCAAGTATCAGGTTCTATTTTCAGGTACTATACAAAAAGCTAAGTGAAGACAGCTATGTAGTCAAAATCTTAGACTTAGAAGTATAACTTAGTACTGGGTTTTTAAATGTTAGGTGATCCTCCATCATCCATTCAGTATGCCCAAGAGGATATGGCATCTTATATATCCAAGTTTGAGGTAGTCTGATCTAGAGAAATGAATTTTAAGTAGCATCTGTGGCACCCATTCTGTGGATGAGAGTGAGTTCCCCACCCTCAAGGAGATTGGCGCAAAATTCAAAGCTTGGCTGTATGTCTCACAGAAATGGTGATTTGATGAAGTGGTTACAGTGTAACATCTAATATTTTCCACTAGTCTTTAAATAATACTATTAATGTTTTTAATTATAGAATGGTTTTTAATATTGTTATTTTATATTTTTATTATATGCTGCCCAGAGTCATATTTTGTGAGATGGGCAGCTGTACAATGGTGATAGATAGAAAGATAGATAGATAGATAGATAGATAGATAGATAGATAGATAGATAGATAGATAGACAGACAGACAGACAGACAGACAGACAGACAGATAGATGATGGATGACAGATATGATAGATGTTAGATAGATAGATAGATAGATGATAGATAGATAGATAGATAGATAGATAGATAGATAGATAGATAGATAGATAGATAGACACACACACAGACAGACAGACAGACAGATAGATAACATGGGACATGGAAAATAAATCAGTTGAAATTTAAACATGCCATTAGATGACATCATAGGTTAAATGATGGATGGAGTCAGTGGTGGGTTGTTCCTGGTTTGGTCCGTTTCTTGGAAACCGGTAGTAACGGCGGCAGGAGGCTCTGCCCATCCGCCCAGACGTCATCATGAATGATCTGTGCATGCATGCACGCATGTTGCTCCTATTGTGAACCGGTAGCGGAGGTAAGTAGAACCCACCCCTGGATGGAGTGTCTGTATGACAGAACTGATACTGTTCTTTTGGAGCTGATATATATAACTATTGTAATAAATATCCTAATAAATAAATAATACTAGGCCATTTTTTTCTGCATGTTTTGCCAAACTTTTGTGCATTGTGGCTCTCCATGCATACCTTTATTATTGTGAAATAGATAAGATGTGTATGTGGAACTTACTTGTACTGTATTCTCAGTAGTTTGAAGTTCTGTTTTTTTTTAATCTGAACACTTATATTTTTAATTGTTAAGCAATACAAATAATGCTATACAATCATTCTTTGATTCCTTGTGATCCATAATATAATGTTGTTTCTTCAGCAAATTGAAGTATAGATATCCTTGCAGCAAATGCTTATGTCTGCCTGCCTGCCTGCCTGCCTATTGTCCGTCTGTCTGTCTGTCTGTCTGTCTGTCTGTCTGTCTGTCTGTCTGTCTGTCTGTCTATCTATCTATCTATCTATCTATCTATCTATCCATCCATCTATCCATCTATCCATCTATCCATCGATCAACTGTCATATAAATTAATAATAATAATGAAAACATAAAGTAAAAGAAAACAAGAAATCTAAAAGAGCAATAGAAGGAAAAGAGTAAAAGAAAAACAGGAAAGAGAAAAAATGATACAGAAAAGTAGTTTCTAATGTTTATAGCAGTTATAAGTGTAGTCATAAATTTCCTCCTGTTATTTGGTTACAATACAATTCTCTTCTTTCTATAATTTACCTTATCTAATCATTAAATTTATAAATCATATTTTTTCCTGTTTCATACCTGTAATAGGTTTCCAGTCATCAATAAATGTAGATATTGCCATTTCTTGATTAAAGAAGTCAGTTTAGCTATCTCAGCAAGTTCCATCATCTTCACCAATTATTCCTCCAACCTGGGTGCTGTTGAATCTTTCTGTCTTTGAGTGGAATAATCTCCTTTTAGCTTGCCATTAAGCTAACCCATGCTTTAATCCCAAAATAAAGCATAAGGAAACTTCTTCCGTGAGGGTACAGAGTGATAGGCTATGTAGCAAAATCAACAATTGTAGCTTTGGCCATTTTGTTAAAAATATTTTGGAAAAAAAATATTTTAAAGCATTCTAGAAATTAGGTCAAAAGTCAAAAGCCTCTTGCAGAAGAAATAGTTTCGGACAATGGGAGGATAGAATTCAATGCAAGATTAGGTAGAATGAAAATGTCAGGTAGCTATGTACTTCAGACAGAACTTATTAGAAACCAAAACCTTTATGTAACCTCTGGGGTGGAAAGGAAATGTTTGTTTTTCTTTGTAGCATGTTATGTTGACATTTAGCAAACATCCAGCAGTCTACATCTCTTAGGCTACTACAATGGACAAACTATTAAAGAATTAAAGAATTGCCCCCGGAGATATTTGTGATTCCCGACTTACGTACCTTTCGCCGTGCCCTTAAGACTTTACTATTTCAACAAGCCAGGCTGACGAGATAATGAATTTTAAATGGGTATTTTAATCTTGGGGTTTTTAAAAAAGGACCAAATTATCTAATTTGTTTTAATTGTTTTTATTTTATTTTATGGTATATGTTGGTTTTTATTATGGCTGTGCACCACCCTGAGTCCCTTGGGAGAAGGGCGGTATAAAAATTTAAGAAAGAAAGAAAGAAAGAAAGAAAGAAAGAAAGAAAGAAAGAAAGAAAGAAAGAAAGAAAGAATTCGCATGAAAGTTCACAATAATAGTCATTCTTTTATATTGTGCTGCAAATGTATGTTGACCGCACTTCATTTTAGACTGAAAGACACCAGCATGTGAGAAACCACAGATTACAAACAGTTTATGTTTTTTAGTTGCACTGATTCACTAAGCTTGACTACATGTCAAAATCCTCAATCAAAACCACCCTTTAAGCTGCAAATGTTTGTAGTTGCAATAGCAATAGCACTTAGACTTATACAGTATACTGCTTCACAGTGCTTTACAGCCCTCTCTAAGTGGTTTACAGAGTCAGCCTATTGCTCCCAACAATTTGGGTCCTTCTTTTAGCCACTTCAGAAGGATGAAAGGCTGAGTTAACCTTGAGCCTGATGAGATTAGAACTGCCAAATTGCTGGCATCCGGCAGTCAGCAGAAGTAGCCTGCAGTACTGCATTCTAAGCACTGCGCCACCACGGCTCTTACCACAGCTCTCAAACTACTTTTCTTCTGAGAATCAGGGCCATAAATGTCCAAGACGGATTGACTTTCTGGGAATGATTGCTTAAAGCAAACACATTTCATAGTAAAAGAATTCATGTGATTTCTTTCCAAGTTTGCCATCATTTTATGAAAGGCAGGGAATCCTCCCTTTCCTCCTAAAAATATTCCATTGCCTACTTACTTAGTCTTGATCATCTGCTTTTAAAATATAAACATTTCCTTAATCCAAGTTTTCATTAAAAAAGTTGCTTTCTTGTGCTTTCTGTTGTTATGTCCTTCACGGATATACAAATGGTAACCTGCACGTTGCTTTCATTTTACGTTGAAATTGTTTTCTCTAACACAATTTTTCTTAACCTTGGCAGCTTTCAGATACTGTATGTGGACTCTAATTCCCAGAATTCACAAGCTAGAATTAGGATCTACACATCTGAAAGATGCTAAAGTTGAAAAACATTGCTCTGACATGTTTTGAAAGTATTTATAATACAGTATCTTGTAGCTTTTGAATGGGTTTGCAGCAGGGGTGGGTTTCAAATTTTTTTACTACCGGTTCTGTGGGTGTGGCTTGGTGGATGGGGCATGACTTGGTGGGCGTGGCAGGGGAAGGATACTGTAAAATCTCCATTCCCTCCCTACTCCAGGGGAAGGATACTGCAAAATCCCCATTTCCTCCCAATCACCTGGGACTCAGGAGGCAGAGAAGAGATGGGGGTGGGGCCAGTCAGAGGTAGTATTTACCAGTTCTCTGGTAAATACTACCAAAATTTCCACTACTGGTTCTCCAGAACTAGTCAGAACCTGCTGAAACCCACCTCTGGTATGCAGCTATTTTTGATTGAGTTGTCTTTTGAGTTTCTCATCATTATACTAATTTGGTACATCCTAGAAAATGTGCTGCATCTCAGATTTATATCTTGTTCTAATTTCTAAGCCATTACTTTTTTGTCAGTTTTCCAATCAAATGGCAATTAAGGGTCAAGAGTTCTGCATAAAGAGCTGTGATGGCGCAGTGGTAAAATGGAATATTGCAGGCTAACTCTTCCTACTGCCAGCCATTTGATCCTGACAGGCTCAAGGTTGAGTCAGCCTTCCATCCTGAGATCAGTAAAATGAGGACCCAGATTGTTGGGGGCAATATGCTGATTCTGTAAACCGCTTAGAGAGAACTGTAAAGCATTGTGAAGCGGTATATTACAAGCCGTATATTATAAATCTAAGTTCTATAGCTACTTATTGCTATAAAGGCAGCACTTGCCTGATGATAATGTTTATATTAACTGGTGAATATGCTTCTGAATAAATTATCCCAAAATGGGGGTGGGGAGGGACCTTCCATTTTTCCATTCCTTTTGGCATTTTTTCAAAGGATGCCTGGAGTTCCAGGAAATTCAATGAGGCAAGTAAAGTCTGTGATACTAATTTAGTAAGTGAAAAAGGCTGTGAAAAGTATTTTTGACTTCATTAGCATCTGTTTCCCTGCAGTGTGAATGGGCAAATTGGAGGAGTTTGAATTATTTGTCAGGGCTAAAAAAACTAGGACGTATGCATTTTCTAATACTCAAAATTCTCTAACGGTATAAAAACCATTCCTTGTTTTGTTTTGTTGTATTTGGTAATGACTTTTATTCCTATTTATTTGTTCTGTGAGCAGATAGAAAGCTTATTGGTTGATACAACACACCACAAAATAAATACTATGAGGAAAATAGAGGAATACATAAATATACACATATTTATATGTGTATATTTATACACATATAAATATACATATACACATTCTCACTCACTCTATCTGTCTGTCTGTCTATCTATCTATCTATCTATCTATCTATCTATCTATCTATCTATCTATCTATCTATCTATCCCAGGGGTCAGCAACCTGCGGCTTTTTCACCCCTCTGCTGTGGCTCCCTGTCACTCAAAATATGTGTCACAACCGCCAATGTGCGAAACCCACCGGCACATGATTTATTGAGCTTTTCAACCCCTGGTAGGCCAACCATGGATAAATCCAAGAAAAGAAAAATTTCTGAAGAAAACAGAATCTTTAATTCAACTACATATGCTAGTTTTGTGGACGCTCAAGAAATAGTCAGGCACGGGAAGGGTTTTGTGGCTCCCGGTGTTTTCTTTTCTGTGGGAAATGGGTCCAAATGGCTCTTTGAGTGTTTAAGGTTGCAGACCCCTGATCTATCCACACATACTCAGAATAGTATTGTTGGAAACATGCAGAAGAGGCCTATATACATCCCATACAACTCATACCTCTTAATTGTAATGGGCTTACCATCTATAGCCTTCTTTATCTTTGGACTATTATATAATTTCCACAACTCCATGTGTTTAGCATTACATCTCTTTTATGGGAAATGCTACATCTGTTGAATTTCTATCTGCATTCAAATTGATAAATTTATAGAAGTTCCACAGGCAAAAATAGGAGGCCAATGTAATTTCTAGTTCATAGTAAGAAAGAAGAATATCTCAAGTGCCAGAAAAATATTCTTTTTCTGTGCAAAGAGTATTTCCAATTCAAGAAATGCAACCCTTTTTGCCTCTTTAATGCATTGTTCTGCTAGAATGAAATCAGCAGAACAAACAAAATGTACAGTAACGATGAACTAGCAAATATATCATGTGCAATATACCTTGAAGGATCTGGAACTGTAAAGTTATAGAGGCACATTCTTGACTGGCATCTATGCAATACACTTGTTTTAGACTCGGTCATTTTGTGGGTATTGAATGTACCTCCAAGGATGGCTTAGCAGACACAAGGATAAAGTCACAAGTTATATATCTCAGGGCTTTATAAAAGTCCAAGGTTGGTTGTGAATATCTGAGCATTAAATACTTGGAAGAGTGATGAAATGGTAACTTAAATCTGTATGCTTTATAGGAAGTCCTTAACATACAACCTCAATTGAGACCAGATTTTATCTTGTTAAACAGGGTAGTTAAGTGACTCACACTCAATTGTTATCTTTTTTTTTGACATGATTAAGCAAATCACTTCAGGTGTTAAACAAATCAGGCAATTAAGTGAATCCAGCTTCCCTCATTGATTTTGCTTGCCAGAAGACAGCTGGGCAGGTTGCAAATAGCGATCATTTGACCCTGGGATGCTGCAACTATCATAAATGCATGCTGGTTGCCAGGCATCCAAATTTTGATCATGTGACTGTGGGGTGATGGTGACAACTGTCACTAAGCAAATGGTTGTAAGTTCTTAATTTATGCAGATATCAAAGGCTTTGCAATAGGATAGGGGTCCCCAACTTCCAATCCATGGACCAGCACTGGTTTGCAGCGTGCCAGAAACTGGGCCGTGCAAACAAGCGAAGCCCCATCCATGGGAGGCAGGCCAGGGTGACATGCTCTGAAGTTTGCTACCGCTTCACTTCACTACTGGTTCACTTCACATGTGCATGCTCAGTGCACGCCAAACGCACGCTTTATGCGTGCATGTGCACCACAAGCACTACTGCACAGCACTGAAAAGAAAGGATTAGGAAGCCTTTTCTGAGTCTGCAAAGGTAGGTAGAACAGCGGTGTGTGTGTGTGTGTGTGTGTGTGTGTGTGTGTGTGTGTGTGTGAACAGCTGTGTCATGTGATTTAAATTTGCTAGAAAGCAGGATTTCTGGGTTCACTTGAACCAGTAGCATTTATTACTACCGGTACCATTTCATCCCTGATGCAGGCAATACATAAAACCATGCCCCCTCCAGTCTGCAGAAAAAAACTCTCTCCGTGGAACCAGTCCCTGGTACTCCAAAGGTTGGGGGCCATTGCAATAGGGTGTCATTCTTATCTGATGTAAAGGAATCTTTAAAATAAGCTTGAGGAAGACTTCTTTAGATTCAGTGCTCTACAGATATAAAAAAAACACCTAGGGGTCTCAGAAATAATCACAGTCATTTGAAATCTGGAATTTAAAGTCAAGTGTCTGAATTGCACCCAGGTGGCCCTAAGTTCTTAATTACATTTAATGATCTTGTCCTAAATTCTTACAAGGTCATAGTAATGGCCAACCTACTCGTCTTTTCATGATGAACAATATTTCCTAATTAAATGTGGCTTCAAACATTTTGCATATTAAAATTGCTATAAAGATAATGAACCTTTAGAGAGTCGCATAAAAAGGAAGATATTGTGTCTTTTCTTATGAGTATCTTTAGATTTTACTGTCATTCCAAGTTAGCACCATCAAATCCAAGAAGTTAGCACCATCAAATCAGTCTAATAGTTCATCAACTTCAATAGAGTACTACTGGAAGCAACTTTTCAGTTTTCATACATGTATCTCCTCAGCCTATAGAAAAAATTCATTTTACATGTACTGCTGATGCAACAAAACTCAGAAAGAAACAGAAATTCTGTGTATATAAATTTATTAGCAACAGTGTTCACAAGGGTAGGTAAAAATATCAAGGTGATGGACATGATCATACGGACATGGTGCCCATCAATTATTTTTAATATTATTTATTCCTTGAAATCCAATCTACCCTGAGCCCTCTTGTACTTAAAAGGCATAGCACTTCATTTATCTTGGCTAATCTCAACAACCCTCCCCCCACCCAAGCATTAAATCTGATTAATATTGAAATAGTAATATGGTCATGTTAATCTGGATCTCAAATTTTATATCCCAGAAGAAATGACAAACCACATCCACCAGAGAAAAGTACTTGTCTATTATAATCCCCAAGGACTGATTCAGTTTAGGGAAATTAAGTATAAAGCAGAACATTTTGGAGATGATGCAAGGGTTACATTGTGAGGAATGGTGATACAGACTCAGTGGGCAGAGCTGTGATTCTGTTTTTCTCTATTTTTAATGTTCTTGATATTGTTAAAGGGTGTTGGAAGATTTATTTTCTTGGCTTTAAACTGTATTAAACAACTTTAAGGCATATATTTCTATTTTCATATGTATCTTGCCTCTGCAAGTAACACTGAGAATGTAATCTGCCCACCCCATCTCTACTTAAAGCTGGCCCACTCTCTGTGGGGATGTGAACCACTGACTCTGTCAGTAGGCAACAAGGACTGAAGATCAAGCTGTGGTGAAGTCATGAAGAAAAACCCACTTCCCTTTTTATTGAGTTTTGCTTTATTTGCATTTTAATCTTGTTCTTGTAATGTTTGTGGCAGTCTGCTACCATCCACATGCAATTGGTCCTCATTCCCCCACCTCCATTATATTTTTATGCTAAGAAAAATCTCTTTATCTTTGGGCCATGTAGGAATTGGGACAATCTTAAAAGGAAAAATGGCAACCTCATCTGGTTATTCTTGGATGGCGTTGAAATATGCCTTGTACAGATGATCATTAATGAATGAATTCCCACTGGAATTTCTGTAATTGTGACATTGGTTATTCCTTGATCTAGGACTATGAATGGGATAGTCTGTTCACAGGAGAAGGTAATAATAAGAATAGAATAAGAATAGAATAACAGAGTTGGAAGGGACCTTGGAGGTCTTCTAGTCCAACCCCCTGATTAGGCAGGAAATCCTACCCCACTTCAGACAAATGGTTATCCAACATCTTCTTAAAAACTTCCAGTGTTGGAGCATTCACAACTTCTGCAGGCAAGTTGTTCCACTGATTAATTGTTCTAATTGTCAGGAAATTTCTCCTTAGTTCTAAGTTGCTTCTCTCCTTGATTAGTTTCCACTCATTGCTTCTTGTCCTACAAGAAAACATAAGAAATTCTGATTAATGCTGAAATCACTAATCGCAAAGGTGGGCATCACAGAACAATATTTCCTATGTAAAACAACATGGACAACACAACTTTGAAGTATAACCTTGTGTCTGGCAGGATATTGTCTAGGGCACCAGCTTGCTAATTACTGAAAAATGAATTATGTTGATAAATGGCAAGATAAAATTAACTTCTATTTTCTTGAGGTAATTTTTTTTCCCCACTCAAACCCTGAAGTGAAATCACGGCTTTTAATATCTGTCACACAAGATTAATAAGTTATATTTATTCTTTAATTGACCTGGATATCCAAAAGTGCATTGCAGGGGAAGAAATGAAAAAAAAAAAGTACGCTATACACAAAAACGTCCCTGACAAGGGTCAAAATGTCTTCCTAGTTATCAGCACCAGGGGGAATTTAGTGTCTTTTATTTATTTATTTTTTTTGCACATTTATACTCATTATGAACTCAGTTAAAATTCTACCACAAAGAAGGACCCAAGCAGAGATGAATAATTTAGCTGAATTAGAAAATGAATAATGTATAACGTTAGTTACTTAAGCTCTAAGTCTTAAAGGGATGTCAAATGGAAAGGTGCATAGTGTGTTGTCATGTGGTACCCAAAACTCTGTGCTAAAGTCTCATTCTGTTGTTGCTTGATGCTGAAAGACATGCTGCATAATATGTTTGAGACAGTGGTGAAATCCAATTTTTTTTTACTACCAGTTCTGTGGTGGGCATGGGGTGGCTTGGTGGGCATGGCAGGGGAAGGATACTGCAAAATATCCATTCCCTCCCCACTCCTGGGGGAAGGATATTGCAAAATCTCCATTCCCACCCCACTCTGGGGCCATCCAGAGGTGGTATTTGCCGGTTCTCCGAACTACTCAACGTTTCTGCTAGCGGTTCTCTGAACTGCTCAAAATTTCCACTACTGGTTCTGCAGAACCTGTCAGAATCTGCTGGATTTCACCCCTGGTTTGAGAGAAATATATTTCTGCTGGTCCTGCCTACATATTAGCTTCAATCCCACCAATTTGTTTGTAAAAGTCTTTGAGGCCTGTAGTAAAGTTATATTCTTAAAACCAAGAAAAGGCTTGATCCCCAGGTGAAGTGATGGCTAGAAAAGTTGCCATTTTGAAGCAAGAAAGATAAAACAGATTTTGTCCCGCATCCGCCATAGTTTTCAAGCTAAAAAAGACTCTTTAAATGAATCATAAGATAGAACTGCAAATCATATTACATTTTCCTCCCTCTTCTCATGAGATTACACTGGTAAACCGAACATAGACATCTGATTTGAGATCCTTATTTCTTTGTGAAGAGATCTTGCAGAAACTGACACAAGGAAGAAAATAAAGCAAGCAAACAAAAGAGCATATGTTATGGTTGTTTCCACCCAAGTCTTTTGTCACATAAGAGAGATGAGGGTTTTTGTTTTTAAGAAGGCCAGATTAATGCTTGTAACACTTTTGTGTTTTCTTTCCATTCTTCTTCTTTTTTCCCCTTTCTTGAAAAGAAATTAAACACACTGAAAGGACGGAAGAGGTGCACAATATATTTCAACTGGCTTGAAGCCTTTTTGTGCAGACCATTGAGGCATATGAATGCTGGAAGGAGAACAACTTCTGACTATATATCTTCATGAACTTGTTTTCCCTTGAGTCATGTTTTCTGACATCTCTAGAAGCGTAGAACAGGGTTGTCTTCCACAGAACTCTAGGATTCTAGAAGAACTTTCCACAAGACCCTAGAGGATTTTTTTAAAAAAGTTCTCTCAAATGTCTTATGGGAGGGGCCAATCATCTCTAAACCTTATTCCTGAGTCACCCCTTTTGTCTTAACTGTTCTTGCCTTCTGGCAGCTCTGCACATGCAGAGGGAACAGGGGGAGCCTGTTCCCACTTGAAACAGGCTTCCCCTGTTCCTCTGCCTCACTGGAGGCTCTGGAGTCAGCACATAACTCCCAGATGGCCCTGGCCCCATCTCTGCCTCCAATGCAGAGCCCTCGTCTGAGCCTTCCCCAGACTCAGGACTGGCCCATCTTCCAGCCTCCTCACTGTCGCCAGCCTCCTCACTGTCCGACTCTGCTGCCAGCTCCGCAGGCTGCCGGCAGATCATAACACTTAGGGAACTTCTCTCCAGCATAGTGTATGCTTTGGCTACACTCTGTGTGGTGTTTATATGGTGCTTGTTGTGTGTAGCTTTTTAGATATTGATTGGGGTATTGATGACTGGCTATTAAGTTGTTGACTGCTGCTTCCTTATGTTGCCAAGCCCTTGCTTCCTAAAGAACTTGATAAGCTGGTGGTAAATGAGCATTCCTACTGACTGACAAGGGGCCATTTCCCAGGCTTTAATCGCTTCCTTTAAACTATTTGGTAAAAGACATTAATATCCCAAGTAATTGTGAAATGAAAATTTTAATTTTTGTACACCTGAGGATCATTTTTGCTGTCAACTGTCCAATTAGTGAACCCAAAACAAGGAAACATTCTCTGGAGAATTGAATTCCCCAAAATAAAATTTTATTGGATATACATTTTGGTAGTGAGGAAATGAAACCAGCTCTGGTTTCCTGCGCAAATGCTTGCCCAGTTAAACCATCTTTTCTCTTTCTCCCCACCCCTGGTCAATCACTTTGTCCAATTATGAGATGATCTTTTGTTATGAGAACAGCCCATCTCTTTCTCAAGCACCTGCAGTGGTGACCTTGCTGGCTCCAAGCTCTCACAATCTCTGCATACATCTTCCACATTCATTTCCCTCCCCCCAGTTCATTGGCAAGTTGAAAAGCATTAGCTTTGAAAGAAGCAAAGCATTTCAATCTTGACATTTGCATTTGCACTAAATATTCACATCTATTTTTGTGAAATTCAAACTTTAGTCTATAAATGTGCATAAATAAATTACAATAGGAATGAATTCTGTTGCATTGCCAATTCCTTAGTGTTAGAGCTTTGCTTCTTGATCAGAGATTCTGGGATTTTTTTTTAACTAAGTTTGAAAGCCCCAGTTATTGACACCAATTTCACAAAGCAGGTAATGAGGAAATTATACCAAGCATCTACTTCCTCTTCAGTACTTTTTTTTATTTTAACATGGCATTGCACCTGTCCTAATTCTACAGTCATTTGCTCCTATATGAATGTCTCATTCTCACCTGTTGGCCTGAGGTGATGAGTGGAAAAAGAACATGGTGAATGAACTTAAACAGATTCAAGGAAGAACCTAATTTAACCTTTAATCTGATGTTCTTCAACCTCTAATCTGATGTTCTAATCAGCTTCAGATTCCACTTATTTTGTATATAAGGTGAACCCATGGACCTCTGCCAGTCATGGGGGAAAGGGAAGTCAATACTGATTTACATTCTTGCATCAACCATCATGATTATGAATGTAATCATAGCCTTTGTTTGATGATGCCACTGTGTGACCTTTTGACACAATCATGATTTGTTATTGATGCCAGTGAATCTTCTAAGTTATGGGTGAATTTTTAAAATTTATTTATTTATTTATTTATTTATTTATTTATTTATTCATTCATTCATTCATTCATTCATTCATTCATTCATTCATTCATTTAATTTGTTTTTGGTGTAAGCATGAGGTGCAAACTCAGCCTCTGATTTGTAAACTAAGCTGCATGGCTGAATGGAATTTGCATATACCAAATTACTTCAATAGAAAGAGTTTGAAAGCAACCACGATGTATGAGCTGAGTATTGAGATGCTAATTTGGTATACTTGGTTAACCTCAAATGTTTGAATGAGTGGAACAGTACAGTAGGTTTAGACTATTACGCTAGACTTGTAAAAGAGAGAGCTATTTTGGGAATTTTGAGGCATGAAACAAAGATTTGTGGACTGTCAGCAGAAAGGATGTGATGTTGTTTTGAAAGAAACAATAGGTTGTGTTGATAATGGATACTTAGAAGATTTGTTTTGTAATCCACCAGGAACAGCTGTTTTTATTCATCAGGTACACTGCTAACTTTATAAATGGAAATGAGGCAATATAAAAGTTGCCTTTTAATCATCTTTTGTCTGATATTTCTTTCTGTGTGCATTACAATTTTAGTTTATCCCTTGATGCTCTAAATGTCAGTTTTATAGTTGCTACAACTCACAAACAAAACGCTTTGTTTTCTTTCCTTTCAGAACAGATGGTTGTTTGTTGAATTTTCTGACTTCTCTGATTGGCTTCTTTTATATCTGTAACTATCTTTATAACTAATTAACCAACAAGGCTGGGTTTATTCATGTAAGCTCTTCACATACATTAAGCTGAACTTTGTTCAGTGTGTGAACTGAGCCACTGTTTCAATATGCGAACCAGTTCAGCTGAACTATATTGCTATTTATATAATGTGAAGGAATATGATTTTTTCTGATCATGTGAGGTTTGTTTCATCCATGCATTTAGTAACTTAACTGTAGTTAATCATAATCATAAAAATTATAGCAAGTTTAATAGGGTTCTTAATAATGACTGGTTAATCAATTGGGCTGTATATTAATTTATTTTAAACCTAGTTTATTAAACAAGTAGGATATTATGAGTTGCTGTATCATGCTATATATAAATAACTGTCCAGCTATACATTTACAGTAATACTTTTCTCTTTCAGTTACATTAAGAATGCAGTTCAATAACACTTTAGCAGAATCCTTAACAATCATATTCAAGATTTTCTATTATACATTTGGGGTCTTCCAGGGAAGCAATATCAGACCAAAGATGCTTCCACAGAGAGTAGAGCTAATGGCCACAACAGGAAGGGGAGCCCGTGAATTAATCTGCTCTACAGATTTGCTCTCCAGAGTAAGAAGGGAATCAGGATTGCCCACAAGTGCTTCACAAAGAAGCTTTCCATGAGGACACCATAAAACAGTGATTTCTGGAGTTTTAGATCTCTGGGAGCCAGGAAAAGGTCATCTTGCCTGAGCATTGTTTGACACCTTCAAACAGATCTTTCCTCTCTTTAACCATCTTAGGAAATTTCTTGTTAATGGCTTTTTGGGCATTAAGAACCTCCAGAAAGGCAAGTTTTATTATATCTTATGAGTTTTCTTCTATTCTTGATGAAAAAGGTTTTTATGTAACGCTAAGGACTTGAAAAAGAAAAGATTTTATTTTGGAATAAGCAGCAAAAGGGTGACTAGAATGTTGATTTTGAAAAGTTATAAACAGATTTAAAAACCAGATGGACTTGAAAGACTATTTTCTGCAGGTTGTTTAAAATTTTACACACACACACACACACATGAACACAATGTAAAATCTTTATATATAAATTTTAAAAGAAATTTGTAAGAAATCCTTCCAGGAGGGAAAAAAAAAACTTGATAAGTGGGGACTTGGAAGTTTGACTAAAGAGAACAAAGTTTATAATTATAGAAGAGACTCATTCATACAATGGATCGATACAAGGAACAAGACTCAGAAATTATTCTTAATATTGTCTGCTACCATAAAAATGGATTTAAAAGAAGCTACAAAACAGAAACAGATTTTACTGAATGAAACAGAGACTGAGGTTGATTCAAATATGGATCTGAAAATAGATTTTAAAATGCCAGACCATAAGAATCATGTGGAAATAAATGCCACACTGGAATGAAACTGGATGTTGTTTTCATAATTAAAGAGAACATAGATATAATAAATCAGAAGAGGAACTTAGATAGTTTTTAATCCTGGACTTATAAAAGAGAAATGTTACAATAGTAAAGGAGTTTTTGCCTCCTGCAAGGAGGCAAAAAATCAACTCATGGAACATTATTTAACGAGATTAAGCATCAGGCTTTTAAAAAGTAAAAGGAAGAATTTAAAGTGGATTTATTTGATCAAGGTTTAAATGCATATGTATATATGTGTGGTACAGGGGTGAAATGCTCCCAGTTCAGACCGGATCGCCCAATCCAGTAGCGATGGTGATGGGTGGTTCGGAGAACCGGAGAACCGCTGAAGAGGTTGTAGAAAAAATGCTTTTAAAAGTAAAAAAAAAAAAGTTGGCCACGCCCACCCAGTCTCATTACCTCCCCCACCACCAAGCCATGCCAACAGAACTGGTAGTAACAAATTTTACATTTCACCACTGGCGTGGTAGCTTTTAATGGGCACTCGTTTTTCAATTAGGACTGAGTGATGAGATTTAAAGTTTTGTTTAGAGATTACAGATAAGATTTGGATAGATATTTCTTTTGCTGCATTTTTAGAGAAAGTAGTAAGTTATTATGTTAACAGGAAAAGAAAGGAATATAAAATGGATTGATTTTAGTACAAATAAAATATTTGTAATAAATATTTTATTAATTTGTTATTAATAAATAAATAAATATGTTATTATTTCTGATAGCTCCTAATAGACTTTTGCTGATTAGGACTGAACGATGGGATTTTATAATTTGTCTGTTGATAAAAAAATGAGATGTGGGAAGAAGAGATCTTTTACTAAAATATCAGAGAGTGGTGAGCTACTGAAGTTGTTTGGACTTGTCTGGAGGGGAGGGGTAAATAATAGTTTTTTCTTTTTTTTCTCTGCACTTTTTATTTTTTTGTTTTTATATTTTTAATGTATATTAATTTTTTTATTCTTACCTTTGTAAACAAGAATAAAATTATTTAAAATTCTCTATGATAGATTTAGATAAGTTACCTTTCTTAATTATTAATTGTTCAAAGTAATAATCACTTATTTTAAGTTATTTAAATTTATTAACGGCTGGTTCACATGACATACTAAGTTAACTATAAATAAACCTTTATAAAAATCTAAGGCGCTCCATAAACATCTTAATTCCAGGCCTAGGAAGTAAGCCAGGCCTTAAGAAAACTTGTGGAAAACTTTTAGAAAGTGTAAAGGATGGGAGACAATAATATGTCTGGGGAGGTGCTATTCCAGAAAGCAAGAACTGAGACAGAGAAGACGTATTTTCTTAATTCTGAAGGATAACAATATTGTAGATTGAATGCAAGATGTAGTAGGTAAAACAGCTAATTGAATGCCTGCCATGCAGAAAACCTGGGGGAAATTCTTGTCTTCTTTCTATGCAATGGCAGCATGACCTTCACATTTTTTTTATCAGTTGAGTCAAAACAATTTTTCAGTTTTGTGAATATTTTCTATTATGTATTCCAGATACTATGCGTGTATCATAGACGTGGTATCTTTTAAAATTAAATAATTCCTTGGAGACCATTCTAAAAGAACATTGAATATTCAGCATTGGCCTAACAGTAGGGAGACATTGTTTGTGTACATCAAGAAAAAAGCGACAAAAGTATTTCCTCAGTTGGCTGAACTTAATCAAACTATTCTATCTCTACATGGTCTCTACATGGTCTCTACATGCTCTCTACATGGGACTCCCCTTGAGGAGCACTTGGAGGCTCCAACTGGCACAGAGTGCGGCCGCACGGGTGGTTATGGGAGTGACGTGGCGCTCCCATGTAACACCCCTCCTGCGTGAGCTTCACTGGCTCCCGGTGGTCTTCCAAGTGCGCTTCAAGGTTTTGGTTATCACCTTTAAAGCGCTCCATGGGTTAGGACCTGGTTATTTACGGGACCGCCTACTACCACCAATAGCCTCCCACCGGCCTGTACGCTCCCATAGAGCGGGGCTCCTCTGGGTGCCATCGGCCAAACAATGACAGCTGGCGGCCCCCAGGGGGAGAGCCTTCTCTGTGGGAGCACCTACCATCTGGAACGAGCTTCCCCCGGATATACGGAGGATCCCGGACCTGCGCACCTTCCGTCGCACGCTCAAGACCTATTTATTCCAACAAGCCGGCCTCACCTAAGTTATTTTACCCTTTTAATTATGAATTTTAATTTGTTTTAAATTATTGGGGTTTTAATTGTCAGCCAAATTATTTAATTCGTTTTATTCTATTTTAATCTTTTGTATTTATATGTTTTATTTATGGCTGTACACCGCCCTGAGTCCCCCAGGAGTAGGGTGGTTTATAAATCTAATAAAATAAATAAATAAATAAATAAATAAATAAATAAATAAATAAATAAATAAATAAATAAATAAATAAATAAATAAATAAATAAATATCTAAAGCTTTTTAAACAGCTAGACAATGAATTTAGCAGTTATCCTCCCCTATTTTTTCCTGATTTCTATTGGCCCATTTAATTGTCTTAGAGATTACCTTCCTTTCCATTCACCTAGCCAGCCCATGTAATAAAATATATCTAATCTTTTACCATATACCTTTTCCCCAAGCTTTGTATTAAATTCTGTGGAACTATAATAGCAAAACACTTGCATAGCTTTCCAAAAACATTACAATTTCAATGGGCATATTGTTGGCATTGTATCAGAAAAGGCTTCAAGCATATAAAAGACACCTGGCTACAGTTGTGTATTTTATGAAATGCAACAAAGAGGAATGGTACTCTAAAAGGTTTATACAATGTCCAAACTTTTTGACTGCAATGTATGCATCAAGACTGTTCTTGGCATTTCCTTCAAATAAATTAGGAAGGAAAATAAATTAGATTGCTATAATTAAAAGCACAATTCTTTATTTTTGTTTGCATAAGTGTGTATGTGTGAGATCTCAACAGGCAACCAGTGGTGCTGTGATACCTACTAGAATTCTTACCTCTTTGCAGTTGACAGTTAGTAATAGGGAACCAGAGAAAGCTGGGCCATTAACATGCAGTCAGGCTGCAGCTAGGATAATGAAGCAGGACTCACAACTTCTAAACTGATAGTAAAGGCCAGGTAGAGACAAGGTAGAGAGCTTGTCGAAATGTTGCCAAACCTTTAGAGTGTTGGTTAGGATTTTAGCCAGAGTTTTAAAAGACCTTACAAAGTGTTTTGTTGGGATTTTGGAGGATTTTGAGCTGAGATCAAATTTCTGAGAAGAAGAACTGCCAGCATACAGAAGTCCTGATCTAATGGCCAATTCTTCAGTTTGTTTTTTTAATCCAATAATAGCCTATGTACTATTCAATGGCACAGGAAATAATAATGAATGGAATGGAGTCTAATGGAATGGAGTGGAGTGGGGTGGGGTGGGGTAGGGTAGGGTAGGGTGGGATGGAACTGGATGGAACAGAGCAGAGCAGAACAGAGCAGAGCAGAGCAGAGCAGAGCAGAACAGAACAGAACAGAACAGAACAGAACAGAATACTTTATTGGCCAAGTGTTATTCATCACACAAGGACTTTCAAAAAACATTGCTATAAAAATTAATATAAAAACTTTACCAATCTGGCCATCAGGGTATCCCAATATAATAAAGGAAAAAAATGGGACACATACAGCCCAGACAAATTGTCAGAAACAGAAGCCATATGTTTTAATAGGGATTACGTATTAGATAGCAGGAAAGAGACAGTAGTTTAGTAATGGAAAGAAATTGCATCTACTAAAGATTGGTAAAACTATCTGAAATGTATATGAATTGTGTTTGATTTTCTTTATGACACAAACTAATCAATATTCACAAATTGTTTTATAACTGGTACAAAAGGACAAAAAATCCACTTTTTAAAATAGGAGAAAATCCAAGTAAAAGTGCTTATTCCTGACTTCAATGAAATCCATTAGTTAGCTTATAGTATGGTATAACAAGTTTTATTTGCTTTCTATTCAAGATGAATGGGCCTATCCGAACATTGGTGGCCAGCAGATTAGAGAATTTAATTCTTAAATTTCCCTTTTTTAGTGCCAACCCTTCTCCCCACTGGATTGTACCATGGTTTATCTTGATATGATTTTCTAAGGAAAAGACAGGGATGAAGCTGTAGCTGCCTTATCTCCAGTTGTAAGGTAGTAATTCTATAGGTTAGAGAAATAACAGTACACTCTCCATATTTTGCCAGAAGTGATAGGGAATATGCTAGAGCGGCGATGGCTAACCTTTTTGCCATTGCGTGCCAGGAGCGGGGAGTGGGGGCCGTGCGCATGCATGCCCACATTCATAATTCTAGACACCCTGCCCCCTATGTGTGACCCCCCACTTCCCTTGCTCCTGGCACACGATACCATGGTAGACTCATTTTTTTGCTCTCCCAAGCCTCCAGACCCTTTCTAGACCCCCCCCAGAGGCCCTCCAGAGGCCAGAAATAGCCCATTTGCCAACTTCCGGTGGGATCTGAAGAAGGTGATTTGTGGGAGAAATGGCAGAACTTGGAGATGGAATAAAAAGAGGGATCAGCCTAGAGTCCCTACGTAGCCACAAGTAAACTAAATCCAACCATCCTTGAGTGCCACTAACCTTTATCTAACTGTAAGCAAGTACTGATCATTAGTTGAGAAGATTCTTGTGCATAGTTGTAGCAATAAATCAGTTTAACTGAATTTTCACGTATGGACCTAGTCATTTTGTGCCTGACATGATTCCTTAGAAGACTTGGTGCAGTGCTGTTCAAAAGATGCCCCATGGAGATATTAACAAATATTAGGAATGATTTCAGATGAGTCATTCAACAACACTCAGTTCAGAAGAAGTCTTACCATTTGTCAGGTTCCCAGTCTTAGAGCATGAAATAACATTGAGGGGGCACCCCCAACTTTTCAGGTAGTGAACCAGTTCATACTGGATCACTAACTGACAATGAAATTCAGGTGAGTATTGGTACTCTAGAGATATATCTGAGAAATGTTATTTATGATAACAAAAACTCTGCTGACGCAAGCAGTCTAGGCAATTTTCTCTGGACACTGTGGTTATTATACCATTTAAATATCATGATAATTTCCCCTGAACATAAAATTTATTGACAATTATGGTGGTGATATTAAAAGCCCTGTGATTATTTTGCTTTTGTGATATGAAGAATCTTTCCTTGTAATTACAAAGTGACAAGGCAAATGGCACTGGCACATTGAAATATCATCTTTTAAGTATTGACCTTTTTCCAAAGCTTTGAGAGATGTTTGCAAGTGGAATTCATTAAAATATTTTTAATTTCCTGGCATTAAAATAGAAAAGACTTTGCTCAATGCACACTTGCTCAACCAGCCATCATCCAAATGTCCTAGTTTAACAAAGGTCCCTTGACTTTCTGCATTCCAATGAACTTCACTATTGAATTTATAAATCAGTGCTAATGCAAATTCTACAGAAGTCAGCATGTGTATACCCTGATGTCTTACAATTTATTAGTGACTACTTAAATGCTTGTATCAGCTTGGTCAAAAGGTATAAAAATACATACAAATGAATTTCAGATTAGAACTTTCCAAAAAGATTAGGGAAGAGAAGGAAGCACCCCGCTAAGAACTCCTGGGGAAAATTACATTTTTATCATGTACACAATATAAAAGCAGGATAAATATTAATATATTTAGTTTCAGGCTGATTTTATTCTGATCTTCACACTTTCTGAGTATGTGTAAGTGAATGGAATAAAAGGTTAAATGATTTCAACACACCCCGATGCAAATCCTGTGCATGCAAGCTTGAAATTAAATTCCATTGAAAGCAATGTGAACCATGTTTTAAGAAGATTCAGGCTGTATACTTAGGCATTTATTGAAAGCTAGCCTTACTGAATTCAGTGATAGTCGTTTCTAAATAGATATATAAGTAGGATGGCACTAGAAAACCTATTTTTGCTTGATGTACTAGAGAACAGACTTAATACACATTCTATACCTGAACTCTTTGTTCCTACACATACCCGTTGCACAGAGTGACATTCAAGATGATGTGAACTGTCTAAACCTGTAAAATATGTGAACCCCAGTTCTCAGTCAGGTTAAAACAAAGTACCATGGAAATACTTTGCTGTCATTCCATTAATCTGGTATGACACATTGATTAATTATGCTAACTTTCACAATAGAAGAAGCTCTGGCATAAAGTACAGTTCAAGAATTGTGTCTTTGAAGATCACTTTCCTTAATGCTTATTACATAATGATAATAATTTTGAGTCCTAATTTGGGCCAGGTACTAATATTGTATAAAAGGTTGATGTATTCATATTCAGTCATGTTGAAAACTCATAGGCATTCCTATGGATTTAGATGGGTTTACTTTAAGAATGGAACTATGGTATTTATTTTTGTACAAGATTTATTTATCATATGAGTTAGGCATCATATAATTAGTGTTGGATATCCAGGGATATTTTGGGTTTCTTAGAACATCTTTCCATCCAACCTGGAAATCACTTTGGAACTGAGAAGCTTTTCAAAAGTGTTTTTTGCAAAATGATCTGGTGATTTTCTTTTCCCAAAGTGACCCTAGGGATTAAATAAAATTATACAAAGTTTTTTTTTTTTCAAATATATGTATACACCAAAAGTTTCTCTTTGTTCTACAATACAGAAGAATGCCTAGAAAATGAACAAAATATACATGAATGGAGAGATGCTGTATTAAAAAGAGATCTAGAACCAGGGGTAGGTTCTACTTACCTTTACTACCGGTTCGCAATGGGAAGCTTCTGCACATGTGCAGATCGCCAATCACAACATCCGGGGTGGTGGGCAGGGCCTACTGCCAGTTTTACTACCGGTTCTTGCGAACTGGTCCAAACTGGGGACAACCCACTACTGTCTAGAACAATTGAAAAGAATCCTGTACTAAAGCAATAGAAAAAGGAGTGGCAAGTAAAACAGAGGGAGAAGTAGCTGAAGAATGACAAATCAGGAAAGATAAATGAAACATTACAGCTTATGAAGTGTACACTTATTATTAGGTGATCAAAAATGCATTAGGAGGCATGATAATTTCTCCTGCTATAAAAGGGAAGATGAATATTAAGACATCTGAAGCTGAAAGGCTGTTACTTTCAAAGGAGTTTCAGGAGGTGAAAAGCAAATAATCAGGAATCATGTCCTCAATCTCCTTGAATGAGAGGGTGAAAGCTCCCAAGATGATTCCAGCTAATAAAGGTTTTTCACCTGGGTATAAATGTCACTGCCTCTGAGTTATGAAATAAGAACATGTTCAGTTTGGAGCAGATTACAAGTCACTGACACACTTGCGAGAAAATCATCTGTAGCTGTAAAAGTCAAGAGATGTAATCTGGTGGCATCTAGTTCATTTAAAGCAGTTTCATATAGTAACATAATTTGGGGATCTTGTGAAAGTTGATCATCCAACCAATATCAACAAAATTATAATGAGCCATGGTGGTGCAATGGTTAGAATGTAATGTTGCAGGCTAACTCTGCCCACTGTCAGTTCAGTCCTGATGGGGTTCAAGGTTGACTCAAGCCTTCCATCCTTGAAAGGTCAGTAAAATGAACACCCAGATTGTTGGGAGAAATATGCTCACTCTGTAAACTGCTTAGAGAGGGCTGTAAAGTGGTATATAAGTCTAAGTGCTATTGCTATTGCTATAACCTGTCAGATACTCCTAGAATTTCTGCATTCCTTCCCACAGAAATGGACAAAGCATTGTTCTCAGCCAGAGGAATTTCGTTCTTCCTCAGGCAACCCTTCCCCTCTATGGAATAGTTCTAGCTTCCTTACTTCCTGCAAGAGTAGAGTAGAGTAGAGTAGAGTAGAGTAGAGTAGAGTAGAGTAGAGTAGAGTAGACTAGAGTGTCACGCTAGAGTTGTCTGAACAGAATAGAATAGAATAGAATAGAATAGAATAGAATAGAATAGAATAGAATAGAATAGAATAGAATAGAATTCTTTATTGGCCAAGTGTGATTGGACATGCAAGGAATTTGTTTTTGGTGTATATGCTCTCAGTATAAAGGAAAATAAAATACATTCATCATGAATCTTCCCCTTCTCTACCCTACCCTTGACTACTCAACTCACTCTTTACAACTATATTATTTTGGTGATCCTTGCTGTACATTCTACAAGGTTATACTACTTGCTGTGCATTATAGACCAATGCTTGTGCTTTGAATACTTCCTTTAAGTACAGAACTAATGAAAGTTCTGGTGTGGCTAAAGAACTTTCCCCCTTGACACCCTGTTTCCCCCAAAATAAGACATCCCCTGATAATAAGCCCAGTCGGGCTTTTGAGCACATGGCAATAAGGCCAAGCGCTTATTTCAGGGTTCAAAAAAATATAAGACAGGGTCTTATTTTTGGGGAAACAAGGCAGTTGTCTTTTCTTTATCTAATTATCTACAGGTAGCATTTTACTGAGCCAACTCAGTGCACTAAGAAAAAAAAGGGAATTTTCCCCCAATATATTTTCTTTAAAAATGAAAAATTAAAAAGAAATTGAAGGGAAACCACAATGATCAATTTCCTGCAGACTACTGCATGTAGAGAGGTTGCTCAAACCACAGTATCAGAACCCTAGAAAAAAAACATAGAATATGTCAGTCTGGCCTCATCACAGAATTCACAATTTTAAACTTTCTTCTCTATTCCCTGTATGAAGAGTTTAGGAAAATTCAAAAGCTTTCATACCATTTTGTATTATTTTTTTGGTATTGTCCAGCTACGGATTATGGAGCTCCAATTTAGCTGATAATATTTAGGTTATTGGATTACTAATTGAGAAAACAGACAGTACAAATAAATGAGAAATTATTATAGTAGATGGATGTAAATAGTGACAAAGCTGAACATCTGGTCTGGACCACTGTTTTATAAACTGATTATGAATGATCTGGAGATGGCCATATTTGTTGGATTACAGCAATTATTTGAAGTGATTCAATATGGAATTGTGTGCAAAAAGAGTATCTCCAAATTGGAAGATATTCCAGATAAGATGTTTATGGTAGATAATATCTAATGATATGAAACAGTAGACAGTTCAGGACCAATGACACAAAATTCTTAGTATGGTTATTGTAAATAAGGGCACTTGCTCCAGAAGTAATGATGTCCACAAACATGGAAGATGAAACTAAGCATCATTATAGTCATTGTGAAGAACATAAGCAGAAGCACATTATAACACTCCTATGCTGGTTGTGGATTTGTGCCAGTGTCTTGTTCGACACATTAGGAGCAATGCTTGGGTTACAGGTAGTCCTTTGACTAATGATTACAATTGAGATCAGTATTTCCAATGCTAAGCATTGGAAATTTCCAGTGTTAAATGTTCCAATGTTAACATTTCCAATATTAAATGAGTTGTGCCCAAGGTTATGACCTTTTCTGCCATGGTTGTTAAGTGAATAATTGCAGGTGTTAAGTGAGTCACACAAAATGACTTCCACCATCGATATTGCTTGTTGGAAACTGACTGGACAGATTGTAAATGGCAGTCACACATGCCATGACTCTTCAACCCTCGTAAATACATGCTGGTTGCCAAATGCCTGGATTTTGATCACGTGACCATGGGGATGCTACAGGGGTCATAAGTGTGAGGACCAGCCATAAGAAACTTTTTTTCAGCGCTGTTGTAACTTTGAATGGTTACTAAACAAATGGTTGTAAATCAAGGACTTTAATTGATTTAATTATTGTAATTAATTCATTCAGTTATATGAGACTGTGTTATGAAGCTATTTGCCTGAATAGCATCATACCAAAGACTCTATAATTAGGTCTTTGGCCTGATGCTTTTGGCTCTCCATATTAATTTGCATGGAATTTTTCCATCCTATCCTAATAAGTCATTGAGATTCGTTAAAGGCAAGAGTTTATGAGCAAACTGGAATCTGAATTCATAATTTACTGTGTTCGTGTATACAACTGTCCAAGGATAGGAAATAGGTTTTTATCCTGTTAAATTCCAATCAAGAAACAAAATAAAATGGTGTATTTCAAGAACACAGATTTCTTTGCTACTATTTGCTAAATCAATACCTGCTCTGAATTTGCCATGTATATAATCCAAGTGGAAGTGCTTTTAACTATATTTTCACATTTGAAGAACTTTATTTGAAGAGGAGAGAGAGAAGTTGTTTATGATGAAATATTCCAGTTGAGTGATTAAGAAAACATAAAGTGTTTTACTAGCTCAAGTGCCAGGAGGACAATAGTCCATAAAGAAGATTAAAAGGGTTAAGCTTGCTGTCAATCAAAATGATCCAGCACATTTGCTTTTCAAGCAAGTCTATTTGCCATTGAAATGAGTCTGCTATCAAATCATGACTTTTAACTCCTCCGTGCACGCACAAAATGTCTCTTGTTTTAAGATAGCCTTCTGTCGCATCTCTGCTTTCAGCAAATGGAACGGTAATTCAATTCGGCATTTACTGAATCCAGGAAAAATGAATTGGGCCTGATTTGTCATAAACACTCAAACATTCAGCAAGCAAGGATAAGCAGGCCTGATTGAAGGATTCAAACTAATCTCACGTGATTCATCTGGACTCCGTGTAAAGAATACTCAAAAGACAGAGGGGGCTTGGTGTATGTATTTCAGGTGGCAGAGTTGATATTAGACTAATACCACAAATATTCTGCTTGAAAGGGAAAGCTGATGACAAGGGAGGCTGCATTGCCTTGTGTAGTTGTCAAAACAAGGCTGTGATGGAGATCAGAAACAAATGTTTAGTCCTGTTCTGTCTCTTCCCCCACCATCAGTGGAGAAAAATCCATATGGTTGATGCAAAAGTTAAAAAGAAGCAAAGGCAGAGTTACTTTGGCAATCAAAATAGAAAGAGAGCCCTATTTTTGCTCCTCTGAGCATATGCATTGTATGCATTTTAAGAGAGAGTCAGCTTTCTGAATGCTTCCTTTTTTTCTGCAGATGTCAGTATTTTATTGTTGAGGGAAGCACTTCCTCTTCCTAGAAGAATGAAATATTTTGTGGAATATTAAAAAAGGCAGATTATATTTCCCAAAGGGAGAAATGGAAAAACATGGTTTTTTTTTTTTTTGGAGCCAGAAAGCAACCCCCACTTTCCTTAATACCCCTCAGCAGATGTCAGCACTTAAGAGATACAGAGCTTATTGAAAGAAGACAAGCATCAAAATAGCTCTATTCATGAGCAAATACCCTCACCCAAGAGCCAAAACAGGATGAAAGCCATTAAGCCACAATAGGAATTACCCAACATCCTTTCAGAACACAAGCCTCTTCATTGCATCACCCTCAGAGCAGACCAAACTTCAACCGAACGTAGCTCAGACAAACATCTAAGATTTGTACTTTGCTTACAGAGCCAGTTATGACCCCTACATAACCCCTATATGGCCTCATGGGACTCTGACCACAGTCAATAAAGTACATGTTTTTGCACAGGAACAGGAAGCTCAAGTGCAAAGCCCAA
Organism: Masticophis lateralis; assembly: GCA_030761175.1. Classification (NCBI taxonomy): domain Eukaryota; kingdom Metazoa; phylum Chordata; class Lepidosauria; order Squamata; family Colubridae; genus Masticophis; species Masticophis lateralis. Next base: position 51,275,336 of record JAUDYJ010000002.1, read on the forward strand.
GAGAAGCTATAAAAAACCCCCCACTCTCAACTGCCCAGAACCCATGTGGTTCTACTTCACCATTAAACCATCTTTCCAATCAGCCTCCATGTTTCCAGTATCTTTGTCCCAGATTGGAACTGAACCAGATGGATATTTCTTCCACACCAGTTAGAGAGCTCTATAATTGATTTTTTATACTATTTGATACTAGCAAGTTGACATAGTTTTTTTTTCACTGTATGCATCTATCATTATGCAGCTTTCCTAGCAGCCAAGACAACTTGATTTGAAAATCTATATATTTGATGAAATCTTCCCTTAAATGAGGATTACTGAATATGGCCCCTACAGGTTTTGAACTTGACCTCTGGAACCCTGAATATCATATTTAAACATTAGCATTATTGAATTAATGAGATTTTAATTAACTAACATTTAACTCCAGGGAAGGTTTTCTCCTTGACCTTATTTATTTGTCCTGCTTTCACTCAATTTTTAAAAATCTTTTCTCAGCTGGAAAAATACTTCCTATCCTTGCCTTAATCCCACAGGGCTGAATTGCAGCACAGAAAACACTCTGTCTTTCATGCCTATATTTTGGCTACATCATAACTAAAATTTATCCTCAGCTGTCTTCCAAAGGGATCTTCCCTTCCCATTTAATGATTTTGGCTAGGGCCATGATGACGAACCTATGGCACGTGTGCCAGAGGTGGCACGTAGTACCCTCTCTGTGGGCATGTGAGCCATCACCCCAGTTCAGCTCTGCTGCACATGCAGGCATGCTTTCCATTGGCCAGCTGGTCTCTGGGTCTCTGCTGTGCATGTATGGGTATGTGTGTGTGCAGGGAGGCACATCCAGAAGTGGGTTTCAGCAGGTTATGACCAGTTCTGGAGAACCAGTAGTGGAAATTTTGAGTAGTTCAGAGAACTGGTAGTAAAAATTCTGACTGGCCCCGCCCCCATCTATTCTTTGCCTCCCAAGTCTCAGCTGATTGGGAGGAAAAGGGGATTTTGCAGTATCTTTCCCCTGTAGTGGGGTGGGAATGGAGATTTTACAGTATCCTTCCCCTACCATGCCCACCAAGCCACGCTCACTAAGCCATGCTATGTCCATCAAGCCACACCCACAGAACAGTAGTAAAAAATTTTGAAACCCACCACTGGGCGCATGCACATGTACGGGGCTGCATGTGCATTGCATTTTGGGGGTTCGTGCGTACATACACTTTGGACATTCAGTCCGGAACAGGTTAGCCATCATTGGGCTAGGGGATTGAATGAGAAGAATCTATGCATGTTCTATCCCGGTCTTATATTTTTAATGTGTGTGAGAGAAAGAGATTGAGCAGTAAAAGAGTAGAAAGGAAAAGATGGAGAGAATACCATGCATTCTGTCTTGCTTCATTAATGGGAGGTGGGTGTGCATGCATATGGATTAGACAAGGATGTGTTCAGTGATTTGAGTCATTCTAATGAAATTAACTTGGTTCAAATGGCATATGGCCTACTTCACAGAAGAAAGTCTTATCTGAATATGCTTAAAGGTAAAGTCCAGTATGAAAAGTCAGTAGAGGCTCTGTTGATCATCAACAGTTTCTGAACTGTAGATATTTAGATTACAATTACTTTCAGTTTGTCAAGTGATTAATTTATTTCTATATAAATTCTGGTACTCACAAATAGAATTCAGATAAGTCCCCCATTTTTAACAGGACATACTTTATTATCAGAAGAATAAGATTTATTTGATATGCTTGTAAACAGTTTAAACAAATCTCTCAGATCTACGTAAAGGTTACAGGAAAAAGGCAAAACTGGTTTTCAACCATCAGTAAAATTGCATGCTCTGAGTAGGCAACACCCATGGTTGAGGTGCTGTGGAATTTAGTTTTGATTTTGATATATTAGCTAGGTTAATGAGACTTGAACTGAACTGAAAACATGACATAAGTTGTCGATTCTGCCTTGTGTCTATGGAGAATCTCAGTCATCCAGGTCATGGTTGCCCCAAAGGTGCTTTTTTCAAGGGGCAACTGAACTTTCTGTCCAGAAAGTCTACCAGAAAAAAGCACCTTTGGTACGATTCTGCCTTGTGTAATAATAATTTGTATGAGTATATCTGACTCTATATGTGCACAGTATGAGAAAACAAATCTTGACATCAAATATGCCGTGGTGGTAACATAATTGAGCTGCACTTCTTAGCATCCATTCTCAGGAGAAAACTTAATCTGTGTCAGTATGACTTTTAGTCAGTAAATTCCACCAGGATCAAGCTTTTCAAAAGAGTCACAATGTTCAGACCTGGTTTACTATTAAATATAACAGCTGATTTTTCAAAGCTTTGTGCAAATAGGATCACTGCATTTCCACATTTTCCAAAGAATGGTGCTTTCTAAACATTCTGCACAGAGGCTTTTCAACAAGTTTACGTAATAGGAAAAGTGCTTACTTTGACCTATTAGTAAAAGCCTTAAAATCTGATTCTGTCCCCAGACCCCAGATTAGAGGGAGCACTGCACCCCTCCTCTGATGTTTTGAGTTTTCTAAACGATTGCCGTTTTCTTTTCCTGACCTTTTTCTGTACTTCTATCTTATATTCTATTTTACAAACCACCCAGAGTTGTCATGGATGGAGTGGCCTATATATTTGTAAACAAGCAAGGAAAACAATATCCTAGTAGATTTGTTCAGTTATTTGCATGGAATGGTAGAAGGCCTAAGGCTTTCCTGAAAGGTCTCTTATTCTGAAACTGAAGCTCACACATTCAGGGGTTTGGTTTCCCTTCATTCGATCAGTTGGAATTCAGGAACCAAGATATCCACAAATCAATTTTTTAAAAATAACTTACATTGAGATTCCATGTATTGAGGAATGAGATTCATTCCTCTAGACCAGTCTTTACCAACCTTAAGATATCGGGAATTCAACACCCAGATTTCCCTAGCCAGTCACACTTTACTATCTTGTTGCTGTTAATTGCAAAGTTGTGTCTGACCCATTGTGACCCCATGGACAATGTTCCTTCAGGCCTTCCTATCGTCTACCATCCTCTGGAGTCCATTTAAGATCACGCCTCCTGCTTCAGTGACTCCATCCAGCCACCTCATTCTCTGTCATCCCCTTCTTCTTTTGTCCTCAATCTTTCCCAGTATTAGTGAGTCCTTCCTTCTCATTAGGTGGCCCAAGTATTTGAGTTTCATCTTCAGGATCTGGCCTTCTAAGGAGCAGTCCAGGCTGATTTCCTCTAGGACTGACCGGTTTGATCACCTTGCAGGAATTGCAGGAGTCTTCTCCAGCACCATAGTTCAAAGGCCTCAATTCTTTGGTGCTCAGCCTTTCTTATGGTCCAACTTTCACAGCCATACATTGCAACTGGGAAAACCATAGCCTTGACTATATGCACTTTTGTTGGCAGGGTGATGTCTCTGCTTTTTAGTACCCTAGGGATATGTAAATGGCCCCTGAGGCCAACCATTAAACAGAGGCAGACAAATACCTTTGCAGGAGGACTTTGGGGTATTAAGGCAGGAAATATAGCACTAACTCAGGCATTCTTACTTAATTGCTTCCTGTTCTTATTTTCTGATATGTGCCTTATGGTCCGCCTTGAATCCGTCTTCTTTAAACTAAACTGGTATCACCCTGAACTGAAGAAAAGGACAGTGTTTGCACATATTCAAGTAAGATTCAGTTGCAAGTCTGGTAAATGTCTGAACACATTTTTGTTTCAAGCGGCAAGATGCTTTTATTTATTTGATTGGTTGGTTGATTTTTCATCTCAGTCTCAACACCTTCAGCTATATTTGGCCATCTTTGCTTTCTACAGTGATGTATAAGATAAGATAAATCATTCTTGGGCCTCTTACATATAACTGGCAAACATTAAAAAATCAGACAAAATTTTGAATTCCTCAGTGTTTATTTATTTATTGGCATATATGTGTATCCTACATTTTGATTGGTTTCTTAATAACCGGTTTCTTAATTTTCTGTTCCAATATTTTCTTGTTTCTGCTGTTCTTTAAATAGTTGCTTTTCTATCATGTGCCACCACAAGTTTACCACTGTAGAAAAGTGGAATTGATATTATTATTATACACAAATAAAGCAGAGTGGTTATTTTTGATGGCATTCCTTTGACTGCAATAATAAAGACACTTGGAAGCAACAATCTGCCAAGCTGCTGATGGGTTTTTTTTTTCTGTAGAAATGTTGGGAAGGTTTAACCTGTTTGCCAGAATTGAGGAAAGAGAATGATGTACAAATTCTGACTCTCTAAAAACCATTCACAGTGGCATTCTATTTTTTTTTTTTACAAAATTCCTTTATCATATATCTTAAGCAAACCTTTAAAGACAAATACAGTGGCAAATCTTTAATGGTATGATATTTCTTTCTTCCATTTAGGCTCCAGTTGTTTAGCGCTTGGGTGATTAACATGAGAGGAAGAGAATTTGTGCAGCTGAGGAATTAGTAAAAGAGAGATTGTTTCTTTTACATATTACCAATCAGGCAGATTTGTAATTATGAAAAGGCATGCATGAAGACTTGGCTGTTGGTACACCAAAAGCTAAGTCTCTAAATTCAGTTCTCAATGGACTCTGTTGATTTCTTTTTAATCCCTGATTGGCACGTACTCTAGAAGATAGCTAAAGTGGGATCTGGGTTGTTTTTGGGTTTTTTTCCCCTATAGAGTTTGACAAATTTCATAGCATAGCTCAGCCTGGCTTTATTTTATTTTTTTTAAAAAACAAAAAATAAACATGCAACTTTGGTCAGCTATCCTTTTGAGCATGAGCTATTTGACACACACTTATAGCTTTTATCCAGTTCCATTTATTTTAGTACTCGGCTCTCATCCACAAATGAAATTGTTACTAGACAGAAAAGCTGTTTTAACTTCTGGATCTAGAATTGATGAATGCCTTGGATTGATGCTGTTTTTCATTTTTCTGGGGGGATAGGTTTTCCAGTAGAAGGAGTACAATAGGAGGATTTTGGGAGTTGTGTTCTTAATTCACTGGCCAAGTTACTTGACCATTTCTATCTACTCATGAAAAAGTTAATTATGTCATGCTATATGATTGTTCATTGTTGATTTGTTTTTCTTGGTTCTGTAGAACAATAACTTTGGGTCTCATGCAATTCTATTTTGATACCTTGATGTTAAATGTTCCACAGCCCTTGCTTTTCTAACTAGTCCCTTCCTAGCCATCATCTTAACTTACTTTATATTGATCTACTCCTAATTCTAATCCTGAGCTAACTACAAAATGCTGTGTTAATTTTTCTGACTGAAGTTAGGAACCATAGGGGGATAAATATACCCTCCATCTGTTTCTGTTATCTGTTATACATCTGTATTATCTATTATACTTAGAGCAGAAGATGGTACATTTCATTCAGTTTATCCTCATAACAATAAATCTACAATATAGGCTGGGCTAAGAAAGTCAACCATTCTTTATTAGAAACTTAGACATTGGGCACAGTGGCAGGACAGAGAAATAACTCTTTCTCCCTCCAAGTCTCATTAAAAATGCCTCTTCAAAGCTGCTGCATGGATTTCATAGATTGTCTTCCTGCAAAATCCTTTTTAGTGACATCCTACAGCAGGAATAGCTTGCGAATATTGTTAGATGCCAATTCACATTTTCACTCATTGCATTAATCTAATGAGCTACAATAGGAGTGGTCGCAATGGTGCTTTTTCCAAAAGGCAACTGGACTTTTTTTTGTGTGTGTGTGTGTGTTTAAACATTTTGCTTCTCATTGAAGAAGCTTTATCATTTCTTCAATTCCGTTCAGTTCTTCAGTTCAGCTCAACTTCCTTCAGAAGTTGTAGAGGCTGGAGAGCCATTTATTTGAAATGATATAGGGTCTTCTGATTGAGCAGTGGAGTTGGACTAGAAGACCTCCAATGTTCCTTCCAACCTTGTTGTCCTGTTCTGTCTTGGATGAGAAGCAAAATGTTTAAAAAAAAAACCTCAAGAAAGTCCAGTTGCCTTTTTGAAAAAAATATCTTTGGGACAACCATGACCTAGAACAAGGGTGTCAAATTCAACTGCCAGGGGCCGGATCCAGCCCATGGGGGTTTTAAATCTCCAGACCCTGGAAACAGTGAAGGACTGGCCCACGGTGCCTCTGCCACCAAAAATGGAGCTTGCGAGGGGCGCAACCGGCCCTCTTGAGCTCTGTTTTCACTGTCAGAGGGTTGCAGGAGGCCATCCCAGCTGAAAATGGAGCTCGGAAGCCCGTTTTCACTGGAAGAGCACTCAGGCCACCACAGGCACCCCCAACATGAGTGATGTCATGCTGGCCACACCCACCTTAGCCACACCCACCCTGGCCCCCCAAGGGTTGTATTCATCAAAGCCCTCAATGAAATCAAGTTTGATACCTCTGACCTAGATGATTGAGAATTTCCATAGATATTTAGGATAGCAGTGCTCAATCAAGAACCTCAGACCTTACCTATCAGGATATTGGGGAAGTATAAATGTATGGATTATGAGCTCTGGACTTGCTGTTTTAAAATAAGCAGAATTTGGAAGTTTGTCCTGGAGTAGTCTCAATAAATATTATGAAAATTCTGTGCAAAACTGAATTTCAGATATTACTAAGAAAATATATATGAGCCACAGTGGCACAGTGGTTAGAGTACAGTACTGCAGGCTACTTTTGCTGACTGCCGGTTTCCTGCAATTTGGCAGTTCAAATCTCACCAGGCTCATGGTTGACTCAGCCTTCTATCCTTCCAAGGTTGCTAAAATGAGGATCCAGATTGTTGGGGGCAATATGCTGACTCTGTAAATCACTTAGAGAGGCTACAGTATAAAAACAGTGTGAAGCTGTATATAAGTCTAAGTGCTATTGCTATAGCTATTGTGCATATTAATTGTATTAAATTCTGAAATTTTTCCATTCTATTTCATTCATACAGTATGTTTAATTATTCAGATTCCAGCAAAGTAATGAGGAAATATTATTCCCCTGCCCAGTGAAAAATCTTCCTAATACAAACTTGTTTATAGAAAATTTTGATGTTCAGTGTTCAGAGTTGAGCTTTTAGTAAAGGATAGGTAATAATAGTTGGTGATGGAATTGTCAGGTTGTGTTTCTTTGTCATTGAAAAAAGAATGTATTGTTCACCCCTATACACAAGAACCTAGTCAACTATATTTCAATATTAAATTGGCAATATATAAGGGTCAATGGAATTCAAAAGTGGTTAGATTTGGACCATTTGTGGGAATGTAATAATTCTAAACTGATGGTGTACTTAATTCCACCTCCAGCTTTGCCTGCTCTTCTCTTACAGAGAATTTATCTGCTCATTTGTGTACCAAATTAATCCATGTTCTGCATTTTCCAAGTAGATTGAAGTATAATTTCATCAAATGGTTTGGGTTCACACAATATTTTCAGTCATAGACATAGTCTTTCAGAAACAAAACAAAACTAATCAAGGTTTAACTGAATCATACTTAACAGCCTTGTTGGACAAATGCAGCTACAGGGATTCTGATATGGAAAAGTTAAACATGTTTTGCCAGTGCAGCCATTGTGTTGAAAAACTTGCCCAAGGCTGTGTATCAGAATGACTTTTCATCTGTAATAATAGGCCCAGGAAAAAAAAATCTGGGGCTCAATTAGAAGTGAAAGTCTTGGCAATAAAAGACTAAATGTATGGAGTTTTTTTGTTTAATCAATGCAGCTGTTTTAATAAGAATTTAGTGTTTAAAAAATTCATAGTGTTCTTGCTATAAGCAGCTTTATTGGAAGTTAACAAAGCAGTGGAAAGTAGAGCCTTCTCTGGCCTTTATGTGCCCTCATGGCTTAGAATTTTGCTGTAATAGGAATACAGATATATGAAGTTATTCCTACCCAAGGGCAAAAGAGCTCAGAATTGGTCTGTTTAATCTGGGAAAGCTTTCTTTAACACTTTGTCTTAAATCTGACTTGCAATTTCCCAAAAGTTGCCTTCTGTGAAAGTTTTGTAGTCTGATTCTCATGGTGCGTAATAATTTCTGTCTATCTTTGTTTTCTGCCAACCTAGCAGTTCGAAAGCACGTAACAAATGCAAGTAGAAAAATAGGGACCACCTTTTGTGGGAAGGTAACTGCGTTCTATGCCCTTTGGCATTTAATCATGCCAGTCACATGACCATGGAGACGTCTTCGGACAGCGCTGGCTCTTCAGCTTTGAAACGGAGATGAGCACTGCCCCCTAGAGTCAGGAACAACTAGCACATATGTGCGAGGGGAACCTTTACCCTTATCTTTACCTTACCTTTCTTTTGATAGTACATTGAACATCCATTATTGTTGGGTCTGGAGAAGATGCTATCCTTTCTGTCAATCATATCTTTCCATTGCTGTGAAATCTCCTGGTCTTCCCATGCTTTACATTTTGAAAAAGCCCATTGGAAGGAGTTCCCTTATGTCTGGGATTTAATTGGAGAATGAGAAACCAGGATAGGTCTAGACAAATAAGGAAGGCTTTAGAGGGAAAGATCACACACACACACACACACACACACACACACACCAAGATCAATTAAATAAGTGCAAAAAGTTTACATTTCATCTCTAAAGATAATCCCTAGAATTTTTGTCTGTCTATCTATATGTCTATTCTCTTTAAAATAGTATACAACATAAGTTGTGGGTTTATTTCTTCTCCGTCTCCCTCTCCCTCTTCCTTTTCCTCTTTCCCTCTTTCCCTCCTTCCCCCCCTCTCCCCCCTCTCTCTCTCCCTCCCTCTCTCTCTCTCTCTCTCTCTCACACACACACACACACACACACACACACACACCCTTATATGGTCCCCATCTCACCAGAAGCAACTCTTTTGTTTTTGAAAGAAAACTTGAAAACAAATTATTTTTTCACAAAAATAAAATTAAAAAGCACAGAATTTATTGTCCAATAAAGCAGCTGCTTATAAATTGATATTAGAAAGGAAAGTTTGGGAAAATAACTCCAGAACTTCAAAGAAAGTTTTGGAATAATGCAAATGATATACTGAGTTATTTAGGATATTCAATGATTTAATAGTCTTGAGCTTTCTAACAGATGTTATACAAATATATCAAGAGTACTGTCTGAGGAAAGGACGCCTTTGGGACAGAACTGTTGCCTTGCTTTTCATGGATGATGAGAGGGAGTGTTTTTATTTTAAAGAAATGGCGCTCCATTCTATTTGAGTAGTATATGTCTGCTTGATTCCCATCTCATTTTGCTGCAGGTTAAAGTAACCCAATCCTGGACAGATCAGCTTAAAATTGAATGTCATTGGATTTATTGCAGTGTATGCAGGTAGTCTTTGACTTAGAACAGTTCATTAAGTGACCATTCAAAGTTACAATGACACTATAAAGAGTGACTTACAACCATTTTTCACACACACACACACACACACACACATAAATGAGAGCCACAATCAGAACACCTTTTCCCTTATTCATCACTGAAATTTAATACAATCTTTACCTGCTTAATTACTTGTGCTGCAGTCCTGAGTGTCTCCTTAGATTCCATTCAATGTCTGGGTTCACTGAATTAGACAGTCAGAGACCTGTGATCAGTGGTGGGTTGCTCCCGGTTCAGTCTGGTTCTTGTGAACCAGTAGCAATGGCGGCGGGAGGCTCTGCCCACCCATCCTGACATCATCACTGACGATCTGCACATCTGCAGAAGCTTCTGCGCATGCGCAGAAATGCACACACATGTGAGCAAAGCATGAGCCTGTGCATGCTTCCATTGCAAACTGGTAGTAAAGGTAAGTGGAACCCACCCCTGCCTGTGAACTGTTGTTAGAGGTACACTCTAAATTTCTTGGTTCCTCAAAGAAAGGCAGATGAGAGGAATTTTTTCCCCTCTACTGCAGACAATACAAATATGTGAACATTTCAGGTGGCCAATGCATCTTAAGCAAGGAGTTCTCAACCTTCCTGGATTGAGACTTATAAGGAGTTTCCAGCAATTTTGTAGAAAGCACATTGTTTTGCCTCAGGCACAATAATCAATCTTAGTCTTTTGGGTATTACTAAATTTACAAATCAATTTTCCACCTGCTTCCTTTTCTAAGAGGAACAGATGTTATGTGAAAAGCCACTGTGTATACTTTAAAATGAATGTGTATATTCTAGAGCAGTGTTTTTCCAACTTCATATAGTGGGCAATCAGGTTTTTTAATATCTCTTTTTCAATCTCATATATTTTTTAAAATATTTTTTAAAATATTAAGAAACCAAATGTTTTACTTTTTATTTGAAGTACAAATTTAACTCATTCATTATGTCTGTATTTTATAGCTTTAAAATAATTATTTATAAAAATAATGACTTGATGATATTTATTTATTTATTTATTTATTTATTTATTTATTTATTTATTTATTTATTATATTTCTATACCGCCTTTTTCCCGCAGGACTCAAGACGGTGTACAGTCAAGAAAAATAAAGATACACAAATATCATAAAATTGCTAATTAAAATTATAACATAGTTTGGCCCAATTAAATAAAAACCCAAAATTAGATAACATTTTAAAATCATTCACATGTTAACATGTTTAGCCCTGCCTGTTTGAACATCAGGGTCTTGAGGGCACAGCGGAAAGCACAGAGATCAGGGATATTTCATATCTCAGGGGGCAGTTCATTCCAAAGGGTTGGAGCCCTCGCAGAGAAGGCCTCCCCCTGGGAATCGCCAGTCGGCATAGTTTGACTGACGGTACCCTGAGTAGTCCCTCCCTATGAGAACGAACTGGTCGGTGGGAGGCTATTGGTGGCAAAAGATGGTCTCGTAGGTACCCAGGTCCTAAGCCATGGAGCGCTTTAAAGTTGATGACTAACACCTTGAATCACACCCAGAAGACCACCAGGAGCCAGTGCAGCTCACATAGGAGAGGTGTTACATGGGCGCAATGAGTTGCGCCCATAATCACCTGTGCGGCTACATTCTGGACCAGTTGGAGCCTCTGGGTGCTTTTCAAGGGGAGCCCCATGTAGAGAGCATTACAGTAGTCAATATGGGAGATGACTAGGGCATGAGTGACCATGCACAAGGCATCCCAATCCAGAAAGGGACGCAACTGGCGGATCAGGCGAACCTGATAAAAGGCCCCCCTGGCCACAGCTGTCAAATGCTCTTCTAAAGATAGTCGTGAATCCAGGAGGACACCCAAGTTGTGGGTCCTCTCTGTGGGGAGCAAGGTGTCATCCCCAATTGTCAGTGATGATACCAGCTGACTATACCGGGACACCGGAAGCCACAGCCACTCGGTCTTGGAGGGGTTGAGTCTGAGCTTGTTTCTCCCCATCCAGATCCACACAGCCTCCAGGCAACAGGACATCACAGTAAGGGCATCATTGGGGTGGTCTGGGGTGGAGATGTATAGCTGTGTGTCATCAGCATACTGATGAACATTCACCCCGAAACCATGGAGGATCTCGCCTAGCAGTTTTACATAAATGTTGAACAGAAGGGGTGAGAGGACCGACCCTTGTGGCACCCCACAAATAAGGTGCCTTGAGGTCGACTTCTGCCCCCCTGCCAACACAAACTGCGGTCAGAGAGAAAGGAGGAGAACCACCGAAGCACGGTGCCCACTATTCCTAACCCTTCCAGTCAGTGCAATAAGATACCATGGTCGATGGTATCAAAAGCTGCTGAGAGATCTAATAGGACCATGCAGTAAGATACCATGGTCGATGGTATCAAAAGCTGTTGAGAGATCTAATAGGATCAGGATAGAGGAGCAACCTCTGTCCCAAGCCCTCCAGAGATCATCAACCAATGCGACCAATGCCATTTCCGTGCTGTATCGCAACCTGAAGCCCGACTGGAATTGATCCAGATAGACATCTTCATCCAGGTATCAGGGTAGTTGTTGCACCACCACACTCTCAGCAACCTTTGTAATGAAGCAAAGATTGGAGACTGGATTGGAGACTCTTCCCAAATTACGTTCTCAAGACCTACCCCCATCTCCTCCCCTGGATCTACCCAATGAATCCCATGGAAAATTATTTCATGAACCCAAAAAGTTGTATCTGGAGATCTAGGTCAATATTCAATCCATTCATATATTTTACATTTGATAATAGCTAAAGATGAGAAATTACTTTCACAATCTACTGTAAGGTGTGATGTCATACCCCCCCCAATAGAATTGATTTTTCATTTTAGAGATTTCATTTCGAAATAATTCATTTAAATAGCTATCTGGTGTTCCTTTTTTAATAACAGAACCTTATATTCATTTCCTAATTAACTGCACAATGCTAAAATTTAAAGGAAATAAATTTTATGGACTCTATAAACTTCAGTTATAGAGCCGTGGTAGTGCAGTGGTTAGAGTGCAATACTGCAGGCTACTTCTGCTGCCTGCCGACTGCCTGCAATATGGCAGATCAAATCTCACCAGGCTCAAGGTCGACTCAACCTTCCATCCTTCTGAGGTCATAAAATGAGGACCCAGATTGTTGGGGGCAATAGGCTGACTCTGTAAACCGCTTAGAGAGAGCTGTAAAGGAAACCGTGAAGCGGTATAGAAATGTAAGTGCTGTTGCTATTGCTATTATGTATTCTTGAAGAGCAGAATTCAAATGTGTGTGTGTGTGTGGGGGGGTAACTGCACGTAGTCTGGAAGTACTACACATTGACAGTTCACAAACTGCTACTGCTTGAAACCCACTGTAGATCCAGACATTGCCCAAGCTCTATCACAAATCCAGGTGACCAGTTCTTTCCCCCCAGTAAATATCATTTTGATTCATAAAATCATCAATAAACTTAAATATTTCATCAGGTGTTATTCTTGTTGATGATGGTGTAATAAACATAAGATCTGTGGTTTTCATAAATAAGTCTAATAAAAAACATCAAACTGGAAGCTTCTTCTTAATCAGTTCTTTCATCAACTCATATCACAAAACATGGGTTATTCAATGGATGAGAGTTTTCTTGATATTTTTTGTCATGTTTTCAGTTCTGTGGTTCACTGATAGTTAAATAAAGATAATGAACTCAACTCATTTCATTGTTTTCTTTCAAAAATCCAGAATGTAATTAATTTGGAAACATCATATGAAGCAACATAAAGTTGTCAATGGAAAAAAAGTTACAACATATAGTCTTCATTGTTTTTTATTAGAACATTTTTTCTTTATTTTTCATGGAAAAGCATCTATGTGTTTACTTGAGAATTTTGCATATTTTCATGAATGATTGTCCAGTTGTGAGGATTTATACACTAATTATATTGTTCTATATTGAACTTACATATAATGAGATGTAAGTATTGCTATCTGGATATATAAACTCTCTACAAATATTCAGCAGAATATTTAAGGTCCAAGATATTTTTGTCTTCTTTCCCTAGGCTGGATTAGGCTAATAATTTGAAATATTCACATAATTTGAATATTTATTGTATTTCCCGGAACATTTCTCAACTATGTCTCTTTGTACAAAACAAAAACAAAATGATTTTTAATTAAAAGAAGAAGAAGAAACAGTCTTTAAATAATCAACCTGAAAAGATTTGTATACGGTCACTAACTACATTTTTTGCATCTTTGCATCTCTGGCATTGGCCTTTCTGGTTTTTGCTACTTTACCTTTGCACAAAATGGAGATGGGTTTTTACACAGGTTTAAAGTAAGACTTTAAAGATGTGGGATTTCCTCTTTGAACACATAATGTTCAGATTTCAAGTGCTATATTGGAGAAGAAGAAAAAAGCAATCATTTATACATTTTCTAAGGACCTATGAACTATGTGCTGGAAAATTTTGTTATGGAATACTATTTTGAAATGAACTAAAAAAAATCCCTTGCATATCTGGTTTGCAGAATGATTAAGATTTGTCTTAAAAATCTCAAGTTAAGTTTAAAATGTGTTGCCATTTTGTAAGTGCTTGGTGCAATGTATTAAGTATGCTGAAGTAGGAAGTAACATTCTGTTCGTTGATTGGTTAAAGTAACGTTCTGTTGTGATTGGTTAAGCCGCATGACAGCTGGCTTTATAAGAGCTGTCAGGCAGAGTTCTAAGCAGTTTCAGTTATAGCTGTGGCAGTTAGCCCAGCTGTTGTTAATAAATGGTTAATTGCGTGATCTTCGCATTGTCTATCATCTTTGATCCAGCCAATACATTTCACTTTGATTTGAGGATTTTGGTTTTTAACATAATAGCTCATGAGGTCACAGACTCATGAGTGAGTGAGGTAGGAATAAATATTTTAGATAAGTAAACATAATTCAAGTGGGCAAAATTCTCCTTTTTGCAGTGTATATACAGCTGACACCTATTGATCATGTCATAAGGTATTACTAGATATTGGTGATCCATTGACACTAGCTGGCTTGGATTCTCTCATAAATATTTCTGGATTGTCTCCAGAATCTCCACTGGTGTGCTGTGTAGTGATATAGCCATTATTTTTGCAGTGTCTGTGGTAGTGAACATAATAAACTTAGTAAGCATGTTCAATGCTAAGTTCAGAGCTGGTTCACTTAAACTACAGATGTCAGCAACACATTCTACAATCTGTCCCTGATTTTTAATTAACATGCAGAAAAGTACAAAACTTAAGCAAGAAGGCTGCAAGCATACTGATTCCACCTCATCAACTTCTCTGATTCAGGATTTTTCACATTGGTTTCAATGTGGGGTAAATATTGATGACAAATATATGTACGATGAGAAAGGCTGCTTTGAAAATGAAACCCAAACTTCATGAATTATGCAAAAGTAAGCAAGCTCATGCATCCTTTGATTTCTTTTTCTTTTAAAAATTTCTAATAATACCCGAATGCAGCATTTTTTTTTACTCTTATGGATAGAGTATTTACCTGAAGAAGAGGCATCTTCCCCATTTAAATGGAAGGTCATTGAGAGCATTGTAAAAGGGTCTTTTTCATTTAATCCGCTCCTGGGGGGTGGTTGTCTTAAATTCTAAATAATCTTCTTTTTGAGTAAGTGATATATTTGTAACTCCTAGCCCTTAAGAGATTGCTTTTGCCTGTCATTTGATTTAAAGAGATCACTTTACTTTTAAAATAAGCAGTCAAACTAAGATTTAATTTTAGTTAGAAAGAGGCAGCATCAATTCTATCCACCTGTTGGTCCCAAGCAATCTATTTCATTCAGTTTAATTACAATTCCGATTAGGCAACTGCTACCTATGTCCTGCTCTCCTGGCTCGATGGCTGCTTAAGAATGAAGTGCTTTTCTGAAAAGGAAGTTTTGGTGGAGAGGGACCATGTCTGTTGTCTGCCTGCATCCCTCTCTCTCCCCCGCCTCTCTCTCTCTCACTGAGTAAGGACATGAGGCCGAAAATGGGAATTTGGCTTAGGTGCATATTTTACTTTATCTGAGAGTGGCCCACTCTTAGAATAACAGAGTTGGAAGGAACCTTGGGGGTCTTCTAATGTAACAGACTGCACAAGCAGGAGACCCTATATGATTCCAGAAAACTGGCTGTCCCGTCTCTTCTTAAAAGCCCCCATTGATGGAGTATCCACAACTTATGAAGGCAAACCATTGCACTGGTTAATTGTTCTCACTATTAGGAAATCTCTCCTTAGTTCTAGGTTGCTTCACTCCTTGATTAGTTTCCATCCATTCCTTTTTTGTCTTGGTGCTTTGGAAAATGAGTTGACCTCTCTCCTTTGTGGCAGTCCCTCAAATATTGGGACATTGCTATCATGTCACCCCTTTTCACTAGACTAGACAAACCCAATTCCTGCAACCATTCTTTATATTTTTAATCTCCAGACTCCTGATCATCTTTGTTGCTCTTTCGTGCACTCTTTCATTTTTTTTTTTTAAAAATATGGTGACCAAAACTGGATGCAGCATTCTAAATGTGATCTTACTAAGCCCGACTGTCGGTCAGTCGGTCGGTCGGTCGGTCGGTCGGTCGGTCGGTCTGTCTGTCTGTCTGTCTGTCTGTCTGTCTGTCTATCTATCTGTCTGTCTGTCTGTCTATCTATCTATCTATGCATTATACACACATGTATGTTTATTACTGTTTATAAAATATATTTATCTGTATATGAAATCTTAATCTGTTCACCGCCCTGAGTCCTTTGGGAGAAGGGCGGTATAGAAATTCAATATATATATATATATATATATATATATATATATATATATATATATATATATATATATATATATATATATATATATTTCTGTGAATGTACCTGTCTCTTGTGCTGCATATGTGGATGATCCCATTTTGTACCTATTAGCACAGGACCATCCACTTTACTGTTAGAAGATAGATGTGGGATATACCAAAATTCTGAGTATTCGAAGTCCTAGTTTTGGTCCAGTTTTGGTTACCACACTATAAAAGAGATGTTGAGACTCTAGAAAAATTGCAGAGGAGAGCAACCAGGATGATTAGGGGACTGATGACTAAAACATATGATGAATGGTTACATGAACTGGGCATGGGTAGTCTAGTGAAGAGAAGGACCAGGGGAGACATGATAGCCATCTTCCAATACTTGAGGGGCTACCATAGAGAGGAGAGGGTCAAGCTGTTTTCCAAAGCACCTGAAGGCCAGACAAAGAATAATGGATGGAAACTGACCAAGGAGAGATTCAACCTAGAAATGAGGAAGAACTATCTGACAGTGAGAACAATCAACCAGTGGAACAGCTTGCCTTTGGAAGTTGTGGGAGCTTCATCACTTGAGACTTTCAAGAAAAGATTGGACTGCCATTCGTCAGAAATGATGTAGGGTCTCCTGTTTGAGTGGGGGGTTGGACTAGATGACCTATAAGGGCCCTTCCAACTCTATTAATCTGTTATCTGTTAACGTCTACTTTCAGGATTCTAGTCTTGTACTTATCCAGAAAACTTTAAAGAAGTTCGTTCCTTTGTTAAATGACTTTAGCATTCCATGTCTGTTTGATAGTATTGAGCTTTCTTTAAACTGTTGCTTTCAGACACTTCCTTTGGTTTCTAAGCAGACATCTTGGCCACTTCAGTATTGGTAGCACTCACCACTTGAGTTAGTTATTTGAAAGATTTGGATAATCCATGGGATCAATCCAAGGGCCAACAGTTCATTACTTTAATAAATTAAAAGGACTAGGGAATTATCAGTATTGATGAAAATGCTTGTTATGTAACTGAGCCTTATGCAGGACAAAGACAAGATTATAAAACATGTTTAAGGCTATATTTCACAAGTGGTAGCAGACTTGATGAATAGGGGGAAAAGGCTGATTTCATTAAAGTAGATTATGCAGATAAGAAACCTAACTTCCTTTGAATTGGCAAACCATCTAAGCATTTCCAAATTAATGAATAAAGTCTGGTTCACTGGAAGAAGATAATATTTGAATTATTAAAATTCTAAAGGAAATAATTTTTGGAAAATATTGATTCATATCAGAGAAATGGCTTTTGCTGCTTCTTGTTTTGAAAATTTCTGGCAAATTCTCCTAGATTCTATGCAAATTCTGAGAGATCTAGAAATAATTGCTGTATATTTTGGATCCCCAACCTCTATCTAAAAGTCTGATTTCTGAAAATCTAAACACTCTGTAACTACTGTGTGGTATGAATTCATTGGATTTTTCAGTGTTAGATTCATTGCAAAGTATATAAGTCACTCCTTGGAATTAATTTAGAAAAGAAGGGAGATTGTTTGGAAAGCAAAACTAGCACTTTTCATCATAGCAACTGTCAAAGGCTAGGTATGCAAATCAAGTTAGCTAATGTTGAATTTGCAAGCAAGTTCAACACTGGTACTGAATTTTAAACATTTTCAGATAAATATTAATTCCCAACAATCTCTTTAGTGATGGTCAGTCTCACAGCCCGCATACTTTCACACAAACCATTTCTGCAAAATTGGTTCCTGTCCAATTCTTGGCAATTTTTAATTTGATTTCTTTTCAAGGGGAAGACTTGACTGCCACAATATTTTAATTTTTTTAAATTAATGAGTGATCTATCTTGTCTTTTGTACAGATTTTTCTACCTGTTCCTATGCAGTCCCTATTTTGTAATCTGCATTCCACATCTCCAAAAAGCAGGCTGTAATGATTCCAAATTTAGTACCCGTGGGAAGAGGTTTCTGGGGATTTATGCCATTATATAATATTTCAATGTATTTATATATAGGTTGAGCAAAGTGGAGGTGCAACACGACTATAACATTCTGAAAGACAGCCATTTGGAGAGAGAAGAAACTGTCACCACAGAATGCTGATTAATCTACACAACCCATACAAAACTGCACTAAGGGCATATGCCCAAATTTAAGTTGCTCCTTTCTTGTAAGCTTAAACTAAGATGCCCTTAAACACACCATCTTTGGACTGAGATATTTTGGCAACAGCTTTTAAGATAGTTAATTAGAACTGCATATTCTCCCACTGGTCAACTCCCTTAATGCAGTGTCCTCCCACTTTCTTATTCAGAAAAGCAACTGCTAATTACTTAGAAATACATACTTGATGTATGTAGAAGTCAGGTAAGCCAACATGAACTCTTCCTTTCCTGTTTCCCTTCCCCACACCCTCAGGACTTTAAGGTAGCTTGAAGAGCACTGGATCATACCTGGCTCCAATTATAAAAGGAAAATGCTTATAGCATCTAAATGTTGGTAAGCAGTAGAGGAAGATTCATTTTATGTGGGAGGGTAAACAAAAAAAAAAAGCAACTGAAAGAATGAAACAATCATCATCTTAAGAGGGACTGCTGATGAAGGAGGACCAACTGCAGACCAACTGCAGGTGAGCTCAAAGGAGAGACAGAGCCAAACAGACCCACCTCTCCAGTAGAGATATTGAGAGTCTACAGCAGTAGTGAAATCCAATTTTTTTTACTACCGGTTCTGGGTGTGGCTTGATGGGCGGGGTGTGGCTTGGTAGGTGTGGCAGAAGAAGGATACTGCAAAATCTCCATTCCCACCCCACTCCTGGGGGAAGGGCATTGCAAAATCTCCATTTCCATCCCACTTTGTGGCCAGCCAGGGGTGGTATTTGCCAGTTCTCTGAACTCCTCAAAATTTCCACTACTAGTTCTCCAGAACCTGTCAGAACCTGCTGGATTTCACCCCTGGTCTACAGTCCACCCCCTATACAGATTGAAAGACTGGAAAGCCAAGACTTTAGTAGAGTCAATTGAAATAGTCGGAAAGTCTCAGAGTTGGTCTGCAACAAATTGAAATCATCATCATTTAACAACCCCATAATCCCTTGCGGGGTGGAGTCTGGGCAACTGAATGGAGCTAGCAGAGTGTTTAATGGCCGGATGCCTTTCCTGTCACCAATGCGGAGTTTTATTCAGCAGAAATATTCTCATTGTGCCCAGAGAGAAAAATATCTGCCTCTACCTAGGATTGAACTCACAGCCTCTGATTTTGAGGCGAGAACACCACCTCTAGGTCTCTGCACCACTCCTCTGCAACAAATTGAAATATGCTGTCTGAAATGAACTGGACCACTTGAGGTGACATGAAATAGAAAAAAAAAATACTCCAATGGCACAATGGGGGATTAACTTCTGTTCTCCAGAAACAATTGCTGGCCAGTTGTGGCAATGGGGCAAATAGGAATTTCTTTTAGAAACTTTCTAGAGCAATTGTTTATGTTTTAATTATATACACAACATTAAATACCCAGGTGTTGACTTACATGTTGCCTTATTTATTTTCAAGAATATCCTCTTGACATTTCATCAGGCCATAAAAACCGTGTGAAAAGTATTAATTTATTAAATGTATTATTTCATTATATTTATAATCAGACCAACTCCATTATAACTCTGGGTGGCCTAGAATTCATAGCATGCCTGTCATTGTCTGCTTGTTTATTTTAAGTTACTTTCAGTCCATTTAATAAATACAATTCTTTGGGTGACATAAAAGAGAAAATTTAGCAAAAATATTGTAATCCATTCAATTTTATTAAGTTTTCTTCGCAGATATTCTGCTTGATGATGTGACCAGAATAAGGATGTAGAGAATTAAGTAGAACACTCAGCCTGAAGACAATGAAGGTGCTTCTCTACAAATTGTGGAGTTATGTGTTCCACTTGCTACCACCACATGGCATTGGCTTCTGGTTTTTTCCCTCTTTCTCACGGGTGGGGAATGATGGTCCTTTTATGATTGGTGGACTTCAACTCCCAGAATTCCTGAGAATGCTGGCTCAGGAATTTTGGGAGTTGAAGTCCACAAGTCATAAAACGGCCATGGTTCCTTACCCCTGCTCTATCTTCTCTGGCAGCCAGCCCAATAAAACGAGGTATAAGGTATTTTGCATTCCTACTAATAACACTTCCTAGAGTCTGAAGTGAATATTTATTGTCAGAAACATTTTTCACTTTTCAATTATCAGATAGTCTAGAGATGTAAAAGCTCCTATCTTTCACAGCTGATCATGAAGCACATAGAGTGCTTCTATTGTTATTGAATTTTACTGTATTTATTTAGTTATTTTATTGAATTTTATTGAATTTTTGCTTAGGATAATAGCCATATCTGCAGATACGCATTGTCATGAAGAGCTGGAAAGAAAGAGATTATATCACTATGAGACAAAATATGTCTGACAAGAATCACTCTGTTATGCTCAGAAGCCTTTCTATGGCTTCTTTTGGTTATCTCGGCAGGAGGTTTATAGCGGCCTTTTCAGATTTGCAGTGTAGTTACTAAGTTTAAACTCCAGATTGAATGGTTTTCCTGTGGGAGACTCCTTTTTTTTTTTTTAGCTGATCATCACATGCATTTCTTCACTTCACCAGCTGACAAGCTGGTTGTGCTGCAGTTGGTAGCTTTTCTGCTCATTTTGCTGAATACATTTTGCCCAAGAGGAACCACTGCCTACTTAGCTTGGCTGGCCTGGAGGAAATCAGGTTGACAGCAGCTGGCATGTAATATTTTAGCTAAGTACTATACGCTGGGTTTTTAAAATTTATTTATCTTGACTAAACAGCTAAGCCACAGCATAAAGGCCCAAATCAAATAGATCGCAATGCAACTGCATCCTGATATTCTGTCTTAAGTAAAAACGTTAACATGCTTATTTTATATCTAAAAAAACCCCATAATAACCAAAGTACAATAATTAGCATCTTATTAAAACCAAATACATCAATCACTCAATATTGCATCAATAGCAACATTCCCTTTCAAAATAATGAGATGTTAAATTGGAAGTACAATATGGAAGTAATTAGTCTGTACATGAGTGAATTTAAAAGGACTTTTATCCATTTCCCATTTAGAGTCAGTGTACAGGAGAAACTGATGACACCTTTAGAAGGAATCTTAAAATCAAGATATACAGATTTGATTCATTTTAGCTGCATCATTTTTAGGTAGTTTCTAAGACATTTTCATCATGGTGCCACTTAACATTTGACTGCTGTTAAGTAAAGAGGTATTTACAGCTTATCTGTCTGGAACCTGCACTGCATATCAGACATTAATACAATCAAACGTGTCCAGAAATATTTCACAAGAAGAGTCTTCCACTCTTCTGCTTGCAACAAAATACCAGTCTTGAAATTCTGGGCCTAGAAAACTTAGAATTACGCCGTCTTCGGTATGACCTAAGCATAGCTCATAAAATTATCTGCTACAATGTCCTACTTGTCAATGACTATTTCAGCTTCAAACACAACAATACACACAATAGATACAAACTTAAGGTGAGCCGCTCCAAACTCGATTGCAGAAATCATGACTTCAGCGACAGAGTAGCAATGCCTGGAATACACTACCTGACTCCAGGAATGGGTTCTATTTATCTTTACTACCTGTTTGCAGTGGGGCCGTGCAGACTTTTCTGTGCAAGCAGAAGCTTCTGCACATGCGCAGAAGCATTTTGATGATGTTGGGGTCAGTGGGCGGAGCCTCCCACCAGTTTTACTACTGGTTCTATAGAACCGGTGAGAACTGGGGACAACCCACCACTACCTGACTGTGTGGTTTCATCCCCAAACCCCCAAAATTTTAACCTAAGATTATCTACTGTTGACCTCACCCCATTCCTAAGAGGTCTGTAAGGGGCGTGCATAAGAGCACCAGCGTGCCTACCATCCCTGTCCTAATGTTTCCTCTACTTATATCTATTTTATGTATTCAATTCATGCTTATAATTATATAAATTCTCACCTTGCTCATGGTTACTTCTGCGCTGGTCACTTCCTGATGTATTATTGCAATTTGCTCTACATGATGATGCCCTAGTGCAGGGATTCTCAACCTTTTCTATACCCCATACCCATGGAACACTTCTGATATATTCTCCCACCTCTTACAACAGTAAAAAAATTATATGCATATAATAGTGCATATACACTATAATTTTGAAACTTCTAAACCCAAAGTTTTTGTACCCCCTGGAATATTGTCTTGCAACCCCAATTGGGAACCCCTGGAGCCTAACCCTCAGTTGGGAACCTCTAGGGTCTAGTGGAACCTTGGAAGTCTTTCCCTATAACAGCCTCTGCCTTGTGGAACATAATTCCCACTGAGATCCAGAAGGCCTTTACCTTCTTAGCCTTTTGGAAAGCCATAAATAACAATCTTTTCTCCTAAGTGTGGGGTAGTTTCATTCGTCATCTTCAGGCTGGTGTTTTCGGCTTTGTGCTTCTAGGAGCAATGTGTGATTGCAGCTGTTTCTTCCTTTTAACTGCTAGTGGGGTGTGTGAACTGATTGGGTGGGAGCTTAGCTGTGATCTGATTGGGTGGAGTTGTGTTCAACTCCACCCAATCAGATGAAGGCACGAGCAGCTGAAGCAAAAAGGATGACTAGGGAGTAAGGCCAGAAGATGATTGGCCACTCCCATAAGGTTTAAAAGAGCAGCAACGAGTCGTTGGGTTCTTTATAGAAAAGCAACACTGATTCCTGTGCTTGTCAGCGTCTCTTGAACTTTGTGGAGTTTTTGCCAAGAAAAGCCTTTGGCAGGTTGCAAAGGTTGGTGATAAGGCCAACGGACTGGTTATTAAGAATTTTGTTTTGGACTAAGCTGAGAATGAATTCATTCTCAGCTGTTTTAATAAAATAATAAAGTAAGTTCGTTGAGGACTGAATTGTATTTGGTAACTACTTGGGGCCTTGATCACAACAGAAGCACTCTGGCTTGTGACTCCTAAGCTGGGAGAGTGGCTCCAACAGATCCCAGGAACAACATCAGAGCTCTCTGTGCAGAAGAGTGCAATACCAGGAACAGCTAAGATCTATGCAGAACCCTCAAACTCCCAGGCCTCTGGTAGAGAATCTAAGAGTAAGGAACACAAATAGCACCCAAAAGGGTGAGAAGGGAATTTTAACATATACTCTAAGAATAAACTAGGAACTGTTGAAATATAGAATCTAATTTCACTTATTCCAAATAAGGACGTTTTGGCTTATGTGCTATGCATGCCATGCCCAATTAATAGAGCTTGATGTTTCATGCCTAGTTGACAACTATATAACTGTCCTGTTCAGAAATGAAGTCCTAAATCAGCACTCGCGAGGCTAAAGCATATATTCAACAATCCTAAGATTTCTAAATAGGGACAGCAAGCCATCCAGAGATGGATAGGCTCATAAAAAGAAAGATTTGACATAAACAATTTTAATGCTGCAACATGTAGGTTCTTTAAAGGGGAAAAAGTATTCTTTCCATCAACTTTGCTCTGCTGTGACTTTTTCTGTATTCTAGGATATGTTTGATTGTGCTCTTTTCTCACAAGGTTTTGGGGGCTTCCTTCTACAGTATTCAGTATCTCTGATGGAAATGGTGAAAAATGGAACAAATGGATTAGGGATGCATGGAGGATTAGCGTTTCTGGGAAAATAGGCTTCCTAGATTTGTCACCTGAAGAGCAACATTTTGCAAGACTTCAGTAAAATGGCTTATTTACATGTATCTGAGCATGAATAACACTTTTATCATAATATATAATGCATTTATAAAAATACATTTTGCCTTTCTAAATCTAATGTGATTGATTGTCACTGAAATCAATAATGGTTAAATTAGTTGTGACGACTAACTCATTGATTTCAATAGAGTTTTCTAGGAACTTAATTTGAATGTTATTGGATGAAAACAGGGGTGGGGAATGAAATACAGCTTTAAAAAAGCAGAGTAGGGCTGTATAATAATAAAACTTCAAGTAATTTATTTAGACAACATTAAAGCTTCTTTTTGCACTCTGCCTCAAAGCAAAAAGAAAGAAAGCAACTACATTTTTTATTAATCTGGAATGAATTTTAAAATTCTAAACTAGGAATTTTTCCTTAAGATATGAAAGAAATGGCAAGACTATACCTTTTTCCTGCCTTGCAATGGCTAGAGTGGACCTTCTGGCTGATATCCTCTTAATTTCCCATAATCGTCTTGTGAAACTTGACTACCATACTGTAAATAATTAAAATAGCTGTGCTTTGCTTTCTTGGTGAAGTCTAGTTTGGTTTTTAATGTCCATGTAGCAGGATGATACAGCCTATTTCCAGGTGATTAAACCAGGAATAGACAAGTTGGTACCCACTACCTACAGTAGTGGCCAAAATTGTGGGAATCTTTTGGGAAAAATGTATTTTCTAAATCTGGCTAATAACATCACTTTTTTTTTTTTTGGAGTAGTACCATAAAATTATATATCAATGGAAAGATAATTTAATCAAGAATGTAATGCAATAACTTTTATGAAGGATTTGCTATTAGAATAGCAGTTACAGTATAAAGAAGAAAAGTGAAACACATAGAAAAAATGAGATATAAAAAAATTATCATGTCAGTTAATACTTTGTTGGGTAACCTTTAGCATGAATTACAGCCTTACAATGTCTTCCCATGGAGTGAATCAAGTCTTTTAGTTCTGCAGCTTTTATGATGTGAAACCAAGATTGAATGATTGCTTCTATTAACTGGGTTTTATTGCTGGATTGCTTCTGACTAACAAGTTTCTTTAGTCGGCTCCATAGATTTTCAATTGGGTTAAGGTCTGGGCTATTCCCAGGCCATTCTAGCAGTGGAATATGATTACCTTGAAACTAAAAAAAAAAAAAAAAAAAGTGGTGTTATTAGCCATCAAACCTCAAAAATACACTTTTCCCAAAAGGTTTCCACAATTTTGGCCAGTATTGTATACCTTTCTCATGCTATCTGATGTACTCTTTGTATTCTGTGTCTTGGTTTAAATGTTAAACATGAAAGTGGCATGTTGTAAATCAAAATGCCAATCTTTAGCACCTTCTTTATTTATCAGAATGCCTTTGAGTCTCTCATAAATCTGTCAGGTTTTTTGGAAAATAAAAATGGTGTGTTCCTTTTGTTTGAAAATGGAACCACCTTCCCTGGAAAAAAATTAAAAAATAAAAATAGACAACTGGGTTGGGAGAATGTAAGAATGAGAAAGCCAGGAAGGAGAGCTCATCATTTTTCTTTTTACTAAATGATTTGTAACTTTTTACGCTCGTGGACAATTCCTTTATAAATATAAAACTCCTTGTAGTAACTATTTTGTGAGTGCTTATCACATGTTTTCAAAATCTGAAGTGAATCTGTCAACACAAGACATTGGCTTCTGCACACATACATTGATTAGATTCTGGTTTATTTCACCCAATTATGTAAAAAATCAACTCTATAAAGATTTTGCTATTTTGGACATTTCTAATTGCAGATTTCTCTTTTTATCATCTCTAGAGAAGCGTATAATAGAAAAGCCAAGATCAGTGACCAGAAAACAGTATTCACAATCAAGCTATATGTGTCATCATGGTTTGCCGCACTTTCAAAAGCATTACCATAAATTGTATCTATTTATCAAAAGAATTTCAATATTGCTCATTCCTAAAGAACAATAATTTTAGAACACCCTAATTTCTGTATTTGACATCTTCCCCAAAGGCCATTTTTAATGTTAAAAAAAAAAAAAGAGCCAAGTTAACTGATGATATTGGCTGCAACTGAACTTCAGAAGGTGTTGACAGCCAGGCAAAATTTATTGAAGTGCAAAAAATTAGTTGGATTTCTCTGAGGAAATATAGAGCAGCTGAACTGGAGGCTGCAGCAGATTTCTCTAAGGGCTGAAGATTATGGGCCTGTGTTAGAGAGATAGAAAAAAAAATGCAGGGATAGGGCAATTTTGGGGGAGGCGGTGGTTCTATTTTCGTGCACACATAGCCAGTTTGTGCTTTCTGAATATGTCTATGAATTTGTTTGAATTCATATATGATAATGTGAGTCTCATCATTTGTGTCTGAGATGAGAACTTTGGTTCATTTCTTCGATGATCCATTTGTTTCTTGTCTTGGTTGTCCATGGTATTCTCAGCAATCTTCTTCAACAATCAAAAATACCAATATTCTTTCTATCTCAAGAGTGGACAACTATGGCAACTTTAGGACCTGTGAACCTCAAGTCCCAGAATCCCTGACCCAGCATGGTCATTGCTCACCCTTGTTCTATCCTGCTTCTTCAATGTCCAGCTTTGCTTTCTACTTAAGTGTCATAGAGAAACTGCCCAATTCTGGTCTTTGTAGGTATAGACACAACTTGGCATAACTTTTCCAAAGCCTTCATTGCTACTCTACGCAGTGCTAGTGAATAATATATTTTTGACTCCTGGTTCATTTCTTGTTGATAGTTGATCACAGGGCAAAAATTACCCACCTTTTCAATATTAGCAATTCTAAGGTTAGTTGCTGCATCTATTTTCATTAATTTGGCATTATTTAATTTTGGTTCTATTTTTTCACTGTTCTTGACTTTCATTTACAAGGGCTTACATATTATTAGCATTTTCAGCTATTAGAGTAATGTCATTAGCATAATGCAGCTTATTGATGTTTCTTCTTCCTTCTTTAAAATCATGTTCACCTTCCAGCTTCAGAGTTGACACCAATCCAGTTTCCCTCAGTATATATTCAGCATATCGATTAAACAAGTAAAGGAGAGTATAGAGCCTTGTTTCACTCCTTTGCCGATCTGGAGCCAGTCTGACTTGCCATGTTCCATATAGACTTTGGCTTCCTGACTTCTGTGTAGCTTTTGCATGAGGACAGGAGAAGTTCTGGGATTTCCATTTTTCTAAATATATAGCACAACTTGAGTTGATTAACATAGCTGACAGCCTTTTAAAAATCAATGACGTATACATTGACTTCTTTTTGGCATTCTTTGGTTTTCTCAATTATCAGCAGTAATATCTCTTGTTCCTTGGCCTTTTCAAAAGCCAGCTTGTACATCTGACACCTCCGGTTACATGTAGGGTTCCAATCTGTTTTGGATGATATTAAGCATTATTTTGCCAGCAATTGAAATTAAGTATATTCTACAATAGTTTCTACACTCTGTTAAATCTACTTCATTTCTATTGAAACCTAGACTAACGTCATCCAATTTGCTGGCCATTGTATTATTCTCCAGTTTTTCTGGTGCATTTTTTTTCTAAAGAAGCTTGGATGTTGGCATCACAAATTTTATATTAAAAATTTCAGTATACTTTTTCACTCTTTCTTTGATCTTTCAATCAGTTGCTGTCTGCCAATTAGTTTTCTTTAGCACACCAGTTCAAAATTGCAATCACTTGCTAGGTTCAGAAATGTTTTCAAAGTTTTTCCTTATTTTTCTATGTTTGTTTCCATCTTCAATGTCTATACAGATGTCATTATAATACTGCTTCTTGTCTTTTCTAATAGTTCTCTGAAATTCTTTCTTTGTTAAGTTCTTCCTGAAAGCTTTCTTTTTCTTTTCTTTGACTTCCTTCCCCTTTTTAGTAATTTACATTGTTTATTCTGACACCCAGTTTGCTTTCTTCTGTTTCTTGATCTTTGGCAGTCTTTTTTTTTTCGCATTTAGTTTTGCAAACTACTTTGATTTTATTCCTTAGTTCCTCTGATTCCTAATTCCTAATCTAATGAGGTTCGAGACTTCAAAATTATTCCTGATGTTCCTCTTGTTCATGGTGTGTATATGATGAAGATAATATCATGGAAATCAATTGGCTTGTTCTTATGCTTCAATTTAGCTTGCAACTTCTACATGAGCAATTTTTGATCTATTCCAGTCAGCTTCTGGCCACAATTATAACTGATCTCTTTCATATCCTTAGACCAATACAGTTTTGATTCTGTGTACTCAATCTAGAGATGTCTAGGTATATAGATTTAATTTTGTAGACATGTGAGCAATCAGTTAGTAGAGGTACTGTCCAGTTTAGTTTGCACCAAGAATATATGTGCAGTCAGTCCCTATGGTCAAGCACAAACATGCTCTATACAGCTAGTCTGATGTTTATTTATTAAACAAGTGCAAGCAGCAAAAGAATTAACTTGCTAAAACAGTATAAAAAGGAGGCAAAAGCAGGGAAAGGGTCAGACATAAGCAACAGGCAAGAATTTAAATTATTTATAAATGCATAGCTATATATCAAAAAGACATAGAGATTTCCAGAGGCACTTGAAATTCTACTGCAGTAATTGGCATAGACAGTGTCACAGGAAGTAGCCTTTGGTCATTCCAGCTTTAAAACTTTTATGTACATAATGGCAGCAGCGTAGAGATTGAAAGTAGTACACCAGCTAATCCTTCCTGTATTCTGCACTATTAAGAAGAGTTTGGTGGATCGAGACGATGTATTCAAAATTCTCCTTGAGTATGCTATAGCTTTGATTAAGATCAAATCGCTTCTTCTCTGTGACTCTATGCTGGCTTGATGTTATAAAGTTAATTTAATGTTGCATGGTAATTTTCTAGATCTTGTATTTGTGAAAATCTATGGCAACAATTATTTTAAATATATATACATGGTTATGATAGTTCTCCTGGACAGATGTGGTACTGACTTCTTCTATTTTTTTTTCCACATGGAAAATGGATTTAAGTTATAGGAAAGCAGATTCTGACAGAATGTTAGAAAAGGCTTTCTAGCACATTGTGGTACTGGATTCAGGTACAAAAGTTTCAAGCAGAGATTAGTTAACTATCTGTCTTGTTGTTGTCGTTGTTAGTTGTGAAGTCTTCTCTGTCCCATCGCGACCCCATGGACAACGTTCCTCCAGGCCTTCCTGTTGTCTACCATCGTCTGGAGTCCATTTAAGTTCATGCCTACTGCTTCAGTGATTCCAGCCAGCCACCTCATTCTCTGTCATCTGTTCTTCATTTGCCCTCAGTCTTTCCCAGCATTAGGCTTTTCATTAGGTGGCCAAACTATCTGTCTCGGATGCTTTAATTTGGATTCCTGCACCAAAGAGGAATTGGACTCTATGATTTAAATGGCCATCCAGCTTTATGATTCCATGACTCATTGGGAACACAGAGTAGGATAATTACATTCTTTTCTGTCCCAGCTATCTTAAAGGGAAAGAAGATTTGCAGTCCCAACTAGAATTTTTGCACAAAGTCACAATTCCCCCGTTATTATAATTAGTGGAAAAATAGTTATTTACATGATGGAGGTAAGGAATGGTCTGAGTTAATACATTTATCCCTTTTGAATGGTCTGTCCCAGTAGTGGGTTCCCCCCAGTTCGGACCAGTTTGCAAGAACCAGTAATAAAACTGGTGGGAAGCTCTCTTACCAACCCCGACATCATCAAGAAGCTTCTGGGCATGCACAGAAGCGCACATGCAGCCC
The DNA here is from genome assembly GCA_030761175.1 of Masticophis lateralis. Taxonomy (NCBI): domain Eukaryota; kingdom Metazoa; phylum Chordata; class Lepidosauria; order Squamata; family Colubridae; genus Masticophis; species Masticophis lateralis. The sequence continues at coordinate 51,304,951 of JAUDYJ010000002.1, forward strand.
CATTGTGAACTGGTAGTAAAGGTAAGTAGAACCCACCCCTGGTCTGTCCTACACCATAAGGAATACCATACTAACACTATAATGCAATGCAACACAATGCAATGCAATGCAATGCAATGCAATGCAATGCAACACAATGCAATGCAATGCAATGCAATGCAACACAATGCAATGCAATTTTTTAAAAAAATTCCTTTTTGTTCCTAAGTAAAGAACCTAATAAAATTTCCATATTTATGGTGCTTATTGTAAGAAGATATCCACTCATTTGTATGGTTTTAAAATGTCATTCTAGTCAAAAAAATAGTGCATCCCAATATAGTTCTGTCATTAGCTTCCTTTCCAACATAACAAAAAAAAAGGTCTTCATGTGGATCGTGTGACTTATTTTCCTAAAGACAAATAAGCCTTATTTGAATAGCTTTCCACCCCTAGTTCGTTAATTATGAGACACTGAAACAGGTTAAATTTTTTGAGACTATATAGACAAATGCTTGCCATTTGGTAATATAATAACCTGTAACTCTTCCAAGGACATTCCTGTAATCTTTTTAATCTCATCCATCTTCCTTGTCCATTACTGTCCCTTATAACTTTCCTCAATCCTGTCAAGCATAATCAGCTTTCTAGGTCATCATCTGCTGGCATCACGTGCCAAAGTCTGTGATTTTCTGCTTGCTGACCATTGCCTCAAGAGAACAATCTATTTCGTTCCAGATTGATTGATTGGTTCTGTCCAATCCTCAGGCACTTTAAAGATGAAGAATCCTGTGGAGCCTCAGAAGTGTCCATCAGTAGCTAGCACATGGACAGAAGACTTAAGCAGGCACTCAGCTTACCTGGTCATTACCTCCACTATGAGGGGAGATGACGTATTTTTCCTCTTTTGCATTAAAGATTTTGAAATGTGTATCTTCCTCCATATATGTAAATATATGCAAAGATTGTGCAAATGTGTATTTTTGCTTTGATTTTCTTCTTCTTCTTCTTCTTCTTCTTCTTCTTCTTCTTCTTCTTCTTCTTCTTCTTCTTCTTCTTCTTCTTCTTCTTCTTCTTCTTCTTCTTCTCCTTCTCCTTCTCCTTCTCCTTCTCCTTCTTGTCCTTCTCCTTGTCCTTCTCCTTGTCCTTCTCCTCCTCCTCCTCCTCCTCCTCCTCCTCCTCCTCCTCCTCCTCCTCCTCCTCCTCCTCCTCCTCCTCCTCCTCCTCCTCCTCCTCCATTGAACTAGGTTCTTATGTTGTAAATCCTCTATTGATTTTTATCCCTTGTGTAGTATTTTCAGCAGCAAAAAAACGGTAGCATCATTCCACTTCCTCCTAGTTTGAGGTTATCTCTGTAGCTTTCTTATGCATTGAATCTCTTGACAATTGAGGTTATATTCAGAGATTTCTTGACTGCAGTGGAGGAATATTTTATCTGCAATTCCTCTGTGGTTATATATTGTTATGTCTTGTGAGACCAAGCTTGCCCTATACAAAGTATTGCTTCCATTATAAGGCAAACAAATACAATGAAGTCACAATTCACATGCATTCAGTGTATGTGGGTAAAAGGCTCTTAATGTTCTGGGTTGATCAAAAGAAAGCTTAGCTTTTACACGTAGCAAAAGTGGGACAAATTGTATGTATGAAGAATGTTGGTATCTTTGCAAGATAAGGAAGCCTTCTCCTCTTCCTCCTAATTCTTTGGGAGAATAGGAAGGATAACCCCCCTCAGCACCAACAGTCCAATATTATGAGGTTGTCATTCATTTCTTTACTAGCAAGCAGAATAGATCCTGTCGGTTCTGCTCCACTTCCTAGAAGATTATAGAGGCTATTTCAGAGCAAGCTGAATTGTAGAATTGGGATGTGTTTGAAAATGGAGCATAAAGTTTTTTTAAAGGCACAGGGAGACTTTTAAACAGACCGAGAGATTCAACTTCTCTCTCAATTTAGGGCCTGGGTACCAATGTCTGTCAGGGTTCTAGTGCAGATTTGGGATGCGCTGTGTGAGATTCTTCTGAGAGTTTCTGGGTTGATGATTATAATGAAATGAGAGCATCAGCTTCTGCCTTAGGCAGCCAAAATGTCTGAAGTCAGATTTGCATTAAAATTATTCTGAATATGCTGTGAGTTGAACTGCATTTCATTTGGAAAATATCTCTCTGCTGCTGTGGGTAGTTGATGCATTATCATTTATTTGTGGCTGTTCTTTAGACAAAGTACAACATTTCTCTTTTCCAGGTCGTTTAAATAGAAATGTTAATTAATGAATATGATCTGATTGGGATGAAGATGAATTCCCAGGAGATTATATTATTTCATTAAATAATTATTTGTAGTGCTTCAAAGTCACTGGGTGAGTGGAGAGGGAGAGCAGACAGATGGCTGTCACAGTGGAGTTCCACAGGAAGAAGAATCACGGAAGAGGGAAGACTGATGAGACAAATTATATATTCTGAGGAATTCTACAATCAGATTAGCATCAAGGAGTTAAAAGGTCATCTCTTGAATAGCTACTGCTGGCAAAGGGTGTAAGTGATGGAGTGACTGCTTCTGGCTGAGTTAGCAGTGGCTATAGGAGAATTATAAGTCAATCAAGTACTAGATGTGAATTCACTGACAAGAAACAAGGAACACAAATACGATTTTGCCAAAGAGATTACTCTAGACCCATTTTTCCTTCTAAATTACTGCACTGTGTGTTGAGTAATGAGGAGCCTAAGAAAGGAGCAAGAAGAAATAAGGGATGGTTATATCTTAAACCTGCTAGGTGTACAGCCTTTTGAGTGGCTCTGCATATTTGGAGTTGTGTATGTGTACATGGTGCCTCAGTGGCTAAGACGCTGAGCTTATCGATCGAAAGATCAGCAGTTCAGCAGTTCAAATCCCTAGTGCTGTGTAATGGGATGAGCTCCTGTTACTTGTCCCAGCTTCTGCTAACCTAGCCCGTAAAGCACATAAAAAATGCAAGTAGAAAAATAGGGACCACCTTTGGTGGGAAGGTAACAGCATTCCGTGTGCCTTTGGCATTTAGTCATGCCGGCCACATGACCACGGAGATGTCTTTGAACAACGCTGGCTCTTTGGCTTTGAAACGGAGATGAGCACCGCCCCCTAGAGTCAGGAATGACTAGTACATATGTGCCAGGGGAACCTTTACCTTTATCTTATGTGCATTCTGGTACCTGCAAAATTAAATTCATTGTGTTTGTCATAGCATTTCAGGTACTGCATGCAAAGTTAGGTGTATGAACAATTGCTATAGAAATACAAAAGGATCTCAGAAAGGTAATGAGAATTCATTGCCAGCCTTTATATCTGAAGTGAAGTGGTGACTTCAGACAACCAGTTTTGGATTCCATCAAAGTTCATCAAAGTGCTAGTTATTTAAATTGTTATTTTTATATTGGAGTAGCTTTCCTGGATGATAAAATAACAAGGCTACCCTTGAATTCTATCTTATCTGACTTGGTAAGGAGTTGGCAGAGAAATTAACACATTTTCTGTTAATTCTTAAAACTTGACAGGATAATTTTTTTTAAGAAGGGTGTCAAAGTGCAGATTCTAAACTGAAGAAAAAAAATTAAATCCATTGCTTTCCTTTCTTATCCATACAGTAGTTATAGTTATGAGTATGTGCAGAGTTGAGAGCAAAAATGAATGTAGAATTTTTGCTGTCACTGATTCTGGAAATAGAAGCTGATTAATGAAAGGCTTATTTTCCTCAGGATTTAACATAGAAGACATCCGTATTGATGAAAAAGAGTTGCACATTTCCTTGCCTAGTGGCATTTTAAGCAATATCAACCCATGTTTTATTCCCTGAAAACTACAAGGTTATGGCAGCCAGCAGAATTGTAGCCAAAGTGGAAACAGACAGGTTATAGTTTTGTAACTGTAGATGATGAGCTTTCAAACAAATATCACTGATTTTTCCTCCCCCTTTATTTATTTTGGTATTATGGTTGGTGGCTATAATTGGTATGTTATATTATCTGAGTATGGAGATCATTCCTCCCTCTGCTTTGCATTTTTTTTTGGGGGGGGGGTTATTTTAAAGTTTGATGGTCATATGAAAGGGAACAAATAGGGAGTAAAATAGTGTCTTTTAGGTAGGTCATGACAAAAATACATTCTTACAGGCAGTGCATTTCTATGCTAGTTAAAATGACACTGTAGAAATAACAACATGATACTTGGCATCCATGATATGAGACTAGCTCTGCCTTGAAGTTGGGTGAAAATATATGTGTGTTGTGTGGGAGGCATCTGATTTGTTGCTTAGAAATGAGAAGAATGAAGTGCCAGAATTCAGCCAAAAAAAAAAATGTTCCACATTATATGATCTTGAGCAAGAGAAATTTTCCTGTGAACTGACCCAGTTGTGTTTATTGTGACAGATGATGGTGGTGATGATGATGATGAATAAATCAGAGAATTTATGAAACTCGACATGAACAACGAATACTGCTTTCTGATCAATTATGGTTTTTAGTGTATATTCCTCTGGAGAAAAAAAAGAAGGTGGGACACTGTTCTGATCTGAATTTATTATTGATCGATTGAAGATATTTATTATTTTATAAACAACCCAAGATAGCAAATATATCTAATGCACCTTCCTCCTCCTATTTTCCTCACAATATCAATCCTGCCAGGTGGGTTTAGATGCTTCATAAAGTTTTAATTGAAAAAATGCTTCTCTTCTGCAACAACACTGTATGAGTTAATGGGTTTACCCAACATGCTGCCACTACTATTGACTTGCTGCATGAACCATGGTTATGAAAATTTATAGGAACAGGAGATACACTTACCACCACTAGTTTACTGAAGAAACTTACTAAATATTGGGAATGCCCTTTCTATGAATGTTGTTTTTATCTTAATCACTTTTCTTTCCACTTCCTCCCTGTTCAGAGGAACCATCTTCTCCCTATGTTTTGGAAGAAAATTATTTTTCCTCTTTTCTACCCTCATTTTTCTTCCTCAACACTCTTATATTCTTGAGACTTCCTTTTTTTTTTTTATTACTTTACTTTTTACTTTGCACAATTGTATTTTAGGGAAAAACCATTTGGGTAATCTGGTCAAGTTTTTTTAAAAAAATTCTCCATATAAATAAAAGCAACCCACCCCCATATAACTTATTTCAGTGTTTATCTTGGCAGAAGTGCAGAGAACATTGCTGAACACTGCAATCTATGCATATAAACTCAGAAAAAAGATCTCATTTAGTATAATGAGGTTCATCTCTGAATAAATATGAAAGGATTAAAATATCTTTCCCTAAACTACTTCAAAGAAAATAAATAAATCTAGCCATAGTTGTTGTTTTTTCTTTCATCATCCATACTTTCATAATCTAGAAACATAATCTGTTTCTAGAAAGCTGACCAGGAAACCAGGTTTCATCATGTGAATGAATCAGGATTCCCATCTTGCAAGTAGATTCTGCAGACAACTATAAAAGTAAAGGTTCCCTTCGCATATATATGCTAGTCGTTCCCGACTCTAGAGGACGGTGCTCATCTCCATTTCAAAGCCAAAGAGCCAGCATTGTCTGAAGACGTCTCCATGGTCATGTGGCTGGCATGACTCAATGCCAAAGGCACACGGAACACTTTTACTTTCCCACCAAAAGTGGTCCCTATTTTTCTACTTGCATTTTTTACCTGCTTTTGAACTGCTAGGTTGGAAGAAGCTGGGACAAGTAACAGGAGCTCATCCCATTACACGGCACTAGGGATTTGAACCAGTGAATTGCCGACCTTTTGATTGACAAGCTGAGCATCTTAGCCACTGAGACACCGCATCCCCTGCAGACAACTATAGGATATGATATACTCTTACAATAAATAAATAACATTGATTTTTCCAGCTCAAGCAGAATTACCACTTATGAGTTTACTACTCAATTCTACTTTTGATGTTCTTCTTATGTTGATGTGCTGCCTCCTTTTATAGGATTTCTAAACATTTAACTTCTTTTTTATAGATGTCCATTTTACAAACATAACTAAATCAGACATATCGAAAGACAGGATCTGTGCTAACATAGGAAATAAGTGAGCCTTGCTTGACGGTCTGGGGAAACAAAAAGAGGAAACTTTTTGTCTTTGCTAATACAAAAACCCAAATCTGTAGATCAGACAAAAGAAACCATCTCTTGGTACCCTTCACAATTGTTTTTGCTAGCCTTATTCCACAAGAGTGACCGAAACTAATGAGAAAAGCTCATTTTATAGACGTTTTTTTCCCTGATATCTTGCATAGTTAGAAAAGAGAGACACCAATGCAAGTAACTCCACATTTTCTATAATTTGACGGTTCATTTGGCTTCATTAAGAAATGTGCTAGTGGCTCAGAAATAATCTGTCAGGCCACTATTGTTGCCTTTGATCAGAATAATTGGAACACAATCAGAAACTCCTTGAGAATTGCTTTTGGGGAAATGAAAAGTAATATATCAAGCACACTAAATACAACAATGGTCTCATTTATGAGGACTGCATGAATGATTTTGAGGGCTACAAAGTATATGAGAGTAACCCCCCACCATAGACATTAGAGGGAAAAGAATTAGTATTAGACTAAATTCAGTTAAGAAGGGAGAAAGACATAAAAGTCTCTTGTCATACCTTCTGGAAATAATTTCCACAAATAGGCGCCTATTGACTATCGTGCTGAGGGCTCCAATATTCCAGCTGGGTTGATTTCAGATTTCATTCTCTTCTAGTTTTATAATAAACTGCTTATAATAATAAAAGACATTCATTCAGTGACTACAATAAAGAACTCCTTTTTTCAAGATTGTATTATTATAATCCAACAGGGGGCCCATATGGAATAACAAGAACATCATTTATCCTCTCAACAGGGTGGAAGCATCATATCTGTGCTGTACAACACGTCACCTGCCAATGAAGGCCAAAATTAAATCCAAACTTGCTTAGAATGGACACTTCCCCGAAGCAGGAAGAATTTTTCCTTTTTGCCTCCAGTTCTCAAGTCCATGCTATGTGGTCTGTTACTCTGTTGATCCCATAAAAGCTGTAAAAACTAGGCCTTTGAATTATGCTTTGTATAATATCCCCAGCTTTGCTTCTCAAAACTATACAACAGTACCAGCTGCTCAAAGACTTGGCCTGGCTCCTGGAGGGCCTTCAGAGCTCTTCTGATATTGCCAGTGCATTGCCAAGTTTATGAGCAGTTGAAGCTAAAGATAGATAAAGCCATCAACATTGGGGAACAATTGGAACCAGCAAGTGAGCTATTGTACCATGAATGTGATACTACAGTTATTCAGAATAAAGTATATGAATTTACGTATGTCTCAGAAAAACAGCATCAAGTATTTTACCTGTTAAACAGATTCCTAGCCAGGAAGCTGGTTCACCCACATGCATAGAAGGCTGTGGAAATGCCAAGTTAGGTTTGGATCTTTCTGCAAGTAACTTGCAAAAACATTCCATCTATGTCAACTGGGGCTTATTAGTAGAGAAATAAATTCAAGGAGAAGGTTGCTGAAGTCTCATGACACTTTTATTATTATTGCTGTTGTTATTGTTGTTGATGCTATTGATCATCGCACAGTCAGCCAGAGGTTCAGACTGAGTTTGGCATTTTTGTCTACCTATTGACAAAAGGACCTGGAATAGACAGATCTAGATGTTTGACAGTGTTACAGATATTGTCGCAGGATGGAAGCCAGTGGTGGGTTGCTCCCGGTTCGCCCTGTTTCGGGTGAACTAGTAATGGCGGCACTGGAAGGCTTCGCCCACCTACCCAGACATCATCAAAAATGCTCTGCACATGCGCAGAAGCACTGCGTGCTCGCAAAATGACTGTGCACACCTGCGTACTACCAATAGCGAAACGGTAGAATCAGGATTTGAAACCCACTACTAATGGAAGCTGTTCCAAGTAAAACCTTCTGCAAATGTCTGATTATTGTTGTTGTTGTTGTTGTTTGCACATTCAGCCAGATGTTTAGAGTGGACTTGATATTTTTACCTACCTATCCCACCATCTAAGAACCTGGGGCAGGCAGATAGACTTTAGTGATTTTAAAGATATTGTTGCAGGATGTTAACAGGGATGCAGTGTGCAACCTGTCGATCGAAAGGTTGGCAGTTCAGCAGTTTGAATCCCTAATGCCGCATAACGGGGTGAGCTCCCAGTACTGGTCCCAGCTTCTGCCAACCTAACAGTTTGAAAGCACATAAAAAATGCAAGTAGAAAAATAGGGACCACCTTTGGTGGGAAGGTAACAGCATTTCATGCACCTTTGGCATTTAGTCATGCTGGCCACATGACCATGGAGTTTAGTCATGCCGGCCACATGACCGTGGATATGTCTTTGGACAGCATTGGCTCTTTGGCTTTGAAATGGAGATGACCACTGCCCCCTAGAGTCGGGAACAACTAACATTTATGTGCGAGAGGAACATAACCTTACCTTATTGCAGGATGTAAGCTGCAATTGTCAATGTAAATGGTGTTTACACATCAGCCCGGACTTTTGGGGATTGTACCCAAGGCATCAATTACTATTGGCATTACCTTTGGTTTCTTTTGCCACCTTTGTTCTTCTATTGGGAGGTCTTTGCATTTGTGATTTTCTTCAGTTCTTTCCCTTCTCTTCTGTTATCTCTTCCATTATCTCCAGGTACTCCAATGTCTACTATCCAAAGTTTTTTTTTCTTTATTATTGGCAATAGTTAAGTCTGGGCTGTTATGTGGCAGGTGCTTCTCTATGTCCTAGTATCACTTTAGCTTCTTCTTTTTATGTTTTTTTCTTGGGGGCAAGAGAGGGGGCGGGTTTTGTGGTTCCACTTGTTGCTTGCAGGCAGTGGTATTTCTTGCAGATATTCCAATGCATTATTATTGCTACTTTGCCATGCCATTGCTTGTAGTCATTTTTTGTGATTAGAAGCTAAGTAGGTGGTCCGCTGTTTCTTCAGCTTCTTTGCAGAGGCAGCATGTGCTGCCAGTTGTTGTATTTTCAATTCTGGCTTTATATGCATCTGTTCTTGTCTTGTGCAGCCAGAATTAGCTCCTCTGTCTCTTTCTTCAATTTTCCCGTTCTTAAGAGATTGCCAGGTTTTGCTGTTAACCATTTTACCCTTTTCAAAAAAAAAATGTACTAGGCATGTATTTGCCATGTCTCTTTTATTTTATTCATCTTGTTGTATACCAGTTTGGTCTCTCAAGCATTCACTAAGCCTTCATGGTATACCAGCTTTAGTACATCTTCTTCACTGTCCTTGAGGTTGTCTTCCAATGGCCTTTTTTTATTCTTTAACTGTCCAGTCAATTTGCAACATTCCATGCCTACCTATTTTTCTTGATAAGTAGAGTCTGCCAATATTGCTGAATGGATGATGATCATGATTCATTTTCATTATTTTTCTGGTTTTCTCATCCAGGGCTTTTAGTTCTGCTTGAATCCACTATTCCAGCTGTGTATCTAATGACTGGTATTGTCCAGGTGTTGATTGCTTTGATCAAATTTTCTCTACTGAGTTTGGACTTTAAAGTGGAAATATCCTCAATGTGATTACTGCTATTATTTTTGTTTCCCATATTGCAATAGACCACATTGTATCCGAAAAAGTTTCTAACCACTCAAATGGATTGATTGTCGGTTAACCAGGCTTACATAATTGCTCGTGGTTAATGTGAGCACGAACGGTGAAACTAAGGTTCCTTCTAAATGTATACGTTCTCTTTGCCTCTCCCAAAATGGAGCCAGATTTGGAATGGTATAAGATCACCTGCTTCTGCTGATGAACATCACTGTAATAGAAATATTTTGACTTCATACCTTGTTTTAATTGTCAGGACAGAGTATAGATTGCTTTTGAGACATTCCCCCCCCCCAAAGTTCTCTCAGTCTATGCCTCATCTTCTGAACCAGGGAAGCCTATGCTCTTAATTCATTCTGGGTAAAGATCAATTATTACTAGCCTAAACTACCAGCATTTTCAGTATTCATTTTATTTGTTGACGTTAAGACTGTCAAATGTGTGAATGTGCAGACAGTAATTCTGAGGAAGAAGGGCCTTTTCTTTTGAGAAGGAGTTAATGGATGGTGAACTGGATCTGTTCTCAGTAGTAAAGCACCTTATTTTGTAAGATAAACATGGAAAGTCCAAGCGTCTTTGCAAGGATCAAGTAACAGTTTATAGGAATCTTCAAGAATATATTCTTGCTTGAAAATACAGAATTGATTCAGATCAGGATTTCCAAAGGGATTAGTATCAACATCCAATTGATGATGACCTTTCCAACATCATCCCAAGATCAGTTATATCATTAAAATTAATCTAAAAACAGATTATAATTTACATCTTGATTTCAGGTTCTAGAATTTTTTCAGGTTTGTAGAATTCATGAAGTGGGGAGGCTATATATTTAATATTTATTTTAAGAAATATGCTGATGGGAGCAGAGTAAGTGTAGTTCAGTCAAGGGAAAAAAAAGACAGCTCAATCCTCATTTTCATTTCACACAGAGCCATTATTCAAAGATTTGATTTCCAAACACCGCAGCAAGGGACAAAAATCTCTCTATATTAATGATCCAAGAAAAATTAAGGGCACAGTAATAAAATGATAATCAATAAGGGACGAAAATGAAAAGCATAATACCTGAAATGGTATGGATAATTTATCAGATGCAGGAATTAATAGCTGTTGAGCTGTCTGGAGGGTGGATTTAATGCAGATGTTTACTGTATTGGGAAATAGGTATCTGAACAAAAGGAGTTCCGTTGAAAAGGAAGTTGATAAAAACTTTATAGTTTCTAAATCATATGAAAACTTTTATTAACCAACCTTTCCTTTCCCTTCTTTCATAAAAAAAAAAAATGGTTGGGAGAGGGAGCCAAGTGTTATATGAGCCAGATCTTGTATTTTTAAAAGCAGTGAAAGACATTTAACAAAGTTTAACAGAATTCAGCAAATCTGCAGCACTCATAGAATTTGCTTGGTTTGTCTTTTCCTGCCCCATAACATACAAAATGTCATACTGCTGCTGAAATGAAATTGTTACTATCAATAAAAAAGAAACCTATTTATATGTTTTTATTTATATAATTTATACCTCATCTTTATTTTTTTTATATATAAACAACTTAAGATGGTGAAAATATCTAATAATCCTTCCTCTTCCTAATTTCCTCACAACAACAATCCTCTGTGGTGGGTTGGGCAAAGAGCGAGTGACTGGCCCAAAGTCACCCAATTAGCTTTCATGGCTAAGATAGGACTAGAACCCACAGTATCTTGCTTTCTAGCCAGGTACCTTAACCACTAGTATTTTTTTTTAACTTTAGATTAATTTTAATTAATTTAATCACATTCTTGACATAAACTGTTTTAACTCCTACCCTCAAAACGACGCTATAGAGCACTACACTCCAGAACAACTAGACACAAGAACAGTTTTTTCCTGAACGCCATCACTCTGCTAAACAAATAATTCTCTCAACACTGTCAAACTAGTTACTAAGTCTGCATTACTATTAATCTTCTCATTGTTCCTATCACCCATCTCCTCCTACTTATGACTGTATGACTGTAACTTTGTTGCTGGTATCCTTAAGATTTATATTGACTGTTTCCCTATGACTATTATTAAGTGTTGTACCTTAATAAAGGAAAAGAATGTATCTTTTCCTTTATGTACTCCAAGAGTGTATGCACCAAAACAAATTCCTGTGTGTCCAATCACACTTGGCCAATAAAGAATTCTATTCTGTTCTGTTCTGTTCTATTCTTATTCTATCTTATTCTATTCTAATTAAAATACATTTAAATTATGTCAAACATTTTCATCCTTTTTTTTTAATATGGCCACTGGCACCCCTGTTGAAGGGCCTTTCTCCAGTTTTTCAATAATATATAGAAACTTCTCCATCACAAGACCCATCATGAGACTCCCACTGATCATTCATACCTGACTCATCACAAAACCCTTTAGAAGACCCTCTTTTAACACACCTGACTCATCACAAGACCTCCTGCCCACACAAAGCCCTTATAGACAGACATTCCCTAAACTCTGCTGAAGATGTTACCTAGCCTGGTAATGAAACATTCAAAAACCAACCCACAAGCTTGGAGAATGAATCTTCACTCTCATATAGACACTACCTAATCTTCTGAACACCCTGTCGTGCTGCACTTTCTCCCCATCTCCCCATCTCCCTAGACTCAGCTATATCTCTTGACAGCTTGTCCTTTTTACTTACTTCTCTCCTGTGGACTGATGGGAATAGCCACTGCTGAAGTGAATAGCTCTTCAGAGCACTTTCCCAGTTAAGCCACCCATCCAGTACACATCCTACATAGGAATTTCAGTACAGATTGAGATGGTCATTTAACAGGACTGCCTTAAAAAGTGGTCCCTGTAGGTCACCAAGGTTGAGTACCAATGCAGCAGCCTCTGGAAAAGTAGTGTAGGAGAGGCCCATAATATAATGATCACCGCAAGTAGGGACTTTTTATTTGAAGCAGCAAGTCCCTTTGAGCATCCCTGAGATATGGCCATCTAATTTGTGATAGCTCTACTGTTCATACTTCTCCCCTTCTCTGTCTTGTTTGCAACCAAAGTATAGTTTTTGACTTACACAAATATGTTGATCCTTCTGCACTTAGGGAAAAAATGTAATTGGTTGTGGTTCTATGGAACAGGGCATGATTTTTAAATGAATTACATAGCAAGGAAATGATTTGCAGATATCTTGAAGAGCAATAATAGAACCTCATATTAGTTGCAACAGGGTTCTCCATATTATATTAACCTCAACTAATATATAGTTTTGGATTTCCTGCATTGGTTATACTGTATTTAAAATGACTTTGTGGCTCCTGGGGATTTCTGAGTTCCCATTGCTAAGAAATAAACTTTTGTAATAATATTGTTTGGGCGAGTTCTCAGCTGGAGAACATTGGATTGCCTTACAGCTATTTTTTCTATTTTATATGTAAGAAGCATACAATTTGCATTCTGTCATTGTTAGATACATTTCTGGCCGGCACCATAATTAATTAGCCATCATTGTTAAGCTTTCGGTGTTCCTAATATGCCTAACACAGAGGTCACCTTGCCTTCTGTGTGAGGTTTTACTGATATAAAGTACAAAATAAAGTAGAATAATGGCTTATTGTAACTTACAAACCACCATTTAATTAATGAAGCTTATTATAATATTAGCTATTTTTTCAGCTCTGTTTAAACCACTGGCAATTTTTCAGTTGATATAATTCAGGTTTATAGCAATTTTGCACTATTTTATTTTGATCTCTTAATTCAAATAAATCCTAATAGGTTTGGGTAGGTTATCATGTTTTTAGAAGTGGTTTTAAGACTGATTTCCTAGATATGTCCGCAAGTCTTGTTTGTAACAAGCAGCTGTAGGTAGTCCTCAACCTATGACCAACAATGGAACCAGAATTTCCGGAATAAGCAAGGCGATTATTAAGTGAATCTTGCCTGATTTTACAACCTTTTTTTGCCATGCATGATAAGAGAACCACTCCAGTTGTTAAGTGAATCATGAGGTCATTAAAAAAACTTAGCTTCCTCCATTGAATTTGTTTGTCAGACGCTGATTGGGAAGGTCACATATGACAATCACATGACCCCATGATTCTGCAACCATCATAAATAAATCCATGCTGGTTGCCAAATATCTGAATTTTGATCATATGACCATAGGGATGCTATGATGATCGTAAGTGCAAGGACAGATTATGTCATTTTTTCCAGTGTTTTTGTAACTTCAAACTTTCGCTCAATGAATGACTGTTGGGGATTATTTGTATTAGTACCCTTCTATTGGATTTAATGTTTCCTTTCCTAGATTATGACCTCAGCCTGCCTCATCTGCTTCTGCTTTCTTTTCCCCATTCATTCATTCGTTCGTTCATTCGCTCATTCAATTTGTATAGGTGTCCAATTCAACCAAGTGACTCTGGGTGGTTCTAAAATTATAAAACAATTAAAAACATTAAAAGAATAAAAACATCTGTAAAATAAATAAGCACAAGCAACCACCATGATGATTAGTCAATAGCAGTAAAGCCAACTAATGGGACCGTTAACACAACCCTGAGTATATAGCCAAGGGATTTTTTGTTGTTGTTGTTAATTACAACATCATGTCCGACCCATCGTGACCCCATGGACAACATTTCTTCAGGCCTTTCTGTCCTCTACCATCCCCCAGAGTCCATTTAAGCTCACACTGACTGCTTCAGTGAGCCAAGTTTTTAAAACTTTGCAAAAGGCCAGCAGAGCCTTTCTTAGGCCTTTCTTTTCATAGGGCCTTCCTCAGTCAGCATACATATGTGGTCTGTCTGAGGAATTCTGGAAATTGAAGTCCATGAAATACTATCCTAATGGGAGAAATTGTTTAGGCATTAGACTCTTTTGTTTTTACAATTACATCCAAGAACAACTTGGCCTTTCTATTCACTCAGTTTGCTATGGATGGAAGGAGAAGATGGATTTACCTGAACCTCTCCATCACGATAGTGCCTAAGCAATCTAGCCAAGACATGCTTTCCATGATTTCTTTCTCCTCCTGGAAGGAAAATGGCAGAGAGCTGAAGGGTGTTCTTGTTTCTTCTCTAAACATTACCAATTGCTTCCTTCATTTGTTCTTCTTAAGCCTGGCAGCATGGGGGCACTGATGGGAAATATCCAGTGGTGGGAATCAAATAATTTAACAACTGGTTCTCTGCCCTAATGATTTCTTCCAGCAACCAGTTCACCAACTCAGAAAGTTAACAACTGGTTCTCCCGAAGTGGTGCGAACTGGCTGAATCCCACCACTGGAAATATCCTCCCAAGATGCTTCCAAATTTGAAACGACCATTGGATTAGTTGCTTGTGACATTTGTAAAACTAGTTAAATAAATTAAAATAGAATACAAAAAATATATATATTTCAATATTTGGGATTTCCTGGGACATTGACTGCATTGGACCTGTAATGGAAGGAAAAGCAATTGCAACGACATAGGATGAGAGAAAGTATGTGCATGAATGCATGCATACATATTTATAGGTGGCAAATGAAGATTCTGCTCCCAGACCTGTCAGTCTCAAAAAGGCCCTGGTTCAATGCCAATATGCCTTTCCTCTCTAAATTGCTGGAGGCTTGAAGAGAAGGAAACAGATATCCATACTGATCCTGTGACCCTATTATATAAACGTTATATAGTTGTTTGTTTGTTTGTTTATTCAGGCAGGCATGCAATATCTCCACTGCCTTATTCCTAGTGGACTTTGGGCAGTTTTCAGTTATTACCAGCATATAAAATAACAAAACTAGATCATAATATTTTATAAGTTAATTAAAATGAATGCAAGAATGACTAAAAATCTTCCAGAAAACCATTTTTTAAACCAGCCTCTGGAAGGCCATGAGAGAAAACATCATTGTTGCCAAAGGTAGAAGGTTCACTGCAGGAAAGCTGCAATAGCTTCACTGGGACACCTCTTACCATACCTCATGATAGATATGAACCCTTGGAAGGCACTCTCTGGTTCTCTGGATTGGAAGGTCAAAATCTACCTGGGAAAAGTGATCCCTAAGATAACCAACCCCTGAGTGAGAGTTCCACAAGTAGCAAGGCTGTAAACATAGCAGTAAATCAAATGTTTAGGAAAATATTAAAACAATTTGCTATGGATGTGCAGGAGGTAATATAAAAAACAATAACAAATTAATTATTATCTGCCATCACAGCTACCAATTCTTTAATTAGTGTTGGATTTCATATGCGTCAAATTCTTCATAAGAAACTAAGATGACGTAATGTATCAGGGTGGCATATGTGCAGATCCAAGCAGTGCAGCCTGTTGTAATTGACAGATGGAAAATTTTGTCAATATGCAAATTTTCTAAGTGCTGTTCGATGTTTTTCCACTGGGACCACTGGGACCAGTTTACTCCATAATGTTTCAATTTCAGCTTTCAGAACTTGATGCTGTGCGAACTTTTCCAATTCTTTGTCTTCTAGCTTACTATCTCCTTGCATTCCCATATCAATTATTTACACTTTCTTCTTTTCAATCTGGTGTGTTCTGAGATGAGACTTTATCAGTTTGTATGCAGAAATCCCTCAGTATTTTAACCTGTTTCATTTTCAACTACTTTTTCAGAATATGGACCTCCACAGAGGAGAGGGCAAAATCTTGAAGAAAGCAGGCAGGGCAGCCCAATTGCAGCTCAGCTTTTTTTTTTTTTTTTTTACACATGGACAGGGTTTTTGTGACAATTCTTTGCACTATTTTTCTTCTCTTTCTACATTTCCTACCTTGGTTGCCTTGAATTACTATTCTTTGCAAGAGAACATGACCCACTATTTCTTTCCTTCCCCCTTCCTTCCCCTGTTGTCTCTGTCTCTCTCTGTCTCTCTGCCTCTCTCTCTGTTTCTCTCATTCACATATAACCCTCAATCACAACAGGTTAATATCTGATCCAATGGTGGGTTTCAAATTTTTTTATTGGTTCTGTGGGTGTGGCTTTGTGGGCATGGCATGGCTTTGTGGGCATGGCAGGGGAAGGATACTGTAAAATCTCCATTCCCACCCCACTCCAGGGAAAGGTTACTGCAAAATCCCCATTCCCTCCCCAATCCAGGAAAAGGTTATTGCAAAATCACCATTTCCTCCTGATCAGCTGGGACTTGGGAGGCAGAGAATAGATGGGGGAGGGGCCAGTCAGAATTTTTATTACCGGTTCTGTGAACTACTCAGAATTTCTACTACTGGTTCTCCATAACTGGTCAGAACCTGCTGAAACCCACCTCTGATCTGATCCCTTCAAGATTGGCCTGAAAACTGAAAACTGAATACTGAATATTATCTGATATGGTATGGTATGACTAGTTAGACAACAGATGTAAAGATTAGGAAAATCAACAAAGAAAGTGGATTCAGTAGTATAGTAGAATAAGATGTGATATAAAATGTATATTATCAAAAAATAAGAAAAAAACAGTAAGAACTATGTACTGTATATAAATGTACATAAATGAATATATTAGTATATTAAATAATAATAAATAAACTTTATTGTCATTGTATGTGTATACACAGTATACACAGTATACACAGTTTCCCCACCTCTAAAACCACCCAAACATCCACACAACAGACCAAATAATACTGTCCAACAGTTCACTGATGGTGGCCCTTTAGTTCTTGTTGAGTGCAATTATAGCTCTGGGATAAAAACTATTCAGAAAACGTGTGGTTCGAGTTTTAATTGTTCTGTATCTTCTGCCAGAAGGCAACAGTCCAAAAAGATTGTAAGCAGGATGGGAAGAGTCTCTGAGAATATTATACAACTTCCTCAAACAGCGAGATTCAGAGATGTTGTCCAGGGCTGGTAGCTGGAGTCTGATAATATTCTGGGCAGTTTTAATTATTCTCTGTAGAATCTTTTTGTCCATTACTGAGCTGCTCCCATACCATGCAAGAATGCCATATGTCAGGACACTCTCAATGGTGCTGCGATAGTAGGACAGAAGTAGATGCTGAGATAGATTTATCTTCCTGAGCATTCTCAGGAAGTACAGCCCCTTCTGTGCCTTCTTCATAAGCATGTTAGCATTCATAGTCCATGAGAGGTCCTCTGAGATATAAGTGCCCAGAAATTTAAAACTACCCACCTTCTCCACCTCCTCACCATTTATGTACAATGGTAGATGTACATCTCTCTTCCTCCTGAAGTCAATTATAAGTTCTTTAGTTTTTGTGGTGTTAAGTGTGAGATTATTTTCATTACACCACAATGTTAGCCCTTGTACCTCCTTCCTGTAAGCAGACTCATTGTTCTTATTAATGAGTCCCACCACTGTTGTGTCATCTGCAAATTTAATAATTGTGTTGGTGTTATACAGTGGGGTGCAGTCATGCGTGTAGAAGAAATAAAGGAAAGGGTTTAGCACACAATCCTGGTTGGCTCCTGTGCTTAATATCAGAATAGAGGATTGGTGAGATCCCATCCTTACTGACTGTGGCCTAACTGTCAGAAAATCCCTTATCCACAAGCAAATCTTCTGATTTATACCCAAATTGGACATTTAAAAAAAAAAACCTATTGGGTAAAATGGTGTTAAAGGCAGAGTTATAATCCATAAATAACAGCCTTGCATATGTCCACTTGTTGTTCCAAGTGATTCAATACAGTATGGACAACAAGAGACATAGCATCATCAGTTGATCTATTACCCCTATATGCAAATTGGTATGGGTCCAAAGTAGATGGAAGACAAGCCTTAATATAGTTCAACACCAGCCTCTCAAAACATTTCATGACAACAGATGTCAAAGCTACTGGTCTATAATCATTAAGGAATACCAATACTGTCTGCTTAGGAACTGGCACTATAATAGATGTCTTCAGGCAGATAGGGATAGAGCACTGTGACAGGGATTGATTGAAAATATCCATGAACACCTCAGCTAGCTCTGTAACACAGTCCCTGACAACTTGTCCCAGAATTCCATCAAGCCCAGCTGCCTTCCGGATATTAGCATTCTGGAAAGTGCATCTTACATCAGAGATCTGCGGTAGAAGTGGTTGTGTATCGATGGTAGATGTTAATGGTGCACTATCACCATTAACATCTGGTAAATGCTGGAATGCTGGTCGTTCCTGTGTCCACCTCAAAACGACTGAAGAATTGATTTAGCTGCTCAGCCAAAGAGTCACTACTCCCAGGCAAACTATTTTTATTGCTTTGTCCTGTGACCTTGCCATACACGATCAGAGTCTGATTTCTCAAAAAAATGTTCAATCCTCCGTCTGTATGTAGCTTTAGCGTACTTGATACCCCTTTTCAATTTAGGTCTTGCCTCGCTATACTGTAGCGCATCACCAGAATGCGCTACAGTATTGCTCTTTCTTGCTCTTAATAAAAAACACACTTTTCTATTTATCCAGGGCTTGTTGTTAGAGAACACCCATACTTGTCTGGTAGTAGTGACAACATCAATGCAGCTTTTAATGTAAAACAGTACTGTTGAAGTGTAAGTGTCAATATTGTCCTCCTTAAACAGTGCCCAATCAGTACTCCCAAAACAATCTTGAACTTGCTCCGATGCGCCCGCTGGCCACACTTGTATTTCTCTAATTAATGGTCTAATTCTGTTGACAAGAGTCTATATGATGGGATCAAGAACACAGATATATGATCTGACTGTCCCAGGTAGGGTAAAGGCATAGTCCTGCATCCATGCATGATGTTACTATATACCTGATCCAAGGTATTTCTCCCTCTAGTAGAACTGTCTATGTACTGATAGAATTTAAGGAGGACAGTCTTTAAATTGGCTTGTTTGAAATCACCTGCAACTACCAGCACTCCATCTGGGTAGGCCTGTTGCTGTTTGCTAATAGCAGTTAACAGGTGACTCATGGCTGTAGTATGTTAGCATCAGGAGGTATATATACTGCAGTTGTTATCACAATGTTAAACTCAGGCAGATAAAAGGGGTGGCATTTCACTGCCAAGTATTCCAAATCAGGAGAACAGTGAGTGTCCATTATTTTAACATTTGTGCTCCAGTTGTTATTTATGTAAACACAAAGTCCCCCTCCTCTGCTCTTCCTAGAGATCATGGTTCTATCCACTCAATAAACTGAGCATCCTGGTAATTCAATAGCCTCCCCTGGAATGGTAGGGTCAAGCCACGTCTCTGTAAAGACCATGACACAGTAGTCCCAAATGTTTTTCTGCAGAGAGATAGTAAGTTCCAGCTCCTCAATCTTATTAGGGAGAGATCTAACATTTGAAACAAAAAGACTTGGCAGTGCAGGCTTGTGAAGATTTTTTCCTAACCTTACACGCAGTCCGGCTCTACAGCCTCATTTCTGCCTATGTTTTCTTTGTCTCCTTCGTTTCCTTTGCTCTCTAGCAGGGAGAGTAATCCACAGTGTCATTCTAACCAGCTCAGCTGGAATGTTGTAACTTAAGACTCCTGGTTCAAAAATGCAGCCTTCTCTGCCTTTTCTACCAATGATTAATAACTCTTGTCAACTATAAACTACTTGTGCCTGAATGTGCAGAGCACTCACTAAAAAATACGCAAACAATAAATTAATTAAAAAATATCGGTCTCTGGAGTGTCGAGCCACTGCATATACATGCACCACCATCTTGGGAAAAAAAAAACTTAGTATACATAAGAGAACCACATGTATGTAATTACACCGATGAAGAGAAAAAATGTATTTATACTGGATATATACTGATACTGAACTGTTGTAAAGATGATGAAAACTGTGATATAAAATGGAAAAAAACCTGCTTAATAAAAATATTAAAAAGAAAAAAATTGGCCTGAAAAAGTATTCTTTTAAAACTAAAACTGCCAAAACAACTAGACACAAAGATAGATTTCCCCCCATTCCATCATTCTGCTAAACACCTAATTCCCACAGCACTATCATATACCTAAAGATAGTTACCCATGTAGTAGGCGGTATTGTTATTATCCTTTTCATCTTCACATCTTTCTCATCTTTCTTATTACCTTCCCCTGTGGTTATCTTATGATTTATCATTTGTTGTTTGTATCTGATGATTTATGATTGTATCTGATGATTTATGATCTATGACTTACTACTTTGTTATTTGTATGTACAGCGAGAGCTGGAGACAAACTCTTTATGTCTCCAATCACACTTTGCCAATAAAGAATATTCCTTATGATTTGAGGCATGCTTGCATAGATGCTTCTGTGTCACTGAAAAAATTAGTCTTTAGAGTTTAGAACCATAGCGTTTTCTTGCAAGTGCAGGGTTCTTGTTGTTTTTTTTTAAATCAACCAACTGTTAACCAGTTTGGTTGGTTAGGAATTGACTGACCAGTTTGTCAATTGAGCCTGATATCCTAGGCTGAGAAAGAGTAAGTAGCCCAAAGTCATCCAATCGGCTTTCATGCCTAAGGCAGAAGCAAAACTCATACACTCCTGGTGCTTTAATCTGTAGACTAAATTGGGTCTCTATAGATGTAGATACGTAACTTAAAGTAGAAATTACAGAAAAAAAATATCTTTCTATCTTCACACATTCCCACCCGCTTTAGAATCCCTGAGTAAAGGTTTCAGATGTGTTTATATATTTGGGATTCAGGATCACTTTATGCTGTTAAAGTATTAGTAGCTAAGATGGTATATTAAAAAGTAAATTTCTTGATAAAGGGAGATTTCCCTCAAGACGCCTTTACTTTTAGATATTTGCTCAGTACCTTTGTAAAGAGTGATTAATTTTAATTAGTGGAACTGCACTTTAACTGAAAATCATCTTTTGAAATGTCTCTTATTTGGAAGAGAAAGAAAACAACTTTGCATCAACTTTTTAAAAATATTATGGATAAGGAATTGTTTAGATAAATTAATGTGCATAAATGTCCTTTGAGGAAACAACTTTATCTTTTTTAAAAAGCCCTTTTTAAAGATGAAGTGGAATAAAAAGAAATGAGATTCTCAGATTAATCTGATAATTCAAAATTCTGACGAGGAGAGGAGAGATGGATAGATGGATAGATGGATGGATGGATGGATGGATGGATGGATGGATGGATGGATGGATGGATGCAAGAAATTCCACCCAGTTTGGCCAACATCCATCTTTTTCTTAACAAGGATAGATTTCTGGGTAAAAGTTTCTGAAATCTGAAATTCTTCAAGGGCAAACAAACCATTTAAGACAAAAGTTTAAATAATCTTCCAGTCTTTGATAGCCAGGATCAAATAAGACATAGTCAGGCACACCAACACATACTCTATCTTCCTGGATGAGCTTATCTAAGATCCTGGACCCAGTACCCAGGTTTTGATTACTGTGATATTTCTCATCAAAGAAGGAATGAAAAAAAAATACTGAATCTTTTAAATATTTTTTGGAAAATGCAAAGATCTCCACTTCTCCAGGCAAAATATTCACCTGTATTATTCAGAAACTGAGCAGGCTGGTTCCCACATGGGGAACATCTATAACTATTCATACTATTTAACTCTATTTATTTTATTTCTATGAAATAAAAACAATCACATGTAATGTTTTATAAAAACAGCAAAATGTAAAGAATAGAAAATCTGAACTCCCCATTCTTCAGAATATTATTTATTTTTATTTTAAAATCTGGACATTTGTGGATTTTACATATGTTTTTATTTATATAAAAATCCATATATTTTTTATCACACACTTTTTGAATCATTGTGTAAAGTTGAGAACATGGGTTTAAAAATTTGGGAGACATAAGTTTTACTAATTTGTTTTTAGAAAGTGTTCATTTACCATTTGGTCAGGAAATAAGATGGTGGAAGTTGGAATTTCC
The DNA here is from genome assembly GCA_030761175.1 of Masticophis lateralis. Classification (NCBI taxonomy): domain Eukaryota; kingdom Metazoa; phylum Chordata; class Lepidosauria; order Squamata; family Colubridae; genus Masticophis; species Masticophis lateralis. The sequence continues at coordinate 51,327,309 of JAUDYJ010000002.1, forward strand.
ACAGTTGGTCAGTCAATAGAGTAAATTTTCAGGGAGGGATAAATTCAATTTGGTCTTACATTGGAGTGTTTATTTTTTGAACACTTTTTGGTAGTGTCTAGATTTGTTCATTGGAGGTAATTATTTCAATCCCCATGCATTGATCTGCCTATGATCAGGATCTCTATATCCAAGTTACCAGATCAAACCCCAGGGATCTTTCATTGCACAAATATCTTTTAGAAATCTTTTCCATCTGTTTGGCAGTAATTGTCTGTTCTCCACAAGATGGAACTGGGCCTATCCTATCCATCTCAGTTTGATCACTAACATGTAAAAAATGAAAATGGTAATTTTGAAAAGAATTCTCTATTGTAATTCCTAGTATAATAGGAAAACATATCACAGTGTGAATTATTGGAGCTTTTCAATTTAGAGGAGTATTGGAAAAAAAGAATACCAGTGTTCTCATTGCAAATGCCATTATCTCTACAAAGAAGCAGTTAATTAGCTCCCATATATTAGGAGATCATTTTCAAAATTCAAGGGACACCAGCATTGTAAAAGGGATATATTTACAGCTGGCAAGATAAATCATGTTTCAAGATATTAATAGCAGCAAAACTAATTTGTGTGGACCATTAAAAAGGGGGGACGGGGACAAAAATCCACATATCTGAAAGCAAATTGAAAAAAAAATCTGTTTCTAAAAAGCAGTTTATTTGGAGCTTCACAAATAGGTATCAAATATGTGTGTTTGATTTGAGTGCCATATGAAAAGTTTCACAGCTGAATGACTATCTGTTATAAATATTATAATAGTAAATTCCTGCATCGGGCCTGTGGTTAGACTAGATGATCTCTAAATTCTCTTTCATTCATAGGATTCTTTGATTATATGATAAAGTGCCTGATTGTTTTAAGCTATTAAACCAAAATAACTTTATTGTGGTCACTAACCAGCATTATAGACTTGATATTAAAATATCTAAAACTAAATTGACAATATCAGGATCATTAGGAAAGGTACCTGTAAGAAAATAATTTTGGCTAAATAATAATACTGCATTAAAAATAGGATAAGATGCTTGCTCAGTCTAGACATATACAACAACAAAAAAAGGAAAGGGATTAAAATTAGCAATCTAAGTGGAATGAACTTTAAAACAGTAATATAAAATAGAAATACAAAAACGTAGATAAAATAACATTATCCAAAAGGGATTTGAAGGTTATAAAACATATAATAGCTGACATGGCATGTACACAACAAAGCATAAAAATAGCCAGTGGTTAATCCTCAGCTACTTCTGGCTGTTCATATTCAGTCAGGTTCAGTTGCTCTTAGTTATTCTTTGCCTATTTGGCATACCTCCACACAAAGCCTGTCAACCTTGTGTCTTATGAAGGGCTGATGTCAGAAAGCAAAAATCGCTTGTACTGTAGAATAGAAATGAACAGAATTGGACAGGACAGGACAGAACAGAACAGAACAGAATCTGGAAAGGACCTTGGAGGTCTTCTAGTCCTGCCCCCTGCTCAATCAGGAGAACCTATACAATTTCAGATAAGTGACTATCTAGTTCAGTGATGGTTAACCTTTTTGCTGTTGCGTGCCAAAAGCAGGGGGAGCATGGGAGGTCATGGGTGTGAGTGTCCCCATCCATAATTCAATGCGCCCCACCCTCCTGCACATGCACGTGATCCCCCCACACTTCCCCCTGCTTTTGGCATGCAATGGCACAGTGGGTCCGGTAGGCCCGTTTTTCCCCCTCCCCAGGCTTAGGGAGGCTTTCTAGGAGCCCTGGGAGGGCAAAAACAGTCTTCCCATTCCCCCCGGAGGCTTTCTGGAGGCCAGAAACAGTTTCCCGACTTCTGGTGGAACTGGAAGGCCTGAAAATCAGTTGGGCAGTGCGTGCATGCGCGCTGGAGCTGAGCTAGGGCAACACTCGCGTGCCCACCAATATGGCTCCATGTGCCATCTGTGGCACCCGTGCCATAGTTTGCCATCATGGATCTAGTCTTTTCTTAAAAATTTCCAATGATGGAGCGCCCATGATTTCTGAAGGCAAGCTGTTCAACTGGTTAATTGTCCTCACTATTAGGAAGTTTCTCCTTAATTCCAGATGCTTTTCTCTTTGATTAGTTTCCAGCCACTGTTTCTTGTCCTGCCCTCTGGTGCTTTGGAGAATAATTTGACCCTCTCTTCTTTGTGGCAGCCCCTTAAATACTGGAATATGCTATTATGTCACCCCTCATTCTTCTTTTCTTTAGACAAGCCAAACTCAAAACTGCAGCCTTTCTTCATATGGTTTAGTCTCCAGGTCTCTGATGATCTTAGTTGCTCTTTGAACTTTTTCCAAAGTCTCAACATCTTTTTTGTAGTATGGTGACCAAAATTGGTTGTAGTATTCCAGATGTGATCTTACTAAGTTTTATAAAGTAGCACTAATATTTCACATGATCTTGACTCTATGCCTTTGTTTATACAACCCAGGATTGTATTAACTCCCCCCCCCCCCGTTGATTGGTGAATCCTATTTTGCCACAGTGGTGCAGTGGTTAGAGTGCAGTACTGCAGGCTACTTCTGCTGCCAGCTGCCTGCAATTTGGCAGTTCAGATCTCACCAGGCTCAAGCTTGACTCAGCCTTCTATGCTTCCGAGGTGGATAAAATAAGGGCCCAGATTGTTGGGGGCAATATGCTGACTCTGTAAACCACTTAGAGGGGGCTTTAAAGCTCTGTAAAGCATTATATAAATCTAAGTCAGTGCTTCTCAACCTATGGGTCGCGACCCCTTTGGGGTCGAACAAAGACCATTGTCACAGGGGTTGCCTAAGACCATTGGAAAACACATCTTTTCAATGGTTTTAGGAATAATTTTATGGTTGGGGGTCACCACAACATGAGAAACTGTATTAAAGGGTCGCGGCATTAGGCAGGTTGAGAACCACTGGTCTAAGTGCTATTGCTGGTCAGGAGTGGTATAATTAGGATGTTTTGAGGTTCTGTATAAAACTGGCAATATAGGAGAACATGTTCAATAGTTTGACCTCTCCTGAGTTTTAAAGACATATTTTATAACGAATATTGTATATTTCCAGCCAGAAGCGTTGAAGGGAAAGCACTAGATCAAGCTAAAATGAAGACCCTTCTCTGATATGGGATGTTAAGCTGTTGAGATACGTAGCTGATTCCGGAGTGCATTTTAGGCTATCTGCCATGGGAAGCTGAGTGGTATTACCAGTATCTGTTTGATTATCTATGTTGAAGAAACATTGGGGTCCTTACTTTTTCTATTAGCTTGGTTGTTTCCTTGCAAGCATTTCATTTCCAAGCTAGATAATATCATCATGATAATGTTACTTAGCTGGGTAATGAAATGTCTGCCAGAAAACAGCAAGCACCAATAAGCGCTAAGTTCAACCCAGAGCTATAATTATTCTGTTCCATTGGATTTTCTAGCCTGTTTCTTGTTTCTAGCCAGAGGACTTTCCTAGGACTTTCTCCGACTTACTTATAATAAGTAAGTGGGAGAAAGTCCTAGGAGACAGAACTTAACTTCTTGTTTTTACCTACTATTAGTTAAACATTCAGCAGGAGTTTTCCTATATATTCTCAAATGTCTGAGTAATGACAGTCTATTGCCCCACCCTCTGTTTTTTAATACATATATACAATGATTGTTATTTTAATTCCTATTCATAAAATTAAATGACAAACTGTACAATGGCAGTTATTTGGGTTTATTAACTAGAAATACGGAGCATGCTTTCCTGGGTGCTACTTATAATCCTTTCATTTATATATGCACATATTGTAGGGAAAAAAATGTGAAAGAAATTGAATATGGAATAAATCATTGTGGGGGAGGGGAGGGAAGAGACTACTGCAAGCTTATTTTTAGAAAGGTATATGCAGGATGGGAGTTATTTTTATTTCTTGAATGCATTACATTTCCAAGTGTCAGAATTCTGAAGTGTCAGGATCTTTAATATATGCCTGGAAATTACTTGTCTCTAAAAACCACTGTTTAAATGAATCGGCTACTTCCTTCAACTGTATGGAAGATATACTGATATTTTAAACTGAAAAATAATGCCAGAACTCGTGTTGGCAGGTAGGTTGTGCCCCTGTCAAACTGAAACCCTCAGTGCATTGACATGCTGGGTAGCTGTTATAGTGGGACTGAAATGGAACTGCCTGAAATGAATGAAATTTAATGGGAATAGATAATGGAATCCACTGTTGCCAACCAACGGAGACTGCTTCTGTGTGCATGTGTATTAGTGGTAATTAATGGTGACCACTTAAGATTTAATGGGATTCCTGCAGCCTTTTTGAAATGTCAACAAAAATAATATCCTGTAATTGAAAATCAATTCAAAGTCATTCCAATTAATAATTAACCTTCTTTTTGCAGTTTTGATTAATATCTATAATTCAGGGCAAGTAGAAAAAGAGGCTGAGAATTTGATCAGTCTATAATTCTCAGGAATTCATTTCGGAAGGGAAAAAAAATGCCCAGCTAGTTTAGTTTACTCTTATATATTCAGTGCATTTCTAGTCTTCTGACCACTTACTGGAACTACCCCGATTTCTTGGTAGATGGATATTGGCTTTCTTTTTTTAAAAAAAATTGATTTATATGCTGCCCTTCTCCGGAGACTCAGAGCAGCTTACAGTGTGTTAAGCAATAGCCTTCATACTTTTGTATATTTTATACAAAGTCAGCTTATTGCCCCCACAAACTGGGTCCTCATTTTACCCACCTTAGAAAGGATGGAAGGCTGAGTCAACCTTGAGCATGGTGAGATTCGAACTTACAGTAATTGCAGACAGCTGGAGTTAGTTACAATGCATTAGTCTGCTGGGCCACCAGGCCCTTATAGATCTTTTTCAAGATCTAAAATGGTGGTCTTGCTTTGTATACCCATTTTTCTCCTTAACTCTTCTTCAGTCTCCCCCAGAGGACTCCTGATGTTTTATAAGGAAAATGAAGTATCATGCAAGAACAATAAAACAGAGTAACATATTTTCTGTATCTCATAAATTATAGCATTCAATATATTGTTTCAGGGCATTCCAAAACTTAGAAATCATCACTCTCAAAGGCTCTTCTGAAGAGCCTAGTTTTAACTTCTTCCTAAACAGCAGGAACAAGGGTATCACCAGGAAGAAAGTTTCCAGTTGTTGGTGCCTTGCCTGAAAAACACCAGTTGCTCCTTCTCATTATATCATTCAGGAAGGAACTGTCAGCATCCCTACCCAACATTTGCTATTGCTATGTTTCCCTACATTGGCCACACCAGCATGGCCATTGGTAAGAATTCTGGCTGTTGTAGCCCATACTCTTGGAAATGGCCAAGGTTGGAAAATATTGGTCTACTGGATGGGTAGAATCTATTGGAGCAGGCAGTCTCCAATAGTCTCTTGGTACTCAGGTACCAAGAACTATAGAACTTCACCAGCGCTGAAGTATACTCAGAATATTATTGATAATCTATGTAAAATTCATAGCAAGAGTGTTCTATATGAGTAGTTGGTGTCATTAGCTAATAGGTAAATTACATTTGGCATTAACTGTAGTTTCAAATACTCTTCAAGGACAGCCCAATGCAGAGTACAATGTAGCATGGAGAACAGAGAATAGCAATGTGAAATTGAAAATATATTTCTGCACATTCTAGTATATTTTAATAATTTATTTATTTATTATTTATTTATTAGTCACATTTCTATGCCACCCAACTCCCTAAGGACTCTGGGCAGCTTACAGCAAAAAAACAATGCGAACAATATCCTGTAAAATTTTTTTAAAAGAACATTAAAAACCCATACGCTCCATTCCATGGCTGGGTCTTGCAAGATCGCCGTAGCGAGATCAACGGCCCAGGCCTGCCAGAAAAGCTAGGTCTTCACCACTTTCCGGAAGGCCAATAGGGTGGGAGCAGTCTGGACCTCAGGAGGTAATTGGTTCCAGAGAGCCGGGACAGCCACAGAGAAGGCCCTCCCCCATGGACCTGCCAACTGACATTGTTTAGCTGACAGGACCTGGAGGAGACCAACTCTGTGGGATCTTACCAGTCGATGGGAGCTATGCAGTAGAAGGCGGTCTTGATAGCCTGGCCCTGAGCCATGTAAGGCTTTAAAGGTAACAACCATATTCAAAACAGAATGTGGTCTGGTGTTATAATTTATTGATTTCTTCCCCCATACAAATCCATTGACCAGTACATCAGTCTATGGGACTTTTGTACTGTAATAACTATATTGCTTTTACATCTAGTCCTCACCTTATTTTTGATTTTAGTTCTTATGAAATCTGTTTAATGAACCAAGTGAAGCAGTTTATTGTCTTAGACACTTTGCTGCACAACAGTTAGCCTCTAGATTATTTTCATATTTACTCTTTACAGTTTTACATTGTGGTGATATGCTGGAAATTGTACATCTGAGTACACAGTAACCAGTTTATGTAATATCTCTATGTACTAATAGGAAGCAGAGCTGACTACCTGTTACCATATAAATCTAACTGTGAATAAAATTCTTGTTCAGATATATCTCAAGAATAATGTCTGAAAGCATAGGGTCAGACTTTTGACATAATATTCTCTATGTCATGGCATTTCTTCTCTAAAAGAATGTATCTAACTTATTGTAGACATGTAGATGCAAGAAGAGGCTGAACTATGAGTTTGATTCATGGTTAGGGGGGGGAAACCCCAACAGATTCCACACTCCATCTCACCCAGTACATATTTCCATATATGGAAGTCACATAACTATCTTTGAATCCTGAGTCAGCACTGGAAAAGAGACTTGGTTTTCCACAGTATCGGATTTAAACCCAGCCAGGGTGGTTAAAAGAAGGTCAAGATGATGGCCTTGATCTCACACCTGAAGCCCTCTCTCCATGTGTAATGACCAAACAAACAGTGATAGAATCTAAGTGATCTGATCATGGTCATCATCTGGACTTTTCACACCCAACCCTGTAGAGACCTCTAACCAGATTGTAATAAAGCACAAATGGATAGGTCTGCTCTCCCCATTTAATATGCAGCATCTATGGCCAAAATGATCACTCTACTCAATAACACAACTAGCCCCAATAAGCTGTTTTGTAAATATGTGTTTTGCTATTCTTTCTTTCTTTCCTTCTTTCTTTCTTTCCTTCTTTCCTCTTTCTTTCTTTCTTTCTTTCTTTCTTTCTTTCTTTCTTTCTTTCTTTCTTTCTTTCTTTCTCTCTCTCTCTCTCTCTCTCTCTTTCTGGTCAGTGAATGTATAATTTCCCATTACAGCTGAGTTGTTTTGCACAATTTGTACAATTTGAGACTTTTAAGGAAGAAGAAGAAGAAGAAGAGGAGGAGGAGGAGGAGGAGGAGGAGGTGCTATTAGAGATATAGTTCAAATGATGACTGTTGAGTATTTCCTCAGAGGTCTTCCCTCACAGAGATTAATTAGAAGTGGGAACAGGGCATTAAGAAGCAGATTTTGTTTCGTTTTGTTGATAAGCCTAATTGATAATAAGTGAAAAAAATAAAGGGCAGTTTTCTCTCCATCTAAAATCCAAAGCCTTGAAAACTGCTTGGAGGGCTGGGTGATAGTTGAGTGGAATGTCAGAGAGAATGCTGGTGTTTAACAAGAGTTGCCCAAGGCAATGCCCACTGACTTAAGACATGGTTATTTTGCCAGGCCAGATTGGACTGAAGGGATTTTTTAAGGGGAATTTTAATAAGTTTTAACATTTAATATTGATTTATCTGTTTGTTTTATTGTTGTGAGCCCCCCTGAGTTCTTGTCAGAGAGAGGGCAGCATATAAGCTTAATTAATAAATAATAAATAAAATAAATATCTCTGGTTAGTTTGTTGCTGAGATTGCTACAGTGGTCTCCATTATATCTCCACCATTCTGTGTCTCTTCAGTGAAAATAGCTGACATATTGATTTGCTATGAAATTGCTTTGTAAAGGCAGACTGAAATGGCCTTTGCTATTCAGATAATAATCTGTTGGCTGAGTACATTGAAAGATACATAAAAAGACAGTTTTATCACCTGGCTTAGAAGTCACCTTCATTTAAGAAGAATGAGGTGAAGCACTTCCCAGACCTGAAACAAAAAGCAGAAGCAAATTAGGGCATCTTTTGGAAACTTCACATCTAGCATTGTTGGTGGGATAGAATAACATCCCAGTTTAAGTATCTGTGAAGACAAAGACTTTGAACCAAAGTTCCAACCATTATCATTCTTTTACAAATATAATTGTCTCTATACTTTGGCATAGAGATAAGAGAGCCAGAGTAACAAAGGATGGAAACTAATCAAGGAGAGACTCAACCTAAAACTGAGGAAAATCTTCCTAACCTTGAGAACAAATAACCAGTGGAATGGCTTGCCTTCAGAAGTTGTGGGTGCTTTTTCACTGGGATATTTTAAGAAGCGACTGGACAGTCACTTGTCTGAAATAATACAAAGTCTCCTACTTGAGCAGAGAGATGGACTAAAAGACGACCAAGTTCAACTCTATTGTTCTGTAGGTTGTGTATGGAAATATGTGGTACACATTTATTTGGAAGTAGACAAGTTTATTGACTAATCTAGCCTTGGGAATCAATTCCAGCTGGTCTTTGCTCAAAGCTGGGAGCTTCCTATATTTAATTACTCACCCAAACACAGTATGATGCTTGGAAGACACTCTATGACAAGCCAACATTGAATATTTTTCATATTGGTTCAAACTCTGAAGTTTTATTTTGATCCTTGTTCAAATTGACAATGTGAATTTCCTTACCCTTGAACTGCAGTTATTGACAGTTTGATGCAAAGCATTATCGATGAGAGGAAGAAAGGGAACAGCCTAGTTATGATACCAGTTGCATCCACATATTCAAATCCTTACAGTTTAGTCTTCAAGCAGCAGATATTGGATGCATCTATACTAGAGGCCTACCTCTGGAGAGATAAAAAGACAAAAGTGGAAGTTCACTTAGTGTAAATATAAGCTTGATGATATCAACTTCAGTGGTGACTGCAGGCAAGTATCATGATGGAAACCTCAGATGTTATGAATGTACAGACAGGGCTTGCATTGTAACACTTACGTCATCTTGCCAATTTCATTTATTTATTGAATAAATTTCTACCCATCACAATCAAAGTGACTTTTGGTGGCCTATATAAAACAAGAATTAAAACTTGCACTATCAGGTTAAAACCCATTCATAATCCCAGTAATCACATAAAACCACAACACTAAGAAAAAATAAGAGAAAACACAAATACCAAGAAAGCAAGTCTGCATGTAAGAAAATACATCTTAAGAAAATGTCCTCTGGAATAATTCAGTTTCTGAAGTCCCATGAAATGCGTAATGGAATGGACATTTCCTGGGGGGGGGGGGGGAGGTCTACTGGGTTTCTTCTGAAAGAATGTTGGCAAGCTTTCACCCACTGTCCTTCCTTATTCTCAGGCAGCAATGACTCAGCCAGCCACCCAGAAGCCAGTAGTTTGACTGCTGGGCTTAGCCTGAATCCTGCTCAGCAATTATGATACAAGTCTATTAGAATCCAAACCAACAGGTTCCAACTGATCAAAATTAAAACAGAGTGACAACCAGATAGTCTATACCAGTGGTGGGTTGCCCCTGGTTCGGACTGATTCTATAGAACCAGTAGTAAAACCGGAGGGATGCTCCGCCCACCCACCCCAACATTATCAAAATGCTTCTGCGCATGCGCAGAAGAGTGCTTGAGGCCCCATTGCGAACCGGTAGTAAAGGTAAGTAGAACCCACCCATAAGTCCATACTACTTATTTTTTATCACTGATTTCTGATTTTGTCCCTCTGCACCTATTTGTGAGCATGTGCGCGCACACACGTGCACACACACACACACACACAGACACACACACACAGAGAAACATGACTGTCTCTTAAATAAAATATAGGCCCAGGAAAATCAGTTTAGGGCACCAATACATATTTCATGCTAGATGCCATTCGTAAGGAATGAGCGCCTCTAGGAGATTGTTGGAAGTAAATTGATTTAGTTCTAAGTGAACAGTTTCTATAAGGATTTTCATTCATACTTTCTTTCTCTCAAAAGGGTATTGGAACGAAAAGCACAATTTATGGTTTCACATGTTAGTAGAATTTAAAGCTTTTTATTAATGGAAGAATTAGAGATTCTTCTTTCCTTTCATCAAACCAAGCTATGCTCCCTTTGAACTGAAGCGGAGCCTTTTCCCATTCATGCTGAAGCTCTATTATTTATTGCAAGAACTGCAGATCACAGTGCATGATCTCCTAATATATTAGCATATGGGATGGTAGAGAAAACTTCAAAAGCTTAAATTCTCTCAGAGGAAGAGAATGAGACAGGTAGTAAAGTTGACTAAGCAAGAAAGAGAAACTTACCATACCCAGAATTTAAGAAGGTTCTGCTTAATCTTGCATGGAAAACTCTACAGGTCATCAGGAAAAGTTGAAGATGTTTTGAGTAGGGTTGCCAGTAGGAACTTGGAGTGCAGAAACTGGAAATAACACAGAAACCCAGCAGTGGTAATGGATGTTTAGAGAACATTCCCAGAAGTCCATTGGTAGATAGGATGGTAAGATGTAAGAGTGCACAGATCACCCATTCTTAATCACTAATTTGATTAGTCGGGTCAGTTGAAAAGTCATCTTGATTCTGAATTAAGTCAGTAAATCAGACAGCCCAAAAGTGATATGTGTACCTGTAGTAAAATCCATTGAATTGCCAGGTTGATGTGAAGGCAAACTTGGTTTCAATTATTTCAAAGTTGTGGTTTTATTGCATCACCTTCTAATAAAATCTTTGTACTAAAACTTTACAAAATATGAAGGGCAAATTTTTACTCTTTCTTCTTTGTATGTGGAATAGCAACAACTTTCCTTTGTCATCAGGCATGTCAATGTTTCTTTTGTTAACTTCCATAGTCTATTCTGCACATCGTTGGAATTTCTCTTACCCTATTCTATGAATGTCTGGAATGAATTCTGTATCCTAAACCAACATCTTTCTGGTTGTTGTTTTTGTTGCCCCAAATACTATTTAATATCATATACAATTTTATTAAAACTGTTTAATAATGTATACAAACAAACTAGAGATGTCCTCCTATCAGCTGATAAAGAAGTTGCCTATTGATGAGATAGCTTAAATGTGTCCACAGTTTTGGAAGTTCTCTATATTAATTGCTTATTTATGATGTTTCATAAACCCAGTCCTACAAATGGTATAACGTAAATTGCTTCAGAAATAGTTCCACCAAACTTAACAGTTTATTTATAGTGACTGTCATCTTACAAAGTTCAAGCAAAATTATTCTCCTCTTCCTAGGATTCTGGCTAGAGTAGATGTAGTATTTGAATTAATGTATAGGGAAGTAGAGAGTCCTTTGGTGTAATGATAAAAGCACCAGGCTAGAAATTGGGTGACTGTGAATTCCAGTTCTGCCTTAGACATGAAGCCAGCTAAATGACATTTCATCAGTCACACCTTCTCAGTTCTAAGAAGGAGACAATGTCAAACCACTTCTGAACTCTTGCCAGGAAAACGGCAGACTTGTAGTCATCATGATTCAAAACTGACTTGAATATCCACAAATGTCGGTAGTTTTCAGAAGGTGCTTTAGCATTTAATTATGTGATTGATGTTACTCTCTGAAGAATTTAGTAGCTAAGGGACAGGATTTCCAAATAGGATTGGAAAAGACTAAAACCTGCTGCATTTCTGCCAGCCAGTGAATACTGACCTAGAAAGATCCATGGTTTGAGCTAGCAGTTTTTTATTTTCACATGTAAGTATATTTTAAAATTAAATATACTGCAGGTTCCAATCTGGATCAGTCACCAGGACCAGAGGTTTAGTCTTCTGAGCATTTGGACTCATGCTGGAGCCCATCCTCAGGAAACTTCTGTCTACTGGAATGTGGGCTTTGTGCTAGTATTTATGTACTACTTTGTGTAGTATTTATGTGGTGCCTGTTGGGTGTGGCTTCTTATTGGTTGATTGGGGTGTTGATGGCTGGTTATTAAGTCATTGGCTGCTGTTTCTTTGTGCTGCTAAGTCCTTGGGTCCCAAATTCATGATAAACTGGTGATATATCAGCCATTTTCTTGGCTATCTTTGCACCTGCTCAACCAACACTCTTAGTAGCTGTGAAATTGAATATATGTCCTTGCTCATTTGCACTGTGAAGCTACCAATGAGTTAGGTCTTCTCATCTGACCGTTCGCTTGTGTTCTTGCAATTTAGTGGTTAGCTTCCACCCCATCTGTCCTACATAGTCATATGGGCAATCTATGAAGGCGATCCAATAGATTACATTAGAAGTATCTCCTTCTTTCAAGCAATCTTTGCAATGCATGATTTGTCCTTGTATTTTGTAGCATGCCTACACTACCAGTAAATTGATTAAATCTCATCTTGCTCTCCAATTATTTCAACTGAGCAAAATAGCCACTACTATCAAATCTCATTGTTTTTGTAAGGAATGAATCCAATTATTCAATGCATTCCATGTCAAAAGCCTAGACACCTATGTCACATAACACTTTGTAATTTAAATAGCAGATATATATTGGCCACTTATATTTTTGCAGGCACTCTGAGACATCTAGTTTTCTGATGCTTTTTAAAGTAGGATTTACCCAATCGTGGGATTCAGCCAGTTCATACCACTTAGGGAGAACCAGTTGCTAACTGTCTGAGCAGTTTGGCAAACTGGTTGTTGGAAGAAATCATTAGGGCAAAGAACCGGTTGTTAAATTACTTGAATCCCACCACTGGGTTTACCACAAGTATTTAAAAAAAAAAAACATCAACAATTGAAAGTTTGATGTTTCAAACCCTTTACCTTTCTTGCTTGTTTTACAAAGTTCAGTAGCGATTTAGAAAAAGAAAACATGCTTGGAGCCGAAAATGGAAACAGGGAGAAATGCTGCTGCTACAGGGCACCAACCTGTAATCTGTAAATCAATGAAAAAAAAAATCTTTATTTAATGGCATAAATGGATGCAATATAATTAACTCTCTTAGCTGTGAAAGATATTTATGTGAATTAATTTTTAATGCACATGCCAGGAGCAAATGAGCTTTCTCTCTCTAGACAAAAGCAGAATGGTTGCTGCTCCTTTCTTGCAAATATGACAGAAGGAATCAAGAGAATTCTAGATGGCAGAGTCCATTTGTTTTTCTTTTCTTTTACAAATATTTTTAAAGATGTGCTCATCTTTGCAAGACAAAACTCCCTCCTCTTTCTTCTATTCATGCTCTTCTTACTCCTATTCCTATTCATAGTCGCCAAGCATGTCTTCTCCTTCATCTACTTTCCCCCCCCCCTCTTAATAGAAAACTAATATTAGGGTTGCTTCTGTTAGCTTCTTGAAAGCACAAGCTGAGCTAAATGTTCAAAGCTTAAATTTGCTAGGAAAGGATTAGAAATTGCAAAATCACCGAATAAGTTATTGGTGGAGATTCAAATGGTCAGATTCTTATTCTGACAGTAACATCAGACCACAAAGGGTTTGAGAGTTAATAGAAGTTGAAATAGTTAAAAAAAAGTATGTAAAAATCCATTTCCTTTCCCCAAATTTAACTTCACATCCCCTCACTAAATCTCAGGATTTATCAGTTTATACGCTACCATGAGTTGGAACTCATTTCATCCAGAGTATACTAGATGGTTAATTGCCAAGAAGCAGGATAGAAAGAAAAATGACATTTTTGAACTTTGATTTGGAAAGTACCTCTGAGAATACAGTGGATCGGCAGGAAAAAATAAATGGAGCATTGAACAAAGCAACCCAAAGTTCTCAGTCAAGATAGAAATGACCTGGCTCGAATTCACATTGTGCAAAGACCTAGGCTCTGGAGAAGAGTATGATGCTGGAAAAAGAAGGAGAGAGAAGGTAAACAGTGGCAAGGTGGATAGATTCAGTTACAGTGCCAATGCACGCAATATTGAAGGACCAAAGTAGGGACAGATTATCATCAAGAACAATTTATGTGGTTGCTAAGAGTTGATACTAACTTGATGGCACATTATCTCGTTTTCGCAAATTCACATTAGAGAGTCATGATGCTAAACTTTATACATTTTTACTGGAGAAAAAGTCCTATGGAATTCCACATTGCTATTGGATCACAATTATAAGCAATAAATACCAAAGATGGAATATTTGTTTCAGTTCACAGAATTTCAACATACGATACAATGATGCATCTATGCTTTCTTAGTGTGTTTTGCTTGAAGAATTTAAGTGAATTTTTAAAAATCTGAAAATATTAACTATTATCCTAGAATCGTGCTACATATGTATCAATTTTTATTGAAACAGTTTGAATCTTATCAAGTTACCTTCTGAAAACAAAATTATGTTTCATATTAGGAAAAAGGACTGCATTTCAATCTATTTCCAACTAAAATTATGTTACAGATCTACAAGAAAGACACAACATAATTTGTAAAAAAAGAGAAATGAAATAAAGACAAAAATGTTTCTTTTGTGTATGTTAAGTGAAAACCTTTTTTTTTAAAAAAAAAAACCTCTAGTGTTAAAATTATAATTGTTGAATATAAGCTGTAAATTCCCTTTTTGAAGACTAGTGTCTTTCAGATTTGTTGACCTTCAGGTGGCATAAATTCTCAATCAACATAAAAGCCAACCAATAATGAAAATATGGAATGACTGACAACTGGAAAATGAAAAGGTGCTGTAATTTATATCATATGAATGAAACAATGGAATTAGGATAAAATACATTAAAAAATATGTAATACCCACATTTGTTTCATCACTTTGCTTTGTGCTGCTATCCTTAAACCTTCTATAGTAAATGCAAATTACCAGGTTTGAGACCTTTCAGTCTTCTGAGGTAAATAATAAAGGGAGGAGAAATGGATGAAAGAAGGTGGAAAGTGCTTGCTTGGCTTTCATCTCCTCTCTTCATTTTTTTGCTATAACATCAAGACCTATTAGATCATATCCAGAAAAGTATCTCTATCAACTATGCTACAAGGTTTTTAAACAAAAGAAGAAAAGGAAGCAAATGTCTTCAAAATTAGCAAAAGCAAAGGACAGGGAAAGAGTAGCAACCAGAAGAGCAGTATTCTAGTGTGGTGTGTGTGTGTGTGTGTGTGTGTGTGTGTGTGTGTGTGTGGTGGGTACTCAGTTCTTACAATAACCTTTCTTCATACGAATGTAATCAAAAGCTCAGTGGATGAGAAAAGAAAGCAGAATGTACAATTCTTTTCTAACCAGAAAAACAACGGGTGCTATGTCAGGGAAAAATGTCAAAATAAATGTGAGAATTACAGACAGAGCAGGAGATGCCGGCTTTTGGGAAGCAATTTCTGGATGGAAAATTGATGTTCTGGTGGTGGGGACTACATGTCTTCATACTTAATGTTCAGCTGGACTAATTTTTAACTCTGAAAAAGTTGGTATAGAAACATATACATTAGGAATCAATTCTAAATATGGTAGCATGGAGAGCGTAATGGCATACAAATGGGGACAAGTTGTACTACATGCGCCCAGAATTAATGTTAACTATTTAGTTGACTATTATTCTCTACTTAATAAAAACTCAGTTATATTTACAGTTCTGGTTGGTATACATATAATATTATGTAATAAATCTATTGGCTATGTGGTATTATTTTTTCTCACTCACTCTGTCATCCAGAACCATCTGCTTCAAGCTTCATATAGCTCCCTGGACATTTTAAAAAAAGAAACACTGTTAAAATATGATTTTTCCAGCTTTTTGTTTTGGGTGGTTGTGGAGCCCTAGGGTTTTGGTTCTCTTGAATTGAGAGTACCCAGAACTATAGAATTCTGGGTACTCTCTGAGCTTGGTTGTTTGCATGCAGATGTTTCATTACGCATGCAACAAATGACCTTATCCATGTAACGAATGATTGTAATGAAACATCTGCAAGCAAAGAACCAAGCTCAGAAAGGACCAAAAACTCCACATGTTGAGATTTGCCCAAGGTTATTCTTATGCAAGAACAGTGTAATGCAGTGCTTAAGGAGTTGGAGTAGGGGATGGGGAGACCCAGATAATAGTCACCTCTAACCATGAACATTTACTCTTTTGGGCAAATTAGTCACGTGCAACATATCTTGTTTTCATGGTGTGGGAGGGGGGACAACAGAACTTGAGGTAAACTACCTTGAACTTCTGAATGAAAGATAGAATTGTAGAATCCTTGATGTTGTCTGAGCTTATTTTCATGCAGATATTTCATTACCCAGGTAGGTAACATCTTCAGCGCTAGACCGGAATGACTCTTTATATTCCTACTGTTTATATGCAGTAGTTATCTCTGTCAATGTTTCTGGGCGATGTTTTCTCCATAGTAGTTCTTTGATTGGGCTGTTGTTAACTGCTTAATTTTTTGTCTGTGTTGGTAGCTCCTTGATTAGGATATTGTTTACTGCTTGATTGTTTGTCTTGTATTAAGCTTGGTACTAATCTCTGCTTATCTGGGTTTTGATTGCTGGCCAGGAGGTGACCTGGTCTTTTTATTTCCTTTTTTTTTTAAAAAAAAGCTTTTTATTGTCTCTTTTTAATAGTATGTAAATGTTGTTTACATTTGTGTCTGTTGATGGCTGATTTGTCTGAATGCCAAACTTCTAAGAGTTCCCCAGCATTTTTTGGATTTAGCTTGGTCTGTGGTACTCTCAGTTTCCTAGCTGAACCTCTGTTTAAGTCCACCCCATGAGTTATGAAATTAAGGTATTTTCATTATGTTTTCTGGCTGCTTGGTAAATATGGATGCACTCTGCTAGTCTTCTGCCTTTCTGCCCTACACAGTAGCTATTATAATCCTTGAATTGTATGTTGTAGATGACTCTTGTTTTTATTTATTTTTAAAAATATATTTTTATTAACTTTACTTTACTTTACTTTACTTTATTTGGATTTATATACCGCCCTTCTCCTATGGACTCAGGGCGGTGCACAGCCAATTAAAAAACAAACATACAAAAGTTAAAATTTCATAAAATAACAGTACAAATGGCCATAGAATTAAAACTAACTTCATATTAAAATAAAACTCTAAAATGATAAAATACTATAGGAATCAGGCTAAGCCGGCGAGCTGAAAAAGATGGGTTTTTAAAGCCCGCCGGAAGGTCGGGAGGTCAGAGATTGTTCTTAACTCTGGAGGCAGATCATTCCAGAGGGTGGGTGCTGCCACAGAGAAGGCTGTCCCCCTGGGGGTCGCCAGCCGGCATTGTCTGGCTGACGGCACCCTGAGGAGGCCCTCTCTGTGGGAGCGAACCGGCCGGTGGGAGGCAATTGGCGGCAGAAGGCGGTCCCGTAAGTACCCTGGCCCTAAGCCATGGAGCGCTTTAAAGGTGGTTACCAACACCTTGAAACGCACCCGAAAGTCCACCGGCAGCCAATGCAGCTCGCGCAGGAGAGGTGTCACATGGGAGGGTCCCGTCGCTCCCATAATCCCCTGTGCGGCCGCATTCTGCACCAGTTGGAGCCTCCGGGTGCACCCCAAGGGGAGCCCCATGTAGAGAGCATTACAGTAGTCCAGACGGGAAGTGACAAGAGCGTGAGTGACTGTGCGTAGGGAGTCCCGATCTAGAAAGGGTCGCAGCTGGCAAATCAGGCGGACCTGATAAAAAGCCCCCCTGGCCACAGCCGTCGTATGATCCTCTAAAGACAGCCGTGAGTCCAGGAGGACGCCCAAGTTACAACAATACAACACAACATACAAAACATCAACACACAATATGTGTATATTTTTACATATCTGTTTCGTTCCTCTTACTTTCTACTTTCTACATTCCCCATTTTTCTCATTCTTTATTGTCTTTATCATCCTTTTATTTCCAGTTTTATTCATTTGCAATATTTTACACATTTATAATATCATTTATTCTCTTTTACCTTCCCTGGTCTTTAGTCAATCATACCACTTATTACATACTTGATAATATTCTGTATCTTCTTTTTCTTTTATTTCTTTCGTTAATTTATCCATCTCATGACTCTTGTTTTTAATTCTTCGACCACTGGGCTCTTTTGGTTTGTTTTAAAAAATATGTTTTTGGGGTTTAATTGGTTTCTGTTATACAGAGATGCCAAATGGTTGTAATAGTCGATAGGTTGTTTCTGAGTTGTTTTTGATATATGACAGTATTGTCTTTTACATAGCATGTGTAGGTTGGATTATAGTAGGTTGAGTGATCAGGCATTTTATTTTATTTTATTTCGGATAAAGTTTTGTGGGAATTCATTTTGTTGAAAAATGTTATTTTATTTATTTATTTATTTATTTATTTATTTATTTATTTATTTATTATTTATTTAATTTAATTTCTATACCACCTTTCTCCCGAAGGACTCAGGGCGGTGTACAGCCAGAATAAAAACACAAAAACATACAAACATCATAAATTTAAAATTATTAAAATTATTAAACAATTTTGGCTCAGTTTGATTAAAAAACCCAAAAATTAAAACTCCAGATTAAAATTCATTTACAAAGTCAGCCCCGCCTGTCAGAACAGCAGGATCTTGACGGCACAGCGAAAAACACAGAGATCAGGGATCTTACGTATCTCCGGGGGCAGTATTGGTAGTCAGTTTCCTATTTCTGGTGTTCTGGGTTGCTGAAGTTTGTGCTCATGTAAATGTTGTTTACATTTGTGTCTGTTGATGGCTGATTTGTCTGAATGCCAAACTTCTAAGAGTTCCCTAGCAAAATTGGATTTAGCTTGGTCTGTAGTGCTATTTAGCTGTAGCTATTTTTACATAGCTCCTCTTGTGGGAAATTGGGTTGTTACTTTGTCAAAGGAGCACTTGGTTGTAGAATTTGTTATGAAGAATTGAGGAGGTTACTTTTAGCCTCAAATATCCCTGGATTTATTTGGATCTAAGGTAATTCCCCAGTCACCCACATGGTCCCTTTCTCAGAATTGTCAGAGTTAATATCCTAGACAGGTGGGTTTTCTAGACATTTTGTCTTTTGCCAGCTTCTTAGTTATAATGTCTTCCACTGCCAAATAGAGTAAAGAGAAAGAAAAAATGAGAAATTTTGTCCTTTGTAGAATCATTCACAATAGATTACTGCAGAAGTTCTATTTTCACTTTTTTGGGGGTGGGGGGCTGGAGGACTGAGGAAATACTAATAACTGATAATTTTCCAGCCTCTTGTCTGCAATTCAGAGTGATTAAAATATGATTTCCAGAGCATTTGACCAGAACATCCTGGATTGTGCACTTCTGCTCTGTAGGAGTGATTCAATTCTTGGAAGAAAGGTATTTTTGATTTGCTGTGTCTCACAGTCGTGCCTAGTAAGGAAGAGAAAACATCCTTTATTTTTCCCTTTAAGTTTTCAGTAGGGCACATTGAAAACACAGGGCATTTTGAAGAAAATAAAAAAAAATCAACCCTTTTTGAAAAAGGCTAAATGGTGAATATATTTATTGTTATATTGGTGAAGCAGGCAATGAGGAAAGGGGCTTTTTAGAGAGGTTGAGAAGAATATTTGCTTCTGTTAAACAGGTAAAGTAGATGTATAAATAGACCATACGTGTTAAAATAGTTAACTCTTGTATGATTCTATATAAAGGGAGACACCGTTGACACATTGTCCAAGAATCATATTAAAGGAAATAGCCATCCATTGTACTTTTTCTAATACAGATGTAGTAGTCAGAGTGTCAGCGTTGGAAGCCATTTTAGGCTAGAAGCTCCCATGCTGCCACCTTCTCATGTGTGGGAAAGTAGGAGGGGGGATTTAGTAGAGGGGTTGTTTGTAGACATAATAGCATTCTTCCTGTCGGTCAAGGTCAGGGCGATCCGGCATTTAGAGAAGGAGTGGTTGGAGTTCTGAGTCGAGATGGGATGGACGTTGATTGGAGCATGTGATCGACTGAGGAGTGAGGGGATGGTTGGGGGTGTGTGTTGATTTACTGAGGGAAAACCTGGACCTTTCAGATTCAGGTTTTCCCACATGTGCCAGTTTACCTATTCTAGTAAAGAGAACTTTGGAAAATGCTTGCTTCTGCATGTTTACTCAGAGTGGGGATTTTCTGGAACCCTGACATTAACCTGAATCCCTCTTAAAGCCTAACAGCACCCCGAAAGAGGGCTATTGGGGGTGCTGAGCCCTATCTATCTATCTATCTATCTATCTATCTATCTATCTATCTATCTATCTATCTATCTCTATCTCTATCTCTATCTCTATCTCTATCTCTATATATATCTCTATCTCTATCTCTATATATATCTTCAGCATACATATATATATATATATATATATATATATATATATATATATATATATATATATATATATATCCTTCCCTTCCCACTGCTTGACATTTTCCATACGACTTCAAAAGGTCTATGTTATAACTTACATTTCCCCAGTACAAGGGATGGTCAGCATTAATCACGTCATTATGATAAATTTACCTAGATTAATGCTAAATGACCAGAATATAGTATAGTGATCACTTCTCCCCTTCTCTACTTAGCAGTGACTGGTCTCATAGTTCAGAAAGTACGCTGAGCCATGAGTACACTGAAGAGCCTTTGGATGAATAAATCTGGCATGCTTTGGCAGTGTCAGAGATTTGTAGTTTATGTTCTGGTCTGTTAGATTTGTAGTTTAATCTGCTATTGAGCTATGATTACAATCTCACATAAGCTCCTTCTGAGTATGATATGCAGCTTCTAGGTCGCACTTCATCCTCTGTTTCTCAGTATCAGTTTATAGCAGCTCTCTAATCATATTTTTAGAGAACCTCTTCTCACATACCGCTCTGTCCATTTCCTCAAGTGGCCAGTCTTTTCATCTCTTTTGAAGAATGGCAGAAGATTTCACTCTCTCTCATTCCTCTTGCTCTGGAATTGCATCATTTCACTGTGATTCCTTTGCCCTGAATTATTATCATATATACAAGGGCTGCCATATATTTTCAGGGATCACCCTGCAAAGTGGAATTTACAGATATCGAAATAATTTCCGGGGGAAAAAATAAATCACACGAGGGGTAAGAAATTGCCTTAACCTTAACACCTTTAACTGAAGCCCTCCAAAAATAATAACCTTACAACCTAGCAATATGAGCAATGCCTTCATCTTTCAGCTTCTTCTACCAAAAAATTAAAAAAATAAGTTTTTTAAAAAATCACTTGATCATTCAACACTTCATGGTCAGGAGATCATTCTTTAGAAACAAATGAGCCTTTGCTGTAAGCAATTACATATTGAAGATGGAGTAGGGATTTAAATAGAAGAATATAATTCGTTTTCCCGATCCTATTCTTTTTTTGTTTGTTCTGTTTTAATTCATTCTCCCTAAAATCTTTATAAAAGGAACAAATGACAAGCAAATGGAAAATCTGGCACCCATTACCCCTATTTTCCAGTTGGAAATTCATTCTCTGAATGTCAATTCTTATGTATACAGATTAGCACCATCTAAGTAGAAGAGAATATCAGCAAGCACAAACCAAACCTCAGCTTTGGAGATAAGTTTTGAAGCTTATGGATGTATGCCTATGAACACATTCTAAAAATCTCAACAAGAGTTGAGATAGCTGAATGGCTATTGTGTGCCAGTTAGAGGGAGGCTGGGAAGCAGGAGAGAAAACAAAGTAATAATAAGGAATAAGCACTAAAAGGGACATGGTGAACGTATTAGCTACTTGAACAAGCCACGCTATAGCATCGTATTGCATGTGTCTTGTCTACTTTAAGGTTGTATTGAAATCTTATGTATCTTTAATTCATTATTTCTTTTTTAATATTCATCTTCAGTTTCAATTTCCTAGCAATTCCTCATTGATTCTTATTTCAATGAGGATAGTTACTTATCCATCCACATGCTCACTGTCACCTCCTTGCATGTATGAGCCCATGACAAAGTATGACTTGTGATAAAGATGACCCAAAGGATCTTTTTATTTATTATTCTAAAAACATAATTTTGCAAAACTGGGCTAACAATTTAAGAGCACCCCAATATTACTAATTTGCATTAGTGAGGAAGGGAAAAAGAAAACAAAACAAGGCTAGTTGGTTAATAATTAATAGGAACTTCTAGTGGAAATAAATTGTCTAGATAAGTGTGCACCTCCTTAAAACTGCAGTAACTGATGAACAGTCATAATTATTTATTCAGAAAGATAGTTGGCCTGTTACAGGTAGTCTTTGACTTACAGCTGTTCACTTAGCAACTGTTCAAAGTTACAACAGCACTGAAAAATTGACTTGTGACTGTCACACTTACGACCTCTCCGAGGTCTGAAGACCGGACCCGGGTAGTACTGAAGCAAACACACTCAGGAAACATCAAGCCAACAAAACTTTAATCAGGCCAGTACTCAATGAATGTGATCTGTATGAATAGAGTCTGTTGCAAAGTCAGCGCTGGGAGCACCCATCTCCCAGCACGCTTTATCAGCAAGGGTCCATACCATCTGGCTGGGCGGACATGTCCCTACCTTATCCCCACCATCCAGCGAATGTCCTGGGTTCCTGGAAGCGCTGGACGGCATCCATGTATGGCACCCGGATTCTCCGCTGGTTGCAGCGGTGCTCCCTGCTAATCGCCGGCAAGCTCAGCTGGTTAACAGGTGGACCTGGCCTCCTGGTCACCCAACAAACAGGTGGTTGGCACAGCCGGAAGTAGCCACCACCACAACCTTGCTTGTCGCTCATTTTTTCCTCCACTTTGTGCTTGCAACTCACTCCGTTCTGCTGTCTGTCCACTGCCCCCCAGGTATGGTGAATCTCAGATGGGTTCGACATGATCGTTACAGCATTCCTGTGGTCACATGATCAAAATTCAGATGCTTGCCAACTGACTCATATTTATAACAATTGCATTGTTCCAGGGTTACTTCTTGCATTCTGATAAGCAAAGTCAAGGGGCAAGACAGATTCACTTAACAATTGTGTTACTAACGTAACCACTACAGTAATTCATTTAACAACTGTGGCAAGAAAAGTCATAAAATGGGGCAAAATTCACTTAACACATGTCTCACTTAACAACAGAAATTTTGGGCTCAATAATCATTTGCACCTTCTCAACTTGGATAATAATCTGTTTCACTGCCTATGATTTCTAATTTTTTCTGCTTTTAGCAGGAGACTGTTGATTTTGTTCCCAACTTTACCCATATTTTCTATCTGTTTCAGCCATTTTGCTTTCAGAGTAACTGAGATCTGTGTCTGCTAGGAAAGTAGAAGATAAAATAGACAAGCTATCAAGAACTCTAAGTAGCAGACTGTAGAAGATAAGCTCATTACAAACTGGCTGTATAGGAAACAATGACAAAATTCATATTTATTTTGCCCTACATTTCATTGAATATTATTGGTTTGCTGTTTGTTTCTCTTCTTTGTTGTCTGCTTTTTTCAGAACTTTATACTCCTCTACATTGTTTTGCATCCAAATTCTTTCTCTCTTTGATTTGGCTGAATACAGGCACCAACACTTGGAATTCTTCAGAATTCACTGATGGTAATTAAAAGGTGGAGCCAAAATTTGTTCAACTGAGAGGTTTCACTTCCCATCCAGTAAACTTAATCAGTCCAAAAAAGAAAAAAAAAAGAAAAAAAGGTAGGCAGAGAGTCAGAGAATTGTTGGAATCTACCAACTCTTGCCTTTGGCCTGGAGGATTGAGTCTTCATGGACATATAACTAAGGGTATCCATTCCTCTGCTTGTATATCAGCAGATTCTTCTGAAAATTTCAGATCTTTTTCAGTCCAGATATTGCCCCGTCCTCTTATATGCCTGCAGCTGAGAGAGATGGGTGCGGTGGGTTAGAAATGTCTACTGAGATTGGGCATTATAGGAGCTTCCTAATGCTATTGATGTGTGAAATTTTAAAACATTCTTGCTATGTGATTCACAGTCCATTTGAATAAATATTTGCTATGCTAATGGATATTTCACCGAGCTGTGTTCAGACTATTCCTCACTGCAAGTTCTTTATGTTGACTGGAATTTCATGATAGGAAAATATGCAGGATGTGCATATGATTGAAGAGCCCATCACAGTCCTTTGATCTGATTTTAAAAATGGCAGAATTATGCAATTATTGTCTCCAAGGTGGCCTCCACATGGCGGGTGCATCTTCTAAAGTTTTCTTATCATATGGTTTTACTGAGTCTGGGCACATGATGATGAAAGTATCTACAAAATTATAATAATGCAGAGACAAAAGAGATATACTTTTTAAAGGACCTTTTCAAGCTCAAAGGTTTTTTCTCTTTATGTTTCCTTATGTTAAAATAGGCACTGTATAAGACATGCAATCAGCAGAGCTTCTAGAAATCAGACTATGCAATAACCTCCAAAAGAGATATTTCTGTTGTGTCTTTTTTAGTCTGCCAGCAAGGAGTGTTAGAACCTTGTTGAATAGCCTTAACTTTTGAAATGAGATATGACTAAATTTATATAGTAATTATGCGATCTAGTATAAATATTTCAGGAAAGTACAGAGCAGCATAACTTTGCATTAATATTCTGATAACCTGCTAAGTGCCTAAAAAATACACTGAATGAATAATCTTTGGGAGTTGAGTGTAGTGCAGTGGCTTGTAAAATGATTCCTGAATCTGTAAATTATGCTCATACAGTGAGTTAGCTTAATTTGTGGTTTTAAAAGAAAAAAAATATATTTTTGTATAGTACAGGTGCTAACAATTTAGCTGAAACTTTCTGTTTATGAAAAATTGTATTAGACTAAACCATTCTGTACATTGTCTTTTTTCCAGAAGCCCTGCAGAGACTGGAATCTTTATTTAATGAGATGTAGATAAATCAGGAGAGTGACTTATGTGGGTTTATTTTATACACTAACATGAAAATGTCAAAACATCATGACAAGACTATTATGA
This sequence comes from Masticophis lateralis, assembly GCA_030761175.1. Taxonomy (NCBI): domain Eukaryota; kingdom Metazoa; phylum Chordata; class Lepidosauria; order Squamata; family Colubridae; genus Masticophis; species Masticophis lateralis. The sequence continues at coordinate 51,352,226 of JAUDYJ010000002.1, forward strand.
AAGTTAAGGTATTCTGGACATTTGGTTATTTATTATTCTGACAATATAACTTTGCAAAACTGGGCTAACTATTTAGAGCACCCCAATATTACTAATTTACATTAGTGAGGAAGAGGAAAAGAAAACAAATTAAGGCGGGTTGGTTAATAATTAATAGGAGTTTCTAGTGGAAATAAATTATATAGATAAGTGTGCACCTCCTTAAAACTGCAGTAACTGATGAGCAGTCATAAATATTTTTACATTTAAATAATTAACTTGATGATAATTATGCTTATTTTAACATTTGTTATAGGAAAAAAAAAAGAATTTTATCCTGGTTTGCAGCCAAGACCAAATTTAAATAAGAGATTTAGTATGGAAGAGAGAAAGACTATACTTGTATTTGTGTATAGTGTGCATTATACCAGTCCTTATATGATATGTAGAGGGGCAAAACTAGTTTCTCCATGCACAGGGGAAAAAAACGAAGAAAAAAAAAAGAAAGAACATGTTTTTATATAATATTCTCTATGCTGATTTGTTGTAATTTTACTCACTTGAATTGGATTGGATTTGATTATACTTTGAATTATATTCATACTTAAACTCATGATAACTTTTTTTAATATACCCAGGATTACAATTTATGATACGTGTCATCTCATTTACATTTTCACTTCTGCATCAGAAGCCAGAATTAGAAGCCATACTTGGCTCAGCTGCAAATCCTATACATCCTTATTGTGTGACTGTACTAGATCACTCTGATAACGTTAAATTATAGTAGGTGATATTACTTTTAGTTGGGCAGATGCTACCTTCAACCAATTAATTTTTTATGAACCAGAAATGCCCTTGAAATGGACTCTGCATACAGTATGTCCTTTTGCAGAACGTGCAACTTCTCAATTATTATTTTTTTCTTCATTGGCATACTGAATTATTGCTGTCTTGCATCCTATGTTTTGAAATCTTTATTTTCCCTGGTGCACAGGTAAAAATGTGCCATTGCTGAGGCTCCCAAGCCTTTACAGACTAGATCAGCTGAGAATAAGTATTTCCTTAGCATTCCCAACTAATTTGCCTGATAACCAGATTAGCAATCCATTTGAGAGGAACTAATACTGTTGATTTGACCTAAACTCATGTCTCATTATGAATGTCTAATCTGATATATTGGATGCCTGCAATGGTGTGAGTAATGCTATAATCTTTTTGGTAGACAGAGTAAAAAAAAAAAAAATCCTTAATCTGGCCACTAAATTTTGGATATAGCCAAACATGAATATTTATATTTTTAATTTTCTAGGGAATGTTCCATAGGGAAATAGGGGGTTGTAAAACATTTGAGAACATCTTATAAAAGAATTATAAATGAAGAAGAAGAAATGATCAAACAATTACTGTCAAACCGAGAAGATTGACTTAATGTGCATGATATTGATTGTTTCCTTATATAGGACAGTGTGTGGAATGAAAGAACTCAGAATTAGTTATACTTCATCTTCTGATACATGATCTTTACATTAGGTAAAAAAATGAATGGGTTGTCTAAGGAAATATCTTTCATAACAATACCCAACTATTCTCTGAATCGAAAGCCCATTCCAAATATTCCATTAAATATTTAAAGGTCAATGCAAAAATAAGTATTGAAACTTATGTTCCCACCAAATTGGTTTCTGATCCAGTCCCACCTTTGATTCTATTTGGGTTTTGCTTCTTCTTCAACAAAATGAATATATGGACATTTGGAAAATTAAGAAACCACACCCAAGTTGCAACCTCTATGTTGCCTAGCAGTTTGAGCAGGGCTGTCAAATTCGATTTCATTGAGGGCTGCATCAGGGTTGTGTTTGACTTCGGGGGACCGGGGTGGACGTGGCCAGGGTGGACATAGCCAGCTCAACATCACTCATGTCGGGGGTGCCTTTGGTGGCCCGAGCACTCTGCCAGCAAAAATGGGCTCACAAGCTCTGTTTTCAGCTGCTACAGCCTCGTGCAACCCTCTGCCAGTGAAAATGGAGCTCAGGAAGGCTGAACCTGAGCTCTGTTTTCACTGACAGAGGGTTTCAGGAGGCTGTGGCAGCTGAAAACGGAGCTTGGGAGTCCATTTTCACTGGCAGAAGCACCTCGGCCAGTCCTTTGCTATTTCAAGGGCGGCCCTATGAACCAGATCTAAGCACTCCTTAGGCCAGATCTGGCCCCTGGGCCTTGAGTTTGACATCCCACAGTTTGAGCAATTCTTTGTAAGAGGCGTTTGTTTTAGAGATCCACACAGAGTGATTAATTTTTATGAAGAAAGTTTGTGATGATTTTAATTGTTTATGAAATCTACTCTACCTCAGACTTGACCCTGATCCCTTAATTTGCTTAAATCATTGTAACTGTCTTATAAATATATTTCTGAAGGAAGTATGTGTGATTCCACCTTTTTCAAAAGTCACTTGACATTCTGAAAGCAACACTATTGAAGTTAAGCTTTCCACTGTGTTCCTGGGTAGGAGGGGAAAAGTATGGGGGGGGGGGGGAGATTTATTTCGCTATTCAGAAGAAAAACTGCAAACACTCCATTTTAAGTAAACTGGGCTGGCTGGTGATACATTTATTACTGTAGGAACAGATGCTTGGCTGGTAGCACTTTGTAATAAAAAAGGAACTTTGTTCTGAATTATGGATGTGAAGTCTTACTGAGTGGAAATTGTAATAGGCATAAAGTGAAATAATCATAAAGCTGGAGAAAGGGAGTAGGGGAAAATACCGTGAGCAAATAAATGGGGAAAACATTTGAAATAAATACAAAAATGTAATGCAAACATAGAAATCAGTAGCCAGTGATTGTGGAAGCCAGATTGTTGAAATGTACTTAATTAATTACTCTAAGTAGGTTTAAAAGAATCCTTAAGATCATCCATCTCATTGAAGCATTGTACTTATGAGTTTATGAATTCTGCAAAATATGGTGCTAACAAGCAATTCTCCTTTATTTTGGCAATCGATGGGGCTGGTCCTATGCATTCCAGAATTCTGGTGGAATTCCTGAGCATCCTGCTTTTTTGGCTCTAGGTCGCTAATGGAAGGGTGAAAACAAATAAAATTTTCAAGAATTTAGAAGGGTCTGATTTTTATTTTAGCCACGTGGGATGCATTGCTGTTTTTGACTTCATGAATGTTTTCAAAATTGTCACTGAAGTCCTTGTGTTTTTAATTTGTGCATTATCTCATCCTGAAATTCTAGAGGGAATGTATAAAAATAGCTTGCCTTAAACGGTGCACATTTTGTGAGCTTCCTGGCAAAGAGGCGAAGTAGGACAAATTCCCTCTCTGACAGAAGATCATCTATTGAGTATGCTAGAGAATGCTTCCTCCCTTGTGGCAACCTAACTGTCTCCCCCTCAGCCTTCCAGCCTTTAGAAAAATGGCAAAAATGTGTCTTTTCACTAAACCTGTCATGATTAAATTAATTTCAATCCCCTTGCCTTTAATTTGGATTTTAATTGCATGGGTTTCATATTTTTGCATTTTATTTTATTGTTATAAGACATTTTTGAGCATGTACTGCTTGTATGAGCAGAAAGATAGGATATAAGATTGAAATCATCTGACTTATCATTCATAGATGAGAGATTTCTGTGGTACTCCAGTTTGAATTACAACTAGTGGGTAAACATATAAAAGCAGGAGTGGACTGCTGGGGGTTCGCAGGGGTTCTGGAGAACCTCTAGCTAAGATTCTCTGCAGTTTGGAGAACCCCCAAATCCTGCTCCTGGCTGGCCCTACTCTGCCCACCCCTCCCTTCCCAGAAGTCCCCACATGGCCCATTTTGGATGCAGATAAGTTGCGCATGAAGGCTTAGGGAGGATGAAAACAGGCCTACCGGAAGTTTGGAAAGGCTGGAAACGGGCCCATTTCCAGCCTGCAGAGGGCCTCCAGAGCCCGGGGAGGCCATTTTTGCCTTCCTAGAGCTCAAGGAAAGCCTCCACAGCCCGGGGAGGGCAAAAACACCCCCCTGCCATGATGCAGTAGGCCGAATAGGCCATGCCCACCATGGCCATGCCCAACCAGCAACCGGGTAGAGAACCCCTTGCTAAAATTTTTGAAGCCCACTCCTGTATAAAAGGCTTCTTGCCATTTCCTAATATTGAAGGGTATGGATTGGGTCTTTAAGTCAGTCCTGAGTCCTGGCAACTGCATGAATAAGTCAAGGCAATTGGTTTGGGCAGTAATATTTGAAAATGGGTTGTCATGGCTACTTCCTAGGATTGAGAGAGAGAGCGATTGGCCTAAAGTCACACATATGATTTTGCACCTAAGGCACGATTGGAAGTCATGGTCTCTTATTTTCTAACCCATTGTCATCAACCACTACCGGCAAGTTATTGACTTTGGGTTTCAAATTTTTTTACTGCCGGTTCTGTGGTTGTGGCTTGGTGGACGTGGCTTGGTGAGCATGGAAGGGGAAGGATACTGTAAAATCTCCATTCCCTCCTCAATCCAGGGGAAGGTTAATGCCAAATCCCCATTTCCTCCCAATTAGCTGGGACTTGGGAGACAGAGAATGGATGGGAGTGGGGCCAGTCAGAATTTTTACTACTGGTTTTCCAAACTACTAAAAATTTCCGCTACCAGGTCTCCAGAACTGGTCAGAACCAGCTGAAACCCATCTCTGGACTTTGTCTATAAAGTGTTGATATTCATAAAATGGACATGAGTTCATGCAAGCCTTCTGAGAATATTACAGACAGATTTTATAAGTCTTTTCTGGAAAGTCATTTAAAAAAATGACAATTCCCCTCCCATCCTGCTTTCTAACTTTCTATTTAAACACAGTGCTACACAGAGGTGGGTTTTACATACTGTTACCACTGGTTCACCCAGCACTGGAATGTGAGCATGTGACATCACAAAACAAGGCAATTTGCTCGTGTGCACCGTCCACACATGCGTGCGACATCAAACATGGCAATTTGATTGCGTGCGCGGTCCACACATGTGTGCAGCATCAAAAACACAGTGATATAGGATGTGATTGCACCCGGGCGGGTGAGTGGGCCAACCCCACAGGTCGCCACTACCGATTTGCCTGAACCGGCTGAATGCTACAATATGTGCTTATGCACATATGCATTAATCTCTTTAGAGATTATCATTTGTGTTGCTATCATTTGTCAGGATGGCAACACACCTTTAACCAAATATTTTCACAAATCATTCAGAATCAATTGCAATGAACTCCCAATAATAATTTTCCTTTTAGGTTTAGCAGGGGCCAATATATTTTTTATAGATATTTCATTCTATTGCCTATTAAATTGCCATATGAAACCTTGCTGAACTGTTGCCATGTACACAATAGTCATCTAGGTTGACCAGAATCTGTTCTGAGGACAACCCTTCATTTTCTGTTCTAGAACATGAAATGCTTTTTTCTAACAAGCCATGTGAATTTATGAAAAAGGTACACTTTCAAAAAAAAAATCAATTGCACAAATGTAAGCAAAAGTAGACACAAGAACAGCAAAATGCATTAGGCTGCAACTTCTCTCTCCACTGCCTATCCCCTACCCATATTTTCTATGATTACATATATGGAATATTGACTTATTAGTCAGTTCACCCTACAAAAAGGCTGTAATGTGTGTGCTAATGGTCTTGTGAAAGTCTACTGGACTATTTAGCATTGGTTGTATCTTCAGCATTTCATTTCTTTCCAACTTCGTTGTTTAGAATTTTTCTCTGTCTGGACTACAATTCTTGAAGTTCTCACTCATGGTCCAAAGTTATCTGTGCTGTTGTTCAGTCGATAAAGACTGAAGAATATGTTATATAAACAGTTTTGAATAACCATTAAGCAAAGATTGGCATAGCCTATTGCATAAGTTCAATAAGGGTTTCTCAATATGTAGTTCTTCAGACATTCTGAACTGTAACTCCAATAGACTCAACAATATGGCCAACTTAAGCAATGTTCAGCAATATCTAGGGAGCTATATATTGTGCACCATGCTCCAGTACAGTATAAGTGTCCATTATAAACCACAAAAATGCCCTTTGCTTCAGGACATTGTCATTCAAATAGTCATACTTCTTAACTCAAACAAGCATTTTCGTTTTGCCATATAGCTACAGGGCAATGTGCCCACACCAGATATAACACATCTCTCCTGCTTTATATCCAAATTCCTATATGGTATCTACAGAACTAAAGAAGATTTAAAAAGGAGGGCCACCAAAATTATGTGGGCTGGAGCCTATCATGAAAGACTAGAGCACTTAACCCAGGGAATTCTATTCTATGAAAAGTTAATATTGAGACAAAGACAAAATGATTGCAATACATTTTTGAATTTACATTACTGAACAGCAACTAGTTCAGATGATACGTAAATCTAGGGCAGGCATTCTTTCTTCTTTTATGCCTATTGCTAGCCCTTGGATATGGCCTGAAGAACCATCTTTGATAGAAACTTCAAAGTCACAATTTATGTGTCTCTGCCCTAATTTGATGTTATTCACACCCTTCTTTTTGCTCCAGAAAAGAAAAAAAAAAAAGAACAACCAACAATAATTTTTAGCAATTCTGAAAAATTACTGCTGCCTGTGCAATAACTGGGAACACTTCTTGCTAATTATTTCAATAATAATAATAGTAATAACCATTATCTCACTACTGCTCAGTTAACTGGATACAGTTTGAATAACACAATAAAGGTACGATAGCAGTCATAATTGGTAACATTAGTTTGGATTGTTATAGTAATATTCATGTAGTCTGAAAGAATATAGTTCTCCTGAGTAGTCTTTTCTTTTCCTAGGACAGGTTGTAATTTCTTCTGCTTCGAAAGATATTTAAAGCTAATTATTAAGGCACGCTCCAAATCAAACCTGGAGAAATTCATATTTAATCAGAATACATTCTTGAGATGTACAGTTCGTTTATCATAAGGTGTTCACGTGAGCCAAAAAATGTAATAAAAATGACTTGTAATCCTTGTTTATCAGAAAGTTTAAGTCATTACATGTGACAGATCAATGTCTAGCTGCTTTCTCCCCCCAAAAATCTGATCCATTCCTTTCAAAAAGGGCAAAGCTTTGCACATTCTGTGAGCAGAGATGGACTACTTCTTGATGACCATAATTTTCTTCCTTCTAACTCCGTGGCAGTGTTTGCCTCATCATTCCACTCCTTCCTTCAGGCTGACAGCTATGTTGGACAATTAATAGTGTCCCTGCCACTAAGTAGACCTGCCAGTGGATTGTCAGTCCTAGGCCTCAAATATCATGCAGAATTAGCAAAATATATTTCTGTCATAATAATATCAGATTCTATTCTATTCTATTCTATTCTATTCTATTCTATTCTATTCTATTCTATTCTATTCTATTCTATTCTATTCTATTCTATTCTATTCTATTTTATTCTATTTTATTCTATTCTATTCTATTCTATTCTATTCTATTCTATTCTATTTATATACCGCCCTACTCCCGAAGGACTCAGGGTGGTGAACAGTCAAAAGATAAAATACATGAAATACAAATGCTAAAACCATTTAAATGTTTAAATACTTTGGCCTAAACAGATTTAAAACACCCCAATTTATAAACAAATTGAAAAGGCAATTTAAAAGAAAAGTCAGGCCAGACCGGCCTGCTGAAATGTTTAAATACTTTGGCCTAAACAGATTTAAAACACCCCAATTTATAAACAAATTGAAAAGGCAATTTAAAAGAAAAGTCAGGCCAGACCGGCCTGCTGAAATAAGAATGTTTTGAGGGCACGGCGGAAAGTGCACAGATCCGGGATCCTCTGTATCTCTGGGGGGAGCTTGTTCCAGATGGTGGGTGCCCCCACAGAGAAGGCTCTCCCCCTGGGGGCCGCCAGTCAGCATTGTTTGGCCGAAGGCACCCTGAGAAGCCGCTGTCTATGGGAGCGTACTGGTCGGTGAGAGGCCACTGGTGGCAGAAGGCAGTCTCATTTGTACCCCAGTCCTATGCCATGGAGCGCTCTAAAGGTGGTAACAAAAACCTTGAAGTGCACCCAGAAGACCATCGGCAGCCAGTGCAGCTCACGCAGGAGGGGGGTCACATGGGAGCGCCACGTCGCTCCCATAACCACCTGCACGGGCACATTCTGGACCAGCTGCAGCCTCTGGGTACTCCTCAAGGGGAGCCCCCTGTAGAGAGCATTGCAGTAGTCCAGGCGGGAAGTGACAAGACCATGAGTGACTCTACTTAACGAGTCTCGATCCAGAAAGGGACGCAACTGGAGAATCAGGTGGACCTGATAAAAAGCCCTCCCGGCCACGGCCGTCAAATTCTCTTCTAAAGACAGCCATGAATCCAGGAGGACACCCAAGTTGTGGGCCCTCTCCATGGGGGCCAACGACTCACCCCCAATAGTCAGTGATGGCACCAACTGACTATATTGGGACGTCGGAAACCACAGCCACCCGGTCTTGGATGGGTTGAGCCTGAGTCTGTTTCTCCCCATCCAGATCCATATAGCCTCCAGGCACTGGGACATCACTTCAAGGGCATCATTGGGGTGGTCCGGGGTGGAGATTTACAGCTGAGTGTCATTAGTGTACTGATGGTACTTCACCACGAAACAACAGATGACACCCAGCGGCTTCACATAAATGTTGAACAGAAGGGGTGAGAGGACTTGTGGCACCCCACGTACAAGGGGCCTTGGGGTCGACCTCTGCCCCCCTGTCAACACAGACTGTGACCAGTCAGAGAGAAAGGAGGAGAACCACCACAACATGGTGCCCCCCACCCCTAACTCTTCCAACTGGTGCAGCATGATATCATGGTTGATGGTATCAAAAGCCACTGAGAGGTCTAATAGGACCAGGACAGAGGACCAACCCCTGTCCCGAGCCCTCCAGAGATCATCAACCAATGTGACCAATGCCATTTCCATGCTGCACCCAGGCCTGAAGCCCAACTGGAATGGATCTAGATAAGTCAATTCATCCAGGTACTGAGGAAGCTGTCGCACAACCACACTCTCAACAACCTTCGCAACAAAGCGAAGGTTGGAGACTGGATGATAATTTGCCAACAGTGCCAGGTCTAGGGAAGGCTGCTTGAGGAGAGGCCTCACCACTGCCTCTTTCAAGGCAGTGGGGAAGACACCCTCACTCAAGGAAGAATTTATAATCCCCTGGAGTCAGCCTCGCATAACCTCCCAAGAGGCCAGCATCAACCAGGAGGGACATGGATTCAATAAACATGTGGCCGTGCTCAGTCTGCCCAGTATCCTGTCCACGTCTTTGGGAGTCACAGAATCAAATTCTTCCCAGATAATATTCTCAACACCTGCCTCCATCCTCCCCCCCTGAATCTGCCCAATCAGAGTCTAGATGTTCCTGAATCTGAGTGATTTTGTACAGTTAGTGTTCAAAGTCCTCGGCTCTACCTTCCAAGGGGTCCTCCGGCGCTCCCTGGTGGAGCAGGGAGCAGGTCACCCTAAACAAGGTGGCCGGGCCATTATCTAATGATGCAATAAGAGTGAAAAAATAATTACACTTTGCCGCTTTTATCGCCACTAGGTAGGTCTTAATATGAGACCTAACCAGTGTTCAGTCAGATTCAAAATGGCTGGCCCTCCAACCGCTCTCCAGGCGTCTTTTCTGGCACTGTGAATGGGTAGGGAGAGGGAGAAAAATGATTTGCTTCACTTGAGACCAAATGGTAACAGTAACCGAGTTGGAAGGGACCTTGGAGGTCATTTGGTCCAACCCCCTGCTCACGCAGGAGACCTGTACTAGGGATTTGAACCACCGAACTGCCGACCTTTCTAATCAAGAAACTCATTGTCTTAGCCACTGAGCCACCTAGTCAGACTCACAAAGGAAAAGATGTTTCACAGCACTTACATAAAAGGGGCTATCATTTCAAAATTCTTCCCCCCCCCCCTTTTTCGTTTCTCTTTTGTTCCTAGGCTGCTTATAATAGAAGAGTCTAGCATTTTGGAAAGTCTTTTATTTGCAGGACTTCTGAGATGCAGATGGGAGGGTGCAGGGAGACCAGGCCTAATATTTGTTGTGTCTCTGTGACAAGAAACCAGTTGAATTCCTATTCTGAAGTGTTTTGTAAGGTCCTTGATCACTGTGAACCGAGTAATTAATAGCTAGCCTGCAGTTTTTGATAACACAGGCATGTGGGGCTTTTTCCATGGCATTGTTAACTGCAGCCTCCGGGGGGGGGGGGATGTTTAATTAGTAGTTATGGGACTGAAAAAAACAAAATTAGTCTTTTTCAGAAGGAGAAGAGAGAAGCATTTTTTATTTAGCCAGTGCTGGAACTGTCTTGGTTTTATTTATTTGTTTTTTTAATATTTTATTTGTTTTCTTTTTTATTTGATTTATATGTCGCCCTTCTCCAGAGACTCAGGGCGGCTTACAATGCGTTAAGCAATAGCCTTCATACTTTTGTATATTTATATTTATACAAAGTCAGCTTATTGCCCCCAACAAACTGGGTCCTCACTTTACCCACCTTATAAAGGATGGAAGACTGAGTCGACCTTGAGCCTGCCTGGGATTGAACTCGCAAGTAATCACAGCAGCTGGATCTTAAATGCTGCCTTTGTAGGAGGCATTACTCGCCTACGCTACTCAGGCTCCTGTTAAGATGTTTTTGAACATCTTAAACATAAAATATATTTTTTTATGGTGGGTTTTTTTTGGTTTTATTTATTTGTTTATATCATTTGGAGACCGCTGTTCAGAACAAATTCTATTATGGGAGTTTACAGGCAAAGATAAGAACTATGCAAACCCTTAAGCTTTTCTTGGGTATTCAGAAAAAATTGTGAGGTACCTTTCAAGAAAGCAGAAAGGAGCACATTTTTTTTCAAATGGCATTCTCACACATGAAGGGTAACCATCTTATGGTAAGAGCCATGGTGGTGCAATGGTTAGAGTGCAGTACTGCAGGCTACTTCTGCTGCCTGCCGGATGCCTGCAATTTGGGCAGTTCAAATCTCACCAGGCTCAAGATTGACTCAGCCTTCCCTCCTTCCAAGGTGGGTAAAATGAGGACCCAGATTGTTGGGGGCAATATGCTGACTCTGTAAACCACTTAGAGAGGACTGTAAAGCACTGTAAAGCAGTATATAAGTCTAAGTGCTATCTTTAATCAAAATATTTCTTCTGTTTATAGAGAATCTCCAGATGAATGAGTATTTTGATTTTCCATTCTCCTGATTTGGTAGAAAGCTTTTACTAACGATGAAAGACATTACATGAACCTTGTTTACTGCATTGATTCCAGAATGCATTTTTCAGAATACATGAGAAGGATCAAAGTAACATCTTATCCCAATATCTGGTGTAGGTGGGAAAAGAGGACAAAAGCCAGCTAGAGGTCAGCTCAAATTCAAATTCTGAAGTGTTGTGGCTCCGACACTCAAGCCTGTATTATCAGCAGGAGAGGACTCCGAGAGTGAAGAAGAGGAGTTGGCAAGGCCTCCCTCTCCAGGTTCCTCCTCTCTGGCAATGCCTTCGGTGTCCTCTGAAGGCCAAGAGATAGACCCGGGGCCAAGCAGTGCCACGCAGCCGCAGGTGGACAGTAATGATGATGATGAGTCTTGGCTGGACCCTCAACAGCATTACAAAGATAAGCGTGCGCAGCAGAGGAAGAGGCGTGCCAGGGATTAGGCTGAGTCACTGGACCACACTCCACAGGATATAAAAGGGGTTGTGGTGGCCGTTCAAGCTCTGTGATGAGCAAGTGAACAAGCCTCTCCGTGTTGTTGGAATTTTGTGTTTGCATTGCCTGGACTGATTTATTGGACTTATCTCCTAGTTTCAGTGATTGTAAGTAAAGGACTATTGGCAGCCAGCCACTGGGTTGCTGCCAACTTGATCATCAAAGAAACTTTTGTGTGCTGGCTTATTATCTCTTGGCCATCCATGGGGGTGCGTATGTGAAGCGGGGACAGAACATGAAGTGAGATGTTATGACTTCATAACTTCTGAAGTTATGAAGATCTGAAGACAACGGAAAAAGAAGTACTCTTCCCCAATTTCATATTGCATATTTCAGATCTTGAGACTTGTGTTTTCCATAATGCCAATTGTCATGTCTCCCTATTTTGGGGGGTTTCACAGGCCATGCTTTATGGGGTTCTTTGCTATTATTATTTAGAAAATCTATATTTCTGCCTACTCGCACATGGCAACTCAAGGTGACTTACTAGGACATAAAAACACAATATAAAAATAAAAATAATAAAAATAATAAAATAATGACCCTCATCCACCCACACCCACCTCAACAACAACACACAATCATAACAGCCATTTAATGGGCTCCATCCCGCTCTGGGTTCCCCAGGCCTATTGACAAACCACATCTTCAGGGCCTTCCGAAAGAATATTAGAGTGGGGCCAGTCTAATTTTCAGATGATGTTCCAGAGAGAGGGAGCCACCACAGAGAAGGCTCTTCTGGGTCCTGCCAGATATATCTCCTTAAGGATGGGACCCACCACATTTCTTACCACCCCGCCCTAGTAGGTCAGATAGAAGTGACTTACAAGAGACAGTCCCTCAGATAACCTGGTCCCAAGCCATTATATCATCTGTGCAAATGAATGGTGAGTGTAAAGGGAAAAACAAGCATAGGGAGAATGTTTTCTCTCTGAGTGGGTCCTTGGTGCTGTCTGAACTTGGTTATTTTCTTGCAGATGTTTCATTACCTAAACTAGGTAATATTACCTCATTGGATAATGAACCATTTTCAAGAAAACAACTAAGCTCAGAGAGCACCAAGGACCTCTCATTTCAACCCTAAGCTATAAATATTCCCCTTTATTGTTTTCCTTCTCTTTTCCAATTATTTATTTAAAGGAAGGTAAAATGGGATTAAAATGGGTTTGCTCCTTTTTAGGTGTGGGCCGCCCTAGCAATTTAAATCTATAAATTCAAAATGCTATAAGGTTCTCATTAGCACAGCCATCTGTGCAGTGTTTGCTTATATGGAGGCAGGCCTACACTATGGGGAAATCAGGGAGACTATGCATGCAGATGAAACTGAGCCCATAACTAGGCTGGCTCCCCTGAGAAAATGTCTTCAGGTCTCTCATCCTGGTTTCCTTTTAACCGTGTCACTTCTACAACTCACAACGAATGTGACAGAATGAGTTCCATCATATTTGATTAAACTAAATTTATGAAGAAGGCAGAGTTTCATGGCCTCCGGGACAACCATAGATTTACCTCAAATAATCTTAGGCCTGATCCATACAGGCGGACACATATTAGACTGTTTAAAAGTTCACAGCAGTGAAGAATTGATCCAAATAAGAAGATTGTCAATACTCAATTGCCATGGATAGATTATTTCCTTGTTCAGATGAGGTAGATAGCAATAGCAATAGCACTTAGACTTATATACCACTTCACAATGCTTTACAGACCTCTCTAAGTGGCTTACAGAGTTAACATATTGCTGCCAACAACCTGGGCCTTCATTTTACTGATCTCAGAAGGATGGAAGGTTATAGACTACCACATATTGGCCAAGTAGGCAAATGGACTGGTTCAGATTATCAGCTATAGGTACTTTATGATCCCTCTGGCTCCTGCTGGGTACTTGGGGAGTTTCCCACTGATTCTGGCAGGCAACTTTTTAGCTGGTATAAAATGTGACTGTGAAAGCACTTTCGGTTGTCCCTTTGCTGTGGGAACTACATTAGATACTGGTTTGCTACTTGGTCCAATTCAAGGTGTTGGCTATTACCTTTAAAACCCTACATGAAATGGTATCAGGTTACCTGTAGAATTATCTCATCCCCCATCATATCAACCCACCCCACGTGGTCAGGTAGGGAAAATATATGACCCCACCAGCTGAAGAATTTTGACTGGCAAAATGTCCAGGAAGATAATTTTCTCTTCTGTTGCCCCTGCCATCTACAATACCCTCCTTCCAGAGGCAAGGTGAAACCTAATTCTCCTGGCCTTTGAAGAAATCTGCCAACTTGCATGTTAAATACAACATTGGAGTGATTGTTATCTTGATGGCCCTCCCTCCCAACTTTTATGTTTTAACTTACTTTCTTCTTCTTTTTATCTGATTCTTTTATTAATGTATGGTATTTTACATTTTTACTTTGTTTTTTTTTTTAACTATCTACCACCCAAAGTCATTCTGTAAGTGAGATGGGCAGCATTTAAATTTGACAAATAAATTCAGTCAAGAGGCTGGTTGATTGCTCACCAAAAGTTCTAGCAGGCCGATTCTATTTGGCTCCTTTTAATGCAAGAGATGAAAGAGCAGAATAGATACCTGGAATATCAGTTGTGGAAGATGAGAGATTAATCTAGGTGAGAATGGGTATATGCTCATGTCTGGGTCTACACAATGGTGATAAGTCAGGTAAAACATCTCCCCATCTCTTTCTTGCATCAACAAGTTCTCAGCTCCTATTTAGAATATCAGACTTTCTTTTAGGGATTGTGTTGAAAACACAATCTTCTCTGGAACACTTCTGGAGAAGTGAGCAAATAGATACTCTGTACTGTCAGACCAAAAGCAACTGGATACAAGATCCAGGCTGCTGATAATTTTCTCTAGAATAAGAGAGATCTTGAGATCTCACCTTTATTTTGGACAACGGCCCCCCCCTCCCGGTTTGTTTAGTGAGTTAACAGCAGAAATGGATGTTATGCAACTGTTTGTGGTCAAGTGGGAATCATGGATTTCATCATGCTCTGAGCCATTAATGTAGCCCTTTTAAGGATTCAAAATTCAACGCAAACTCATTTTTTAAATCACCTTGGAGTTTGTTTATTTTGTTGTTACCTTAAATTGAAAACTCACCAAGATTCCCTGGGTGAATCTCTCTTTAATCATTTTTTTTTAAAATAAAAATTTCCAGTTTTGTAACATTTTTTTTTTTGCTAATATATATCAAAAAGATGATTATAGTGTTGTTTTAGAATTTGGATGAAATTATTTTAAAGAAAAGTTCACTAAACTTTTGGAGGTTCACTAAAAATATCTCTTCCTGTGGGAAAAAGTTTCTGTATTTACAAGTTGCTGATAAGAAGACTTTTAAGGCTACTAGAAAGCACCAGGTGGATATGTTGAAAGAAGTTTATGATCCACAGACTCAAGAACTGTATGAGTTACCTAATCCTATATTTCAAACAAAAAAAATGCTGAAGTGAATCAAACGTTTTTGAATAATTGATAAGGATATTATAGAAGATCCTAAATCTATAATTTACAAGAAAAAGGTTAAAATATTAGATTTACAAATTGAGCTGGAGGGCTATTTAAAAAACAACAGAGATACACAAATAAGTTATAAACAATTAATGTAGATCACCTTTTAAAGTTGAAATATGAAAGATTTGCTGGACGGGCAACACTGAAACTAAAATGGACTTTGATAAAAATGACAAGGACATTAAGAGAAGTGGAAGAAAGCCGATGTTATAACTTGATGTGCATGATTTAAAGATTTCTGGAAGAAAAAACAAATGCAAGATTGGTTTATTCGACTGTGATTAAATAATGGTTCAGTTGTTTAAAGGATACTTTGACTCATTGGGCACCATTAGTCTGTAATATCTATGTTATTCTGGTATATAAACAAGGGATTATTATAATCAAGGATTACTATCTCTGGTGTTATTTAGTAATATTTGATTGAATAGTTTTTGCTTTGAAAATGTTTTATTGGGTTTAATGGGTTTGGCTTGTAACATGCACGTTAATACTTTTGATATACAAGTAAAGGATTATTATTTCTGGTAATGTTGAATAATTTTTAATTTTTGCCACAATTAGTTAATTGAAATTAGATTTTAATTATTATAGAGAAGGATTAGGGGGATTAGGTTACAAATAGAAGTGAGACTATATATCAACATTGTTAAGTATTTTGTTATTGGATCCATGCTGATTAATCAGGTGAGCTGAGAATTTAGAGATGAATTTATAGAAAATAGGGTGAGGCATACAATGAAGATGTATTTGCTTGTAGTTTAAGAGACAGTGACAAATTGTTAATGTTGACTATATTTGTTGGGGATAAAGGGCAGTGGTGGGTTGCTATCGGTTTGCCCCGGATCAAGTGAATTGATAGTGGGCTCCACCCACCTGCCCAGGCGCTTCTGCGCATGCACAGAAGCATCACATGCATGCCCGCCCCTGATAAAGGGGGAAAATTCCTTTTCTTATGTTTTCTTTTTCTCCTTTTTTTTGGGGGGGGGGGTGCTTTATGTACTTTCTAAATTTTTTTTTCTCCTTTTTATGTATTTTTGTATTAGGTTTTTGTATCTGTTGTGTCTGTCTAATACAATCCTTAATAAAAAATATTGGAAACAAAAGAAAACAAAATCTCCTCTGCCTGCCTGTAATGATAAATCTACACAGCATTTTGATATTCATGTGTTGACTCTGTATGGGCAAAATGTAAATGAAAATGATATTACAGGACTGTAATATCCATTTTGTGATCTGTTCGTTGCAAGGAAGTGTTTAGAATGTCATCTAGTATGACCTCCATCACCGGTGGCCATGTTCCGTGCCCTTCTTTGTTCTTTCATAATTCCAGGGTGTGAGTGTGTGAGACTGATAGGATCCAGGAGTTTGTAAAATGCTTTTGGGGTAGGGTTGTCAGTGGCCTTTAATGGTACTCTTATGGAATCGTCTCTTCCATAGGATTTTCCCCTTAGTTTAGGGATACCTTATTTGTTGTTGTTGTTGTTATTATTGTTTCTTATCTTCAATACTTGGAACATTTTATTTTTAAATCTACTATGGATGTTTTAATGATAGCCAGATACTAGAGTTGTTTTATTTTCCCTTATTTTAGTCATTTATAAACATATTCTGAAGTAGGACAGAGCAATTTGGAAGGGACATTTATTGACTTGGAATGAAACAAACGCGCCATTATAAAATTAATTCCTTGCTTAATCCATTTGCCCATTCTGTGGTACTGCAAAAGATAGCACGACTGCAGTTATGAGGGTTTTTTTTTTTAAAAAATAACCTTTAAAACAGATATGATTTAGTTTTGTATGATAAAACATCCTGATAGAAAAAAGAGGGAAATCAATTCTTGGCCGAATAATATTTAATAATTTTAATTGTTTTTAACTTTTGTATACCATGTTTTATTCTGGCTGTTCACCGCCCTGAGTCCGCAAGGAGAAGGGCGGTTTATAAATTGAAATATAAATAAAAAATAAATAAAATAAATTCAGAGGCAGACAAGTCTGTCTCCAGATTGCAGCACAATCACAGTTTAGAGAGCCTGATTTGAAAAAAAAAGGAAAGATCCTTAATTCTAATAATTTCTCCAGTGGAACTGTTTAGCATTTCATTTTGACAGGATTTAGTGCCATCTTTAGTCACATCTAGTGACCATTAGCTAGCAGTTCTGATCTACTCAGTAGTTTATGCTATGGGAAAAAGCAAAACAGCAATTTAATTCTATATACTTCTACTTCAATTCCTGATAATTAGTACAGCACATTTGGGAAGCAGTCTCAATATTGCTTATGTGCACACCTCTTTCTTTAGGCAAAAATCCAAGAGTGTCAACTAGTCACTCGAGTTCCTTTCATGTTAGCTAGTTTCCCCCGCTCTAAATTACATCTTACCTTTTGTTGTTCTGCAGTAGGCTTCAACATAGTTGAAGCAGCTTGAACTGTGGAAAATAGAATAGTGATCAAGCAGCAGAAAAATCGGTAGCAATAATAAGAATACACTGGAAAGATTTTGGGATTTGGTTGATGGCAATATCAATGAAAACCATGGAAAATTTTGGAAAATGGCAAGTGGATGCTGGAAAGATTAGAGTGAATGGGTCAGTTAGAAGAAACTGGGAAGATTACAGGAGTGGGATTTGGCAGTAATAATGGTGGCATAAGTGGAGTGATAGTAGGAAGATCAAGGAAAGCATTTGTAAATTTGCTATTGCCTAATTTAACCATCATTTTTGATTAAAATCCCACTCAGTGGGATTTGCTATAAGTGTCTGAAAGTTGAAAGAATGGCTATGGTAGCTGCAAAATGATCACATCTGATTTTAATAAAGCTTAATTCAAAATCCCAGCATCGGGTTTTTAAAAATGAAATAATGCACAGTTATCTCTTCATAAAGCGATAACTTATCTGCCAGTTACAGCTACTGTACTTATGGGTTTTTTTTG
Source organism: Masticophis lateralis (assembly GCA_030761175.1). NCBI lineage: Eukaryota > Metazoa > Chordata > Lepidosauria > Squamata > Colubridae > Masticophis > Masticophis lateralis. Next base: position 51,370,397 of record JAUDYJ010000002.1, read on the forward strand.
TTCATACTAAACTGTAGGAGAATGGAGCTCCATTTTTCTAAATCATATCTAAACACTGGTCAAATCAGGCTACATGTGCAGTTGCACTGTACAGCTTTAATTAGAAGATATTTCCTAGCAGTTTTTTGTATTTCATTGTTTCCTGTTTAGTACACTAGTGATCCATTATTTGTAAATGGCCAACTGTCATTTTAAGTACCCAGCTTCTTCTCATTATTTTGTCCTTTGTTTTGTTGAACTTTATTTTTCTATGAAAAAAAATGTTGTTATTTAAAATCTCTTTCCATGGGCAAAATAAATACATATAAGAATTAGAAAACACTAATAGTCCATACTAAACAAAAACAATTAAAAAGGGTCTGGTTTTTTTTTTATAAGCTTATTTAACTGTACAGAATTGAATTAGAAAAAAAAAACCCCACAGAATTGCATCTTGATTTTCTGTACAAATTCAGTAAATACACTGAGAGCTTTTGTACTACAGAAAATTCCTTGTGTGTCCAATCATACTTGGCCAAATATTCTATTCTATTCTATTCTATTCTGTTCTGTTCTGTTCTGTTCTGTTCTGTTCTGTTCTGTTGATAATGTTTCATAATTCCTGAGTAATACAGTTGTGAAATAGAATAGAATAGAATTCTTCATTGGCCATGTGTGATTGAACACACAAGGAATTTGTCTTTGGTGCATATGCTCTCAGTATACATAAAGAAAAAATAAAATATATTTGCCAAGAATCAAGAAAGATGAGGATGTTGTGTGGACTGTTGATTTAGCTATAGAAGCATAGCAAAAGAATTCCGCTTGAATACTGTATACAGATTTTCAAGAGAAGCAAGTTGTTGAAGGCCTCAAATTTGGCTATTCTTATTGGAAAGCTATTCTTTCTAATTCCTGAAACATTATTCATGCATATTGGAAGAAATATCCATCAGGTTTAGTTCCAAGCTGAGAGAAAGGCACTGGAGACAAAATGGAGGCAGCTGACCACATGGAGTTAAAATAGAATAGAATAGAATAGAATAGAATAGAATAGAATAGAATAGAATAGAATAGAATAGAATAGAATAGAATAGAATAGAATAGAATAGAATAGTTGGAAGAGACCTTGAAGGTCTTCTAGTCCAACCCCCTGCTTAGGTAGGAAACCCTACACCACTTCAGACAAATGGTTATCCAACATCTTCTTAAAAACTTCCAGTGTTGGAGCAATCACAACTTCCGAAGGCAAATTTATTTTATTTATTTATTTTATTCAATTTATATACCGCCCTTCTCCTGCTGGACTCAGGGCGGTGAACAGCCAAGAATAAAAAATATACCCATACAAAATCTAAAAATTATTAAAAGAATTACACAACTTTGGCCCAAAATTTAAAAACATCCCAACCTAAAACCCATTAACGCTTTAAAACTAAAAAGGTTAAAATAGGTTAAAAGGTTAAAAAAGGTTAAAAAGGGGGGCTTACGCCAGCCCTGCTTGATGGAAAAGAAAAGTTTTTAGGGCACAGCAAAAGGCCCGGAGATCTGATATCCTTCGTATCTCCGGGGGCAGATCGTTCCAGAGGGCAAGTGCTGCCACATGCTGCCACAGAGAAGGCTCTCCCCCTGGGGGTCGCCAGCCGACATTGCCTGGCTGACGGCACCCTGAGGAGTCCCTCTCTGTGGGAGCGTACTGGTTGGTGGGATGCTATCGGCGGCAGAAGGCGGTCCCGCAAATACCCAGATCCTATACTCCCTGTTCCTGTGCAAGAACATGCATCCTATTGGCTGTTGTAGGGGTCATACTGTAGCTACACTAGCTCTGTAGGTTGTCTGAGAAGTTTGGTTGAAGTTTGCAACCAAACTTCAACCAAACCAAGTCTGATGCAATGTCCTTGGGAGATTGTGCAATGTAGTGAGCTCTGCTGTTAGTGGGTTAATCCTATTATGTCCTGGAGGATCATGTCTTAATCCCTTCACCCTGGAGCTGAAGGTCTTTTGTTTTGTAAATAGGCTGGCCCAATCTTTCTCAATGGGTACAAAAATCTGCTGGGGGAAGGGACACTGAGTCTGCTTTCTGTCTTTTAAGAAAAACATGTTTCTCTACTTCTCATTTAGGAAAATATAATATTCTGCCTTTTTTAATATTCCACAAAAAATTTCATTCTTCTAGGAGGGTGTGTGTGCTAACTTTTTACAGGAATTAAAAGGCATATTAGGCAGAATGCAGGAGGAAGATGAGTAATAAAAGTGCTTATAACTAATGGAGAGCTGCAAAGTAAGGATTCCAAAATGGATAGCCAACCTGGAAGAAATTCAATTTTCTTAAGGCATTTGAGAACTGAAATTCGGATTTAGAACAACAGTTTAAAATGACCACTAGATGGCATTAATGGTCAGGGGGTTTCAAGATATACCTAGACATACGCTACAGGCATTCATATACATATACAAACAATAGGTTTCATAACCATGACATGAAATTATATACCCCATGTAGATTAGTTTCAGAAACCACTTTCTTCTTAAGACTTCTTCCTTATTTTTCTGTTAGCACACTCTGCATTTAGCACTTTTGTATTCGTTTGTTGTTTTTAAAGTTATTTTTACAGGCAACTTCTAAGGCAAATAAAAGTTACACTAAAGCAAGTTTGCAATGTTTGCGGTACACGGTCCAAGAATATACATACATATATTATGGCCTCCCAGTTTCTTTCTTTAACCACTGCATTAAACTGACTCTCAGTGCAATTAACAAAAACAAACACACACACACCCCCGAAGGGACTCCCCGCGTCACTTCGGGGAGTAGGGCGGTATATAAATCTGAATAAACTTAAACTTAAACTTAAAACTTGATGTTAAATTTATTGAATTGTACTGAAAGGGCTTATGAAAACAATAACGTAGAAAAATGACTAATATTATGAGTCTAATATTATCGGTGTAATAAAACAGAAACTTTTCTACAAAGAAATTCACAACATCTCAGTTCATATTTTGAGCTCAGATAAAATACAATAAGAACCAAATTCCAGTCGTGTCATAATCTTATTTTAAATTTCAAATAATATAATGACATAATAATCATTTCCTTTCTCTACTATGACAACAAACACTGAATCTCCTATTGTGGATTTTTGTTCATTTACAGCAAAGATAAACACAACTATAAGTAAAATTTTAACCAAAAGCCTACACAATTCCTACAATGGATGAATATGAATAATCACCCTTTTTCTCCATTTATTCAATTGATGATGATTATCCTTCTCTTTATGGAAGGGGAAGTATGCCTGAAGTAATCCATCTGATGTAAAAATTAAGCTGTTGGAGTCGAAGCAAGGAAAGCCATGAAAGCCTATAGGGTGATTTTGGTCATTTGCTCCCCATCCATCTGCTATTCTTGGTAAAAAAACTACAGCTGTGGTTTCCCATTGTCTTCTCATTGAAGAAAATATTTATGGCTGTGTACAGTAGGTAACACCCAAATATCAGAGAAATAACCAGCGAAAAACAATACGATATGGCTTGGACTGGAGTCAGAGTATTCGAAAGACTCTCTCTCACCAATTACATATATCCAGCCTGCCAGAGCAGGAAGTCAGGGTATGCTGTGGGTTCCATCTATAAAGAAGATACACCTGACAGGATTTAGAAGAAAGATCTTCTTTATAGTGGCTTCATTCCTTTGAAGCATCACTCCCTCAGAAATAAGGTTGGCCTCCTCCTTGTTACTTTTCCAGAAGGCCCTGAAGACATGGTCTCATCAGCAGGCCTTGGACCCCAAATTGATTTGGAGTATATCAAGTACCTTGCATGACTGTGTTTATTACTGCCATGGGGGAGTGTGGTTTGGGGGTTCTTATATTCTTCATTTTTAATGTTGTATCCTGCCTGGCTTTACAATGTGTGAGTTGGGCAGCCATATAAATTAATAAATTGATTAATTAATTACTCCAATCAAGGTATCATTAAGGAGAAATCCATATATCTACCAAAAGTTGGCAGGGCAAGCTAGTATATATATAAATCACTAGCAAACTAAAACCTCCCATGCTCCAATGACGTAACCTAGTCAGGTAATGAAATCTCTGCAAGAAAGCACCCAAGTTCAGAGACCATCAGGAACCTCATCGAGAGTGCTGTATATGTTGCCTCGAGCTAATACAGGAAAGGTGGGATACAATTCTAATAGATAATGATACAATAGAGCTGCTTCCAAACTTGGACCTCAGCTTATTATTGGTATTTGTGTGTGAGTGGGTGTTGTATGAACTAGGTTTGCTTGTATCTTGTTTGTCATTTCTTTCACAGATTCGTGACAAGTAAGGGCCATGTCTTGTTTGTTTCTTTCACTTTAAATCCTTGTACATTTATAAATCAGAATTATTCATGCATGTGCAACTCTGCAGCTCATTTCTCTCCCCCAAAATGTCTTATGCATGAAACCTATTATGTTGCAAGTTGAATAGCCGAGTCTTTTTTTTAGGGTTTGTAAAGGCTGTCATTGTATTAGCGTATGCTGATTTTTAAAAGAGAAGTATGAATAATTTTGAAAGACTGATGTTGTGCAGAAGTAAGTGAAAATTACCTAAAACAGAAAAAAACTTTTCAGAAGGCTGAAGATATTTAAATATATTGACTCACTGGTATGCATTAAATCAAGGCATCTGAATTGAAGGAAAATTGTGCCAAAATTGCTTTTTTCACATTTTCTCCTGTTTAAAATTGTGTCACAAATTAGGGTTCTATCCAGGGGTCGGTGGCTGGGCTTTCACAGGGGTTCGGGAGAACCTCTGATTATGTGCAGTTTGGAGAACCCCCAAATCCCACTCCTGGCTGGCTCCGCCCACCCTGCCCCTCCCCTCCGAGGAGTCCCCATGTGGCCCATTTTGGATGTAGATAAGTGCAGGGCATGCACGGAGGTTTGAGGAAGGCGAAAAATGGGCCTACTGGAAGCTCAGGGTTTCTGGCCTCCAGAGGGCTTCTGGAGCCTGGGGAGGCCATTTTGCCCTCTTGGAGGCCGCCATAGTGCAGAAGGCCAACTAAGCCACTCCCATAATGGCCACACCCACCCAGCAACCAGGCAGAGAACCCCTTGCTAAAATTTTTGAAGCCCATCCCTGGTTCTATCTATGTTTGGTATGCAATGGTTCCTTAGGCTTAGTTTGATAGTGTTTTGGTTAAAGGCCCTCAAGTCAAGATCCCAGAATGCTGCAGTTAACTTCATTTCCTCATCCGGTGATCTCTTGAATGGCCTAAATTATGCAAGAAGAGTTGCACTCAAGCCATCTGGAGGCCCATTTTTATATGCATTATTTACAGATAGTCCTCATTCAGTAACTACAACAGAGAGCAACCACTTCATTGCTAAGCAAAATGATCACTAAGTAAAACCGTGACAGTGTTTATGACCTTACTTCAGCCTCCCATTGCTTTAATAGCTCCGTCGAGGTCATAAATACAAGGACTTTTTAAAAGCACGTTGTAAAAATAACTGTTTCATTACCAGAACTGTAAACAGTTGCTAAATGAGGCAGCCACTAAATGAGAACTACCTGTATATTTTTTCCCCTTCCTTTTTAAATACAAGATAAAGCTGCTTGCATCAAGCACTGACGACAAGAACTTTTTGCCCTATTTAACAACTTCAATAAAATCCAGGAAAACAAAGGAAAACAGGAAATAACCAAATGTCTAACATTATTGTATAGAAGTGAGAGGCAGGTACTTCAAAAGAATAAAAATAGAAGTTATGGACAGGAACGTTTTGTTCTAAAAATTTTCCTCTTGAACTTGGAGATTAAAGACATTAGGGTGATGCTATTGAAAGGAATTGTTGTTCAGTGATGTCTCACTCACACATCCAAGTTCTATCTGGCACCCTGCAGTCTTCAGTGCAATCTTCAGTGCAATCTTCAGTGCAATCTGCATCTGGTTCAGTTCCAATCTAGAAGAAAGACACTGTAAACATGGAGGCTGCTTGGAAAGATGGTTTAATGATGAAGCAGAACCACATGGGTTCTAGGCAGCTAACCACATGGAGTTGAGAGTTGGGGGGGGGGGTTATACCTTCTCTTGGGCTTTGCACTTGAGCTTCCTGTTCCTGTGCAAGAACATGCATTCTATTGGCTGTTGTCAGACTCCAATGGGGCCACGTAGGTGTTATGTAGGGTCATAACTGGCTCTTTAGCCAAGTAAAAATCCTAGGAGTTTGTCTGAGCTCCTAGGTTTGGTTGAAGTTTTTGAGGGTGATGCAATGAAGGGGTTTCGGTTCTGAAGGGTATTGGGTATTGGGTACTGGATGTTGGGTGAAGGTATTTGCTTATGAATAGAGCTATCTATCTCTTTAAAGAGCTATCTATCTCTTTAGTACTGACATCTGCTGAGAGCTATTAAGAAAGGTGGGGGCTGCTTTCTCCCTCTAAAAAAATATGTTTCTCCATTTCTCGTCCAGGGAATAAATATTCTGTCTTTTTAATATTTCTCAAAATATTCCATTCTTCTAGGAGAGGGGTGGGCGCTAACTTTCTACACTGCTTTTGTCCTGTTAGTTTTCACTTTGATTCAGTGTGTTTACAGGCAGCCTTAAATCCTAGTTTAAGTCTAATCTTAAAGTCTAGAACAAATACAGTACCTTGAATAATAAATAAAGTGCTTCGCTGTTTCTACTCTAAGGTTTGGAGTAATATTTCTTTAAAAAATATCTTCAAGAAATCTTCAAGATTTCTTTAAAAAATATCCATACTTATCTAAAACACAATTCCCTTTTGGAGTAAGCAATTATATCCAGAATGCAGAAAAGTAACAAATGATAAGGAAAAACAGAAGTATGAAAAGAGGACAGGTAGAAGAAATATGGATAAATTAGTTTGCAGCAACGTCATTTACTATACTTTTCTGCATCTTCTATTCTTGCAAACCATCCATGCTTCAGCCACATCCACTTCATTATTTTTTTTCTTAAAGTTCTCTTCTCTTTTTCAGGCCTCTCTCAGTTCTATCTAACCACATCTTTTTTGTTTATCCCATCAAGACACCCAGTACCATTTTTTTTTCATTTATTACTGTATTTGTTTCATTTGTAATTTGGTTTTTAACCAATAAACAATCCTCAAGGGGAAAAAAATACAAGTAGTTCTTGACTTATGAATGCAATTGAGTTCAGAATTATAATCTTCAGTTTATCATTATAAGGCATCAGGTGGCCAGATCTATTTTTTTGATATCTTTTGTGAACATTGTTAATTGAATGTTGCAAATGTTAAAACAAATATTGCCATCACTAAGCGAATGTTACAGAATTTAAGTGAGCACACAAATTGTTAAGCAAATCATTTTTTCTCAATTGGTGGTTTTTATCAGTAACCAAATCAAAATATTGAAAGCTGGCAAAAAAGTTGCAATTGCGTGACTGAGGGATGTTGCAAATGACTGTAAAGGTGAGCAGGTTGCCAAGAGCCTTAAATATAATCACATGACCATGGAGGGGTGTGTGTACGACCATTGTGGCTTTAAAAATGGGTGGTTCATTGTAAGTTGGAACAGTATTAAACAACCAGATATACGTCAATGACTACTTGTAATGTATCCCTTGATTTCCGGTTTGGCGTTGCGGCAATGCAGTCGGGGAAATAGCGGGGCTCTGATGAGCCCCGCAAAACCCCGACTGGCAAACCGTCACCAACAGGTCTGCGGACCGATCCTGTTCTGTAGAGACAGGGGAAAGAGAGGGACCCCTTGGGCAGCTGAGAGGAACAGGCAAGTTCCTTGGAGGCCGGAGGAAACCCTCTGAGTTAGTGGCGGGGCATGGCAGCCGGACAAACTGGGACAAGAAATGTGTAGGAGGAAGGACGAAAGGGTGAAGTGCTTGGAAGCCGGGTGAGTGACACCAACCCAGGTGAGAAACAACAATTGTGTATTGCTGTTTATAAATAAGACCCCCAGCTTTAATTAGCGGCTGAAGATCTGTGGGACGAGAAGATTTTGCAAAGTAATGAAAGGAGTTAAAGACCCTTTAAGAAATCTATTTCAGCACTGATTGGAATGAACTGACTATTAACTAATTAGAACTAAATATTTGAATTTCTTTTGTTAAATTGAAACAGATTTGACTTTTGGAAAAGAGAAAAGCGATAATTAAGGACTTGGCACCTTTAAAAGCCCGACAAAGAGATCAAACAGATAGCTACATAATTGCTTCAAAATGGCGATTGAATTTGTGACTAAGTGAAAGTGTGGACTGTAGAATCTTGCTCTCTCTTGAAAAAGAACCATTTTTCACTATTGACTCATGACTCACTTCATGACTCATGACTCGCTTCATGACTCACTATTTATTTTTGATTACTTTGAAAATAATTATGGACTTTTGAATTTTGGAGATTCCTAATCTATCTACTGAAGGTTTTATAAAGAAAGAAGAAATACAATGGAACTAATAAACTTTTAACTAATTGGCATAGCAACAAAAGGACTGGCACAGGAACAAAAGTGGAGCTGATGGACTTCACAGGAAACAGATTTTATAACAGAATTAAAAATGATATACAGAATTTTAAGCATGGAATTATTGACTATGAATTGAAATACTTATGGACAGATAAGGAAACGAAGAAATAAGATAGATAAAATTAAAAGGCAATGTTTAAATGTCTAATTGTTTAAATGGTTTAATGAGCTTTAAATAAAAACAAGAGGTGTCTATGGTGTAATAAAGATAGAAAACAAAAGAAGATAACTAAAATAGAAGTTGGAAGTTAAGGTGATTAAAAGTGATATTTTTATAAAAGCGTAATTTGATATAACATGTTTTAGTTTTAACTTGTTAACAAAGTGCTGAAAGATAACTATGATTAACTGTTAATGATTGTATATGATATAATAAGGTGCACAGATTGAAGTAATAGTTGAATTTAAGAGATTGAATTTAACATATGTTGGAAATGACTAGTACCAAGAAACAGATGGGGAAACACCCTGGAAGTGTATATTTGGAAATAGTGGATTAATAGATTGAAGCTAAATTGGAGCGATGGAGGAGAATATGCTGAAAACTCAGCCAAAATAAGTAATGCTGAAAATCAGCCAAATAATAGGTGGAGTTATGGAGGAGAATGCTGAAAATCAGCCAAAACAAAGCATGCTGGAAATCAGCCAAAATAATGGAAAATGCTGGAAATCAGCCAAATAATAGTTGGAGTTATGGAGGAGAATATGCTGGAAACTCAGCCAAAATATGCCATGCTGGTAATCAGCCAAATAATAGGTGGAGTTAGGGAGGAGAATGCTGAAAATCAGCCCAAATAAATTATGCTGGAAATCAGCAAAATAACAGTTGGAGGTACGGAGGAGAATACATTAGAGAACAATTATTAATAAGGGATGAAAAAAAGAAATTGTTGGATGATAATTAAAACGAAATGAAAAATTTTGAGATGTCTGTGTAAAAGTTCAAGATTTAAAGATTGGATGAAATGGTCTAGAAACCAAGAAGAATAGAAAGAATTTTGATTAATAAATTGAAATAAAAATTGAGTTGTATATATTTGGAAATTAAGATTTGGGGTCATAAAATTGTAAGGTAAATATATAGATTAAGAGATTAGAACATTTTTGTTTTAATGTTGATCTTAAAAGGAGCAAGGGAGAAAAACTTAGAAAGAGCTGTATTGAATTTTGATTTATAATTAAATATAGAAATGAGCAATGTTTAGTATGAAATTAAAATTTATGGCGATATAATAGAAAGATTTAAATTAGGATGTTTGAATTTATGTTAGAAATACTTGTTTCTATTTGTAAGACCAGTCTACCTATTTGTGATCGGAGCAATACTTTGTTCTTGAAAGACTTTTTTTTTATGTTTATGTTTGAAAAAATAAAAAAAAAATTCTTAAAAGAAATTCTAAAAAAAAGGACTACTTGTAATGTATCCCAAATTTAAGCTATAAACTTAAAGCTATAAACTTAAGCTACAACCAAGTCATGCATGAGGCAACTGGGCTTTCTGACATTTCGCTTCTCAGTTTCTTCAGCTCTGACTGGATGGAGGAGAATGTTGTGATACATACGTACAACTGTCCCAAGCTTTTTCCACGGATGACTGATAATTTCCATAGGCATACATACAACTCTATTGTGTGGTTTATTGTCAGTTTTGCCATACTGAAGGGTCGATATATGCGTTGTATGTGGGGGGGGGAGGGAGGAGAGGATAGTTGGTTGATCCAAAGAGAGATGGATTTCTGTCAATTCTGTATTCCAGCAGAATTTATTTGTTTGTTTGTTCCCGCACAGTCAGCTCTTTGTGTGAAACACACACATTTATTGGATGCCCATTTGCAAGTTCTGAAGTGAGACCTGTAATTCATACCATTCACGCACTTGAGCTCCATACTTTGCTATGGTAAAATATGATAGGATGTCATTTACTGATGTCTTGAACAAGATTTGGAATTTATTGTACCAGGTTTTATAGCCGCATGCAAAGGTCATAGCGAGTTAATTGGTCAAAAAGGAGTACATGATCAGGGTTGTCATTGCAATAAGTGAACAGAATGTAGTTAAGGGCTACTAGCCTTTAAAAAGTCCCTGAAGGCTTGGATTCCCCCCAACGAGGTGCCTAACCAGGATGGTGAATGGACGTGCTGAAATTATATGAATTATATGTCTAATCCCTAGGGCACTGTCTTTTACTCTGTTAAGCATTATTCTTTGTAACATTTTTCCTTTCTGTTTGATTATTTTAACCCTTGTTAGCCAGTCATCTGCTGGCAGAACCTTTCAGAGTTTTCTCCTTTTTATTTAAATCATGTTCAGGGCCAAGATCAAAAACAATTGTGATTTGATACCAGTCTCAGGCAGAAGAATCTTAATCTGTGAAAATATTTACAGACCCCTCGCATCCTGGACATAAACTGTTTCAACTCCTACCTTCAAAACAATGCTATAGAGCATTGCACATCAGAACACATTGGCACATCTTGAGCATTGGCACAAGAACAGTTTTTTTCCCAAATGCCATCACTCTGCTAAACAAATAATTTCCTCAACACTGTCAAACTATTTATTAAGTCTCCATTACTATTAATCTTCTCATCATTCCTATCACCCATCTCCTCCCATTTATGACTGATGACAGTAACTTTGTTGCTGGTATCCTTAAGATTTATATAGACTGATTCCTAATATGATTTAATTGCTTATTTGTTCCCTATGACCATTATTAAGTGTTGTACCTTGTGAATCTTGACGAATATATCTTTTCTTTTATGTACACTGAGAATGTATGCACCAAGACAAATTCCTTGTGGGTCCAATCACACTTAGCCAATAAAGAATTCTATTCTATTGTATTCTAAACTGGCAAGGTGGGGCACAGTAGCTGTTTGGGTGCATAAGAAAAAAAATGATGACAATAGAACAAACTGAGAAGTCCTAAATATGTCTTTAGGTCAAGTCAAAATATGGAGAAATGCCCCAATTTGTAAGCAGAGAATATAGTGGAAGAAATGGATGATAGATGACATAATGTAGGAAACTGGCTTCTTAAAATAGTTTAAGAGGATTTTGGAAAGAAATTAATCCTCCTAGTACTATAACCTGCCATCCCTATTATTGTCTTGGTCCTCGGTACAACTTGCTGATTTGGGCTGGAAATCATGGCAATAACAAATCTGAAAATAAGACTGCCCTATTTCTTTCTAGGAAACCATTATTGCAATGTTATTCTTGATAATAATTAGCGAGACCTGTAGCATGATTTAGTGATTTAAGTCTGTGAAGCCCAAACTTAATTCCCCTTATCACTAACTTGGTGACTTGGATGATTGTCTCTACCAGTGATGGGTTCCTCCCGGTTCGGCCCGGTTTGGCCAAGCTGGTAGCAGTGATGATATGACATCACCGAACTGGTTCTGCCCCCAAATCCCCCACCCCCGCATTATTCTTACCTTTTATCTGGCCCCACCCCCAATCTATTGCTGCCTCCTGAGTCCCAGCTGATGGCTAGAGGGGAAAAAACTGTTTAAACTCTTGCCGCAGGGCTTCAAAGGGCCACCCTACAGCTGAAAAGTGTTTTAAAAAAACAAATGAGTAGACTGGTGCCTGCAAAAATAAATAGGTAGACCCAGTGGTGGATTCTATTTCGGTAGAACTGGTTGTTAAGTAGTTAAGTAGTTAAGCAGTTCGGAGAACCGGTTGTTAAAAGAAATCTCCTTTTGTTTATTTCCACTTTATGTCCGAGTTGGAGTTGTCTAAAAAGAAATAATGTGCCTCTCACATTTTGATAATAAAGAGAAAAAAAAAACTTTTATTTGTTAGAACAATGTCCTCACGGATTCATATGCAGCCAGGAAATGACCTCTGCTCCAAATTCTCTCCCTTTCCTGGCTTGCTCCCTTATTCTATTGGTCATCCTCTAATCATTCTACTGCAGTCTCTTTTACTAATCCCACAGGAATTTAACCCCCCCTTTACTATGTCAGCCCTGAATGAAATGCAACTTGAGAGGCTGACACTTTACAGGGTTAATCCTGTAAGGATTAATTACAACATTTGATGTTGTTTCCTAGCCTAATCTTTATTACAGTCACTGCCTCTCCAGCGGTATACCTAGACTTACTGTCACTTCCGGTTCCGGTGGCTATTTTGCTTGATTTTCTTAAAGGGGAAGAGTTGTTTTAAGCTTTTTACACCGCTGTTGGGAGGAAATACTCCCCTGTTGGAGTTCTTCCAGCCAGTCCTCGAACTTACGACTGTCCTCACATTTTATGTTTTTTGCCCTATATTGTCACCATGGTGAAGAGAAGCAGTTGTGAAATGGTTGTTAAGAATACTGCACGGGCATAAATGTGAGGGTGGTCATAAGTGTGAGGAAATGACTTTTTTCAGCCCTCTGAGTAGTTCCTATACATATAGCCACGCCCACTCAGTCACATGACCTCCAAGCCACGCCCACAAAATAAGCCACGCCACAGAACCGGTAGTAAAAAAATTTAGAACCCACCCCTGTTCTCTACCTCAACTCAATATTTCTTGCAGGATTGTTGTTAGGGAGGTACAGTTAGGAGAGACTCCTGTGAAAGCTGCCTTGAGCTTCATGAATATGCAAACAGTAATAATGATGATGTGAATGATAATACAACATTTAAAAGTCATTTAGGGCCCTTTGATGTAGGGCTCCACAATAGTGCCCACAATACTTTGAACACATCTATTTGAAGATTCTACCACCTCTGGGGCGTTGTTTCCACTGTTGATTTGCTTTGACTGTTAGATGATAGTGTTCTCTGTTACATTCAGGTGGAATTTGTCTCCCTAAAATTACATCTACTATTCTGTACCCTGTATGGAAACTTTTTAAACCTTCTGCATGAATAGTACAAGTCATTTCCAGGCTGAGATCTTAGGTCTCAACTTTTAACTTCAGGAGCTAATTTGGCCTGGCAACAGTTACTCTTATCTTGTTTATATCTTAATTAAGCAACTGCTACATGCTATATGTGGATCTACTACTGTACAGCATCCAAAAATTGGTGTTAAATATAGCAGCTAGGCAGTTAACTGGTATGCAGTATTAGGAATATATCGCAGCAATAACAAAAGATTTGCTTTGGTTGCCAATTGTTTTCTGGGCACAATGCCCAGATTTTTTGTTTTATATTCCTGGGTCCTTGAGATGAGTTTTGATGTTTTTTTAAAGTTATGCTGAGTCTATTTTTGGGATGTATTCTACAGTTTTGTAGTGCTTCCTATCTTGAAGAATCATAAAACATCACCAGTTTTCTGCACTTCCATAAGGCACTCGGGGGGAGGGGGGGATGTGCAAAAATGGGACTCATTTACTATTACTTATCTACTTTACACTATAAAATTTGGAGCATATCTATCTGAAGGAATATCCATCTCGGTATGAGCCTGGCTATAAGTTATGATTTGGAGGTGAAGCTTTGAAGATATCACCCTTTGCACAGTCTCATTTTCAAGAATCTGCAAAAGGGCATTCTTGGGTGTTGCTACTGGATTGTGGATCTCCTATAGAGTTGTGATCAATCTCCAATGTTTTCAGGAGCATGACAATAATTAACTGATTCAATAACTTGTTTTTTGTTCCAAGGTCCATAGTAGGAGTGGTCTTGGAATACCTTAGATTATTCATCTCCTAGGAGTGCATTCTAAATGGGCTTCAGTATTTCATGGCAACCATGGACTTCATATAGCAATAGCAATAGCATTAGGCTTATATACCTCCTCATACTGCTTTACAACATTCTCTAGGTAGTTTACAATGTCAGCAGATTGCCCCCCAAAGTCCTGGGTTCTTGTGTTACCAACCTTGGAAGGATGGAAGGCTGAGTCAACCTTGAGCCCATCAGGATCAAACTCCAGGCTGTGGACAGAGTCTGCTTGCAATACTGCATTCTAACCACTGCACCACCAGGGAATCAACTGCTACACCTCTTTATGTCTGAGCAGATGCAATGAAATCTGAATATAAAGGACACTGTGATCATCCCTTTACCACAGACCGATGAATATCAGGTCAGCATGTGGTTGGTTGGCATTCTTGATTTTTTCAGAGGTAGCTGAATGATTAGGATGTTTCATCCTAGTTCCTATGGGCTTTGAGAATGCTTAGAGATTTTTTTTTTCTAAGTTATATTTTCTCTCAGTAGTATCTGAATGTCATTTTACATAAATATATATGCATTTATTTATTTCAATGTATATTGAATGCAAAATGGGTTTTTATTTTTCCATTTACAGTATATTGAGAGCCATTTTCAGTATACACAGTTACCCTTGCAGCATATATCAATTTGTTTCCAGGAATGCCATGTTGAATGATAAGGTCAATTCAAATACCCCAGCATGTGGGAGGGGGCATACTGCATCCCTTTCACTTTTCAGCTCCAATCCAGGAGCCCTCAAGCAGTTGTATTCCCGACAAACCATTTTATACTAAATATAATATATAATACCAAATATAATACCAAATATATGAAGGGAGGAGAACTTGTGGCTCAGAGGTTAATACAACTGTCTAATAGGCAGGCAGACCAAGTTTGAATCCAAGTAAGGGTATGGCTAGCTAAATAGCTTGAAATAGATCTATACTAGTCTCCCTTTATTTCTTTTATCAGTGAAATATAAATTTGGTGTGTGTGTGTGTGTACAGGAGGCAATTTAAGTTGCTGATTCAAGTCTTCATCTGCTTGGTCATCTTATAATGATGACCAAGCAGATCAACCAACCAACCAACCAACCAGAGTTCAATTAAAGGAAGGTTTTTGTTTTTTTTTTAATGTCATTCTCCAACTTTGGACCTTAATGTTAAGTCAAAATGTCATCAGTTTGTATTCTTGGAGCTCCAGGTTAAAAACAAAAAAATAACTGGCCTTGCATGCTTCATTAAATCTATAACCTTCATTTCTGTAGGCATGTTCCCAGAAAAGACCCACACACAGTCTATGCCACAATGGTAGTATGTGATCTTCAACTACAATGTCACAAAAAAAGGTTTTTACATTTAGCAAGCACATCATAATCAATGCACCATGGCCTATGTTGAATGGAAGGAAGATGGCCCCTCAAATTAACCCCCTTCCTGCACACCAGGAGCTGCATTTTTCAAATATAACATCCCATATTATTTGACTCTCAAGACCAGGAGTTTTTCCCTAATAGCTTTGCAGATGGGCAAAACATTTACTTAGTATATTGTAGATAATTATGTTAGATTATCTCAACTGTTTATGCAATAATGGGTTTTAAAGGCACTATAACTACATCACCTGACTCCTTCATGTTTTAAAGTACATTTAAGTGCTTTACCCTCCACAGTATTTGATCATTTTATACCAGGAGGCTCTTAGCAAGAGGAGTGTTTGTTTCTAATTGAGTGGAATGAAAACAGTGAAAACTATGGACCTTATTCATAATGAATGTGAATGTGAATCACAGGAATAGGGGACTGAAAAGGTCAAAGGCACAAATAGAAATGGCTTTGTCACCTATTGGCCTTTCTCACAAAAATTCTTGTCAACATATTTTGAACAGAAAGGATATCAGATTTCAGCGTTAGCATGAACGGTTTGCCTTACAAGTTTTACATATTTTGCCGCTGTTTGTCATTTGGCAACTCATATTTCCCAGTTTGATGTTATTTGTATTTAATTGTTTGCTTCTGCAAAAAATACTTGATATTTCCTACTCTGGCTATCATAAAGAACTTATTATCTCTGTTATAAATATACAGCGGAGATAGCAAAGCAGGAAACCTGTGATGTGAGCACGTAGAATTCTGCTTGAATAGAAATAATTTTGGTAGATTTCCAACATGGGCAGGTAAACTGGAGACGAAATTTGTAAACTGGAAATTGTTTAGAGTTTAGAAGAATGATTATAAAGAGGATATCCCAGGACTGGCATGAATTTCTTTTGAAACAATAACTTTAATATCTACACAATGGTGGGCTGTTGCCAGTTTCGATTGGTTCAGATGAACCGGTAGTTCCAATGATCAACTGGCCCCACCCACCCGCACCCGCCCTATCCTGTCCTATATTTCCTTCTTTCTGGCTCAGTTGATTGGAGCAGCACAGCTGATTTCCACACCTCCGCTTTCTATCGGGGTTGCCTTAGAAGGTAAGCAGCTGAGCTCCAAATTGCTGTATTTTGAACGTTTGTGCACAAGTGCATTAGGCATGCGTGTGCAAAGCAGTATGCACGAAGGGCGCGCTCACCGAACTGCTTGTTAAACCGGTTGCAGCCCACCACTGTGTACAGGTAAGGGATATAATGCACAATAGTTAATATTTTTAAAATCTCCCTTTTTAGTGGACATATTTAAGACATTTTTAACAATGCATGAATCAATGAGAGTCTCCCTTTCTCCCTTTGTATGACATGCTCCAAACAAGATTTCTGATCTTGGGGAATATCCCAACTATATAAAGCTGATTTCAGCAACTGGTCAGGCATTTGTTTTCCACCAGTTTTCTCTGAGAAATAAAATTCCTTTGGGACAAGAACAAAATGGACAGGTTAAATATCACACTAGACAGCAAACCTTTTTATACTGTTGAATCACGCACATGCTTTGAATGCCACCATTCTGGAATTTCTCAATTCTGACTAAGACTTTCAAATATAGCAATGTAAAGGGAAAATGGTGTGCTAATAATGCAGTGAGGGGTCCTTGGTGCTTTCTTAGCTTGGTTTTTTCTTGCAGATGTTTCATTACCCAAACTAGGTAGCATCATCAGTGCTGTTATGGAGTGGAATTTGCTCTCATTTTATATATTAGTGGTTTTTCTGTCAGTACTGTTGAAAGTGATCTTGGTAATTCTTTGGTTGGGTTGTTTACTGTTAACTTCTTTGGCAGTTAATTGATTGGAGCATTGTTTGCTTCATGATTGTTAGTCTTGGTATTAATCAGAGATGGGTTTCAGCAGGTTCTAACCAGTTCTGGATAACCGGTAGTGGAAATTTTGAGTAGTTCAGAGAACCGGTAGTAAAAATTCTGATTGGCCCCACCCCCATCTATTCTCTGCCTCCCGAGTCCCAGCTCACTGGGAGGAAATGGGGATTTTGCAGTAACCTACCAAGCCACGCCCACCAAGCCATGCCACGCCACCAAGCCACACCCACATAATTGGTAGTTAAAAAATTTGAAACCCACCACTGGCATTAATCCCTACCCATCTGAGTGTTGATTACTGGTGAAGTGGTGTTTTGGTCTTTTTGTTCCCTTTTGTCATGGCCTCGTCGGAGCATGGATACGGAGCAAGGAGGAGGATGAGATGGAGCTGGGGCGGATGGAGAGGAGTGACCGGGGGAGCAGGATGAGGCAGTCCTGGGTCCCTCGGGCCTTGGAAGAGTGGCTGGCAATGGAGAGAGGGTGAAGGATGACTGAGCGAGAGAGGAGGAGAGGGAAAGATAGGCAGCAGAGCAGAGGACCTCCGGAGCTCTGGAGAGGAGCAATTGCTTCCCCCACCTGATTCTCGAACGCAGAGGGTGGAGAGGAGGAGGGATTAGTGCAGGATGAACTGATGGCTCATGGGAGGGCATCCCATCCCTCATCACAAGGCTCACCTGGGAAATAAGATTTAAAGAGATGCCATGGGGAGGCGCACTTGTTGGGAACAAGCGTTGTCTTTTTCTAGCCACACTTGCAGTTACTAACATCTTTTTTTTTTGCTTGTTGATTATTTCTTTGAATGATATGTAGATGTTGCTTATGTCTATGTGCCTGTTGAAATCCCTCATTTCAACCTCAAGCTACAAATATTATCCTCTATCAGTAATAAAGCAGTGCATGTCACTGGACTTACCCACATCATGTTAGTGGGTATTTAGGAACAGAAGTTATACATTTTTATTTTTTGCTAGCTATTAGTGTACTAGAAATAGAAGTTTTAAACTAATCTTAATTCAGAAGGTTTTTTAAAAGAAGTATTTATTGCAGATAAAATGTCAAAGCTTATTATTATGTGATGAATGAAGAAATTGGAAAACAAATGGCATCTTTGAAACCTGATATTTAAGCTCTGTCAGAAGAAAATTTCTACATCACTGTGAATAAAGATGCCAGTTAACTCAGAATGGATGGTATTAATCACCCATCAAGTCCAGTATTCTAGTACTTTTGGTGCCCAACTCAAACTTCTCCACTTGCGCTAATGAAAAACCAGACATTGTTTTTATTTGAGGAAATTAATGCTAAGTTACAGATCAAAAAGTTAGAAATTTGTTTTTGTACATTTCCCTCCTTGTCTGGAAACTATGTCAATAAAGTTTAATAGAAAACTGAAAGTGAAATTAGAGCAAACTGTGCACCTAATAATATCCCAGTGGGAACTCATTAATATGTCAACAAATACACATATGCATGATCTTAATTACATATAATTCTTCAAGAAATTGCTTTTTTATTTTATATAAATGTTTTTGACAACTCTTCTGTTTTAAGTTTAAGCTGGTCTCATTTTAATAAATTCCACCTGTGTAACAAAAACAAAAGATGAACAGGAAAATTTACTATTAATTTCTGATCTATGAGAAATTTATGCATTTATATTGTCATGACTGTCTGTAGTTCTTTGCAAGGTATAAAGAATCAGAACAAGAACAGGGCAAAGCACGTCAGTTATTACTAAGACAAATATCAGAGTCAACTATGAGAAACCTTTTGATTTCTTTTATTTTGGGCTCGAGTTGTATTCTAGTTACTTTTCACTGCATCTGTTACGTTGCTCACACACTGTTTAGAAAATCCTCAAATACCAGAAATTCAAGAAAACCAAAGGGACCACCTCAATCAATTCTGTAGATTATTGCACAAAAATTACAATGAAATGTTTATGAATAATAATAACATACATGAAAAGATTACTCATAGCTCACCTGCTTATTACAAACATATTTTTTTGTATTTCTGGCAATACCGACCATATACTTTATGCTGTTTGATTTTGGAAAGCATGTATATTGAAAATAAATTCCTTTTATTTTCTTTTAAAAGCAAACTTGGAAGTATATTACATGGATAGGACTTATGTGAAGACACAGCATCACTAATAATTTCTACTTTCTTTTAGAGCATTCATGTTGTGTCTTAAACCTTTGTCATCATTTTTGGGGATTGTTTGAGTTTGAATTGCTAACTAATGAGGGAATTGTTGGGGTTTTTTGGTGCCTTCAGTCTCGACTCCTGATAACTGGCCAGGACAAGTCTCTGAGAAAGTGACTGACCCAATGTCAACCAATTAGATTTGTACCTAAGACAGGTTTAAAACCTATGCTGGCTCTCAACTAATAGGTACTATCAGGGGAAAAAAAAACAAAGCATAGGCCCTCTCTTCTAGAGAGCATTGAGACAAGATATTTCTGCTACTTTTTTTCAGGCCTTAGTCTCTTACCTTCAGCATGATATGGATAGCAGACAGTGGTGGGATTCAAATAATTTAACAACTGGTTCTCTGCCCTAATGACCAACTAGGTGGGTGTGGCCTTGTTAGGTGTGGCCAGGGGGTGTGACTGGCAGCATTCGGCCTCCTGCACCCTCCTGGGAGCGAAAATGGGTCACGGGGGGCATGCCGCACCCTCCTGTGCCCTGTTTTGGACCTAGGAGGCCTCCCTGCACTTACCTGGGAGCCAAAATGGGGCATGTGGGGATTCCTGGAAGGGGCGGGGTGGGGCAGAGCCAGCTAGCAATTTAACTACCAGTTCACTTGAACAAACAAAGGCGGAAATGGACAATTGGAAAGGAGCTGGAGGGAAGAGGAAGAGGAAGAGGAAAAGACAGTTACTGGGAAAATATATTTCAGCCTCCATGTCCATGAAGTTATAGGTAGTCCTCAACCTATAACAACAATTGAGCCCAAGATTTCTGTTGCTAAGTGAGACATTTGTTAAGTGAGCTTTGTTCCATTTTACAACTTGTCTTGGCACAGATGTTAAGTGAATCACCACAGTTCTTTAATAAATAATTGGTTCTTAAGGGAATTGGGCTTCCCCATTGACTTCACTTATCAGAAAGTAGCAAAAGGTAATCACATGACCCCGGGACACTGCACGTGTCATGAATATGAGTCAGTTGCCAAGCGTCTGAATTTTGATCACTTGATCATGGGAATGCCGCAAGGGTCATAAGTGTGAAATATGGTCATAAATCACGTTTTCAAGTGAGCTGTTGTAAGTCAGGGATGATCTGTATTTTGTACAGCATCAGAAAGACTCTTTTGCAATTGTAATATTTTCCCAACAAATCTTTTTGAGAAAATATACTCTTGATAACATAGAATTAATGACATTCTTTTCAGATTCCACCATAGAAATGTAGAACAAGTCATGTGATGTTCAGGCTACAGTGATCGTAGATTTGAAGGGAAAAGATTGAAGCTGATTGCTGGTATCACAAAATAAATAACATAAATCTAGACTGTCAAGTCTGTTGATAGATGATGGAAAGAAAGAAGCAGACAATTTACAAGGTCACAATACACAGAAGTTTGAATGACTGGTTTTTGAAAAGAGTCCAAGAAAGAGAGAGAGAAAGAGAGAGAGAGAGAGAGAGAGAGAGAGAGACTCAAAAAGCTGGACAATATTCGATGTCTCACAAGTGGAGGACATGAAGAAAAAAAACAGGAAGACTTTCCCCCTTTTGGTGGACTCTAATAACTCTAGATATGGGACAAAACAGGTTTGCCTTTATTGGTCTTATTCAATCGAATAATTATTCCCTATTTACATAAGAAATACAGTAGTGGCATTGGAATATGTTTGGAAGTGAGATGTGACATTGTTGCATATCCCTTAATTTGCCTTCCAAAATAAGGAAAAGGTCATTGTTTGTCCTGTTCTGACCCATATGTTGGATTTTTAAAAATTAATTGGTATATCTAATCTGGCTTCTTCATATGTATAGCATGCTCCAGCTTCATCAGGCTGGAATTAAATAAGAGACTTTTAGAGTCATGTGGCTGGAGATAGACTTTCTAATGTCTCAAGTGTATTATTTTGATTATGGTTGGCTGCATAGCCAGCCAGAGGTTTAGGCTTTTAATTGGTCAAACAATCAGCCATATATTTGGATTGGATTTGACATTTTATCTACCTATTGAGGTTTCCAAGGACCTAGAAGATGTCATTGATATTATATGCCAGGGGTGTCAAACTTAAGGCCCGTGGGCCAGATCCAGCCCACGGGGTGCTTAGACCTGGCCCACAGGGCTGCCCTGGAAACAGTGAAGGACTGATCCGCGGTGCCTCGGTCAGAGAAAGCAAACTCGGGAGGACCTCACGCACCCCTTCTGAGCTCTGTTGTCACTGGCAGTTAGCTGTAGGAGGCAGTCATGGCAGAAAATGGAGCGTGTATGTGATCTCCCCACCCTGAGCTCCATTTTTGCTAGCAGAGGCTGTAGAAGGTCATTGCATTCCCCCCAGCCCACCCAGACCACCACAAGTGATGTTGAGCTGGCCACACACACACACACACACACACACACCCTGAGGTCAAACACAGCCCTGGTGCGGCCAAAAATGAAATCGAGTTTGACACCCCTGTTATATGTTATTGCGGGATGTAAGCTCTATCCTCGGATAATAATCAAGGTAGCTTAATGGAGAAGTTCAGTTCAGTTCAGTTTATTGCATTCTATACCACCCTTCTCCCGAGGGACTCAGGACGGTTCACTACCATATTAAAACAGTCCACACAAAAATTAAAACTACTAAAATAAGTTAAAGCTATTTGGCCGTTATTTAAAACCCCTTATTAAAACCCCGTTAAAACCAGTTTAAAACCCATTAAAATTAATCTATTCCATCAGGCCAGCTTGGTGAAACCACAGAGTCTTCAGAGCCCAACAGAAGGTGCAGAGGTCGGGAATCTTTCTTATATCTGGGGCAGTTCATTCCATAAGGCAGGAGCTCCCACAGAGAAGGCTCTCCCCCTGGGGGTCGCCCGCCAACATTGTCTGGCTGACAGCACCCTGAGGAGGCCCTCTCTGTGAGAGCGTATCAGGCGGTGGGAGATATTCAGTGGCAGAAGGCGGTCCTGTAGATATCCCGGTCCTAAGCCATGGAGCACTTTGAAGATGTATCTTCTAATTTTATTTCTGCAACTTTTTGAGGCTGAGAGAGATCATGATTGGTCCTAATGTGAGTCAATGGTCATGACTGGTCCTAATGTGACTCAATTTGGTACAAATGTGACATCTTTACCATCATACTATGCTGTTTTTAGGTCCCAATAATGACAGCCTTGCAATAATAATTTCTCATAAAAAAAATGCCACTTCCACAATTGTTGACAAGATTTTCATCACAAACCAGTAAGTTGTTGCATGAAGGATGGTAACAGTAATACACGCAGTGGTGCATTTCTTAAAAAGCCACACATCTTTCAAAATAGCCATCCCTGTATAGCAGTTTTCTGCATTATGTCCTCCACAATGGTCAATGTCCTCTTCTCTTTTTTGCTTGGGAAATAAACAGGAAAAATAAAGTCCTCTAGACTCTACAACATTCCTGCAAGCAGAAAATTCAGAAAAAACAAATATTGACTGAATTTAATACCTGGATTCCAAGTTCTAAGTTCTAGCCAGAACAAAATGCAAAATAATAGATATTCTAACTTCCATTTAATTGCTTGCATATATTAGAGTGCTAGATACTACTTCACAGCTTTTGAAATTATAATTTCTTTGATTATATCCTGATCCACATAATTTGTCCTTAATTGATTCTATGCCTTTCACATTTTTTAATTCAAACCATGTCCTATTCTATCCTATTATCCCATCCCTTGTTTATAAACTATGTCTTCCTAAACCAGTGGAATCTTAGTAGGATATCAAAACAGTCAGTCTGACAAAAGTTATCTTGTGCTATCATGATGCAAGCTCCTCCCTTTGTGTTGTGTTATAATTTCACATAACTGTCCCAAAGGATCAGAGCTTGGGATGAGATTGCACGACGATGTGAGGTCATCAAACAAATGCTGAAAACAAATTTTTCATCTCAAGATCTGACACATAAGTTGCAGCATCTTCATGAACAAGTCATCATGCTTAATTGGTTCCTTATTTTCCATCCCTCATTTTAAGGATATTTATTATTTTTACAAATAACTCAAACACATCCAATACACCTTCCTTCTTCTATTTTCCCTACAACAACAAACCTGTAAGGTGGGTTGGTCTGAGGGACTGGCCCAAAGTCATCCAGCTGGTTTCATAGCTAAGGCAGCTTGAACTCATGTTCTTCCACTTTCTAGCCTGCTGTCATAATCACTAGACCAGAGGTGTCAAACTCGATTTCATTGAGGAATGCATCTGGGTTATGTTTGACCTTGGGAGGAAGTGTGGCCAGGGTGGGTGTGGACAGCTTGACATCATTCGTGGCATGGGCACCTGCGCGCGGCCCTCCCGAGCTCCATTTTCACTGGTAATGGCACCACGGACCGGTCCTTCACTGTTTCCATGGTAGCCCCATGGGCCAGATCTAAGCACCCCGTGAGCTGGATCTGGCCTGCGTGCCTTGAGCTTGACACCCCTGCAGTAGATCAAAGTGGCTATAATTATTTACATTGGGGTGATATTTCCTGACAGACCTAGAGACTATCCAATAAATTTACTGCTCATAGCTTCTTAAATTTTCCTTTACGAAAATTTTCCTTTATGAAAATGTGTGAATTATCCATGATCTCCTTTATTATTCTGCTTCAGCAAATTCCATTTCCTTGTCAATCTCTTTTTATTCAACTTCAATTTGGAAATGGTTCTGTTGTCATCCTTATTTCCATGGCAGCAGGATATCATCTCTTAAAAAACAACTGCAACATCATGCCCAGTTGAAAAAGTATTATAATATGATCAAAAATCAAAAAAAGAGCCGAGGTGGCACAATGGTTAGAGTGCTATACTTCAGCTACTTCAGCTGACTGCTAGTTCAGCAGATCAGCAGATCAAATCTCAATGGTTCAAGGTTGACTCAGCCTTCCATCTTTTGAGGTGGGTAAAACGAGGACCCAGATTGTTGGGGACAATATGCTATTTAGTATATTGTTGATTGTTGTAAACTGCCCAGATTCCTCGGAGAGTGGGCGGCATAGAAATATGATTAATAAAAATAAAAATTTTAAAAAATGTGTTTTTAAAGAAGGAAATGATTCGTGAACTTGCTGAAACAAAGATTAATTTCCTTAGATTTAAGAACTAAGAAACCCCTGAATCGTTGCACTTTTGTTTTTTGTTTTTGTTTTGTTTTGTTTAGAAAAAAAGAATCCTATCAGTGGTGGGTTTCAAAATTTTTTACTACTGGTTCTGTGGGTGTGGCTTGTTGGGCGTGGCAAGGCTTGATGGGCATGGCTTGGTGGGTGTGGCAGGGGAAGATTACTGCAAAATCCCCATTTCCTCCCAATCAGCTGGGACTTGGGAGGCAGAGAATAGATGGGGGCGGGGCCAGTCAGAATTTTTACTATTGGTTTTCTGAACTACTCAAAATTTTCGCTACCAGTTCTCTAGAACTGGTCAGAACCTGCTGAAATCCACCTCTGAATCCTATCGTATATTTTTGTAATATTTTAAAACAACATGTTTTTGCAGGAAAATACACCTTACCCCTTTACCTTCACAGATAGAACAGACAAGCAGGTATACGAAGCAGAAGCATTCAGAAAGAATACAAAGCATTTAGCAGACTTTTAGAGTGAAAACAAAACTCCTTTTCCGTTAGAATGTCACCATGTTTGCTTCTTGGTTTGTTATAATGTTAAACCATATATAGCTTATTTGCTCCTGATTAAAAAGAATCCATGCCGGTTATGTGACAATAAAAATAAAATAAAATTAAGTACCTGCAGGCATAAATAGAAATCCCTCCCAAATGCTGAGATTTCATTTCCTCTCATCCCTACAAATTCATTTCTACTTTAGCAAACATTGAACTAGCTTTTATATATAAGCTAGAAGCTGCATTTCAGAAGAAAGAGATAAATCAGCCAGCTAGAAATTTTCTGTGGTTCTCTCAAGACATCAAAAATTATGGATTTCTCAGGCATGAGAATTGATTTAAAAAAATTATTATACAAGCCATCCATGGAACTGTATGTTTCTTGAAAAAAGTAGTTTGTTTTAACGCCAAAATTCTTGATTTACACCTATTGACAAACTCAGAACCCGGGAAGAATAAATTGAACTCAGACTAACTCACTCATGGGGTGGGGGGAGGGGAAGCAGTGGGTGTAAGAACACTTCAGTCTACTTCTTTTGTGTTTGTATCGAGATGCTGCCTATTTTCCATTAACCAAATAAACTGATATGGCTTTCTCTTCTTGTAAAAACTATAACTTTCAAAGGTAAGCTGCCTTCTCCTTTATTTTCAGTAAAATATGGTGGTGCCAGATTGGGTTATAATATCAATTTGGAAGCAAACTCTTTCTCATTGAATTATTACATTAATCTCAGTGGTAGGTTGCTCCCGGTTCTGTCTGGTTCTTTAGAACTGGTTGTAAAGTGGCAGGAGGCTTCGCCCACCTGCCCAGTCATCATAATTGATGATCTGTGCAGGCATAGAAGTGCTCGCATGCACACGCACTCCCGTTGCGAACCGGTAGTAAAGGTAAGTAGAACCCATCTCTGGTTAAGCTAAATCCCCTATCAAGTTTATCTTGGTTTACAATGCTTCTTCTCATCCTCTATTTCATTTATTCATGTCTATTTCATTTTTCTATTGTCCCTATCCTTCACCCACATGGTCTAAATTTTATTTTTCAATGGAGACACAAAAGAAAAGTTAGAAATGATATAATGCCAAAAAGGTATGTGTATGTTTCAAAAGCATCACACCTTAATTAAACTGAATTTCAGCACTCCCAGATTAAAAGCTGCTCTATTTTACTCATCTATGTGAAGAAGGAAAGGTTGAATGGATTGACCTCACTAATAAGGCATTCTTCTACTAACCAAAATCGACTGAGGATAAGGTGTTTTTTTTTTAAACCTACCAGCCAACTTTGTGAGGAACACGATAATTGATCGCAATGAAGAGTGTCTCCATTTAACATGGTGAATACGTTGCAAATCTGTACAGGTAGGCCTCAATTTACAACCATTGATTTGGTGATTGTTCAAGGTTACAACGACACTGAAAAAAGTGATGTATGACCATTTTTCACACTTATGACCATTGTAGCATCCCTGATCAGAATTCATACATTGGGGATTTGATTCATGTTTATGACAGTTGCAATGTCCTAGGGTCATGTGATCCCCTTTTGCAACTTTCTGACAAGCAAAATCAATGGGAAATCCAGATTCACTTAACTTGGAAGTTAATTTAACATCTCCAATGATTCAACTGTGGCAATAAAGGTCGTAAAATGGGGCAAAACTAACTTTACAAATGTCTCACTTAGCAACATATATTTTGGGCTCAATTGTGGTCCTACATGCTGTACTAGACTTGATATCCATGATTTGTTCCTGTGTAAATTTGATGTGATAATATATGGCTTCACAGCTGACAACTTCAGCCAGAGTTTAGGGGCGTTTAGGGAAATATTGTAACAACAATACTTAGTGGACTTGCCAGCAGCAATGCATGTGGAATAAAGATAGTGACCATAAGTGTTTTGTATGCTACATTCAATTTTTTTTTATTTTTCAGATTCCCCGCAACCCTTTTGTCTCAACCTGATTTTCCTCCCCAAATAGCTTGTACTTTGTGGTTCCTTCAGGTTTCAGTTTTTCCCACTCCTGTTTGGTAATCTGATTTTAGAAAGGCCACTTAAAGAAAGAAAAACTTAGTGATGAAATTCCTTGAAATGGAAAACAGGGTAGATGTTTATGTTGTTCTTTTTGCAAGGGCAACAAATCCAGGTTAGGACTTTTCCTGCTTCTACGTATCCATCCTTAAATCAGCACAATATTACAACATACACATTTACTAAACTAATTCTGCCTCTTTGCAGTCTGGATTCCGTTAAGTGGCAAGGAATTCAGAAACATGCAAAAGCCATTAATGCAGGGCCTTTTAAAGTGGGGACGTTTGGGCAGGTAATGGAGGTAATGGACAATGTGTAATTGCTTGTTTGTAAGTCAAGGATTCAATTTGGGACCATCATTATAGAGACACCAGATTCTGGGTTCTTTTTTTGTGTGTGATGGTTTTTACATTATTTAAGCTAAAGAGGGATAATTGAGAGTAAAAAAAATTGAGAACCACTATATTAAAATGAATGATTTTGAGAAATGGATGTCAAATATTTATCAAATAAATACAAATTTATTTATTAAATTTATATGCCATGGCAAGATGGGCAACAAACAAATTTAATAAATTAAATAAATAAATATTACATTACATGCACGTGTGTGGAAAGGTGGGCATGGAAACAGAGAGTGCTAGATGTCAACTAGAAATTATGTAAGTTCTGTTTCACCATCAAACTATCAAACTAATCAATGGTTTTCAACAGTTTGCAATGTTGACCATTTCTGAAATAAAACAAATATTACTTCCAATTGTATTGTTCAAACCCTAATTTGTGCTTACTTGAGAGTTTGACAAAAGCTGTATTTTCTTCCTCCTCTTCTTCTTCCTCCTCCTCCTCCATCTCCTCCTCTTTTACCACTTTGGGTTATCTCTGTTTTACCTTCATGAGTATGCATGTTTTGCCTGAGATACAGAGATCATCTGAATTCAGCATTGGAAAGATGGATAGATATTTCAATAAATGTGCAAGTTTATACACACAACAAGGGTGTCATTTCTATGTCAAAAGGCCCTTGAGAACTGACCATGCACTGTCCATGGTAGTTAAGTAATCTAATGCTCAGCAAGATGTAAATTTTCAGATTCCCTATCTGACTCTCTTTCAGATTGTTACAAATATACCTGCTTATTTACAGGTATGTAGCATTCCCTTGGGAACAAATTGGCAGCTTATAATTCATCAGTGACCTGATTATTCAGGAACTGAATTTAGTGAATGAACCAGAATTATAGTAAAAAATAGTTTTTAAAAAAGACGGACATGAGCAGATGTTGTTTGCTTTGTATGACTATGTACCTAGGAATGGCAATGTACTTGATGACTATGTACCTAGGAATGGCAAAACTCCTTCAGGGAATAGAGATGATAAAAAATGGACTACAAAGCTGCAAGATGTATTGGAACAAAAATGAGAAGAGTGAGGAGGAGAGAAGAGAGGAAGGAGAGAGAGGAACAGAAGAAAGGGAAAAGGAGAGGAAGAAAGGGAGGGGAAATAAGAGTAGGAGAGAAGGTTAGAAAGGGAGGAAGAATGGAGGAGTGGGGGAAAGGAAGGGGAAGGAGAAAAGGGGAAAGAGAGGAGGAAAGAAGAAAGAAAAAGGATAGAAGAAGGGAGGGAAGGGAAAGAGAGGAGAAGAAGGATTGTTGTAAAATAAGGGAGATGGAATGGTAGAAGAGCAACCCCGGGTATACTTAAATCTTTTAGGATGAAGAATGAACTAATAAGAAAGTTAAAAGACAATATGTATGATTAAAAATGGATAAGAGACTGTACATTTAAGACATGTTTATGAGAAATAAAAAAAATAAAAAATGAGAAGAGCGAGAGAAAAAATTAAAAGTACAATAATACGTTTTTGCAGAGTCTTCGATGCTATCTGTACTGATATTCATTTTTTTCCAACTAGAGTAAAAAGCAAAAGACCTAAAGCTCTGAATGTGATTCTGTAACAATTTAATCATGTACATTTTTAATAGGTTTATCTAGTCCCTTGGTAAACAGTGAAAATATTCTGTTAATCTAGATGTTGTTGGGTTTTTTTTTTTTTGATAAATTTGAAAAACAGTTTGATTTGTTACTTGGAATCAGGAATTAATCCAATAGGATTTATTAGTTAGCATACATGTATACATATAGATACATACATACATACATACATACATACATACATACATACATACATACATACATTGGGAGACACTCAGAGTTGGTTAGAAGACAAGCAGCTATATAAATGTTTTAAATAACAAAGTACATTAATAGTAGAGGTATGGCAGTGATCTTCCCTCTCCATTTCATAGGGTTTTTTGTTCATATCTCAACTATTCAGGGAATCTTTCAGAAATTTGTGGCATAGGGTTATTGTTGGGAACAAGATATGCAAGCCATGGGCCTGCACCCTGGAGATGCAGCTGACTGTGTAAAGTGGCGTTCAGTGATCTGAAAAGCAGACCTGCACCTGTGGGAATACGCTAGAAAGAAGAAGGGTTATTGTTGGGAAAAATATTGGATGAAAGCTTCCTTTTTTTCAGTAAAAGGCAAAGAAAAGAACCTCATTTATTGTATTTAAAACACCTTAGAATTTTGCTTATACATCCCGGTGTCACTTTCCTACCTGAGCCAAAAGAAATGTATTCAGTAAGCAACCCACTTTTCTTATTTAAGAATTAAACTGATACTTGAAGTTGTCCTACCTCACTAAATGACTGGAGTTTGGGGAGGCATCATGTTGGAGGTGGTAGTGTCTGATTAACTGAATTTATTGTTATTTGTAGACAACAGTTATTAATGAAATGGATGATAACCAGTGCAAAATGATGGTAGCATATAGTAGCCTGAGGAAGTTGAAATATCAAATCACTACAGATGTTAAAACGTTAGGGGCAATTCACACAGCACCAGACTGATTCAGCAGCTGCATTTACTTTGGGTTTATCTGCAATTAAATCTAGTCATATATGTAAAGTTATCCTTCATCAAAAGCAAGTTAATGAAAGTTTGGGGTTCAAGGCTGATAGAAATAATACCTACCAATTAGTATTCCTGTGATGAAAATTATTTGAAAGATAGCTTCATTGACTTTCACTTAAGGGCTGATGAAGATAAAAAGTAACAGATGAGCATCTGGAAGGCTAATTGTATTACAGCTGAAACTAATTGTGTTGTACATGTGTTGAGTTTATCAATTCATAAGTCCCATTAACTGTTCTGTTTCCCTATAGATACCCCAAATCAGTTATGCTTCAACTGCACCAGAGTTAAGTGATGACCGGCGCTACGATTTCTTCTCACGGGTTGTTCCTCCAGATTCCTTCCAAGCACAGGCAATGGTGGACATTGTGAGAGCTTTGGGATGGAACTATGTTTCCACCTTGGCTTCTGAAGGCAGCTATGGTGAAAAAGGCATGGAATCTTTTATACAAATTTCCAGAGAGTCAGGTAGGTGAGGAATCATCCTGCATGTAATATAATATTGTGTAAATTATGATTATAATATTTTATAAATAAATAAATACCTCAGGACCAAAGAGATATATGTGAATGTGTATGTATGCATGTTACAGAATATTAAAAAAAAAAAACAGTTCTGCATTTTATCATTTTCTTTCAAAGGTCCTTCAAGCTATTCTTGATTTTTGTAGGAATTTTCAGATATAAGCATTTAGGGGTCAGGGGAATAAATTGCATTAATACTCTGTTAGGAAAGGAAAGAACAGTGAAATTATATTGAATTTTTGATTCCTCACTGTTAGAAATCTTATATTTTGGAACGACAATATTGAGTCTTTATCTCTTCAAGTCAGGAGTACTTCTGAAGCTGATAATTTCTTAGATACAAACTCTGTGTCAGATAGTTCTTGTAAATTTTTTCAGGTAGCTTCACACTTTTTAAATTGTATGGGCTGCCTTAAGAAGGAAATCTCTTGTTTTCTGATAGAGGGATCAAATGTTATTACCTCTGAAATAGTATTGAAATAACCATGAAATTTGTATTCAAGGACTGCATCACGGTTTATGAAGATACGCTCTCACTACTCCAACAATTTTAAATAAATCAATTATTTTTAAATGTTTATGTGTTGGCCATCTTTTGCTCCTTAAGGAGTATGCTAAGCAACTTCTCTACATTTAATTAAAATGCTCAAACAAGATTCTGTAGCACATTCTGGCTTTAGTATACACTCTTTTGCTGATGCATAGTGTAATCCAAATCGGTAACTGTGGGAAAACTCTATTCTATCTAGGTTTATCTGGTGTTGTGAAGAATCTCACTGATAAGTCCCTGACAAATTTCCAAACAATCCCAGAATACTTGGGGACATAGTTTGAAAGCCACTAATATAAAAATATACAGTCTGTTTCTCTACAATAGAATTTGTCAGCTATTTAATGTTTGTGAAAGAAATGATTTCTCACCATTCTGGAACATCCCAAGGTACAGGAAAGCTAATCTTTTGTTAGTTTAAATTCTTAAAATATTTGATAGATTAACAAATAAGAATACATGAAAAGGAGTTAATTAAGTAAAAGGCATTCACTGCAGTTGTTTATTATTGCCTTACTAGCTTGAGAAAACAATATGATACATTTAGATTAAAGCATTCATTGTATCCGTTGTGTACCAATCATATTGGAACAATAATAATAACAACAGTTGAAATAAAAATAGAACATTCACAGAAAATAATCCGAAGTTAACATTGTTCACTAAAATATCATAATAATGGGGAAATATATACAAAGCACATTCATTGTGTTGTTGAGGGTTTTTGCTTGTTCCTTGATTACAAAGAGAACAAATAGAATACGAGATCACTCTATCTGATTGATTATTTAGATTAAATAACCAATCAGATAGCAGCAGAATCTATATGTTTGGTCTGCCTATATTATTCATATATTAAAGAGCACCTCCATAATTACTAATGCAATAAACTATCACTGAGTAATTAAAGGTATCCTATTCTTCATTCATGTAGGAATTTGCTTTAGTGGCAGTGTTGCAGTTTAAAACAGAATTCTTTATGAGAAAGATTCTCCATGCTGGTGTTGAAGAAAATGTTGGTATTTGCTTGCATTTTCCCATTTGTCTGGATGCATATTTATGTAATATCATCTAGGGAAAAGTTCTGAGACTCAATGTCACAGGAATGGATGAAACTCACATGTTGGTTAATAATGGAAATACAAGTTTATTCATTTCCAAAGCTAAAATTATAGCTTTTGCATTGCTGAATTGTGCACATGTGTAGCAATTGCCTACTGATTAAGATATCTATGTAACATTATCAACATATCCAATAGCTGCTAATAGAAATTATTCAGCCATATTTTCAGGATGCACATTAATTTATTTAGATGGAAACAAAGCTGATAATTGTTAGAAAACAATTCAGTTTTAAAAACATAATCTTCCTGCTTAAAATAATTAATCATATACTAACAATGCTTCAGAGTTGTAGAATATTTGGATCTTAAGATTTCTAAATTATATTTACTGGCCTCTGATTAATAATCCAAGTTCCAGCTTTCATGTTTTTTTAAAAAAAATCCATTCCATGATGGATTTATTGTTCTATTATATTGCCTGGGCTCACACACAGCACTTATGTCATCTGTTTTTGGTTTCATGCCACTTGTGATCTTTCCAATTGTGGCTTAAAACAGACCCCTATAATTTGTCCAACAAAGCATAATTAAATATGCTGGTTTAGTGTGATATGAGAAAATGGGTACTGTTCTTCTTTTCTATTTCTTTTACCACACTTAATGGCTGGGAGATTAGATATGTATTGGGAGAATAGGGCACAGTTTCTCCTCATTTATTATACATGGATATCTTGCTTCCCATCCATGGAGTGTTATTCCACCAATTCCTTCTCTTCCAATAGTTTTTTTCAATGAAAATTATGATATACAGAAATACGATTGTTGTTCATCATGCTATGAAAGCTCATTCCAGATTTATTTCTAATTAGAGACTTTATCCAGTTTAGATTGATTATGTCTCGACGTTATCCATTCAGTGGTGTCCAGTTCTTAACTATTCTATGGGCCAGTTCTCTCCACATCTTCTAATCTTGCACTACTTCCAGTTCAGATTTGTATTGTCCAATGTTTCCTCTGGGTTGGATAGAATGGCACACTTTGGGAATCACACAAAGTAGAAAGGAAAATGTCCAGGGTTGGATTCCAAACCCCTCCACTACCAGTTTGCTTGTGGGTGCGTGCACACTCACAGCTCTTCTGCACATGCGCAGAAGTGTCTGGGTGGGTGGGTGTGCGGGTGGGCGTGGCCTCCCTCCACCGCCACTACCGGTTTGCCTGAACTGGGGCAAACCAGTAGAATCCATCACTGAAAAAGTCATATGTGAGTAGTGCAAAAGCTGATACTTAAGCGGTGAACTCTGAATCTGTAGATCATTTGTAGCTATAGTGCCATCTTTCATGGTGATGAAAGACTTTTATGATGGTGTTTTCTTTCTCACATTTACTTCTTCTAAGACTTTTCCCCTCTGAAATTTCCTGGCAGGATTATTTTCAGAAAGGTATCCTTGGCTCAGAAATTCTAATTTGGATTGGGAAAATTTGGATTCTTGCATATATATTATCTTGATATATTAGATAATAGATACCGGTAGAAATCTAATAGCTGCACATTCTGTTTCCTAGTGAATTAAAAGGCAATCTACATCAAGAGTCTTTATGCCATGAATAGGATAAAAAAAACCCCTCTGTTTTCTGTCAAGGGACTTATTGGGAGGAAAATTAAACTGATCTCCATGCTGTCTTCAGGCCTATTTTGAAAATAAATGGTTCCAAGCAGTATAGAATCATTTTCTTCTGACAGTCTCATACAAGTAATGGTAGACAAACACACACACAAAAGCATAACACCAAAATATCTACTTGTGAAATATTGTGATGTTGTATGGTAACAGCAAGCTGCTATAGGAAAAACCAATTATTTAAAAGGATAAGCTATTGCAATTTTCTTTCTAATCTAACATTGCAATAAATAGTATTTAGTTGTGAGGTCAGCGCTGGATTACAAATGTTGAGACAGTGCTTTTGTACAATATCCTTAACAAGAATTTAGCCTAGTTTGTGGAAACTTAAAAATTAGATTAACCATGGATAAGCATGTCGTATGTGAGCTTTAGCAGTGGAACTGGAACTGATCTACTAGGAAGCAAAATGAAACGGGTAGGAATAGATACAAAATAAGAAGTCGCTTTTGCTGAAATTTCTGAGAAATTCCATCTATTTCAGTGATTAAGAGGGATGTTTCTCAGGGAATGCTTTTATCTGTCTGAATATGGGCTATTTATTGTTGTATTCAGTATGCTGTGGATGGTAACAAGAATTTAGAGCAGAGTGGAGCAATTTGGGATTTTTGAAAATAGAAGTTGACATAGAAATCTGTCTCTAAATTGTCTCATGACTCCTTCAAGATCCTCCACAAAACTGCCCTGCCATTCTATAGCAGTTGGGAATATGCTGAATGAAAAGGAGGCATCCCCATCAAATTAGATAAATGGACCGGTTTATATTTTGTTTTGCTTTCTGGCTTCCTGGTTTTCTGCAACACTTTTATGGGAGTGTTGGGTTCAGTATCTGACAGGACCGCTTTGAAATTTCAGCGATCATTGCAATCAGACTGCCATCAGCTGCTCTGATCATAACACCCTGGGGACAGCAGTGGCGGAAACTTGAAAGAACTTAACTCTTTGCTCACCTCACTGTTTTAGGATTAGACAACTACTTATTGCTTTATTACTATTGGTTTTCTAATATTGTTGTGCTTTATATTGTTGCAAGACACCCAGAAGTGTGTTTTACAAGGCGGGTAGCCCAACAAAGTTTTTTAAAAATAAGCATGTGAGTAAATAAACAAATATGTAAACATTTGGCTGATTTATCTACTTGATTTCAGTGGTGAAACGGAAATAATTTAACAACCTGCTTGCCCAGGGCCAGGGTGGCTGTCGTGGGAGGTGTGGCCCATCCCCATCCTTCAGCTCCATTGCACATGTGTGATGAGCCTCCAGTGATCCTGGGTGAACTGGTTGTTAAATTACACCCCCCCCCCCCGGTTATCAAAGTGGATCCTGGGTGTTGCACTGCAATGAAAAAAACAGGAAACGGAACATCTGGCAGAGGGAAGGAGGAGGAGCAGGGAGAAGAAAGAAGGGAAGTGGCATTCTCCTTCCCTTGCGCTGGCTACTCCATTGCCCATTTCTCCATTGGAGCATAGGTAATTTAACAAGCTCTTTGCCCGTACTGGTGCGAACTAACTGAACCCCACCACTGCTTGATTGGCTTAACGATTGCATTGTCTGTTCTCTTAGATCAGTGATGGTGAACCTTTTTGGCATGGAGTGTCGAAAAGAGAGTGCGCACCTGTGTGCATGCTCATCAGGGACGTGCCCCAGAAGAAAGCTATCAAGTGGACATGCGCACACCAGGAAATTAATTTCTGGTTTCCGGAGCACACATGCGCGCCGGCCAGCTTGTCTTCTGGCTACTGGCATGCATGTGCACACAACGATTAGCTAGCCAGCACGCATGTGCACAATGGAAACTGGAAGACCAGTTCTTCCAGTTTCTAGCACTGCTGCACACACAAAAATCAGCTGATCATCATGCATGCATGTGCACCAGAAACCTGGAAGAGGAACAGGCAACACCACGCATGCCAGCCAACATGGCTCTGCAAACCACTTTGGGCATGGGTGCCATAGGTTCACCATCACGGTCTTAGATGTTTTCCTCAGAAGCCTTATCTATACATTTATTTCTTGCCACAATCTTTTCCTTTTGTCCTTTTGTCCTCCCCCTTCCTCCATCTATCTGTTTGAAAATAGCTACAGAAACATCTCAAAATAGGATTTTGAGCAGGTGGAAACTGTTTTGTTTAACTATCATCTGCCTGTTTACCTATCTAAATCAGGCACATGTAAAACATAATTTTCAGTGCAATGTGGCATTCTTCCTCCACTTACAATATGCTAACTTTTCTGCAAATTTCATCCCATCTTAATGAGAGAAATATCCAACCTACAGCCATTTGTAACTATGTATTTATAAAATGAGTTTTCCCATTATTTGTGCTGTGAAGTTCAGTTGATTGCACTATCCCAAAAACAATGTAAGATACACTATTCTATTTTTCGAGAGTTGATCCAGACTTGAGAGAGGCTAGATATGTTCGCACATCTCAAGCAATGTGCAAAGCCATTGCAAATGGTTAAAAAATTTAAAAATCCAGTCTAATGCAGTTTTATTTCTTAGCCCAGTATATCCTTTTTCTTATATAATTATTCTGATAAATGCTTATTCCTTTGCAAATCCCCCTTTCTTTAGATGCAAGATAGACCTGGCGTATTTTTAAAAGACAACTTTCCTGAATGTGCACTAATTTTGTGAATTTTCCAAGGTGATATTGCTGAATCACAGCCAAATTTATCACATAGCTGCTGTTCTTATCATCTATCTATCTATCTATCTATCTATCTATCTATCTATCTATCTATCTATCTATCTATCTATCTATCCCATCTCTCTCTCACACTCACACTCACACATGCACAATTATTATTTTAAAACCAACAGTAAATAACAACCACAATATCCTTGCTACTACACCAACTCAACCATACTATTATCCTTCTGACTAAATCTTCATTCTAGCTCAACACTTAGAGGAACAACCAGCCTTCTGGAATGCTAAAGGGGTAAGGACAACTTTAATCTCAGTTGGCAGATTATTCCAAAAGGCTGGGACAGCTACAGAGAAAGCACACTTTCAAGATCCCATCAGATGACAGCATGTAAAGGAGCACTCCCACTCTACTTAACCTAGTGGGATGGGTATATGCCTCAGGGAGAAGTGGCCCTGGAAATAAAATTTCTTGAACCATGCAGGGCTTTCAAGGTGAGCACCTTGAATTGTATCCAGAAAGCAATTGGAAACCAGTGCAGCTCACAAAGCAGTAGTATAATTTGAGTGAACTTCAGGGCACCTAGAACTGTGTATGTCACTGCATTCTGGCCCAACGGCAACTTCTGGATAGTCTTTAAAATGAGTCCTTTGTAGTGTGTATTGCAGTAGTCAAGTCAGGAAAAGACTAATGCATGTGTGATCATGAGCAAGCCCTCCTCCCCACAGTCCAGAAATGGGTGCAATCGGCACACAAGATTTGTACAGAGCAATAACTGCCACCTGCTCTTCCAGCAGGAACCATGAGTTTAGGAGGATTCCCCAAGCAATCAAGAAGATACCATTTAAAATTTGGGCAAAGAAATAAAAAATGTGCCAAATTCAACTATTTAGAAATGCCAAGCGATGTGGATTTCAAACTGTTGGAATTGAAAAATTGAAGTGGTTGTGAATCTAGATCACATTTTGCAAAATGTGCAGAGGGATTAGATTAGATGATGATTGCAATTGAAACTCATTTTTAATACAACTTTTGCAATTGAAAATGATCCATGACACCATTATTTTGTTCTCTGAGTCTGTCATCTGCATGAATGTAGCCAGGGGTGAAATCTACTTACTTTCCCAACCGGTTCAGAAGGCATGTGTGCGCGCAGACCCACTGTGCATGCACAAACCCAACTACCCATGTGTAGAGGGTAAAAAACTGGTTACTTCCTGGTTAAAACCAGGAAGTAATGACGACCAGGTGGATGGGCGGAGCCTCGTGCCGCCATCACTACTGGTTCTCCAAACCACTACTGGTTCCGCTGAACGAGACAAACCAGGAGCATTTCACCCCTGGATGTATCCTTTGGCTCTAATTCTTACTGTATGTGCCAACATTTTCTTAGTGTTTGAAACAAGGAACACTGGATTAGCCTAACTCTTCTCATTCTTCTCATATATACAGTGAGGCAAAAAAGTATTTAGTCAGCCACCAGTTGTGCAAGTTCTCCCACTTAAAAGGTTGAAAGAGGCCTGTAATTGACATCATATGTAGACTTCAAGTATGAGAGACAAAATGAGAAAACAAATCCAGACAATCACATTGTCTGATTTGGAAAGAATTTATTTGCAAATTATGGTGGAAAACAAGTATTTGGTCAATATCAAAAGTTCATCTCAATACTTTGTTATATATCCTTTGTTGGCAATGACAGAGGTCAAACGTTTTCTGTAAGTCTTCACAAGATTGGCATACACTGTTGCTGGTATATTGGCCCATTCCTCCATGCAGATCTCCTCTAGAGCAGTGATATTTTGGGGCTGTCGCTGGGCAACACAGACTTTCAAAGGTTTTCTATGGAGTTGAGATCTGGAGACTGGCTAGGCCACTCCAGGACCTTGAAATGCTTCTTACAAAGCCACTCCTTCGTTGCCCGGGCGGTGTGTTTGGGATCATTGTCATGCTGAAAGACCCAGCCACGTTTCATCTTCGATGCCCTTGCTGATGGAAGGAGGTTTGCACTCAAAATCTCACGATACATGGCCCCATTCATTCTTTCCTGTACACGGATCAGTCGTCCTGGTCCCTTTGCAGAGAAACAGCCCCAAAGCATGATGTTGCCACCCCCGTGCTTCACAGTAGGTATGGTGTTCTTTGGATGCAACTCAGCATTCTCTCTCCTCCAAACACAATGAGTTGTGTTTCTACCACACAGTTCTACTTTGGTTTCATCTGACCATATGACATTTTCCCAGTCCTCTTCTGGATCATCCAAATGCTCTCTAGCAAACTTCAGATGGGTCCGGACTTGTACTGGCTTAAGCAGGGGACACGTCTGACACTGCAGGAGCTGAGTCCCTGGCGGCGTAGTGTGTTACTGATGGTAGCCTTTGTTATGTTAGTCCCAGCTCTCTGTAGGTCATTCACTAGGTCCCCCCGTGTGATTCTGGGATTTTTGCTCACCGTTCTTGTGATCATTTTGACCCCACGGAGTGAGATCTTGCATGGAGCCCCAGATCAAGAGAGATTATCAGTGGTCTTTTATGTCTTCCATTTTCTAATTATTGCTCCCACAGTTGATTTCTTCACACCAAGCTGCTTGCCTATTGCAGATTCAGTCTTCCCAGCCTGGTGCAGGTCTACAGTTTTGTTTCTGGTGTCCTTCAACAGCTCTTTGGTCTTCACCCTAGTGGAGTTTGGAGTGTGACTGTTTGAGGTTGTGGACAGGTGTCTTTTATATTGATAACAAGTTCTAACAGGTGCCATTAATACAGGTAATGAGTGGAGGACAGAGGAGTCTTTTAAAGAAGAAGTTACAGGTCTGTGAGAGCCAGAAATCTTGCTTGTTTGTAGGTGACCAAATACTTATTTTCCACCATAATTTGCAAATAAATTATTTCCAAATCAGACGATGTGATTGTCTGGATTTGTTTTCTCATTTTGTCTCTCATACTTGAAGTCTACCTATGATGTCAATTACAGGCCTCTCTCTACCTTTTAAGTGGGAGAACTTGCACAACTGGTGGCTGACTAAATACTTTTTTGCCTCACTGTATATGTATTAAACAGATTATTTGCAAGTACTCTGCTCCTGCGTGCACTTACAGGCAAATTCTAATCATGTAGTAATTTTCATATACAACTATTTAATCTGACATTATATGTGCAGACTGACATGGAAAATCCAGCTATTCACATTTTATCAAATGCTGTGAAATACTTTCTCCAGGACTAAACTATACAACATTCTCTCAGTCACCAATGCCGAATTTTAGAAAATATAGTCCTAGAAAAGAGTTGCATAAATTCAGTCATTCAGTCTCTATTTTCTTTCCAATGTCCGGAGTGCAATTTGGTTGCAATTGGCCAATTATAGATTCTCTTGCAAGTGGCTATTTTCTCAAGAACAAATTTCATTCTGACTTCCTCTGCTTCATGCATAAGAATAATAGAAATGGAGGTGAGGGCAAGGAGAAAGAGAAAGAAGAAATGTTGTGGGGATGAGGCATGCATCTTCACATCTGAATATAAAATTTTTAAAAAGCAGATACAGTTATAAAATAGAGTAAAGAATGAATGCTAGATATATATTTTGCATTATGACTATTTTTCTTGGTTGATTTTGCTTTCCTAAAATTGCTCAAAATGGAGAATTTGAGAAAGAACCACTGTTTTTATTTATTTATTTATTTGTGAATATATAACCTGTTATGGTCTAGGCAACTCTACGTGGGGTACAAAAGCAACAGCCACAACCAACAGTATAATAGCAAAAATAACAAACGGCATTTAGTTACATATTAAAAATTACAATTAATATAGCATTCTGGCTCTGGGAACCAGGGATGAAATCTAAAATTTGTTACTACCAGTTCTGTGGGCGTGGCTTTGTGGGGGGGGGAGATAATGTGACTGGGTGGGCATGGCCAACTTTTTTTTTTTTACTTTTAAAAGCACTTTTTCTACAACCTCTTTGGCTGAAGTGGTTGCAGAAAAAAATGCTTTTAGAAGCCTCTGACGATGAGGCAACTCAGCTGGGATCGCCAGAGGCTTTAAGCTAAAGGCATTTTTTTTGGCTGAAGAGGTTGTACAAAAAATGCTTTTAAAAGTAAAAAAAAAAAGCCTCTGATGATTGTGTGGCTCATCTGGGCATGGGGGGGGGGGCAGGGATTTTTGCTACTGGTTCTCCAAACCACCTGCCGCCATCGCTACCAGATCGGGCGATCCGGTCTGAACCGAGAGCATATAACCCCTGCTGGAAACCATATGGGATTCATAGTGACAGTGGTATAGGAATATTTTAGCTTTTAAACTTTAAAAAGTTTTATCCATGTTGATGAAGATAGTGATCATGAAGCATACTGGTCATATAATTGGTGAGCATGACATATGGAACCTTTATATGTATACTAAACATATATGTAGAAGTCCAACACATGAGGTGTCTCAAGAGCCACTACATATCTGTGTACGTCTTGTAATGATTTTTAAGCAATGACTTGTGTTATTCTGATATTTTATCAGAACTGATATTACTTGAAGTATTTTCTAGAATATGAAGGCATGTTAGAGTATCTGACTGTCCTGTCTTCTTTTTCAAAGCTACACTTTTCTTGACAAATACACAGAATTCTCACAGATTATATAAAATATTTATATCATCATTCTGATAACTCTGCCAAATTGTTTAAATTTTGACTTATTTCCCAGAGGATTTTCCAAAATATTAAGAGTATTATTATTTTGTTAGCTTTTTAAACACACTTCCAA
Source organism: Masticophis lateralis (assembly GCA_030761175.1). NCBI lineage: Eukaryota > Metazoa > Chordata > Lepidosauria > Squamata > Colubridae > Masticophis > Masticophis lateralis. The sequence goes on from JAUDYJ010000002.1 coordinate 51,411,867, forward strand.
CTTAACTTTTCTTGCTATTCTTCATATACGAAACCCTCAATTTATGACTATTGGTTTAAAAACTGTTTAAAGTTATGATGGTGCTAAAAAAAGTGACTTATGATTAGTCCTTGGACTTACGATCAAAACAGTATTCCCATGGTCAATTGATCAAAATGCAATCAGTTGGCAATTGGTATGTATTTGTGATCATATGATCACCATTTGTGACCTTCCCAGAGGTCTTCTGACAAGCAAGGTCAGTGAGGGAACCTGGATTCTCTTAATCACATGATTCAAATAGATTAATGATGGAAGCCCAAGCCCCAATTGTAGTCATAAATTGAGGATTACCTGTATTGATTTTTATTATGGGTATTTTAAATTAATTGACTTTCTAATAAGAGATGAAGATTTGAATTTCACTCAACCATTTATAGAAGGTGGTAGATATATGTGACGAAAGTTAATAGTTCAAATGAGTTTTGATATCACTACAGGACATAATTTTTAAAGAGAATCTCATCTTCAGTTAATATAAGGATAATTTTACCCTTTACTTGATTAATAATCTTTACTGATGACTAAAAATTAAAAAGAAATCTGTGTACAAGATATATAAACAGTGTTCAGCTACAGTGAAGATGGCAATTCTTTTCACCTTCTTTTATGTAAGGGCTGCAAGTTGTGATATTATGTTCTAAATAATTGAAGCATGGCAAAGAGGAACAATCACATTGGATTTCAAATGAAGTTCAGAAATTAGGAGATTGTAGAGAGTAGAAAGAATGAAAGATACCTAACACCAAAATCAGAGAACGTATTTGCCCGAACAAAGCCTGACATTTTGTCTGAAATAGTATTGGGACTCCTGCTTGAGCAAGGGGTTGGACTAGAAGATCTCCAAGGCAGAGAAATGCTCCCGGTTCAGACCGAATCAGGAGATCCGGTAGCGATTGTGGCAGGTGGTTCAGTGAACCAGTAGCGATGGCGGCATGAGGTTCCACCCAGCTGCCTGGGTGGGCAGCTAAAACCAGGAAGTGATGTGTTTTTTACCCTCTGCGCATGCGCAGAAGGTTTTGCACATGCACAGAAGGTTTGCGTGTGCATTTGACATGCACGCAAGCAAAGCAAGCATGTACGTACGGTGTGTGGACGTCTAAATCAGTAAGGAAGGTAAGTAGATTTCACCACTGCTTCAAGATCCCTGCCAAATCCGATATTCTGTTATTCATTACCTGACTAGGTAGCATCATCAGTTCATCAATTGGATAGTTATAAATCCACCTAATTCTGCTAGCAGATCAAAACTTTATAGCTGAATTGTGTAGTACCGAAAATTGTACAGAATAATACTATTTTCTGCATTACAGAATGTGAACAACCTTCAGTTTCTGAATTGCCTTTCAGATTTGGCACTGGATAATAAATGGAATAGTATTTGAATTGATTGTTCCTAGTTACACACATATACACATAAACATGGATAAAGAGAGATGGTTTTCACATCTGCAGATTCAGAAATGCTGAAAACAAAGAATAAAAATCTTTGTTTTCACTGCTATACCCTGAATTTGGATTAACATTCTCCTTCCTTTTATTTATTAATTTTAGGAATTTAGCACAAGTGTCAGGTTTTGAGGTCATCTCAAATAAATTGCATTTCAAACAAAGTCTTTGATGAAAAAAAACCTCTCATTTATTAAGCATGACATTCTAAGTCCGATTCATCGTAGCCAACACTGACTTCCCGGCGCCAATCCTTCCCTTCCTGTCTCCACTCCTCTGGTCTCATTGGCCATCTTCCAAGTCACTCTTTCCCTAATCTACCGCTCCAGCTCAAAGGAATTTTCCCCCTCCCATCCCATCTCCTAGGGGATATTATCTCCAGAGAAAATAAGTAGGTAAAAAGTCAAAATGTCCCTTTCCAGATGCCCTTCTTCTCTTTCTTATGTCAGCACCAGAGTGAATGCAGCTTGGAGAGCTGACAACAAGGTCATGTCCCGATTCCATTCTATTTGCATTCTAGTTTGTACTGTGATTTGGGCAAAACAATTATACATACCCATGTTGATTAAATCAAAGTTTTAAAAAATTATGCAATTGTGCATCTGAATTAATATGCCTTTATATACTTGTGCATGTTGGAAAGCCATAGGGGAGAAAGGGAATGAGTGATGTGACTACAAATCTATTATAAATTACAACCTCAATTTTGAAATTCAGTTGATTTATTCTCAGCAGCAGAATAGAAAGGGTACAATAATTTATTAACAATAAAATAAAAATTTATTGGCAATAAAATAATAGAATAGCCCTGTACTGCATTGGATAAAATAAACAAAAGCGTAATTGGTGCACAGGCTCTCCTTCTTACTGTATAATGAGCTGTTTTATTCTTTCCCATGTAGTATACTTTTTTTTTTATTCACAATTAAGCAGGAATTTAATTACCAATCATCCTATTGTTTATCCATGATATTATGATGAGACACTGTTCCTATATCTCATGTCTCACTGCATTGTACTGCATATACCACATTGCTCAGAATGCAGTACAATACAGTGAGGGCAGTTCTGTACATTGTAGAAACAAAACAACCACTTTATAAACGCATGTCAAAACATAGTAGAACAAATCCATTGGGACAAGATTCAGCAAGTCCACCTGCATTCAAAAGACAAAGGCCACTCTTTTGAAGATAGCAAAGCCCACATTTTGGACAGAGAGGACCGCTAGTTTGAAAGAGTGGTCAAAGAGGCCATCTATGTCAAAATGGAACAGCCCCCTCTCAACAGAGGGTGCGGGATACAATTTCATCTATCTCCAATCTACAACACAGTTCTTTCAGCAGGTCCAAGAAGGCTCCACACCCATTTGCATTACTCAGGTAACTCTGAGGATGCATATAAACCTTCAAGTGGCCTCAATGACTCTATCAAAGAATGCAAATGACCAGCTGGCTGTAAGGAGTATAAATCCTTCCAACCATCCAATTACTTCCTGGATGAGAAGTGAAACAAAAACCAGAAACGTCAGATGCCTCTTGAAAAAGCACCTTTGGGACAACCATGACCTGGATGACTGAGAATCTCCATAGACATTTACAATGTTTGTGTCAATTATAGCTAGAAGAAGAAGAAGGATTTTTAGGCGCTTTTGTTGGCATGAGAAGAGAAGCAGGTCTCAGAAGCCAACTTGAAGTATAGGCCACAGGAGTGTAAACTTAATTTAATGCACCTTAAGGGAGAAGAAGAGGTATCTCACATAAAGATTCTTGGGATATTTGGTCATTGTGAATTTTGATATAAGTGTGACTTGTATCTGACCTGACTTTCACTTCCTGGAATAATGTGTAAATTGAAATTTAATTACCAGCCTGCTTTTATATTAACTCAATATTTTGTCTGAGGTTTATCTTAGCTCAAAAGAACTTTAATCAAGTAATTTTTTTTTCTAACATAAAATGTTGTACAAGATTATATTTGGGTGCATTTGAAGTAATTGAAATTATTGTTGAAAGGAAACAAAATCAATTTATGAATTAAAGCTCCTGAAAGCAACATTATTTTATCCTAAACCAACTTTTCATGATGATGATGATGAAGATGGTTTGCATTTTTTAAAAAAGGATACAATCAAAAGGAAAAAAAAAATAGTTGAATGCTTTGACCAAAAAAGGCATTGTGTTATGATATAATCTCTTTATTCTAAAATGAGCAAGCAGTCTAATGCCTCCAGTTATTTTCGACTTCAGCTCCAATCAACTCAGTGGGTATATACTGCTTTTCTGGAACGGATTTTAGGAAACCTGCAAAATGCCAAGGTGCCTACCCGGGTCCTAGAATAAAAGGAACAACCAACCAATCCTTCCTTCCTTCCTTCCTTCCTTCCTTCCTTCCTTCCTTCCTTCCTTCCTTCCTTTCTTTCTTTCTTTCTTTCTTTCTTTCTTTCAATTTATATACCGCCCTTCTCCCCGGGAGGGGGACTTTATGCCAGGGGTGTCAAACTGGATTTCTTCAAGGGACGGATCAGCGTTGTAGATTTTCTCGGTGGGCCAGCAAGGGAATTGGGGCAGGGGGAGAAATGACAGGACAGCACCCCCGCACCTTGTTTTCACTGGCCATGGCCTCTTGCAGCAGTCTGCTGGCCAAAAACGAGCTGCTCAGAGGCCTCCCAAGTCCCGTGAGGCTGGCCTGGAAATATCAAAGGACCATGGACTGGTCCTTTGATATTTCCAGGCCAGCCCCACAGGCTGGATTTAAATACCCCATGGGCTGGATCCAGCCTGCAGGCATTGAGTTTGACACCCTGCTTTATGCCAGATAATACATACAACTCTAATAAGAATTTCAAGACATGGTAGAAAATTTCCAAATCTGACTCTTGGAATAGATGAATACTTGTTGACAGATTCAAGAAGCAATATTGCTTTTCATTTTTCTACTATTGTGTACGGTAAACAGAAAAGCCACACAATGTTTGAGGCACGTTGCAAGAGTTTTATAATATGGTAATCATACAAATCATGCTGTGAAGACTAAATAGAGAAGGCAGTGGAGAAAGTTGGACTCTGACGCTCCATCTGAAGTGGCTTATTTTGATGGGGCTCAGCCACTGCCACAGAGTATTCAGATTAAAATCAAGAAGAAAACTTTAACTGGATTTTACGCTAGATGCTGATAAAGAGACAGAGCCCCCAGGAGGCCTCTTCTTGTGATGATGAGATTTAATTTAGTAGGAATACCTTTTTAAAAGGGTACATTTATAAAAGCTAAGCAAAAGTTTAAGTTTTGCATTTACTGAACTGCAATCTATGATTAGCTGCTCTCCAACCAGAAATTGCACTTCCACACCTACAAGAAAGGATTTCCTAGCAGTGTAACGTAGCCTCAATTTCATGTTTAATTCCTTAAGTAAGTTTTGTTTCTCCCCATAACTTCCACAATCCTCATAGCATTTCCAATTCATTACTTTTATAATATATCCCTATTTTTCTTCTTTGCTTGTGGATCTTATGTTGGCAGTAATGTTTCTATTCTGCTACTCTTAGTCTACCTTTATGAATAAATTAAGCCTTAGGTTTTGCTGCTGCAGGTTTTATTTAGGCAATTAATGAATGTTGCACTTAAACAATGGAGCAAGTGGTGCCTCACTTTTTTTAAAAAAATAATTTATATGCCACCCTTCTCCAGAGACTCAGGACGGCTTATAATGCGTTAAGCAATAGCCTTTATACTTTTGTATATACCTGCTTAGTAGGGCTTTTGGCCCCCCTAAGCGATGCGTTTTTTTTTATACAAAGTCAGCCTATTGCCCCCACAATCTGGGTCCTCATTTTACCTACCTTGAAAGGATGGAAGGCTGAGTCAACCTTGAGCCTGGTGAGATTCGAACTGGCAGTAATTGCAGGCAGCTGGTGTCACTTTAACACCACTTTAAGCTGCTGCGCCACCAAGGCTCTTTCAGAATGAACTGCTCCACTTCATTCCACCTTGCTTACATTAGACATGTTCTCTTCAGGCAGACTACCCATGAGTTCAGTCAATTTTTGAGTAGAGCAGGGGTGTCAAGCTTGATTTCATTGAGGGCCTCAGTGCTGTGCCAGTGAAAAAGGGCTCCCAATCTCCATTTTCAGCTGGGATGGCCTCCTGTAACCCTCTGCCAGTGAAAACAGAGCTCAGGAGGGCTGCACACAGTCCTTCTGAGCTCCATTTTCACTGGCAGAGGCACCACAGGCCAGTCCTTCACTGTTTCCATGGCAGCCCCCATGGGCCAGGTCTAAGCAACCCATGGGCCAGATCCGGCCCGCCAGCCTTGAGTTTGACATCCCTGCTCTAGATGTATTTGTGTACAGAGCTCATGCAGTGAGATCCATCCATGTTTAAGATAGTGTGAAAAATAGATTAGATCTCTGAAGGTTAGTCTTGAATATTTTCAATTTAAATCTATACACATCAGGGGGAAAAGCTACTAAATACAACACACTTGATGAAGCTTCTTGGATAAGTGAAATATCTCCTTCCCCAAGCAAAAAACAATAAACAAACAAACAAACAAACAAACAAACCCAACTTAATCCAGTCTTTTGAAAAAAGCACCTATAAGGCAACACATTATCCATTATTTCAAAGAATCCTATTGTAGTATTTGTTGTGTTGCCTTTATAAACTCAATTTTATGCAGTTGTCATATGAGAGTTAATTCATTAGTCTGAAGCTGCATCGTTGAAACCTTTTTAAATATTGATACAAAATGTTTGATTTGGTCAAAATTGAAAGGAAAGGAATAATGTCATTGTATAGCACTGCACATAAATACATTTGCTATCAAGCAAGAGTACTTTTTCCCTATTTCACTTTAGCCACATCTGGCAGAGTTCCTTATTAACACCAGAATTTGGTTCAGTCCTTTGAAGGACCATTGAAGGACCAGTGAAGTGCCATTGTCCTTGATTTTGGTCCTGATTATGACAGCATTATAAAGTATGGATGGGAGGTATAAACAAACGTGGAGATTCCATACATGATGAAGGAATGGATGAACTATTAAGAAAGGAAAAATCACAACTCAATCCTGGGAAAATTGAAATTGTGTGAGAAAAAAAAACACATCAAAACAATCCTGCCTTGATTCTGTTTGGTGTAAGATGGGATAAAGAGAAATTTTGGTATGCTTTTAAGATTCTGTTGCAGAGATGGATTTCAGCAGGTTCTGACCAGTTCTGGAGAACCGGTAATGGAAATTTTGAGTAGTTCGGAGAACTGGTAGTAAAAATTCTGACTGGCCCCACCCCCATTTATTTTCTGCCTCCCAAGTCCCAGCTGATCGGGAGGAAATGGGGATTTTGCAGGAATGTTTCCTTGGATTAGGGAGGGAATGGAGATTTTACAGTATCTTTCCCCTGCCACGCCCACCAAGCCATGCCCAGGGAACTGGTAGTAAAAAATGTTGAAACCCACCACTGTTCTGTTGCTATATCCTACAATAAAGTACCATTCCTGAAATCCATATGGTGTCTATTCCTGACCTGGCCTACTTTAGAGGACTGACAAAAGTATAGCTACCCTTTGAAACATTTCTTTTCAGGCCAGGCTCCGTAGATCCTGGCAAGATCAGTAAACTACTTTCCTAATTTCACTAGGCATTCTACTTCTGGGTGCATAGCATTTTTATTGCTGTGGGGTACCAAAAACTGCCACCCTCCTTTTCCCTTCCTCCTAGTTTCCATCAGTCTGTCATTTTAGTTTTCACATACTTTACTTATTGTGTCCAGTGACAGGAATATGGAATAATATTGCTTTCTTTTCAGAAAATCCTTAGCAGCTGAGAGGTATGTCCAGTATCATTGTAAGCCACAGAAGGCCTGTAGACTACTGGTTTGGGAAATGAAAGTAGCAGCATCTGATTAGTTTAATGGCAGCTCCACTGAAGTATGTCTGGAATAGTAGCAAGTTAGTGGTGGGATTTAATTTTTTTTTTACTACCAGTTCTGTGAGCGTGGCTTGGTGCGTGTAGCTTGGTGGGCATGACAGGGGAAGGATACTGTAAAATCTTCATTCCCACCCCACTCCAGGGGAAGGATACTGTAAAATCTTCATTCCCACCCCACTCCAAGGGAAGGATACTGTAAAATCCCCATTTCCTCCTGATCAGCTGAGACTCGGGAGGCAGAGAATAGATGGGGGTGGGGCCAGTCTGTGGTGGCATTTACTGGTTCTCCGAACTATTCAAAATTTCTGCTACTGGTTCTCCAGAACTGGTCAGAACCTGCTGAATACCACCTCTGTAGCAAATGCACTAATTAACAGGGTGAGGAAATTGTAGTTGCTGTGTAAAAATTTCAGCCAGGATGCACTATGGTAACTATGATTCACCATGGAAGCTACTTGTTTTATTGATTCAATCTGAATAAATTATTATAGCAGTGATTCATTGGAATATTGTTTTGTAATAATATTATCACCATTGTCAATCCTACAAGGTAGACCATTTCAAGAAAAAGATGCTGAATATATTAAAACTTCATTAACAGAATTTTCCAAGCCTGCATGTGTTTCTCCTCTTACATTAGAGAGATGCTTGTTTTATGTGTTTTCATAATATCTTCATATGGGTTTAAGCCATATTTATGTGTTTGTAGCTTTGGTAATAGAACTTCCTTTTCTCTGTCAAGGCCATTCTCTACTCTCCACAGTTATTCCCTCACAAACTGGTGTATGTGCAAATCTATACAAAATATAAAATCATAAAATTAAAACCCAATTGCTCCTCTAGGGCATGAGCAGTAGGATATTATCAGAAAGCATATCAACATTAGTCAAAATGTTGTTTTAAACAAAAACCTCTGAAATGTTCTGTTAGAACAAAACAAAATGAGGTCATGTATGCTTTTTTGTGGCTTCCAGAAAGCTGAAGAATAATTTTATTTCCCTTCCGAGTTTGAAAACTCAATATTAACCACATTTGCATTAAAATACAAATTGAACAAATGTTTTCCTTATCCCTGTATATAATCATATGGGAATTGTGAAGCTTTAGAACTACTAAATTCATAGTAAAATACAATTCTAAACAATATAAACATGGTACACTAGGTCCCCATAGTTAAAATAAAGAATATTTTATATTTGGTGAATGGATATGTTTTTGAAGCCACAAATTAAGGACTTGAATTTCTGTGTTGATATTGTTAATCAGAATCGTGAAATTAAGTTGAAGAATAACCTTCGGATTTGCACTTGCATAGTTAGGCTTCAATCAATGAGATTTGTCAAAAATCTGAACAGTTGGTAACCTGTCTCATTTTGTTTATAGTCCTGGCAATGATAAAGATTATGTTCATCAAATCCTCTTTACTTGTAATCAGATAGGTTATTGCTTTTTAAAACCTTTATAGCATAATTCATCAGAAATAAGTACCACTGTTCTGAGTGATGCTTTCTCCCAGATATGTCTGTATAGAACTGCAAACCTGCAGAGATTGATCCTTAATGTTGAAATGTTTCAGGGTAGGTAGTATATGAATAGTAATCATGGAAGCATTTTAAATACAACTTTTTGGAGAGCTGGCAAGATCTCGGCAATAACCTTTTAAAAAAGACTAATTATTGTTCCTTACAATTGGATAGTCTATTGTACCAGTGTTCTGTAAGATGTACTAAAAAGCAATTAACACTTCTGAGTACTTTGCAAATTTTTTATTAGTTCTGAAGCTCTTGAGGATGGTTCTTTCCTATAATGCAGTTGCATTGAGAATCTCTTTGATGTGGTATTCTTTTCCTTTCTTGTTCCAATATAATAAGTTGATATCGTTAACAGTGCATTAAATCCAACATTTTCAGTTATGAATAATATATCACAATCCATTACTTGTAGTAACTCTTCACCGTAAGAACATTATCTGAACTATGCTGCTTAGAATACAATAGCTGATATAGACCCCCGAACAAGTATTGTTGACAAAACAACCTTAAACCTGGTCCTTTCTCTTCTGTACCAGTTTTGGGGTTTAAGAAATTCATATATGAGAACATTAAAAAAGCTGGTCACCACCTGCAATCAATATGGGACATAACTGTTCTATGACTAAAGCATTGGGCTTCCATGCCAAGCTTCAATATCTATGCCATCTAGCTTTTGGAAATGATTATCATCTGTGACATGAACATTAATGTTTACATGTTGTCCATTAACTACAATCACTAGTTCATCCTACAAAAAGTTAAAACTTTTATTTTAGAATTTCTGACAGTAAAGTTTTGAATTGTATGGTGGACAAAGTAATTTAAGAATTCTTTGAAAACCTCTTGAAAAGCACTAATTGTCTGAGTTTCTGCTTCAAGAAGTCTCCTTGATTAAAATAGACACTTTAAGAAGATACTTATAATTCTCTTATGTTGACTCAATTGGAGTTAAAAGCACACACCACTGCATCATGTGATGGTGTTTTGTTTTTTAATTGACTGAAATAATAATAATAATAATAATAATAATAATAATAATAATAATAATAATAATAATAAAAAAAAAAAACACCTGGGCAGACTCCTGTACAGAAGTCTGAACGTGATCTGAGGGTTAATAAAAATAGAAAAATTGAAGGCTCTTGCTGCATTTTTTCTCCTTGAAGAAATAAATTACAGTTCCTCCCAGTCTGCTTGCGATAGAAACTGCCTATCAGTCCACAATAGAAAGTGTCCTCACATACTGTATAACAGTATGATATGCTGGTTTAACAGCTGCAGACAGGAAGGCGCTACAGAGAATGATCAATTCGGCACAAGAAACCATTGGTTGCCCTCTAACACCACTGGATGACATTGCCAGGTCTCACTGTTTCAGCAGAGTAAGGAAGATACTTAGGGATGATTCACACCCTGGCCAGTCTCTTTTCACTTTTATCATCTAGCAGAAGACACCAAAATACAGCCAGCCAGACAAACAGGTTTAAAAACAGCTTCTAGCCATGGGCTGTCAGACTCTTAAACACAATCACAATCACTCCACACACACACAAATGTGTGCTTTTGTCTTCATAGAAAGTTTGCATAGAAAGTTTGAAGCATTTCATCAGGAACAACCTGACTTCATGTCTCCATTATGGTCCTTTTGTTTCAGTTTCCATTTTCTAATTGATTTGGAAAATATCTGTCACTAGGCAGTACCAACTTAGATCAATCAAAGTATTTAATATAATTTTCATTTCTTTGGGATATTTTTTAAAGAGTCTGTATATTCAGGCACATTAATCTTATTCTGGGATTTATTTCCCCAATAATCCATCTAAGAACTGGTTGGTCAGCCACCCATTAAAAGTGGCAAATTTGACTTGGGCTTACTAATCCACACTACATTTCAAAGTATGCCAAGTGTGTTGCATCCAGATGTAAGAGCTGGGTGATTTCTAAAAAGAAAGAAAGAAAGAAAGAAAGAAAGAAAGAAAGAAAGAAAGAAAGAAAGAAAGAAGGAAGGAAGGAAGGAAGGAAGGAAGGAAGGAAGGAAGGAAGGAAGGAAGGAAGGAAGGAAGGAAGGAGACATCTCTTTGGTGACAAAGTTCACAAAAAAAGTTGTACCCATAAAGGAGAACATTTGTAGTTCAGAGTTGACAGCAGCAAAAAAAAAAAAAAAAAAAAAAAAAACTGTCTGAGAAATAACCAGTCTTGCTCAATATACAGCTGGGCATATAAGAAAACTGCCAAGGCACCTGACTTGGCTTTCAGCTGAACCTTTTCCTCATGAAATAAATTAATTAAAATCAGGATATTAATCAACCTTGTTATGTATTTTCATAATAGCTTGCCCTGACATTTTCAGCTCTTTTGTTTCACTTGTTTGCCGTGCAATGGATTTCCTGATGAGGATGCCAGTAAACAATTGTTCATGCCAGTTGGCACCTCACTAGGTGATGTGAGCATTAACACTGAGGTGGCTGCTTGAGAAGAGGATTTGGCTTCTGGTGGTCCACAGGGACTACAGGGAATTTACCACAGGCAATCAAGCATTTCTGTTGCTTGTGTCACTCCCATGTTGACTGCATGTTTTACATTTCTCCGGGCTTGCTAGTTGCCTTTATGCAGTGTGACGCAGTTCAGAATAGCTCTCAAGGAAGAAATCCAGAAGTCTAAAACCTAGACAGTCCCAAGTGACTCATAGAAAGCAAGCAAGAGCACTATTGGCATCTGGCATGCATGGACACACCAGGCTGACATGATTCATCCCAGAATCATTTGTATAGACTATAGGTCCATCTGGTCTAAGCATGTGGTCATGTTTTATTTTGTCTTGAAAAATACAAACTTTTATAACATTGGCTGTCAATAAGAGTGCTGACTTACCACAGCTAAATACAACCAGGAACCACATAAATACAACATGTGGAACAGTGCACTGCACACATTATAGAGGGAGAGAAGTTCCCTGAGGATGGTTCCCTTAGGATAGGCCCTAACAGAAGCTCGAAAGCTTGGAAGAATAAGCCTTTGGTTGTGGTGACTGACTAGGATTGGATCCTGCACTTTTATAACATTTTTATGTAAGTATATTTAGAAACAGGTCAGCAGAAGTAATTGGATTTATCATTCTGAGCTTTGGATGTCTGAAATATGAAAGTGCACACGCCTATTTTTTTTTTTTAAACTAAGATGTTTTTCCCATATTAAGAGTGCAGAGTTTATTATAATGGAAGGGAAGATGGTGTGGAATGAGGGAACATAGATGTTATCTACCTCATCACTTAAATTGTAGTCAAGGCCACTTGTGGTATGAAATTATTTAGGTCCATTACTGCCCTTATCATTCAGTGATGCTATCCAATGAGTTTTTCTGATTTTGCCTTCATAAAGAGGGAAGTAATTGATGAAAACTTATCAAGGAGAGATCCAACCTAGAAATAAGGAGAAATTTCCTGACAGTGAGAACAATTAATTGCTGGAACAATTAATTTAAAGAAGTTGTGGTTGCTCCATCACTGGAGCTTTTCAAGAAAAATTTGCCATTTGGCCAGAACAATATAAGGTGTCCTGCTTTATTTATTTATTTATTTATTTATTTATTTATTTATTTATTTATTTATTTATTTATTTATTATTTATTTATTTATTTATTTATTTATTTATTTATTTATTTATTTATTTATTTATTTATTTATTTATTTAATATACCGCCCTACTCCCGGACGGGACTCAGGGCGGTGAACAGCCAGAATAAGATATAACAAATACAAAAGTTAAAAAATCATTAAAAACGAATTAAATAATTTGGCTCAACAGTTTAAAAGTCCAATTATGATTATAAAATTTAAAAACCCAAAAAAGGAGGTTAAGCCAGCCCAGCTAGTTCAAATAAGAATGTTTTCAAGGCGCGGCGAAAAGTACCCAGGTCATGTAGATTTCTTATCTCGGGGGAGAGCTCGTTCCAGATGGTAGGAGCCCCCACAGAGAAGGCTCTCCCCCTGGGGGTCGCCAGTCGACACTGTTTGACTGACGGCACCCTGAGGAGACCCTCTCTATGGGAGCGGACTGGTCGGTGAGAGGCTGTTTGTGGCAGAAGGCGGTCCTGAAGATACCCTGGTCCTAAGCCATGGAGCGCTTTGAAGATGGTCACCAAAACCTTGAACCGCACCCGGAAGACCACTGGAAGCCAGTGCAGCTCGCGCAGGAGGGGAGTCACATGGGAGCGCCACGTCGCTCCCATCACCACCCGCGCGGCCGCATTCTGCACCAGTTGGAGCCTCCAGGTGCTCCTCAAGGGGAGCCCCATGTAGAGAGCATTACAGTAGTCCAGGCGGGAGGTGACGAGGGCATGAGTGACCATGCGTAACGCATCCCAATCTAGAAAGGGACGCAACTGGCGAATCAGGCGAACCTGATAAAAACTCCTCCCAGCCACGGCCGCCATATGCCCTTCTAAAGACAGCCGTGAGTCCAGGAGGACGCCCAAGTTGCGAACCCCATCTGTGGGGGCTAATCGCCCCCAATAGTCAGAGATGGCACCAACTGACTATATCGGGATGTCGGAAACCACAGCCACTCGGTCTTGGAAGGGTTGAGCCTGAGTCTGTTCCTCCCCATCCAGATCCGTACGGCCTCCAGGCACCGGGACATCACTTCGAGGGCATCATTGGGGTGGTTTGGGGTGGAGATGTACAACTGAGTGTCGTCAGCGTACTGATGGTACTTCACCCCAAAACCACGGATGATCTCACCCAGCGGCTTCATATAAATGTTGAACAGAAGGGGCGAGAGGACCGATCCTTGCGGCACCCCACATACAAGGGGCCTCGGGGTCGACCTCTGCCCCCCTGACAACACAGACTGCGACCGGTTGGAGAGAAAGGAGGAGAACCACCGCAACACAGTGCCCCCCACTCCCAGCCCCTCCAACCGGTGCAGCATGATACCATGGTCGATGGTATCAAAAGCCGCTGAGGGGTCTAATAGGACCAGGACAGAGGAGCAACCCCTGTCCCGAGCCCTCCAGAGATCATCTACCAACGCGACCAATGCCGTCTCCGTGCTGTACCCGGACCTGAAGCCCGACTGGAACGGATCTAGATAGGTCGATTCATCCAGGTACTGAGGCAGTTGTCGCGCCACCACACTCTCAACAACCTTCGCAACAAAGCGAAGGTTGGAGACGGGACGATAATTTACCAACATTGCCGGGTCCAGGGAAGGCTTCTTGAGGAGGGGTCTCACCACCACTTCCTTCAAAGCAGCGGGGAAGACACCCTCACTCAAAGAAGCATTTATAATCCCCTGGAGCCAGCCTCGTGCCACCTCCCGGGAGGCCAGCACCAACCAGGAGGGACACGGGTCAAATAAACGTGGCTGCGCTCAGACTGCTCAGTATCCTGTCCATGTTTTCTGGAGTCACAGAGTCAAACTCTTCCCATATAATAGTCTCAAGACCTGTCCCAGTCACCTCCCCTGGATCTACCCATTCAGGGTTAGAGTCCAGCTGTTCCCGAATCTGGGCGGTTTTGTCATACAGATATTGAACAAAATCCTCAGCTCTACCCTCCAAGGGGTCCTCCCACGCCCCTTGTTGTAGTAAGGAGCGGGTCACCCTAAACAGGGCGGCTGGGCGATTATCTGATGACGCAATAAGAGCGGAGAAGTAACTCCTCTTCTCCGCTTTTATCGCCACTAGGTAAGTCTTAATATGAGCTCTTACCAGTGTCCGGTCAGATTCAGAACGACTGACCCTCCAACTGCTCTCTAGGCGTCTTTTCCAGCACTTCATCTCCCTCAGCTCCTCAGTATACCAAGGAGCCAGGTGAGATCGGTGCCGGGTCAGAGGCCGCAAAGGCACGACCCGGTTCAAAGCCCCAGCAGCCCACCTTGGTCTTGGTCAGGAGGTTGGACTAGAAGACCTCCAAGGTTCCTTCCAACTTTGTTATGCTATATTGCTGAATTAGGTGGTGTGGGAGAAAGATTTTCTCCTTTTGTTTTACACAGTAATGGAAAACTGGCTCACAAGCTAATTATTAATTAAAACCACTAATGGTATAGTGGTCTTTACTATGGTATCATAGGAACGAAGGATATTTTATTTTTTATTTTCCTATTCCCACCCTCTTTAAATATTTATTTCTTTTATTCATTAAACATTGAATTCATTAAACATTAAACATTTTTATTTTTATTATTATTCTTATTTATTGTATTCATTATACATGAAATTCAGTCAACTGACCATTCAAAAATGAATCATAAATACCACTGACTGGTGCTAACAGTTGATAGGGGTAGCTGTCCTAGGTATCAACCAAGTATCTTCTTTAAATGTACAATGTTTCACAGTTTTTTGCAGTTCCACTGGTGTTATTGCAGGAAGCTGCAATTTGCTGATGTATCTTATAAAATTCTTGGACATGGTACCAAGTGCCCCTATGACAATGGATATCACTGTTACATGTTTCATCCATAGCCGTGTAGTTTCGATGGCCAGGTCGCAATCATTTCATGATTTTTTTCTAGTTTTTTTTTTTCTTCGACTCTGGCATCTCCTGGTACTGCGATGTCAATAAATTGTACGTTTCGGGTTTTGACAACTGTGATATCTGGTGTGTTGTGTTCCAAGTGACAATCCATCTGTATTTTAAAGTCCCACAAGATCTTCACCTTCTCATTTTCTATTACTTTTTCCACTTTATGTTCCCATGACTTTCTGGATACAGGAAAGTCGTATTTTTAACATAATGACCAGTGGATTAATTTAGCAACTCAGTCGTGTCTAGTTTTGTAATCAATTATTACAAATAATTGATGATGAAGATGATTATATTAAATATTTATTGTTGTTGTTTTTTTAGTTATAGCACAACATTATATTTCTAGTTATAGGACATTTACATAAATTCATAAATGTAATAAGAAAGGTTGTTCCCTCTCTCAAGCACATACCATATTATTTCTTTGTAATTGATCTTCAGAATGTTACTTTAGAACAATATGAGATGTGCTTGGGACTTAGAGGAAAAAGAGGAAATTAATGAATACTGCTTTTCTGCTTTTGTTCATAGTAACCTCTGAAAAATAAAAGAGGTGTCAGAGATGCAAGGACACAGTTTGATATTTACTGTTGTATTTACTAGAAAAGAAGTTGAGCCTGCATTGAAAGGAAGCTTAGACTGAAGACAAAAACAACATCTTGTTATTAGTAGGTTTTTCTTAGGGCCTGATCCAAACATCTAAACAAAACTGAATACCAAAAAGAGAGCTCTGGAAAATATAAGAATACTATATATAACTTATTAGGATCAAGATAGATCTGGATATAGGGCTAGAGATAGGATGGGGTTTTTTTGGGTGTGTGTTTTCTTATAATTTTTGTTATAGTATTCACTAGTAGCAACTGGCTGAGTAAGCCCTTGCAGTGTTCTTGGCAAGATATCAGAAGTGGTTTGTCCTTGCCTTCTTCCTAGAAGAAGAGTGATTGGCCCCTTAATGACAAAAGTAAAAAAGAAAAAGGAATGGAAAAGAAAAGAAAAGAAAAAAGAAAAGAAAAGAAATCCAGGATGTTGGGAGCAGGAGTTTATGAGAGAGACAAAGTGTCAGTGCTCAGAAGGAGGTGGTAGGTAGTCATGAGCAGTGTTGAGGGCAAATGCAGAATGAAAGACGATCATACTGCTTGCATTAATTTGGGTCTGTCAGTTGGGACCACTTTTTTAAAAAAATTAATGTATATGCCGCCCTTCTCCGGAGACTCAGGGCAGCTTACAATGCATTAAGCAATAGCCTTCATACTTTTGTATGCTTAGTTGGGCTTTCACCCTCCCCCCAAAGCAGTGTTCTTTTTTTAATACAAAGTCAGCCTATTGCCCCCACAATCTGGGTCCTCATTTTACATACCTTGAAAGGATGGAAGGCTGAGTCAACCTTGAGCCTGGTGAGATTTGAATTTGCAGTAATTGCAGGCAGCTGGTGTCACTTTAACACCACTTCAAGCTGCTGGGCCACCAAGGCTCTTGATCTGGATAATCAATAAAGCAAAACAAAATGGGTACAACAAAGTTTATTCTTGATTGTGTAAAAGAAAATAGGAAGATAGAGAAAAAAAGAACATACATTGCACGTATGTCATATAGCAGGGGTGCCAACTGGATTTCTTTGAGGACCAGACCAGCATTGTAGTTCTCTGCAGGCCAGCTGGGGAGGAGCGGGGATAGACGCCTCCTGAGGCACCCTGCCGACAGGGCGTGGAGGGGCGCACACGGCTCTCCCATGCCTCATTTTCAGCCTGGGTGGCTGGATGGCCTCCTGCAACACTTTGCTGGCCAAACAGGGTGTGGGTGGGTGCGCAAGGCAGGGTTAGGTTTAGGGTGATGCACATTTTGGCTGCCAGAGGCACCACAGGCTAAACCTTTGTTATTACCAGGCTGCCCAGCGGGCCAGATTTAAGCACTCCACAGGTCAGATCTGGCCTGTGGGCCTTGAGTTTGACATCCTTGTCGTACAGAATCCAAAAGTAACCAACCAAAAGTGAAAAGTTTCTTATGCTGACTTTAGCAAATTTTTGACTAAATGTGATACATTTCTTAAATCTTTTTAATTATCACTTTAGTCTCTTCGTCACATTCTGCCCGATACATCCTTTCTCATAACTTTGTTGCTGTCCTTCTCAACTCACTTGGCTCATAAACAAAACCTTATTTTTGACTGAATGCATAGTCACAACACACAAATAATCATCTTGTTCCTTTCATTGTACTTATTCCATGCAGCAATATATACAACTATAAATACCATGGATTTCTATTTAATAGAAATAGGAAAAATGAGAGGAACATTCAGATGTATAAGCAATTTAAAAAAGAAGAGAGATTGAGATTAAATCCAATCTGTTCAAAAATAGTAAAACAATATACATGATGGAACTCAACAGTAACAGCAAGAAACAAGTCTTAAGTAAAAATCAGGGAAGATTTATTTCTTTAATTCCATCTGGTTGCTAGGCAATAGCTATGCAGAGCAGCTTAAACTAAACAACCTCTGCTATATTTTAAACTTCTAAGGATAAGTGACCACTTAAATTACACCAAAGAATAGCAACACTGTCAGCAAATGTTGCCTCTGAAAAGAAGCTGAAGAAACCGTTAGCTACTAATATCCAGTTAACTACGTAAGATGACTACAAACAACATTATGACAATGATGCATTCGGATATCTGCAAGAAATACTATTTTCCTGAAAGCAAAAACTGGTGGGATTACAAATGGACAAAGTCGTGGAAAATGAAGTAGCTAAAATGCTCTGCCACAAAACACCCTAGACTTAGCAATTGTTGATAAGAAAGACAAAAAGTCAAACAGTGGATGTGGCAATACCTAGAGACAGCAGAATAGAAGAGAAAGAACTGGAGAAAAAAATCACAAAATATAAGGACCTGCAAATAGAAGTACAATGACTGGCAAAAGAAAACACATACAGTACAGATAGATACACAGGCACCTTGGGTGCAATATCAAAACATTTGGAGTACTACCTGAACACCATCAGCACTGACAAAATCACCATCAGAATTGCAAAAGGCAGCTTTACTTGGAACAGCTTATATTCTGTGACAATACCTTAAATATCATCAAACAACAACATCTCTTTACTCCAGTCCTTCAGAAGGATTCAGTAGATGGATAAAAATTCAATTTAATCATCTGGCTGACTGTGGATGAACCAAAATTTATTAAACTGTATGCCATGTGACTCTCAATGACTCTGGACAACTCACAATAAATTACAATGAATTCAATAAAACATAAGGATAAAAGATAGCAAGAATGATGAAGCAAATGATCTTAGTCTCTCGCTGAAGGTCTGGGTGAAGAGTTGGATCAGGAGATCCTTTGGTAGGTTAATCTTGCAAACTTGTCTCTAGTTGAATATTTCTGGGATTCAAGCGGGATTCAAGCAGAAATCCAGCAGGTTCTGACAGGTTCTGGAGAACCAGTAGTGGAAATTTTGAGCAGTTCAGAGAACCGGCAAATACCACCTCTGGCTGGCCCCAGGGTGGGGTGGGAATGGAGATTTTGCAGTATCCTTCCCCTGCCATGCCCACCAACCCACAGAATCAGTAATAAAAAAAAATGGATTTCACCACTGGATTCGAGTTAGCTTTAGGCCTTGGTGTTTGGCAGAGTTTGAGCACTCTGATAATTTGCAAGACAGTTCTCTCTTTTGCCTTTGTTTCCTGTTTCAAGTGAAGTCCTACAGTATATTCACATAATGTTTAACCAGTGGTTAATTGAAGGAACTAATTCAGTGGCCTTAGTTTATATGCAGTGTCTGCCTAATGTAGGTCTCCTAGGACCAGACTATAATCTTACAATATTTGATTTTCAAAACATTTTTAATTAAAGCCACATACTATAGCAAGTTACCAAACATGAAATTAAATATGTATAATCTAAATTAATTGACCTAGTTCAAATTTAAAGCATCCTTTGTCCAAAGATTTTGTTTTCAACCACATGATTAACTAGCTCCTGGGGTTGAATATAACAAGATAATGACAGCTGGTAAATTCAAGTTTCAAGCTTAAACTCAGAGACCTGATTCCCTTCTGCTTAGAACACAGCTATATATACTTTTTATAATCTGCTTGAATTATCATATTAGCTGTTTAACCCTAATAATTCTTCTACACTTGCCCAGCAGAGCAAAAGTTTTCATCTGCAGCTTTTCTTAAAAAGGGATTCTATCCTGAGAGGATTTATGTAAGCAGCTCATGGAGCTTCTATGCCCAATTTACCAGAACCAGTAAATGTCTTATATGAGCCCAGACTGGGTTGTTCAGTTACAGCAAGGATATTACGCCAATTCACTGTGTCCATGGCTGAAAAAGCCCCTTTGGACATGAAACAAGAGCCAGACAAAAAAGGAGCAAGTGATGAATACACCATTACTTTCCATGATTTGGTTTTTGCAGCTATTAGTAAATATCAACTTCCTCATATGGCTTCTCTCATTAGAGAGTTCTTCAGTGTCATTTTTTCAGAATGTTGTCTGCTTGCCTTAAAATCTTTGTTTTTCTTGCTTTTTTTAGGAGACCTCTTCAATGTTTTTCTGCTTCCTCTCTCTTGTCCTTACTCCCAATTCAAAGTCTAGCTACTGAGGTTGAAATGGGGTTGCACAGCTCAGAAGAGAAGAGAATAACAGAAATGGAAGGGACCTTGAAGGTCTTCTAGTCCAACCTCCTGCTCAAGTAAGAGATGCTATACCAGTGGTGAAATCCAATTTTTTTTACTACTGGTTCTGTGAGCGTGGCTTGGTGGGCGTGGCAGGGGAAGGATACTGCAAAATCTCCTTTCCCACCCCACTCTGGGGCCATCCAGAGGTGGTATTTGCCAGTTTTCCGAATGACTCAAAATTTCCACTACTGGTTCTCCAGAACCTGTCAGAACCTGCTGGATTTCACCCCAGCCCTACACCATTCCAAACAAGTAGCTGTCCAGTTTCTTCTTAAAAGACTGCAGAGATGGACGTCTGAAGGCAAGCCATTCCATTGGTTAATTGTTCTTACAGTTAGGAAAATTCTTCATATTTCTAGGTTGGTTTTCTCCTTGATTAGGTTCTATCCATTGCTTCTTGTTCTGCCTTCTGATGCTTTGGAGGGTAGGTTGAGCCCCTCTTCTTTGCAGCAGCCATCCAAATATTGGAACACTGCTATCATGTCATCCCTAGTCCTTCTTTTCACTAGACAAACCCAATTCAGATTCACTCCAAGAAATTCACTGGAAGCACGTTTAGTAGGTTTGGGCTGCACTGTGTAAAGTGAAGAGATAATTCCATATCCTGAAGTCCAATCTCGGGAGAAGAAGGATATTTATCATGCTTAGGAAACAAAAGCACTCATTGTGAACATTTATTATGGAGCCTATTTTTGTCCTCTAAGCGCAGGCAAAAGCAGCAATACTGCAGCAAACAAACGAAAAAGTAATTATTTTCAGGCCAGACTGAATGTTAAATGGATTATAATTAATACAATAATGGGTACATTGTGACATGATTGTGTTGCTTGTGTGCTCTGACAAAGATGAGAGTTCAACCTGAGGTTCAATCATGATGGTCTCCTTATAGAGCCAGTCAAAGAGAGTCTCTCCCATAAACAATGTGGTGAGACATAATTTACAGAAACCCCTACAGGATTGGTCATCACCCAAGTCAACAAGGACCATACTAGATGTTAGAGTTCTAAGGCATCTGGTGAGAAATAGCCTAGGGGACTCAGAACTGTTAACAGAGTAACAAGGGCCAGCAGTTATAGGACTTTTGGGAGAGATGCTGTTTACCCATCCCAAATGTACACAGATAGAAAGCAAAGAAATAATGAACTGTTATTACAAATAAAGTCAACAAGAAGTGGATACCTGACAACCAATAGTAATAAACATGTTGAGTACAATCCCAAGACATCTGAAGCACCACTTAAACAATGTCAGCATTGACAAAATTGCCATTAGTCAGTTGCAAAAGGCAGCTTTATTCAGAATAGCTTACATCTTGCAGTATTCCTTTAACACCACCAAACAATAACATCTGCTTGTCCTGTAGGTCCTTGGGAAGGTCCCAGAAGGTAGCTAAAAGTGCCAAATCCAGTCTAAACATATGATGGACTGTGCAGTCATCCATAAAAGTACTAAGAGAGCCACACAAAGTGTTTGACTTAATTCTGCCTGAAGCAAGACAAATAGGAATGACAGGTTTGTGGATTGTGGACGAACAAAATAGTCAGTCCATATTCTTGAACTAAATTTGCAAGCACTCATGTAGCAGTAAGGAGGAAGCTTGAGCAGCTTGTGCTTGCTCCAAAACATGAATGTGCAATCTTCATAATTTTAGAAATGTGAAATGTGGCATTTAAGAGACTTGTGAAAATTTGATGGATTTGATGGAGCATTAAAAATGGATGTTGTCACATAGCATTAAGGATTTGAATCGGAAATGTTGCAAGATTACTTTTTACAGTACTCTGCTGTAGTAAGCCATATATTATTTTGGTAAAGAAAAGAAAACCCAAATCTGAATTATATTCAGGTTCTCATGCTCATCACAGAGAGAGACTGAAGTTCTCAGGTTGATGGATAAAGATTGTAGATTTGAGATTAAGTTAATACTTTATTTTTTTGTAGTCTTTTTCTTCTTCTTCTTTTTATGATGTTGGGGTGGTTTGGCGGAAAAAGCACTCATCTGGATTTTTTTTAAAGTCCTTAAAATATGGTGGATTGCAGGAATGCTACTGTTTACTCATACAAAAAGTGCCCTTAACCATTTGTATTGTCTCTCCCCTGCATTTTTGAAGGCCCATGTTTATATTTTAAGTGAAAAGGTGTTTGCTGAAATATGGTACATGATTTTAGCAGGAAAAAGAGAACAGTTATTATGCAATGGAAATATTTTGTGTGCTTGGATTTTCATCACAATCTCCTACAGTATATAGACTACTGAAACTAGGAATGAAGAAAATATGCACGGTTATATTTTGCATCAAAACAACAGCAAACTTTTAATTCACCATCTACCTATAATTAAAGTTTACTTCCTTCAAAGAAAGCAGGAAATAAACAGTTGAACATTGGAACAAAATCATGTCAAAAACTAAATATAGGGACACATGTATTTCTCTAATGCTGTCCATGTGCAAATGCAGAAGGCTGCATTAGATTCACTATTTGAAACACATTATTAAGGTTTATTCTATTGACACTAAAGGAAAATATTACAATATGGAGCTTTGCTTAATCTTGATTTTGATTTTGGAATCCTTCTGTTAAAAAGCTAGATATTTGTCCAGCTGTGATGTTGGTAATGATAGTGAGGATTATTTTATTAGTACAATACTGACCATAAAATATGTCCCTGAAGCTAAGTAGAGAAAGTAGAACTATGTTATGACTTTCCGTCAAGTTTGGTGGAGAAAGTATTTATGTTAACTTTTTCTTCCCAGGTTTTAGCAGGGTTAATGATAGAGAAATGATTCATTCCAGTCTACAGGTAGGAAAAAGAGATGACAGATAAAGCCAAGTTAAGATAAAAAGGAGAAGAATATCAGTACACATATTATCCTGACATTTAGCTCCTATCCTCCGGTTTGTACTCTGTGAGCAAGGACTAGTAGCAAGCAGGGCTGATATCATTACAATTATAGCTAGATGGGGGTTTTCATCAAAGTACCACAGACATAGTTTTTCTTTCAAAACATCATGGATCTCCTTTGAATCAGATCAGTATTCCAATTGGTGGTGAACCTCTGCTATATAATAGTTACATCTGAGGTATAGATTGGGTTTCTTGGCTACAGGTAATCCTTGATTTACAATTAACTGTTTAGTAACCATTCAAAGTTACAATGGACCTCCCTGAGATATAACCCAGTTCCAAAGGTCTGATGGCTGCCCTCTTATAGTCACATGACTGCATATTGAGCATTAAGCAACCAGTCCCAAATTATGGCCATTTGCAGCATCCTGTAGACTAAGTGGTGAAATGTAAAATTTGTTACTGCTGATTCTGTGGACGTGGCTTGGTGGTGGTGGGGGTAATGTGACTGGGTGGGTTTGGCCAACTTTTTTTTTATTTTTATTTTTAAAAGCATTTTTTCTACAACCTTAAGAGGTTGCATTAAAAAAATGCTTTTAAAAGCCACTGACGATCCCAGCTGAGCTGCACGATCATCAAAGGCTTTTTTAAAAAACTTTTAAAAACATTTTTTCGCCCAAAGATGTTATAGGAAAAAATGCTTTTAAAAGTAAAAAAAAAAAAAGCCTCTGCACTGCTCAGCTGGGCATGGGCGGGCTGGGATTTTTGCTACTCCGTGCCACCTGCCCCCATCACTACCAGATCGGGTGATCTGGTCTGAACCGGGAGCATTTCATCCCTGCCATAGACCATGTTTTACAACTGTTTTGCCAAATATTAGCATTTACTTACAATTTTCACCAGTTCTGGCCCATAGTGATCCATTGGTTTGCTTAATGACTGTGGTGTTCAGTTAACAAATGCAGCAAAAAGGTCATAAAATCAGATCGGTCATGTGAGTGACTTGTTTTATTCCTGTCATGACTCATGACCATGATAGTCAGGCTCCATTGCAGTTGTAAATTGTGGACTACCTTTATCTCCTCCTGTCGTTTCCCCCGCCCTCCTTTTTTTAAATGAAACTACTTTGCACTCCAATGAGAGAGGACTTATGGAAGTGACCATTCTCTAAGAGTGGGCTGGCTCTTTATTCCTATGGGGTGGCAAACCAGATAATGTAATAGTGATTTGGGTCCCTGAAGAAAGAGGGCATCAGCCAGGACAACTGGAAAAGCAAAAGCCTTGAATTGTGTAACATTACCATCTTCTGACCCTTAGCAATGCCACTATGCCATATGAACCTTGTGGCCTCTCAGAACTGCCAGACTACTGGGGAAATCAAAGGACATTTCCAAATTACCATGCATCCTCTGAGATACTTTTTAATAGAGCAAGATATGCTATCTAAGATAACTGGGGTATTTGTCAGTGGTGAAATCCAATTTTTTTTACTACTGGTTTGTGGGCATGGCTTGGTGGGCATGGCAGAGGAAGGATATTGCAAAATCTCCATTCCCACCCCACTCTGGGGCCAGCCAGAAGTGGCATTTGTCGGTTCTCTGAACTATTCAAAATTTCCATTCCCAATTCTCCAGAATCTGTCAAAACCTCCTGGATTTCACCCCTGGTCTTTGTGCACTGGCTTACTTTATTTCCTTTCCTTTTTTAAACCAACAGCTTTGCAATACTGGTCCTGTTAGATCTCTCAGCGGCTTTTGGTACCATCGACCATGGTATCATGCTGCGTCGGTTGGGGGGTTTGGGGGTGGGAGGCACCGTGTTGCGGTGGTTCTCCTCCTATCTCTCCGACCGATCGCAGTCTGTGTTGGCAGGGGGGCAGAGGTCGACCTCGAGGTGCCTCGTTTGCGGGGTGCCACAAGAGTCGGTCCTCTCACCACTCCTGTTCAACATTTATGTGAAGCCGCTGGGTGAGATCATCCGTGGTTTTGGGGTGAGTTGCCAACTGTACGCTGATGATACTCAGCTGTACATCTCCACCCCTGACAACCCCAATGATGCCCTCGAAGTAATGTCCCAGTGCCTTGAAGCTGTGTGGGTCTGGATGGGGAGGAACAGGCTTCGTCTCAACCCTTCCAAGACCGAGTGGCTGTGGATGCCGGCGTCCCGGTATAGCCAGCTGGTGCCATCGCTGGCTATTGGGGGTGAGTCATTGGCCCCCACAGAGGGGGCTTGCAACTTGGGTGTCCTCCTGGATTCACGGCTGTCCTTGGAAGGGCATATGGCGGCCGTGGCCAAGGGGGCCTTTTATCAGGTTCGTCTGATGCGCCAGTTGCGCCCCTTTCTGGATCAGGACTCCATGTGCACTCATGCACTCATGCACTCGTCACGTCTCACCTGGACTACTGTAACGCTCTCTACATGGGGCTCCCCTTGGGGTGCACCCGGAGGCTCCAACTGGTCCAGAATTCGGCCGCGCGGGTGATTATGGGAGCGACAGGGTGCTCCCACGTGACACCTCTCCTGCGCGAGCTGCACTGGCTTCCGGTGGTCTTCCAGGTGCGCTTCAAGGTGTTAGTTTTGACCTTTAAAGCCCTCCATGGCATCGGACCGGGGTATTTGCAGGACCGCCTGCTGCTACCGATAACCTCCCACCGGCCAGTATACTGACACAGAGAGGGCCTTCTCAGGGTGCCATCAGCCAAGCAATGTCGGCTGGCGGCCCCCAGGGGGAGAGCTTTCTCTGTGGGGGCACCCACCCTATGGAACGAGCTGCCTCCTGAAATTCGTTTGATCCCGGATCTCCGTGCTTTCTGAAAGGCCCTTAAGACTTATTTATTCCAACAAGCCGGCCTTGCTTGATTGATTTTAATGGGGTTTTAAAAATTTTTTGTACTAGTAATCTCTGGGGTTTTAAATTGGGTATTTTAATGGGGTTTGAGACTTTTATTTTGGAACGCCAATTAATTTAATCTAATTTTAAATTCTTTTAATATTTGTATTATATGTGTTTTAATTTGGTTGTTCACTGCCCTGAGTCCCCCTCCCGGGGAGAAGGGCGGTATATAAATTGAAATAATAAATAAATAAATAAATAAATACTGCCTAATTTGTAGGCACTGTTGAAGCCCAGGGCACCAAATAAAACAGGTTTTTTTCTTCTGATTTCAATCCAAGAATTTATTTTATTTTATTTTTTTTAATTTGTGAGAAGTATACTTTCAAACCCAATATTTCCCATTTCCTGCCCCTCCCTCTTTTTCTATTATCTGTATCATTCTTGTTGTAAAAAGCAACCTATATTATTCTAAGGACATAGACAATATAGATGTACTGTACGTACTTAGTTCTGATAAATGGTGGAGGACTTATAAAGTATGGGTTCAATTATTATAAACCACAAAAAGGAATATATCTTGGAGTTTTATTTCATGTATTATTTAGTTTTCTTTCTAGCTACTCTCAGCATTGACTGTTAGGGCAGTTTATTTAATTAAAATAAATCACATTTAAATAATAATGTATTTTGTTATTTTAATGGTTGCTTGGCTTGCAAAGGAAATGGCAGGAGATAGAACACTAGCACTGAGGGGCTGCTCTCTATGAAATCTAATCTAATCCAGTGGTGGTATTCAGCCAGTTCTATCCGGTTCAGGCAAACCAGTAGCAGCTGCTGCGGGAGGCTCCGCCCACCTGTGCGGACATCCTGTATTTGACGCTCTGCAATTGTGCAGAGGTGGTGTGAGCTCTCCCATTTGCGAACTGGTAACGAAGGTATGTGAATACCACCACTGATCTAATCCATAAATTGCTATATCTTTATACTGTTTCTACTTCAGTTGCATCTTGGCAAACATAGAGATATTGGATATGAGCTGCAAAAAGATGAAAGACCACTATTTGGTAGCAGAACTGTATAAAAGAAATCTTCCCTACTATGACTGCCTGAGTGATCCAATTCATATGGCCACACATCTCAACAAGTGGTTCTGACTAATGAGGTTATCCATATCTTTGTAACACAAATCTGATAGTCCTTGTAAAGAGAAACAAATATTTATTATTATTACAGAAGTGAATGATTAATTTGCCGCAAATCTCCTGCTGCTCCTTTTTGTACTGCTACTACTTCTGTTATGATGTGCTAAGTCTACATCTGAGATTACTGATAAAAGATAAGGTTAGAAGATTTTTCTATTGTAATCCGAAAAATGAAATTTGACCCAAGTTTTTTTATTTGCACTCTTTTTTGCCCTCAAAAAACACCAAAACAAACCTCCAAAATCTGTTCTTAAAAAGCAATAAATATCAGCAAATCATTTTTACACATTAGGGGTAGTTCTATCTGTCTTCTGCTGTATAATAAGTGTTTGGAACATAGTGAAAAGTCTGCAGATCTTTATGCCTTGATAAATTACAAATACCGGATATATAAGCAAGACAGGAGTGAAATCTAAAAAATTTCGCTACCGGTTCTGTGGGCATGGCTTAATTAGTGGGTGGGGCTTGGTGGTCAGTTGACTGGGTGGGAGTGGCTTGTTGATCAGGTGGATGTGGCCAAGTTGACATCACTTCTTTGCCCTTTTTTAACCTACAAAACATAACACAAGACAACTGGCTCACCCACAATGCAAAAGCAGCTGTGCCAGACCCAAAATGGCCCCTGCAACAAGCAGGAACCTCACACAGCGACAAAAAGCCCAAAAAACTAACTTTCACACTTTACACACATACAACACAACACAACACAACACAACACAACACATCTGGCTCACTCACAATGCAAAAGCAGCTGTGCCAGACCCAAAATGGCCCCTGCAACAAGCAGGAACCTCACACAGCCACAAAAAGCCCAAAAAGCCAACTTTCACACTTTACACGCACACAACCCAACACACTTTACATGTACAAAATTCCACATACAGCTTTGTGAGATTTTGTGTGTTTGTGTAGTTAGAATAAAACACTACAGAAATACACAAAATCTCAGAAAGTTGCACAAATATTATTTTATTTTATTTTATTTTTGTATAAAAGCAGCTAAATTTAAAACTTCCTAATGTTTTAAACTTTAAATGGCTAGGTTTAAAAAAAGAACAACTAACCCCCCCCCCCCAATTAACTATTTTTTAAAGCTCCCAAAGAGGAAAAAAACTTACCCAATTGAAGGGACAAGGCAGGCAGGCAGATAGAGCTGCTCACTGATGAGCTTGATTGCAGGCAGGCAGATTCAGTTGCTTGCTGATGCAATGGATTACAGGGATTACAGCAAGCAAAGCAAGGCAGGCATTGCGACCAGTGACTCTGGATTCAGTCCGAAGAGCGAAGGTAAGCAATCTGGAGGCTGGGGGTGGGGGCGGGGAAGGTGGGTGGTTAGCTAGGTGGCTTAGTCAGGCCAGGCAGGCAGGCATGGGGACCCAGGGACCAGGGGGTAGCATGAGGCCAGCAAACGATCCCTGGCGGCTGCACGAACTACGCGAGCCCGGGAATTGGGAGGGGGCAGAATGCTAGGCCGCAACCAGCAAAACTTACCTTTTTGAGCAAGCAGCAGTCAGTGAGGCATCTGAGCAAGGTGAAGCCAAGTCCTAGCAGCCAGGCGAATGTCTGGGTGAAGTAGCTGGGCAGCATAGAAAGGGGAATTTATATAGGCTGGGGGTGGGTTGGGGGGACCGGAAGGAAGCGCCGAGTGGCTGGAAAACCGACTGGTGCTGAGTGGCAGGAAAAGTGAGTGAGCGGTCAAGCAGGCAAGCAGGTGACTGGACGATTGGGTGAGCATGAGTGGGGGGAGGGGGCAGGGATTTTTGCTACCGGTTCTCCAAACTGCCCACCACCAACGCTACCTACTTGGCCGAGCTGGACCGAACCGGGAGCATTTCACCCCTGAAGCAAGACCAATATTTATACTTCCTTGACATAGAACAATTAGTCTAAAATCAAGTTAACAATTAGATCAAATTCTAGATAAGACAAACTGAAACCATATTAGAGGTCTATATATGCCCTACATTCACTCTCCCTTCCCTAACATCATCATCATCATCACCATCATCATCATCATTTTAGCCATTGTCTATCCCCTGCAGGATAAAGGCCTCTTCCGCATGTTTCCAGCCAATACAGTCCTGAGCTTTCTTTTGCCAATTGGGCCCCTCCCTCTGCTTCATTTAAAATAATCACAATATGTGGTTTTTAAATGTGATTTATTTTAATTGAATTGGGGCCTATTTTCTCCAAATTAGTATTATATAGCAACTCACAAGAAGACTTTTTTTTTTTAGGAATTCATTTTGCATTCATGATATCAATCATGCTAAATTACTGCATTTATCATTGATCAACAGCAGGAAAAAAATGCTGTAGAAAAATACCGCGTTACAGGTGTTATGACAATCTGCTCTTCATATCAAGCCAATCAATATCGACAATGCTGCTGGTATGTGCCATTGTGTGCCCCTTTCCAGCTGAGTAAACAAACAAAACCTCCTGGAATTACTTCTCAGCTCATTATCTGTTGCAGTTATGTCATGTTCATTTTCTTGGAAACCATCTTTGAATGCATGAATTAAGTCTGTATGAGGAATTAATACTGTCCCCAAATTTCTTTGCCAAGAGCAGTCTTATCTGTGAAAGACCTGTTTGTTTTACTTTATAACAATTTGTTACAGAAATTCATCTCCCCACCCCCCGAAATCTGTAGCCTTCCCAGCTGCCTTGAAAAAAATAAATTAAAAAATGGGATGATTCCCATTAAATTCTGTTATCTTTAGCAGTTTGTTTGTTCAATCATCCGTTCAGTTTCAAGGCTGCCCAACTCCTCAATGACTCTTGGTGGCTTGCAATTAAAAACAAAACAAAACACATACATAAAGATAAACAGCTGATCAGAAGCTAACTAATATCACAGAAAAACAAAAATTATAGCGACTCCTCAACCATTCTATCCCCTGTTTGGGGGGAAAAAACCCAAGATGTTAATCATTTTCAGAAAGTCATTAAGTTGGGAGAAATACAGATTTCTGGGGGTGGGGGGAAATGTCATTCTCTGGTGCCACTACTGAGAAGGCACATTTCCATTTCTGGGGAAGAAGTGGTGAACTGAAAACAGCTCCACAAAAAGAAGCAGAATGAAGAGCTAGTGAACAGAAAACTTATTGTAGGAGATGACCAGGCTGAATCCAAGGGAGGGGTCAAAAGCATCATCAGTCATGAGTCCCTTCATGCCCTCAAGAGATCTAAGTCCAGCCCACCTTGAATTCCTCTGATTCTTATCTGCCGCTAAATTGATTTGACTGTTAGTAGTTGAGATTCTAAACTTCAATAACTATTCATACCCATCTGAACTGCCTGGATCTTCTGATTTCTCTGTTGCTTAACACTTACAAATGGATCAAAAGTCCAACTGAATTTGAAAAAATATTTTTCAATTAATAATAAGAATGCTTCCCTTGGGAAAATACTTTTGTTTTGATTTCTTTTCAAAAGGAAAAAAAAATGTAGGATGAGATGTTGAAGTTTGGACACTAGAGGGAAATGGAAAGTTCAACTTGATTTACTAAATGTAGAGTGAAGCAAACTATCTTAACACTGAACTAAATGATGTTTTTGAATGATGGACTCTGAAGATAATTTTAAGAGGGTCTACCTATATAGAAAGACTGTGTTTAAAAGATGCAAAGGAACCAACATTACTTGATGACTGAGGCTGAGCTGAAAGTGGATTTAACAAAGGTGGGCTACAAGAATTACAGTATATGGAAAAAGATGTTATGCTGGCCATACAAAAGAAACTGGTGGTTGTCTTAATAATGAAAAGGGATATACAATAACAAACCAAGAGAGTGACTTGGATGATTTTCCTATATTGGATATAGAAAATAAACTTGTTAAAGCTTTAAAGAATTTTGTGAGTAGAGGGAAAGAAACAATGGGAAAAAAAGGCAAGTTGTAGGACATGATAAGAAGAGGATTATTAAAAGTAAAATGAAGGAATAGAAAGTTTATTTTATCAAGGTTAAAATAGAAGTGTTGTTATCTCTTGTAACTCTTAATGGACTTTTTCTGATATCAGGATTGAAATGATTAAGTTTTATGTATTTGCTTATGAATGGAAAATGGGATATGGGAAGAAGACTTTCTAAGAGAAAATAGTAAGTTACTAAAATTGTTACAACTTGTAATGAAAATGAGAGTTACTTCTTTACAAATTTATTTTTTTAACTCTTTGTTCCTTTTCTCTTTTTCTTTCTTTTTTCCTTTTTTCAGCACTTTCTATTTTTTTAATGCTTTTATTTTATCTTTTAGTTTCTATTACTGTTTATTGTCCTAAATTGTAATCTTTAATAAAATTATTATAGAAAAAGAGAAGACATAATTCCTTGGTCCTTATGTAATGTCAGAGAGGTGGCAAATCATTTGATATATATTTTTAATACACACATAGTACACAGACACATATACATTATGGACACTTATGTGAGTGATGTACAAGAATTTCACCTACCCTTTCTTTTCCTTTGAAAAAGGAATAAAAAAGAAAGCAACCCAAAGCCATTTCTTTTCCCTGAAATTGAAAGGAAATGGTCAAAGATGCAGAAGCAGAAAAATAATCCACTCTCAGAGATGGATGTGAAGAGCAGCAGAAGCATTCACTGATCTCTCATTGTTGTAGAGTGGCATAGCACAATTCTGCAGGGAGTTGTGAGGTGCTCTGATGGCATTTATATGTTGTAATTTGTATTTGTTCCCATATTCTCCTAACATTTTCTCTAGCATGTCTTTCTCTTGGGAAAAGCCTATATGATCAAGAGGATCAATTCAGCCCTGATACCATTAGTACAATAATACGACAGATTATTGTCCTTAGTCCTTTCATCCGTAGTCATGGATGAAAAATTGGCGTTGCTATAAATCACCAACTTTTAAAAGCTATGACTGAGAATCAGCTTCCTAGGATAACTTATCCAATCCAAACATCTCCATATTTCTACATTTATCAGATGAATGGTATGTAGCTAGAATAGCATATGAAACTATGAATTAAGGAATTCAGTGTCAATGTCCCTTGGCATTACAGCACCATTTCAACAATCCAGAGATTTGGACAGTTCCCTAGGTTTAAGAATTTTAGAATAGTTCCATTATCCAGAGAAACAACAGTATGTATTAATTTCCCTTGGGAATCTCTTTAAGTAAATGCCAGGTTATCAACCATCATCTCTCAACTGTTATCTTGGTTAACACACACACACACACACACACACACACACACACACACACTAGCCATATCCTTTGAAAAGTGCTTTAAAATAAACAATAGCCAAACCTTACTTCATTTTATAGTACACATGTTTATTTATTAGATTTATAGATTTATTACAGGTAGCTTTTTAAAAGGTTTTATGCATCTGAATAGAATTTGGTTTTATTATGTATAGTTATTGCTAATATAAACTATGTCCATTCCATTTGTTACTATTTTTCAATGTTAACAAGGTCAAGAAACCTAATGAATGGAGTCTATGTTTTGCTACAAAAATTTCTATACAGATTAAATTAGTCACAATGTTTTCTGCAATGTTATTGTACCCTCAAAAATGGCTTCTGAATACATAAACTTATGAATTTGTAACTGAATTTCCAAAGAATCACTTGGAAATCTTGTTTGGCATTTTGTATAATTTCTCATCCTCCCCATTGAATTATGGAATCAATTGTTTCAAGCAGAGGTTTTTTTGTTATGAGTTGTTTAGCTTGATTTAGGGATGTACTGTATGTGCTTTCACCTGGGTACAGTTTTGAATATCCTGGTTTACTATATAAACAACTTCATTATTGACATTTCAAGTATAGTCTTCATTGAGTAACCAGATGCTTTTTCCAGACACAAAAGAAAAATGTGATTTAAAGGGGCTTAAAGACTACAGTTCTTTTTTTCTTGTGGAGATGTATACAAAAAGAAAGAAAGGAACTAATACAATATAGTGAAATGGGAATAGATATTTAAAATAGAAAAGCATGAAAGGGATTGCCCCCTTACTATAGTAATTATAATTACTATATTATGTTAATTATCATATTTAGAAAGATTATCCTTAACATCACTCAAAATTAAAGATCTGGTCGACATTCAAAATCCTACTCTTAAACTACGAAGCTTTAAAACTTTTAGGATTAAGGCATTTTACCTTTATAGGTAAAGTGCTATAGTGGCACAGTGCTAGAATGCAGTATTGCAGGCTAACACTGCCCACAGGCAGGAGTTCAATCCTGACCTGCC
This sequence comes from Masticophis lateralis, assembly GCA_030761175.1. Lineage (NCBI taxonomy): Eukaryota > Metazoa > Chordata > Lepidosauria > Squamata > Colubridae > Masticophis > Masticophis lateralis. The sequence goes on from JAUDYJ010000002.1 coordinate 51,445,160, forward strand.
CAAGGATCTGCTCAGCCTTCTATCCTTCTGAGGTAAATGAGGACTCAGATTATTGGGGCAATATGCTGACTCTGTAAGCCACTCAGAGAGTGCTCTAAAGCACTATGGAATCATCTAAGTGCTATTGCTATTGCTATAGTGCTTCCTTTACATTAAGTTGTGTCTCAGATCTCTATCTCAGAATATGTTTCTGAAATCTTCAGCACAAGAAATAAGGCCTTTTTGGTACTGGCCTTCAAACAAGTAATTTCCTTTTGGGATATCCCTGTTTTCTTCAGGTGACTACTAAATAGCTTCATGTTTGAAGCTTCCTTGATTTGATCTCATAACTGGTCTGGCATTTAAAGCAGCCTTGCAAAATATTCTGCACATCTGTATTATGACACCATTTACTATAAATCTTATATTTGGTTCCTCTTGTTTTTCATTGCATGAAGCCAGTGGTGGGATTCAGCCAGTTTGCACCACTTCAGGAGAACCGGTTGTTAATTTTCTGAGCAGTTTGGAGAATTGGTTGTTGGAAGAAATCATTAGGGCAGAAAACCAGTTGTTAAATTAGTTGAATCCCACCACTGCATGAAGCTATATCCATGCAAGCAACTAAAATGATTGCAATAACAAGATACTAAACCTGAGCTCACAGGTAGTGTGTGACGATAAGATTCAAGCTCCAGGTGATCTTCCCTCTCTAGAGTGGAAGTCAGTTTTCTATAACTCATTCAAAGGTAATTTTCAGTTTGGAAAAATCTCTTAATCATTTCCAAAGCTGTACCAACACAAAGCTCCATAAGGCGTTTTAGTGGCCCTCTGATCATTTTATATACCGGATTGCAAATACACCAGGAAAGTGCTGCAGGATTTCTTTGCTTACACATAATATACTTTCAGTCATGTGGAACATAACTGCAGGGACGTAGTTGGAATGTATCAATAGGTTCTGGATCAGTGCACAATTTTGAAATGTTCCACAGGCATCAGCAGGCCATCTTCAGGTTTGTATTCAGATACTTTTTATTTTTCATATATAATGAAGAGTTCACTGCATTGAAAAATTATGCTGAAAGAAGAAAAAAAACCCAGCTTCTTAAAGAAAGAAAAAAAAGGGGGGGAGGAATGAATTTGAGTGTTCATTTTGGAAAGCATAAACTGCTAAGATCTTATTTTCTCCCATACAGTAATCTAAAAAGTTAGCTTTTATGATCATATTTTTTTCTACTGGGATTTATCTAACCAATGCCATGCTGACCTTATGAAAAGAGAGTAGCATTTTTAAAGGCAAGCTCTTTTTTAGAGAAAAGTCTTTAGAAGGTAAAAAATGAATAATAATTTTTTACTATGCATTTTCCTTGACTAGTTCTTTAGAGGAAGGGAAAAAATACTGAAACTTCGTTTTTGTCTCCCTGTAGCAGCTTTTATGGAAAGAAAACAAACAGACAAAAAGAAAATAATAATTTGGTGTTTACACTATCAGTTTGGTTGCTTTGAAAATGGGTTGCTTAATGACATAGTTTCATTACTGTGGTTTTGCAACAAGTCACACGCAGAGGTTTTTTTTTTTTTAAAAAAAACATTTTTGCTTTCTGAAACAATCCAAATAAAATTCTCTCCCTGCTGAGTGAATACTTCAAACAATCTTATGGTATTACAACATAAATTCTGACCTTGTCTGTTTTGTGGCTGGTCCAGTCCTAATAGCTTTGGTCTTAATCAATGTTTAGTTTTTATGAAATCTGCTGCAGTAGTTTATGGTAATAATCAAGATTCTGACCTTAAATGATATTCAAAGCAGGGGTGAAATGTAAAATTTATTACTACCAGTTCTGTGGGCGAGGCTTGGTGTAATGTGACTGGGTGGGCGTAGCCAACTTTTTTTTTTTTTTTAACTTTTCAAAGCATTTTTTCTAATGCTTTGAAAAGCCTCTGCTGACCAGAAAACTCAGTCAGAGGGATCGTCAGAGAAGCTTTTTTAAAAATACCTCTCTGCTGATCAGGAAACTCAGCTGGCCTCGTCAGAGACTTTTCAATCATTTTTTTTACCACCTCTTCGGCCAAGAGCTTGCAGAAAAAAATGCTTTGAAAAGCCTGTGACTGTCCCAGCTAACCCACGTGATCATCAGAGGCTTTTTAAAAAAAACTTTTATAAGCATTTTTTTGTAGGAAGAGATTGTAGAAAAAAATGTTTTTAAAAGTACAAAAAAAAGCCTCTGATGATCGTGCGGCTCAACTGAGCATGGTGGTGGTGGTGGTGTCGCAGAGATTGTCTGAACCACCCGTCACCATCGCTACTGGATCGCGTGATCTGGTCCGAACCAGGAGCATTTCACTTCTGTTTCAAAACTATAAGGAAAAGTAAAATGGAGGACTATGTGCTAGTTCAGTCCAGGGGTGAAATGCTGCAGGTTTGGACCAGATCGGCTGATTTGTTAGTGATGGCGGCGGGTGGTTCGGAGGACCAGTAGCAAAAATCCTTGCCACCCCCCACCCCCCCGGTCCATGCCCACCTAATCTCCCGGTCCCCACTTGCCCACTTGGCAGCTTGCTGCTTCTTTTGGGCTAGCTAGCTTTTCCTGCTTTGCTTTGGCTGCTGCAAACAATTGCATCAGCTAGCAATTACTGTATTTTCCTGCGTATAAGACTACTTTCTAACACACAAAATTCTTCTCAAAAATCGGGGGTCGTCTTATATGCCGGGTCTCATTCTCCTGTAATCAGGCAGACCAGCCCGAAAGGCTCTGACGAGCCTTAAATGGCTCTGAGGAGGGTCGTCTTATACGCCCAGTCGTTTTATACGCCGGAAAATACGGTAAATCTGCCTGCCTGCAATCAATCCAATCGGTGACCAGCTCAATCTGCCTGCCTTGTGCCTTCAACTTGGTAAATAAATGCAGTGGGGCTGGGGGAGGGGGCTTAAAAAATAGTTAATTTGGGTTTTTTTAAGGAGTTTTTTTTTTTTTTAGACAGCAATTTAAAGTTAAGGAAGTTTTAAATTTAGCTGCTTTTATCTAAAAATATAAATAAAATAAAATAATAAAATAAATTATTTGTGCAGCTTTCTGAGATTTGGTGTGTTTCTGTAGTGTTTCACTCTAACTACACAAACACACAAAATCTCACAAAGTTGTATGTGGCGTTTTGTGTGGAAAAAGCGTGAAAGTTGGTTTTTGAGCTTTTTGTGGCTGTGTGAGGTTCCTGCTTGTTGCAGGGATGATTTTGGGTGAAGTGCAGCTGCTTTTACATTGTGTGAGAGTCAGTTGTGTTGTGTTGTGCTGCGTTGTGTTGTGTGTGTGTAAAGTGTGAAAGTTGGTTTTTGGTACCTCTTAATGTTTTGTGTACTTTGTTTATTTTTATTATTTATTATTGGCCACACCCATCCAGTCACCTGACCACCAAGCCACGCCCATCAATTAAGCCATTCCCACAGAACTAGTAACGAAAATTTTTAGATTTTACCCTTGGTTCAGTCTTTTTTAAATATGTCACTGGTTAAATACTGATCTAGGATCTTGAATCTTTAGATTCTAAACTGGAGGCAACAGTTTGGATTCATATGCGGAGCAAACTAGCTATAAAAGGTTACATTGGGCAATCATTGAAATACGTAACTGTTATCCATCATGTCAGAGAGGAGTTCTTTTTTTAAAAAACAACAGCATTTTTCAGGTAGGATCATGGGGGTAGGATCATGTATTTATTGGATTTAGAAGATATAATCTGGATTGAGAACATTCTCAAAAGTCTTTCTCAATTTCTATTTGAGAAATAAATCATTCACTTGAATGAGTTGCTAAGACTCTGGTTGCCAAAAAGAAAGCATCAATGTCTACTAATTTACAGAACTTAAGAAAATGTTTGGATGTAATGAAGGATCTATCAGCTGCTATGAACCATGGTAAATATAATCTGTGAATCCAATGATTGAAGCATTTTGGAGCGATTGCCTTTCTATTCCACTCATGCTTTTGGAAATAGGATGTTAAACTAGAACACCTCTTTCTTAATCAATTTCTTGTTTTTTTTTAATGTTGTGTTCCAGTTAATTTACTACATCAGTTCCAAAAGTAAGCCCCATTAATAGTAATGACGGCCTTATACTATATTTATGCATTGCATTTAACATCTTTCAGATAACCATTTTAAATTATTTCTTTATGTTTGTTACTGTTCAATGAACAAGCACGGAAACAAGGCAGCAACACAAAAACACACAAGTTCAGAGGGCCTGTTTATGAAACATGCAAAAGAACAACTAAGAAAGAATTAGCAACAATATGTAGATGCCTTGCAGCCATTTTTCTTGAACAGGCTACTGTATGATTGTGGGAAAATACTGCCAGAAACAATGTTGTAGAGTTTCTTTCCTGTTGCCACTATCAAGCAGGAGAACTGTAGTATGTGTAGTAGACAACAGCTACAATGTTCATGAATGAGTTAAAGAACAGGACAACTAATGCACCAATTTTATAGTCCTCTAATGATGGGGACAATAACACAGTTTATCGAGATTGTTTATTGAGACCTGCATTTTTCAGTGATTTTTGTTGTATTTTTGACAGTGTTGTAATAAATTTACCAACCAGGTTATAACCAGTAAAGTTTTGTTAATAACAACAATGGAGTAACATTTGGAAAGAAGCTCATTTTTCCACTGCAGAATAATTTCCAATGACGTTTATGAAGCAGTACAAAATGTTTTCTCATATATGAAACAAAATGGAGTTTCAGGTTCACTTCTCATGATTAATTTTCTTACATATTATGCTTCATTTTTATTACAAAAAAATACAACAACAACAACAACAATATTACTACTTGAACACCATAGGCATTGACAAATTTGCCACCAGTCAATTGCAGAAGGCAGCTTTACTTGGAACAGCTTCCATCCTGTGGCGATATCTGTAATACCATCCAACATTCAGAGTTACCTATCCCAGGTCCTTGGTAAGGACTCGATAGGTAGAGAAAATTGCCAAACCGAGTCTGAACATCTGGCTGACTATGTGGTGATAGATATTTAATAGATAAATAAATAATAGATATTTACTTTCGATACACATGCCCAGAACAAGGTACATCACAATAAGTTCCAGTACTTTGTTTCATGAATAAGGTTAAGCTGGGATACCTAAGATTTGTTGTTGTTGATGATGATGATGATGCTATTCAGATTATTACTGAGTTGGGTGGTAGGAGGCCAAATCAGCCATGATATGAACAACAGTTAATGTGTATTTTTTAACACATAAATCACCTTTGCAGAGACCCTCAACTGGACTGGAACTACTATGGGCCTTTGTTTACTAATTTTTGTATTTTTTAATTGTGGCAGGATCAGCTTAGTCTCATTTTGATAAAGCCGTTCAGGTAGAATAGTGTAATTCTCATTATAATAAAGTGATGAAAGAATTGTCCTTGAATGTCTCCTTTGGACGATTCCTCCGACTCTTCCTTGGAGGTTGGCTCGAAGGAGAATGAGCTCATTCCTGGCACATCAGGAATGGAGTTAATTAGTGACCCAGAATGGCCAGCAGAAAGAGAATTACAGGCTTTGACTGGGGACAGCTTGCAGCTCAGTGAAGAGGAGGGGGAGGAGCTGCCTGCTGTGGTGGATCTCAGAGCATGTGGAACAGAGAAACAGAGGTCTGCCAAATTGCTTGGGAGAAGGCCCCGCCCATCTTGATGGGCTGCACCGGGAAGCTATTTAGCATGGCAGGGGAGAGGGAGGTGCTGCTGGGAACAATGTGTGTGAGTCATGGCCATGTGTTTATTCATGTTTTCTGCTTGACTTTTGAGATTCTGAACTTCTATAACCAGTAAGCTAACGAGGATGTACCAGTGGTGGGTTTCAAATTTTTTTACTACCGGTTCTGTGGGGGTGGCTTGGTGGGCAAAGCATGGCTTGGTCAGTGTGGCTTGGTGGGTGTGGCAGGGGAAGGATACTGTACAATCTCCATTCCCACCCCACTCCAGGAGAAGGATACTGTAAAATCTTCATTCCCACCCCACTCCAGGGAAAGGTTACTGCAAAATCCCCATTTCTTCCCAATCAGCTGGAACTTGGGAGGCAGAGAATAGATGGGGGTGGGGAGTCAGAGGTGGTATTTACCGGTTCTCTGAATTACTCAAAATTTCCACTACTGGTTCTCCAGAACTGGTCAGAACCTGCTGAAACCCACCTCTGTCCAGTTTTTGCCTGGGAGCCTTATGTTTGTTTATTGGACTTACTTGTTTGGACTTACAAACAAGTAAGTCCTATTGCTATTTGTTTTATGGACTAATTGGCCATTGCCTGGGGGATTAATCTGGGCTTGCTTATCACTGTCTTAATTTGGAACAGTTCTAAAACTAGGTGAAGAGAACTGCTGGGGAATACCAGAATCTCCATAAACCACGCTGATGTGTATGTGTGAGTGAGTAGGGTAGCACATTATGTATTTTGGTTACCTTCAGCTCTTGTCCAACAGTTCTATAGATGCAATAGTTCTGCCTTATCATCACATATGCCAGAAACCTCCTCCAGAAGCTGGCTAGAAGCATTGGAAGTGATGCATAGTGTTAGGATGTGGTGTGAGCCTAACAGGTTGTCCAGGCAATATATGAGTTCCTTGACTATAACATGGGTATGTATTATATGACTTTAAGTTTTACTGCTGTATCATTGTAATGCTGAGTCATGCTGTAATTAGATAATCACTAGTTGTAAATGTATTTAAGAAAGGATCTGTAATGTAGTCAGTTGTTGATATGCTACCATTGTGTGAGGAGTTGCTACCATTGTGCTATCATCGTGGGTGGATCTGCTACCATCATGGTTTGTGTACCAGAGTGAACTTGTTATTCTAACCAACTACTGTTTGTATGGTAAGAAGATTTTTGTATCACTGGACTGATTTAACTGGAAAAGACTTGGATTGTTTAAAAGACTATGAGATTGTTTTTCACTATAAAGTAAACTTTTGATAAAACAGTTTGCACATCTCTTATTCATTGCTCTCAGCACCGTTTCTCTGTGCTCTACACTCTGGTGGTTGGTAACACAATAGCAATATCCTTAACACATAGCAAGAGGAATGTTGTTGATTTGTGAAATTAAACAAAATATGGCTCTATAGAGATAACAATGTTGTTATGAACAGCCATAGAAATTTGATAAATCAATTGATCAGTCAATAAACAAAGCAAGAGCTTGAGGAAGCTCTATACCTATGTGAAAAAATGATATTTGCGAAAATGCAGAATTTAGGGGCAGAGTTGGGAAAGGTTGGAGGAAGGAATGGAGGAAGCACATAGATAAGGAGAAATTGACTCCTCTGTAGACAGCCATACCAAACTTTGTATAACATAGCTGATTATTTAGCCAAAGTGTGAAATTGATGTTAATAAAAATGTAACATATAAACTACATGAGTACTAAACACAGGATAAAAACTAGGAGACTGTGAATTGTAGTCCTACATAGGCATGAAAGCAGTCACTCGCTCTCAGTCCACTTCACCTTACAGAATTGATGTAGGGAAATATGAGGAGGAAAGAGTATTAGATATGTTTGCCACTTTTAGTTATTTATAAAAATAATAAAGAGGGTATTTTTAAAAAAATAAAATAAAAGTTAGTCTATCTAATCAATTCAGTAATGAGATGGTGGGAGGGGAGAGTTAACTCCTTAATCCTATGGAGAAATCTGTCCTGCACACTATGATACTGATCTTATTTTTTGTCTCCATAATAAATAATTAAAATTGTAATTATATGCATATTGCTTATCATTAATATCATATATAATTTATTCTTTACCTATCTTTAATAAATTTCATGATGCAGTGGCTCTTGTCTCTTCTTTCACAGTCCTTGTGAGTTTTTAGGATAAAAGAAATCTACATAAACAAAACATGAAAATAACCTTCATAAAGAGCTGAACTTATGTATCACTAAATAAAGAGAAAAGATTATAGTAATTATACATTTATTCCATCTCTTGCCAGACTTATCTCTTTAATAATGTTAAATATATTTTAATGTTCAACTTTATAGTCAAAATCTTTGGGATTGAGACAATTAAAATTTGTCAGGCTCTTACAGTTAGATATGATTGTCCAAGTCTCAAAGTTAAAAGACACATTTATAAGAACCTAAGGATTAACTAGATCTTGCATTTGGTATTTGGATGCCTCCAAAGCTGTAATATATTGTTTCATTATTTTTTCCATACAATCAGAAACAAATTCCTTGTGTGTCTAATCATACTTGGACAAATAAAGTTTCCAAATAAATCTTACCATTAAGCATAATATACCATACATAATTTCATAATACAGTAGAAAATATATTTAGGCCGGTCTTAGTAATGAAGCCCCACATTTATTTCTCATTTTGTATCATTATTTCCTACCACAGTTGGGAGAAATATGCACCAGAGTGTATTCTTGCTATTCATATTGTGTCTATAAACCATTTTAATGTCTCAAGAACATCTAGAGCAGATGAATCAATAAGTTAACATAATAAATAGTAACATTATTATTAACACAATAAAAAAGTTCAATAAAAGAAACTTTCATAGATCAGGATCGGTAATAAAGGGTGTGCTAGATGAATAGATTTGTGTCCTGATGTCTCAAATTAAAAATAGTCTTCTCATCAGTGGCATCTAATTGACATCTTTGAGATTTCTAACAGAAATGGCTAGACATGCTAGTTTAATAAATTCAGGATGCGTAGAAGGTCCTGGTATAGCACTTAACAATAGCACTCAGATTTATATACTGCTTCACAGTGCTTTGCAGCCCTCTCTAAGTGGTGAAAGATAGCCGCCCAGAGTCCCTTGGGAGTTGGGTGGCATAGAAATTTAATAAATTAAATTAAATAAATTAAAGAGTCAGAATATTTCACCACCACCACCACGATTTGGTCCTGATTTGACTGATGGAAGGATGAGTCCACTTTGAGCTGGTCAGGATCAAACTGCTGGCAGGTGACAGAATTAGCCTGCAAAATGGCATTTCAACCACTGCACCACCACGGCTCTTTATACAAGGATATTAAAATTTTGATGCTTTCCCTTCATAAAGGGAAAAAGAGAAGAAAGTGCTATTTCTTTATGTTGATTCCCAGTTACACAATTATTATCCTATATATTCCTCAATGTAGTCAAATAAGAACTTTGAATTGTAATGTAGTGTAATGACTTTGTCAGGTATTCGTGAATTGATTGGAATTGGCAACCCTTAATGCACAAAGCCTACTTCAAAGCAAGGGCTAATTTAACTATTTAAAACTACTTTGAGACAATCAGGAAAATCTAAAGAAGAAAAAATGTGGCATAGTCTCCTCCTCTATCAAAATGCCATTACTATCACCATCCCTTACTATGATGGCAAGCTATCTTCTGTTGCATTGTGAGCTCTTGAAAATATTTAGCACCTAATCTAACTCTTCTAGCTGATTATATCAGTGAAAAACTGGAAAAGGAGAGGAACAGTGATATTTCAGGGGTGATTGTTTGTGTTCTGTTGGTTTTATGTTTTGTCTGATTTTTTTTTTCCTTCTTCCTAAACTAGTTGCATTTTCTGTTCAGGTTATTTAGTGTTGAAATTGTATTCTATTACAATATATTTTTTTTAATTTTTTTTAAATTATAAATTAGAAACAAAAAACAGAAGACTATAATGAAATACAATCGCATACATACGACAGGTTGATTCAACCCCCATATATATACAGTTTCATCATACTACATCTTCATACTGCATCTTGCATTTGTTAATCTTCTTATATCTAATATAACCTTATTGATACTTAACTTGCTTTTTACATATCTATACTACATGCTTCCCTAACAACTGCCTTATGACATTTTTACTTCTATCCATTGGTACCATTTATCCCAGCTTTGATTGAAAGTTGATTCTTGTCTGTCTTTAAGAATATATGTTAGTCTATCACATTCTATTACAATATATTTTAAGGATATTATTGCCATATCAGAATAGGACACTGTCATTTTTTTTCTGTTGCTAAGAAAAATAGGGGTCTTGTCCATATTGAAAATTTGAGAGTATCTATAGCATCCCATCAATACTGCTCTTCATACCTCTGTATCTTTTCCTTTTTTTTTTTTACAAAACAACAACAAAAAAAACCAGATAAGAAACATTTTAAATATGTGTAGATATAACGAATTCTACACAGCTTGGTGAAGGAATTAAGGACTGTACTGTAGATATGGTTGTAAAGATAAATAATGGCTAATCATGGGCAAAGTATCTCTTATTCATGCATTTTTGCAATAGAAATTGTTCCTTAAGAAAGTGTGTATCTTGAAAAAAAACTTTCAAAACTTAAAAATAACCCTTCAGATCTTGCTGTTTGAAAAAGATTCTGCACAGATAAGGACAAATCAAATTCTTACTCATTATAAGAACCTTTTAGATATGCTGTTAAAACCCTGTGGTGGCACAATGGTTAGAATGCAGTATTGCAGGCTAGTTCAAACCTGACTGGCTCAAGGTCGATTCAGCCTTCCATCCTTCTGAGGTCAATAAAATGAAGACCCAGGTTTTGTTTTTTTGTTTTTTGTTTTTTGGGTGGGGGCAATGTACTGATACTGTAAACTGCTTAGAAAGTGCTGTAAAGCACTATGATGTGATATAGAGCTAAGTGCTTTTGCTATCACATTTCTGCATAGTAATAGCATTTTCCAGCACAGATTTAAGACTTGGGCAATTATAATGTTGTATTTATTTATTTATTTATTTATTTATTTATTTATTTATTTATTTATTTATTTATTTATTTATTATAAAGTAAATGTTTGTGTTCCTTCTTATCTTTATGGGTGGCATATGTCTTCCTTAATTTTGTCTGCCAGAGGCCTAGGAGTTTGAGAGTTCTGTATAGGATCTTAGCTGTTCCTAGCACTTTAATCTTCTGGAAAGAGAACTCTGATATTGTTCCTGTAATTTATTGCAACCATTCTCGCGGCTTAGGAGTTGCAGCTCCTACCATCAGTGAGACCACTTTGGCCTTTATTTTCCTCATCCCTGCCCCCCACAGAGAGGGCTCGCAATCTGGGTGTCCTCCTGGATGCACGGCTGTCTTTAGAAGAGCAAATGATGGCTGTGGCCAGGGGGGCTTTTTATCAGGTCCACCTGATCCACCAGTTCCGACCCTTTCTGGATCGGGATGCCTTGCGCATGGTCACTCATGCCCTTGTCACCTCCTGGCTGGACTACAAAATTGTTTACTACTTTTAATTGGTTTTTAAATTGATGTATATATATTGTGTTTTAATTGGCTGTACAATGCCCCAAGTCCTTTGGGAGAAGGACAGTTTAGAAATTAAATTATAAATAAAATTATAAATAAATAAAATATTCTTTAGTTCCTCCTTCAGGCTCTGGTACATCTCCAGCTTCTCATATTCCTTTCTCCTGATGTTACTGTCACTTGACACCACTACATCTATCACCAATGTTCTAGTCCTTTTTTACTAGCTGTCTACTATCACTAGGCCTACTATCACTTATCTGCTTGTCTGTCTAGATCAAACAAGGTTAGCTACCCTGTTTTCCCCAAAATAAGACATCTCCTGATAATAAGCCCAATCAGGTTTTTGAGCACATGGCAATAAGGCCAAGCGCTTATTTCAGGGTTCAAAAAAATATAAGACAGGGTCTTATTTTCAGGGAAACATAGTACTTGGTTGTGCTGTTCGTTGTATGCTGTGCCTTTCAAAACATTTATGAAATACATCAATGCATGATCCTTTGCATGGTCATAATAAGTAATATATGGAACAGTGTTTACTCACTAGTATTAAAAAACATCCTGTAAATTACTTATTTTTGTTCCATTATACATTTTGAAGACTTTTTTATTAGCATTACTATGTCTTAGCAGCTTTTGATTTTACATTAATATATACTTGTCCAATCCATCTCTTTCTTTTGTGAAGACCTTTTTTCTTGTTGAAAGATATGATTGTCTGACAAAAAGCTCATTCAAGTTGAAAAAAAAACACGATTTTTTTAAATGTTTGAAAAAGAGAAAAGCCATCTTTTTCATTTAATTCTTTAATGCTATTAATTTAATATCTTATGTTTCTGCACCATTTGTGCAGTCATATTTGGCAAAAAAAATATTATATTTATGTGATATTTCAGAGTTTCTACTTGCTAAGATAATTGCAGGATATTGGCTTTTGTACCTAATGGAAATTAAAACACAGTATATCTCTCATGTTGGTATTCAGGATGGGGGGGGAGGGGGAGTCTATGTATTTCCCTATAAATTTCTTCCTCGGCTAGAATCAAATTCATCTGATACATACACCCCAGGAAAAGTTGCTTGAAAATCCTAACTTCTCAGGAACTCAAGAGCCAGATGCTTCTCGGTCACAGATTTAAGTAATAGCAATAGCACTTAGACTTATATACCGCTTTATAGCCCTCTCTAATTGGTTTACAAAGTCAGCATATTGCCCCCAACAATCTGGGTTCTCATTTTACCCACCTCAGGAGGATGGAAGGCTGGGTCAAATCTTCTCAACCTGCCTAACCTTCTCTGAAAATTTGGCTGGTCTTATAACTTTCCAAAAGAACAATTGTTTTTTCTGAAAGCTTTCTTTTCTTTTCTTTTCTTTTCTTTTCTTTTCTTTTCTTTTCTTTTTCCTTTCCTTTCGTTTCCTTTCCTTTCCTTCTTTCCTTTCCTTTCCTTTCCTTTCCTTTCCTTTCCTTTCCTTTCCTTTTCTCTTTTCTCTTTTCTCTTTTCTCTTTTCTTTTCTTGTTTTTGGAAATTTAGCTAAGTAGATGCCAACTTGTGAATTTTTCCTTTATGTTGTTTTGATTTTAGATTGGATTATTTTTAAATTATGTTTTACATAATAGACACAATATTTTTATTATTTTAAAAGTGTCTATGAACTAAGTTGGGCTTTGGGCTTTACTAATAAACCTTTGGGCTTTACTATGTTTTACCTGCTTCTGCATATCCCTGAGAGTAAACAGATCAATAAATACAAAACTAAAGAGCGAGTGAATTAGTTCAGGGTTATGAGAAATGTTTTAAAAAGAATTAAAGGATTTCTATGAAGTAGACCCAATTGATAAGTCCCTTCATCTTGAGTGTCTTTATTTACTTTCACAACTGTGTCTGTATTGCTTATGTCTGCGGCACACTGTTTATCAGGATTTTCAAGCAGAGTAAGCCTTGCTTCACATAACTAGATTACTATGGTGTTGGCACTCTGTAATGTTCTAATCTATTGTACCAAATCTCTGAATTATCTCTTTGAAGTTCAGTTTCACATCATACAAGACAGGGGTTTTTCCCTCCTGTATAAATTTTAACATTCTAGAAGATATCTAATTTTATGTTTACATTTTGTTTATTTTTTCTTACTTTTTTTCTTCTTACATAGTAAAGCAATACAAGTATACTTTTTTTAAAAAAAGAAAAGAAACAATATTTACAACCTGTCAAGGCTTTAGGTTAGATCAGACTAGGAATTCAATGTCATATAAGTTAGTACTATTTCTATTATACAACTATAATAACAGAATCGTGCAGGCCAGAAGACACTTGTCCCTTCCCTACCTTTATTTTCATAAGGACTAGGGAAGAGCTTGTCTGAGACCAAGATCAAATGAGGTATTAATACCACTCTATAAAGCCTTAGTAAGACCACACCTAGAGTACTGCATCCAGTTTTGGTCATCACACTATAAAAAAGATGTTGAGACTCTAGAAAGAGTGCAGAGAAAAGCAACCAAGATGATTAGGGGACTGGAGCAGTGGTAGGTTGCTCCCAGTTCTGTCCAGACCTATAGAACCGGTAGTAAAACCAGCGGGAAGCTCCATCCAGCGGGAGGCTCCATCCACCCACCTCAACATTATCAATGGTGATCTGTGCATGCGCAAAAAGGTGCACACACGTACTCCCATTGCGAACCGGTAGTAAAGGTAAGTAGAACCTACCCCTGGACTGGAGGCTAAAACATAGGAACTGGGCAGGGCTAGTCTGGTGAAGAGAAGGACCAGGGGAGACATGATAGCAGTGTTCCAATATTTGAGGGGCTGCCACAGTGAGGAAGAGGTCAAGCTATTTTCCAAAGCACCTAAAGGCCAGGCAAGGTATAATGGATGGAAACTGAACAAGGAGAGATTCAACCTGGAAATAAGGAGAAATATTCTGACAGTGAGAGCAATCAACCAGGGGAACAGAGGTTGCCTTCAGAAGTTATGGGAGCTTCTTCACTGGAAACTTTCAAGAAGAGACTGGACTGCCATCTGTCAAAAATGGCATAGGGTCTGCTTGGGCAGGGGGGTTGGATTAGATGACCTACAAGGTACCTTCCAACTCCATTAATCTTTATTTGAGACCTTTACTCATAAAACATACCTGCTCAGACTCTCTTCTCTGTCCATTGTCTTGGTAACAACTCTTCCTCCTTGTATGATGTGAAACGGAACTTCAAAGAGATAAATCAGAGATTTGATACATTAGATTTGGACATTGCAAAGTACCAACCCCATAGTAATCTACTTATCTGAAGCAAGGCTTACTCTGCTTAAAAATCCTGATAAACAGAATGATAAACACAAACGATACAGACACTTCCTCCTGTCATTCAAGACCATTTCCTCTACTCTCTAAATAATCTGGCAAAAGCAGCAACAATATTATCCCAGGTTGAATAGGCCAATAATGTGGTTGGAAATAATTCATACATTATTGATTAATTATTTTCTTCTTTGCTATGTGTAGGCTTTGGTTCCTGAGAGTACTTCATGGTTAGTCTTTGGTTCCTGGTAGATTTTTCATATTTGTAATTATTTTGACTTGCATCTCACCACGAATCTCCTTCAGTTGAAGTGTAGAAGTCCTGTCAAATGTTTGCTTTTACTTCTTGGAACAATATTGTCAGAAAGGAATTGGAACGAGAAAAGGGAGATAGAATACTAGCACAGAAATTTCCAGAAGTTTAGTATAGCTGAAATCTTATATACATACATATATTTATTTTATTCAAAAGCAGTCCCCAAATTGGATTAAAATTCATCTTGCTAGCATGCAGGATTTGCAATGCCCTCATAATTCCTCTCTATGTTGTAAAATAATGCATATCTTTACCTGCAACTTGTTTGAAATTTTATAAACACTTAACTTCATTAGATTATGCAAGGCTGAAAAAAAAATGGTGAATGAATATGTAATCTGCCAAGCCATGTTTTAGAGGGCATTACTTTTTTGTGACATTGAAGATGAAGGTGAAGCTAATTTATTACTTCTGCCAACCAAGTAAAACTGATAATGGGGGAGCTTATATGATTTGATCCATGCAAATGACAAACCCTGAGCTGGAAGCTCGCTAGTTGCAATCTCCACCATGAAGGCTTCACATTTAGTGGTACACAGTGAGTAACATTGTGATGGTCATGAAAGCAGACAGTGGATTAAATTCCAAGTTTCATTTGTGGAAGTCAAGGTCCAACATGCAGTATGTCATGTCTGATTATTTAATTTTAAAGAAAATGCTATTTTGTTGTTACTTTGGTTGCTACTCTGTGATTGTCAGCAATTCCCTTCATCTTCCATACATAAGTTTAAAGCAGAGATTTAAAAAAACTAAAGTAGTTTTCCATTAATCTGAGCCACTGTAAAAGAACAGCTTTATCACTACACCAAAGGCTACTCCTATAGTGCTGTTAAAGTATAAAAAACTACTTTAAACTTCTTTTGAAGGAGGTACTGTATGCTGTAAATTTAACTCTGGCAGTCCTCACAGATGATCCATCGCTAGGTAAAATGTCAAGGAAAAAAAAACACTTTGGGGTACATAATTTTTGGAATAATATCTTAGTGCAGAATTTAGCACAACAAATAAATTTAGAATTTATATGACCAATATGAACTGATCATTGTGCAGTTTTTTTTTAATAACCTTCATAGCATTATGATACAAATAATATCCATTGGTCTTTCTTTTTATTTCCTCTTCTAAGAGAAAAAAATATCACATCATTATGATCAAAGAAGCAAGAAACGGAGGAGATTTAATGCAGCACATAATTCTCAGGAGGGGGGAAAATCTTATTTCTGTTCTATTGCTTTAATATCATCAATTTGTCTTGGTAGAAATACAACTTTCCTGATTAATCTGCACAGTCAGTACACACTGTTATTTTAATCAGAATGGTCTCCAAACTATTCATACTGTTATATATACTGTTCAGTTATATAGTGCCAGATTCTCTGGGGAACAGTTGGAAATGTAAAATGTATGCTTTACTTTATTTTTTACATTATTTGAGGGGCTGTCACACAGAAGGGGGGCATCTAGCTATTCTCCAAAGCACCTGAAGGCAAGACAAGAACTAACGCTGGAAGGGTATTTAGGAGAGATTCAACCTAGAATCATGCTCAACCAAGAAATTTCTTGACAGTGAGAACAATTAATCAATGGTATAACTTGCCTTCTGAAGGTGTGGGTGCTCTATCTCTGGAGGTTTTCAAGAAGAGACTGGACAGCTATTTGTCCTGAATTATATGATATAGGGCCGTGATGGTGAATCTATGGCACGGGTGCCACAGGTTGCACACAGAGCCATATTGGTGGGCATGCGAGCATTGCCTAGCTCAGCTCCAGCACATGTGCACACACTGGCCAGCTGATTTTGGGCCTTCTGGGCCTACTGGAAGTCAGCAAATGGGCTGTTTCAGGCCTCCAGAGGGCCTCTGCGGGGTGGTGTGAAGGCTGTTTTCACCCTCCTCATGCTCCTAGAAAGCCTCTGGAGCCTGGGGAGGGTGAAAAACAGGCCTACTGGGCTCACCATGCCATCACATGCCAAAAGCGGGGGGACTGGGGGGGCATGCGCACATGCAGGGGCAGGGCTCATAGAATTATGGTGTGGGCACACACGTGTGCGACCACCCCGCACTACCCCCACTGTTGGCACGCGATGGTAAAAAGGTTAGCCATCACTGATATAGGGTCTCTTGATTGAACAGGGGGTTGGACTAGAAGGCGTCCAAGGTCTCTTCCATCCCTAGTATCATATGTTCTAATGATCAAGCATGTATCAAAATTAACTGACCCATGCTACTACAATCCTACTGGACTGCTCTTTTATAGTTGTCATTATATTCTATGAGACCTTCAAGCCACCTTCTGTTTCTTTCTGTTGACTTTAAACTTTCCCATGTTCATGTCCATGTTTATACGTATACCTGTTGTCTTGTACATGTTTGACAAATTAAATAAATAAAAATAAATAAATGTTAATATTTCTGCTGACTGTTACATGACTGGGAGCTTTGGTGGCTCAGCAGACTAAAAGCATTGTAATTAAACACCAGCTGTCTGCAATTACTGTGTTCGAATCTCCCCAGGCTCAAGGTTGACTCAGCCTTCCATCCTTTCTAAGGTAGGTAAATTGAGGACCCAGTTTGTGGGGGCAATAAGCTGACTTTGTATAAATATACAAAAGTATGAAGGCTATTGCTTAATGCATTGTAAGCCGCCCTGAGTCTCCCGAGAAGGGCGGCATATAAATCAAATTTTTTATTTATTTATTTATTTATTTTATTTATTTGTTTAGATTTGTATACCGCCCTTCTCCTTGCGGACTCAGGGCGGTGAACAGCCAAATAAAAATAGTACACAAAAGTTAAACAATTTCTTTAAAAAAAGCATATAACTTTGGCTAAAAATTAAAACCATTAACCATTAAATATTTAAAATACCCAACCCTATAATACAGATCTTAAAAATTCAGCGGGGTCAGGCTAGACCAGCAAGCTGAAAGAGATAAGTTTTCAGGGCCCGACGAAAAGTCCGGAGGTCAGCAATTGTTCTCAGTTTTGGAGGAAGATCGTTCCAGAGGGTAGGGGCTGCCACAGAGAAGGCCCTCCCCCTGGGGGTCGCCAGCCGGCATTGTCTGGCTGATGGCACCCTGAGGAGACCCTCTCTGTGGGAACGCACCGGCCGGTGGGAGGCTATTGGCGGCAGAAGGCGGTCCCGTAAGTACCCTGGTCCTAAGCCATGGAGCGCTTTAAAGGTGGTCACCAACACCTTGAAACGCACCTGGAAGTCCACAGGTAGCCAATGCAGCTCGCGCAGGAGAGGTGTCACATGGGAGCGTCCCATCGCTCCCATAATCCCCCGCGCGGCCGCATTCTGCACTAGTTGGAGCCTCCGGGTGCATCCCAAGGGGAGCCCCATGTAGAGAGCATTGCAGTAGTCCAGGCGAGAGGTGACGAGTGCCTGAGTGACTGTGCGTAGGGAGTCCCGATCTAGAAAGGGCCGCAACTGGCGTATCAGGCGAACCTGATAGAAAGCTCCCCTGGCCACAGCTGTCGTGTGATCTTCCAAAGACAGCCGTGGGTCCAGGAGGACGCCCAAGTTGCACACTCTTTCCGTGGGGGCCAATGATTCGCCCCCAATAACCAGTGATGGTGTCAGCTGGCTATATCGGGACGCCGGCAGCCACAGCCACTCGGTCTTGGAGGGGTTGAGTCGAAGCCTGTTTCTCCCCATCCAGGCCCGCACGGCTTCAAGGCACTGGGACATCACTTCCATGGCATCGTTGGGGTGGTCTGGGGTGGAAATGTACAGCTGCGTATCATCAGCGTACTGATGGAACTCCACCCCAAAACCACGGATGATCTCACCCAGCGGCTTTACATAAATGTTGAACAGGAGGGGCGAGAGGACCGATCCCTGCGGCACCCCACACACTAGGCGCCTCGGGGTCGACCGCTGCCCCCCTGTCAACACAGATTGCAACCGGTCGGAGAGGTAGGAGGAGAACCACCGTAAAACGGTGCCTCCCACCCCCAGTCCCTCCAATCGGCGCAACATGATACCATGGTCGATGGTATCAAAAGCCGCTGAGAGGTCTAATAACACCAGGTTAGAGGAATAACCCCTACCCCGGGCCCGCCAGAGATCATCCACCAACGCGACCAATGCCGTTTCAGTGCTGTATCCAGGCCTGAAGCCGGACTGGAGCGGGTCTAAATAGACAGCTTCATCCAGGTACCGAGGGAGCTGCCATGCAACCACACTCTCAACAACCTTCGCTAAAAAGGGAAGGTTGGAGACTGGACGGTAATTAGCCAAAATAGCCGGGTCCAGGGAGGGCTTCTTGAGGAGGGGCCTCACCACCGCCTCCTTCAAGGCGGCCGGTAGGGCACCCTCACGCAAAGAAGCATTTATGATCTCCTGGAGCCAGCCTCGTGTAACCTCCCGGGAGGCCAGCACCAACCAGGAGGGACACGGGTCCAATAAACATGTGGTTGCATTCAGTCTCCCCAAGGTCCTGTCCACGTCCTCAGGAGCCACAGGATCGAACTCAGCCCAGATAACACTCTCAAGACCTGCCTCAGTCACCTCGCCCGAACTAACCCAGTCGGCGGCCAAGTCATCCCGAATCTGAGTTATTTTGTCATCCAGATATTGAACAAAATCCTCAGCACGACCCTGCAAGGGATCCTCCCGTGCTCCCGAATGAAGGAGGGAGCGGGTCACCCTAAACAGGGCGGCTGGGCGATTATCTGATGATGCGATAAGGGTGGCAAAATAGTTAGATTTTGCCGCTTTTATCGCCACTAAGTAAGTCTTAATGTGAGCTCTTACTAGTGTCAAGTCAGATTCAGAGCGACTGGCCCTCCAACCGCTCTCTAGGCGTCTTCTCCGGCGTTTCATCTCCCTCAGCTCCTCGGTAAACCAAGGAGATAAGTGAGTTCGGCACCGGGTCAGAGGCCGCGAAGGCACAACACGGTCCAAGGCCCCACCGGCTGCCCTATTCCAGGCAGCCACCAGATCCTCAGCCGAGTCGTGTGTCAGTGTCTCAGGAAATGGCCCAAGCTCCGTCTGGAACCTATCAGGATCCATCAGGCGCCTGGGGCGGAACCATCTAGTCGGTTCCGCCTCCCTGCGGTGAGGTGCAGCGGTCTGAAAGTCGAGTCGAAGGAGCGAGTGGTCAGTCCATGACAAGGGCTCCATAACTATATCCCCAATATCTAGACCACTCAACCACTGACCAGAGACAAAAACTAGATCCAGGGTGTGTCCACCAACGTGGACAAAAAACAAACCTGCTATTCTTCTAGTTATATTCATTTGCTACATTGTACCATCTAGTTTTCGTGTGCTTTAAATCAGATTTCTCAACACTGAAAGAAGAAATCTGCCTTTGTAAATGTTTTAGAGCAGGGGTGTCAAGGCTTGCTTGCCAGATCCAGCCAGCAGGGTGCTTCATCTGGCACATGGGGCTGGCCTGGAAATAGCAAAAGACTGGCCTGCGTAGCCTCTGCCAGCCAAAACAGGGCACCGGGGGGGGGCTCGTGTGGCCCCTCCCACACCCCATTTTCGGCCCGGACAGCCTCCTGCAGCACTTTGTCAGCTAAAACAGGGTATGTGGGGGTGTCCGTCCCATCTCTCTCCCCCCCCCCCAGATGGTCCTCAGAGGAGAAGTACAATGCTGATTTGACACCAGTTTGAACCCCTGTTCTAGAGGGACCGCAGACAATGCATATTCACAGTTAATTCATCTTAAATGAGTATCTTATTCTTTCTTTCCATTTTTATGGGGAAATATTAGCCATAAATGGCTGCCTGTATATGTGAATGTTCCCATATTTAGCAGAAGCCGCCATGCATTCAGAACACACAGAAAAGTTTAGTATCATTCTAATGCTGCATCTGGGTCAGCTGGAAAAAAAATATGGGCTATGAGTACCATTATTTATTTATGTGCGTTGAAATCTTCTGCTTCCTGAACTTAATATAATCTTATTTGCATATTACCTTTTAAATCTGGAAAAGTGACGAATGACTCACGATCAGCTGCTACCTGGTATTTATTTCATTCTCCTGTTTTCAAACAAGTTTGATAGTTTGAACAGGACTGGAAAATATGCTGGGAGACAGTATGTTAAAAATAAATACACCTGTATTTCTCTTAATGGCTTCTCCAGACAAAAACTGTTTCATGTACTTGTGTCTTTTTAGGTAGTATGAAAACTCGTAGTTACATTGTTTGTGTATAGCTGTCTCTGGCTCAGATTTCTCTGATTGATCTGAATGAAGATGGATAAAGTACTGTTCACACCTTATATAATTCACACTTTTTGTAAACTAACCAGCTTATTCTGGGACGGGTTTCAAAACCCGTAACTACCAGTTCGCTCGTAGGTGCACATGCACTCGCACGTGCGTGCAATGCTTCTGTGCATGCACAGA
The DNA here is from genome assembly GCA_030761175.1 of Masticophis lateralis. Taxonomy (NCBI): domain Eukaryota; kingdom Metazoa; phylum Chordata; class Lepidosauria; order Squamata; family Colubridae; genus Masticophis; species Masticophis lateralis. Next base: position 51,466,405 of record JAUDYJ010000002.1, read on the forward strand.
AGTGTCCAGGCGGGTGGATGGACCCTCCTGCTGCCGCCACTACTGGTTAACCCGATCTGGGGCAAACTGGTAGCAACCCACCACTGAGCTGATTACTCTGAGTTACTGTTGGCTTTCAGAGGACGGAGACAAGTGACCATGGATGAATGATGATGTTATGATGCAAAAGCCATAACTAACAGAGTTGTGTCAGATATCAGGACAAAACTACCTATGAACTATGAAGTTTGAATTATAGTAACTCCACAAATATCATTTTGATGGAACTTCTGCTTGCTGCAAGAATCTCTGTGAGTAACTACCTTGTTTCTCCCAAAATAAGACATCCCTCGATAATAAGCCCAATCGGGCTTTTGAGCGCATGTGCTAAAATAAGCCCCTCCTTGAAAATAAGCCCTCCCCCAAAATATTTAAGTGCATGCACAGCCAGTCTGTGCCATTTTCTCTGGTTTCCTCCAAACACCCCAAAATAATAAGACCTCCCCGAAAATAAGACCAAGCACTTATTTCAGGGTTCAAAAAAATATAAGACAGGGTCTTATTTTTGGGGAAACTTGGTACAGGTAGTCTCGACTTATGACTGGTCCTTAGCAACCATTCAAAGCTACAGTGAACTTCCCTGGGAGGTGTTCTTGATCCATATTTGATGTTCAGAGATCTGCCTCCCCAACAGTCATGTGATTGTTCTTCAGGTACTCTGTAACTGGCTTGCCATTATAGCCTTTTGCAGCTATTGGCTGATTTTGCATAAAACTGGAAGTAAATGCTGGCTTTCAGTGAGTCACATGACCCCAGTTACATGACAACCTTTTATAATGGTTTCGCTGAAAACCAGCATTTACTTCCAGTTTTTGGCAAAATTGGCCCATAGTGAATCATTGTTAGTTTAATGACCATAGTATTCATTTAATCACTGCCACAATAAAGGTCATAAAATTGGGTGATCATGTAAGTGACCCAATTTATGACCACTATTTACTTACAACCGTAATGAGCAGGTTCCATTACAGTTATAACTTGAGGACTACCTGTACCTGTAGCAAACCTGTAGCAGCAACCATGAATGGTAAAAACAATGCATTGATAATATCAATTATTGGGAATCTATTTAAAAAAAATCTAAACCCACAAAATATTGTACAAACTAAACATGAGGCTAAATTGGTAGGAGAAAGGTGAAAAGGCGATAACAGAAGAAAGGTGGAATAGAGAATGGGATATTTTGGAAAGCATAATCTATTCACAATTAATATGTACAACATTAAGTCCGAAATCTGTTTATTTGAATTTATTCCTTGTATCAGGCAAAATGATCTGTCCTGTCCTTCAGAATTGTTAATTGGAGATATTGAATGAACAAAGAATGAAGTATGCATCTAACTTCGGCGTAATTCAGTCTTATTATTAAAAATATTAATATTTTTAAAAAGTTTCCTATTTGAATAGATAAAGCCTTTCCCTTTGAGCGTGGTGGATTTCTATATAAGTCAAAACTGTTTCGCATCTTGATCAGCATAAATCTTTCCTAGAACTCATCCGGCTGCTCCTTATATTGTTAACTTTTTATGGTTTTCAGCAAATTCTTTAGCTTCTAATCTCCATTCTTTTGGATAGAACAGAACGGAACAGAATAACAGAGTTGGAAGGGACCTTGAAATTCTTCTAGTCCAACCCCCTGCTTAGGCAGGAAATCCTACACCACTTTTTTATTATTATTATTAATCATATTTCTATGCCGCCCACTCTCCGAGCACTCTGAGCGGCTTACAACAATCAACAATATACTAAATAGCATATTGCTCCCAACAATCTGGGTCCTCATTTTACCCACCTCGGAAGGATGGAAGTCTGAGTCAACCTTGAGCCGGAGAGATTTGATCTGCTGATGTGCTGAACTAGCAGTCGGCTGAAGTAGCTGCAGTACAGCACTCTAACCACTGCACCACCTCGGCTCTTATTAAAAACATCTTCTTAAAAACTTCCAGTATTGGAGCATTCACAACTTCTGGAGGCACATTGTTCCACTTATTAATTGTTCTAACTGTCAGGAAATTTCTCCTTAGTTCTAAGTTGCTTCTCTCCTTGATTAGTTTCCATCCATTGCTTCTTGTCCTGCATTCAAGTGCTTTGGAGAATAGCTTGACTCCCTCTTCTTTGTGGCAGCCCCTGAGATATTGAAACACTGCTATCATGTCTCCCCTAGTCCTTCTCTTCATTAAACTAGACATATCCACTTCTGCAATCGTTCTTCATATGTTTTAGCCTCCAGTCCCCTAATCATCTTTGTTGCTCTTCTCTGCACTCTTTTTAGAGTCTCCACATCTTTTTTACATTGTAGATTTTTCTCTTTGCTATTTACTGCCAGCCTTTCTAGCTGTCTGAGTTTTGTGTTTCTGGTTGACCTCATTTCTTTACAGCTGCTTTGTATGAAACTTTATGGACATACACTTTTTTTCCCTCCTATTATTTTCAAATTTATTTATTTATTTATTTTATTTGTTTAGATTTGTATACCGCCCTTCTCCTTGCGGACTCAGGGCGGTGAACAGCCAAATAAAAATAGTACACAAAAGTTAAACAATTTCTTAAGAAAGCATATAACTTTGGCTAAAAATTAAAACCATTAACCATTAAATATTTAAAATACCCAACCCTATAATACAGATCTTAAAAATTCAGCGGGGTCAGGCTAGACCAGCAAGCTGAAAGAGATGAGTTTTCAGCGCCCGACGAAAAGTCTGGAGGTCAGCAATTGTTCTCAGTTTTGGAGGAAGATCGTTCCAGAGGGTAGGGGCTGCCACAGAGAAGGCCCTCCCCCTGGGGGTCGCCAGCCGGCATTGTCTGGCTGACGGCACCCTGAGGAGACCCTCTCTGTGGGAACGCACCGGCCGGTGGGAGGCTATTGGCGGCAGAAGGCGGTCCCGTAAGTACCATGGTCCTAAGCTATGGAGCGCTTTAAAGGTGGTCACCAACACCTTGAAACGCACCCGGAAGTCCACAGGTAGCCAATGCAGCTCGCGCAGGAGAGGTGTCACATGGGAGCATCCCGTCGCTCCCATAATCCCCCACGTGGCCGCATTCTGCACTAGTTGGAGCCTCCGGGTGCACCCCAAGGGGAGCCCCATGTAGAGAGCATTGCAGTAGTCCAGGCGAGAGGTGACGAGTGCCTGAGTGACTGTGCGTAGGGAGTCCCGATCTAGAAAGGGCCGTAACTGGCGTATCAGGCGAACCTGATAGAAAGCTCCCCTGGCCACAGCTGTCGTGTGATCCTCCAAAGACAGCCGTGGGTCCAGGAGGACGCCCAAGTTGCGCACTCTTTCCGTGGAGGCCAATGATTCGCCCCCAATAACCAGCGATGGTGTCAGCTGGCTATATCGGGACGCCGGCAGCCACAGCCACTCGGTCTTGGAGGGGTTGAGTCGAAGCCTGTTTCTCCCCATCCAGGCCCGCACGGCTTCAAGGCACTGGGACATCACTTCCATGGCATCGTTGGGGTGGTCTGGGGTGGAAATGTACAGCTGCGTATCATCAGCGTACTGATGGAACTCCACCCCAAAACCACGGATGATCTCACCCAGCGGCTTTACATAAATGTTGAACAGGAGGGGCGAGAGGACCGATCCCTGCAGCACCCCACACACCAGGTGCCTCGGGGTCGACCGCTGCCCCTCTGTCAACACAGATTGCGACCGGTCGGAGAGGTAGGAGGAGAACTACCGTAAAACGGTGCCTCCCACCCCCAGTCCCTCCAACCTGCGCAACATGATACCATGGTATCATAAACCTTCATTCATGCTCAAGAATCTTCTATGCATTTATTAGGAATAATCAATGCAAATAACACCCATCAACATGGATAGAATAGTAATAATGATCAACAAATACCTGCAATTACAGAAATTAGAATGAAACATATAACTAACAGGTATTATACCAAATTCTCAACAGGAACAACTTACACTGAAGGACTTTGGTTAAGTCAGGCACTCTTGAACATAACTGCTTTGACACTTTCATTACAGTGTAAATTAGGGGTCAACAACCTTCCTAGGCAATAAAATCCTTTCCTTCCCTGGTTCTATCTGCTGTTTTATATATTCAAATCCATGCTGTGCTCTAAAGTCTTTAGAAAACATTGCAGCTGGTTTTCTGTACAATGTAGAGAGGCAGCCTGCTGCTTTGTCATTATGTTCTCTCCTTCCCTCCCTCTCCCTCTTCCCCCCCCCCTCTGTCCCCCTGTCTGTCCTCCTCTCTCTCCTCTTCTCACCCACCTCCCTCTTTTTTTGGCTGATTGAATTTTGCTTGCCTTAAGGGATGCAAACTCATTGGCTACTTACAGTATTTATTATTTGATTTATATATAAATCAAATAATTGATTTATTATTTTTTATATATACTGTAAAGTTTATTGTCATTGTACGTATATACCCAGTATACCCATACAACGAAATTCACATAACACCCAGAGACCAAGCCCAGCACACACGACAATCCCCAAACACCTCCCCACCCACCCACCAAAAAATCCCCACCCCTAAACCAACCAAGCATCCACACAGCAGACCAAGTAATGCTGTCCAACAGCTCACCGATGTTCGCCCTTTTGTTCATTGTTGAGTGCAAACTTTTAAAATAAAAGATTTTTTTTATTTTTTATTGCAAATGATTATTGCAAATAATCAATAAAAAAAATCAAACCTTGCCATTAACAAAAAACCTTTTGCTTTCAGCTTGAAAAGCACTAATACAGGACTGCAAGGAAGAACAGATAAAATTCAATTATTTTTTTTTTTAAAAATCACAGCATTTGCTAAGATGCCCAAGAACCACACCTGGAGGATAGATGGCCACAATAAGCTTGCCTCTTGTCTCAAATACTGGAGATTGCCCTCCATTCTGCAGCAATAGGAAAACCTATGGGGGCTACATTGCTGAAAATGCCCAGAGGAGCTCACCTGCCATCCTTAAATCTTCAAGATAAGAAGTGGCCATTATATACCTGCAGCACTCAAATTAGGTCGATGGTTCGAATCCCTAGTATAGGTCTCCTGTGTGAGCAGGGGGTTGAACTAGATGACCTCCAAAGTCCCTTCCAACTCTGTTACTGTTGCTTTATTCAAAGTCAAGCAAATAGCCTGCTTCTTTATGGTACCCAGAAGGGCCTCTCCTTTATTTTGCATCATTAGAGCTTATACAATCCAAATTTTCTAAGATCACCCCTTTAAGCCCCAAAATATATTTCCAATGCTTCCCTGAGAATAGAAACAGGCCTTATGAAAGTAGCAGCTAGAGTGTGGGTGACTATCCTCAATTACTGGATCAGGCTATCATCTTTCCCCCCTTGGTCATGCCTAATCAATTTTGAGCAATAATTTCTAATCCACATGGAAAAAAGTGGTGGCAACCATTATCTCATTCTTGGACTCTAAGAGTCTAGAGGTGGTGGGATTACAATAATTTAACAATCGGTTCTCTGCCCTAATGACCAGCTGTGTGGGTGTGGCCATGGTGGTGTGACAGGCAGCACTTGGCCTCCTGCCACCCTCTGGGTGCAAAAATAGGCCATGGGGGGGATGCCCTGTCTCCCAAGCCCCATTTTGAGCCTAGTAGGCCTCCCTGCACTTACCTGGGAGCCAAAATGGGGCACGTGGGGATTCCTGGAAGGGTGGGGTGGGGAGGGGTCAGCTAGCAATTTAACTACCAGTTTGCCCGAACTGGCCTGAACCAGCTGAATCCCACCACTGGGGTCTAGGTCTTCTAATGGGCATAGGATAGATGAGACCAAAGCATTTATTAAACAGTGTGTAGCAGGCACAGAGAGCCATTTGGATCTAGCCAGGACCCCAACCTTCATGCTAGTTAACCCAACTGATACTCTGCCTCCCACATGGCATACTTAATTAATTTTGAAGTACCTAAAAAACCAGAGGGTCTTTACTCTGACATGATGTCATGCGATCCCTTCAGCGATCCTTGAAGGCCAACACAGAGCAAAAATTACTCAGGGAGACAATGCCCCTGTAACTCTGGACACATAGAAACAACAGAGCATGTGCTTCTCCAGTGCCTGTATTGCAGAGACATCTGTTCTAGTCTCATTTCACTATTACTGCACAAATACCTAGGGTGCACAGAGCAATTCTACACCTCCCTGCTGCTTTCAGATATCAACCCTGATACAACATACAGTGTTGTCAGGTCCTGTGCTGCAGCACTTAAAATTCATCAGATGATGACCTGTGCTATAAAATAGACTTAATAAGCATCAAGTTTGCCAGATTAAAATGTTCTGTGATTTGATAGATACAGCCTTCCACATAGTAACCTTCATGTTCCTCCTACATTGATCTAATGCTCCTATCCCCCCTTTTAGATTCTTTTAGACACTTTGGCATATATTCTATTTAATATATCTTCTAGCATTTTATAATTTTTGATATATACTTTTATATACTTTGCTACTTTGTAATTAACTGTATTCAACCCTCTTTATGCTGCTTTATGACCATAATAAAGATTGGATGGATGGATGGATGGATGGATGGATGGATGGATGGATCCAACTTGAAAAAGGCTAGCATTAGGACTGAAGAAAAATATTTGACTGAAAGGGAAAGCTCTGAACAATCCCATAATTATAGTGTGGCATTCCAAGAAACTGTTCGGAAAAATAAAACAATGTCACGGAGTATAACATTCTCCTAGCATGCAGAGATCACCAGAAATTGCTCTGGGCAACAGACCAAATCAGCATGGGAAGGTATTGTTCAGAAGTCACTCGTAACCAATAATTCCAAGTAATGACTGCTAATCAAACATAGGAAGAATGAGGTGACCTCTGCCTACTCCCTTGATTAAACAGTGAATTGGTCTCAAAGGCAACTGATTCTTTCTTCTTATTCTCTTTTTTAATGTTTTTCATACTAAATCTTTTACGACTATATACTGCTTTATTTTGATTGCTATGGTTTAATCACACCCTTTTAATCATATAACCCATGCCCTATACCTGTAAGTGTTCATTCTCCACCCATGGGAGTCACTTCCTGATTAGCTATTTGCAAAATAATCACATTCCCATCTGTGACTTTTCCCCACAGAGTCTTTTAGTAATGGGAATCAGACACATTCTTCTGCTGAAGTACAGATGGTTTATCATAGAAATGGAACAGCAAAGGCAAAACTACAGTAAAAATGACAATCCTCTATACAGAGTTGGGCAAATTAGAATAAGTATATGATTGGATATGTGAACAAACATTTCAAAATAATAAACTACCATAGATGGAAGGGACCTTGGAGGTCTTCTAGTCCATTCCCTGCTCAAGCAGAAAACTCAATGCCATTTCAGACAAATGGCTGTCTATAATCTCTTCTTTAAAAACTCAGTGTTGGAATACCCACAACTTCTGGAGGCAAGTCATTCCACTGATTATTTGTGCTAACTGTCAGGAAATTCTTCCTTAGTTCTAGGTTGGTTCTCTGCTTGATTAGGTTCCATCCATTGCTTCTTGTTCTGCCTTCAGGTACTTTGGAGAATAGGTTGACCCTCTCTTCTTTATGGCAGCTCCTTAGTTTTTGGAACACAGCTATCACCCCACCTCTAGTCCTTCTTTTCATTTAGCTAGACATATCCAATTACTGCAACCCTTTTTTATATGTTTTAGCCTCCAGTCTCTTAATTTCATTGGATACAGCAACATAATTCATATTTAGTGAAGTGATGATTGGGAAGTAATAGGGATAGTGCTACAAACACAATAATGCATTAGGACAGTGGTTCTCAACCTTTTCTTCACCACGGACTTCTTTAAATACCTTCTGTGGCCACGGACCATGGCCATGGACCCCGGAGACGTAACTCAAAATTTAAATCATATAAATCCTTTATAGACCCCCTGTAATGACATTATCCCCCTCCCCGGTTCTGCTGACCACAGGTTGAGAATCATTGTATTAGAGTATACATAAGCTTTCAACTAGCTACTGTAGTTTTTAAAGTTATCTTCTTCTCAATGTTATCTTCTAACTTACACTAGAATGTAAAGACATGCAGTTCTTTGAAGGGAAAGTAAAACTGCACAAACATAAAGAATCAGATGTTTTCCTGAGTGCTATGCATAAGGATAATATTATAAACTGGGGAAATGGATTGGACAGGACAAAGCTCCAGTGGAGCTCAGGGAAAACATGCATAAATGGTGCCAAAATACCAGGGGGATGTGCCCACTTTATGAGAACTACTCAGGCAGGAAAGAACTCAGCTGTAATACACCAGGGAGCAAGAGAGGAAAGCAAATAACATTTAATTAATTTCCACTGTTTCTACTGTAGAACTTGCTCCAAAGTAATCACTAGGAAGTTTAGATAGTCCTTTACTGCAAAGGAATCCTAATGCAACCAAAATCTCAGTTCCATAGCTTTTTAGAGAGTCTTACTATGCTTATAAAAGGGACACAGTGGCTCAGTGGCTAAGACGCTGAGCTTGTCAGTCAAGAAGTCAGCAGTTCACCAGTTCAACTTCCTAGTGTCGCGTAACAGGGTGAGCTCCCATTACTTGTCCCAGCTTCTGCCAACCTAGCAGTTCGAAAGCACATAAAAAAGGCAAGTAGAAAAATAGGGACCATCTTTGGTGGTAACAGCATTCCGTGCGCATTTGGCTTTTAGTCATGCTGGCCATATGACCACAGAGACATCTTTAGATGGTGCTGGCTCTTCAGCTTTGAAATGGAGATGAGCACTGCCCTCTAGAGTTGGGAATAGCTAGCACATATGTGTGAGGGTATCTCTATGCTTATGCCAGTCCTTTAGAACTCATTTCCTCTGTAGGAGAGATTCTGCAACAAGATGGAACATTCATGATCATAGTTGACAAGTTAAGAGGTTTGGTAAAGTCTATTTTTAGATCAGAATCAACACATCAAGAAAAGCTATTCTGTCTTTTTCATCACTTTGATAATTATCATTTACACCATTCTTAGCATTCAATTTAGTCTTCCAGTGGCTGCCTTGATTTTGGTATATTAAGGAAGCTTGATTTAACTGTCATAATAAAAGCAAGTCTTTGAGGTGATAAAATGCACTAGGGAACCACATTAAAAATGCACCAGAATTACAGTGACAACTTTAATAGAATAAAGTTCTTAATTAACTCATCTGTGCTAGACATTTTTAGTTTCTCTGCCAATTTACACACTATGCTTCTGTTTAATTTTGTTTTAGAGCTGGGGGAATAAACACAGACAAACCAGCCAATCAATAGACAGAGGCATATTTAAAATAAAGAAACCCATATGAATAAATTCCAAAGGAATCTTAATTCTCATTCTGCATAGAAATTTTATATGAAAATAAATTATGCTTGAAATACACATTATGCTCATATTTATTATGAAACTGTAATAAAAACCCATATTTTGCTACAGTCATTGCAATGCAATTTTATCTCATACATCTTCCCATGCTAGAAATATAGCACTGTTATGGCAAATTAAGAATAAACAGTTTTTTCTTTCCCTCTTTCATTGCATTGTTCAATATGGCTTTTTCCCCCTATCCTGTGATTCAATCTTTCTAAATTCTTCAATTAGGAGTAATTAGCCTAAATGATTTGGGAGATAATAAGTGAGTCTACCTAATGTAGTAATAATACTTGTTTTTTTTTTTTACAGTATATAGAATAGTAATTGATATGAACTGAATATTAATTTTAAGGGAATGTAGATGCAAAAAATGCAACTAGAAATTAATTTGCATCAAGAGAAGTCTTAATTTCTAAATGTTGGGAAATAATCATTTTCATTTTATTTTGGTCAGACTTCACTTTGACTAAATCAGACTTTGGGAAGAATTAGTAGAAACTGGAATAGATGTAGAAAAGAACATCAAAAGTTCATTAGAGAATTAGAATCTGGGCTGTCTAAAGAACAATGGGTATATTTGCCTTTGAGAAAAACAACTGAGAAATGATATGGTAGCCCTTTTTAAATACTTAAAAGCACACCACAGAGAAGTCAAGGCCATTTATCTTTTGTTCAGGGCATGGAATAATAGATTAAGTTTCAGAAAGCCTAAAAGGTAGTTCAACCATAAAATCAATTCCCCAGAAAGGCGAGCACCTCATTGGATAAATTGGAACAAAGTCTGAAAGGCTTTCAGTTGTAGATTCTTTAATTTGGTTTCCTATGCTGAGTACACAATGTTGGAGAAGAGCCAAGTTAGTTCATGGTAGCAAGCAATATATATATACCGTATCAAAAAGGTGTCTGATAGCATCTTTTCTGATTGATTTATTGATTATATACAATCAAGTTGTAGGGCGGTATATAAATTTAATAAATAAATAAATAAATAAATAAGTTGGTGTCAACTCTTAACTACATAGATATTGTTTATGACAATCTTAATCCTTCAGCTCTTCTAACAATGCCTTTGTTGCCACTGTAACTAAGTCCATCCATCTAGTCATCCTCTTTTTTCCCTTACAACTTTCCCTGCATTAGACATTCTCCAGAGAGCTACATTTTCACATAATGTGTTCAAAGTAGGATAATTTAAGCCTGATCATTTGTGCTTTGAATAAGAACTTTGGGTTGATTTTTTTGGTGATCCAGGATTTTTTTTCTTGTCCTCTTGGATGTCTATGATATTCTTAGGCATCTTCTTCAACACCAAAGTTCTAAAATATCAATATTCTTTCTATTTTGCTTCTTCAAAGTCCAACTTTCACTCACATAAAGTGCTACATGGAATTTTTACAAGTAGCATTTTTTTAAAATTAAAAGACATACAATTTGCTGACCAGAAAAATAGCTACAAAGCTCTTCCTTGCACTGTGTAGAGGAGTTGGACTCAATAATCTAAATTACCCCTTTCAGGAATCCCTATACATGAATAGGTTAGGGTTCCATTTATAGTCAAATGTAGCCTTGCAAGAAAAAGTTTCCAAATAAAACAAATGTGCCTTCATTCTAAGTAAGGATTAAAAAGTGATGATGTTTGATCCTACATAATATTTAACTTGACATACAAAGCAAATTGCCTTGTTTAGGAGAAAGGATTGAATGGGAGGATGGAATAATATATATCAGGTATATTTTATAGGTTGTATGTTCCATTAATAGAAGGTTCTGATACAGAAGAAAAATAGGTCTGTGGAAGGAGCGGGGCAGAATTTTCAATTCCTAAGAATGTCTGGGATCATAGACGTTGGCTCAAAGGTTTTGAGTATGGAAAATGAAGAAGTTGCTGAGAGATGGCAGCATACAAATTATTCTTAGGTTGATCACAGAATCAATCAGATGCTTAGACAGGATTTGGCATTTTTGTCTACCTGCTGAGTGTTTCAAAAGGACTTGGGATAGGCAGATTATGTTGTCTGATGCTTTTAACGGTATCAGATGTAAGCCATCTCAAGTAAAGCTGCTTTTACAATTGACTGAAGAAGTTTTCAATGCCAACGGTGTTCAAGTGATGTTCCAGAAGTTTTGGAATTATTATTGGTGTCATCTTTGCTCCCCCCTTCCCCCGCCCATTCATTTTACTTCTATTTGCAGGTTTTTATATTTTGTGATTTTTCTCCAGCTCTTTCTTTTTTATTCTGATGTCTCTAGGTCATTTAGTGCCCCAATGATTGTTGACACACTGGGGCCCATATTAAAAAAATCTTGGATACTTAGAAAATCATTGTATGTGCATATTTATATGACTGCCCAACTCAAACCATATGATTCTGGACAGTATACAATATGTGGAGATTTCATTTGTGTGTACTTCATTGACTGCAGTAAAATGTTATTTACTACTTAGAAAAAGTTGGTATATGAATCAAACCAGTTATACCATTTAACTGTAATAAAATCATATATAGAAGGAAAAGGCAAGAGATGTGATCCTTAATAGATACAGATAAGAGAAACCAGATTGCTGTCCTTTTTTAGATTGTGAAAAAATTGTATGAAAGGAGGCAATATATGGTTATAATAAACTCTAATATTTATTGAATTAAATTATGATATCCAGTAGTATAGAATCTTGATAGTATGAAGAAATGCAGGGTTGTCATTGTAAGGTCATCCCCCCCTTTTTTTATTAAAAATGTTCCCATGTAGAGGTCATACTATGATTTACAGTTTTTACAATCTTTCCTATATAATGTAACAAACCATATATAATCTGTAACCTTGGGGTTTTTCTACAGTTGTTTGGTGGATATACCCCAGTGTTCACTGTCTTCTGTGCATTTCAGCAAAATATACTTAGTTGCCTCAATCTCCAATCTTTTTGATTCCTAATTTAAAAGAAGCAATTTTCTCAAAACAAATACTATAAATTGAGTTCATCATTTTATGAGAAAAGAGGGCAGGTTTTTTTTTCTTCTTCTATCAATCATATACCAGTGAATACAACTGCCTATGTTACTAACTTAATACAGAACATAGAAAATACAGCAATAACAAAGTAGTGGACTTCTTAGAATGCTATAGCACATTAAGTTTACTTCAGCGGATGACAAAAGTTTTGAGGAGGATACATTAATTGTGCATCATCAATACATTTAAAAATGTCTAGAAAAGAAAGTCATGATAAACAAGTCTCCATCCTATCTTCTTTCTTTGGTCTATTTAGCTTAAATCAGGTACTCTTGACCATATAGTAACTAACTTGACAGTTTCATTATAGCGTAAATTAGGGTCAGACAATGGGCACAATTTTGTGTGATGGTGTGGGCATGAAAAATATAAAAACGGAAGGAAAAATTCAGTAGTTTCTGTGGAGATTTATTGTAGAAATCCAGATTAAAGCTTCCTTGACAAATGGTTGTCCAGCCTAGGCTTGAAGGAGAATTTATCATCTCACTTGGTGATTGGTACCCTGCCAAACTGCTTCTACTATTGGAAGTGCTCCTGTAGCATTTAATTGGAATTTGACTCCCCTTAGTCCATGTCATGTAGTCTTATGTTAGAGGATTTATTCAGTGACTCCTTCCCGAGGAGCTCTAATATCTCCATCTCATAGTCAGTTAATCTCAAGGTAGAACACACCAATTTCCTCAAACATTCCCACTCAATTCCTAATCTCCTTGTTATTCTCATCAGCTTGCTTTATACCTGTTCCAGTTTCTCGGAATCTTTTAAAAATGCAGTGCCCCAAACTGTGGCTGTGTTCTTCAGGTGAATTCTGACCAATGCGGATTACATCTGAATTTATTACTTTCTTTAAATGAGAAACTCTACTTTTTCAGGCAACCAAATATCACATTTGCTTTTTTTTTTGGGGGGGGGGAGGTAAAGTTATATGATTCTGTGGGTTCATTTTTAAATATACATCCAAAATTATTTTCACATGTGCTCTTCCTTAGCCAGATGTTTCATGCCCAGGCATAAGACGATGGTTTTCTGTTTCTCCCTTTGCATTTTCCTCTATTAAATAGAGTTCTGTCCCATTTCTGACCCTGTATCTAATTTATTTGAATCAAATACAACCACCAGCTGATACATGTTTTCTTCTCCCCCACCCTCCTTATCTTCCACCTCTTGTTCTTCCCATTCTTTTCTTGTGTCACTACGTTTTATAAGCTATCTGACATTTTGTGTTGTCTGCTCCACAGTGATGGTGTTATATAGTTACTGCTTGATAATAGCATTATCCTACTGTAAAGCCCTCAAGAATACAACTTTGTCTTTCCAGCATAACCATGTGAAGAAAGTCTTGCTGCATTTTTATGCTTTGGTTGCCCGTTCTGGGACATTTCAGGTTAAATGTTTTTGTGTCTCTGCTACCTGTAAGTATAGCCAGGGAGAGAGAGTGCTGGGAATATAAATGACTAGACCAATTCAGAAGCAATTGGCTCTATCTGCCAAAGAGACTTGAGCCACAGGGGAAAGTAGTAACTATAAAGTCAGGCAATTTTCACAATATTGTTTGGGGAAATGGATTTTTCTTATACTCCCTCCCCGTTTTTTATGGATCACTCTGATGCTTTAAAACCATACCCGTTGAGCAGAGTCTCAACAGGAAAGTGTCACAGTCATCTTAGATCTTTGCTGTGTTATTAATATGCCTTATGTTATAGTCCAAATATTTTTTGGTTGCAACAGTCAAGTCATTAGAATAAAATCCAGTGTATTGTTAGGTAAAAATGAAAACATTTGCAAAATTCATCGAACGGTGACTTCTCTCAGAATGAAATACAGGATCTTGAAAGAAAAAAATATCTAACTTGCAGAATGTTGTCTGTACAGTATACCCAGACACTTCAAGTACCAATCCAATATTAGATTAATATGTTGAAGTTTTGTAAAAGTAGGTGCAGGGGTGATTATTCAGTGATTTTGCATTAATGTTAATTTAATGTCACTCTTCTCAGAATGAAATGTTTTTGTCCCACCCATTTTTTTAGAGTTTCTCTATCTCTCTCTATATTCTCTATGAATGGGCCACAGTGGCACAGTGGTTAGAGTGCAATTCTGCAGGCAACTTCTGCTGAATGCCAGCTGCCTGCAATTTGACAGTTCAAATCTCGCCAGGCTCAAGGTTGACTCAGCCTTCCATCCTTCCGAGGTGGGTAAAATGAGGTCCCAAATTGTTGGGGGTAATATCCTGACTCTGTAAACTGCTTAGAGAGGGCTGTAAAGCAGTATATAGGTCTAACTGCTATTGCTATTGCTATCCCTCTGTGATATACTCCTAGAGGCATTCTCAGAATAGCCCCCAATTTAATATACTATAGCCACTATGCAGACAGCCTGAGTTAACCTGTTTTCTACCCACCTAAAACATAAATCAGCACAGAAATCATCCTTCAGTCTGCACTCTCATAATCTCTATTTCTGCCTATGTTTATAGCAAGAAAAACAAGAAAGCAGTCTCAATTTAAAAAGCTAGAAACAGTACAAATAACTGGAGTAGGGAATGTCATGGAAATGGGAAGTAAGCAGACGTGGGCTGTTGCCGGTTCGGACCGGTTTGCCCATACCGGTTGTTCTAACCACCAGCTGGGCTCACCCAGGTGCCCTGGTGCTATCCTGTCCTATATATCTTACTCTCTGGCTCATTCAACCCACCCACACAGCACAGCTGATTTCCATGCCTAGCCCACACTACTCACCGTGTCTGCCCGAGAAAGTGTGCTGGAAGCTGCACACATGAAATTGCAGTGTTTGAAGCCACATGGAAGCGCAGAAGGCACACACACTCACATTTTTGGTTCTGCACTAGGTGTACCAGTTGTTAAATTATGTGAAGCCCACCTCTGGAATTAAGCATTGTAGTTAGGGTGCATCAGTGGAAAGGCAATTGACCCTGAACCTTCATTGGGACTCTTCAAGTGTCTCCAAGTAAAAAGAATGGAAGGTTTGTGATTTCAGGTTGTGGGTTTCTAGCTCAGAAGAAAATCAACTGGACTGCCTGTGGACAACCTTAGATGAAGGCTCTTTTTTCAGAGGAAAGTGTTTTCCGATCAAAGGAATGTCTTGAGTTAGTTAGCCTGAGGGTTGTGACTGCCCCAATACAGACCAATAAGTTGGATTGTACTAGTTGAACACATGAAATGAATAAGAATGCATACTAGTTTGTGATTTAAAGTAATAGACCTAAGATTATAAATACTATGTGGTATGATTTTCTGAGCATGTTTCCCTTGTAATAAATAAAGTACTGTGGTTAGATTCTATTGTTTTGTTTTGTTTTAGCAATTGCAGTATTCCACTAGCATGCCATTTTTTCTTCAAAACAATTTCCAAAGGTGGGCAATAGAGTAGGTATATTTCTTATCAAGAGATTGGCTTCTTTATTTGCAGGGTATTCAGGGAATAGCCAGCTGTTTCAAAGACTTCTCAATCTAAGTCTAGATGAAACAGAAGCAAGGCAGAACAAGGAGCTAAAGTTTCACATTTATTTTATTTTATTTTATTTTGAGCATCCTGACAGAATACAATATTTTTCACTCGGTTAAAGCATGTTACATTCTAGGAAAATATGTGTAATCTTTTCTAAATCTACATCTATGGATATATGAAAATCTATATCATTTCTTTAAAAAAATTTATTCCCTCTCACTCTCTTTGCTGGGAAGATGTAGAATTGACATATGGAAGAATGGAATAGATATACGGTATAGATATATCATTCCAAAGGATTTATCTATTGCATGCAAAGAGTTAAATTTCCTGGAGGCAGTCATCATGGAGCAGAATTTTATAATGAGAGTGTTTCCTTTGCACTGTCCATCAGTTTGATTTTCATGAAAATTCATATTTTCTTCTTTGAAAGCACAGTACTTTCTCATTTTGCAATTTCATGTCAGGAAAAGAGAACTATATCTCTTTCT
Organism: Masticophis lateralis; assembly: GCA_030761175.1. Lineage (NCBI taxonomy): Eukaryota > Metazoa > Chordata > Lepidosauria > Squamata > Colubridae > Masticophis > Masticophis lateralis. Next base: position 51,482,736 of record JAUDYJ010000002.1, read on the forward strand.
AAAGAGATATAGTTCAAGCATTATCATTCAGCATAGAACTCCACCCCAGGTAGAGTAGACAACTGCTTTCTGTGTGATGGAAAGTAACCTATATATAATCTGTCACAAGAGAGGACTTGAAAACAAACCACATAGATTCGAAATCTGAGCCTCTAGATGATATGGAAGAAATCAGGTTCTCTTGAGAAGTCCTGGACTCCCCTCTTTATTATTTTGTGGCAGTGGATGTAATGGACCAAATCCATATTATGGACTTTCCAGGAGAGCATTCAAGCAGTGGGTAAAAAAACAAAGATAGAAGGCATAAAATCCAGTTAGTTACTTAGAAGGTTTTTTTTTTCTTTTCAGATTTTGTGAGGACTCAGATGAGATAAAATATGAGAAATATAATAAAAACTTAATTCTGGGTCCAATTATTTGTACTTATTTTTTTTTTGTTCGTTTCCTGTGTTTTATTTTATTTTATTTATTTTATTTTATTTTATTTTATTTATTTATTTTTATTTATTTATTTTGATGAATTGTAAACTGAGGGATACTCAGACATACTCAATTGATTGAATTATGGAAGTCCAGAAATCTTAATGTAGAGCACGTAGAAAGTTTAGAGTCACATCCCCTGTACTAGGCCAAAATCCACTTTTCATTCTTTTCTTTTTAAGTCTATCTTCCCTCTAACTACTTTTCTCTTCCACTTTTCTTTCTTTTCTTTTTTTTCTGATTTACAGATTTTAGCATATTGTCTTCTTTTTTTTCTGTTAACAGGTGATCTCTGCATTGCCCAGTCATTGAAAATCCCACAGGATCGCAAAAACAAGACCTACGAATTTGATAAAATTATCAAGCTGCTTCTAGATACACCCAGAGCCAGGGCTATCATTGTCTTTGCCTACGATGAGGATATAAAGTAAGGATGCCTGGAGAAATTAACTTGTTTACATGTTAACCTGTTTACATAGGGCAGGGAGTCTGAACTGAAAAATAGTTATAACACGATTTGTGGCTTGCGTTGCCTGAATACATATTTTATGGTATCCACATTCTTAGGCTTAAATCATCATTTGAGCAATAAATGAAGTTATAAGCATGTTCTTGGGTGGTATAACTTCAGATTAAAGGAGAAGGATTTATGGGTGGATTTTTTCCCCCTGGTACAAGAAAAACTCCCTGAATAATATTTTAGCAAGCTGGCAGAGAATATCAGGAAGAAACTTTCTCATGACAACAAGCACAATATGTTTGGTTACATAAAACCTCAGCTGCTATAGTAGTGGTAAAATCTAGAAGCCATTTCCGAACATCTTCTATGTGAGCTTGGTTACAATATGTTTTGCATGCCTCAAATGCCAGTGTAAAAACAAAAACAAAAACCTATACCTCCAATCAATTGCTTACATTCTAGACAGTCTGACACTGACTTTTGAAGCTCATGAGTCTGCACTTTGAAGTCTGCCTCCTCTCGTCTGTTAAAGCAAGAAGGACAACCAGAAGCTTAGAAAGCTAAATTGGGTAGATGGATGATGAGGTCACTGGCCTTGCGATTCTGTCTCTTCTACCATAGCACTAGAGCAGGCCTCAGGAACTATCCATTTGGGAGAAGATAAATTTGCAACAAGGCTAAGCTACAAGGCAAAATGTTTTGATTAGGTATACTAATTATTGGACATTTAAGTTTTGAAGGACCAAACAGGCAAAGCATTTGAAGAATTCTTTGAAAGTTCACCTAGGCAGATTCATAAGTAGAGACTTTATAAACCTAAACTGATTTAATAATGCAGCAGACTTTGGAAGAGATATGGAACTAAAACTGCACATAATAGAAAGGAAATATGTAATCTATCATTCTGCTGTAAAGTATTACGATATGAAGAACTTTAGCAGTTTCCTTTTCATTTCATACAGTCATTTAGAAATAACTGTAAATTCCAGCCACACCAGAGATGGGTTTCAGCCTGGAGATCTTTCAGTAGAAATTTTGAGTAGTTCAAAGAACTGGTAAATACCACCTCTGCCTGGCCCCGCCCCCAATCTATTCTGCCTCCCAGTTTCCCAGCTGATTGGCTAGAAGGAAAATGATCAGGGCTCCCTTTTCAGCCAGGAGATCCCTTGGCAAAGAAGAAGAAGAAGGGGGAAAAAAAACCCCAAGACACCGTCGCTTTAAGTTAACAAGCCAAGAAGCAGCTGCTGGAAGGAGGTTTTTACTTGCAGAAGCGAAGTGACATTTAGCAGTTCCTTTCTGGGTCAGCTGACCAACAAACTGGATAAGAGGAGGGATTCTTATATGGTTCTATATTTTTGAAGTTTTGGGGTTTGTGCAACAATGGGCTTTGTGTTTCTAAAAAGGTTTGGGTGATTTCCATTATGAAATATCCTGTCTTCAATAAGCTTGTAAATGGAGCTGAACTTCCGGTTTCCACTTTCTATTATCTCTAAGCACCGGTAGCTGTTTTCTTCTTACAAAGTTTCCTTTATGCAGCTGGCAGGAATGTGGAATGAGTCTCAGGCAGGTTCCTTTGTTAGTAGCTTGATTTTTCCTTGCTTTTCTGGAAGACTTTTCTTATGAGTAATATTTTATTTGGGGAAATGAAGAAGGAGGAGTTTGATTCCTTCACAGAGCAGATTAGTGGGGTGGGGAGGGAATGGGGATTTTGCAGTATCCCTCCCCTGTCATGCCCACCAAGCCACACCCACCAAGCCACACCCATGTAATAAAAAAATTTGAAACCCACCACTTAGCCACATCTTCTTGTTCAGAGTGGATAGCTGAAAACCAGTAAATGGGAGGGGGAAGTTACTGCAGCTGCCAGCATGCTATAGTGAAGGTGACAAAAGTGGTACCTTTGACTAAGGGGAAGAAATTGAATAGTATTGGTCATCTAATAGTATAACAAATTAGACTAGTAGCACCTGTTAAGCGACATCTGACCTCATAAAAATAGCCAGTTATGGGAATGCTGACCACATTGCCTCAGCATCCATAGGAGTTTCAGTTTAATAGACTGCCTCTGGTCTCATGCTCAGAGCATGAGCAAAATATGTGAGGGAAATTGCATGTGGTGGCTGTGTGTGCCTTAATATTAACTTGCAATAATTTATATAACTCTGAAGCAGAAGTGCATGCATAATCAAGCAACTCTGCTTCAAATTATTACCCATTTCTAAAGTGGCATGCTTGGTAATTTAAAGGAGAGAAAGAGAGAAATTGGGAACTATATAATTTATTACCATCATGTGTCTCCAGACAGAATGGATAATACCTATTATTCAGTTATATTGGTTGCACATCTGGAGGGTGCTCAATTGAAGAAAGTTGAATTATATAATGATGACAGCGGTCTAGAAGAGCCTGCAAGACTGCAGTGCTTGGGACAAGAGAAGTGTTGCTTTCTGTGTGACTAATGAGGAAAAAAATTATCAAATCCAGTAAGAATTTGTACTTCTTTTATCTAAATCAGGACTGTCAAACTTGCAGGGTCACGGTGTCATTATGTGACATATCGGGACTTTCCCCCACCCCCCTTTTCTAAACCGGGCATGGGCGTGGTCAATACGCGACGCATCTGGCCCACGGACCACGAGTTTGACAACCCTGATCTAAATCACCCGTGAACTGACACCAGGTAGAGATCCAGTGAGAGGAACTCACTCAGGCTGACTCATCCCTGACTCACAAGGTAGAAAAGGGAAGGGAGAAGAAACACAGTCACATTTGCAAGATTCTGCTATTACAAACTCTCTCAATAAAAATATAGATCTAGTATTCCTGTGGATGTTGTTTCCTGATCTGGGCTACTTCAAGAGGCTGATACCTAGCTACTTTGGTTCTCATGAGAAACTAATGTTTTAATTAGTTTCTTTTTAGTCATTTTTTTTTTTTAGTCACCACCTGTATTTCTGAAGTATAAATTATGGTCTGGAGGGATCAGCAGGTGAGACTAATCTTAGAAGAGAATTAGCAAGTAGTAGTTTCCAAAGCAATCTTTCTATTATTCTTTCATAAAATAAGCAGAAACTCGTAACATATTTTCTCTATGGTTTCTGTTCCTCTTCTGAGTCAAAGAGATAGCAGAGCGCTCTGCAACTGATAAACAGTCACCTCAGTTCTCTCTTTCAGCTTGTTTACTCTATGGGGTTTTTTTCATGATTCTAGTTGCAGCTCTATGCCCAACAGGCTTAGAATCATGTCTATGTATTTTCCATTGGCTTCAGAGGCAGGAATCCAAAATACTAGAAGCATCAAAGAATTGTTAACTTTCAGAACTTCCCATATACAAAATGAATTCATGAAAGGGGAAGAAAACAATAAAACATGCTAATAAAAATGAAATACTTGTCAATATAGCCTGGTAGAGCCTGGTGGAGCAGTGGACTAAAGCGCTGTTAAATAGCACTTAGCTGCCAGCTGCCTGCAATTACTGTGAGTTCAAATCTCACCAGGTTGACTCAGCCTTCCATCCTTCCAAGGTAGGTAAAATGAGGACCCAGATTGTGGGGGCAATAAGCTGACTTTGTATAAAAAAGGGCTGGCCAAAAGCCCTTCTAAGCAGGTATGACAGCTATTGCTTAATGCATTGTAAGCTGCCCTGAGCCTCTAGAGAAGGGTGGCATAAAATTAAACCAATAAATAAATAAATAAACAATAAATAAATAAATAGCCATTTTAATCAGGAAACCTGGTCAAAAACCACTGACCTTTTTTTTCTATGACACTAGCCACTATAAAGGGTTGAATTAAAGTGCTGTGATTCCCCTAATAAGTTTTGGTTATCCTCTTTTAGATTTTGCTTTTCAATGCAATGGAAAAACAAAAGACAAGCAGTCGGAAGATTTGAAACCATCAGACCTACTGAAGCCTATTGATTAGAAAGGCTATTAAAGTGTGCTGGCTATTAAAAAAAACCTGCTGACCTTACAAGGTTCATAGCAGCCAATCCTGCTTCTATAGTCTGGAATGGATATGTTAGTTATCACACAATAAATTAGGTTTTGCTTCCATAACCCTAACTATTGATTTTCCATAAATCTAAAAAAGGAAAACAGCTAAAGCAACAAGTTCAACGTGAAGTTGAATATTAATATTTGGGTTTAATCTGCTACATGTAGTTTTCATATCATGCCAAAACAAAGATTGTCCGTGATCTGAATGTCCTTTTATGTTTTTTTTTTTCTCTGAGTTCTTTCCTCAGGCAAAATCTAGTTTGACATTATTTCCCCAAAGTGTTAACCATTGAGTTAGAATACTGGAATTCGATTTCCAGTATTTGACTAGAAGGACAAACACAACTTTCAGATCTCTGTTCCAATGTAATAGGGTTTATTTGAAATAAGGGGACTTTGAGGGAAAAAGGAAGAAAGAATATTTATGCACAAGATTTACAGCTTATGACTAAAATCTGTTCCATCCTTTCCCAAACCAGGTATCCTTCCCCAGCCAATATCCAGAATGGATATTGATGAGAATTCTAACAATTAAAAATGCATTCTTCTAGTAAAGAAGATTGCAAAATCTGAGCTGGTCAACTATACCAGTAGACAGATACATAATTACCATTTAATATTACAGAGACCAATTCTCAGACTTGTGTTATTTAAATATTTATAGATGACTTGGATGATAAATCAGAAAATATGACTATCAAATTTGCAAATGAAATAGGGATTGCAAGCACTTGAAAGGGAGAATTAAAATTCTAAAGGATCTTGATAGACTGGAAAAATGGGCTGAAACCAGCAGGAAGAATTTCAAGAAGGACATGTACACAAAGTCCTACATTTGTTTGGGAGGAATCAAAGCTGTGAGTAGGAAATGGAGGCAGAAATGCTACCGGACAGCAGTAACGCAAATAAAAACTAGTAACCTTGATCAATCAGCAGCTGAACGTGAACCTACTATACCATATAGTTGCAAGGATCGGGCAAATGCTTGGGTGCATCAGAGAAGTACAATGTCAAGATACTGTAAAGATGAATTATGATTTCATTCTATTTTGCATTGGTCAGACAGAACTTAAAATCTTCAGTTGGATTCAGGGCTCTGCATTTTAGGGAAGAAGATAAGCACACAGGAACATATCAAGAAAAGAACAGTTAAAATGATAAGGGGGCTAAAATAATAATTTAAAAACTTGAAAGGAATGGTTGGAAGAATTTTGGAAAAGATCATTCATTCATTCATATGGCATGTTTAGAAATCACCCATCTTCCTCACAGAGTGACTCTTATAGCAAGGCATAACTATTTTTCTCCAATGTATATAGTCAAGCAACTGAAATACTATCAAGAATTGCACAATGTTTTTTTTTTCAAAAAACAAGACAAGAAGCATTTTACATTACAAGGAGGTAGATTTGATGGGATACTATATTTTTTTAAAAAAATCCTAACAATAACAGCTGTACTACAATGGATTGCCTTATGTATTGGCATGGGAATTCTTCTTCTGAAGCTAGATGGTAATCCGTCAGAGATGCTTTAGTAGTAGATACCTGCCTGGATAGAGGCTTAGAGTAGATGATTTCCAAGGTTTCTTTAGTTTGTTATTCTTTGATAGAAAGCAGCTGGGTTGGAAAAGCAGGTAACCCAAAAGGCAAAAGAGAGATATAGAGCAGGGGTGTCAAATTCAAGGCCTGGGGACCAGATCCAGTTCACTAAGTGCTTAGATCTGGCCCACCCTAGAAACAGCAAAGGACTGCCCCACGGTGCCTCTGCCAGCAAAAACGGAGCTCTGCCAGACTCTGTTTCCAGCTGTGATGGCTTCCTGCTGTCCTCTGCCAATGAAAACAGAACTTAGGAGGGCCATGTGCAGTCAACCCAGGCTCCATTTTCAGCTGTGATGTCCTCCTGCCACCCTCTGCCAGTGAAAACAGAGCTCAGGGAACTATTTGCAGTTTCCCCAAGCTCTGTTTTCATTGGCAGAGGGCGGCAGGAGGTTGTCACAGCTGAAAATGTAGTTCTGGAGCCTGTTTTCTCTGGCAGAGCACTTGGGCCACCACAGATGCCCTCGACACGCGTGACACCAAGCTAGCCATGCCCACCCTTGGCATGTCCATCCTGGCCCCCGAGGTCAATTACAACCCTGATGCAGCCCTCAGAGAAATAGAGTTTGACACCCCTGATATAGAGTGATAGCACAGCCAGGACTATTACAATACCTCTTCTTGGCTCTCTTATAAATGAGATATCTTGACCTAAGACACTTGTCCCTGTTTTCTCTTCCCCAAATTCCATGATTTTAAGAATACATGCTAGGCAGGCCTTATAAAGTTACTTCCCCCCCCGCCCCCTCCCTTGATTCATCCAGGTTAAGAGAAAATGGTCATGTTGGTTATCACTGGGAAATAAATCCCCTATTTAATGCAAAATTTCAGGGTTGGTTTTTTTTTTCCCATGGCTTCATCTCTAATGTATTGCACAGCCACATGTTGCTCTCACATAAAAGAAGAGTTGCATAATGTTGGTTTTGTTGTGTATAGCTTGGACCTGTTGCTATTGTGATATGTTGTTATTTTATTGTATGGATTCCATTTGTATGTCATCTTGATATACTGGGATAATGAGACCATATGCACCAAAGACAAATTCCTTGTGTGTCCAATCACACTTGGCCAATAAAGAATTCTCTTCTCTTCTCTTCTCTTCTCTTCTCTTCTCTTCTCTTCTCTTCTCTTCTCTTCTCTTCTCTTCTCTTCTCTTCTGGAAAATCAAAAATATTTCCAAAAACAATAACAACAAAAATAAGTATTGCCATACTTATTTTTGCTCTACACAAAGAATATTTGGTTTACAACCATACCATATTGGTGTGTTGTTGTGTGTAACTCTTCAGGTCTTACACTATTTATTATTTTTAAAAAAACTGTTTTGTGGATCACAGAAACAATATTATGTGGATTGGAAAAAAATGAGTGTGGTATTAAAATTGGAGAAAGAAACATCAGTAAGCCGTATTACACTGATGTCATTACCCAGATCCTGCAAAGAATTGAAAGCTCTAATAAGAAAGTGAAGGAGCACAGTGAAAAAATTAAATATGAAGAATATTTAATTACCACAGATAATGGCAACAGCCTTAAAACTAACAATGAAGATATTGAACTGATGGATAGCTTTCTCTTGGTACACTCATTTATATTCTGTTTTCTTTGTAACCAATAAATTTTCACTGCTTTGTTTCAGGGTAGCATACAGGAAAATAGGCAGGGAGTTAGAGAACATAATCTTTTCTCCTTTGAATCCACAAGTACCCCAGTCTGTTAGAATATACCACAAACAACTGTTTTTATGAATTATGTGGTATCATTCACCTGACATTTCTATGTAGTATCAGGAAGGATACTATCAGGAAGGTGGGGAGGAAGAAAATATAATGCATTCAAATATTTTCATTCATTGCCTCTTTATTAACGCCAGGGTAGAATTGAATGGTATATTGCTTCAAATAGCATGAATGCCTGGAAGTTATTCCCAAATTTACTCATTCAGTATATTCTTCCTATATGCTCAAGCAATGCTTCTTGTGTTCTCATTTCTGAATTGCAACTCAGACATGAAACAAGGCTTGCTATTATGCTTGATTCTCTTTGAAAGAATCAATAGTACTCCTCAAAATAATTTTAGATGGATCAATGAACAGTAATTTCATAAGAAAGTAGTATAGAGGAAAATGGTATTCTTCTAGCTTTGGAACCAATGTTTGGGTTGATTGAGTAATCTTCCAGGCAGTTTGTGATGAACAAGTGAGAATTATTCAAGTGTAATTTTGTATGTGTGAGGAACCTCATTAGATTTTTGCAATAACTTGGTTGAATGGCATCTTCTTGCTGCATTATTTTATTTTTTCCAAAACAAATTAAACCACATTTTTCTTTCTTGGACAGTGAAAATCTCTACATTTCAGTTTTCAGGCAAAAGTTTTAAAAATGTAAGTGTTTTAAGAAAGAGAATGAATGCAACTGTATCTGGGAGTTAAATAATTCACATCATTTTTAAAAAATCTTTTGTAATAGAATAGAATAGAAATAAATGACTGTTATTTACAAAAAGTGAACGTATAATTTTTGCGAGGGAAGAGACTTCTGTATTTTTAGTTCATGTACTATTTCAATCTGACATTCATTCTCTATTCAATGACAGAGAAACTAAGATCCTTTATATGCAGTAAAAAATATTCAGATTGTTCCCTTAAAAACATTTTATGGGGTTTTTTAAAAACTAATTTGGCATTAAACAGTCTATTGCTGATCATGATTTTTATTTTTTTTTTATGCCTAAAACTACATAAGTCAGTGCTTCCTGTCTTAGGAAATGAGTCTGAATCTACAACATACGGTATAATGACACCATTTCTGTTTCAATTTTTGTTCTCCTCTTGCTGATCAGTGATAAGTATTTGAAAAGTTGCTGCCACAGCTAGATACTTATCTGAAACAGCAAATATTTTGTCTTTGCTTTATGAAATGGAAACTGACCTTATTTTGAGCTATCTCATTAACAGATAACAGCCATGCCATCTTTTCAAACAGGGTTTGTGTTCATGTTTGATTAATTATTATAAAGCATTACAAAAACAAATGGAGATAGTTAAGGTTTCATTTGGAGAGCTTTCAGTTGAAGTAAACTGTTGGTGAGCTTGTTCAAGAATAGCAAGATATGAAAACAAGCATTTATTTATTTATTTGGCGGGGGGGCAGAGGTCGACCCTGAGGCCCCTCACATGTGAGGTCCCCAGGGGTCGGTTCTCTCTCTCCTGCTGCTTAACGTCTATATGAAGCCACGGGGAGATCATCCGTGGTCTTGGGGTGGGGTATCATCAATATGCTGATGATACCCAACTTTTTATATCCATTCCGAATCAGCACAGTGATGCCCTCGATGTGATGTCCCGATGCCTGGAGGCGGTGCAGCTCTGAATGGGGAGGAACAGGCTCTGACTCAACCCTGCCAAGACAGAGTGGCTGTGGGTACTAGCATCTCAGTTCCAAGGGAATATTCCATCTTTGGTCATAGGGGGAGAGGTGTTACCCCCTGTGGATAGGGCACACAACTTAGGCATCCTCCTGGATGCACAGTTGACCTTAGAAGACAATGTTATGACCATGACCAGGGTGGCATTTGCCCAGATTCGTCTGGTGCGCCAGTTGTGCCCCTACCTGGACTGAGATGCCTTACGCACAGCCACCCATGCACTTGTCACCTCCCGGATCGACTATTGCAACGCTCTCTACATGGGGCTACCCTTGAAAACCACTTGGAGGCTTCAGTTGGTGCAGAATGCAGCCACGCGGGTAATGATGGGAGTGACCCAATACTCCCATGTTACACCCCTCTTGCGTGACCTGCATGATCACCTATAAAACCCTACATGGCTTAGGTCCAGGGTATTTGGTGGAACATCTGCGGCCAGCAACAGCTCCCCATTGCCCGGTGCACTCACACAGAGAGGGCCTACTTGGTGTCCCGTCGGCCAGGCAATGTCGACTGATTGCCCCTAGGGAGCGAGCCTTCTCTGTAAGTGCATCTACCTTCTGGAATCAGCCCCCCTGGAGCTCCGGGTAGCCCCCGACCTTCGCTCCTTCCACCGTGACCTTAAAACATAGTTGTTTCGCCAGGCTGGCCTGGACTGAATGGGGTTTTAATGGGAATTTTAGTTTTTAGTGTCTTAATTTTAATTTGGACTTGTGTTTTATTGTTGTGAGCCGCCCTCAGTCCTCCTGGAGAAATAAAATAAATATATAAATTTATGTGGCTCTGGATTACACATCATAGATTTCAACTTCATATTAATGCCATGGATTAGTTGTATCTAAAAATAGATCTTTGAACATATATTGACTGAGAATACTCTGTCCATTTTTTTTTGTCTGGTTGTGGCTTTAAATAATTACATTCAGTGTTACACATTTATTTTTCCCAAGTGGAACAATGATTTCTACCTCCCATTAGCCTGAACAAAATCCAGTGTGATCAATCTTCCTCAGGTGTCTCTAACTTGATTAAATTAACGGATGATATACCTAGTGACTCATATTCTAACTCAGAGACATAACTGTTATCTTTAGCTACATAGTTCACTTCACTGGATTTTAAAAGAATCATTTAATTTAAAATATATAAAAAGGTGACTTGCTATGAAGCAAACATTACTCTCTTTATTTTCAGAGTACTTCTATACACAGAATATATAAGCATCTTTAGAAAATAAAATTAGTGGTTTTGTGTAAAGCTTGAGGTAACAATGATCAATAAGGGACTTCACCAGGTTGCCTTCACAAAAATAGGTAGAAGTAATCCTTGACTTTTGACCATAACTGAAGTCAAAATTTCTGTTGCTAGGTCAAACAGTTGTTAAATGAGTTTTCCCCATTGTATGACTTTTCTTGCCACGCTTGTTAAGTGAATCACTGCAGTCGTTAAGTTAGTAACAGGGTTGTTAAGTGAATCTGGCTTCCGTATTAGCTTTGCTTGTCATAAAGTTGTAAAAAGTGGTCACATGACCCCGAGACATTATAAATACAAGCCAGTTGCCTAGCATCCAAATTTTGATCATGTGATCATAGGGATACTGCAACAATCGTAAGTGTGAAAAACAATCATAAGTCAACTTTTTTTCAGTGCCTTTATAACTTTGAACAGTCACTAAATGAAAAGTTGCAAGTTGAGGGATACCTGTACACATATTTTGATGAAAACCAATGAAGCAGCCATTTTATGAATGATCTTCTTCCATGGAAGCCATTTTATAACTCAAAATTATAATTGGTTCTTGTTTCTTCAGCTGAGTCTATGAGAGTGAATGTAATTTTACTAATAGCTAGAAATCCAAAAGACATCAATTACATTCAAGCTGCTTTGAATTTGCAAAATTTGTTTTATTTTATTAAATGCAGACCTCAAGTTGACAGTTGTTTCACACAAATCACAAGATTTCTTCATATATGCAGCCTGAATTAGTTGAAAAAGCTCATTTGATGCTTATTGAAAGTTATCATTATTTGTGCATTAAAAATACTTGGTGATTTATTGCAAATTACTTTTTTCTGGTAGGTCCTGATCTATCCTAATTTCATTCTAGGTCATCTCAAAAATCCATCTTGTCCAGCATTTTTTTTCCATGGTCGTAGATATTGTTGCACTGAAACAGCTCCTTGTCGCTAAGCTAGTAATTTGCTTGCAATGGAAGGAGGAGATAGAAATCCTTTCTGTCCTGGTTAAAATTCTGGCAACATTACATGATGGTCATAGGGTGATTTTTGGTACATTTGAGATTACTGAAGATTCTCTGAAGCCCAATTCCTCATCTGATCTAGCTGGTCTCCCACTTGCAGGATATAATTAATATTGCTTGAAAGATTTTTTTCTCTAACCATCTGAAAGGTTCCTATGACTTTTTAACCATATAATAACTCAAGAAGAAAGAATCCTATAGGAATATGAAGAGTTTTCAATAACTCCCTCAGGTTGATCACGTCTTGCCTAGGATTATGTCACAAGTTCATAAGGACTCACAGCTACCTAGGAAAAAAAATTGTTCATGCCCCAAGTTCTCCTGGTACCTTCACCATAGCATAAGGTTTGTCACCATCATCTCTTAAAACAATACTCTGCTCCTTTGGGATATGCAGACACACACATTCAGACACACACACCTTAATCAAACTGCTCACAACTGAGCATCTACTTGTCTTCTTTGCAATTGATATTGTAACTTACAAGTAAGGTATATAACCTTTATAGATAACCATTAATAGTGTTATCTTTCACAAATTTCTTCAGTAGAATCTCAGAATAAAATTCAAACTGGGCTATACAATGAAAAAATGTATATAAAATGCTACTGACAGTATGCTATTGAGTTGCAGAGTTTGCAAAAGCATGGCACGAACAAATGTATTGAAATTTTACAGAGTATGAATTAGTTAGGTTTCAACTAAAATGTCAGCTAAGCACATTTCTATTTCTTCTTATGCTAGAAATCCTTCCATCAAAACTGGTACTTTTCCACAAGACCCAAAGATGAGGATGGAAATATATATTATATGTTTTTATGTTTTAATGTTCATCAGTAGCACTAATGAACATTATGTGCAACTGCAATATGACTTGATTTATGGAATATGGTGTTATTTAAGAAATAATGCTTACTTTCTAAATTACATTTCTGCATTTTCAACTATATTAAATTTCTCAGCTGATGGTACAAGCCACAAGACAATGATAAGCAGTTCTTGTTCAATGATAGGTTGGTTTTTTGTTTTGTTTTTACATTTCTGATTTTTCAGTGTGGAGGATTCATTGTTCTGGCTTGTTAGGTAATTATTTTCTTCTGGTGAATGTTCCACCATATGAATATACCCTTTTTCTTTATCCCCCCTGAGAATGATAATTGTTTCCTCTTTACAGACAAATCCTCGCAGCAGCAAAAAGGGCTGATCAAGTTGGTCATTTTCTGTGGGTGGCTTCAGACACCTGGGGTTCCAAAATGACTCCAGTAATTCAACAAGAAGATATTGCAGAGGGAGCAATCACCATCCTGCCTAAGCGGGCAACCATTGAAGGTAAGCCCTATCTATTCTGTTGGCCTCCCTATATAATTTATTTATTTTTCTTACTGATGCTTTACATAAAGGCAATCTGTGGAAATTGAATCCGTACAAAGTTATTTTTCATACATCACAATCTTCAGAAAATGAACATCAATGCAACCTAGTTGAAGAGGAGCCATTAGGCTGCTGATAATCTGTCTCCCTTCCAAATTCTGCTATTTCTACAAGTATGGTTTTTTTTAAGCATTTTTTTAAAAAAAAGACTTGAGAGGTTTGCAGTTGATGCTTTGAATCACTTCTGATGGTAAGAAATAGACAACACAGTAGATATTTGAAGCATAGATGCTTTGCTGGCAATGCTGTAGTTATATTTCACATAAGACACTAGTAAAGTCTGGAATGCTGATGTAGACTCTTGATGAATGCAGAGTCATATATAGCAACTCACAGCACATTCTCGAGCAGTATCCAGGATTCTGTATTCAGATGTCTGCCTGTTTGTTGGGAGTTTTCCTTTTTGTTCGTTGGTGCCTCCCAAGTCTGGTATGAAATAAGTCTTAATCATCTAGAGTAGTTGGATTTCAACTCCTCTTGTATTTTGTAGCCTGTTCTCTGTTTGTTTATTGAATTTCTCTGCCACCATCTCTCCTATAAGGTGACTCCGTTTCCAAGTAGATGATTCTGTTACTTTTAGGACTACAGCTCCTATCACCTTTGCTGCTTCATTGGTGGTGGTAGATGTGGGTAAGGACGATGAGCAAAGGATGCTTATGAAATTGTACACCAACAGTGTATGCTTCCAGCATGGGGATCACTTCAATTGCCTAACTAAAGCAAACAGGCATCTTTATTAGGCAGCAGTAATATGGGAAGATGTTGGAGGTAATGACAGTAGCAGTGAAATCATATTGGTTAGGAGAAGACAGTGGTAAATCATTTCTGCACTTTACCAAAAATGACAAGGATAGATAATCTAAAGTGATTAAAGACTTAATGCTTGATGATGAACCCCTCGAGTCAAATGATACTCAATATTTTACTAAAGAACAACTGTGGAACTTTCACAGTACTAATGGTGTTTATGATAGATCTAGATTAAAGACTTTGGAAAATCTAGTTGCTGCTATTGCCATGCAGGATGAGAAGATGCAAAAACGAAAATACAGGAGGAACATGTAACACAGGAAGCATGTGCATGGGAAAGGTCAGTAAAATGAAAGTTGAAATGAACTGGCTACACATTGACATTTTAGGCATCAGCAAATTGAAATAGAGTGAAGTTGGATCCTTTCAGTCGGAAGATCATACTATTCACTACTGAGGATATAAAAAACCAAACGAAAAAGAAGGATGGCTTTGCTTTCATAGGGAAGATAAAGCAAAGATGGTATTAGAGTACAATGTAGTCAATGACCGAATAATATCAATTAGCCTTTGCAGACAACCCTTTAATATGATGGTTATCCAAGCTTATGCTCCAACCACTGATCCAGAAGAACAGCAGCTTGATGAGTTTTGTGCTCAAGTCCAATTTGAAAGTACAGAATGTGCAAGCAAGATATGTTCTTTGTGTATGAAAACTGAAATGCCAAAGTTCAAAATAGAAATTCTGAAAATGAAGTTGGATTCTGAGGCCCAAGAAAGAGAAATGAAATATGATAATGACCTTACCAGTTTCTGCCCATCCAAGAACTTCTTTCTAACTAATACAGTCTTCAAGCAACTGAAGCAATGCCTGCACACATGGACATCACTAGAAAGATAACACAGAAGTATAGTTGTCTACATTACTGATACAAAGAATTAGAAGCACTCAATTAAAATGTTAACATATCCAAGAATAACTATGGAACAGATCATGAATTGTTCATATGCAAATTCCAAGTTAGGCTAAAATGGAAGGTTAAAAAAGTATAACCTGTTTCCATGATGAGTGTATATCCATCATTTTTAAGTGGAACATAAGAATCACTTTGAAGTCCTGAACACCATTGAATAGAGACCCAGGGGAATTGTAGTGTGATATCAAAATGTTCTTAAAGATGAATGCAAAAAGATACTACCAGAGAACAAAGAACAGAAGAGAGCAAACTGGATGTAAGAACAGATGATGGAAATTGCAGAGAAGAACAAGCCAAAACCAGAAAAGACAAAGATCTCAAGAAGGAATTTCTTAAAGAATTTCACAAAGCTGATAGATCAGACAAGAAGCAGTATATTACAGTGATAGCTGTAAATACATTATACCTGGAAACAGACATGGAAAAACATAGTTTCCCAAAAGTCTCTGAACTAAGAAGGCTGTTCCAGCCTCAAATTGATATGCTAAAGGATACATAATATTAGATTCAAAGAAGGTCAAAGATGGAAGGACTGTATTGGGATTCTGTACAATAGGTATATCAATACTCAAATTACTTTGGAAGTTATTCTCTATTTAAAGAACATGTACATCTAGAAGATGAGTAGAATATCACCCTAGTCATTACCTGGTCAGAAAGTTACAGGAACTAATGTATTATTTACAGAATAATATGTAGGAGAAGAAACAGAATGGTAATCAGTAAAGATTCTAACAATTCCAGAAAATCTGGAGAATGGAGAAACACAGTATTCAACAGATAGGAAGAAGTCACTCTACATTCCAATATCAAAGAAAGAAGACTTAAAAGTATACAAAATCCTTAATTTCACATGCTGGAAAAATAATGCTTAGGATCATCCATGAGGGATTAGAGCCCTGCATAGAAAGAAAAATGCCAGATGTTCAAGCTGATTTTAGAAAAGGCCAAGGAACCAGGGTCATTAATCATGATGCATTATAGGTAATTGAAAAAGCCAGAGAATACAAAAACAGAAGTCAAATACTTCATTTATTAAAGAAATGCATTTGATTGTGTTAACCATGTAAAGCTATGGAATGTTATGGTGGTAAAAGGTATCCCTCCCATACAAATTCCTATTGCTATTGTACACACACAATCACAAGCTGCTCCTCAAGTTGTTGTTGCATAAAGTATAAAAGTTAATTTAGAACATAAATTGTTGTCGCCATGTATTTAATTTTTCTTGCGCTTCTGTTTAGGTTTACAGTAAGTATAATGCTGGTGCAAAACGTATTGGGTTTTTTTCTGTTCTACTCAATATAAATGTTGTAACAATACTCATTATCCCTTTGGGGCAACCCTTCCATCATCGTGCACATGTAAAAGACATGGAAAAGAAATGGGGGATGCAATGGTAAAAGGTACCTCTCCATTCACATGTGAGCTGTATTCACTACAAACCTATAAGATGCCCCCTCCTCCACCCAATACATGCGAATTTCTCGAAGAGCCCCTTCTGGGAGTTGAAGTCCACCAGGCTTAAAGTTGCCAAGGTTGAAGACCCCTGTTCTAGTTCAACCCTCTGCCCAAGGCAGGAGTCTTTATACCATTCCAAACAAATCATTGTCCAATCTTTTCTTGAAAACCTCGAGTGATGGTGCAGCCACAACTCTGGGAGACAAGTTGTTCCATTGCTTAATTGTTGTCGCTGTCAGGTAATTCCTCCTTATTTTCAGATTGGGTTTCCCTCTGACTTGCTTCCACCCATTGCTTCTTATTCAGCATTCAGCTATTAAATTGACACCCTCTTCCCTGTGACTGTCCTTCAAGTATCAGGAGACTGCTATCATGTCTCTCCTAAGCCTTCTCTTCATTAGGCTAAATATACTTAGTTTCTGTAGCCTGTGGCCCAGTAAACCAAATTTTTCTGTTCTCTTATCATGATGTTAAAAATGTCATAGCTAGCATACTAAACTAGAAGGAAGGTGTTAATAATAAGGTCACCCAGATGGCTTTATCCACAATCCTGCATGCTGTAATGGTCTTTGTCTAATAGGTCAAACACATATAAACTTTGGTTCTGCTTTTGCTTAGGGGACTTTACCAAGCTACCAATGCTTTACTGGGAGCTTGGTGTACAATGTTGTTGTTTGCAGCTTTAATAATATTATTTTGTACCTTTACAGTGATTTGATTGTTTTAGATGAGACAGGTTTTGGCTACAGCAATGCCCTTAGGAAAATGTACTCATGAGAAACCTATACACAAGAAAGGAGAAGTCACAGTCAGTTGCAAGTCAGCAAAGGATTGAGATAAAGCTATATTCCATATTTACCCAATCTCTATGCTGAATATATATTGAAGAAGGATGGACTGGAAGAAGGTGACAGTTTTAAAATTGGATAAGAAACATCAGTAACCTGTATTATCCTGATGCCACTATTCTGTCAGATGAAAATGCAGATGATCCTCTAGCTTCAGTAATGAAACTGGAGGAGCATGGTGGAAAAAAAATGAGGCTAAGATTAAATATTAAAAAGACCATGCTAATGATTACCAGTGCATCAATCATCCTTAGAGTTGACAAGAAATAAGCAGAAAAGATGCACTTGGTCGGATAGTTATGAAGTCCTTAGAAAGTGTATTTTGGGTATCTTGATGTGAATATACCTACAAGAATTAGAATGCAGGAAATTATTGTGCCTTTGATTCACTATGGAAAGAAAAATGGAACATCTGTAGCAGGATGGAAAGAGTATTGATACTTTTGAACTTTGGTGTTGGAGAAGATTCCTGAGAATACCAATAGATAGCTAGGAAAGCAAACAAATAGATCATTGTATAAATTCCTAGCTCACTTGAGAAGTCTATAGATTCTGAAAAGATGGAAGGCAGTAGAAGAAGCAAATGATCAGCAGGAAGATGAATGGACTTGATTGCAGTAGTGCGGAGTACATCTAAAGGGCTAGCTTGTGAAAAGATCATTCCGGAAAATGTCTATGTGGCTTATTTATTTATTAAACCAATTTACATAAACATCTGTTTCATAAGCAAGTGACTCCGAACAGCATACAAGGGAGCTAAAAACAAACAATAAATATATTAAAAAGTATAAAACTAAACTAAATTAAAGAATAAATTGCTAAGAAACTTGATGGCAAATTATCAATCAATTACTACTGTTGCCTTTGCAATTGATCTGATGCATATTTGAACACATTTGAACAGTTTCCCACTTACATGGCTTCACCAAACTCCTTGTTCACTTGTTGGAACAAGCAGTATAGGAAATATAGCTTGTCATCTTTTAAAACATTCTGTTGGAACTCAAAAACAATCACATGAAAGAAAACCATTCTGTATTTCTAGCCCTGTCAGAACGGGAAGTAGTGTATAAGAGCATCATAGCCTTCTGGAAATAAGTCATTGAGGTTTTATTATTTAATCATTAGAGGCTCTATAATAGAAAGGCTCAGGTGTGCCAAACAACAAAATCATTATTCCATTTCCTCCTCCATATGTTCAAAATGACATAAATCATTAAATCAACTAGTTCTTCTTTTCCCTAATAATTACTTTTTAAGACTTGTTTGAACATAAGGATTGTTAATCTCACAGCATTTTAATTCCAGAGATTCATTGCTACTACAAAGTTTTAATAGAGGTGGACTTTCCCCATTCATTATAATCTCTATATTTGCAAGACCTTCATTCCCAGGTAAACTACTAGTAACATTTGGGGTCTTGTAAAGAAGATAGGACTAAAGACAAAGTATTTAAAGGACTAAGGACAAAGTATTTAAAGATGCTAGAGTTTATGAGAAATGGATATGTTCTTCTCAATATTATTAGGATTACCAGATAATTAAGAGCTTTTCCAGAAAATGTTTGTTAAAATGTAGTTGTTTACATGAAATGTTCTTCTGACTTGTTATACAGTCAGTGGATAATCCTTTATGTAAAAGCCAGGTCCCTAAAGAGCTCTAGTGCTCTACGACAACCTCACAGCTGGTTAGAAATGCAAATATCTCTGACACTCAAATATACTTGGTGATAGGAAGGGAATAAATAATCACCATAATATCTAAAGAAAGCACAGAACAATTAAAATCAACTTCAGACAGAGCTGGACAATAAAGAAAATGAATCCACATTATGACAGAATAATGTGGGTACAATTGAAGGACTCTAAATTATTAGCCAAAGAATATTAATATTAAGTTTTGTCCCTGGCAATTAGGCTGTTTCCTGTTATTTTTTTTCTTGTTTTCTGTCTCTAATTTAAGTATAATAGGCTAGGAATAATCTGATGCTAATTTATCATGTAACGTCCTTTTCATGTTTTCCTTCAAAATATTGCTACACTCCCATCCTTAAGACTTACTTATTTCAACAAGCCGGCCTAGCTTGATTTGTTTTAATGGGGTTTTTTAAATTTTGATATTATCAATTTTTGGGTTTAATTGGGTATTTTAACTTGTAGATTTGAGATTTTTATATTGAAACGCCGATGATTTAATTTAATTTTAAACTTTTTAAATATTTGTACTATATGTGTTTTAATTTGGCTGTTCACCGCCCTGAATCCCCCCAGGGAGAAGGGCAGTATATAAGTTGAAATAAAATAAAATAAATAAATCCTCTCCTCCTTTCAAAACTAGAGAAACAGGCTATCGTACTCATTCTTTGATGGCTTGGTTTTCGTGTGTTAGTTGGCACCAGCATCTGTTAAAATTTCCAGCAGCTATTCCCAACAAGTTCTCAGTTTTGTCATTGTTGTTAACTAACATCATTCCATTCCTAAGCATTTAGAGAAAATGATGGGTGAAGAATGGGTCTTTTGAGATCCAAAAAAGATGGTATGTTATCTGCTTTAATGAGCTTGGGCTGACTTGTGAGTCTCAAAGGATATGAGAAGATTTTTTCTTTTTGGATAAACTTTAGAAATGTAATTAGTCAATTAATTCAGTTTTTCTTGTAGCTCAACTTTTCTGTCTATTGCATCCATTAAAACCTATAGTGTCTGTATGTTTGTCCATCCATCAATCCATCAATCCAGCCAGCCAGCCAGCCAGCCGTCTGAAACAAGATCAGATACAATTTCTCGATAATGACCTTTCCTTGTTTTATTTGCAGAGTTCAGGAAGCAGGATTTGCTTAAATGTGGAGGGAAGCTGTAGGTTCCAAATGTGGACCTTTGGGATATTTATGTTTCATAAATGATCCCTGCTCATTTCTTGGTGGCTACCTCTTTTATAACTGTTTCGATATCATACATCCAATATCAGTGCAATAGCAATAGCAATAGTACTTAGACTTATATAGCACTTCACTGTGCTTTACAGCTCTCTCTAAATGGTTTATAGAATCAGCATATTGCCCCAACAATCTGGGTCCTCATTTTACTGATCTCGGAAGGATGGAAGGCTGAATCAACCTTGAGCCTGGTGAGATTCGATCTGTCAAATTGCAGGCAGCTGGCAGGCAGCAGAAGTAGCTTGCAGTACTACATTCTAACCACTGCGCCACCGCGGCTCATATAGTGATAGTTATTGATACTTATTTGATACTTGCCATAAGAACTTCAGGATTCATATGTTAATATTATTTAGAAGGCTTCAGTCACATTTCTGTAGAAGTGTTTATTAAGTCACACTGCTCTTTTTACCTATCTCAACCTTATTGAAGGAAGGTTTGCAGAATCATGAATGAAGCTACCATAGTTTCTGTTTTATTATTAAACTGTATATCAAATTGAAATGGAAAGGGACTTTTTAATATCATATTTGTATATCCAGCTATTCCCAAGACAGTGTATATATTGAAAGGCAGATAAACCAGTAGTTAATAACAGTGAGTCTCCATGTAGTTTAAGTGAAATGATGAGTGTTAAACCAAATGATGAAAATATTTTTTTTATTCTTATTGCAATGCTGTATGTGTTGCATATTGAATATTTTTTTAAAAAACTATTATGGCTTTTGTGTTTATATGACAACTTGTTTTATACTTTAAGTTTTATTTCATCATTTTTCTTGATAATGAGCTTTCCAATGGTTTTACACGACAAAGAGTGCTATAATGAATCACTAAAAAAAATAAGTGGCATGCATACCATAGAGATTGATCCTTTTTCCCCTCAAATAAAAAAAAATATTTAGTATCAGTAAATAAAAAATAAATAAGCAGTTAGAACAAAAAATAATAATTTCCAATGAAAATAAATATAATTTTTCAAGGTGTTTATTATTTAAAATGTAAGATCAGCATGCCTTATTGTTAAATGTGGGATTTTTTCTAGGCCTCTTCTGTTCATACTTGAAAAGAGAAAAATCTGAGCCTTAGTATCTCACTTGCATTAAAAGTGATATCTCCAAAGAGTTTTAAAGTTATTTTCAGTGGTGGGCTGCAACCGGTTTAACAATTAGTTCGATGAGTGAACCCTTTCTGCGTGCATGCGCCCTTTGAGCATGTGTGCAGCATTCAAAATACAGCAATTTGAAGCTCAGCTGCTTACCTTCGAAGGCAGCCCCAGTAAGTAGAACAGTGGAGGCATGGAAATTAGCTGTGCCACATGAATCAGCTGAGCCAGAACAAAGGAAATATAGGACAGGATAGGTCAGGGGCAGGTGGGCGGAGTCATCTGATAATTGGAACTGCCCATTTGCCTGAACTGGTCCGAACCGGCAGCAGCCCACCACTGGTTATTCTGATTTCTACTGAGATTTCTCCAATTTGCTATATAGAATGACTATTACACTTGAGAATTTATAAGCATAATACATCTTAGAAGCCACCAAGGTGGGAATGAAATTGTCTTGAGACTGATGGATATGAAAGATTATGTTTCCTACAAATTAGGCTCAAATCTTGGTAACTTTATGGATAGCCCAGATAGTCATCTTTCCAAGAATATGAAAGTGGCATGTCATTGCTTTCTTCCATTTTTTCCCTTGACTTATCCAGTCGTCTACAATCCTAGCCTCTTTTAGAGTTTTCTCATCTAAGTGGTAATCATCTTACACTGCTTAGTTGTTGTTGTTGGTTTGTTTGTTTTTTTTTTTTTTTGAGATGAGCTAAAATGGATTAGGTTGTATCACTGTAAGCCACCCAGAATCACTTGGTTGAGTTAGGTGGCTATAGAAATAAACAAACAAACAAACAAACAAATCATCAGCTGAGACTGATACTTCGAAATTTTGATGGAAAGTAACATTATGAATAAAGGCAAATAGATCTATCCCAGATAATGTTGCAGGATCCAATCTGGATCGGTCACAGGGACCAGAAGTTTAGTCTCCTGAGCTTTTGGACTTATGCTGGAACCCACCCTCAGACACAATCAGAGAAGTTCCCTGATGATGGGTTTCAACATGAGACTAAAAGCGCAGAAGCCTAAACCTCTGATCCCAGGGGCTGACCCAGAGTAGATTCAGAAGTTAACATTTTTGGCAATTAAAATCTCACATTATTGAAGTATCCATAGTTCCCATGAATTCAAATAATAGTAAAGAAATGTTGTGGTCCAATAATGTATTAGTTATTTTGAAAGCATTCCATTAGTGTATGCCAAGTGGCATGCTGGTGAAACATATTTGTTATTGTCCAAAAGATTGATTATCAGTATAGGCCTCCTATGACTTTATTTGAGTCTTAACATAGCCTGGTCTTGTCTGATGTAAATATAATCAGTTTATATGGCATTCTGTTTAAAAGCTCTGTTTAATCAGAGCTACTTAGTATTGATAAGCAATAAACTGTACCCATATTTAACCAGCAAAATCAATAAAACTGTCTGCATTTTCTCCAGATGGCTTTACCAAACCTTATTTAGGGACAAGAAGAAAATTGTAAAAATGATTTTTTGAATAAATTATACAACAGGGGATACTTTTGTGATATGAGGGAGGCCAAGGACAGGATATTTTTTTTCCAATTCTGTTTCTATTTCTTTAGAACGTTATCATTATTTGGAAAAAAATATTAACAAAGGAGTCTAGTTTCTAAGGGGACTTTAAGGGACTTTCTTAATATTCTTCTAGAAGACAAATACAGACACACACAGAGGGGAGAGGGAGAGGGAAAGGGGAGGGGTAGAGAGAGGGAGGGAAGGAGAGAGAGTGGGGAGTGGGGGAGAGAGAGAGAGGGAGAGGGAGGAGATTGAAATGCCAACTATGTTCTTCCCTTTAGCTGGTCCCATGAGACACAGCAGCATCAATTAACCAAACTGAATGCCCAGCTCTTAGCTGATTGTTATTGTGAGCAAAAATGTAAGAGAAGCAAAATTTTCCTTTTTTTTTTACCGCTAGAGGATTATTGGTCTTTATGTCACATTCAGAGAGTGACACTTGAGCTCCACTTTGTGGGGGAGGGGAAAGCTAAAAGGTCAAACCGCTTAAAACCAAGAAGAATTACATCCTAGGATAGGGAATATATCAGTGATAAGTAATAGCAAACCTCACTGAACTCAAATGCTGTACACACAAGAAAATTGTGTTATCTAGTATGAAATGTCTCAACAGAGGAATAAAGGAGAATACGTGCAGATAGAAACTGATGAAATGTAACAGAGGTACATATTTGCACATGTGTAGTTGTTACTTAGATGTGGATAATAAATTTAAACTGAAGCTTTGAAAATGAAACAGAGACATGATAAAGAGATACTGTGTTATAGGAGAGAAAGAGAGGGAGAGGGAGGGAGGGAGAGAAAGAGAGAAACACTGGGGAGTAAGCACTCAAAGTGGCATCTCTGATAGCCTGAGTAGTTGCTAAGAACATGGAGGATTATGACTTAAGAGATCCAAGTTCAAGTCTACCCTCAACCATGACATTTACTAAATAATTTAAGAGCAATCTCTGCCTCTCAGTTTAACTCAACCTGATGGAGGAATACATCTCTATAAAATATTGATTCTGAAGTATTTTATTTATATACTGCTAAATCTGCCAACCGTTCTTAGTAGTTTAAAATTTAAAATTAAAACATTTATGCTACAAAAAGAATAATGAAAACATCCTGCCATTTTTTTTAAAAGAAGCAAAAGCAAAAAATAAGCATGACCTCTCAAAAGTACTATTATTCAATCCAAAAACAACATTGTAATAATAACTGATTATTAAGATTAACTAGCCAGCACCTTCTGGAAGAATACTCTTTTTATTTGTCTTCTAGAAAAATATTAAGAAAGTCCCTTAAAGTCCCCTTAGAACCTAGACATAGTGCTTATGATGTAGTGACATTAAAATTTGGAGGCATCTGATCGCCAATGTTGGCATGCAAGGAAAGAAAATCAGAAGATGCAAAAATAAAATTACATTGAGAACATGGAATGTAGTAAGCATGAACACAAGAAAGTTCAAACCAGTGAAAGATGAAATGAACTGATTACACATTTATTTATTTATTTATTTATTTATTTGTTTGTTTGTTTGTTTGTTTATTTGTTTGTTTCATCAAGCACGTCTTAAATAACGGATATAAGTGTAGACATAATTATGAATACATGAGATGGATACAAATAAAAGGGAATGTTAGGACAACTGGTGTGCTTATGCACGCCTCTTAGGAATGGGATGAGGTCGACAGTAGACAGTCTGAGGTTAAAGGTTTTGGGGAGAAACCACAGTCAGATCGTGCATTCCAGGCATTGATCACTCTGTTGCTGAAGTCATATTTTCTGCAATTGAGTTTGGAGCGGTTTACTTTAAGTTTGTATATATTGTTTCCTCATGCATTGTTGTGGTTGAAGCTGAAGTAGTCATTGACAGGTAGGACATTTCAGCAGATAATTTTATGTACTATGCTTAGGTCAGAATGATGACGGCATAGTTCTAAATTGTCTAAGCCCAAAATTTCAAGTCTGGTGGCATAAGGTATTCTATCGCGGGTAGAGGAATGGAGGACTCTTCTCGTGAAATATCTCAGGACACTCTCAATTCTACTAATGTCCAATATGCATTGCGGGTTCCAGACAGATGAGCTGTATTTGAGAATTGGTCTAGTAAATGTTTTGTATGCTCTACTTAGTAGTACAATATTACCAGAGAAGAAATTATGCAAGATTAACAACTTTTAATGCCTTTTTGGCAATGCTGTTACAGTGAGCTCTGGCACTTAGATCGTTTGAGATGAGTACTCCAAGGTCTTTGGCAGAGTGAGGGTTGTCTACAAGGTTGTATCCACCCAGCTTGTATTTTGTGTTTCGATTTTTTATTTTTTATTTGCCAATGTGTAAGACAGAGCATTTGTTGGTTGAGATTTGGAGTTGCCAATTGTTTGACCATTCTAACAGATAGTCAAGGTCTTTTTGTAGGGTAGCAGTATTGTTGATGGTATTGAATAGTTTTACATCATCAGCAAAGAGAACACTGTTACTTATAATATGATCGCAAAGGTTGTTTATGTAAAGTATGAAGAGTGTGGGTCCTAAAATCCTTCCTTGGGGGACACCACTGTTAACAGGTGCAGGGTTTGATAAGGTGTTCCCTATTTTGAATGCTTGTTGCCTGTTTGATAGGAACACAGCTATCCACTTACGCAGGGATCTAGAAATGCCATAAGATTTTACTTTTAGAAGTAGTTTGTCATGTACTACTGAATCAAAGGCTTTACAGAATTCTCTATAAATTGTGTCTATTGTTTTACCCTGGTTGAGTTGTGATGTCCATATGTTTTTGCAGTGTAAGAGTTGCAAATTGCAGGACAATTTTTTTCTGAAGCCAAACTGCTTGTTAGAGAGTAGGTTGTTTCTCTCTAAGTAGAGGGTAATGGATTGGTTTATGACTGATTCCATGACTTTGAATGTGATGCAACATAATGAGATTGGTCTGCAATTTTCAATTAGGCTGGGGTCACCCTTTTTGAAGATAGGGATGACCATGGCTAGTGACCATAAATTAGGCAAGGAGATGGTTCTGAAAGATATTTCATAGATTATGCTAAGAGGTTCTGCTATGGTGGGTGAGAGCTTTTTTAAGAAGTAGGCACATAATCCATTAGGGCCAATAGATAGAGATGGTTTTAATAATGCCTTTGCATAATGACTTTTCAATGGCATCTTCTGTGAAATCGACATGTAGTAGATCATTGTGATTAATTGTGGTACAATTGGGAAATGTGGGGCATAATCCATTGTTGTTTATAAAAACTGAACCGAAAAATGTGTTGAAGAAGTTGGCCTTAACGGTTTCATCATTACAGTCTTTCCTGTTTGGCCCTTTTAGTGGTGGGATGGATCTTGAGTCTTTAAGTTTGTTGTTTACAAAATTATAGAATGCCCGGGTAGATTTTGTGCATAGTAGGTTTTCCTTTTGTGTGCTATGATAATTGTTGCATTCTGCCTTTATCTGTTGGCATAAGTATTTGTAGCAACTTTTGAAGTTAGCTATGTAGCCACTTTTGTTTTTGCGCCAAAGAGGGAGCTTTTTTGGACTGAAGCTTTCTTATTGTTATGGGTAATTTGTTTTATCCTGGTTTTGGGGATTATTAGTGGTACATGTAGTTTGATGATTCTTTTGACTTTGTGTAAAAAGATGTTATAATAGTCATTGGCAGTGATGCCGCCAGTGAGCAGAGTTTGCCAGTCAAGAGATGAGAGGTTGTCAGTTACAAGATCATAATTGGCTTTTCTAAAGTTATACTTTGGGATACTGTCATTATGATCATCTTTGTAAGGACATAAATTGAGGCAAAAGTCAATCGGGCTGTGGTCATTGTTTGAAAAAGGTTTGTTTATTTGTAGACCATAGATTGAAAGATCTCAGAAGATGAGATCAAGTCAGTTGTTTAGTGTTGTTTGTTCGAAGTTGATCCAATCCCAGATTAGTAACGGAATTGTACATGGTTATATGTATTGATTCTGTTGTACATTCATTAAGGATCCAATTAATAAGAGGTAGATTGAGGTCACCAAGAAAGATTGGAAATAGACCTGAGGATCATAATATTTACTATTCAGGACATGAAAAATGAAGGAATAGCATGGCTTTCATAGACAAAAAGGTTATAGTAAAGAAAATACTTCTTTATGTTCATTCAGTAACTGAATAATATTGATTAGCCTTTGTGAAAACCTTTATCCAAGCTTATGCTCCAAACACTGACCCAAAAGAAGAGAAGGTTGACATATTTTGGGTCAAGTTCAATATGAAATTGACATAACATGAAAGAAAGATGTACTGCTTGTGTTTGGGGACAAGAATACCAAAAGTTGTAAATATTAAGGGGAAAAATGCAGTTTCCCAGACCATATAGTCTGAGAAACAAAAATAAATGTTTTATATGAGTGGTTTTTATCCAATTGATAAAACCACACAGAAGGTAGTGGAAGGTGGTGGTTATGCAAATTTGTTTAATACATAAAATAAAATAAATAAAGCAGGAGAACATTTTATCAGTTTCTGCGTATCCAGTGATTTATTCATTGTTATTCAAATCTTAGATACCTCTCATCTACACTATTGCATCATATTCTACATGGGACAGTCGTTAATGGCCATTGGGAATCTATAGCTGTATCAAAATGCAGCATTATGAGCAGTTATGCTATAGTCCTGTGACTCCACTGCTATGTAAGCAGCATTAGTTGCCAATAGTATTTTACTAAGTAATTTCTGGTGGATTCAAGGTGCTGGCTAACACAGAGTGGCTACTACTCAATCCTAACAATAAAACGTGGCTATATGAGGGACTGACATTACATTTTGTAAAATCTGACAGAGTGAATATGCTTTATGTCTCATTAATTAAGCAATGCCATTTGATAGGAAGTATACTTTCTCTATTGTAGCAACTGTCCTAAGAAATAGTATCACCCAATAGAATAGAATAGAATAGAATAGAATAGAATAGAATAGAATAGAATAGAATAGAATAGAATAGAATAGAATAGAATAGAATTCTTTATTGACCAAGTGTGATTGGATACACAAGGAATTTGTCTTGGTGTATATGCTCTCAATGTACATAAAAGAAAAGATATACTCATCAAGAATCATAAGGTACAACACTTTTTGTATGGACCTTTGTTCCTCCCTCCCTCCCTCCTTCCCTCCCTCCCTCCCTCCCTCCCTCCCTCCTTTCCTTTCCTTTCCTTTCCTTTCCTTTCCTTTCCTTTCCTTTCCTTTCCTTTCCTTTCCTTTCCTTTCCTTTCCTTTCCTTCCTTCCCTCCTTCCCTCCCCCCCCTCCCTCCCTCCCTCTTTCTTTCTTTCTATGACTTTTCCCTTAAGGTCTAAGATCATGGGCCTATTCAGGCATTTTGCTAGTTGGGTTATGCAATAATATTTCTAGTCCTTTGTTGTTGTTTTACTTAGGTTTAATTGTATGCCACCCAGTGTGAAATTTAAATTGGGTTAGATGTGTAAACTGAAAGAACAAACAAATATCTCCTTAAAGAATACCTATCTCTACCCCCCTGAGAAATTTTCTTACATCTTAACCACTGAAATCAGATTTACTCAACATAAATGTGTCATATTGAACAGAGTACAGGGAAGTGGAAAGTTGGATTTTTTTTAAAAAATGAAAATTTTACTTTTCATAAATTACAACAAATAATATTAAGCATTAAGCCCAAACAACCCGTTTCTATTGTACTTGGCTATAGTACTAGAGTTGTATTCTATAACAAAATGAAACCATGTAAAAAGATAGATGCATTATATCTCCATCACCAAATATAATATAATATTATATCTTTAAAAGAGGTAAAGGTATAATATGCCATCACATTTGACCATATAACAACATCTGTTGGTTGTGTTGTATTTATTCTTTGGCCTAGCAAGCTTCCAAAGGGACACAATTTCACTACTGCCCTACCTTTTCTCTTTTGGTAGATCTAAATGTGAATTGTTACTTTTCTACAAACCTTCATGGTATAATTTTCTTCAAGTCTTTCTTTATCCTTGGAGACCATATAACAGGAGCATTGAGGTTCACCCCATCTTTCCTAATGTTCTGATCATACTTCTTTCTCTTTTCTGCGTTGTGCTTCTAAAAGATATTTGTGAGTTAAAAACCAGATGAAGACAAGAAATGCACAGCTCCAGGAGCTGAACTATTTGCTTCCTGTGAAGATGTGGCAGTTGATAAATGGATCCCACCAGCTTTTTTGCACAGATGTCATTGCTGCTTGAAGTTGATTATATTTTTTAAGGACTACTTTTATGCCTTAGCTAAGAGCATTCAAATGTTAATTACACAGGCATACGAGTGTGGTAATCTCATTGTCGTTTTCTCTTTCAGCAATGCAGCGTGCATCTCGTCTCATCTCTCTCTCTTTCTCTCATGAACACCTTTTTCTCAGCTTGTCCTCTGACAAAAAAAAGGCAAATACAGCCACAAAGCAGGATAATAACTATAATTAGAAATTATTCTTCTGTCAAACAATAGGGAAAAAGTTTCAACTCCTCAACTGATTTTCATTGCAGAATTAAAGGTGAGGAAATCACAAGCTAATATAGCATTATACAGTATGATTCAGATTTACTCAGACATAAGTCCCACTGAGTTCAGCAGCACCTGCAGAGGATGACGGAAGGACATACTATACACACTTAACAACAGCCAGAGTGGTTCCGTATGTAGAATACAAAACCTATCTTAAAGAGAAAGGAGTTGGCACTTCTGTTTTTGATTTGAACATGATGTCTTTGACTACCTTAGTATGCTCTGAAATAAGTCAGGATATTAGCTTGGGAAAATGCAGTTTTGTCCAGCAGATAGAGTCACTTTATACCAAATTTGGCTAGTATGTATATATTTTACTACCATGTATCTAAGCGTATACTCACCTCAAAGTTCTGATGCAGTGTTGGTGGTGCTGTGGTTAGAATGCGATATTGCAGGCTAATTCTGCAATATCGCATTCATAGAATTGATAACTAATTTCTCTAATTTAAAATTTCTGAACATGTCAAATGCTGAGGTCATATTTTTAACACCGTATGGCTGTTTGTCTGCAAAAATGTTCAGTACAAACAGGTACATGTTGAATATTAACAAGCTACTTGCAGATTTCAATAATCATGCTGTTTAATATGGCTGGGCTTGCAAAGGCAATTGGAGTAAATATTTTTTTCATGCTGTGGCATGTTAATTGACTTTTAATTATTCTGCAGATATCTAAGCATTGGAGAGACTTAAAAGTCCTTCCAATGATGGGAGAATTTACTGTCTTGCAAATTGACTGTGAGGACTGCCGATCTCTTTCAGCACCTCTTCCCTTAATGCAGGCCCTTATTTTCACTTGCTGGCCCTGGAAATGATTATTATTGCACTGATGTTGTCTGCAAGCCTCTAAATGTCATTTATTTGTCTGTGTCTGTGTTAGCAAAAAAAAAAAAACAAAAAAAAAAAAAACACCCAGATGGAAACTGAATCTAAATGTTAGGAAAACTAGAACTTCTTTTAAAGAAACAAGGTAGTATTTCCATCCAGGCAGCATGCCATTTTTATCGCTTTTAACATTTTGCTATTTGTTACGTAAAAGAGAATAGTCCAGTATTGGATTAGGTCCCATCTAACTGCCTTTGGACAGCTACATAAGCATGGCAAACCTCTTGACAACCTGGATAGCATTCTTAAATTTCCTGCTCAGAGTGACTCAGTGCTTAACTTATAAACTGAAAGCAAAGTTTTGGGAGAATTTCCATAAACACAGGAAGCATTACTGCTTAATATGCAGATCTTGGGAGACTAAGAAATGCAATTTTATTGCAGCAAGTTCATGTTACCAAATTAAAGTAGTTCCTTTCTTCATTTTAATTCGTTATGGGACCATTCTAGCCTTCCTAACCACAGCCTATTCCAATATGATCTTTTAAAGTCACAAAAATGCAATGCATGACTTTATTTTTGGTTTGCTATATGCTGATTGGGGGTGGGGGGAAGCAGAAGGTTCTTCCTCAGTCACTTAGACAATGACTGAACTGAAGTTTCTTATTAATTGTCCATGTGGGAACAGCTGCTCAACTTTGGTTGATTTTGAAATGTTATAATAGGGATGAAATAGCATCAGCAAATGCCAGGGTTGTATGCTAGACCTGGAAGTTTTAGAAAAAATATTGGAAGAAGATGCTAAAATTATTTCCTTATTATTGTCAAGAAAACTACATGAATGTCTTCATAAAGTCATCAGGAGCTACGTTCTGCAAGAATGTAATGCTATCTTATTACAATGTTCACAAAACAATCATTATAAAGGTGTTTCTCATTATACATGATTATGGTGAAAATTATATTTTTGAATTATGCTTTGACTTTAGCAGATCCTAGAATTATATTTGCAGCAGGTGGTTCAAGAGTGCTTTATTTGTGATTCCTCACCCAAATGGATAAAAAAAGATCAATTTCTTGAATTAATTTTAGTTTCTGAAGAATTGTAAGGCTGCTTTGCCTCTAGCACTCTGTTTCCATGGCACACCTGGCAGAAAGCCAAACATATGTGCAGGTGTTTTCTGGGCTGGAATGGTACATACTTACATAGCAACTAGTGAAGTTGTAGGTTTTTAAAGGAACCACTCAACTGCACAGTGGTACATGTTTGTACATGTTTGTTCATCCCAACTGCTTTTGTGCTTTGCCCATGTGACATTTACAGATCAGAACTTGTTCATCACCCAGAGGAATTCTGCTTTCTTATTCTCCATTATCTACCACTTGCTTCAAATATTACTCTTACAACCAACCCCCCCATTTTCTTGGGACCTCTGTATCAGCTTCTTCTCCTTCCAGTCCCTGATAACTGACTGGAAGGAAGGTTTTGGCCCACTTGGGTAGTCAACAATTACCTAGTGTTTCTCAGCCTCTGGAAGTCTTGGTTTGAATCCACTCATCTTAAATTTGCCAAGGTTGAAAAACACTGGTCTATTCATAATCACTTGGAATCTTACAACTGTCAAGCAAACATTGATAAATATTGTAATATCTCCCTTGTTCTGGGCTTTTCTGTACCTAAATATTTCAAATCTAGTGTTTTGACACAGGAAGCAAAAGGAGATGTATTTCCTATTTACCAACAGGCAGAGATGAGAAAGATCCTTATTCTGCCTTCCACAGACCATATATTATTTCACTCTAAACTGACCACTTCTACACTTCACATGTTCTCAGAAAAACATCAGGAGGTGCAGATCTGTCAGCCCTGACAGATGCTTCTCTTCTGAAAATATTGCAGATGATGATTATAAAGCCTGTTCTAGGAGAAGGAAAGAGACTAGACCAATCTGATTTTAAATAGCAGCTAAAGTTTTGCTTCTTCAGTCATACATTTTCAGGATAAGAACTGTTTTAGGACCAGACTACCTTCAACTATTAATTGTTGTACTTTAATTTCTTTTCTATATTGGATTGGAAGGGTTTTTTTTTATGGGGGAGTGATATTGCTTTGTTGTCCATTGTGTAATTAAATAATTGCTTTAATCTCTCTCTCTTTCTCTCTTTCTCTCTCTCTCTCATCCTGTTCTCTCTCTCTCTCTCTCTCTCTCTCTCTCTCTCCCTCCCTCCCTCCCTCCCTCCCTCCCTCTCTCTCTCTCTCTCTCTCTCTCTCTCTCTCTCTCTCTCCCCGTTACTCTGGGCTTCTTCAGGAGAAACAATGCGGTGGTGGCAGTGATAATAATGATAAAATGTTCTCCCTAGCAAATGGTGTTATATTTGACCCCACCTAAAATGACAAATGAACTGCTAGCTTTCTGTTCCTGTCTTCTCTTTAATATGATTGGCGAGATCATTCTTTAGTGAAGGATGAAGGTATTAAGAGTGAAACCTTAATGTTCATATAAAGCTTCCAGGAACATGGGCTGCAGGTATTTCAACATTCATGCCCTTTTACATTCCCTGAAATTGGTTGTTAAAAAACAAATATTCATGGGACAGCCTAAAGCAGTGAAATATTTAGATGTGACAATATCAGCAGAGATTTACTATGGGTTTTGTTAATCATATAACAAGAGTTTCATACAGTGCAAAACTCCCACAATGAGCCTAGAGGGAAGATTACCATCCTTTAAATAAATTCCTACCCTGTGTATATATATTTTAGAGCTTTTCTTGTGATACAAAAGACTTTGGTAGAATTGACAGAGGGGTTGAGTGTATTTTATTTGGTACTGAATAATCTCTGATTTCAATAAAAAGGCCACCACAATGACGCTCAGAAAATAAAGGAAAATAACTTTTTTCTGATCTTAAGTCATACCATGGTGACTCAAACTAAACAATAGCAGTTTTGTTTTGTTTGTTTGGGATTCTTTTCTTCCAGCTCAGATGTTAACCATTTGAGCTGACAGATATATCATTATAAGAAAACAGTGAAATATAGGCAGGTACCAAAAGAATAATTTAGCTTTCAGACTATATTTTCATGAAAAAAAAAAAAAAGTATTCTCTATCTGCTGAGATAGAGCCTCAGGAGTGCAGGCTACTCAAACTTTATGTGTAAATATGTGCAACCTCCATGTAAACAGCCATCACATGATTCTTTTTCAAGCTATACAACATTGCACAAAGCCTGGAAAGTTCAAAAGAAATAACAAATTAAAGAATTAAAGGCAATCAGAAAGGAAGAGAGAGCAGGTAATTTTATTTTACACAAATGCTATTCAATATATATTTCCATAGATTTCTGTTTTAGCATATCATCCTTACTTCTGCCCAATTCATAATCCACAGAGAGCAATGGGACAACTTGCCACAGCCTACTAACCATGGCCAACTTGCCATGGCCAACTCACCACAGCCAATTCATCATGGCCAACTCGCTGCAGGACAACTCGTCACGGCCAACTTGCCTGGGACAACTCACCTGGGACAACTCGGATAATTTAACAATTCTATTTAATTATTTTAAATAAATAAAATTTATTTTAATTTTTGCCATTCACATTTCATTCTGTCCCTCCTTTTGCATCCTTTCTTTAATGATTCTGTTCCACTATTTCTTTGATATTAGTGTAACTCTTGTGCCACAGTGAGTTGTCCTGTGAGGCAATGGCCATGGAAAGTTGTCCTGCAGCAAGTTGGCCATGGCAATTTTGCTGTGGTGAGTTGGCTGTGGTGAATTGTCATAGACCTTTCACCTATCACTTTATATTCTGTTCTCACCCTTTTTCTTAGCATCTGCTCTTAGCAATAGCGTTTTTTGATCTTCCTTTCCTTTTGACTGAATCGTTCTTCCTTTATATATATACTTTGCAATATGATCCTCATTGGTTGTCTCTATATA
The DNA here is from genome assembly GCA_030761175.1 of Masticophis lateralis. NCBI lineage: Eukaryota > Metazoa > Chordata > Lepidosauria > Squamata > Colubridae > Masticophis > Masticophis lateralis. The sequence goes on from JAUDYJ010000002.1 coordinate 51,517,329, forward strand.
ACTATACTTTTAAAAACATATTTTTCTTATTTTGGTCACCAACTTTTATTTGAGTCCAAATTCATTCAACATCAGATGTCCCAAAGGTGCTTTTTCAAGAGGCAACTGGACTTTCTTGTTTTTCTTTGAAGACATTTGGCAAGCCCAATTGCCTGTTGAAAAAAAACAACTTTGGAACAACCATGACTTGGATGACTGAGAATCTCCATAGACATTCAACATCATATTTTTTTTATTATTCAGTTTAGTGTAGAATACAACTATCACCATGCTATGGATTACTACTTTGTTATTCATCTACAACTGCTTAAATTAGACTAACTCATGCTTTTGAGATACATTTTAACACTTCCCTTCATTATTAAGCCTATACTTTTCCTGCACTCCACATGCACTTCCTTGCATGGATTATTCATTTCCATTCCAGCCAATCAACCCATCTTCGTTTATATATGTTCCATTCTTGTAATTTTGTCTTCTTTGGTTGGTAATTTTGAGTCACATATTATATCTATTTTCCTTTCGTTCATTTGATACACACTCCTACCATTTATTCCTCTTGCATTCCCAGTCAGAACATTCCATATGTCATAGTCATCACCAGGTTTTCAATATTGACATCTGCTACCCATCATTCCTTGGTTAAATGAAGCTTTCAGGTAACACATTTTAGTAGGATAAAGTTAGTGAAAAACTCTCTTCGCCATACCTGGGCATCCTACAGCATTTCACAGTGGTAGGTAATTAATTGAATGTCTCTAGAGATTCTAAATTAGAACTGTTCAATCTGTGCAGGAAACTCAAAGGAGGCTGAACAGGGTGTTATTAATAAAATTAGGAAAATATTAACATGTACCTTTCTACTAGTGGCTTGGCTGCATCGGGAAACAGCACCATGCACTGCTTCAGTGATAAGTTAATTGGACTGCAATGTGCAACACAATATTACTCTTGTGTTAGATACAAATTCATAGCAGCAGCACAATAGCATGTAAAAGTATAGATAAAAAAACCTGGAGGTAAAATAATACCAACTAATCTATCGATTGTTTAATCTTATATCAAACTTTCCCAGCTGGTGCCTTCCAGAAATGTGGAACATTAATCATATTGGCATTTGAGTTCAACACATATGGAGTTTACAGATTGGGGAATGCAATCTTAAACTAGCATTGTGCCATTGCTACTCTGCTATACATTCTCCCTCACCTTTTTATAAATGGAAACAATATTAACATGTTTCCCCTTTGGTATGTTCTGATAAGTTAAAAATGCAAGCTCATATAGAAATCTAATTTTATTTTATTCATTTATATGCTACCCCTTTCACTGATAAAGCAATTATTACCAGAAGAAATCTAAAGATAAAAATCCTAAGTAGTTTAAACTGAAGTGGATCAGCCAAATGTTAATATTCTTCCTCACACTCATGGATTGCATTCTACCAAGTTATTGCTTATTGAGGGCGGGTGTGTGTGGGGGGGGGAAACCAGTAGCAGATGTTTACTGGTGAATCATGAGGAAACTGGCTTCTTTAAATAACAACTGTATGTTATTGTATTCTAAAATTTCTGTACAACTTTAAAACTTTTTTTCTTGTATATTTTTTTAATTAAAACTTGTGAACAAGGATGATAAAAACTAATACAAAGTAAATAAAGTCAGGAAGAAAAAAGGAAAAGAAAGACGTGAAAGAAAATAAAAAAGTTGAAGAAAATGAAAAGAAAAAGGAGCACTTTTAAATACAATTTTAACCTTTCTCTCCAAAGTTACATCATGTTATTCTTCTTTTCCCAAAACCATAATTCCCAAGTTCATTTTCTTTCATTTTTACACAAAAGGTTCAGAAGAGGCTTCCAGTCATTGATAATCTAGATAATTCTTTTCCCTTAATCAAATAAGTCAATTTAAAATCTGTGTGCTTCACCTACCATTCTTCCAAAGTGGATAGCACTGAGTTCCTATGAAATGAAGACATATCTAATTGAGGCATATCAAAAAACTCAAATTGAGAGCACAACAGAACCGCTGCCCCCTTATGCATGAATAAAATGGTGGCCTATTTTGAAAAGGCTACAGTTTTGATTATGCTGTTGCAACTGCCAATTAGATTTTTTTTTTACGCTCTTCCCTCTTCTGATGCTGCTTTGCACAGACATCTCTTCTGCAGAACATGGGGAACAAAAGTCCCATGTATGAGATTATCATCACTCAAGTGTAATGATTTATGCATTTGCCTCAAACATTGCGATACAAGAATCTAATGGCTGCATTGTGTGTCATCATTTAATATCATGCCACTGGTATCTAGCTATTTGTATTTGACTACTAGACCATCTTTGGGTGCATTGGGTCATCATTTCTTACCAGACATTTCCTTATCAAATTCCTCAATGTCTTCAACAATGACAGACCTATTATAGAATATATTCAATAAATGGAGAGAAAATCGGGGATGCCTGGACACCATAGGAAAAAAAAAACACCACTGAATTGAAAATAAATACAGCAATAGAGAGAGATGGAAGAAGGAGTAGGGAAATTGAAGGAAGGGGGAAGGAGAGAGAGGAATAGAAGAAAGAGAAGAAGAGAGGAAGAAAGGAAGAAGAAGGTAGGAAGGATAAAAGAAGGGAGGTAGAGAGAGAAAGAGAAAGAGAAAAGAGAAAAAAGATTGCTGTAAAATAAAAAAGATGAAGTGGAAGAAAGGCATCCCCGAATACGTTTAAATATATTAAGATAAAAAATGAATTATTAAAAATTAAAAGAGAATCTATCTGATTAAAAATGGAGAAAGTAGAATTTGAGAGTGAAAGAAGATACTGTTTATAGAAAGAAAAATAGAAATATTAAGATTTGATTAAAAAATATGGAAAAAGAACATTTTAGCAGAAATTGTAACTAAGTAAAATATATTTGGCTATGACAAGTTGTATATGATATAATATGATATGGTCAATACTCTGTTTCATAAAATATGTGGGTGTCTGTTGGGGGGGAGCCAATAAAATGTGATTAAAAAAAACCCAACAACAGACCTATTGTACTGCCTTCACTAGAAAAAGTTGAGCTACATTTAGAGATGTATCTGCCTTGAAAATAGCCCATGTTGAACTGCATAGTACAATCAAATATCAGCACAGGAAATGTTTTATGGCACTTTGTATTATGTCATAACTGTTTATATCATAAATTGTTTTATAAAATTTGCTCAATTTCAATTCCATGCAACTAATTGGTCACAGATTTTGGACACATTTTGTAAATTAGCCCATTTAAGGTTTAATTGGTTGAAAAAATGTTGCCCTATGATGCACTGTTTTTCCCATTTAAAGGCTATGGGAACAAGAAGTTTAGTAGTTTAGTGATGGTTTCTTCCAATTGGTTTAAAACAGATCTTAAACTGATTACCTATAATTTCCCAGATCTCTTCTGAATCCCCTTTTAAAACTTGTGCTTACATAAATTATCCTCCCATCCTCTGGCAGTGAGCCAGAGACAAATGAAAATGTACATATTTGTATTTGGGGTTTAACAATCTCGCATCTGAGTTTTTAAAGAACTCTTTGTTGAATGTCATTAGGAACCAGTGATTTGTTACAGTTCTGTCTCTTGAGATGCCCTAGAATAACTTCTCTTGCTACTTCAACCTGCTTTTCTTGTTTGATTTCTTCCCTGAAAAATTCAATGCAGGCTCTGATTATCTATCCAATATTTCTTGTACTAAAGACAGATGCAGTTAATTCATTCATTTTGTCTGCAATCCCATATCTTTCTTGAGAATTCCCTTTTGCTTCTTTTTCATTAGCTGCCCAATATGTATTATTTATTTATTGTTATACGTGCCTGAAATTCATCTTCCTTATTTCTACTTTGTCTTATCCATTCCATCCTATTATATTTACTTATTTTTTTTCCTACAAAGAGTCTTTGCTTTGCCCATTAATTTCATGAAAAAGACTTCTGTGCCCATTCTATTTCATGAGAAAAAAAAAAACCTTCTTTCTTCTACTGGACCCTGCAAAAATGCATTACTGTCCTCTTTCTGATTTGACTGATTGTTCTTTACACTGTGGAGCATCAAATATTGGTGAAACAGCCATTATAATTTATAAAATAGTCTGCAGGCACTATGAATGAATGTGGCAGTCTTAATTTTTCCCTGCTTTCTACCACTATTTGAATAGATTCCTATGGTTCCCCGAAAATAAGAGTGTGCCAGTACTTGGCCTTATTGCCATGCACTCAAAAGCCTGATTAGGCTTATTATCAGGTAATGTCTTATTTTGGGGGAAAGAGGGTAATTGATTTTATTGTTCCCTCTTTTCTCTCCAAGCCATTTACTGCCCTATGGCTGAAGCCCTTTGGAGCTGTGGCATAGCATAATAAACTAATTAGCACAATAATCACATACACTTACAATTGTTCTTTCCACATTTTTAGGTCTATCCTTGAAATGTAGACTGAACAGTCTAAGGAACCACTTTACTAAGAAGAAAAAGCATGCTTTTGAATTGCTTGAGTGGAGCTGATAAGATGGACTCACGTGGTCTCTTAATTAATGTATGTATTGTTGCCTTGGGCAATTACCCACCACATTGCTAGATTTCTTACATCACAAGGACTGGAGGCAAAAATGACACTGTGGGTGGCATCTCTATATTTTTTTTTAAATTAGGGGAGTTGATGGAAAACATCTGTGCCAAGCTTCTACTAGGCAAATGAGTTTATCCTGCAAGAGGAAAACATTAAATCTATTAAGAATAACTCAGGTGCTTATGAATGAACTCTATGGTTGATCTCTTCTAAAACCTTTTTTTTTTAACCTTGTGATTCAGACTTCTTTATGAATATCCTCATAAAGGATATATTGGTTCTCATTCTGGTTCTTTTTTTTCCCCTTTTTTTTCTCATTTCAAGGCCTTCCCCATCCCCAATCTCAAGGAAATAGCTAGAATGTTTCCCTGTTCTTTTTCTATTCTAAATCTATGGGACTGATTTTCTTCTTTTTCTATTCTAAATCTATTGTACTGAATTTTTCTTCCCTTGGAAAAAGGATTTTATTTAACCGCTTTGAGTTGGTATATTTTTACATTATTTCAGATATCTGGTTGAACTGCTTCTTATTGTACTATTGTAAGGCATTGGAAGATGCTGTTCTCTTGTTTTCTCTTAGCCATCTCTGTCATTCCATAGCCTCCCATTCCTGGCTGGGGAGAAAATAACATGGGAAGAATCCCCCCCCCCTTCATCTGTTCTCTTGAGATTGAAATATGGGAAGGGGAAATTGCTAGTGTGAAGATTACACAAAGAAAAGCAGTACATTCCTTGATCATCTAGTTAACTGAGGTAAAGAGACCTCCGCCAGCTTTGCAACCCAAAAATCTCTACAATGTTTGGTCTGCAAAAATATAAACAAACACAAATGGTCATTCTCTGTTCTTAAATAGCATGGGGTTATTTTCAAAGAGTCCTTCCTTCATCTGTCAGCGATGAAACAATTTTCCAACCTTGTATCTTTTAGCACTACTAAATTGGAAAAAGCTAAAACTTGTTAGATTTATGTAAGATCACGTTGAATGAGGATCAAATTGTTCCCTTGGATTTTCTGCTGTCAATTATTTATCTGGATAAAGAGGGTATTCTAACATGTAGATTTTGATGGAATGTATTCAATTAAATTCATGTTTTCAGTAGGTTTTCTTCTAGGGGAAGTCATGACATTTAATTTACAGAGGCCACTATTTCTACTTCACAGCCCATCACAAGCTATTTAAAGATGTATGTATGTATGTATGTATGTATGTATGTATGTATGTATGTATGTATATATATATATATATATATATATATATATATATATATATATATATATATATATATATATGTTTCTCCTGTCTCTATTTCATATAGAAGTAAGATTGCTTGACTTCCAATCCTTTCTTATAAACTTACTTCCCATTATGTCCATTTGTCTGGTCATATATACCTCTATGTCTTTTTTAAAAAATATCTAAATTTTATGAGAGAGAGACAGAGAGAGGGAGGAAGAGAGAGGGGGGGGGGAAGGATATTTTTTTGTTTTTGATTCAAAACACCTACACGGGCAACTGAAACTCAGAAGGTAGCATAAGGCAGGAACTTCTGCAACTGGACTGCAGTGTTCTGAAGAAAGTGCTGGTTTTACTGCAGTTTTAAGTATACTGCAGCTGAGCCAGAAATAAACCAACCCAGCTGTCAAACATTGCTGATGCCATCAGATCCCGAAGCTCCATAATTCTGGAGCTGGCATGCCTCCTTCTGTGGAAGTCCCCATACAATTAAAACATTTACATATTAGCTCCTTGTTTATGCTTGTCTTCATTTTCTCAGCTTTGTTTTTCCTTGCTGTCATATTGAAGTCATTTCTTGTATACTATAAAGCACCAGGCACATTAAAGCCACTGTTTCAGATCATCCCCTGTGTGTTTAAATAAATAGTCCTAAGTGCAGGGAATGGATCAAAATTGTGCATATGTGTGTATTTCATTTATATACAGTATTTTTCAAATCAAACTACTCATGCTACTTTATTTACATTCATTAAAACAAAATTTAAAAACATCTGCTTAATCTAAAAGCAAAAACCAACAATCCTAACACACATCTAATGGCACCAAACTGATATTGGGCCCTGTGGAATTACTCTGTTTTGGAGGATCTTTGAAGAGAATGCAAGATGTACTGTATGGTTTCTCTATCCTCCAATAGGACATTATTTTGTAGAGAAGTTGCCACCACAGAATAAAGCCTTTCCCTTTCTCTCCACTGATTTTTCACAGCTCAAGTATCTTCAGCCTTCCCAACCAAGATGAGTGTGCTGAAGAGGTAAATTATATCTGCAGGAGGTGGGTTCTGCAAGTAGCTAGGAGCCAGGGCATTTAAGGCTTTAAAAATAAAAATCAATACTTTGAAATGTACTTGGAAACCCCTGGAAGCTGGTGCAATGACCACAAGTGATAGCTGTAAATGCTCTTAACTCCCAGCATGCAAGCAATTGCCTTCTTGTAAGGAGTACAGACATAACCCCAAGAAGGAAAGTGACGGCAGCTACATTAACATTAATTTCAATTTATGAAAAAAGAGGAGGGGTGAAAAAGAAACTCAAGATTATCCCACCTTGATTCTCTTCAGTGTAAGAGGGTGAGATAGATGAATTCTGATAGGGTTTCAAGATTGTTATTTTATCAATAGAGAGAGGGGGGGGGAGAGAGAGAGAGAACAGGGGTAGATAGAATTCTTTATTGGCCAAGTTTGATTGGACACATAAGGAATTTGTCTTTGGTGCATATGCTCTCAGTGTACATACAAAGAAAAAAAAAAGAAAAAATACATTCATCAAGAATCAGTTGATTATCAACTTAATGATAGTCATAGGTTACTAATAAGCAATCAAATCATACTAGGAAACAAATAAAACAATATAAATCATAAAGATACAAGCAACATGGTTAGAGTCATAAGTGGGAGGAGATAGGTAATAGGAAGGATGAGAAGAATAATAGCAACAGAGTCTTAGTAAATAGTTTGACAGTGTTGTGGCAATTAGTTGTTTAGCAGGGTGATGGCATTTGGGGAAAAAATGTCTTTGTGTCTAGTTGTTCTGGTGTGCAATGCCCTATAATGTCATTTTGAGGGTAGAAGTTGAAACAATTTATGTCCAGGCTGTGAGGAGTCTGTAGATATTTTTACAGCTCTCTTTTCGACTTGTGCAGTATACAGGTCCTCAATGGAAGGCAGGTTGGTAGTAAATTTTTTCTGCAGTTCTAATTATCCATATGTGTCCTAATTATCCTAATTATCCATATGTGTCTGTCTTGTTTGGTTGCAGAGCTAAACCAGACAGTTATAGAGGTATAGATGACAGATTCAATAATTCCTCTGTAGAACTGAATCAGCAGCTCCTTGGGAAGTCTGAGCTTCCTGAGTCAGCACATAAAAAACATTCTTTGTTGTGCTTTTCTGATTACATTTTTGATGTTAGGTGTCCATTTTAGGTCTTGAGAGATAATAGAACCTAGAAACTTGAAGGTCTCTACTGTTGATACTATGTTGTCTAGTATGGTAAGAGATGGTAGTATGTGAGGGTTTCTCCTAAAATCTACCACCATTTCTATGGAAATACTGGAACTATAAACAAGAGATAAGGAAATCCTTCTGGAATCTGTTTCCTAATTTAACCAATTTGAATGGCTCATACTTCTGCCCCAGTTGCAGCTTCTGTGTATAGATAGTCATCAATTTACGACCAAAGATGGGTTTCAGCAGGTTCTGACCAGTTCTGGAGCAACAGTAGCGGAAATTTTGAGTAGTTCGGAGAACCGGTAGTAAAAATTCTGACTGCCCCTGCCCCCATCTGTTCTCTGCCTCCCAAGTTCCAGCTGAAATGGGGATCTTGCAGTAATCTGCCCCTGGATTGGGGAGGAAATGGAGATTTTAGAGTATCCTTCCCCTGCCACGCCCACCAAGCCACACTCACAGAAACGGTAGTAAAATATTTTTTACCACTGCTTACGACCACAATAGAGCCCAAAATTTTTTGTTGCTAAGCGAGACATTTGTTAAGTGAATTTTGGCCCACTTTACCACCCTTCTTGCCACCGTTGTTAAGTGAACCACTGTAGTTGTTAAATTAGTAACTTGGTTGTTAGGTGAATCTGGCTTCCTCCATTGACTTTGCTTGTCAGAAGGTCGCAATCATGTGATCCTGGGACACTGCAACAGTCATAAATATAAGTCAGATACCATGTTATGTGAATTTTGATCACATGACATGGAGATAATGCAAAGGCTGTAGTGTGAAAAATGATCATAAGTCACTTTTTTCAGCGACGTAGCTTCCAATGGTCATTAAATGAACTGTTGCAAGTCAAGGGCTACCTGTAGTCTTGAAAGATAGCCTCATGCAGAGTACATAGAGAGCTTCAGTCACTGTCCTTACTAAGAGTTTTTGCTTCAGTTAACACTGCAGCCCTCATTCCAGTCAAATCTGGTGAAGGTCCCAGACCTTCATCTTACTTTCTAGTAGGAGCCAGGGGTGTATCTTCTGGTAGTTAATTGGTTACAGTAGCTTGGGAATTGTATTAAGAGAAGCACATCAGTATGTGTTACAAAGGGTAATTAAAATTAATGTTAAAAAGCCAAACTCAAAATAAAGGGGTTTATTTCCTTTTCAATGCCCCCTCTATCCACTCACTCCCAAACACATTAGCAACCAAAAGGAATGATAATTTACTTTGCAAATTTGCCTCAGCAGTTTTTAAACTAATAAACTACCGGTATGTACTGTATTTCTGGTAAGAAACAACAACAACAACAGATGTCAGGCTGAATAGGCTGATAAAATCAGGCAAAAAACCCACCCATTTATTTTATTTGCATAATCATGTAATTTCCAGGTTGACAAAAATGTGCATCTGTAAAAAGTAGACAGTTACAGACAAGTTGCAAATTGTCAGTACTATATTTATTGTTATTTCATAACAAGTATGCTTATCATATGATGGTATTTGGGACTTTCATACAGACAGGCTAATTCTTGATTATTAAAGAAAAAAGTTGGATTCAAATAGAATATTAATGCACAGTTTTGAAACAGAATCAAGTCCATCTGGTGCTCACCTGTATACAGTAGATGGATGAAAGGCAGGACCTATGAGATAAATGAGGGTGGGTAATTTTACTCTCAGCATCTCATGGATTTATAAGGGTGGAAAGCTGTTTTCAATGAGCCTGGTTTAGCTCTGCAGACTAAAGCACCATAATTAACATCCAGCTGTCTGCAATTACACCAGTTCGAATCTCCCCAGGCTTAAGGTTGACTCAGCCTTCCATCCTTTCTAAGGTAGGTAAATTGAGGACCCAGTTTGTGGGGGCAATAAGTTGACTTTGTATAAATATACAAAAGTATGAAGGCTATTGCTTAACGCATTGTAAGCCGCCCTGAGTCTTCGGAGAAGGGTGACATATAAATCAATTTTTTTAAAAAAGGAAATAAATTCAATTAATTAATTAATTCAATTTCTATAGTTTCTACACTCAAATAAGTGACTTATTTCAAATATTTATTTTGAGCTGTAATAATCACTTCTAGTACTTTTGAGAGAGCTCTTATTTTGCTCAATAGGTGAAGAGATATTTACTGAAAGATAATCTTTCACTTTGGAAATATTACCAACATACGTGGTTGTGTGTTTTCAAGTCAGTGTTGATTCTTAGTGATCACATAAATACATTTTCTCCATGAAGATCTGCCCGTGGTGGTGCAGTGGTGAGAATGCTGTACTGCAGAGCTAACTCACTGCTCACTTGAATTCAATTCTGATCAGCTCAAGGTTGATTCAGCCTTCCATCCTTCTGAGGTCGGTAAAATGAGGAGCCAGATTGTTGGGGGAAAATATGCTATTTAGAGAGGGCTGTAAAGCACTGTGAAGTGGTATATAAGTCTAAGTGCTATTGCTAAATCTTATTGCTTATCTGGCCTTTCAATCCAATGGTATGCCCATCACCAATGTAACTGAGCCCATCTAGTGTATCTTCCACGAACATAATAAGTTGGTTAAAGGGCAGCATTCCATTGTATAGTGGTGGTTCTGAAAGTATCAGGTAAAGATGAACTAGATCCACATTTTTCTTCCTACTCAAGGTAACCTATAGCAGATCTACAGCTGAGTCTCAAGAAAGTTGAGGAAGAGAGGTGTTTTTTTCAATATTGACCAGAGAAAAAAAAGACAGTAGCAAAAGTGAAGTAGAGAAGAGTTGAAATTAAAACCCATTCCCATTTGTATACAATCCCAAACGGTAATATTTGCACACATATTTGAAAAGGAAAAAAAATAAATTTTATTTACTGTAGAGGGGTAAAGGTTTTGCAGTTATGTTAAATTATGCTGAGAGCTTTCTGTGGTGTTGCTCATTGTTATTCTATCTATTAAAACAGCCCAGTAGGGGTTTTACTTTGTTGTGATGTAACATTGCTCCCATTGAGCCACTGTATTTATTTAATGGGAATACAAATATTCCCATTTGTAGCCTATTCTTCATAAATATTTCCAAAAACAAAACAAAAGCAACTTATACTAAGACATTGATTTCTTTTTTTAAAGAAATCAATAAAACAAGCAACGAAGGGAAGGGACAGATTTCCATTAGCATTTCCATAAAGGGGTTCTCATATAAAAAGTAAATTAATTAAAATTCAGAGGGCTCAATGAGTAGATCCTTGGCTTTCACTAAATCAAATAAATGTATATCACCTACGTTTGATGTAAATACCATCTAATCTAATTTCATTATAGTGGGAAACAGACCATATCGTTTAGACCGAATCATCGCTTAACAACACTAGTAATGTTCAACCATAAGGAAAATGGTATTATCGTGTATCTGAAAGTCCCTGGAGTTCAGTTTGTTTCTGTAAGAATCATCATGCTGTGTTTTGCATTTATTCAATTCTTTTTTTCCCTTACCATTATTGTGGGGTTTTTTTTTTTTTTTTCAGAATCACAAGTCTTGTTTAAACTCCCTTTGTAATGCCAGTTGTAGAAAGATACAAATAACCAGCAGGGCTTCCTATTTACTCTATACTTTGAAGGGGAGACAAAAAAGACTTTGGCTTATCTGATATTGTTCTCTGTATTGATTAAACAGAAAATTGACATTGTTCTTTTTGAGATTTGTTCAGAATCTGTTTTTTTCTTCCCTTTCTTGTCATGATAGCTTGAAAATGCACTTCTAAAAAGAGTTCCACCACTTTTTGTTCAAATATGACTTTGGTGCCTAAGGACAAGCATTTTTTTTATTATTATTACAATTCATAGGATCAAAGCTGAGAAACCAATTTAAATATTTGTAGAGAACATTTGGCAGTATCCTCTGGTGATTGTGACTACTGTGACTCAGGATCTATGAATATTTGCAAATGTCATCATTCTAAAATATCTCTGAGTAAAGGAAGTTTGCTCATCCTGAAATGGCTAGATTCTAAGCCTTCCTCTCACTGATGCGCTCCACAGACACAATCATTCTTAAATGACCTGAATCTTTATTTATGAATCAATTCACAGACTCAAACAAATAACATGGGACAATAACTCACATTTCCCATGGAAAAACACACCTGCCATCAGTTAATTTGATAAAAAGAGCTGGAAGGAACACTGCAATCAGTGCACTTTCCCTTCATTACTCCAGTACCAACAACACTACTCTTCTCCTATTGAAAATTGGGCTGAAAATTTTGGAAAGGTGTTAACAAGGTGACATCAATGTACAGTAAGAATCCTTCCAATTTCAAAAGAGAGTTCAAATAATAATATAATTCAGAGGCAATATTTTTACTTGATTAAGGCATTTGAGCTTTCTTTTTATTTATCTTTAGACTATGTGCCTCTGGAATTCTTGAATGCTCATTCATTTAAAGCAAAAAGAAACAAAAAAAATGCAACTGGCATCCTGAAACAACCTTTGAATGAATTACAGGACTGTTCTGGCTACCTCTAACTTAAATCTATCCTTGATGTGGCTTCTATTTGAGATGCCAGTGTGGTATAGACATTGTAATGTTGAATACCTACACTGAAATCTGATTGTGGATATCTGTGTAGATTCTCAGTCATCCAGGTCATGGTTGTCCCACAGCTGCTTTTTCCAGACTTTCTTGTTTTTCTTTGAAGACATTTCACTTCTCATTCAAGAAGCTTCTTCAGCTCTGACTGGATGATGGGGAATGGAAGGATGTGTCAAAACCTCAAATGTAAAATTAATCTGTCTTATTCTTTCATTGAGAAGTTGGACTGTGCTTTCTTCAGGATATTTTATACCCTGCGTCCAGTGGTGAGATTCAAATAATTTAACAACCAGTTCTCTGCCCTATGATTTGCCCAAACTGCTCAGAAAGTTAACAACCGGTTTTTCCGAAGTGGTGTGAACTGGCTGAATCCTACCAATGCCTGCGTCCCTTCACTGTTGGACACAGACATAAGCTGTGGGGATGAGTCTGTGTTGTCTGCATCTCAAACCAAAGTGCAAATGGTTCCTGTGGTTTGCAATTTTTCTGGAAATCAATTTATACTCCTGCACCATTCAAAAGATGTTCACTCCAAAATGCAAAGCTAACTTGACCATGGATGTTGGTGTTTTTTTTTTTTTTTTTGAATAACATTAAACCAGGTTTCTTATCAAGAGTAGTGAGTGAACTTTCAGAATGTAACTAATCATATAGACATACTGCAGATGTACAACGTATGGTTGGCTAGCTCTATCTTCACCTAATGTTGCAGATTTCTCAATCAACTAGGATAGAGCCTAATATGTTTTATTCTACCAATCTTTCCCAATGACTGGAAGGTGGAGCTGAGTGCAGATAGTCCTTGACTTATGACTGCAGTTGGGACCAGAATTTCTTTTCCTAAGCAACACAGTTGTTAAGTGAATTGCATAGATTTTTATAACGTTTTTTAAAGTTTTGTAAATTTTAACTTTGTATTCCATTGAGAGTCACATAAACAGGCAGTAGATAATCTGATTTTTAAGAGGGTGTCCATCTATCATTAATCTAGAAACCTTAGCATAAAAATGGATATTCAAGGGTTCAAAATATCTGTCTCACATGGTGTTGTTAAATAGGACAACAAAAAGTAGAGACTCCACCCTTGATGTATGATGATGTACTGTCCTTTCTGATAGCTTTTAGAGCACAGGTATCAAACTGGCGGCCCTTGAGCCGGATGTGTCACATGCAGGCCACACCCACCGAGCTCCATAAATGGGAAAAAGTCACAAAACATCATGTGACAGCAATGTGATGCCATGAGTTTGACATCCCTGCTTTAGAGACTTTAATAAGGCTAATTTATGACTGTATGACTGTAACCTTGTTGCTGGTATCCTTAAGGTTTATATTGACTGTGTCCTAATATGATTTGATTGCTTATTTGTTCCCTATGACTATCATTAAGTGCTGTACCCTATGATTCTTGATGAACATATCTTTTCTTTTATGTACACCGAGAGCATATGCACCAAGACAAATACCTTGTGTGTCCAGTCACACTTGGCCAATAAAGAATTCTATTCTATTCTATCTACATTAGTAGAAAACCAAATGCATGCATATAATCATGAAAAGAATAGCTGTATTATATACCGTAGTGTTATTGAAAAAAATGCTTTTTATTTTTTAAATAGACAACATAAGCAAAAGAGCTTAGGAAGAGCTGTCGGATATTATCTGCTGAGAGGAGGAAAATAAGATTGAAAAGAGATGTGGCTGCCTCTAAAGAAGAGGCAGAAAATACTTGTCTGTACAGCCACAACCAATTAAATCAAATCCAGTACAGTTACTGCACGAGTGGCCTCCATTGTTCCTGCTTATGCATTAGCTGTACATGGATGCAGTTCATAATACCTGCTGGCACAAGATCTTCAGCGACTACTATTTAATTGGCATTCCAACAGAAAAGGGGGAGGGGGAGAGAGAAACACTGTATTAAAGTAATGATTTTCCTTCAGGTTGTTATTTTCTTTCTTTAATTTGGCTTAAATGTTCCTGTGTCAGAAATGAAAGGTGTTTCATTTTCACAGGCACACTATATTGTATGTACATTGCGCATGCAGCTTGCTTAACACAAATAACCTTGTTATTCAATACAGAGTGAATAAAGAGAAGAATGTGTCCGTGGCTTCCTGGTTTCCTCTGGAAACAATTGAAATCAGTATGGTAGGCAAGAGCCATACTGAGCCCAAACTTTATTTCACATTTATTTTTCCAACTATTCTAATTCAATGAGATGCTAAGGTTTATAACACCATGAAAAGAAGTCAGGGATTGACTCCATTGTTAAGTAGCATTTTGTTGTCTTTTTGCATTAAAGGCTGAAAGATATTTTTGGACGATTGTTTGCGAACAATAACTTTGGCCCATGATAAGCTTCCACCAGAGTTTGAAAACTGCAGATAAATATTTGCGGGGAAATAAATCATGGGCAGGCAGAGGTATTAATATTTTGGATCATTCATACTGCCCCAAATTGTTAAATTGTATAAGTTATAAAATATGTTAAAGCGTATCTTCATTTTCTGTGATGACTCGGGGCTGGGCACAAAAGAACACAGCCGGAGTGAAGGCTTAACTCTCTTTATTTGCTCCAACTTCCCCTCCCCCCCCAAGTTCCCACAGTTCCCTGTAAGTCCAATAGCAACCCTCCAAACACACTGATGCACCTCCTCTAGTTCCTCCCTGCTGTGAGTCCAGAGGAGCAGCAGACAGAGTTCAGGAAACTTGGTTCCAGGGAGCCTTTGTCGCACGAAGGGGTTGCAGCACAGCCCACAGAAGAGCTGTGTCGCTGAGTATTTGCCCACAGCCAGGCTAGGCAAAGCAAGGAAAGTTGAATCCAAGGTTAGGCAAAGTGGCAAGATGCTGGCAACCGCA
Source organism: Masticophis lateralis (assembly GCA_030761175.1). Classification (NCBI taxonomy): domain Eukaryota; kingdom Metazoa; phylum Chordata; class Lepidosauria; order Squamata; family Colubridae; genus Masticophis; species Masticophis lateralis. Next base: position 51,532,795 of record JAUDYJ010000002.1, read on the forward strand.
AGTGTGGCTGGAAAAAAACAATGCTTGTTCTCCACAAGCACCCCTTCCCACAGCGTCTCTTTAAATCTTATTCGCCACATTTGGGACGAGGGGTGGGGCGCCCTCCTCCTCCTCAGTTGTCCAGTTGTGCAGATCCCACCTCCTCTCCATTCTCCATGCTCGAGGGTCATGCGGGAGAGGCAATTGTTCTTCTGAGCTCTGTCGCTCCTCTGCACCACTGCCTACTCTTTCCTCCTCCTCCCCCCCTCTCCATCGCTGGCAATCCTTCCAAGGCCTGAGGGACTTGCTCCTTGGGTCGTTCCTCTGGGGCTAGAGAGGCAACACCATCTTCCTCCATCGGACCTGGCTCCGTCTCATCCTCCTCCTCAGACTCAAGCTCTGATGGGGCCATGCCACTTTCATAGTTCAGTTTCTTGGGAGAAGACTCTGGTAGAAGACTTGTCTTTAATGAGAACCCTGGAATAAATCAATGTTACAGCCTATATTAAGAAATAAATGGCTAAAATTTAAAGAACAGCAAGAATCTATTACTATTTTAACATGAGATTAAGAAAGTCATCACAAAGAATATGATATGGGCTGGCCCCATTGTAGGTATTGTTAATATTATCTGGGGAGGAAAAGCAAAAGAAACTTGCATGATTGTTGATAGCCTACCTTAATAAAGCTTAACTGTAGTCTTATGAACCCTGCTTCCTAATCTGGACTGCCTTGAAGAGCTAATGCAGACCAGTTTATCCAAATTTTTCAGGCATCTAGGTTGTGAGGGTGAAATATAGGTAGTCCTCAACTTACAGCAGTTCATTAAGTGACCATTCAAAGTTACAACGGCACTGAAAAAATGGCCATTTTTCACAGTTATGACCTTTGCAGCATCCCATGACCATGTGATCGAAATTCAGACGCTTGGCAGCTGACTCACATTTATGACGGTTGCAGTGTCCTGGGTCATGTGATTCCCCTTTTGCAACCTTTTGACAAGCAAAGTCAACGGGGAAGCCAGATTCACTTAACAAACATGTTACTAACTTATCAACCACAGTGATTCACTTAACAACTCTGTCAAGAAAGGTTGTAAAAATGGGGCAAAACTCACTTAATAAATGTCTCACTTAACATCAGAAATTTTGGGCTCAATTGTCGTAAGTCAAGGAGTACCTGTACTGGCTTTCTCATTTTGATGAAAGCATCAGGTCCTGCAAATCCCTGAATGTTTAGGTTTCTTATTCTTAGAACTGGAATTGAATATATCATTCTATACCAAATGAATGATATATTATATGACTGTGATCTATTTCTAGAGTGAAGCATTTTTATCTTATTTTATTCAATTTATATAGGGGACCAAAGAACAGTTTTGTAGCTATTCATTAGGGTTTGTTTTTTTTTAAAAAAAAAGGATTTTAATAATATATTCTGCATTCTACAGTGCAGGGTTCTTTTGTTTGTTTTTGGCATGTTGGAAACATGTGATAGGTAATATTTTTGTGTTAAAAAGTACAATTTAATAACAATAACAGTATTATTATTGTTTATCCATTAAATCTCTTGCACGCCCTATTGCTGTCAACATCTGCATTACATAAGGTTGCTCTGTCCTTCTTTTCATGAATTTAATAATTTAGTTTGGACTATCTCTGAGACAAAGGAAAAAAATGTTTGTTATGCATGTATTATAAATGTATGACTGTGCATATTTGTGCTTGCACAAAGAGTGGGCTGTCTTATATGAACTGCATCTGACCTTTAATTTCAAATGCCCATTGCAAGGGTTCAATTCATTTTTCTGACAAGCACCCTTGGATTTCTACCTAACAGAAGCTTGCACGAGCAGGGGAGAGAAAGAAAGAAAAGAGGATGTTTGAAAGGGAAAGGAACTTTTATAAGTGATTTTTTTAAAAAAAAATGGATTCATCACTTTTGACCTTAGTTGCTCCCATCAATTCATATGCAGTCCATTGTACAGATGAATCAAAAAAAAAAAAAGTGATCCTGCAGAGAAAAAAAATGTGGAACACTCTTGTCATAAAACATCTTAAACAAAATAACCTAACCACAGAGCATAGCCCAGCATCATTAATTTAAAGATAGTAGTCAGAGTAATACAAAGTGTTACAGCACTGTGTGTATGTCTCACATGTACATGCCCCATAAAGTATTTTTTATCCCCATTTCTAACTATGGTAATCTCTAATTATGACATGGCAATTAGTTATGATATTAAAATATTCAGTAACAGTATTTTTCTTTTTTGTTTTCTTTATTAGCCATGGAGGTCTAAAGGGCTTCTGTAAAATACCTTAACAATTCCATAAAAGGTATGGAGTGTTCTGTTGTACTGTTCAAATAAGGTAATAAAAACAGGCAGGATGTTCTGGGTTAAAATACTAAAAATGGATTTTTTTTTAGTTATCCTCCTATTAATGTTTTCCTTTCAGACCTGAGATCAAACAATACATCTACTTTGGTTTGAGTGCTGAACAAATAAATGGAGAAAAACTATCAAAGAACCTTCAGTTACATTAATCAGAGGTCAGTCATGGTTGCTTATGACATCGATAATCTTAGCCACAGAAGAAAAGCTTGTACTTTGATTATTGTCCATTGCTTTAATGCTGTCTTTCATTCTGAGAAGAGCAGAGGTGAAACAAAATAATTGATAACAAAAGCTCTAAATGAAGTAGGCCAGCACATAACAGCCACAAACCACCTTGCCTGAAATAAATACATGCAAGTGTGAGGTAATAAGTCAGTACATGTACTGTATTTTATAGTTCAGTTGTGTGCATCTATGTATTATGTGAAAGCATTTGGGAAAAAGCTGAGGAGGCCTTCATCCTGCAGTGTATGAATGTACAAATAGGAATAGGAATAGGAATAGGAATAGGAATAGGATAGGATAGGATAGGATAGGATAGAGATAGGATAGGATAGGATAGGATAGGATAGGATAGGATAGGATAGGATAGGATAGGATAGGATAGGATAGGATAGGATAGGAGTTGGAAGGGACCTTGGAGGTCTTCTAATCCAACCCCCTCTCAGGCAGTAAACCCTGACCCTTTTCAGACAAATCATTGTCCAATCTCTTCTTTAAAACTTCCAGTGATTGAGCATTCACAACTTCTGGAGCCAAGTTGTTCCACTGATTAATTGTTCTAACTGCCAGGAAATTTCTTCTTAATTCTAATAGCTTGTCCAATTATCCCGAACTTTCAAATAAAATATATTAGCATCTCCTTAGAACCTTTCTGGTAGCTTTCAGTTCACTGTGAAGTCAGTTTATCAACTGTATCTGGGCCCCAAAAGATTGTTTTACAGTACCTGGGGAACATTTCAACATTTTAGTTGACAGCTACAATGTTTATTGTCAACTGCTTTTTACAGCTTCAGATTTTCTTTTTAAAATATGTAGAAAAATGACGGATTTCCCCCCATACGTATCCCTTTTGCTCAGATCTCTTTGTGTTGACAAGGAAACTCTAGAGCAAGCATGTCCAACCCACATCCCATAGGCTGTATTTGGTCCTGAACAGCTAGTATTGTGGCCCCATAAAATCATAAACTTTTAACATTATTTTGGGATTTATATGCATTAACTATATTATATATTTTAAAAATGGTCCAAGACAATTGCCCTTTCCCTCAAAATGGTCCAGGCTAGCCAAAAGGTTGGACGATCATGCTCTAGAGCAGAGGTGGGGAACGATGGCCCCTTTATGACTTGTGGATTTCAACTCCCAGAATTCTGGGAGGCTGTTTCAACCTTGGCTGAAGGTTGTTTCAGTAACATCAACACAGCTATGATTAATAATCACCAACCCTATGATAAACACACGTAGTAATACCTGTCTTGCTTACAAAGCACAAATAGTAGTTTTGTTTCAGGTCTTCCACATTTACAAAAGGTCAAATACTGTATGACATTTGAAGGGCCAAATCATACATTCCTCTCTGTTCTATAGACTTGGACACAGAACGCCTGATGAGTGGTAATGTTCAACATATTCTTAAAAGATTTTCCTGTCAAAACCCCTCATGGCTTAGTCTAAGAATAGACATTATACTATAGCAGGAACAGACAGTTCCTTGCAGACTATACATATTTAGTTCACATTGTAGTTATATACACTTTGAACTGGCAGGCTTACATTTCAGAAATAATTGTATGATTCGGTAGCATCAGTTTGTGTTTCTAGCAAGATTAAATCATTATATATTTGCAAACTTCCAAAAACCATACTCTAATTGTGATCATTGAAGAACTAACTCATTTAATGTCTTTGAGAAACTGATTTTTAAAAAATCAGTAGTACCCATATATGTACACACATTCCAGATATGTATTAAGGTACAAAACTTCTGTTGGCCACTTTTAACTACTTGATCATTAGGATAGGTCTTTTCTAAGTATAACATTTGAAGATTATTGAAGAATGGGACAAGAAACTAGCAGCTACAATTTCAACAAAAAAATGTGGATTATAAAAAAAGAGATGACAGTTAAAATGGAAATACAAATAATAAACTGAATGAATGACCTGAATAGAGACTAGAATATTAAGATTAAGACATGTTTCTATAAACTCTTAATGGACTTTTTGGTGATATAGGGACTGAAATGTTATTGATTTATGGATTTTATTTATGGATACTAGATAGATTATGGAAAGAAGATATATTTGCATATTACCTTATAGAGGGGGGACAATAATCATTAGATTTGTTTTTATTTGTGATGAAGATTAAAAGTAACTTCAGACTGGTCATGCTCATATACAGGTAATCCTCATTTAGTAACCACAATTGGGACCCACAACTCAGTCATTAAGCAGCCATTAAAGGAAACAGAAACTATGTTTATGAGCTTACTTCAGTTTTAGTTTGCTTTACAAATCTGCAAGAGTCCTAAATGCAAGAATTTGTCTTCATCACCACTGTAACTGTGAATGGTTGCTAAATGAGGCATTGCTAAGTACCTGTACTTAGATCCAGAAAACCATGTAAAAATGTAAATATAAAAACAATGACAGAATATGTGATGTTGCAACTACAACAAAAGCACTCATACCTGGGCAGATATGACCAGGTAGTACATATGAGGACACAGTATGGAAGCAACTAGCTGATAGTGACCATCTCAAAAACTAAACCAACATAATTTCATTTCAGTTGAAGAACATAGGGGTGTATGTAGGGCTTGGTAAAAAAGTAATAGTAGTTGTGATAGGGCAATTAAAGCTCTATTTAGCTCTGTTTTTTATGATAATCCATATTCATACACAATAGCAATATGTTCTTTTTCTTTTTTTTCTTCCTTTCCTTTATTAATTCTTTTTTGCATCATTTCTTAAGTTTATATTGCCTTTTTAAAGCAATTTCTTTCTTTCTTTTTTTAAAAAAAGCTTTTTATTTTTTTTTATTTATTTAAGAAATTTATATGGCCACCCAATCACTTTCAGTGATGCCAGGTAGCTTACATACAATAGATAAAAATCCAATATAAAAAATAAAAATAAAAATCAATAATCTTCCACTACTACCCCCTTGGCCTAAACAATCAGTCAATCAAATAAGTTACTTGATGGGCTCTATCCATTTTCTCATTTTATCCTCACTGTCACCCTGTAAAGAAGGTAAGACTGAAAGATTGTGATTGGTAATTATTAAGGTTAAATGACATGGCATATTATTTCCACTCTAAATCCAACAAAAATTACTTGATTCCACTGATTCTGTTGGACAAGAAACTATCTGGAGCTTTAGGTTTATTTAAGGAGTTTTTTTAAAAAAATCCACAAAGGATTAAACCAACAGTTGTTGTCTGACATTTTTAATCTGAAATGTGGCATAAATCTCTGGCTTGCATTTCTAATATGGAAAGAGAAGGTGCTTATACAGAATCTTCCTTGATGAGATAGCTTTAAGTAAACAGGCACAGCCAGGAAAATATATATATATATATAGTGGAGAAAAATCAAAGGAAAAATAAAGCAAAATCCTCTGGCTCGAAATACATATGGGTTTTTACTGGAATTTACAGTGACACAATCTCTACAGGAAACATCTCCCAATTTCATTTTATGTGGACCAGCTGGAGTCTATGAAGATTTTCTGTGAGGTCAATATATAACATGGTGTAAAAGTTTAAAGGGGAGTCCATAAGGTTCTTGGTGAGTGGGAAGTGTTAGATACTTTTTGGAGATTAGAAATGCTTATTTTTAGAACTTTGCCCATTCAAAGCAATCTTGTTAATGATAGCGATAAAATCCTGATAGTGCTAAAATGTACATATGTATATGAGTATAACTTTAAATACTTTACAAAGAAGGTATTTATCTTACATGTACATTTTATGCACACACATATATACATCAGTGGTGAAATGTAAAATTTGTTACTACCGGTTCTGTGGGCATCGCTTGGTGTGTGTGTGGGGGGGTGTAATGTGACTGGGTGGGCATTGTCAACTTTTTTTTTTTTTTTTTTTTTTTTTTTTTTTTTTTACTTTTAAAAGCATTTTTTGGGCTGAAGAGGTTTCAGGAAAAAATGCTTTTAAAAGTAAAAAAACACACCCTCTGATGATCGTGCAGCTCAGTTGGGCATGGGGGAGGCAGGGATTTTTGCTACCGGTTCTCTGAACCACCTACCACCATCACGGGAGCATCTCACCGCGATATGCATATGATATACATGACTAATTTATGTCTTTCACGCATTAAAAAACCGTAATGCTAATACTGAATAAGAAGAAATGGTCATCAATATGTTGAACATTTCCTTGTACTTTTTTGATCCAGCAATTATCTAAAATCAATAGAGAGGATCCATTCCATTTATCTTTAGAGAAGGGCTTAATGAATCATTTAGCGTTCTACTAAATCCTGATCCATAATGATGAAACTTCTTTTTTGTTTGTTTATTTTATTTATTATTTCCTTATACCCCATCTGCTTTTTCTCTATATCCTCAGATAATACAGTAAACACCCCATGAAGCAGATTGGTCATAGAAAGATCAAAATTAACCTGTGGGTTTCTTTGTTGATTGTCCAGTAAGGATTTGAGTGTGAATCTACTGGGCTTGACACTTTTAACCATTTTAACTGTTATACTATATCTATACAGGCTGTATCACAACAAAGAGCCCATTCGTCTGATAAAAATATTTTAATGAGTTGCTTCAATCCTTTAAGTAGGCTTCTGTTCTTTTAAAAAAAACTGCTTTTAATATAGTACTTTATGTGTGGTCTTTAAGTCTGCTGTTAAGATTGGACTGTTTTTTGAAGACTTAACATGGACTTTTTGTTGAAAGAAGAAAAAAGTGAATGATTTGGGGATTAAAGGGGACGAAAAGGCTAGGGAAAAGTTTAAGATAATAATTACTTGGCAGAAAGAATGACAGAAGAATGCGTAATTATATAATTTTTTTAAAAAAATCTCTCTTTTTTGTCCATTTCTTTACTGTCTTTGCTATTACTGTTCTGTGTATTTTACTACATTGAAAAATATCTAATTAAAAATATATATATTTAAAAATATGATTGTGGAATGGAAGATATAATTCTCTTTTCCTACTATAAACCTCCCCGAGAAATATAAAAAACAGGTCTCACTCCAACTTCCGGTTTTGTAGAATTCCCATTCTTTTTTTCCTCCTTCCTTTAATGTGCCATACTCCAAAAGGGCAATTTCTGGGACAAGCAACATTGGAAATATAATTTTCCTAGAGTTGGCTGGTCCATGAAAGGATGCCCTGGTTGGGGTACAAGAAAAACCCTGAGTGCACCACTGCAAAAGAAAGTGGTGTGAAAGAATGTCCTAGCTCCATGATGGCAAACCTATGGCACACAGAGCCCTCTCTGCCGGCACGCACGGCTTCGCCCAAGGTCAGATTTCCATGGCGTTTCTTTCATGAGCTTCTGTTTCCCTTCAAATGACGAAACAGAAGCTCACGAAAGAAAAAGATCTTATCTCTTGCTGTGCTGCCTGTGTTGGGATGCCCTGCCTCCTGCTGGCCAGCTGGTCTTTGGGTCTCTGCTGCGAGAGCTGCACATATCTGTGCATGCACACATTCATGCATGTCCACACATGCGATTGTGCACACACACCTTTCAGTTTGGGCATGCGTGTGAGCACAGTTTGAGCACTCGGTGTCTAAAAGGTTTGCCATCACTGGATTTGCGGCAACTCAAGTTCATTTTGGTTGTAGAGAAGCACAATAATATACCTCTTTCTCCTAAGTTTATAAATAGTTATAACCTCCCACTAATAAAAACAAATATTTATGTTAGCCCTGGATACATTCATTACTCGACTATTTTTATACCAGGATACCATCCAATGGTTTAATTTAATCTATGCCTATATTATTAATATCTTTTAATTATAGGAGAGTCATTTGTTTTGTTGGAGTTTTGGTAATGAAGCAAATATAGCACAGCGTGCTGTAGAATATAGATAAAGCCCAATAATATTGCCCCACTGCAATATTTATAAAAAAAATATTTATTGGATGAATTTTATTTTCTTCTCTTCTGTGCTATGTCTACCTGTCTGAACATACATACAAACACACAAAGGCACATAGAGAATTGTACAGAGTTTTTTTTTTTTTTTTTTTTTTTTTGCTTAACGTCCATTCAATCAGTGACTGTTCGAAGTTGGGTCTTAAGACCGGTTCTCAAGGTTCTGGCCATTGCAAGCGCCCTGAGTGAACCTGAACAGAATTTAGGCTTACTTGGCTCCACTTGCATTTGCAATCATTTATTTTTTTTTTACCATTGTCTACCTGCTGCTATGGACAGGCCTGTTGCCTGGCACCACCACACCTGTCACAACTTGCAGTACTACTGTACCAGCTAATAGGGTCTTCTGCTTGAGCAGGGGGTTGGATTAGAAGACCATCAACTCTATTCTATGTTCTATGTTCTTTTTTGCCATGGGGATAGGCTAATTGGAAGGAATACACGAAAAGATTATTGGTATTTCACTCAGTGCTTCTCAAGTCTCAAATAAAACACATCCTATTGAATTGAGAGCAAATAAATTCCAATCATTGCATTAAGAAATGTTTCAAAGTAAACATCTTCTACATGTATACTTTGTCTGTTCTTAAATTCAACCTTGCAGATAGTTAGAAACATGTCTTGTCTCTCCCCTCTCCAGTATTTAAAGGTTTAGCTGCCATTTGTCATGTTTTTATTATCTACCTGCCTGCCAAAAAGAAACAAAAATAAAGTATTGCACTTTCTGCCTGGTGGAATGAGAAGATTAGAGGAAAAGAAAAGGAAAGGAACAATGAAAGAAAATCACTGCTGCTTCCCAGGAGAGAATCCCGACCCTGGGAAACAAATAAATCCTTCCCTGCGTGGTTACCAGCATTTACATTTTCAATGTAAAGTATATTTAGCAAAACAAAATAGTAATCATGAGTCATGTACCTGTCCTTGCTCAGCAAAACAATTCATCTTTTAAAACTTGAAGTGCTGAAGGGGGGTAAAAAATAGAAGAGCTGCAAAAAAGAGGCCAAACCGACAATTTCAACATGTCTTTTGTATCAGAAAGTATTGTCTATGGCTTCTGCAGAAATTGTGCACCTGCAGAAAATATATGCATTCCTGAACTTCACCAGCCAACCAGAGTTTTTTGTATTTTTCACGCCACATCGAAGCCTCTCATAAACAACGGGGCCTAACATAATGCAGAGGGGAATGAAGAATGAACACGGCAACAGGAAGCAGGCTGACTAACTGCAACTGCAACAATTCTTTGCTTTTTAAATATGCTCAAACACTCCAAAAACAGCCTAACCAAAGCAAAGCAAGCCATCGCTTGATTCTTTAGGGCAGGGGTTGGGGACCATTTGGAACCAAGCCACAGAAGTGGGTGAATTGCACGTGCGAAACGAAGCTGCATTTGTGACAGCTATGCGCACGTAAGACCATCATCTCCCCCCTCCTCTGTTGCTGTTGCCACCTCTTCTTCCTCTATCCATCGAGCTGGAAAGGTTGGGGCATGTGGCTTTAGGGGGATGGATGAGTGGGTGGTCTGAATAATTGTACTGATGAGTTGCTGAGCTTGGATGTGTGGGTGCACTCTGGTCAGCTTTATTTTGTCCTGTTGATTTCAGTTTTCAGAGTTCCTTTGAGGATGCATATAGAAAAGCATTCTGAAACTCAACCAAAAGCTTGCACAGATATTCCAGTTACTTTTTTAAAAAAACCAAAAATATGAAGATTGTTAGTTTGATTTAGTTTGGCTGGGGAGCACTATCTTCTTCCAGAATGTGACCAAGTAGACAATGGCAACCAGCTACAGTGGTTAGCAGTTGATCAATTTCCAGTGAGAATTTGAAATATTGTCCACTGTATTGAATGGTTGGTCATCTAATGTCTTCACCTATGCACTAGCACACACATTAACTTCCTTCCACTCTGCTTCTATCACTATACAGGCATCTTATTCTGCTTCAAAGAATGCTTTTTTTGCTAGTTGGCACCTAAACTGAAATTAAACTAAAGTGAGCATAGACTGGGCTCTGGAGCTCATCTCAGAGACAGGCAAACAGCTATATTTATAAATACCACCAACTATTGTGGTAGTCAAGGCACAAATCGATCAGGCAGTCCAACAGGGCAGGGTTTCCTTCTACAGCACATTCACCTCCTTTTTTCCTAACCACAATTAGATCCAGAATGTCTCCTCTACATCTTGCATGCCTTAAAAACCTACTTTAAAAGTGCACCACAGATCACCTCTCACCCAGACTAAGCCTAAAAACAGCCTAGCTGACCAAACTCAGCTAGGAAAATTCCAGTGATAGTGTTCCACACAATATGGAATCATTTGGTTTGATACTAAAATGAAAATATCCAAGCTGGGTTTCATTTCATCCACAAACTACTCAGAGTAAATGACTTGAGTCTGAAGTTACTGAAATTCAAGGTGGTCAGCATATCCCTGCCTATTTTTCTTCTTTTCTGCCATACGTCCATACAAACTGCATCTTTTTATTGTCTGCTCTCTCCCATCCTGCAGCTCATTAAATGTTGCAATAAAATGGTGGAAATGAGTGTTATTGTGTGACGGCTAATTGAAATAGCCCATTCATCAAATTTGATGTCGCCCAAGTCTTTAATCTTTCCAACATTAAATGAATTCTATTCAATTAGGGCATAGCTGTGCCAGTTTCCTTCAAGTTTGCACAAAGATGCGTGTGGTGTTTCTCTGTGTATATGCATGGTATATTTTCCTCAATATTTAAATTTTATATGCATTTCTCCTACCATACATATTTTTTATATTCATTTTTGTAATGTATGCATTTTTGCAAGTGATTTTATTTTAAACTTCAGAACGCTGCAGGTATAAATTTATAACTAAAATTGCTTTCTATATAGGTTGAAAAGTGTAGATAAAACAAAATCTTGTCTATTCCTGCAATAAGTTAGCAGAGAGTCATTTCAGATTTTTATCTAAACTAGAATTAAAGATTCTAGTCAATGCTCAGGCTTATTCTGCCCTAAAACTAGAAGGAGGGTATTTAAATCTTTTTTTTTACTTCAATTTTCCTGAAATCAACATTCATGGCTATCAGAATGTTTAGAGCAGTGGAGGGGGGTCACACGTGCACATGTGCCTACACCAATAATTCTATGGACCCCACCCCCACACATGGAGCCAGGTAAGTTTTTCTCTCTCACCTGGCTCCAAAACCTCTCTAGGAGTCGGGGGAGGGCAAAACGGCTTTCCCCATCCCCCTGGAGGCCTCCAGAGGCTAGAAACGGCTCGTTTGGCCAAAGTATTTCAGTTTCACCTTCAGGATCTGGGCTTCTAAAGAGCAGTCACAGTTGATGTCCTCTAGGACTGACCAGTTTGATTGCCTTGCAGTCCAAGGGACTCGCAGGAGTCTTCTCCAGCACCATAGTTCAAAGGCCTCAATTCTTTAACACTCAGCCTTCCTTATGGTCCAGCTTTCACAACCATACACTGCAACTGGGAAAACCATTCACTAAAAAGGACTATTTATAACAACACAGGCTTCTGTTACTGATTTTAATATTTTGGAGTTGGATACCAAAGAAAATGAATATAAAGTGTCAGATTGATTACGGTTACTAAAAAATGTATTAATACAGTCTTAAGCATACTGTCAGAGAGATCATACTCTAATCAGCTGTGATAAGCCCAGGTAGTTGTGAGAAAGGAATTTTGTGGTATTGATTTATAAAGTTTTTTTTTTTAATGGCAAGTTTTATAGCTTTTCAAGTCCCCCTCCCCCATAATTGTGAAGTTGTGTACTTTAGTTAACAAAAAAAGGAGTTATACAGGTAGTCCTCAATGTATGGCCACAATTAAGCCCCAAATTTATGTTGCTAAGTGAGAAATTTGTTAAGTCAGTTTTGCCCCATCTTATGACTTTTCTTGCCACATTTGTTAAGTGGACCACTGCAATAGTTAAGTTAGTAACATGGTTGTTAAGTGAATCTGTCTTCCCCCATGGGCTTGGCTTGTCAGAAGGTTGCTAAAGATGGTCACATGACCTTGGGACACGGCAACCGTCATAAATATGAACCAGTTGCAAGCATCTGAATGTAAGTAACATGACCATGGGGTTACTGCAATGGTCATAAGTGTGAAAATGTCACTTTTTTCAGTGACTTCGAACAGTCATTCAAACAGCAAACTGTTGTAAATTGAGGACTACCTATATATTAAGTACAAAATACGTCCAACAGATGTTGGGTGCCTAGTTAAGACAAAAATGGAAAATAATTATAATTATATAATATAAATTATATATTATAAATAAGTCAACTGAATGGTGAGTATGCTGTAACTCTTTCAGTTTGCCTTAACTTACTTAATATGGTATTAATTTTAACAATGTGCCTTATAAAATGAAAAATTGTTATGAATCATATATCACAAAAGAACAATTAGATGTTCTGAGATTTTATTAATTTTACTAATCACGTTCCACAGCTGGATATGTTTCAAAGGACTTTCTATAATCAACAAAATTGCCTTTTTTTTTTTTTTTTGATATTCTTTAAAATAATGGAAGCTCAAGCTCTTCAGTTTAACCAAGGTTTTGGAAATATTGGAGATAATTATTATTTTTCAAGAAACCAGAATAAAGACCTTAGAAGAAAATTAATCTCATGACCAGTTCAATACAAATCTATAAGCTAAACTACTTAAAATACATGGACTATTCAGTAAAAATATTTTTAAAATAATTACTGTGTTTCCCCAAAAATAAGACCCTGTCTTATATTTTTTTGAACCCTGAAATAAGTGCTTGGCCTTATTCCCATGTGCTCAAAAACCCAATTGTGATTATTATCAGGGGATGTCTTATTTTGGGGAAAACAGGGTAGTCTACTGTTGGATCCTGAACATCAGAAGTCTTTGTCACATTACTTAAAATAATATACAATATTTGTGTACTTTTCACATTGCTAGTTGATTTTAAACTTGAGATAATAGATGCTTAGTGATTAATACCAAGAATTAATCACTCATGAAAATATGTTCTTTAATAGTTAACTTTCTGAAACTGAGTATCAGAGGCAACTCTTTATAACCTTCAAAAGAAGCTACTCAATTGAAATATTAAATAAAATAGTGCACATAAAATAGTGAGTTATCCACATCTTTCTGTTCAAGTTCCTTTACCAAAAGAAAAACTTCAGTTCAGAATGTACCCTAGCAAGAAAATTAAACATCTTTATCTTCTATCCAACAATCTTTTGCCTTTCTATTGGAAATAAGATTTTAAAAACTACAAAGTCCTGCCACTGTGAAATTTTTATAACCTGATGAGTAACAACTTTGTTTTTAGCATATACTTTTTTAAAATAATATCCATTATTATTTTCTTTAATTGATGTTTTTACTGTATGTTTTAATTTACATGGACTTCCTATGTTTTTAGTCATGGAATCGGGGGGGGGGATGAATTGAAGAGTGGGACTGAAAAAGGAGTCCTTCTTTCCTTCCTCCCTCCCTCCCTCCCTCCCTCCCTCGTGTAATTGGAATGGGTACTTTTATTTTTGTTTTTTGCATTACATGTTATTTATTTCAACCTATATTAAAATTAGTGTTTTCTCTTTATCCATTTGCCACTAAGTAACCTGATTATATTGATATATGAGTCTGATGCTGGGAAACATGCCTTGAGAAATATTTTATATTTCATCTATAAGGTGACATGATAAAGTAGCCAGTTGAAACATATAAGGGGTCAAGTGTTTTTGTTTTTGTTTTTTTGAAAGGACAAATTTGTAAGTGGAAAAACAGGTATTAATATGTTGCAAGAAACATACAATTTACCTAATAAGCAGCTCTTTTTAAGGGGTAGGAATTAGATGGGTAAACTTATATTAGTAGATACTCCATAAAATAAGTGAGGTAGCTAATATGTCTAACAACCATTTAAAGTTGATTTAAAGTATGAACGTTGCAATAGTGAAAGGTATTTTATTTTATTTTAATAGTAAAGATAGTTACTCTAATTATTGCTCTGATTAATTTTTATCACTCTATTAACACCACTTCTGAAATATTTCACAGATGTTTCTATACTCAGTCATAGAACTTCAGAGTCCCCAGTTTCTGTCTGGTGCTTTTAAAAGTATGATCAGTCTGTAAAAAGTTTTCCCTCCTTTACAACCTAATCTGGCTGGGCCCAGATGGTGGCCCTTTTGGAGTTGGACCCAGCTGAGATACCAGCAGGCATATATCCTTCATGAATCTCTTAGAGTTTTTAGGGGTGCCAATCCATAAGTGACCAGATGTGAGATCCTTAGCTTTAAAATATAAGCTGGGATTGTTGTTGATGTATTCCTTCAAGACCCAGCTTTGTCAACAGGTCTGGGGGTCTCAGGGAACTAGTGAGAGCCTGGGGTGATTCTGTTAGTAATAAAATCTTGTGTGTGTATGTGTGTATGTTTTATACATAACTATCTATTATTTTATACTGTGTGTGTGTGTGTGTGTGTGTGTGTGTGTGTGTGTGTGTGTGCATATGCTGCCCAGAGCCACTTCTTATGAAATAGGCAGCTGTCAGTCTTCCCTGGAAGGAAAGAGGACTAAATGAACTAATTCTTACTTTATTAGAAGGCTTTGTATTAACATAATCTTGCAAATTTGAAAGTACTGTACCAACTGTCCCCCGTCACTTTTAACGGCTTGATTAATTAAGGTCGATCTTACATTTCTGTCCCTATTAAACCACTGGGGATTCCTTCCTCCTTTCTCTGATTGCAGTATCTCTTCCCCTAGTTCACAATGTTATCCACACATTCCACTACAACATATAAAGTTCTGCAAATGTCCTTCCTTCCTTCCTTCCTTCCTTCCTTCCTTCCTTCCTTCCTTCCCCTCTTTTTTTTCTCTTTCTCTCTTTTGCAAACTATTATATAGTTTGCAAAACTATATAAAAAAATCTGTGTGTATTTGAGAGAAAAAGAGAGACAGACTGACAGACACACACAGAAAGATTTTAATTAACTTTTAATTAACTTAATTAGTTTTCCAGTTACAAAGAAGAATATTAATACATCATTGTTTTTCTAAACTAAAAAGTTCCAAGCATATATAAGCAAATAAGTAATAGTTATTTGGCATTTTTAAAATCCAAAACAAACAATTCTCTTTTGTGCACTATATTAGCATAAATAGTGTAATTTTAAGAAATAGATTAGGGAACTACCAGTACTTTAATTCTTTGGAATGCAATTAAATTAATAAATTTGGAGATCTATTCTTATATTGCCCTCAACAGAGGAAAAATAAACCTCAGAGCTAGTTCTGCAGCTGTAATAGGTGGCTAGAGATTAATATCTGCTATATGCCAGAAACCTAACAACAAATGATAGCAGCAAAGGTTAAGTTGAATATACCATACCTTGAAATATATTATGGTAGAGCTGAGAATCAAGAGAGAAAGCTGGAAAGTTAACAGCTCATTATTTAAAAACAATCAAAGCAACAATAAAAAAATATTGTTTGAATATTGTGTTATATTGTACACACTTTCTTTTGTATTGGTATGTAGAACAACATATTCCAATCAGTTGATATCAGCCCTTTGAAGTTGTCTAAATCAGGAAACAAGAAGACTAGAATTATACTTTATTAAGGTACCTTAGCAGAATCTTGCAAGTCTGATCTGTTTTCATTTCTTATACCCCAAAGAGTCAGGGAGAAGCCAGACTTCTAATATTGTTTTCTTTTCCAAGGTCCTGCTCTCTTTTGTTAACAGTTTATGAATAATTCCATCAAGACCAAAATTCAGAGCTGTCCTAAAATGACCACCATGTTGTTCTTCAGCTTGGCTGGCAAAGCTATATGAATACCTTTACTGATTATTCTCTTGTTGGTTGAATTTTTCTGTAGACGTTTTTTCAGTGCCTATAGCCTTCTGAATTGGTAATGACTGGAGTGTTACTCTAACTTCACCTAGTACTAGAGGCTCTTGTATATAGGCAATATCTTCAAAGGTATTTTGGATGCTGATATACTTGCTGTAGAGAATTTCAGTATGCTCCTTTCATCTTGGTTTGAGTTTCTTTGAATCAATTATTATTTGTCCATTGGTATCCACTCACCTAGCAATTTGAGGTGGAGACTTTTTCAGAGTTTGATGCTCTTCAAGAAAACTTTTCTTTCTTTTTCCATGTCTATTTCCATCTTTAACAGCTTTATCATATCACAGTAAAGCTTTTTTCTCTTCTAACAGTGCTGTATAATTCTTTGTTAATTTCTTTCCTGAGTTCTTTATCTTTCTTGGTTTTTTTTCATCCTTTTTTTCATTTGTTCTGACATACAGTTTGATAGTTCCTGTTTCTTGATGTTTGGGCATTCTAATTTAATATTCATCCATATCAACTTCTTTTATTTCAGTGTTACTATGAAGTTCACTATTTCATAGCAATTCCTGATGTTCTCCTTTAGTAACGGTGGGCATATATTCAGGATCATAATTTGAAAACTGGTTGGCCTCATTATACTGGTTTACCTTAACTTAGACTATCTCTTCCAGTTAGCCCTTAGCCATTATATCTGAATTCTTTCTCGTTCTTGAATCAATCATATAATCCTATCAAATAACTGTTCTAGATTCCTGAAATGTCTTTGAATTTGGCTAGGTCATAGATTGCATAAGTACTACTGGAAGTACTACTGGAAGCAGAGTGGTATTCATTTACCTTCGCTACTGCTTTGCAAATGTGAGCTTGCGCATGAACTTTCCATGCATGCAAAGAGCATCAAAAACAGGACATGATAATGTCCAGACAAGTGGGTGGAGCCTCCCGCAGCGGCCACTACAGATTCACCCAAACTGGATAGAACCAGCTGAATACCACCACTGACTGGAAATACTACTGTTATTGTTATGGATAATAGAATCTTGAAATCTGTGAGAGTTTTCCTCTGCCCCCTATTAACCAAATAGAATCAAGGTTGGATTATACTGAGTTTCTTTCTCACCCCTTTTTTATTCCTGGGGTAAATTAACATTTACTTAAAAAGTTATTGCATTTCTTCTTCAAGGTTATCTCTATATTTTTCCACATAAGTGATACAATATCACACCAAAACATATTGTGGTTTATGCTCTGGTTATACTATTAATTTGAAGAAGTTTAACTTGTTGTTTCTGAGATCCACTATATCTATAGATTGCTGCTTAACTACAGGTTTAAAATTTGTACAGACTCTTGATGTTAATGCCTTATTTTACTGCAACAGAGGGAGTCAGAAATCAATGTTGTTGTTTTTTCTTTTTCCCAACCTTTGCTCACTTTTCCCCCTTTTCCCCCACTGATTTCCTATTTTCTTTTGTATTTTGGATCTTACAATATCTTATAACCTAATAAAATGTTTAAAACTTGAAAAAAATGTACAGACTCTATAAAATACTTAGATCTGTCTCAAATCTTTCTCAAAATATATCATAATAAGTTGTATTAAGTGTCTAAATAAGTAGATGCAATTTCAATAAACATAGTTCAATGGTTAACATTTCCATTAAGTCTCTGGGGCAAGATTAATGCTATTGAAATGAATATTACATCAAGATTAATGTCTATTGTAAGAGGGATTCCAATCTTAATCCCTATTAGATAGTTTAACAGACAAATATATTGAAGAGAATTACAGCAGACTAAAAACCCTCAACTGTTCTTGGCCAAATTGAAATTACTTCATGATATAGATTTTCAGTTGTACCACTGGCCTTTGATTTAACATAGGTATTATTTTGCAGCAAGACTTAATTAACATTTTGTTCTTACTACTTGGAAAGTAGTGTATATAACTCTTGTGAAATGTTAGGAGGTTTTGGGGTCAGGTATATTAAACAGGGTTTTTCACTTTCAGCCTTAGAAAATGCTAGGAATAGTTTGTCATTAATAGAGAAGAGGTTATGTTTTATCCCAAATCACATGAATAATTGATAGTGTAGAATAACTGAAACTGAAAATAACAAATGAAGGTTGTTTTTTTTTAATTAGGATACTTGGAGAATTCATTTAACAATACATAAATATATATACAGAAGCTGTTATGAACCCTTCTATGTAGGCCAAATCAAGAAATCATCTTCATGCAAAGGCTCAAGTTTCCTTATTAGTGTTAGCAATAGTAAGATGATACTGCAAGCCTGACTCTGTTTTATTTCCCTCCTCTCCACTTATATTAATATGAATTATGAAGGTGTTTCTCTAATTTTTTCATACATGTGGCCTTTTTGTTTTGGACTTAAGCAATATTTTTAATTTCTCTCTTTGATAGCATATCTGGCCTATTTCTGACAATGTTTTCTTCCTTATTTTAAATACTGTGTTTCCCCGAAAATAAGACCCTGTCTTATATTTTTTTTGAAGCCTGAAATAAGCACTTGGCCTTATTGCCATGAGCTCAAAAGCTCGATTGGGCTTGTTATCAGGGGATGTCTTATTTTGGAGGAAACAGGGTAGCTCTTGAGGTACATCTAATTTTAAAATTTTAAAATCAACAATCAAATTTTATAAGGAATTAAACATAAAATAAAAATTAGTTATATATCTGAGTAGTGGAACCAAGAACTGGAATAT